>JAHIAL010000009.1:0-1332500 GCA_021605145.1 Aegilops bicornis | reverse complement strand
GAAAAAGTAGTATCTGGCTGGATATCGGCATGGGCTAGATGGGCACAGCCCGCCCGATTAATACCTGCTCTCCTCCGAACAACAACGAAATCATCGCCAAGAAAAACTACTGCGCTGCTCACGCCTCAAAAACAAAAATACTGCTCGAGCTGCTTGGTCCCGGTATCGGCCGCACCTTGTGCAATTCTCTCGTTTATATTGACTTCATAGGTTGACAATGGTGTGGGACCATGATGTCAGGAAACCAGGAGAAAGCAAAAAATATATATAGTTGTACATAATAAGGAGGCACTTGCGTACGTACGGCTATGGCCCTAGTGGGTCTCTAGTGTCATCC
This sequence comes from Aegilops bicornis, assembly GCA_021605145.1. Taxonomy (NCBI): domain Eukaryota; kingdom Viridiplantae; phylum Streptophyta; class Magnoliopsida; order Poales; family Poaceae; genus Aegilops; species Aegilops bicornis. Next base: position 1,332,163 of record JAHIAL010000009.1, on the reverse strand, counting down.
AGTCAAAATAAAGTCATCTCCTGAATCCTCATGTTCGTTAACCATGTTAACAATGCTCGGTGCCACGGCGAGCGCAACAACTCGAAGAAAAATGGAGAGGGCCTCGCGGGCCTACGGAGGTCTGATACAGCGCCTGCTACTCATTCAGGAAGCCAGGATCATCGGACACCTATGAGCACCTTCGAGAAACCGAGACGGCATGAAGCGGTAAGGCCGCTTGGGAGCTCTGGTTTATTTCAAACCTGTATTAACATACAAGTGTAATTTACTCGTCATCGGAAGGCCCGAGGTCTGTAAGTAAAACCGGCGGGTTACGCGTGTAATTTGAGAGGCCAGTGTATATTTTACGAGCATTGCTATATGGACGACATTACCAGACGATACATGCACGACGTGCGTATCATGGCATCCATGGGCAAGGCTGAAACAGCAACTAACAGCTGGATTAGCAACCGTCCGAGTGTCATTCAGCGTTTTTATCGTGTGTGAAGTACTTCCGATATTTTACTAGTCAAAATCGACCAACCAAGCGCCTTCGCCCGAGACCATCTGCTTTAATTTACATGCGTCAGTTTTACAAGCGGTTTTGGTTGGAAAACGACGATCCAATCACGACCTAATATCATGAGTTGGTCGAAAGATCATATGGTTTCACGTCTAACCTACCCGACATGTCGTATAGGCTATGAATGAAACATCAGACGATGAACTTCTGACACACGTAAACAACAGAAGAGGATGATATTCTTAACAAGCAAATCAAAGGCATAAGATCGACATGCAAAACAATACGAAGCATTATTCTCGGGAGGCACGGTGAACAGCTCGTGATGCCGCACGCCACAACATTCCAAGCTCAACTTTGCAATCAAACACAAGGCATGGCATTACATAGACAATATTCAGAACAAACTCTTAACACAGGAATATCTCAGCAGAGTAACTATTTACTTCTAAACTGAACACAGGAATAGGAAAAAACACTTGACGCTGCTCACAGCAAGGGCGTCCCACTCAAAAATATCAAATGCATGTCTTCTGGCTAACATCAATGAGCAAATTTTGACAAGGTTTTCCAATTCCAATATATTAAACTAACGTCTTCTTGCTAACATCAATGAGCAAATTTTGACAAGGTTTTCCAATTCCAATATATTAAACTAACGTCTTCTTGCTAACATCAATGATTAAACTTTGACAAGCTTTTCCCATTCAAAATATGTAATGCCTATAATCGTGTCTGTCTTAGCTTCTTGTACTTGTTTGGGCACTTTTGCCGAGGGCACTCCACGTGTTGTTAAATTGCCAATGGTCTCTGCCAGACTAGTCATGTCACGGTGTCTAATAATACTCTGTAAAGCTTCTCGGTCATTCCTTCAGAATGTACCGCATCCGATGATCGCTTCTTTACGCAAAGTGGAACGACCAAGCTGGACCCATAGAACGCAGCAGTTTGCCTTGGACACATTGGCTCCTTTTGTGCGATTCAACTAAAATCGAAGTGCGAATAAAACCGAGCTTTAATTTTGATATCCTATAAGCAACAATAGGTATAAGGGAAACAATTACTGAGAAATAATGGTTGATGACTTGTCTTAATGGGAAACAAAGCAGGAGAGGAGCAATTCTCCATCAGTGTGATTCATTCATATTGAGTGAGACATTATCTTAACACTGCCTTGGTTCAACATGTATAAAGAACGACAAAGCAGGAAAGTACCATTCCTAAAACAATGCAACTGATTCATTTTTAAAGAGACATTATCTTAACAATACCTTGGTTAAACATGTAGAAAGAACTACAAAGAAGGATAGTACCATTCCTAACAAGTGTTGCAGTTTTGAACTAAGATTCAGTAGTTAATTAATTACGAGAGTTGCATTGCTTAATTTTACCAATGACATTAGATTAACGAAAAGCATAAACAGTTCGGGGAGAGTGGGCGCATAACAACAATATGTGCTTCCATCTACTTATAAAGGGGTGATGCACGAGTTTGTTGTAACAAAGCAACAAGCATCATGTCCAGGTTGGTCCCATTTTTGTTCACTACTTAATGGGAAAAGACAGCCATACAATAGCTTCAATTCAACATTTATTTAAAACAGTACCAATACAAGTAGCACAACATCTCAAAGCACCCGCACAATCATGTGGATGAAGGCCTGTTCTGACCTTTCATGAGAACACCAGGATAAAATACGAATCTGCTAACACGAATAGGAAATCCAATCTCATTTTGTGCAGTTGCATTGAAATCAAGCAAAGTGTTTCGCGTAGCGAAGCAAAATGTCACAATAGCAAAAAGTTGAATAGATATCATGTGGTAGAGACAAAGATTTGAAACAACTCGACAGGAACACTGGAAACAAATCTCGATCTCCTTTTGTGCAGTTCCACCAAAATTAAGCAAAGTCACCGGTGTGACATTCAAGTTGAACTGCACAAAACACTCTTAAAACATAAGTGTTTCGAGTAGCGAAGTAAAATGTCGCAATAGCAACAAGTTGAATCGATACCCTGTTTTAACGAGAGGCAAAATGGAAACAATTACTTGCCGATAAAGGAGGATGAAACAAGCGGTGACGAGAAAGAAGCATCTAACTTATCTTGGATGGAAAACAAAGTAGGATAGTAGCATTTCTAAAATGGTAGCATTGATTCATATTAACAGAGACACTCTCTTGAAACAACATTCGTTAAAATATGTAATTTACCTTTAGCAGTGGCATTGCTTCAATTTTCCGGCGGCATTCTTAGATTAACAACAACAAAATAGCTGTATGGGCCATGCTAGCACCATGTGCGTCCAAATGTATAAATGGGTGATGCAGAGTATGTAGCCAAGCAGCATATCTGTGTTGGTCCCGTATTTGTTTTCTTTGAACTTTTTTCCTATGTGAGGGCAGCAAATCTAGTCCTGCACAAACTACCCGGCCCCCCAGTTTCTTTCCCTTTTCAACAAAGAGATGGGTTCCTTACGAGATGTGTGTCTTTGGGTTACCCCTTTTTCCCTTTTCGACCAACAAAGCGGTTGGATAGCAGTCTATACTACTTTTCCTCCCTCCTTCCTCATTGAACCACGTCCTAGATTCATGCTCCACCCCACCGCACCTTTCTTTCCTCTTTGAACCAAGACCTAGATTCGACTACAGATCGAAAAAGATCCACATGCAGCTAGAGCAACGATGGTTTCAAAGAAACTTGTACCTCCACTGAGGCATAAATCAGGACAACTTTTCGAGTGGCATTTCCTCTATAATAGTACTAGTAGGTGATGTTGGACCAGCCGACGAACCCTAGCTACTATGCATGGGGAGTCGGGAGAGTAGTCGCATAGAAGAAAATCCTTACCTTGCGACCTAGGGAGCTGGACTAGTACAAGAAGTTATACCTCAGGTGGGCGAGATGTCGTTTAGGCGGGCGGGCGGGATCTGCCCACACGACGGCAGCGAACAAGGGCACGGAGGATCTTCGTCCGTGCCAGCGCCGGCTCCGAGAGGACGGTGCGCATCGGCTCCCTCCGTCGCCGACGGCGACAACGTCAACGCTGCACCTCCTCACCTCCCGCAGCGGACGGGATTCGGCCGGATCTGTGACCACCGGTGAGGAGAGAGATAGAGTGGACCTTGTCATCTTGTTTTGATATGGAGAGGGTGAGAGAGCGAGACGCGAGAAACTCTATCAAACAAGAGGCTATAATGGAGTAAAAAAATCTCTCCATAGCAGTGGTTTTAAATAGAATACGTGCGTTCCCGGAAAAAAGAAACGAAAACTGGCGGACAATTTTTTAACGTGCATCTAGGACACATCTAGATGTGACATAGTTATGTCACATCTAAGTTGATGTCCACTCTGTTTGTGGTCTATTTTTTTTGTCCTAGTTTTTTTTGTTTCTTGTTTATACATTATATACTTGTGGGAGCTTAGATGTGACATCCTTAAATAACATCTAGATGTGAATTGGACAAACTGATTTTCTAACGTACCAAGAAAGAAAACTCGAACAAAAACACGCCCCCGCTTCTAGGTCGCGAGAGTCGTCGCACACACACACACATAGACATAGACATGCACATCCGTGTTTACGTAAAATTCCATTTCCATCTCCATCTCCAATCATATGTGTCCAACTGGCACATTATTTACGTTCTTAATTATATACGCAGCAATATTAACGCGTACATCATCTCTTGTTTGCATTGCGTCGGACCGCTGCCACGGCGGTCTGACCAACCGAACCCTCTTCATCACTGGCGTGCTTCCCGCCAAAAGCAGTCGATTTGCATTCATGCCCGGCCAAGGCGGACGCGACCTCTCCTTTGGCGCCCGGCCGAGAGCGTCGCCTGCGCTTTCCGGTGCACGCGGCTGCTCCGGCGTTCAAAGGTCGCAATAATGGCTACAACATGCATGTAAAAAGTTTTTGGGAGTCCGTGCTACAGCTAGCTGTCCTCCTCCAACTCGTCAATCCCTTCGGTGAGTGCTAGTAGTACTCCATGGCGCGATCCATCGACAAGCGGTAGCGGAAAGTTATCGTATACTCGATTTGCGGTGAGTGGCATGCCGAAGCGACCGTGTGGGGTCGAGCCGTGGAGGAGGGTGAGACACGAACACAGACGTGATTTACTGTGTGATTTGACTGGTCCTTAGTGGCCCCTACACGTACCCCCCCTACGTGTATGCAACAGTCACACGTACACATGGATGCAAAAACGCGCGCGACGCCCTAATGCATGCATGTCTGAGCACACGACGGAACACACACGGTCACACTAAGTGCTCAACCTACACGTGCATGCACACACATGCTCAGTCAGTGTGAGCTAGTGACCGTATAAACACCGGAATATATATATATTGAGCGCAATGAGCGTATTATGAAGTCCACTGACCGTATTTTTACAAATATACAGTGACATACAGTGTATTTATCTCGTTTGAAATTAATCCATATTAACCGGAGAGGAGGCAGTATGGACTAGCATTACTTGCCCGCGGTGGCTCGCAGGACAAGGAGAAACTTTTGACTAATGCCAGCTCTCCCTCGCTCAGGCGGTGGACGTGCAACAGTTAATTCGGTGTCAGATTGCCAGAAGCATACACTATACTACTAGTGCTACTATTGTTCGACTTCCCGAATAGGCGAACAGCCAAGCGCAAAGTTTACTAATATAGTCTATAAAGGTACGTACTATACTAGTATTAGGAACAGGATGGAGGAGCGTCTGCACTCTTATTATAATTTTAAAATGTGATAAAGCAATCTTCAACACAGTTGGTTATCTTCGAGGGTTCTCGCATGTGATAATGGAAGTTGATTGCATGGAACACTCGCCACAATTCTTGCTCAATTCTGGCTCATATCCTGTTACAAATAGTAGCGCTCGGTAATATTTCCTCTTTTTTTGTTATTCAGCATGTAAACAGGTCAGCAAACCTTGCGGCGCATCTTCGTCTGAACCATGCTTTTGCTGCACTTGGAATGTGGCCGAGAGCTGGCTTGATGAAACACCTCGCTTCCTACTTCTTTTTTGCGGGTACCTCGCTTCCTAGTGACCAGTGTCTTGGCTGATCGTCCTAAGAATGCTTATATATGAATAAAGCTCTCTCATTTACCCGCAAAAAGGATTGAGCCATATTAACCGGAAAGGAGGGAGTATGGCCTAGCACTACTTTTTGGTGTGTCCCGTCAACTCGTAGAACGAGGAGAAGCTTGCAGGACAAGGTGAAGCTCGATTAAGCCTTTTGACTAATGCAACCTACCCTCGGTGGACATGCATCAGTCCATTCGGTGTCAGATTGTCAGAGGCATACATTGTAGTACCCAACATGCGGAGTACCATCATTGTTCGACTTCACGAAGAGGCGAAGAGCCAAGCACAGTAGTACGAGTAGTACTACTACTACTAGAACCGAATGGTGGAGCGTTTGTACTCTTATTTCTTTTTATCTCTGATAAAGTACACCTTTATTCGGAGAAGGGCGGAAACGGCAGCCCAACATCAACATGTAATGAATGATATCGATCAACCAACCATGCTCGAATATATCTTGGCCTTCATGCGAACCCGTCTGTGTGTTCTCGCTCCTCGTCTCTCTCAAGGAACGGCGGGTTGGCTCTTTGCCGTCAATTGAGATCGGTTTGCTCACACTCCTGTCCCACATGTCAGTGATATGCCAAGAGGAGGTGCGTTGACCGACTGGCCATACGCGTACTTGGTTTTGAACCTTCATACTACTCCTCCCTCCGTCACAGTTTACAGGTAGAGCTTCATTATGATGCATTTCTCTCAATGAATTTCCACCACCAGAGAGACTTTAGATGCGTTTGGTTTAATGCTCAATAAATTAGGGCGTGGTAACCGCAATCATGTCCACAATTTTCTCTCCATGTAACTACAGAATGGAGTAAGTGCATGCATGTGTGTACCCAGGGCGGAAGCACTGCATGCATGTGTGTACGCATTATTCCCTCTACTAGTAATAGACGCCGTGCTATAACTACCAATGCTATTTTTCAGGCCGATCGCTAGTCGCCTTGGTCCCAAATATCTTTTTTCTTTTTTCTGAAGCGCGTTGTATAAACAGTGACGGATGGAGTAGTATGAGCGGATTCAAAGAAGAGCGTATTGATGGTTGCTTCTTCAGAGCAACTTACGATTAGGAAAGGTGGGGCTTACGATTTGACTGCTCATTACTCACTATTAATGTGGTATAGCGACCGGGCTGAGTCTCCCCTGCGTTTGTGCACTATCCCCTCGGGTCTAAAATATACTCCGGAGTATATTTGTCTTTCTAGAGATTTCAACAGTGACTACTCAAATATTTGTCTTTTAGAGATTTCAAATGGACCGGCACATACAGATGTATATACATATTTTAGTGCTAGATTCTCTCATTTTGCTCCGTATGTAGTCACTTGTTGAAATCTCTAGAAAGACGAATAGAATATTTAGGAACGGAGGGAGTACATATCTGATGCAAAATGAGTGAATCTACACTCTAAAATATGCCCGTTTGAAATTTGTAAAAGACAAATATTTAGGAACGAAGGAGTATAATTTTGTGCATGGCACATGGACCCGGATGATGAAGAGGCTTCTGGCAATGCTATCAATCTTCCATCATTTGTTTACATAATTGACGTACTATACAAATAATTTTCCAGCGAGACATGAAATTGTACAATGGTGTGAGCTTTCAGCTTCTGTTTCGCGTGTCTTGCCATCGATGCTCTTTCGGAAACAATAAAAACGAACTTCCTTGCTAATGCATGTCAATTATTAGCAGATCAGAGCTAATAATTACATCACAACTGAAGACAGAGTTGTGAGAAGGTGTTAAATTAAAATTGATCCATGCTTTCATTAGCAGCAACGTCCCCCCAGCTCTGTCTAAATCAACAAGGCATGTTGGGAAAAAAGTAGCTATGTGGAGCATGCAACATTCCGATCATTTTGTGCAGTTCCACTAAAATAGAGCTGAGCGTCCCTGTTCCAAAGATATTAAGTGTGATTACGATAATAGAGGACTGCTGATGAAACAATAAACACATAAATAGAAGCCGGTCACCTTTGCAGTCTCTTTTAAGACTAACTAGTTGGAGAAGATTAGGCTCGGAGTTGGATGAGGAGGATAGAGCAAAACCAATCTCCCTTTGTGCAGTCGCACTGAAATGTAGAGACGTTGCCCGTGTGACATTTTAGTACAACTGCACAAAACACTCTTAAGAAAAAAAAGTGATTTGTGCAGTTCACCAAAAGGTCGCAATAGCAACGAGGTGAAATGGATAGCCCTGTTTGCAAAAAAGAGGTAGAAAGGAAACAATTACTGGCCAATAACAGTTGATGACACATGCGGCGACAAAAAAGAAGCATATTCCTTGCCCTAAGGGATGATAACAACACGGTTGTGTTTGTCTAAAACGGTGTGAGGACGAGAATGCAATAGGGAAAGTATTCCGGACGAGCTAAGTTTTAGGAAAAGAACTAAGGAAGATCCACATGAAGCAACGTGGGAAGGCAGGCGGTGGAGCAAGGCCGAGGGGATACACGGAGGTCGTCGGGGATGTAACTAGGTGAGCGGCGGCGGGCGGAATCTGAAAGGTGGTGTAGGCCTCGCCACCCGGGAGCTTGGTCGAGAGAACGGCGTGTACCGCAGATCGGGACGTGTTGCCTCGGCGCCGTCGAACGGAGAAACGATGCACTTCCTCCCTTTCCCCCGGCGGACGGGATGCGGCCGGATCAGTGACCAACGGTGAGAGAGAGGCCACCGCACTCCCTTTCCCCCGGTGGACGGGATGCGGCCGGATCAGTGACCAACGGTGAGAGAGAGAGGCCACCGCAGCCTTGTGTGAGATACTCTGAAGAGCGACAAACCAGGCACGCAAGGCTCCATTGTATATAGTGAGCGGACTACCTTTTTCTCCATAAAAATCGTTTTATATTCTGTGCACGTGCCATTGAGCGCTATAACTTTATTTAAAAATAACGCGGCAACGCGTCAAGTCGAACTTTGTTTCGTGCAGGCGTGGTACACGACCTCCCTAGGTAAACAACCGCTCTGAGCGTTCAAATTAGCACGTGGGCTGCCATTTTAAATGAAGAAATGAGCTCCACCGTGTACCAGCGTGGGTGTGGCTGGGCCTCAAGCGTGAGTACGTGCACGGTGCACATATTCTCTTCTTGTATCGTACACCACCTACGTGGGGTTGTGTGAGAGAGATACAAACCTAGAGAGATATAGTGTGTGGGTTCTTGAGAGTTTTGGGGGGGGGGGGGGGGGTTAAAACAAAAAATGTAACATATGCAATGTGTGTGAAATTGAGTCCTAGATATAACATATATATAGAGGGGGTGATCCACGAGAAGAGAGTGGAGGTATCACCTGCTTGAGGTTTCCATAGAATCGAAAAGAGGGATGATGTGCATGTGTGTGCGCGCGCGATCGATAAAGAGTGCCATCGAATTTGTGTGTGCCCACGTTAAAGATATAGAGTTGCTTGGCCCTCTTTGGAGCGTGAGAGGGACATGTGCAGTTTGTCTACGTGGCATGGATACCTACCTGCGGCGCTCGACTATCGGTGTGTGGTGGGGAAGAGGAGGCCCAATTAACTATAGAGGTACAATGGCTGGTATATGTGTGGAGGAGGAGAGGCCTACCTCATGTATTAAGGAGATCGATCTGCCTCATGTGTTAAGGGAGATCGATCGGCATCCATGCATATGTGCTTGAGAGGAATAAGGTTGGAAGAGAGACGAGCTAGAGTGTTGGAGGGGTTGTAGTGGAGTTGCTTCTAACAAATGGTGGGATAGGCTTGCTAGACAAGCGGAGGGCACGCCCATAATATCAATAAGAGAGGAGATGGTTGCTTGTTATGCGTACGCGTGCGTGTGGGAGACGGGTCGGGAGGCATGCCTGAATGATGAGGGGCGATGTGGCTGTGGTAAGCGGACATAACTACATAGGAAGATCAATCGCCCTTTGTTAGAGAAAGGAGAGACATAACTTGTGAGGTACGTCGATCGATGGGGGGTAGTTAAAAGTCGATCCAGGTATATGTTGGGAGATCGATCGGTATACATGCATGTGTGTGTTAGAAGCAAATGAGGCACGAGGAGAAGGATAGAGATAGAGGGATGCATGTAGGAGGTGAGTACGAGAGGCATACTATATCGAAATGGGAGGAGTGTCTTGGTACGAGAATGATGAAAAGAGTGGTGGGAGTGAGACATGGACGGTGACAAGAGAAGAGGGGAAGCTTTTGTTTGTGCTAGGCACACCTGGCTAGAGAGGCATATCGATCGATGTGTGCCGTAAAGAAGGAGCTGGGGGGCCTACACACACCGTGGGTGAACGACCTAATGTGAAAAGACGAATTTGCGCGATGGAGCTAGAGAATGCTGAGGGAGCGTGAGAGGGATGCGGGCATGTGCATGCACAAGAGAAAGTTAGCGCTAGCTACAAAGTTAAGAGGGTTGTGTGGGTGTAAAAGACGAATAGAGATCATATATACTTCATTATAAAAAGCGAATTCGGATATTTGAAGAATTTATCATAGTGTTTTAAACCGACATATGTGTGAATATATATAACGGTGATACACATGGTGTGTTTATGAACATGTTATACTACATTTAATATATTTTATCTCTACTCTTAAAAAAACGGAGTTGTTGATGATGGTGTGCCTGCCATCCTGCATTATAGGCCGTCCGATTTATATCTGGCGGATAGCAAGGAAACTATGATGGTTGAAGTTGGCAACAATCATGATTGTAGATTCTTATTGAAATAGAGAAACGAATTCAAATTTAGTTCGAATTGCAGCAGTAGTATAGACATTTGGAATGCACTAAAATGTTGGTATGAGTAGGTTACATGCATTATACAGCAAAGCGAAAAAAATTAATCGGACATAACATGGATTCATACTCCCTCCTTCCATCTATATAGGGCGTAATGAGATTTTTAAGACCGCCTTTTAATATTGACAAGATTAATAGTACATGACATGGACAATGTGAAAACTATATCACTGAAAGAACCTTTCACAGATGAAGTTAACGGTGTGCTTTGTGTAAGTTGCATGTCATATATCATTTCTCTAATATTTGGTCAAAGTTAGCATCGAAAAACGCATTAGGCCATATATAGATGGAAGGAGGGAGTAGCTTTGAATAGCATTTGTATAGTAAAACAGGGCAAGACTCTCTCTTTGTGTGGTGTGAATAGTTTTATTTTTTCATTTTCCTTTTGGTTGAGGGAAGTGCGAATTGATTTGGTACGTACAAGTACAATATTACTATGCAGTAAAAAAGTACAATATTACTACACGTTAGGCTTGTCCCTAAAATTCAACCCAGCGTCTTGTTATATCGAAAATTCAGATATCGTGCTCCCAAAATCGGGCGCCTTCACAACCCAGCGCCTTGCTATCCCGAAATTACAATGCGGCATGAAAACTCCCTCGAGCTGCCAAATCCGACATGTGAAATCCCCTTCTAACCATGAGCCGAAAGGGCCGCTTAGTTCAAATCGGTGGGGGGTACTTTTGTAACACACCCTACATTTTGGACAAGCGCGTCCCTAAGTCATGCTTCACCCACTCCCATCGCCCCCTTTTAGCCATTCGAAATCCGAGGCCACCATAACCTCTCCGCTCCAGCCGCGAAACCCCACCCTCCTCCGTCCATGCCATCACGCTGCCCAGCCGGAGCCTCTTCTCCGACAGCGTCGTCCACCGCAACAGCTCGACGTCCCTCGTCCCACCTCCGGGATGAGGATCCGTCGTCCATCTCGGCCCCCTGCCGGTTCAGCCGCCTCTGCCCTCCACCTCCAAGGAGCTGCTCCGACGATCACCTCGTCTATCGCGGCTGCTCCATCCCCTAACGCCGCCTTAACCTGCTCCACCGAACCGCAGCATCCTCACCGACTCCTCGGGACGGCCGAGGCCTACTCGGCGCCACCAAAGAGGTTGTACACTCATCGCATCGCACCTTCTCCTTAACTCGACCTCCCGGCGCCGACGTTGCTCCATCCCGCACCGCCATGGAGCGGCTACCTTAAAGCCGGCGCCGCGGGCGACATCTCCATGGTGGCTCTCCCCCAGTGCGAGGCCCCTTCGGCGGCGGCGTCCATACCAGCCGGATCTGCTGCTGCTGCTCCGGCTCTCGCTTCCTTCCTTCCGCTCTTTGCTGCTTTCCGGCTCTCGCTTTCGCTTCGGTCGCGCTCACTGCTGCTGCTCCGGTTCTCGCCGATCGCTCGCTTCGCCCAGCTTCTTCTTGCTCCCCCCTCGCTCGTCTTCTTTGCTGCTCCGATTAATCAACACTTGATCATTGAATCGACTTTTGTGTCAGTCGATTTTCAGGGGTTGGGGGGGGGGGCTCGCCGGAGTTAAGGAAGAACCACCCGCAGCGGGGACGGGGGCTCGCCGGAGAGGTACCCCACTATCTATCTTAGGGTTCAGGGTGGGGGGCCTAGAGGGCTGGCCGGGGCGGTGGTGGCGAGTTGTTTCGGGGCGGCGAGGCGGCGCTGGGGCCGGCGGTTCGGCCGGTGGTGGCAGGCGGCTCAGGGGTGTGCAAGTTGAAGATGAACTGCAGGCCCTCCCTAAACTACATGTCAAGTGTCTCTCTGCTACCATTGCGTTCAGTTTCAACAGTAGCATTCAGATTCCATGATTAATTTTATTTTCTACGCTTAAGTTCAGAGTCAACAGTTTTTACCTCATCGGTTGTAGTCAGGTGGTTTTTGATGATGTTAATTTTACATCCATTTTTCATCATCTATTGGAGATGCTATTAGAATCCCACTTGAGATTGATGATGTCTGTCTTGTGCTGCTTCAGCCTTGATGTCTTCTGACTCACCGGAGCTGCTCCAACGACGTAACGATCCATCACAACAGTAGCAAAGGCTCGACGCCGCCTCTGATTCCTCAGATCTTCCTCCACACCTCGACAGCCACCTCTGCCTCAAGCGCAAATGACCAACCCAATGATGCTGATGTCGACACGGCTACGGCAAAGAGGTTGTACACTTGTTGCGTCACTTATTACTCTACATTCACGTCGATCCATTAGGGCTATTTTGGTTCAATGGAAAAACGTCGATCCACTGGTTGTTACCATCACTCTAAATTTCTGCATGCTCTCCCTACATAATCTCACCATATTTCTTTCGTATGCATGTCACATATTGTACACAGTCATGCTGAACATGTAGAGAAAAAGAGAAGAGTTTTGCGCGGAAATACAATGTCATGCAGACATCGCTCCATGGTGGGTTCAATGGCAAACCCTCCCCACCCCTCTCTAGATTGTAATCGAGAGGAAGATATCTGTTCGAGGCATATTCGGGCACGTGACCACTCCTATTTACCCCCAAGGTGTTTGCTCTACCTTGGCATGACGATGTTAGTCATATCATGCATATGTTGCCTTGCGGTGCCTACTTTTGACATCATATATGTCATCCGCTTAGATTTAGACATGTTCAGTAATGCCACCTGTTTATTTTCTATATCATATATGGGAATTATCCAGTCTCGTGTCTTTTAGCCAGCCATAATATATGTGAAATGTGCAATGCCATCCTGTTTAACCAGGCATCATATATTTGAATGATATCTTGCCCATCCTTTTCTTCATTACATTTCCATTTGTCGACAATGTTTGTACATTAAACTACTCTTCTGTGAATCAGCCATTTTGGGTGGGCGATGGAAAAATCTGGAGTGAAAACAAGGCCTTCAGAGCAGACAGTGCTACCTATCGAAGCAGATCTCTTGTTGGGTCCCGATAGCTCCTCAGAGATGGATTCAGAGACAGATGACCAGTCCTATTCCCCCACCGAGGTGTATGCTCTAACTTGGCATAGTTATACTGCTCATATCATGCATATGGTGTCTTACATTGCATAGTTTAGACATCATATACACAATATTCAACACCATGTTCTTAGTTAGGACATCATATCGAATGCCCTCTGTTTAGCATATAAATCACATATGTGAATTAAATGATGCGATCCTGATTACTTAGATAACATGTAGGTGAATCATGTCATGCGATCCTGTTTAGTTATTCATCATATCTTTGAATTATGTTATGCTATGCTATCCAGTTTAGATAGACATCATATATGTGAAATTATGTCATGCTATCCTTTTAGTTAAACAATATACATGTCAACTATTTCATGCCCTCTTTTTTCCACACTATCTATTGCATCTGTCTCTCAGACAATGTCTGTACATTCAACTATGTTTCCTGTTTATCAGCCATTTGAATTGGAGCAGGTGATGACAGTATCTGGCGGAGTAAAAACACGGTCTTCAAGTAAAATAGTGCTACCTCTTGTTGGAGATAGCACCCCGGTTGTACATGCACAAGAACCAGCCCTACCACACATAACCCAGACTCTCGCAGATTGTACCCCTCTTTGCGATGGATGAGAACCAGCTTCACCCAATCTAACCCCAACCCCAGCCGATAGTAACCCAGTTCCTGTTGACACAACACTATCTCCACCACAGAGCTCCCAAACAACAAAGTTAGTAAGGCAGCTCCATTGCCCTAAGGGCCAGTACTATCACGGCGAACCCCAACTCCACGGTTAGTACGCCTATTCACGTGGAGGAAGGACAACCAGCCGGTCGTAGTTTAGCATCTATCGCATTTGATGTTGTGAAATCGTATGTGCGTATCTTCCCATCTTGGAAATATTATACTGAAGATGAAGGAAAATGCCAGTTGCAGGTGTTTGTCCAGGATTTATGTGTAAGTAATGTTATTCATGGCAATTACTTTGCTTCGTCCCATACATCCTACCTCCATGATGGTTATAATACAATAAATTTTCCCATTTTTCTCTATAGAGAAGGACCGATTTGGAAACTCAGGATGAGGTAACCTGTGCTAATACCTCTGCTATCTTCAAGAATGCTTGGTGGCAGTATCGGAATTACCTGAAGAAAGCGTACTTCACCGGCAAAGAAACTCATCAAATTCCCTTACGTTCTCCTGAGACACATTCTTCGGGCGATGGTAGGGAACGCCTTGTTCAGATCTTGGTCCCGAACCAAGAATGTGGTAAGGTCTATGAGCTCATTTTCTATTTTTAAGTATTTAATTCTTGCGTCTTACTGTACTCTGTTCATGTAGAACAAGTGCCTAAACCTGAAGTACAATTGTTCTAATTTAAGATTCCATTGCTATCATAGTTCAAAAAGCGCTTAGGCGTTAATTGTGCGTTTGCCACCGCCTTGGCGCTTCTTGACCAAAGCACATGCTTATGCGCAGTTATGCACAGATTATGCGTAGTTATGCGCCAATGCGTTTTATAACGCCTAGAGCCTAGGCGGCGCTTAAGCGCTTCGCTTAGGCGCCTTTTTAACTATGATTGCTTTGCTCTTGTATCACTTGTATTTACTTGTCTGAACTTATTTTTAAATTGAAGGATCCAATCGAAACTCCAATGGCACAGCAGGTATGTTCACGCATGTTTCTTTAACAGGTTTGCTCTTATCAATAGCTCTGTTGATTTCAATTTCAATTGTGTATACAGTTGACTTTCATATCATGCACATTACTAGCATCACAACAGAGCCAATAGTGTTTTTGTACATGTAAACCCGTAGTACCCATCTGAAATCTTGTTGTGCCGTGTAGTTTCCCACGCTTTGTATTCTTTCACTACTACTTTGTCTTGAACTGATATGATTTGAACCGTGTCTCTATTTTGATTTGGCAAGACAATGCAAAGTTGACCATAGGACATAGATATATGTTTGTTTGATGCTTTTATTATGTACTAGTACTTGGCAATAGAAGACTTGGTAGTTTAATCCTGTCCACCTTACTAATGAACTGGTTCACGAAATGAGTTTCATATACTAGTACATGCTAAACTTGTTATGTGTCCGCTTGTTTCTTCTTTTAGAATCTTGTGAGAATATTGGGGAAGAGTGCCTTATTAAGCAATGGTAAAGGAAGTAATGCAGATAAGGTTCAGGATAGTGACACATCCTTGTTGATCTCCAACAAAGCTAATAAAATAGCTAAGGGAGACTATCTTGAAGACATCGAGACAACCCCAAAGTCCTGTCTTTGTTTAGTGTTTGAGTTACTGGCCACTACCGCATGCACAAGCTATTCAAACTCACTGTCTGAATCCGTTCGGTTCCTTGAGTCTCAACTACAAGCTGAAAGACATCGATCAGCTGTGCTGCGACAAGAAGCGGAAGGACTACGGAAGTCCCTGGAGCATTCGAGATCGTGCTTTCCGGTGCAATGACAAGCGTTGGAGGATTTTAGCGCCAAACAAGACAAAGCTAATCAGCTTGCTAAGCTTATTGCCAGCATGGTGGATACCTAGGATAACGTTTCTTGAGCTCTTCTGAAGTTGTTTCAGTTATGCTCTTGTTTTGCTGCCGCGTTTATTTGCACCGGTGGCCAATTTTGACGGCCAAGTGTATGTAATATGCTGCTTTGTTCCCTATATTTGCACTGGTGGCGAACTTTGATGCCCAAAGTGGATGTAATATGTGTAATAGCGGTAATAGGCTAGCCTTAATTGCTTGCTTATTTATTTCCTTATTGTCTTGTTTAGTTGTTTGCTTGTAGTCACCGCAGTTCTTTTTACGTGTTTTTCTAGTGGCCACAATAGCCTATTTTTGGTAACTAGGCCAAAATAATCATGGCAACAGACGGACTGTTGTAACCATGGGCCTCCTGCAGGCCGTATGATCCATGGGCCTTTGTTTGGCCGTAGGACCGTTGGCCTTCTATACGGGCGGTAGGATCCATCGGCCTTCTATACGGGCCTTAGGGATCAATGGGCCTTCTACGGGCCGTAGGGTCCATGGGCCTTCTACGGGCCGTACTATCCATGGGCCTCATACGGGCCGTAGGATCCATGGGCCTTCTATGGGGCGTATCATCATTTCGCCAATCATGGGCCTGTAACACCCCCAGTGTCATGCTACAGTAACCCTCTATGATTAAGCTAATCATTTTACTGAACAGTGCTTGATCACATTGGAATCATATCTCATTTCAAATTCCAATGCAAATTGAAATTCAAATATGAGGTGAAATATAAGTTGTCCAAATCCATGAACTAAAAAGTTCATAATTTTGTAAATAATCCATTATGAATTATGTTCAGGGTAGCAACATCATCTAAAGTACTTGGATGACTCTATCATCTTGAAAACAGAGCCAACATCACCTTTTCGACTCTTTTAATTCAATGCAAAAATTCAAACTGGAATTATATTGCTTCCAAACTTGTTGTGGCAAAAGATATTGCATCATAATTATTTGTCCAGATTGGACGTTTTTTTCAAAATGTTTTGTTGGCCAAACAATTTGCAAACAGAAAGAAAATGGCAATGCAGTAAAAGAAAATAAAAAGGGGCCTAATTTCTACTGTGCACTTAGGCCTACCAGCTACAGGTGCGGCCCAACCCACCTCTAGTCTCCTTCAACCTCCTGTTCATCCCCATCGCGCTGGAGGCAGAGCGCCCGTTCAAATCGCCGATGCTGCACGTCGTCCATCCCGCTGGTTCCTCTCGTTGGTTAAGACGCCGCCAACGCACTCCTCCCGAAACCCTAGCCTCTGCTTCTTCCTCATCCATTCCCTCTCCCGATTCACCGCGTCCAAGCTGCTACCGTCGTCGCCGCCTCATCGTCTCCTTGGCCCGTCATCGTCCCCTCCGCCGAAGCTTGCGCCAGAGCTCCACCTGCCTCGCTTCCCTACGCGGATCAACTCGAGCTCGGAGCCCCACCTCGATCGAATTCCATCGCTTCTTCAACCTCTCGCCACGTGGTCGCCGCCGGGTCCTCCACCACCGAATCGCTTCGGCCTCGAAGCGCACTCCACGAGCTTCGTGGTGAGGCCTCGATCAATTCCCTGCTTTTCCCTTCGATCTGTAATCAGAGCCGCCACCGTAGCTTTGGCGTCTGCACGTGCGCCGCAGCCACGTTCGCTCGCTATCGCTACCGCTTGTTGCCGCCGCTCCATGGCTGTTGCTGCTCTCGTGTCCTGTGGCACCCCTCTCGCGCCACGACGCGCTTTCACCGCCCCGCCACCGTCTGCAAGTGCCAGCACCGCCGGCGGGCCGCCCGTGCTCGCTGCGCCTCCTCCTCTGCGCTCGTCCTGCGCCATGGTCACGCCTTGCCCCGCGCCTCCCGCTTGTGAGCTGCTGCTCGTCCGCCTCGGCGACGCCTCGCCTCGCCGCCTCGGCCGCGCCCGCCGCTGGCAGCTGTAGCTTGCCGCTGGCACAACCTCGCCGGCCTCGCCTCAAGCGTCTTTGGCGCCTGAGTGCGCCCGCCTCAGCCTCAGATAGCCTGGCCGCCTGCTAAGGCCATAGGGCCTTTGACAGCTAGGGCCCCTCCCTTGTTTTATAAAAAAAGGTTTAAAAAAAGATAATTAGAAATATAATTAATTAACTTAATTAATCATGTTTATTTAACTAATTGAGTTTAATTAACTTGCTAATTAAACTAGGTTTAAATGGTAATTAGCAAACCCGATATGGATGTGGACCCAGTCAACACCTTGACGGTCAACACATTGACCAGTCAACACGATTGACTACCAATCGACTGCTGAGTCGTGATTGACCAGCACTCCACCTTTCAGCCTCTAGTACATCTCTGTGTACGCTGAGCTGGGTGCATCTAGCATTTAAGCATTATTTTTGAATTAATAATAAATTTCAGAATATTGCTAAAACTTTGAAAAATCATATAAAATAAACCATAACTCGGATGAAAATGTTTTCTACATGAAAGTTGCTCAGAAAAATCCAACTAATCCGAATATGCGGTCCGTTCATTTGTCACATGCTTCTAGCATGCTGAACATGGAACATTCCCCCTCCGGTCATTTGTCTGACACAGGTCCGGAACCGGGAATACATTCCCGGTTGAATTCCCCCTTCACCTTTATCGTGTAGCCATACGTTAGGTCACACCCGGCACAACATATTGCCATGTTATGCTTTGTGATGCTTTGTTTGCTTTATATTTATTGTTTCTTCCCCCTCTTCTCTCCGGTAGACCCCGAGACCGATGATGCCCCGGTGATCGACTACGTAGACGATGATCCCTCCTTGCCAGAGCAACCAGGCAAGCCCCCCCTTTGATCATCCCGATATCGCCCATTCCATTCTCTCATGCTTGCATTAGATTTTGCTATTGTTATTGTTTGCTCCTATTCTAATGCATAGCCTGCTTTTATAACCTGCTCATTGTACCTTACCTGCTCATCCTAAACTGCTTAGTACAGGTTGGTTAGTGATCCATCAGTGACCCCCCACCTTGTCCTTGTTGCCCCTGCTTCATCATTGAAGACCCGATCAACGGGATCGAAGACCAGGCCCGACACCGCACATCACTTTCCCTTAGTTGCTCGACACTCTTTGGGTTACTATCGAAAGTGCCGGGGTGAGACCTCATCGCACTTCCGATGTTACCTCGTAGTGTAGCTATTCGGTCGTGGTCATCAAGGGTGATTCCGCCTTAACCACTTCCGACACGACTACAGCCGTGCAACCGCTCAAGTGTGAACCTCGGGGGTGGTTCCTCTTACGCTCACCTTTGATGATTACATCGAGTGGAATTCACGGGGTGATTCCTCGGGTTTTCCCTTGATGTTTAGACACACTGATTACTATGGTTACTATGACTTTACCTTTGAACCATGTTACATTAAAGACGGGTCGACCACGAGGGGTACCCGTGTGAGCTTAATTGCAGTGATGTGGAGACGGGTTGACACGGAGGGTGCCATGAGATAATTACGAGGCGTGGCGGCATTCCTAGCCCTTGCCGCAAGTCCTCGAGGCAGACAGCAACGGGGTCACATCTTCGTGAGTCTCCGCTTGTTACCGCGTTCCTAATCCACTACGATTTGGATATTTGATCCAAGGGGCCTCTGGACTGATAGCACTAACCATCACGTGGGCATAGTATGGGCGTTCTGCGTCGTATGCATCAGCTGTAGCTTAATAGATGTCAACGACTGAGTGGCGCGCGCCGGTTGGACTGCGTAAGTACCTGCCTTTTTGAAGGAGGTAGCTAGGTCTGCTCACTGGCCGCGTTCGCAACGTGCAGGAGTTTCCGAGGAGATGGCCCATGACCCCTGGGGGCATAGGTTTAGTCCGGCGTGCTGGCCTCTCTATTAAGCCTAGGTCGGGTTGCGGCGTATTGTTTGGCCGAGGTCGGGCATGACCCAGGAAAGTGTGTCCGGCCGGAGTTAATCGAGCGTGGTGGGTAAGTTGGTGCACCCCTGCAGGGAATAAAACATCTATCGATAGCCTGTCCTACGGTAACAGACACTTGGAGTTGTATCGATCGATACAACTAGAATCTGGATACTTGTGATGAGAATTGGATGGTGATGAGAACTGGATTGTGATGATAACTGGATAGTATGGCTCTGGGATTGCTCTCTCGCAGGGAGTCGAGAAAGGATCTCCGGCCGAGGTTGATGACACTACTACTACTTTACTTTATGCTACTCTAATCCCTCCTATTTGCTGCAAGGTGGTGGTTTCCAGAAGATGCTAGTCTTCGATAGGACTAGGCCTTCTCTCTATTCTGGCATTTCTGCAGCCCAGTCCACATATACAGCCTTCCTTTGATAATGTTGCATATGTAGTGTAGATCCTTGCTTGCGAGTACTTTGGATGAGTACTCACGGTTGCTTTGCTCCCCCTTTTCCCCCTTTCTTCTTCTTTCCGCTTGATGCAACCAGATGTCGGAGTCCAGAAGCCAGATGCCACCGCCGTTGCTTACTACTACGTGGAGCCCGTCGATGACCAGGAGTAGTTAGGAGGCTCCCAGGCAGGAGGCCTTGCCTTTTCGATCGATGTTGCTTTTGTGCTAGCCTTCTTAAGGCAAACTTGTCTAACTTATGTCCGTACTCGAGATATTGTTGCTTCCGACTCTTGTGTATTCGAAGCTTATGTATTCGAGCCCTCGAGGCCCCAAGCTTGTAATATAAAGCTTGTATTATTTTAATTTCTGTCTAGAGTTGTGTTGTGATATCTTCCCGTGAGTCCTTGATCGTGATCGTACACATTTGCGTGCATGATTAGTGTATGATTGAATCGAGGGCGTCACAAGGCCGTACTATTCGTGGACCATAACGGGCCGTTAATAGGCCGTATTTGATAACTCTATGAAAACAGCCCAACGGGTTTTTTTACATGAAAACATCCCAATGTATTAATGGTCCGCAAACGGGCCGACTGTAACGACTGGCTGAATTTGGCCTAGAAGCAGAAAATGATAGTAACGGGCCGTATGTAACCGAATGCTGCAAATGAGCCCAAGAATCAATGGGCCCTGAGAAGGCCGAAAGATAACTTAATGGAAACGCCCAATGGAATAACGGGCTGTTAATGGGTATAAAGTGATATACTATTCATTACGGGCGGTTTCACCACGGGCCGTTAATGGGCCAAGAGTTACAAAGGTCCTCATATGGGCGAAAGAAGTCATGGGCCACACATGGGCGGAAGTTAAAGCGGGCTGAATCATATTGGACGCCCAGATGACGCCATCGGGCCTAATTCGGATAGGGCGTACGGGCCCCTCGGTTAGCGGGTTGTAAATGGGCTATATGCGCGAGGCCGTTAACAAGCTTTTCGTGGGCCGCCCGCCACCTTTTGACCAAGTCAAACAGGCCGGCCTTTTCACCGGAATGGGCCTCTGTTGGGCCGTGCCATGTGTCGCTGTATCGTAGGCGCCTTCGGTCCAACGAGCGGATGACATCTGTCCCAACGGTGAGCCGACACGTGTTTGCTCCAGCTAATGATGATTTTACACGTGGAAAATCCCCATTGGTCGGGGCTGTTAACGGGTTATCGGACCCAAAACCCGACCCGATAGCTTAACGGCGTTCCGTCACGGTGGATGCCACGTGTCGGTTACCCTTGACGAGCAGTTCCTGCGGACGCATGATTTATCGTCATGGAAGTGGACACTTCCGTGATGATAATTTTGGTAATGTCATGGAACACTTCTCTGACGACACATGTATGACTATCTTGATTCTGTCATAAATTTGTCATGGATGTACATGCATGACAAAAAACGCGACCTACTGTGACAAACACGTATGATCACGGAAGTGTATTTTTTTGTAGTGCAAGTTGGAGGAAGTCATCCCGTGAAGAACATCATGACCACAAGAAGACCGCTTGAGCTACTTCATATGGATATTTTAGGTCCCAACGCCTACAAGAGTCTCGGTGGTAACTCGTTCGGATTGGTCATTGTTGACGACTTTTCAAGATTTACGTGGGTGTTCTTTCTTGATGATAAATCGAAGGTCCAAAAGATCTTCAAGAACTTCTCTAGGAAGGCCCAAAACCAATTTAAAGTAAAGATCAAGAAGGTTCGAAGCGACAACAGAACGGAGTTCAAGAACGCCAATGTGGATACCTTTCTTGACGAAGAAGGGATTTCACATGAGTTCTCGGCTACGTACACACCTTAACAAAATGGAGTCGTTGAGAGGAAGAACCGGACACTTATTGATATGGAAAGAACTATGCTTGATGAATACAAGACGCCAAGACACTTTTGGGTGGAAGCGGTTGAGACAGCTTGTCATGCTACAAATCGACTATACCTTCACAAGCTTCTCGGCAAGACGGCATACGAGCTTCTCACCGGTAACAAACCCCAAGTTGGATACTTTTGATTATTTGGCTCAAAGTGTTACATTCTTGATAAGCATCGTCATTCAAAATTTGCCCCTAAATCTCATGAAGGTTTCCTACTCGGTTATGGATCAAACTCTCACACTTAACGTGTCCAACAATTTCATCCGAAAGGTTGAAGAGACAGTAGATGTGAAGTTTGATGAATCTAACGGCTTGCAAGTAGAGCAGTTGCCAATTGATGTACGAGACAAAGATCCTTCGGAAGCAATTCAAGACCTTGTCTATTGGCAAGATTCGCCCAACGGAGGTGAAGGGGAGTACTTTGTCCATTCAAGTGGAAGCCTCAACTTCATGACAAGGAGAACCACAAGTTGACTTGGAGGCATCCACAAGTGGAACACGTCAAGACGAAGGAAACGAGGAAGTATAACAAGATGAACCCCATTGACCTCCTTCTCCACCTCCACAAGAGAACAACAATGCCAACAACAATGAAGAAGGAAACGAGGATGTTCCACCCCGACCCAAACAAAATCTCTCACGAGTTAGAGCAAGAGTCACAAGAGATCATCCCGTCGAACAAATCTTTGATGATATTCAAACCGGGAGAATTACTCGCTCTAAAACTTATTTGGCTAACTTTTGTGAACATTACTCATTCATTACTACCATTGAACCTATGAAGGTAGAAGAAGCTCTTGAGGATCCAATGGGGTAAACGCTATGCGTGAAGAGCTACACAATTTCAGAGGAATCAAGTGTGGACATTGGTTGAAAAGCCGGATGACAATCACAATGTCATTGGAAACAAGTGGGTGTTTCGAAATAAGCAAGATGAGGATGGACAAGTTGTACGCAACAAGGGCCCTCTCGTCGCTCAAGGCTACACTCAAGTCAAAGGTATGGACTATCGTGAGACATATGCCCCTGTTGCTAAACTCGAGTCCATACGCATCTTACTTGCTTATGCCAATCACCATGATATCACTTTATATCAAATGGACATTAAAAGTGCTTTTTCTAAATGGTGAAATTGAGGAGGAAGGTTATGTTAAACAACCTCCAGGCTTTGTCAATCCTATGAAACCTAATCATGTCTACAAACTTCACAAAGCTCTTTATGGTCTTAAACAAGCTCCTAGAGCTTGGTATAAATGCTTGACCAAGTTCCTTATTGAAAAAGGCTTTGAAATTGGGAAGATTGATTCTACACTTTCTACTAAAATGGTTAATGGTGAATTATTTGTGCGCCAAATTTATGTGGATGATATCATATTTGGTTCTACTAACCCTCATTTTAGTGAAAAGTTTGGAAGGCTAATGTCGGAGAACTGTGAGATGTCTATAATGAGTGAACTCAAATTTTTCCTTGGTTTGGAAATCAAGCAAACTAAGGAAGGTACATTTGTTTCTCAAACAAAGTAGACCAAGGACCTTTCCATAAAGTTCAACATGCAAGAAAGCAAATGTATGAAAACACCCATGCCTACTAGTGGACATCTTGACTTGACTAAAGATGGCAAACCGGTTGACCAAAAGGTTTACCGCTCTATGATTGGATCATTGTTATATCTATGTGCCTCTCGTCCCTATATTATTCTAAGTGTGTCCATGTGTGCATGGTATCAAGCGGCCCCTAAAGAATGTCATCTTAAGCTCGTGAAAAGGATAGTGTGATACTTAATTCATACACCAAACTTTGGCATTTGGTATCCTAAGAGGTCTTCTTTTGATCTCGTTGGCTAGTCCGATTCGGACTATGCCGGTGACAAGGTTGATAGAAAGTCCACTTCGGGTACATGCCAATTTCTTGGTAGATCCCTTGTGTCTTGTTCCTCCAAGAAACAAAACTCGGTATCCTTATCCACTCCCGACATGGAATACATTGCCGCCGGATCATGTTGTGCTCAATTACTTTGGATGTCCCAAACCCTTAAGGATTATGGGATACATGTGAAACATTAAGATTGCTCACAATCCCGTGCAACATTCTCGAACTAAGCATATTGAAGTTCGTCATCATTTCATTCAAGATCATGTTGCTAAAGGAGACATCAATCTTAAATATGTTTATACCGATAAGCAATTGGTAGATATATTCACCAAACCGCTTGATGAGAAAGTATTTTTGCCGTTTGAGAGGTGAATTGAACATCATTGATGCCTCAACTTTGGAGTACAAACTCCATTGGGATACATGCAAGGCATGAGCCTTTTATGACTAATCATTGATATTTCTCTTATGATGATGATAATATGTCTTGGATCTATACTTGTACCCTTGCATGTTATCTAACCCTTGTAGGTTCTTGGATGAGCCCAAATCAATGAGATTGCAATCCACTCACATCTTGAGCAACCTCTACACACTCCTTACTATATGGTTGTTGAATACAAGGAAGTATGAACTCACTCAACATATCCTTTGACAATTCCAATATATCAATTTTCTTTTGGAATCAAGTTTCATGATTGTCATTTAGGATACACAAGTGCTCTTCCTTGCAAGTCTAACCCATGTAGGAATAAGAACTCAAACTACAAGTGGTACTCCCAACTCTTGATGAACTACATCAATCTTGAGCATCCAACATAAGTTCAACTACATGATCAAGATCAACATCATGTAATCCCACCTTAAAGAAGCTTTGGTCCAAATCATGAGCTAAAGCAACTCAACAAGGTGTGAATACATCAAAATGCTTAAACGAAAAATGGTAACCCCATTTTGAGCTTGAACGATGAGTATGACCTGTGATCAAGTGACCTCACTTGACTCCTAAGTCAATATACTCTAACATAGGTGACTTTGACGCCGACCCCTCTTCTAGATGAAGTTCTCTAGTATTTCTTTGCTTAGTTGATTTTTCATTGGCATGTTTTTATGTCTCTCTCTAAATCATAAAAAAATCATCTAGATCTCTTTTCCGCTTTTCTTCTGTGACCATGTTGTTAAGTCATTGCAAATCCTTAAGTAAATTCCTTGCAAATTCTTGTGAGATTTCATTTGCCAAGTGAGCTGAGATGACAAAAATCTCCTCTGTGTTGAACTCGGACTCACTGATCCAAGCCTGTCGGCTAGACCGAAATGCAAGGATCCCTTGTACCCAGTTCATCGGTACAACCGATATGGACAAACTCGGTCTGACCGATAAACCCCTGATTGGCTCTGCAATTTCCGAGTTGCCAGTGGAAACAGATCAGTGTCACCGATTTCACTACTGAGAAAATATTTTGCCATTTTGTATTGCCCATTTTCTTCAGCTCCACTCAATGATTCTTAATCCTCTACCAGCATCTTAAACAATATGCTGCTTTGAACTGTCTCTCAAGGACCACACCTATTTGGCTCATGATCCAGAAGTGCCCTTCTTGGAAATTGATGTCAAAGGAAGAGAGAGAGAGAACATCAAAGCTTATCAAATGAGCACACCTAAGCTCTTCTACAGATGCTTTAACAAAAGAGGAGAGAAGTCACATGTCTTTAAGAGGGGAAAGACATGTCAATTTGTTTGATCTTAGCTATTGCTATGTGAAAATTCTTGTTGCTCCGATTTTAGTTGATATTACCTTTTCTTGCTCAGATTTTCTCTCACCTTACCTTCTCCCATTATCTAATATCAAATTCCCTTTTCGAAAAAAAATCTAATATGAAATTCAGGGGGAGAAACAGACCATGTCTAAGGGGAGAAAAATATTTGAAATTCCTTGCATATCTTTAAATCTTTGGGGACATGTCTATATCTAAAGGAAGTACTTAGTACTCACCCATTACATGTCATCCCAGTCTTGGTACTCTTGTGGTTTCCTGAAATTACTTTAGTTAGAGTGTTCTTGTGTTATCTAACTCTGTTTTCTCAAGTCCATTCCTTCTAAAGCCAGCCCAAGACTACAAGGTAAGTATATGCATCACACTCATGTGCATGATGATCTCTTGCTGATGTACATATTGTTTGCAAGAAGGATTCATGAACATGGAGGTACATTTCCCATACACATCATTTACTCTTATGCATATAGCCAAGATACATGTAACTATGTGCTTGCTCTATCATGATAATTGATACGTCTCCAACGTATCTATAATTTATGAAGTATTCATGCTATTATATTATCTGTTTTGGAAGTTTATGGGCTTCTCTAAACACTTTTATATTATTTTTGGGACTAACCTATTAACCGGAGGCCCAACCCAAATTGTTGTTTTCTTGCCCATTTCAGTGTTTCGAAGAAAAGGAATATGAAACAGAGAGTTATTTTTGGAACAGAAGCAATCCAGGAGACTTGCACTACTAAGGAAAACCTTATACACAGAATCTTACCAGTAGCGCGTGTTAAAATGAGGCGCTACTGCTACTTAGCAGTAGTGCGTTGACCAAGTGGCCAGTCATGTTGAGGTTACACCTTCGAGTGGCCTATGTTTTGCCGGAGTGTTGATTAATTTCCGTTCCGGCAAATTTCAGACGCTCAATATGTCCTGTTTTAGCAAAGGTCATGCCGGAATTTTCCGTGAATTTTGGCATGACTTGTGCTAGAATATGTAGGAAATATCGAGTGGCCTGGATTTTCTAGAAAGATAAATAAACGATATTTCAGGTTGACTTTAAGTGCAGCCGAGGTCAAGAATCCCGGATTTGTTGTGGTAGGGTCAAGTTTCTCCTTCTTCTGCGGGCGCTAGACAATTTGGTGTAATGCACTAGGGGAAGGAGTGTTGGGGAACGTAGTAATTTCAAAAAAATTCCTACGCACACGCAAGATCATGGTGATGCATAGAAAAGAGAGGGGAGAGTGTGTCCACGTACCTGATGTCTACTACACAACCTTCTTCTTGTAGACGTTGTTGGGCCTCCAAGTGCAGAGGTTTGTAGGACAGTAGCAAATTTCTCTCAAGCGGATGACCTAAGGTTTATCAATCTGTGGGAGGCGTAGGATGAAGATGGTCTCTCTCAAGCAACCCTGCAACCAAATAACAAAGAGTCTCTTGTGTCCCCAACACACCCAATACAATGGTAAATTGTATAGGTGCACTAGTTCGGTGAAGAGATGGTGATTGATGTCTACTATACAACCTTCTTCTTGTAGACGTTGTTGGGCCTGCAAGTGCATAGGTTTGTAGGACAGTAGCAAATTTCCCTCAAGTGGATGACCTAAGGTTTATCAATCCTTGGGAGGCGTAGGATGAAGATGGTCTCTCTCAAACAACCCTGCAACCAAATAACAAAAAGTCTCTTGTGTCGCCAACACACCCGATACAATGTCAAATTGTATAGGTGCACTAGTTCGGCGAAGAGATGGTGATACAAGTGCAAAATAGATAGTAGATATAGGTTTTTGTAATCTGAAATTATAAAAACAGCAAGGTAACTAATGATAAAAGTGAGCGTAAACAGTATTGCAATGATAGGAAACAAGGCCTAGGGTTCATACTATCACTAGTGCAAGTTCTCTCAACAATAATAACATAGATAGATCATATAACAAGCCCTCAACATGCAACAAAGAGTCACTCCGAAGCCACTAATAGTGGAGAACAAACGTAGAGATTATGGTAGGGTACGAAACCACCTCAAAGTTATTCTTTCGGATCGATCTATAAAAGAATTCGTACTTGAATAACACCTTAAGACACAAATCAACCAAAACCCTAATGTCACCAAGATACTTCATTGTCACCTCAAGTATCCGTGGGCATGATTATACGATATGCATCACACAATCTCAGATTCATCCAACCAACATAAAAGTACTTCAAAGAGTGCCCCAAAACTTCTCTGGGAGAGTCAAGAACGTGTGCCAACCCCTATGCATAGGTTCATGGGCGGAACCCAAGTTGGTCACCAAAACATACATCAAGTGGCACATGATATCCCATTGTCACCACAGATAAGCACGGCAAGACATACATCAAGTGTTCTCATAATAGACTCAATCCGGTGAGATAACTTCAAAGGGAAACTCAATTCATCACAAGAGAGTAGAGGGAGAAACATCATAAGATCCAACTACAATAGCAAAGCTCGGGATACATCAAGATCGTGCCATAGAGGAACACGAGAGAACACGAGAGAGAGAGAGAGAGAGAGAGAGAGAGATCAAACACATAGCTACTTTGGTACATACCCTCAGCCCCGAGGGTGAACTACTCCCTCCTCGTCATGGATAGCGCCGGGATGATGAAGACGGCCTCGGTGAGGGTTCCCCCTCCGGCGGTGCCTAACAAGGTCCCGATTGGTTTTGGTGGCTCTGAGAGGCTTGCGGCGGAACTCCCGATCTAGGTTCTGTTACGGAAGTTTTAGGCACGTAGGTATATATGGGTGAAAGGAGCACGCCGGGAGCTACGGGCCCCACGAGGCAGGGGGCGCGCGCCGGGAGGGCGCGCCCCCACTCTCGTGAGCACCTCCGTATCTTCCGACGTAGGGTCCAAGTCCATCAGGTGGGTTTCCTTCCAAAAATAACTTCTCCAGCTTGATTTCGATTCTGTTTTGACTATGTCCGATATTCCTTTTCCTCGAAATCTTTGAAATAGGCATAAAACAACAAATCTGGGCTGGGCCTCCGGTTAATAGGTTAGTCCCAAAAATAATATAAAAGTGGATAATAAAGCCCAATATTGCCTAAAATAGTAGATAATATAGCATGGAGCAATCAAAAATTATAGATACGTTGGAGACGTATCAAGCATCCCCAAGCTTAATTCCTGCTCGTCCTCGAGTAGTTAAATGATAAAAAAGATAATTTTTGATGTGGAATGCTACTTGGCATAATTTCAATGTAATTCTTCTTAATCATGGTATGAATATTCAGGTCCGAAAGATTCAAGATAAAAGTTCATATTGACATAAAAATAATAATACTTCAAGCATACTAATCAAAGTAATCATGTCTTCTCAAAATAACATGGCAAGAGAAAGTTCATCCCTACAAAATCATATAGTTAGGCTATGCTTCATTTTCGTCACACAAAGATGTTCCCAACTTCTACACCCCCGATGACAAGCCAAGCAATTGTTCCATACTCAAATAATCTCAAACTTTTTCAACCTTCACGCAATACATGAGCGCGAGCCATGGATATAGCACTATGGGTGGAATAGAATATGATGATGGGGATTGTGTGGAGAAGACAATAGGAGAAAGTCTCACATTGACGAGGATAATCAACGGGCTATGGAGATGCCCATCAATTGATGTCAACATGAGGAGTAGGGATTGCCATGCAACGGATGCACTAGAGCTATAAGTATATGAAAGGTCTACAAAAGAAACTAAGTGGGTGTGCATCCAACTTGCTTGCTCACGAAGACCTAGGGCATTTTGAGGAAGCCCATCATTGGAATATACAAGCCAAGTTCTATAATGAAAAATTCCCACTAGTATATGAAAGTGACAAAATGAGAGACTCTCTATATGAAAAACATGGTGCTACTTTGAAGCACAATATATGAGACTCACTACATGAAGAACAAGGTGCTATTTTGAAGCACAAGTGTGGTAAAAGGATAGTAGCATTGTCCCTTCTCTCTTTTTCTCTCATATTTTTTTTATTTTTTATTTGGGCCTTTTCTATTTTTTATGGCCTCTTTTTTTTCCATTCGGAGTCTCATCCCGACTTATGGGGGAATCATAGTTTCCATCATCCTTTCCTCACTTGGGACAATGCTCTAATAATGATGATCATCACACTTTTATTTTTCGTACAACTCAACAATTACAACTCGAAACTTAGAACAAAATATGACTCTATATGAATGCCTCGGCAGTGTACCGGGATGGTGCAATGAATCAAGAGTGACATGTATGGAAAATAATGCATGGTGGCTTTGCCACAAATACGATGTTAACTACATGATCATGCAATGGCAATATGACAAAAGTAATGTATGTCATAATAATGATGATGGAAGTTGCATGGCAATATATCTCGGAATGGCTATGGAAATGCCATGATAGGTAGGTATGGTGGCTGTTTTGAGGAACATATAAGGAGGTTTATGTGTGATAGAGCGTATCGTACCACGGGGTTTGGATGCACCGTGAAGTTTGCACCAACTCTCAAGGTGAGAAAGGAAATGCACTGCATCGAAGAGGCTAGCAAAGGCGGAAAGGTAAAAATGCGTATAATCCATGGACTCAACATTAGTCAAAAGAACTCATATACTTATTGCAAAAATTTAGAAGCCATCAAAAATCAAGTACTATGCGCAATGCTCCTAGGGGATAGATTGGTAGGAAAAAGACCATCGTCGTCCCCGACCGCCACTCATAAGGATGCACAAGCCAGGTACACTTCATGTTTCAAATTTGTTACACAACTTTAACCATACGTGCATGCTACAGGACTTGCAAACTTCAACACAAGTATTTCTCAAATTCACAATTATCAACTAGCATGACTTTGATATTATTACCTCCATATCTCAAAAAATTTATCAAGCATTAAATTTATCTTAGTATTCAATTGACTCAAAAATAAAGTTTCACATATCTTGAACACTAAGTATATTAACATTAAGCAAATTACCATGCTATTTAAGACTCTCAAAATAATATAAGTGAAGCATGAGAGTTCATATATTTCTTCAAAATAAAACTACCACCATGCTCTAAAATATATAAGTGAAGTACTAGACCAAGTGACAAACTACTCCGAAAGATATAAGTGAAGATCAATGAGTAGACGAATAATTATGTAACTATGTGGAGACTCTCTCTCATTTAATAATTTCAGATCTTGATAATTTATTCAAACATCAAGAAAAGCTAAAGAAAACTACATTGCAAGGATAGCACAACTCATGTGAAGAAGCAAAAACTTAGGCTCAACCGATACTAACCGATAGTTGTTGAAGAAGAAAGGTGGGATGCCTACGGGGCATCCCCAAGCTTAGATGCTTGAGTCTTCTTGATATATTATCTTGGGGTGCCTTGGGCATCCCCAAGCTTGAAATTTTGTGTCTCCTTTATTCCTCTCATATCATGGTTTCTCTTTTTATCAAAAGCTTCATTCACAACAAACTCAACAAGAACTCGTGAGATAGGTTAGTATAAACAAATGCAAAACCTTATCATTTTCTACTGTAACAAACCACTAACATAATTATTCAACATTGAATACTAAATTACTCTGCATATTTAATACTCCTATCCTCAAATAGAATCATTAAACAAGCAAACATATGCAAACAATGCAAACATAACAGCAATCTGCCAAAACAGTACAGTCTGTAAAGAATGCAAGAGTATCAATACTTCCCTAACTCCAAAAATTATGAACTAAAATTACCACTGTAATAAATTTATCAGAGCTCAATATGCAAAAAGATTTAACATTATACCACCCTCTTACTTTTCTAAGGAATTTTTGCAACAGCGGTAAACTTTCTGTTTTCAAACAGCAATATGTATAGTAGCAAAATAAGCATGGCAAAGGCCATCCTTGACTTTTTTATTGAAACTAGAGATACAAAACACTAATATAAATAACATCAAGCAAAAACTAACAAAATAAAATGACGCTCCAAGCAAAACACATATCATGTGGTGAATAAAAATATAGCTCCAAGTAAAGTTACCGATGAACGAAGACGAAAGAGGCGATGCCTTCCGGGCATCCCAAGCTTAGGCTCTTGGTTGTCCTTGAATATTACCTTGGGGTGCCTTGGGCATCCCCAAGCTTAGGCTCTTGCCACTCCTTATTCCATAGTCCATCGAATCTTTACCCAAAACTTGAAAACTTCACAACACAAAACTTAATGAGAAAACTCGTGAGCTCCGTTAGCAAAAGAAAACAAAACACCACTTCAAGGTACTGTAATGAACTCATTCTTTATTTACATTGGTGTTAAACCTACTGTATTCCAACTTCTCTATGATTTATAAACTATTTTACTAGCCATAGATTCATCAAAATAAGCAAGCAACACAATGAAAACAGAATCTGTCAAAAACAGAACAGTCTGTAGTAATCTGTATCAACCGTATACTTCTGGAACTCCAACAATTCTAAAATAAATTGGTGGACCTGAGGAATGTGTCTAGTAATCATCTGCAAAAAAGAATCAACTAAATAGCACTTTCCAGTAAAAATTTCTCGCTAATCTCATGAGCATAAAGTTTCTGTTTTTTACAGCATGATCATAAAGACTTCACCCAAGTCTTCCCAAAGGTTCTAGTTGGCACAAACACTAATTAAAACACAAAACAACATCTAAACAGAGGCTAGATGGATTATTTATTCCTAAACAGAACCAAAAAGCAAGAAACTAAAATAAAATTGGGTTTCCTCCCAACAAGCGCTATCGTTTAATGCCCCTAGCTAGGCATTATGATTTCAATGATGCTCACATAAAAGATAAGAATTGCAACATAAAGAGAGCATCATGAAGAATATGACTAGCACATTTAAGTCTAACCCACTTCCTATGCATAGGGATTTTGTGAGCAAACAACTTATGGAAACAAGAATCATCTTGCATATGAAGGTAAAACAAGCATAACTTCAAGATTTTAAGCACATAGAGAGGAAACTTGATATTATTGCAATTCCTACAAGCATATATTCCTCCCTCATAATAATTTTCAGTAGCATCATGAATGAATTCGACAATATAACCAGCACCTAAAGCATTCTTTTCATGATCTACAAGCATAGAAAATTTATTACTCTCCACATAAGCAAAAATCTTGTCATGAACAATAGTGGGAGCAAACTCAACAAAATAACTATCATGTGATTGAAAATTAAGATCAAGATGACAAATTTCATGGTTATCATTATTCTTTAAAGCATACGTGTCATCACAATAATCATCATAGATAGGAAGCATGCTTTCATCATAGTAAATTTGCTCATCAAAGCTTGGGGACAAAAATATCATCTTCATCAAACATAGCTTCCCCAAGCTTGTGGCTTTGCATATCATTAGCATCATGGATATTCAAGGAATTCATACTAACAACATTGCAATCATGCTCATCATTCAAAGATTTAGTGCCAAACATTTTAATGCATTCTTCTTCTAGCAATTGAGCACAATTTTCCTTTCCATCATACTCACGAAAGATATTAAAAAGATGAAGCGTATGAGACAAACTCAATTCCATTTTTTGTAGTTTTCTTTTATAAACTAAACTAGTGCTAAAACAAGAAACAAAAATATTCGATTGCAAGATCTAAAGATATACCTTCACTTACCTAGCCTCCCCGGCAACGGCGCCAGAAAAGAGCTTGATGTCTACTACACAACCTTCTTCTTGTGGACGTTGTTGGGCCTGCAAGTGCACAGGTTTGTAGGACAGTAGCAAATTTCCCTCAAGTGGATGACCTAAGGTTTATCAATCCGTGGGAGGCGTAGGATGAAGATGGTCTCTCTCAAGCAACCCTGCAACCAAATAACAAAAAGTCTCTTGTGTCCCCAACACACCCGATACAATGTCAATTGTATAGGTGCACTAGTTCGGCGAAGAGATGGTGATACAAGTGCAAAATAGATAGTAGATATAGGTTTTTGTAATCTGAAATTATAAAAACAGCAAGGTAACTAATGATAAAAGTGAGCGTAAACGGTATTGCAATGATAGGAAACAAGGCCTAGGGTTCATACTTTCACTAGTGCAAGTTCTCTCAACAATAATAACATAGATAGATCATATAACAAGCCCTCAACATGCAACAAAGAGTCACTCCAAGCCACTAATAGCGGAGAACAAACGTAGAGATTATGGTAGGTACGAAACCACCTCAAAGTTATTCTTTCGGATCGATCTATAAAAGAGTTCGTACTAGAATAGCACCTTAAGACACAAATCAACCAAAACCCTAATGTCACCTAGATACTCCATTGTCACCTCAAGTATCTGTGGGCATGATTATACGATATGCATCACACAATCTCAGATTCATCCAACCAACATAAAAGTGCTTCAAATAGTGCCCCAAAACTTCTACCGGAGAGTCAAGAACGTGTGCCAACCCCTATGCATAGGTTCATGGGCGGAACCCGCAAGTTGGTCACCAAAACATACATCAAGTGGCACATGATATCCCATTGTCACCACAGGTAGCACGGCAAGACATACATCAAGTATTCTCATAAAAGACTCAATCCGATATGATAACTTCAAAGGGGAAACTCAATTCATCACAAGAGAGTAGAGGGGGAGAAACATCATAAGATCCAACTACAATAGCAAAGCTCGTGATACATCAAGATCGTGCCATAGAGGAACACGAGAGAGAACACGAGAGAGAGAGAGAGAGACCAAACACATAGCTACTGGTACATACCCTCAGCCCCGAGGGTGAACTACTCCCTCCTTGTCATGGATAGCGTCGGGATGATGAAGATGGCCTCCGGTGAGGGATCCCCCCTCCGGCAGGGTGCCGAAACAGGGCCCCGATTGGTTTTTGGTGGCTACAGAGGCTTGCGGCGGCGGAACTCCCGATCTAGGTTCTGTTCTGGAAGTTTTAGGTACGTAGGTATATATTGGTGAAAGGAGTACGTCGGTGGAGCTACGAGGGCCCCACGAGGCAGGGGGGGCACGCCCGGGGGGGAGGGCGCGCCCCCCACCCTCGTGAGCACCTCCCATATCTTCTGACGTGGGGTCCAAGTCCATCAGGTGGGTTTCCTTCCAAAAATAACTTCTCCAGTTGATTTCGTTCCGTTTTGACTCCGTCTGATATTCCTTTTCCTCGAAATACTGCAATAGGCATAAAATAGAAAATCTGGGCTGGGCCTCCGGTTAATACGTTAGTCACAAAAATAATATAAAAGTGGATAATAAAGCCCAATATTGCCTAAAATAGTAGATAATATAGCATGGAGCAATCAAAAATTATAGATACGTTGGAGACGTATCAGTGATACAAGTGCAATATGGATGGTAGATATAGGTTTTTGTAATCTAAAAATATAAAAAAATCAAGGTAATTAATGGTAAAAGTGAGCGTAAACGGTATTGCAATGGTAGGAAACAAGGCCTAGGGTTCATACTTTCACTAGTGCAAGTTCTCTCTACAATAATAACATAATTGGATCATATAACTATCCCTCAACATGCAACAAAGAGTCACTCCAAAGTCACTAATAGTGCAGAACGAACGAAGAGATTATGGTAGGGTACGAAACCACCTCGAAGTTATGCTTTCCAATCAATCCGTTGCGCTATTCCTGTAAGTGTCACAAACAGCCCTAGAGTTCGTACTAGAATAACACTTCAAGATACAAATCAACGGAAACCCTAATGTCACCTAGATACTCCAATGTCACCTCAAGTATCCGTAGGTATGATTATACGATATGCATCACACAATCTCAGATTCATCTATTCAACCAACACATAGAACCTCAAAGAGTGCCCCAAAGTTTCTACCTAGAATCAAGACGAAAACGTGTGCCAACCCCTATGCATAGGTTCATGGGCGAAACCCGCAAGTTGATCACCAAAACATACATCCAGTGAATCACGTGATATCCCATTGTCACCACTACGCATGGCAAGACGTACATCAAGTGTTCTCAGATCATTAAAGACTCAATCCGATAAGATTAGTTCAAAGGGAAAACTCAATCCATTACAAGAGAGTAGAGGGGGAGAAGCAACATAAGATCCAACTATAATAGCAAAGCTCGCGATACATCAAGATCGTGCCAAATCAAGAACACGAGAGAGAGAGAGAGAGAGAGAGAGAGATCAAACACATAGCTATTGTTACATACCCTCGGTCCCGAGGGTGAACTACTCCCTCCTCGTCATGGAGAGCGCCGGGATGATGAAGATGGCCACGGTGAGGGTTCCCCCCCCTCCGGCGAGTCTTGGAACAGGGTCCCGATTGACTTTTGGTGGCTCTGGCGGCTTGCGGCAGCGGAACTCCCTATCTATTCTCGTCTTCGGAAGTTTTAGGGTCCGTGGGTATATATGGGTGAAAGAAGTACGTCGGTGGACCTCTGGGCTGTCCACGAGGCAGGGGGGCGCGCCCTAGGGGGGTGGGCGCGCACCCCACCCTCGTGGGCAACCCGGGACTCCCCTGGTGAGCTTCCGGTACTCCGTGGGTTTCTTCTGGTCCAAAAATAAGTTATGTGGAGTTTCAGGTCAATTGGACTCCGTTTGATATTCCTTTTCTTGAAACACTTTGAAATAGGCAAAAAAGCAATTTCGGGCTAGGCCTCCGGTTAATAGGTTAGTCCCAAAAATAATATAAAAGTGGATAATAAAGCCCAATATGGTCCAAAACAGTAGATAATATAGCATGGAGCAATCAAAAATTATAGATACGTTGGAGACGTATCAGGCATCCCCAAGCTTAATTCCTGCTTGTCCTCGAGTAGGTAAATGATAAAAAGATAATTTTTAATGCGGAGTGCTACTTGGCATAATTTCAATGTAATTCTTCTTAATTGTGGTATGAATATTCAGATTCGAAAGATTCAAGACAAAAGTTTAATATTGACATAAAAAATAATAATACTTCAAGCATACTAACTAAACAATTATGTCTCAAAATAACATGGCCAAAGAAAGTTATCCCTACAAAACCATATAGACTAGCTATGCTCTATCTTCACCACACAAAGTATTTAAATCATGCACAACCCCGATGACAAGCCAAGCAATTGTTTCATACTTTTGACATTCTCAAAACTTTTTCAATCTTCACGCAATACATGAGCGTGAGCCATGGATATAGCAATATATGTGGAATAGAATGGTGGTTGTGGAGAAGACAAAAAGAGGGGAAGATAGTCTCACATCAACTAGGCGTATCAACGGGCTCTGGAGATGCCCATTAATAGATATCAATGTGAGTGAGTAGGGATTGCCATGCAACGGATGCACTAGAGCTATAAGTATATGAAAGCTCAACAAAAGAAACTAAGTGGGTGTGCATCCAACTCGCTTGCTCACGAAGACCTAGGGCAATTTGAGGAAGCCCATCATTGGAATATACAAGCCAAGTTCTATAATGAAAAATTCCCACTAGTATATGAAGGTGACAAAATGAGAGACTCTCTATCATGAAGATCATGGTGCTACTTTGAAGCACAAGTGTGGTAAAAGGATAGTAACATTGTCCCTTCTCTCTTTTTCTCTAATTTTTTTGTTTGGGTCTTTTCTCTTTTTTTATGGCCTCTTTTCTTTTCTTTTCTTTTTAATTTTTCGTCCGGAGTCTCATCCCGACTTATGGGGGAATCATAGTCTCCATCATCCTTTCCTCACTTGGGACAATGCTCTAAAAATGATGATCATCACACTTTTATTTACTTACAACTCAATAATTACAACTCGATACTTAGAACAAAATATGACCCTATGTGTATGCCTCCGTGATGTACGGGATATGCAATGATTCATGAGTGACATGTATGAAAAAATTATGAGCGGTGGCTTTGCCACAAATACGATGTCAACTACATGATCATGTTAAGAAATATGACAATGATGGAGCATGTCATAATAAACGGAGCAATTGGAAAGTTGCATGGCAATATATCTCGGAATGGCTATGGAAATGCCATTATAGGTAGGTATGGTGTATGTTTTGAGGAAGGTATATGGTGGGTGTATGATACCGGCGAAAAGTGCGCGGTATTAGAGAGGCTAGCAATGGTGGAAGGATGAGAAAAGTGCGTATAATCCATGGACTCAACATTAGTCATAAAGAAATCATATACTTATTGCAAAAATCTAGAATTTATCAAAGCAAAGTATTACGCGCATGCTCCTAGGGGGATAGATTGGTAGGAAAATACCATCGTCGTCCCCGATCGCCACTCATAAGGAAGACAATCAATAAATGAATCATGCTCCGACTTCATCACATAACGGTTCACCTTACGTGCATGCTACGGGAATCACAAACTTTAACACAAGTATTTCTCAAATTCACAACTACTCAACTAGCATGACTCTAATATCACCATCTTTATATCTCAAAACAATTATCAAGCATCAAACTTCTCATAGTATTCAACACACTCATAAGAAAGTTTTTACTATTCTTGAATACCAAGCATATTAGGATTAAGCACATTCCCATGCTGTTTAAGACTCTCAAAATAATATAAGTGAAGCATGAGAGTTCATCTATTTCTTCAAAATAAAACTACCATTGTTCTCTAAAAGATATAAGTGAAGCACTAGAGCAAACGACAAACTACTCTGAAAGATATAAGTGAAGATCAATGAGTAGTCGGATAATTATGCAACTATGTGAAGACTCTCCCATTTAATAATTTCAGAT
Organism: Aegilops bicornis; assembly: GCA_021605145.1. Taxonomy (NCBI): domain Eukaryota; kingdom Viridiplantae; phylum Streptophyta; class Magnoliopsida; order Poales; family Poaceae; genus Aegilops; species Aegilops bicornis. The sequence continues at coordinate 1,293,740 of JAHIAL010000009.1, read as the reverse complement.
CTTGGTATTTTATTCAAACAGCAAGCAAAGCTAAAGAAAATAAAATGACATGACGCTCCAAGCAAAACACATAACATGTGGTGAATAAAAATATAGCTCCAAGTAAAGTTACCGATGGATGAAGACGAAAGAGGGGATGCTACCCGGGGCATCCCCAAGCTTAGGCTCTTGGCTGTCCTTGAATATTACCTTGGGGTGCCTTGGGCATCCCCAAGCTTAGGCTCTTGCCACTGCTTATTCCATAGTCCATCGAATTTTTACCCTAAACTTGAAAACTTCACAACACAAAACTTAACAGAAAACTCGTAAGCTCCGTTAGCGAAAGAAAACAAAACACCACTTCAAGGTACTGTAATGAACTCATTCTTTATTTATGTTGGTGTTAAACCTACTGTATTCCAACTTCTCTATGGTTTGTAAACTATTTTACTAGCCATAGAGTCATCAAAATAAGCAAACAACACAATGAAAACAGAATCTGTCAAAAACAGAACAGTCTGTAGTAATCTGTAACTAACGCAAACTTCTGTAACTCAAAAAATTCTAAAATAAATTGGTGGACCTGAGGGATTTGTCTAGTAATCATCTTCAAAAATAATCAACTAAATAGCACTTTCCAGTAAAAAGTTCTAGCTAATCTCGTGAGTGCTAAAGTTTCTGTTTTTTACAGCATGATCATAAAGACTTCACCCAAGTCTTCCCAAAGGTTCCACTTGGAACAAACACTAATTAAAACACAAAACCACATCTAAACATAAGCTAGATGGATTACTTATTACTAAACATAACCAAAAAGTAAGAAACTAAAATAAAATTGGGTTGCCTCCCAACAAGCGCTATCGTTTAACGCCCCTAGCTAGGCATTATGATTTCAATGATTCTCACATAAAAGATAAAAATTGAAACTAAAGAGAGCATCATGAAGAATATGACTAGCACATTTAAGTCTAACACACTTCCTATGCATAGGGATTTTTTGAGCAAACAACTTATGGGAAGAATAATCAACTTGCATAGGAAGGTAAAACAAACATAACTTCAAGATTTTAAGCACATAGAGAGGAAACTTGATATTATTGCTATTCCTACAAGCATATATTCCTCCCTAATAATAACTTTCAGTAGCATCATGAATGAATTCAACAATATAACCAGAACCTAAAGCATTCTTTTCATGATCTACTAGCATAGGAATTTTATTACTCTCCACATAAGCAAAATTCTTCTCATTCGGAATAGTGGGAGTATCATAAGAGACTTGAATACTATAAATTGTTTACACATTAAAAGATTAATGTTCAGAAAAAGGGGAATCATAATCATGACAAATTTTAATATAATCATCACTACTTTTTGTAGCATAAGTTTCATCACAATAATCATCATAAGTAGCAACTTTGTTCTCATCATAATCGATTGAAACGTCTTCCGAAGTAGTGGATACATCACTAAATAAAGTCATGACCTCTCAAAATCCACTTTCATAAATATTATAAGATTCAACATCCTCCAAAATAGTGGGATCATTACTTCCTAAAGTTGACACTCTTCCAAACCCACTTTCATCAATATAATCATAATAGGTAGAAGGCATGCTATCATCATAACAACTGTGCATATCGAAACTTGGGAGGCTAAAAATATCATCATTATTAAACATAGCATCCCCAAGCTTGGGACAAACATTAATTCCAGCAAATATAGTTTTAAAAACATCATCTTCATCAAACATAGCATCCCCAAGCTTGGGCCTTTTCATATCATAAGCATAATCACTCTCATCATTAATAGTATGGATAGCACCAATAGTATAGCAATTATCATATTCTTCCAAGCAAGTGCCAAAAAGATTTTCAAGATCATAAGAAGTATCATTATCTTCCCAATCATAATCATCACAACAAGCAATAGGTATAACGAGATCATCATCAAGTGCATCATCTTCCATAATTATTTTTGATTCATTTTCATGAGGCACAACAATAATAGGAGCAACATTATTTGGGAGAGATACCTTTTTACCTCTCTTCCTTTTTCTTTTCTTCTTCTTCACCACATCATGTGTGGGTTCAATCCTCTTTTTGGAGCTCCTTATTAATGAGATTGGTTTAATAGAAGGCTCCTCCTCGTTACCTGATTCATCATAAGAAATAATAGGAGGATATTGGGAAGTCTCTTCCCTTTCATTAGTATTCTCTTCATCTTCTATTTGTTTTCTTTTCTTTATGTAATTGGCAATATAAGGATTTTCAATGCAGTTCACCGCACAATACATAAAAATCTTCTCTAGATCAAAATCAAGAAATCTATCGAGATTAAATTTTGGAATACCCTCAGTTATACGTTTCATTTCTTCATAACCCAAAAGAAGGCTAAGCTCTTTATGATGCTCAAGGGTAATCAAATTATCGTAATATTTGGACACGACTTGATCATGAAACAAATAGCATTGGAGCTTTAAATGACCATGTTCATTGCAAAGTTCACAAGGGGCGCGAAAAATATTGAATCTTTCAGCGCAATCATCAAGACTTTCTTGCAACAATTTAGTTTCTAAATACTTATGCCTCTTGCAATATCTATCTTCCCTATTTGGTGTGTACTTGCAAACCCAATGTACTCCACAAAAATTGACATGTTTATATGTGACATTTTTATCATTACTATTGCAATCATCATTAGTACCATGGATATTCAAGGAGTTCATACTAACAACATTGCAATCATGCTCATCATTCAAAGATTTAGTGCCAAACATTTTAATGCATTCTTCTTCTAACACTTTGGCACAATTTTCTTTTCCATCATACTCACGAAAGATATTAAAAAGATGAAGCATATGAGACAAACTGATTTCCATTTTTTTGTAATTTTCTTTTATAAACTAAACTAGTGATAAAACAAGAAACAAGAAGATTCGATTCAATATCTAAAGATATACCTTCAAGCACTCACCTCCCAGGCAACGGCGCCAGAAAAGAGCTTAGTTGACGGGGTGGGAGTGCCGCTTACCTAGCCTCCCCGGCAACGGCACCAGAAAAGAGCTTGATGTCTACTACGCAACCTTATTCATGTAGACGTTGTTGGGCCTCCAAGTGCAGAGGTTTGTAGGACTGTAGCAAATTTCCCTCAAGTGGATGACCTAAGGTTTGTCAATCCGTGGGAGGCGTAGGATGAAGATGGTCTCTCTCAAGCACCCCTGCAACCAAATAACAAAGAGTCTCTTGTGTCCCCAACACACGCAATACAACGGTAAATTGTATAGGTGCACTAGTTCGGCGAAGAGATGGTGATACAAGTGCAATATGGATGGTGGTATAGGTTTTTGTAATCTAAAAATATAAAAACAGCAAGGTAACTAATGGTAAAAGTGAGCGTAAACGGTATTGCAATGGTAGGAAACAAGGCCTAGGGTTCATACTTTCACTAGTGCAAGTTCTCTCAATAATAATAACGTAATTGGATCATATAACAATCCCTCAACATGCAACAAAGAGTCACTCCAAAGTCACTAATAGTGGAGAACGAACGAAGAGATTATGGTAGGGTACGAAACCACCTCAAAGTTATTCTTTCCAATCAATCCGTTGGGCTATTCCTATAAGTGTCAAAACAACCCTAGAGTTCGTACTAGAATAACACCTTAAGATACAAATAAACCAAAACACTAATGTCACCTAGATACTCAATGTCACTTCGAGTATCCGTGGGTATGATTATACGATATGCACCACACAATCTCAGATTCATCTATTCAACCAACACATAGAACCTCAAAGAGTGCCCCAAAGTTTCTACCGGAGAATCAAGACGAAAACGTGTACCAATCCCGATGCATAGGTTCATGGGCGGAACCCGCAAGTTGATCACCAAAACATACATCAAGTTAATCACGTGATATCCCATTGTCACCACAGATACGCACGGCAAGACGTACATCTAGTGTTCTCAAATCATTAAAGACTCAATCCGATAAGATTACTTCAAAGGGAAAACTCAATCCATTACGAGAGAGTAGAGGGGGAGAAGCAACATAAGATCCAACTATAATAGCAAAGATCGCGATACATCAAGATCGTGCCAAATCAAGAACATGAGAGAGAGAGATCAAACACACAACTACTGATACATACCCTCAACCCCGAGGGTGAACTACTCCCTCCTCGTCATGGAGAGCGCCGGGATGATGAAGATGGCCACTGGTGAGAGTTCCCCCCTCCGGCAGGGTGCCGGAACAGGGTCCCGATTGACTTTTGGTTGCTCTGGAGGCTTGCGGCGGTGGAACTACCGATCTATTCTCGTCTTCGGAAGTTTTAGGGTACGTGGGTATATATGGGTGAAAGAAGTACGTCGGTGGACCTCCGGGCTGTCCACGAGGCAGGGGGGCGCGCTCTAGGGGGTGGGCGCGCACCCCACCCTCGTGGGTAGCCCGGGATTCCCCTGGTGAGCTTCCGGTACTCCGTGGGCTTCTTCTGGTCCAAAAATAAGTTCCGTGGAGTTTCAGGTCAATTGGACTCCGTTTGATATTCCTTTTCTTTGAAACAACGAAATAGGCAAAAACAGCAATTAAATTTGGGCCTCCGGTTAATAGGTTAGTCCCAAAAATAATATAAAAGTAGATAATAAAGCCCAATATGGTCCAAAACAGTAGATAATATAGCATGGAGCAATAAAAAATAATAGATACGTTGGAGACGTATCAGTACCCTCGTAGACCGAAAGCGGAAGAGTTAGCACAACGCGGTTGATGTAGTCGTACGTCTTCACGATCCGACTGATCAAGTACCGCACGCACGACACCTCCGAGTTCAGCACACATTCAACTCGATCACGTCCCTCGAACTCCGATCCAGTCGAGCTTTGAGGGAGAGTTCCGTCAGCATGACGGCGTGGTGACGATGATGATGTTCTACCGACGCAGGGCTCCGCCTAAGCACCGCTATGATATTATCGAGGTTGATTATGGTGGAGGGGGGCACCGCACACGGCTAAGAGATCCAAGGGATCAATTGTTGTGTCTCTAGGGGGTGCCTCCCTCCCCGTATATAAAGGAGTGGAGTAGGGGGAGTGGGCCGGCCACCCTTGGCGCTCCCCATGAGGAGTCCTACTCCCACCGGGAGTAGGACTCCCCCTTCCATGTTGGAGTAGGAGAGGAGAGGGAAGGAGAGAGAGGGGGAAAGGAAAGGGGGGGGCACCCCCCCTCATTGTCCAATTCGGACTTGGGTGGGGAGGGGCCCGCGGCTGCCCCTTGTCTGCCTCTCCTCTTCCACCACTTGGGCCCATGAGGCCCAATAACCTTCGGGGTGGGGGGGGTCCGGTAACCCCCCGGTACTCCGGTATATATCTGATAACCCCCGGAACCATTCCGGTGTCCAAATATAGTCGTCCAATTTATCGATCTTCATGTCTCGACCATTTCGAGACTCCTCGTCATGTCCGTGATCACATCCGGGACTCCGAACTACCTTCGGTACATCTACATAAACTCATAATATAACCGTCATCAAACTTTAAGCGTGCGGAACCTATGGGTTCGAGAACTATGTAGACATTACCGAGACACATCTCCGGTATATAACCAATAGCGGAACCTGGATGCTCATATTGGCTCCCACATATTCTAAGAAGATCATTATCGGTCAAACCGCATAACAACATATGTTTGTTCCCTTTGTCATCGGTATGTTACTTGCCCGAGATTCGATCGTCGGTATCTCAATACCTAGTTTAATCTCGTTACCGGCAAGTCTCTTTACTCGTTCCGTAATACATCATCCTTAACTAACTCATTAGTTGCAATGCTTGCAAGGCTTAAGTGATGTGCTTTACCGAGTGGGCCCAGAGATACCTCTCCGACAATCGGAGTGACAAATCCTAATCTCGAAATACGCCAACCCAACAAGTACCTTCGGAGACACCTGTAGAGCACCTTTATAATCACCCAGTTACGTTGTGACGTTTGGTAACACACAAAGTGTTCCTCCGGTAAACTGGAGTTGCATAATCTCATAGTCATAGTAACATGTATAAATCATGAAGAAAGCAATAGCAACAAACTAAACAATCAAGTGCTAAGCTAATGGAGTGGGTCAAGTCAATCACATCATTCTCCTAATGATGTGATCCCGTTAATCAAATGACAACTCTTTGTCCATGGCTAGGAAACATAACCATCTTTGATCAACGAGCTAGTCAAGTAGAGGCATAATAGTGACACTTTGTTTGTCTATGTATTCACACATGTATCATGTTTCCGGTTAATACAATTCTAGCATGGATAATAAATATTTACCATGATATAAGGAAATAAATAATAACTTTATTATTGCCTCTAGGGCATATTTCCTTCAGTCTCCCACTTGCACTAGAGTCAATAATTTAGATTACACAGTAATGATTCTAACACCCATGGAGCCTTGGTGCTGATCATGTTTTGCTCATGGAAAAAGCTTAGTCAACGGGTCTGCAACATTCAGATCCGTATGTATCTTGCAAATCTCCATGTCTCCGACCTGGACTTGATCCCGGATGGAGTTGAAGCGTCTCTTGATGTGCTTGGTTCTCTTGTGAAATCTGGATTCCTTTGCCAAAGCAATTGCACCAGTATTGTCAAAAAAGATTTTCATTGGACCCGATGTACTAGGTATGACACCTAGATCGGATATGAACTCCTTCATTTGCTGCTTTCGAAGCAGCTATGTACTCCGCTTCACATGTAGATCCCGCTACGACGCTTTGTTTAGAACTGCACCAACTGACAGCTCCACCGTTCAATATAAACATGTATCCGTTTGCGATTTAAAATCGTCCGGATCAGTGTCAAAACTTGCATTGACGTAACCATTTACGACGAGCTCTTTGTCACCTCCATAAACGAGAAACAATACTTAGTCCTTTTCAGGTATTTTAGGATGTTCTTGACCGCTGTCCAGTGATCCACCCCTGGATTACTTTGGTACCTCCCTGCTAAACTAATAGCAAGGCACACATCAGGTCTGGTACACAGCATTGCATACATGATAGAGCCTATGGCTGAAGCATAGGGAACATCTTTCATTTTCTCTCTATCTTCTGAAGTGGTCGGGCATTGAGTCTAACTCAACTTCACACCTTGTAACACAGGCAAGAACCCTTTCTTTGCTTGATCCATTATGAACTTCCTCAAAACTTTGTCAAGGTATGTGCTTTGTGAAAGTCCAATTAAGCGTCTCAATCTATCTCTATAGATCTTGATGCCCAATATATAAGCAGCTTCACCGAGGTCTTTCATTGAAAAACTCTTATTCAAGTATCCCTTTATGCTATCCAGAAATTCTATATCATTTCCAATCAACAATATGTCATCCACATATAATATCAGAAATACTACAGAGCTCCCACTCACTTTCTTGTAAATAAAGGCTTCTCCAAAAGTCTGTATAAAACCATATGCTTTGATCACACTATCAAAATGTTTATTCCAACTCCGAGAGGCTTGCACCAGTCCATAAATGGATCGCTGGAGCTTGCACACTTTATTAGCTCCCTTTGGATCGACAAAACCTTCCGGTTTCATCATATACAACTCTTCTTCCAGAAATCCATTCAGGAATGCAATTTTGACATCCATTTGCCAAATTTCATAATCATAAAATGCGGCAATTGCTAACATGATTCGGAAAGACTTAAGCATCGCTACGGGTGAGAAGGTCTCATCGTAGTCAATCCCTTGAACTTATCGAAAACCTTTTGCAACAAGTCGAGCTTTATAGACAGTAACATTACCATCAGTGTCACTCTTCTTCTTGAACATCCATTTATTCTCGATGGCTTGCCGATCATCGGGCAAGACAACCAAAGTCCACACTTTGTTCTCATACATGCATCCCATCTCAGATTTCATGGCCTCAAGCCATTTTGCGGAATCTGGGCTCACCATCGCTTCTTCATAGTTTGTAGGTTCGTCATGGTCTAGTAACATAACCTCCAGAACAGGATTTCCGTACCAGTCTGGTGCGTATCTTACTCTAGTTGACCTATGAGGTTCAGTAACAACTTGATCTGAAGCTTCATGATCATCATGATTAACTTCCTCACTAATTGGTGTAGACGTCACAGGAACCGGGTTCTGTGATGAACTACCTTCCAATAAGGGAGCAGGTACTGTTACCTCATCAAGTTCTACTTTCCTCCCACTCAGTTCTTTTGAGAGAAACTCCTTCTCTAGAAAGGATCCATTCTTGGCAACGAGATGTCTTGCCTTCGGATCTGTGATAGAAGGTGTACCCAATAGTTTCCTTTGGGTATCCTATGAAGACACATGATACGTCTCCCACGTATCTATAATTTCTGATCTATTGTTTTGGGCTTTATTTTCCACTTTTATATTACTTTTGGGACTAACCTATTAACCGGAGGCCCAGCCCGGAATTGCTGGTTTTGCCTATTTCAGTATTTCAAAGAAAAGGAATATCAAATTGAGTCCAAACGGAATGAAACATTCGGGAACGTGATTTTCTCACCGAACGTGATCCAGAGAACTTGGAGTGCAAGTCAAGAAGCAACCGGAGCCTCCACGAGATAGGAGGGCGCCCCCCCTATAGGGCACGCCCCCTGTCTCGTGGGCCCCTCGGGCAGCCACCGACGTACTTCTTCTTCCTATATATACCTATGTACCCCGAAAACATCCGGGGGCACCACGAAACACAATTTCCACCACCGTAACCTTCTGTATTCGCGAGATCCCATCTTGGGGCCTTCACGCACTCACGGAGGGGAATCAAGCAGGGGCCTCTACATCAACATCCTTGCCCTCCGATGAGTTGTGAGTAGTTTACCACAGACCTACGGGTCCATAGTTATTATCTAGATGGCTTCTTCTCACTTTTTGGATCTCAATACAATGTTCTCCCCCTCTCTTGTGGAGATCTATTCGATGTAATCTCTTTTTGCGGTGTGTTTGTCGACATCCGATGAATTGTGGGTTCATGATCAAGTTTATCTATGAATAATATTTGAATCTTCTCTGAATTCTTTTATGTATGATTGAGTTATCTTTGCAAGTCTCTTCGAATTATCGGTTTAGTTTGGCCTACTAGATTGATCTTTCTTGCCATGGGAGAAGTGCTTAGCTTTGGGTTCAATCTTGCGGTGTCCTTACCCAAAGGATGTAAAGGGTTGCAAGGCACGTATTGTGTTGTTGCCATCGAGGATAACAAGATGGGGTTTATATCATATTGCATGAGTTTATCCCTCTACATCATGTCATCTTGCTTAATGCGTTACTCTGTTCTTATGAACTTAATACTCTAGATGCATGCTGGATAGCGGTCGATGTGTGGAGTAATAGTAGTAGATGCAGGCAGGAGTCGGTCTAATTGTTATGGACGTGATGCCTATATACATGATCATGCCTAGATAATCTCATAACTATGCACTTTTCTATCAATTGTTCGACAGTAATTTGTTCACCCACCGTAATACTTATGCTATCTCGAGAGAAGCCTCTAGTGAAACCTATGGCCCCCGGGTCTCTCTTTTATCATATTTGCTTCCAATCTAATTTTATTTGCATATTTACTTTTCGCATCTATATCATAAAATACCAAAAATATATTTATCTTATCATACTATGTTTATTAGATCTCACTTTCATGAAGTGGCCATGAAGGGATTGACAACCCTTTATTGTGTTGGTTCTGAGTTCTCGCTTTGTTTGTGTAGGCGCGTGGGACTTTTGAGGAGCCTCCTCTTTGGATTGCTACCTTGGTTCTCAAAACTGAGGAAATACTTACGCTACACTTTGCTGCATCACCCTCTCCTCTTCGAGGAAAACCAACGCAAGCTCAAGGCGTAGCAAGAAGGATTTCCGGCGCCGCTTGCGGGAGGTCTTCGCTCAAGTCAAGACATACCAAGTACCCATCGCAAACCTATCTCCCTCGCATTTACATTATTTGCTATTTGCCTCTCGTTTTCCTCTCCCCCACTTCACCCTTGCCGTTTTATTCGCGCTCTCTTTCCCAATCTCCTCCTCTCTTTTTTGCTCTCTTTCTTCCGCCTTGCTTGCCACTATGTCTGAAATTGGGGAGATTATCGTCGATATGGACACTAATGATAACACAGAAAATCCCGAGGCCCTGGCCGATGAACCCCCTATCTTGCACACTAAAAAGTTCTGAATCGGTAGTGGCAACATCATTGGCAAAGGTGTTATTCAAGATTTCTTTACTTGTGCCGGTGCTTTACCTTCAATGGGTTGTTATATTCTTCATAGAACTAGTAGTCTTGCAGATGCTACCGCTATGCTTGTAGTTGAACTTGAAAGACAATTTATGCATATGCATCCTTGCATACAAAGGATTTTCCTAGAATTCTCTAATATTGAGCATTCTTCGGTTAAGCGTGCTGTTACTATCTTTTTGGCTCACGAGTTTAGATTTATCATAAGAGAGGCCAAAGAAATCTTTGCGCACTATAGGGTGGACGCCCGCCGTCCTCCCATATAAGCGATCCTCTACGATCAAGAGGAATTTAGACGTTTTCAATCTTCGGACTATGTTGCTTTTAATGAAAATCTTAGAAAAAAGGTCCCTACCAATGTCTTGGTTGATTGCATTAAGGAGCTTAATAATGAATTTGCCCTTCGAAACAATGAGCTAGGATACTCTCTTGAGTATAGGCTCACAAGATTTTGCCAAAAGAATGCTTTTAGTGATGAAATAGTTGTGCACTATGAGGGGCTGAAGGAGGAACCCGTTCCTCCTGTGATTGATCTTGGGGACCTTTGCCCCACTAAATTTAGCCCTTTCGGTTACTTTTGATTGCCACAAAGAAAACTTGCTGCCGAATGTAGAGAATATGAAATGAGCTTTCAAGATCTATCTTATTATTACGGCACCACTTAGATCTATCCTCGCTTTTATGCCTAGCTAGGGGCGTTAAATGATAGCGCTAGTTGGGAGGCAACCCAATTTATTTTATGTTTTTTGTTTTTGTTTCTATTTAGGAATAAATAATCCATCTAGCCTCTGTTTAGATGTGGTTTTATCTTTTAATTAGTGTTTGTGCCAAGTTAAACCTATTGGATCTTCTTGGATGATAGTTATTTGATCTTGCTGTAATTTCCAGAAACTTAGCGCTCAGTGCCCGAATTGTTAAAAATCACCAGAACGTGATAAAATAGTGATTCCAATTGCTGCTGATCAATAAACAAATTATCTAGGTCGTCTAAGTTTGGTAGGTTTTTTGGAGTTCCAGAAGTTTGCGTTAGTTACAGATTACTACAGACTGTTCTTTTTTTGACAGATTCTGTTTTTCGTGTGTTGTTTGCTTATTTTGATGAATCTATGGCTAATAAAATAGTTTATAATCCATAGAGAAGTTGGAATACAGTAGGTTTAACACCAATATAAATAAAGAATGAGTTCATTACAGTACCTTAAAGTAGTCTTTCGTTTTCTTTCTCTAACGGAGCTCACGAGGTTTCTATTGAGTTTTGTGTTGTGAAGTTTTCAAGTTTTGGGTAAAGCTTTTATGGACTATGCAATAAAGGGTGGCAAGAGCCTAAGCTTGGGGATGCCCATGGCACCCCAATATATTCAAGAATATCCAAAGCCTAAGCTTGGGGATGCCCGGAAGGCATCCCTCTTTCGCCTTCGTTCATTGGTAACTTTACTTGGGGCTATATTTTTATTCACCACATGATAAGTGTTTTGCTTGGAGCGTCTTGTATTATTTGCGTCTTTGCTTGTTAGTTTACCACAATCATCCTTGCTGTACACACTGAGGGAGTCCCGGACTAGGGGGTGTCCGGATAGCCGGACTATCGTCACGGCCGGACTCCAAGACTATGAAGATACAAGATTGAAGACTTCGTCCCGTGTCCGGATGGGACTTTCCTTGGCGTGGAAGGCAAGCTTGGCGATCTGGATATGTAGATCTCCTACCATCAGAATCTACTGTGTAACCCTAACCTATCCGGTGTCTATATAAACCGGAGGGTTTTAGTCCGTAGGACAAACAACTTCATCATCAACAGTCATACCATAGGCTAGCTTCTAGGGTTTAGCCTCCTTGATCTCGTGGTAGATCTACTCTTGTACTACCCATATCAACAATATTAATCAAGCAGGAGTAGGGTTTTACCTCCATCGAGAGGGCCCGAACCTGGGTAAAACATTGTGTCCCTTGTCTCCTATTACCATCCGCCTAGACGCACAGTTCGGGACCCCCTACCGAGATCCGCGGTTTTGACACCGACATTGGTGGTTTCATTGAGATTTCCTTCGTCACCGATAGGCCCGATGGCTCCTCCGATCATCAACCACGACGCAGTCCAGGGTGAGACTTTTCTCCCCGGACAGATCTTCGTGTTCGGCGGCTTTGCACTGCGGGCCAATTCGCTTGGCCATCTGGAGCAGATCGAAAGCTACGCCCCTGGCCATCAGGTCAGATTTGGAAGTTTAAACTATACGGCCGATATCCGCGGGGACTTGATCTTCGACGGATTCGAGCCGCAGCCAAGCGCGCCGCACTGTCTCGATGGGCATGATCTAGCTCTGCAGCCGAACACTGCCCTGGAGGCCGCACCAGTATCCGCTCCGACCCTTAATCCGGAGCCGGATTCCCCGATCGAGGACGAGTGGTTGGACACCACCTCGGGGGCTACAATCTCTATGGCGATCGAGCCAAACTCCATCCCTCTCGCTTTGGCGAAAGCCTCGACTCGTGGTGCCGGACTCAACCCTCGCGCATACCGCCAATCGAATCCGATTGGGTGCCGGTCATGGAGTTCACTGCCGCAGACATCTTTCAGCACTCGTCCTTTGGCGACATCCTGAATTCACTAAAGTCTCTCTCTTTATCCGGAGAGCCCTGGCCGGACTACGGACAGGAAGGTTGGGATGCGGACGATGAAGAAATTCAACACCCACCCACCACCCACTTTATAGCCACTGTCGATGATTTAACTGACATGCTCGACTATGACTCCGAAGACATCGACGGCATGGACAACGATGCCGGAGACAATCAAGACCCAGCGCCCACAGGGCACTGGAAGGCCACCTCGTCATATGACATATACATGGTGGACATCCCGAAAGATGGGAACGACGATGGAACAACGGAGGATGACCCCTCAAAAAAATAGCGAAGCGCCCGGCGTCGTGGCGCGCCTAAATCCTGGCCACAATAAAAACGGTGATTCCGGCACGGGAGATAATAGCACTCCAGACAGTGCCGAAGAGAACCCCCTCCAGCAGGACTCAGCGCAGGAGGAGGGAGAAGCAAGTCCGCACGACAGTGCGGCCGAAAGAGAGGTCGAGGACGATAATTACGCGCCTCCCTCCGAAGATGAGGCAAGCCTCGACGACGACGAATTTGTCGTGCCTGAGGATCCCGCCGAACAGGAGCGTTTCAAACGCGTGCTTATAGCCACGGCAAGCAGCCTCAAGAAAGCAGCAACAGCTTAGAGCTGATCAAGACCTGCTAGGCGACAGATGGTGAAGTCCTTGCAGCCGAAGAGTATGAACTTCGAACGCCCTCCAAAAGCTACCCCAAACGCAGGCCGTTGCCTCGACTAGAGGAGGAAGCACCCAAGTCGCCAGATTACGACATGGCAGACCGGCCACCTCGTGGCGCTGACGAAGAAGCCTCTCGGCCCTCCGCTCAAGCCACACCCCGACGCCGCTCAAAAAATACCAAGGCAGGGGAAAACGTGCCGGACTTGCGAGACATATTGGAGGATAAAGCAAAACATATAAGGTCGATCTATGGATCGCGTGGGCGCCCAGCAACACGGGATGATTACCGTCGCGCCGGATACAAAGAAACCGCCGGGCGAACACAGCAGACAAAGCTCGTATGAGCTACGCCGTGATATAGCCCAATACAGAGGCGCCAAGACACCCACTATGCTTCACAGATGAAGTAATGGATCATCAAATCCCGAGGGCTTCAAGCCCGTAAACATCGAATCATACGATGGTACCATAGATCCTGCGGTGCGGATCAAGGATTATCTCCTCCATATCCACATGGCCCGCGGTGATGATCTACATGCCATCAAATACCTCCCCCTGAAGCTTAAAGGACCGGCTAGGCATTGGCTCAACAGCTTGCCAGCAGAATCAATTGGTTGTTGGGAGGACCTGGAAGCCGCATTCCTTGATAACTTCCAAGGCACATATGTGCGACCACCAGACGCCGATGACCTTAGCCACATAATTCAGCAGCCAGAAGAATCGGCCAGACAATTCTGGACTCGGTTCCTAACAAAGAAAAATCAAATCGTCGACTGTCCGGATGCAGAGGCCCTTGCAGCCTTCAAACATAACATCCGTGACGAGTGGCTTGCCCGGCACCTAGGACAGGAAAAGCCGAAATCTATGGCAGCCCTCACAACCCTCATGACTCGCTTATTTGCGGGAGAGGATAGCTGGCTAGCTCGAAGCAACAACTTGGCCAAACATCCTGATAGTCCGGATACCAAGGACAACAATGGCAGGTCGCGTCAAGAATAAGAACAAGCGCCGCATTAACGGCGAGCGATATCAAGACACGGCCGTCAATGCCGAATTCAGAGGCTCTAAACCCGGTCAGCGGAAGAAGCCATTCAAACGAAATACCCAGGGCCCGTCCAACTTGGACCGAATACTCGACCGCTTGTGCCAGATACATGGCACCCCCGAAAACCCAGCCAATCACACCAACAGGGACTGTTGGGTGTTCAAGCAAGCAGGCAAGTTATGTGCCGAAGTCAATAACAAGGGGCTGCATAGCGATGACGAGGAAGAGCCCCGGCCGCCGGGCAATAAAGGACAGAAGGGTTTTCCTACGCAAGTGCGGACGGTGAACATGATATACGCAACCCACATACCCAAAAGAGAGCGGAAGCGTGCACTAACGGACATATATGCGATGGAGCCAGTCGCCCCAAAGTTCATCCCATGGTCTTCCTGCCCGATCACCTTCGATCGAAGGGACCACCCCACTAGGATCCGTCACGGCGGCTTCGCCGCATTGGTTGTTGACCCAATTATCGACGGATTTCACCTCACTAGAGTCACGATGAATGGACGGCGGCAACTGAACCTGCTTTACCCGGGATACGGCGCAAAATGGACATTGACCCCTCAAGGATTAACCCTACAAAGACGACCTTTAAAGGCGTCATACCGGGTGTAGAGGCCAGTTGTACTGGCTCAGTTACACTCCAAGTGGTCTTCGGATCTCCGGATAACTTCCAAAGCGAAGAGTTAATCTTCGACATCGTCCTATTCTGCAGCGGCTATCACGCACTGCTCGGACGAACCGCATTTGCCATGTTCAATGCGGTGCCGCACTACGCATACCTCAAGCTCAAGATGCCAGGCCCTCGAGGAGTAATCACGGTCAATGGAAACACCGAACGCCTTCTCCGGATGGAGGAGCATACGGCGGCCTCGTGGCGGAGGTGCAAAGCAGCCTCTCACGGCAATTCTCGAGTCCGGCCACTAAGCGTCCGGACATCGCCAAGCGCGCCCGAGTAACCTGCAGCAAGACCACAGCACGATTCAAGCACGAGTAGCAATCCGCCCCAACCCCAGCCACTTAAATTGCGAAACCAGTATGACACGTACATAGTTACGCTCTGGAGATACCATGGGCATATGGGGAGGGGCAAGACAACGACACGCCAAGAGTGCGGCTCGACCGCCCCAGGGGCTACCGTCTGTCATTTCCTTTTTTTTCTTTCTCTTTTTCCTTTTTCTTTTCTTTTCACTTTCAGGACTCCGTCTTCGAACAGTCCTGTCCGGCACTTGAATCGCCGAACTCACGATGCAACAGCCAGGGAGGCGGAAGGCCACGTCAAGTGCTCAGGTGGTCTCTCATGAGCATTATACCTGTTTTACATACCATCCGCAGCTTACCCCTGGAGGGGGACATGTAAGATAGTCCCATCCCTTGCTTCCGCACTATTTGTATCGTTCTGCTTCCATTGCAGTACCTTTTTGAATAAACAATACAAAGCTCTTGCTCATTATTGCTCTAATATACATGTGTTCACTTCACGACATGCTGCAACCGTACACTTTGGTACGGCCAATACACCAGGGGCTCAAGTATCCCAAAATTATTGTGTGATAAAGTCCGAACACTTTCACAAGTGCGGCACCCCGAACTTATAGGATTATATGAATTGGCTCCGAATCATGTCTTGGGTCAATAGTTGGGTTTGCCCGGCTCCCGTGTTTTGGTACCTTACGTTCCGCTATATCGGCTAAGGTAGCACCGGAGAACCACTGCGATTGTGCCCCAGTTATTCTGGGTCGAGCACCTCAGTGGAGAAAGCCAAAACTGACCGTCATGATAAGGCGAGAGCCGGTCGCTGTTCGAGAGGTTTTTTCGGGTCCCTAAAGACATATGCCGCTTAGAGCGAGGAACCGGAATTATCCGGCCAAGGCGTGGATAGCGCCCGGAACTCGGTCTTCAGAATAGTAGGGGCTTCGCCGAAATTTAAAATTATAGAATTCTATGGCTAAGTGAGAGTGTTCAAGCATTATAAGTCCGGTTTCCTTGTTCGTTGTGTTGAGCGCCTCCCTAGATGGACCCAAGAATGGGAACAAGAGCGCCCAAGTTTATCCCGAACACCCCAGCACTCGTGGCATGGGGGCTGAAGCCAACGACTTGCCATCTCTCAAATTTGATAAACGGCCGCACAGAAGGTAATATTTTAAATTAATAAAGCGTTGCTTAGCGCATATGAACAAGTTTTCAGCTACAGAATAACAAACACGAGTCTATTAAAAATTACATCCTTGGAGCACTCATCCGCTATTCGGCGAGCACCCTTCAGGAGGCCCTCATAATACATTTCGGGCGTGCGATGCTCCTTGCCCTTCGGTGGCCCGTCCGTCACAAGCTTCTCCGCATCCAGCTTCCCCCAGTGCACTTTAGCACGGGCAAGGGCCCGACGGAACCCTTCAATGCAGACGGAGCACTTGATAACCTCAAGCCGCGGACAAGCATCCACCAGCCGCTGCACCAAGCCGAAGTAGCTCCCGGGCATGGCCTCCAATGGCCACAGCCGCTCTATCAGGCCCCTCATGGCCTGTTCGGCGACCTTGTGGAGCTCGACCAGCTGCTTCAGCTGGTCGCTTAGGGGCACCGGATGTCCGGCCTCAGCATACTGAGACCAGAACACCTTCTCCGTGGAGCTCCCCTCCTGGGCGCGGTAGAACGCGGCAGCATCAGATGCACTACGGGGAAAATCTGCGAATGCCCCTGGAAAGCTCCGAATCCGGGTAAGTAATAGATAATTGGCTTTTACATTCTTGCTTTGCATAAAGAATGCCTTACCCGCCGCTATCTTCTTTAGTGCTTCAATTTCTTGGAGGGCTTTTTGGGCCTCGGCCTTAGCAGCTTTGGCACTCTCAAGAGCCGAGGCAAGCTCGGACTCTCGGGTCTTTGAGTCACGCTCCAAACCCTCGTGTTTCTCCACGAGAATCTGGAGCTCTTGTCGCACCTCCGCCAGTTGCGCCTCCCCTTTCTCTCGCTCGGTGCGCTCCACAGCCGCTTTGTTTTCAGCCACGGCCACCGCTTCCCTCAGGGTCTCCACCTCATTCGTGGCCCCTGGGGTGCCCATGTTATTTCTGTTATTGTTTGCAACCAAAACCTTTTCTATAAGGTATTTCTTTAATAAGGCATTTCTTACCTTCCTTGTCCTCGAGCTGCTTCTTGGCTTGTCCGAGCTTGTTCTCGGAACGCTCGAGGTCCTGCTTCAGTGTATTGACCTCCGTAGTCAGCGCGGCAGAGGTCAGCAGCGCAGCCGGCATTCCCATATTGACATACTTATATTAGACTCTCACAGATATCTTTTTAGATCCTCAGTCCGGCTTTTCTTTCCGAACACCGAACTAAGCATCAGGGGCTACTGTCTATGCGGTAACATTTTATATGTTTTAAACTTACCTCAAAACCTGTTAGAAGGCTGGTACAGGCTTCGGTCAGACCGCTCTTGGCGGACTGAACTGTCCGGATCACCGCACTCATAATAGTGCGGTGCTCCTCCTCGATGGAGGTGCCGTTGAGCGCCTCCAGTAAGCTATCCGATGCCTCCGGTTGGATGGAGGACACCGGCGTCTAATCCTTCTTGCGAAGGATCCGCTGTCCGGACTTCGGAACCGCTGATGGTTCCGGCATGGAGTCCGGACGAGGGTCGGGCTTAGAGCCCCTGGGGGTCTTGCCCCCCGCGCGCCTGGAGTCCGGAAGGTCGCCTTGTGGCGCCTCCTGCGCTACCTCCTCTTGACCAAGCCCTCCTTGGGGCCCCACCGTGGTGTCGTCCGCGGCGTGAGGCGAGGAGGCGGCCGGAGGCGAGACGCTCTCCATTTCCGACGAGCCCAGGGACCCACTTGATAAATTGGCGAGCTCGCCCTTGGGCGGGCTGCATAATTTTTCGGCATTAGAGAACACTATGCAATTATGAAAAGCCATGGGTATCCGGACACTTACGATCTCGCCAGGGGCTTGGTCCTTGTTGGCCAGTCCTCCTTGTCGTCGTCGACGTTGGTGGAGAAGTCCGGAGGAAGGGTGAGGGAGTCCCGGACAATGGGGTGTCCGGATAGCCGGACTATCGTCACGGCCGGACTCCAAGACTATGAAGATACAAGATTGAAGACTTCGTCCCGTGTCCGGATGGGACTTTCCTTGGCGTGGAAGGCAAGCTTGGCGATACGGATATGTAGATCTCCTACCATTGTAACCGACTATGTGTAACCCTAACCTATCCGGTGTCTATATAAACCGGAGGGTTTTAGTCCGTAGGAAAAACAACTTCATCATCAACAGTCATACCATAGGCTAGCTTCTAGGGTTTAGCCTCCTTGATCTCGTGGTAGATCTACTCTTGTACTACCCATATCATCAATATTAATCAAGCAGGAGTAGGGTTTTACCTCCATCGAGAGGGCCCGAACCTGGGTAAAAACATTGTGTCCCTTGTCTCCTGTTACCATCCGCCTAGACGCACAGTTCGGGACCCCTACCCGAGATCCGCCGGTTTTGACACCGACATTGGTGCTTTCATTGAGAGTTCCTCTGTCGCCACCGATAGGGCCCGATGGCTCCTTTGATCATCAACCACGACGCGGTCCAGGGGTGAGACTTTTCTCCTCGGACAGATCTTCGTGTTCGGGCGGTTTTGCACCGGGCAATAATTCACTTGGCCATCCGAGCAGATCGAAAGCTTACGCCGCCATCAGGTCAGATTTGGAAGTTTAAACTATATGGCCGATATCCGCGGGGACATGATCTTCGACGGATTCGAGCCGCAGCTAAGCGCGATGCCGACTGTCTCGATGGGCATGATCTCGCTCTGCTGAAGGCTCGGAGGCCGCACTAAAGATCCGGCCCGACCCTTAATCCGAGCCGGATTCCCCGATCGAGGACGAGTGGTTGGACACCGCCGGGGCTACAATCCCTACGGCGATCGAAATAACTCCATCCCTGTCCTTTGCGAAAGCCTCGACTCGGGGTGCGGACTCCTCTCCGGACTACGAGCCCTCCGCGCCCCGCCAATCGAATCCGATTGGGCGCCGGTCATGGAGTTCACTGTCACGACATCTTTCAGCACTCGCCCTTTGGCGACATCCTGAATTCACTAAATTCTCTCTCTTTATCCGGAGAGCCCTGGCCGGACTACGGACAGGAAGGTTGGGATGCAAACGACAAAGAAATTTAACACCCACCCACCACCCACTTTATAGCCACTGTCGATGATTTAACCGACATGCTCGACTATGACTCCGAAGACATCGATGGCATAGACGACGACGCCGGAGACAATCAAGACCCAGCGCCCACAGGGCACTGGAAGGCCACCTCGTCATATGACATACACATGATGGACATCCCGAAAGATGGGAACGACGATGGAACAACGGAGGATGACCCCTCCAAGAAACAGCCGAAGCGCCGACGTCAGCGGCGCCGCTCTAAATCCCGTCTAAATAAAAATGGTGATTCCGGCACGGGAGATAATAGCACTCCAGACAGTGCCGAAGAGAACCCCCTCCAGCAGGACTCAGCGCAGGAGGAGGGAGAAGCAAGTCCGCACGACAGTGCGGCCGAAAGAGAGGTCGAGGACGATAATTACGCGCCTCCCTCCGAAGATGAGGCAAGCCTCGACGACGACGAATTTGTCGTGCCTGAGGATCCCGCCGAACAGGAGCATTTCAAACGCAGGCTTATAGCCATGGCAAGCAGCCTCAAGAAAAAGCAGCAGCAGCTTAGAGCTGATCAAGACCTGCTAGCTGACAGATGGACTGAAGTCCTTTCAGCCGAAGAGTATGAACTCGAACGCCCCTCCAAAAGCTACCCCAAACGCAGGCCGTTGCCTCGACTAGAGGAGGAAGCACCCAAGTCGCCAGTGCACGACATGGCAGACCGGCCACCTCGTGGTCGCGACAGAGAAGCCTCTCGGCCCTCCCCTCAAGCCACACCCCGACGCCGCTCAAAAAAGACCAAGGCAGGGGAAAACGTGCCAGACTTGCGAGACATATTGGAGAATAAGGCAAAACATATAAGGTCGATCTACGGATCGCGTGGGCGCCCAGCAACACGGGATGATTACCGTCGCGCCGGATACAGCAAAACCGGCCGGGCCGAACACAGCAGACAAAGCTCGTATGAGCTACGTCGTGATATAGCCCAATACAGAGGCGCCGCACACCCACTATGCTTCACAGATGAAGTAATGGATCATCAAATCCCAGAGGGCTTCAAGCCCATAAACATCGAATCATACGATGGTACCACAGATCCTGCGGTCTGGATCGAGGATTATCTCCTCCATATCCACACGGCCCACGGTGATGATCTACATGCCACCAAATACCTCCCCCTGAAGCTTAAAGGACCGGCTAGGCATTGGCTCAACAGCTTGCCAGCAGAATCAATTGGTTGTTGGGAGGACCTGGAAGCCGCATTCCTTGATAACTTCCAGGGCACATATGTGCGACCACCAGACGCCGATGACCTTAGCCACATAATTCAGCAGCCAGAAGAATCGGCCAGACAATTCTGGACTCGGTTCCTAACAAAGAAAAACCAAATCGTCGACTGTCCGGATGCAGAGGCCCTTGCAGCCTTCAAACATAACATCCGTGACGAGTGGCTCGCGCGGCACCTAGGACAGGAAAAGCCGAAATCTATGGCAGCCCTCACAACCCTCATGACTCGCTTTTGTGCGGGAGAGGATAGCTGGCTAGCTCGAAGCAACAACTTGGCCAAACATCCTGATAGTCCGGATACCAAGGACAACAATGGCAGGTCGCGTCGCAACAAGAACAAGCACCGCATTAACGGCGATAATACTGAAGACACGGCCGTCAATGCCGAATTCAGAGGCTCTAAACCCGGTCAGCGGAAGAAGCCATTCAAACGAAATACCCAGGGCCCGTCCAACTTGGACCGAATACTCGACCGCTTGTGCCAGATACATGGCACCCCCGAAAACTCCAGTTAATCACACCAACAGGGGACTGTTGGGTGTTCAAGCAAGCAGGCAAGTTAGGTGCCAAACTCAATAACAAGGGGCTGCATAGCGATGACGAGGAAGAGCCCCGGCCGCCGAGAAATAAAGGACAAAAGGGTTTTCCTACGCAAGTGCGGACGGTGAACATGATATACGCACCCCACATACCCAAAAGAGAGCGGAAGCGTGCACTAACGGACGTATATGCGATGGAGCCAGTCGCCCCAAAGTTCAACCCATGGTCTTCCTGCCCGATCACCTTCGATTGAAGGGACCACCCCACTAGCATCCGCCACGGCGGCTTCACCGCATTGGTTGTTGACCCAATTATCGACGGATTTCACCTCACTAGAGTCCTGATGGACAGCGGCAGCAGCCTGAACCTGCTTTACCGTGATACAAAGGCGCCAAAATGGACATTGACCCTCAAGGATTAAACCTACAAAGACGACCTTTAAAGGCGTCATACCGGTGTAGAGGCCAGTTGTACAGGCTCAGTTACACTCAAGTGGTCTCAGGATCTCCGGATAACTTCCGGCGAAGAGTTAATCTTCAAATCGTCCCATTCTGCAGCGGGTTATCACGCATCGCTTTCGGACGAACCGCATTTGCCAAGTTCAATGCGGTGCCGTACTACGCATACCTCAAGCTCAAGATGCCAGGCCCTCGAGGAGTAATTACGGTCAATGGAAACACCGAACGCTCTCTCCGGACGGAGGAGCATACGGCGGCCCTCGTGTCGGAGGTGCAAAGCAGCCTCTCACGGCAATTCTCGAGTCCGGCCACTAAGCATCCGGACACTGCCAAGCGCGCCCGGAGTAACCTGCAACAAGACCACCTGGCACGATTCAAGCATGAGTAGCAATCCGGCCCCAACCCCAGCCCTCACGAAATTGCGAAACCAGTATTACGCGTACATAGTTACGCTCTGGAGATACCATGGGCATATGGGGAGGGGCAATACAACGGCATGCCAAGAGTGCGGCTCGACCGCCCCAGGGGCTACCGTCTGTCATTTCCTTTTTTTCTCTTTTTCCTTTTTCTTTTCTTTTCTAATTTCAGGACCCCGTCTTCGAACAGTCCTGTCCGGCACTTGAATCGCCGAACTCACGATGCAACAGCCAGGGAGGCGGAAGGCCACGTCAAGTGCTCAGGTGGTCTCTGTTACGAGCATTATACCTGTTTTACGTACCATCCGCAGCTTACCCCTGGAGGTGGACATGTTAGATAGTCCCATCCCTTGCTTCCGCACTATTTGTATCGTTCTGCTTCCATTGCAGTACCTTTTTGAATAAACAATACATAGCTCTTGCTTATTATTGCTCTAATATACATGTGTTCACTTCACGACATGCTGCAACCGTACACTTTGGTACGGCCAATACACCAGGGGCTCAAGTATCCCAAAATTATGGTGTGATAAAGTCCGAACACTTTCACAAGTGCGGCACCCCGAACTTATAGCATTATATGAATTGGCTCCGAATCATCTCTTGGGTCAATAGTTGGGTTTGCCCGGCTCCCGTGTTTTGGTACCTTACGCCCGCTATATCGGCTAAGGTAGCACCGGAGAACCAACGCGACATTGTGCCCCAGTTATTCTAGGTCGAGCACCTCCGTGGAGAAAGCCAAAAGTGACCGTCATGATAAGGCGAGAGCCGGTCGCTGTTCGAGAGGTTTTTTCGGGTCCCTAAAGACATATGCCGCTTAGAGCGAGGAACCGGAATTATCCGGCCAAGGCGTGGATAGCGCTCCGAACTCGGTCTTCCGAATATTAGGGGCTTCGCCGAAATTTAAAATTATAGAATTCTATGGCTAAGTGAGAGTGTTCAAGCATTATAAGTCCGGTTGCCTTGTTCGTTGTGTTGAGCGCTTCCCTAGATGGACCCAAGAATGGGAACAAGAGCGCTCAAGTTTATCCCGAACACCCCAGCACTCGTGGCATGGGGGCTGAAGCCAACGACTTGCCATCTCTCAAATTTGATAAACGGCCGCACAGAAGGTAATATTTTAAATTAATAAAGCGTTGCTTAGCGCATATGAACAAGTTTTCAGCGTACAGAATAACAAACGCGAGTCTTTAATAAATTACATCCTTGGAGCACTCATCCGCTATTCGGCGAAAGCACCCTTCAGGAGGCCCACATAATACATTTCGGGCGTGCGATGCTCCTTGCCCTTCGGTGGCTCGTCAGTCACAAGCTTCTCCGCATCCAGCTTGCCCCAGTGCACTATAGCACGGGCAAGGGCCCGACGGAACCCTTCAATGCAGACGGAGCGCTTGATAACCTCAAGCCGCGGACAAGCATCCACCACCCACTGCACCAAGCCGAAGTAGCTCCCGGGCATGGCCTAAAATGGCCACAGCCGCTCTATTAGGGCCCTCATGGCCTGTTCGGCGACCTTGTGAAGCTCGACCAGCTGCTTCAGCTGGTCGCTTAGGGGCACCGGATGTCCGCCTCGCATATCGAGACCAGAACACCTTCTCCGTGGAGCTCCCCTCCTGGGCGCGGTAGAACGCAGCTGACATCGAGACGCACTACGGGGCAAATCTGTGAATGCTCCTGGAAAGCTCCGAATCCGGGTAAGTAATAGATAATTGACTTCTACATTCTTGCTTTGCATAAAGAATGCTTTACCTGCCGCTATCTTCTTTAGTGCTTCAATTTCTTGGAGGGCTTTTTGGGCCTCGGCCTTAGCAGCTTTGGCACTCTCAAGAGCCGAGGCAAGCTCGGACTCTCGGGTCTTTGAGTCACGCTCCAAACCCTCGTGTTTCTCCACAAGAATCTGAAGCTCTTGCCGCACCTCCGCCAGCTGCGCCTCCCCTTTCTCTCGCTCGGTGCGCTCCGCAGCCGCTTAGTTTTCAGCCACGGCCACCGCTTCCCTCAGGGTCTCCACATCGTTCGTGGCGCCTGGGGTACCCATGTTATTTCTGTTATTTTTTGCAACCAAAACCTTTTCTATAAGGTATTTCTTTAATAAGGCATTTCTTACCTTCCTTGTCCTCGAGCTGCTTCTTGGCTTGTCCGAGCTCGTTCTCGGAACGCTCGAGGTCCTGCTTCAGTGTATTGACCTCCGCAGTCAGTGCGGCAGAGGTCAGCAGCGCAGCCTGCATTCCCATATTGACATACTTATATTAGACTCCTGCGTATATCTTTTTAGATCCTCAGTCCGGCTTTTCTTTCCGAACACCGAACTAAGCATCAGGGGCTACTGTCTATGCGGTAACATTTTTATATGTTTTAAACTTACCTCAAAGCCTGTTAGAAGGCTGGTACAGGCTTCGGTCAGTCCGCTCTTGGCGGACTGAACTGTCCGGATCACCGCACTCATAATAGTGCGGTGCTCCTCCTCGATGGAGGCGCTGTTGAGCGCCTCCAGTAAGCTATCCGGTGCCTCCGGTTGGACGGAGGACACCGGCGTCTTACCCTTCTTGCGAAGGATCCGCTGTCCGGACTTCGAACCGCTGATGGTTCCGGCATGGAGTCCGGACGAGGGTCGGGCTTAGAGCCCCTGGGGGTCTTGCCCCCCGCGCGCCTGGAGTCCGGAAGGTCGCCTTGTGGCGCCTCCTGCGCTACCTCCTCTTGACCAAGCCCTCCTTGGGGCCCCACCGCAGTGTCGTCCGCGGCGTGAGGCGAGGAGGCGGCCGGAGGCGAGACGCTCT
This sequence comes from Aegilops bicornis, assembly GCA_021605145.1. Taxonomy (NCBI): domain Eukaryota; kingdom Viridiplantae; phylum Streptophyta; class Magnoliopsida; order Poales; family Poaceae; genus Aegilops; species Aegilops bicornis. The sequence continues at coordinate 1,268,583 of JAHIAL010000009.1, read as the reverse complement.
CCATTTCCGACGAGCCCAGGGACCCGCTTGATGAATTGGCGAGCTCGCCCTTGGGCGGGCTGCATGATTGTTCGGCATTAGAGAACACTATGCAATTATGAAAAGCCATGGGTATCCGGACACTTACGATCTCGCTAGGGGCTTGGTCCTTGTTGGCCAGTCCTCCTCGTCGTCGTCGACGTTGGTGGAGAAGGCCGGAGGAAGGGTTCTTCCCTTCTTGGACCCTCCGGCCTCCCCCATTGGGGCGGCCTTCCTTTTCTTCTCCTCCCTCACTGGGGGAGGAGCTTCTTCTTCTTCCTGCTCGTCTTCAGGAGGAGATTCGCTGAACTCGACAAAGATTTTGGCGTCGGGAACTCCTTCGAGTTCCCGTGGCCTCCTTCTTGGCCTTCTTCTCCGGCACCACATGACCAACAGCCCCGTCAATCGAGCGTCTTTCGGGTCTTCCGGCAAAGGCAGACGATTAATCTGTCCGCCGTCTTCAGCCCGATTCATCAAAAATTATGGGGTTTCTAGATCCCGCATAGAGTCAATATATGAAAAAAGTGTCACGTAAAGGGTGAAATAACTTACCTCGCCGGCTGGACGCCGTGCGTTGTACCCGCGATCCTTGGTAGCGGATGTTGGGGCTTCAGCGCCCTTGAACAGCACCTTCCAGGCATCTTCGTACGTAGTGTCGAAGAGCCGCTCAAGGTTCGGTCTTTGTGCGGATCGAACTCCCACAAACTAAAAGCCCGTCGTTGGCGGGGAGAATCCGGCGGATGAGCATCACTGGATTGCGTCGACAAGCTTGAGATTCTTGTCCACCAGGTTTTGGGCGCATGTCTGGAGTCCGGATAGCTCTTCCGAATCCCCCCACGCCAGGCCCGTTTCTTTCCATGACGAGAGCCGTGTGGGGAAGCCAGATCTGAATTCGGGGGCCGCCGCCCATTCAGGGTCGCATGGCTCGGTGATGTAGAACCACCCCGATTGCCACCCCTTTAATGTCTCCACAAAAGCGCCCTCGAGCCATAGAACCTTGGCCATCTTGCCAACCATCGCGCCTCTGCACTCCGCTTGGCGGCCGCCCACTACCTTCGGCCGGACATTGAAGATCTTCAGCCATAATCCGAAGTGGGGCTGGATGCAGAGGAAGGCCTCACACACGACGATATAAACGCCCGAAATGTTGAGGATGAAATTGGGGCCATATCGTGGAAGTCCAGGCCGTAGTAGAACATGAGCCCCCGGACGAAAGGGTGAAGTGGAAAACCTAGTCCGCGGAGGAAGTGGGGTAGAAACACTACCCTCTCATGGGGCCCGGGGGTTGGAATAAGCTGCCCCGCTTCGGGCAGCCTGTACGCGATGTTGCCGGACAAGTATCCGGCCTCCCGCAGCTTGGTGATGTGCCCTTCCTTGACGGAGGAGGCCATCCACCTGCCTCCCGCTCCTGACATGGTTGGAGAAAGGTCGAGGTGGGATGTGCGGACTTGGTATTTGGAGCTCGAGTCTTGTGAAATGGATAAGCAAAGGAGGAAGAAGGCGAGGGTGAAAAGGTGGATCCTTATCCCCTTATATGGACGGGCGAAGCTATGCGTCCCCCACTAGCCTGGTAAAACTCGCTTATTTCCCAAGCGCCGTAATCAATGGCGCGGATGGGTTACCCACGTCCGTATTGATGAGAATCCCGGAGTAAGGGGGCACGATCTATGCTTTGATAAGACGTGCCAAGGAAACTGCCTCGCTAAACACGCGGAGGTGGAACAGTAAAAACGATTCATATAAAAGCCTGGCCGTGGTGTGATGTCACGCCGCAGAATACGTCAGCAGATCTGTGCAAAAGTTATTCTCTCTACGATGTTATGTGGAACTTGTTTTGCTGAGCCGGACACTATCCTTGTGTTCAAAACCTTCTATGAAGTATTCGGCGGAGGAACCCGCCTTGCAATGCCGAAGACAATATGCGCGCCGGACTCGTCGTCATTGAAGCCTGGTTCAGGGCTCTTGAGGAGTCCGGACTAGGGGTGTCTGGATAACCGGACTATCACCACGGCCGGACTCCAAGACTATGAAGATACAAGATTGAAGACTTCGTCCCGTGTCCGGATGGGACTTTCCTTGGCGTGGAAGGCAAGCTTGGCGATACGGATATGTAGATCTCCTACCATTGTAACCGACTCTGTGTAACCCTAACCTATCCGGTGTCTATATAGACCGGAGGGTTTTAGTCCGTAGGACAAACAACTTCATCATCAACAGTCATACCATAGGCTAGCTTCTAGGGTTTAGCCTCCTTGATCTCGTGGTAGATCTACTCTTGTACTACCCATATCATCAATACTAATCAAGCAGGAGTAGGGTTTTACCTCCATCGAGAGGGCCCGAACCTGGGTAAAAACATTGTGTCCCTTGTCTCCTGTTACCATCCGCCTAGACGCACAGTTCGGGACCCCCTACCCGAGATCCGCCGGTTTTGACACCGACACACACCTTTTGAGAAAGCCATACGTGAATTAGAATTTGATAGAATACTCTATGTGCTTCACTTATATCTTTTGAGCTTGATAGTTTTGCTCATAGTGCTTCACTTATATCTTTTGAGCTTGATAATTTTTGCTCTAGTGCTTCACTTAGATCTTTAGAGCACGGTGGTATATTTGTTTTAAAGAAACTATTGATCTCTCATGCTTCACTTAGATTATTTTGAGAGTCGCTAAAAGCATGGTAATTTGCTTAATGTTAATATACTTGGTATTCAAGATATGTGAAACTTTCTTTTGAGTGCGTTGAATACTAAGAAAAGTTTGATGCTTGATAATTGTTTTGAGATATGAAGATGGTGATATTAGAGTCATGCTAGTTGAGTAGTTGTGAATTTAAAGAATACTTGTGTTGAAGTTTGTGATTCCGTAGCATGCACGTATGGTGAACCGTTATGTGATGAACTCGGAGCATGATTTATTTATTGATTGTCTTCCTTATGAGTGGCGGTCGGGGACGAGCGATGGTCTTTTCCTACCAATCTATCCCCCTAGGAGCTTGCGCGTAATACTTTGCTTTGATAACTTCTAGATTTTTGCAATAAGTATATGAGTTCTTTATGACTAATGTTGAGTCCATGGATTATACGCACTTTTTCCCATCCTTCCACCATTGCTAGCCTCTCTAATACCGCCAAGACTTTTCGCCGGTATCATACACCCACCTTATATCTTCCTCGTAACAGCCACCATACGCACCTATTATGACATTTCCATAGCCATTCCGAGATATATTGCCATGCAACTTTCCACCGTTCCGTTTATTATGACACACTCCATCATTGTCATATTGCTAGCATGATCATGTAGTTGACATCGTATTTGTGGCAAAGCCACCGTTCATAATTCTTTCATACATGTCACTCATGTTTCATTGTATATCCCGGTACACCTCCGGAGGCATTCATATAGAGTCATATTTTGTTCTAAGTATTGAGTTGTAATTCTTGAGTTGTAAGAAAATAAAAGTGTGATGATCATCTTATTAGAGCATTGTCCCAGTGAGGAAAGGATGATGGAGACTATGATTCCCCCACAAGTCGGAATGAGACTCCGGACGAAAAATAAAAAAAAAGAGAAAAAAGAAAAAAAAAGAGGCCATAAAAAAGAGAAAAGGCGCAAAGAAAAAATGAGAGAAAAAGAGAGAAGGGGCAATGTTACTATCCTTTTACCACACTTGTGCTTCAAAGTAGCACCATGATCTTCATAATAGAGAGTCTCTCATTTTGTCACTTTCATATACTAGTGGGAATTTTTCATTATAGAACTTGGCTTGTATATTCCAATGATGGGCTTCCTCAAATTGCCCTAGGTCTTCATGAGCAAGCGAGTTGGATGCACACCCACTTAGTTTCTTTTGTTGAGCTTTCATATACTTATAGCTCTAGTGCATCCGTTGCATGGCAATCCCTACTCACTCACATTGATATCTATTGATGGGCATCTCCATAGCCCGTTGATACGCCTAGTTGATGTGAGACTATCTTCTCCTTTTTGTCTTCTCCACAACCACCATTCTATTCCACATATAGTGCTATATCCATGGCTCACGCTCATGTATTGCGTGAAGATTGAAAAAGTTTTGAAAATGTTAAAGTATGAAACAATTGCTTGGCTTGTCATCGGGGTTGTGCATGATTTAAATATTTTGTGTGGGGAAGATGGAGCATAGCCAGACTATATGATTTTGTAGGGATAACTTTCTTTGGCCATGTTATTTTGAGAAGACATAATTGCTTAGTTAGTATGCTTGAAGTATCATTATTTTTATGTCAATATGAACTGTTGTCTTGAATCTTTCGGATCTGAATATTCATACCACAATTAAGAAGATTTACATTGAAATTATGCCAAAGTATCACTCCGCATCGAAAATTCTCTTTTTATCATTTACCTACTCGAGGACGAGCAGGAATTAAGCTTGGGGATGCCTGATACGTCTCCAACGTATCTATAATTTTTGATTGCCCCATGCTACTTTATCTAATGTTTTGGGCTTTATTGGGCTTTATTCCACTTTTATATTACTTTTGGGACTAACCTATTAACCGGAGGCCCAGCCCAGAATTTCTGTTTCTTGCCTATTTCAGTATTTTGAAGAAAAGGAATATCAAACGGAGTCCAAACGGAATGAAACCTTCGGGAACGTGATTTTCTCGCCGAACGTGATCCAGAGAACTTGGAGTGCAAGTCAACAAGCAACCGTAGCCTCCACAAGATAGGAGGGCGCGCCCCCCCTATAGGGCGCGCCCCCCTGTCTCGTGGGCCCCTCGGGCGGCCACCGATGTACTTCTTCTTCCTACGTACCCCGTAAACATCCGGGGGCACCACGAAACACAATTTCCACCATCGTAACCTTCTGTATTCATGAAGTTCCCATCTTGGGGCCTTCACCGGCACTCACGGGAGGGGTAATCAAGAACGGGGGCCTCTACATCAACATCCTTCCTCCGATGAGAGTTGTGAGTAGTTTACCTCAGACCTATGGGTCCATAGTTATTAGCTAGATGGCTTCTTCTCTCTTTTTGGATCTCAATACAATGTTCTCCCCCTCTCTTGTGGAGATCTATTCGATGTAATCTCTTTTTGCGGTGTGTTTGTCGAGATCCAATGAATTGTGGGTTTATGATCAAGTTTATCCATGAATAATATTTGAATCTTCTGTGAATTCTTTTATGTATGATTGACTTATCTTTGCAAGTCTCTTCAAATTATCGGTTTAGTTTGGCCTACTAAATTGATCTTTCTTGCCATGGGAGAAGTGCTTAGCTTTGGGTTCAATCTTGCGGTGTCCTTACCCAGTGACAGAAAGGGTTACAAGGCACGTATTGTGTTGTTGCCATCGAGGATAACAAGATGGGGTTTATATCATATTGCATGAGTTTATCCCTCTACATCATGTCATCTTGCTTAATGCGTTACTCTGTTCTTATGAACTTAATACTCTAGATGCATGCTGGATAGCGGTCGATGTGTGGAGTAATAGTAGTAGATGCAGGCAGGAGTCGGTCTACTTGTTATGGACGTGATGCCTATATACATGATCATGCCTAGATAATCTCATAACTATGCGCTTTTCTATCAATTGCTCGACAGTAATTTGTTCACCCACCGTAATACTTATGCTATCTCGAGAGAAGCCTCTAGTGAAACCTATGGCCCCGGGGTCTATCTCTTATCATATTTGCTTCCAATCTACTTTTATTTGCATCTTTACTTTTCACATCTATATCATAAAATACCAAATATATATTTATCTTATCATACTATCTTTATTAGATCTCACTTTCGCAAGTGGCCGTGAACGGATTGACAACCCCTTTATTGCGTTGGTTGCGAGTTCTCAGTTTGTTTGTGTAGGTGCGTGGGACTTTTGAGGAGGCTCCTACTGGATTGATACCTTGGTTCTCAAAACTGAGGGAAATACATACGCTACACTTTGCTGCATCACCCTCTCCTCTTCGAGGAAAACCAACGCAAGCTCAAGACGTAGCAACACACTTCTCCGATTTGGGTTCGAGCTTATCACGTTGAAGCCTTTTCACATAAGCATCGCAGCCCCAAACTTTAAGAAACGACAACTTTGGTTTCTTGCCAAACCATAGTTCATAAGACGTCGTCTCAACGGATTTTGATGGTGCCCTTTTTAACGTGAATGCGGCCGTCTCTAAAGCATAACCCCAAAATGATAGCGGTAAATCAGTAAGAGATATCATAGATCGCACAATATCTAGTAAAGTACGATTACGACTTTCGGACACACCATTACGCTGTGGTGTTCCAGGTGGCGTGAGTTGTGAAACTATTCCGCATTGTTTCAAATGTGGACCAAACTCGTAACTCAAATATTCTCCTCCACGATCAGATCGTAGAAACTTTATTTTCTCGTTACGATGATTTTCAACTTCACTCTGAAATTCTTTGAACTTTTCAAATGTTTCAGACTTATGTTTCATTAAGTAGATATACCCATATCTGCTTAAATCATCTGTGAAGGTGAGAAAATAACGATACCCGCCGCGAGCCTCAACATTCATTGGACCACATACATCGGTATGTATGATCCGCAACAAATCAGTTGCTCGCTCCATAGTTCAGGAGAAGCGGCGTTTTAGACATCTTGCCCATAAGGCATGGTTCGCAAGTACCAAGTGATTCATAATCAAGTGATTCCTAAAGTCCATCAGTATGGAGTTTCTTCATGCGCTTTACACCAATATGACCCAAACGGCAGTGCCACAAATAAGTTGCACTATCATTATCAACTCTGCATCTTTTGGCTTTAACATTATGAATATGTGTATCACTACTATCGAGATTCATCAAAAATAGACCACTCTTCAAGGGTGCATGACCATAAAAGATATTACTCATATAAATAGAACAACCATTATTCTCAGATTTAAATGAATAACCGTCTCGCATCAAACAAGATCCAGATATAATGTTCATGCTCAACTCTGGCACCAAATAACAATTATTTAGGTCTAAAACTAATCCCGAAGGCAGATGTAGAGGTAGCGTGCCGACGGCGATCACATCGACTTTGGAACCATTTCCCATGCGCATTGTCGCCTCGTCCTTAGCCAGTGTTCGCTTAATCCGTAGTCCCTGTTTCGAGTTGCAAATATTAGGAACAGAACCAGTATCAAATACCCAGGTGCTACTACGAGCTCTGGTAAGGTACACATCAATAACATGTATATCACATATACCTTTGTTCACCTTGCCATCCTTCTTATCCGCCAAATACTTGGGGCAGTTCCGCTTCCAATGACCGATGCGCTTATGAGAGAAGCACTCGATCTCAGGCTTAGGTCCAGACTTGGGTTTCTTCTCTTGAGCAGCAACTTGTTTGCTGTTCTTCTTGAAGTTCCCCTTCTTCTTCCCTTTGCCCTTTTTCTTGAAACTGGTGGTCTTATTGACCATCAACACTTGATGCTCCTTCTTGATTTCTACCTCCGCAGCCTTTAGCATTACGAAGAGCTCGAGAATCGTCTTATCCATCCCTTGCATGTTATAGTTCATCACGAAGCTCTTGTAGCTTGGTGGCGATGATTGAAGAATTTCATCAATGACGCTATCATTCGGAAGATTAACTCCAGTTGAATCAAGTGATTGTTATACCCGGACATTACGAGTATATGCTCAGCAGCGTAACTATTCTCCTCCATCTTGCAGTTGTAGAACTTATTGGAGACTTCATATCTCTCAATGCGGGCATTTGCTTGAAATATTAAGTTCAACTCCTAGAACATCTCATATGCTCCAGGACGTTCAAAACGTCGTTGAAGTCCCGGTTCTAAGCCGTAAAGCATGGCACACTGAACTATCGAGTAGTCATCAGCTTTGCTCTGCCAGATGTTCATAACATCTGGTGTTGCTCCTGCAGCAGGTCTGGCACCTAGTGGTGCTTCCAGGATGTAATTCTTTTGTGCAGTAATGAGGATAATCCTCAAGTTACGGACCCAGTCGGTGTAAATGCTACCATCATCTTTCAACTTTGCTTTCTCAAGGAACACATTAAAATTCAACGGGACAACAGCACGAGCCATCTATCTACAACAAAACATAGACATGCAAAATACTATCAGGTACTAAGTTCCTGATAAATTTAAGTTCAATTAATCATATTACTTAAGAACTCCCACTTAGATAGACATCCCTCTAATCATCTAAGTGATGACTTGATCCAAATCAATTAAACCATAACCGATAATCACGTGACATGGAGTAGTTTTCAATGGTGAACATCACTATGTTGATCATATCTACTATATGATTCACGCTCGACCTTTCGGTCTCAGTGTTCCGAGGCCATATCTGCATATGCTAGGCTCGTCAAGTTTAACCTGATTATTCTGCGTGTGCAAAACTAGCTTGCACCCATTGTAGATGGACGTAGAGCTTATCACACCCGATCATCACATGGTGTATAGGCACGACGAACTTTGGTAACGGTGCATACTTAGGGAGAACACTTTTATCTTGAAATTTAGTGAGAGAATCTTATAATGCTACCGTCAATCAAAGCAAAATAAGATGCATAAAAGATAAACATCACATGCAATCAATATAAGTGATATGATATGGCCATCATCATCTTGTGCTTGTGATATCCATCTCCGAAGCAAATAGCCATGATCACCATCATCCTTTGGCGCGACACCTTGATCTCCATCGTAGCATCGTTGTCGTCTTGCCAACTATTGCTTCTACGACTATCACTACCGCTTAGTGATAAATTAAAGCAATTACAGGGCGATTGCATTGCATACAATAAGGCGACAACCATATGGCTCCTGCCAGTTGCTGATAACTCGGTTACAAAACATGATCATCTCATACAATAAAATATAGCATCATGTCTTGACCATATCACATCACAACATGCCCTGCAAAAACAAGTTAGACATCCTCTACTTTGTTGTTGCAAGTTTTACGTGGCTGCTACGGGCTGAGCAAGAACCGTTCTTACCTACGCATCAAAACCACAACGATAGTTCGTCAAGTTAGTGTTGTTTTAACCTTCTCAAGGACCGGGCGTAACCACACTCGGTTCAACTAAAGTTGGAGAAACTGACACCCGCTAGTCACCTGTGTGCAAAGCACGGCGGTAAAACCAGTCTCGCGTAAGCGTCTGGCGTAATGTCGGTCCGGACGCTTCATCCAACAATACCGCCCGAACCAAAGTGTGACATGCTGGTAAGCAGTATGACTTGTATCACCCACAACTCACTTGTGTTCTACTCGTGCATATAACATCAATGCATAAAACCTAGCTCGGATGCCACTGTTGGGGAACGTAGTAATTTCAAAAAAATTCCTACATACACGCTAGATCATGGTGATGCATAGCAATGAGAGGGGAGACTGTGTCCACGTGCCCTCGTAGAGCGTTAGCATAACGCGGTTGATGTAGTCGTCACGTCTTCACGATCCGAGAGATCAAATTAACGAGCATACGGCACCTCCGGAAGTTCAGCACACGTTCAACTCGATGGCGTCCCTCGAACTCCGATCCAGCCGAGCTTTGAGGGAGAGTTCCACAAGACGACGGCGTGGTGACGATGATGATGTTCTACCGACGCAGGGCTTCGCCTAAGCACCGCTACGATATTATCGAGGTGTATTATGGTGGAGGGGGGCACCGCACACGACTAATAGATCCAAGGGATCAATTGTTGTGTCTCTAGGGGTGCCTCCCTCCCCGTATATAAAGGAGTGGAGGAGGGGGAGGGGGCCGGCCACCCTTGGCGCGCCCCATTAGGAGTCCTACTCCCACCGGGAGTAGGACTCCCCCCCTTCCATGTTGGAGTAGGAGAGGAGAGGGAGGGAGAGAGAGAGGGGGAAAGCAAGGGGGGCGCCACCCCTCCTTGTCCACCCGGACATGGGGAGGGCGTGCGGCTGCCCTTGGCCACCTCCTCTTTCCACCACTTGGGACCATGAGGCCCAATAACCTCAGGGGTTCCGGTAACCCCCCGGTACTCCGGTATATATACGATAACCCCCGGAACCATTCTGGTGTCCGAATATAGTCGTCCAATATATCAATCTTCATGGCACGACCATTTCGAGACTCCTCGTCATGTCCGTGATCACATACGGGACTCCGACTACCTTCGGTACATCAAAAGACATAAACTCATAATATAACCGTCATAGAACTTTAAGCGTGCGGACCCTACGGGTTCGAGAACTATGTAGACATGACCGAGACACGTCTCCGGTCAATAACCAATAGCGGAACCTGGATGCTCATATTGGCTCCCACATATTCTACAAAGATCTTTATCGGTCAAACCGCATAACAACATATGTTTGTTCCCTTTGTCATCGGTATGTTACATGCCCGAGATTCGATCGTGGGTATCTCAATACCTAGTTCAATCTCGTTACCGGCAAGTCTCTTTACTGCTCCGTAATACATCATCCATAACTAACTCATTAGTTGCAATGCTTGCAAGGCTTATGTGATGTGCATTACCGAAAGTGGGCCTGCAGAGATACCTCTCTGACAATCGGAGTGAAAAATCCTAATCTCGAAATACGCCAACCCAACAAGTACCTTCGGAGACACCTGTAGAGCACCTTTATAATCACCCAGTTACGTTGTGACGTTTGGTAACACACAAAGTGTTCCTCCGGTAAACGGGAGTTGCATAATCTCATAGTCATAGGAACATGTATAAGTCATGAAGAAAGCAATAGAAACAAACTAAACAATCAAGTGCTAAGCTAAACGGAATGGGTAAAGTCAATCACATCTTTCTCCTAATGATGTGATCCCGTTAATCAAATGACAACTCTTTGTCCATGGCTAGGAAACATAACCATCTTTGATCAATGAGCTAGTCAAGTAGAGGCATACAAGTGACACTTTGTTTGTCTATGTATTCACACATGTATCATGTTTCGGTTAATACAATTCTAGCATGAATAATAAATATTTATCATGATATAAGGAAATAAATAATAAATTTATTATTGCCTCTAGGGCATATTTCCTTCAAGGAGGAGTAACGACCATCACCGACTGTCGCAAATGTCAGAGAGGAATCAGTGAGGGAGAGTCTCCACGATATATGAGAGGATGAAGAATCCCGATGACTGTTGTCGTGGGGGTAGCTTCTCTTTCATTCCCATGTGCTAGAAAATTTGGTGTAATGCACTCGGGAACGAAAGGAGGAGCTACCATCACCGACGGTCGAATATATATACCACGTGAGCAGAGAGTTTTCAAGAAAATACTCGACAGACTGACAGTCAACCCGTGATGAATAATAATGTTCTAATTTAGTTTTTGTGTACATATATTTAATTGTACAAGTATAATCTTTGAATTATGAACATAGGAAATGTCATACTTGGACGACGAAAGTCTCCCGGGGGAGTGCGTTGGTGCCACGGCAATCGAGGTCAAGTCGATCTGACGAGTTCGTTGACACGGGACGAAGATCGGCGCTTCAGCATTAAGCTCGAGGAGACCTTCGATGTTGAAACGGTACGCAACGATGACAAGTGTTTTTTCGTAATTAAGCACGACTTCAACTATTTCAACGTGTACTTTTCATATTTTGCAAATCGACTAGCTTATCCCATGCTATGCAAGACGCTATGTCTTGGAGAGGATGGGTTTTGAAGACCATGAAAGTATGGAAACGAAGAAAATTCACCTAAGGACCCATCATGGTATGGATTTTGAAGTAAATCTGTACAATTCTGAGAGCTTAACCCATTTTGGTTGCAAGAATTGGGAAGCACTTTGCGAGATGTATGGTTTTTATGAGGGTATGCTTGTCACCATGGATCTTGCTGATCCTGACACCGCCAAAGACAATTTGGACATTTGGGTCCTTGTTGATATGCTTCCAATTCTTCCCCTATGTGAGCTTCTCAAACATAGTTATTAATTAATTTATATTGCTTATTTCAAAATAGTTGACAGCTTATTTCCATTGATAGCTTACTTTCATTCTTCAAAGAATGTGCGGAAGATGGTAGATGTAACCAACTACATCAAGGCTCGAGTTAACTTATCGTGAGAAAAGTCATCTGGTCGCATATTGTACTAATCTTGAGAATTACAATGCCTTTTATTGAACTCCTCCAAATTATGGTGAATACGTGCCACTAGTGCACGTGTTGAACCACTATAACTTCCATGGAGATATCCTGGTAAGATTTTTTACTATTACGACATCCGTGCTTTTTTTGCATACTTCTAAAACTGAACTACATTGCTAACTAGGAAGTCATTACTATGTTTTTCAACAGAAAATCCCGATGGGTTGTGTGCCTCATTTGATGTATAAGAATGGTCCCCTTGATGTTTTGAACATACAACCAGGTCATCCTACGAGTCTCACTTGTCCATATCGGATTTCCAAAACCGGTGAACACATGGTAATCAATGAATGGAAAAAATGTATGGACAGTCGTAAGGAGGTTCTTGGAAGCAAGATTGTGCGAAAGGCAAGAATTGGAGACAGGATAATCTCCATTCTACATAATGGAGAGTCAGGGGATATCTTGTTTTATGCTATTTTACCTAGGAGAAGGTAGTAGGTCCTAGCTAATACTCACGATCATGTGCTAAGGTAGTAGGTCCTAAGATAATGTAGTAGGTCCTATGAGGTACAATATGTTTATGAGAGTTGATGATGATGAGTAGTTGTGATTATGTCTAGTGACCAACTTGTATGTGATGTCTCATTGATGAAAACGATGATCATGAGGAGGTGTTATATGACAATGATGTATTATGATGATAAGTTGTTAATGATATGATGATGATGATGATATATTATATCATTGGGTGAAAGAATCGCGGATTAGTTTCAAGTGGATGTCTGATACGTCTCCAACGTATCTATAATTTTTAATTGTTCCATGCTATATTATATTCTGTTTTGGACATTATTGGGCTTTATTATACACTTTTATATCATTTTTGGGACTAACCTATTAACCAGAGGCCCAGCCCAGAATTGCTGTTTTTGTCCGTTTTAGTGTTTCGCAGAAAAAGAATATCAAACAGAGTCCAAACGGAATGAAACCTTCAGGAACGTGATTTTCGGAACAAACGTGATCCAGAGGACTTGGAGTCTACGCAAAGCAACGAACGAGGAAGGCACGAGGTAGGGGGCACGCCTACCCCCCTAGGCGCACCCTCCACCCTCGTGGGCCCCTCGTTGCTCCACCGACGTACTTCTTGCTCGTATATATACCTACGTACCCCCAAACTACCAGATACGGAGCCAAAACCCTATTTCCACCGCCGCAACCTTATGTACCCGAGAGATCCCATCTTGGGGCCTTTCTGGAGCTCCGCCGGAGGGGGCATTGATCACGGAGGGCCTCTACATCATGTCCAAGGCCTCTCCGATGAAGTGTGAGTAGTTTACCTCAAACCTTCGGGTCCATAGTTATTAGCTAGATGGCTTCTTCTCTCTTTTTGGATCACAATGCAATGTTCTCCCCTCTCTTGTGGAGATCTATTCGATGTAATCTTCTTTTCTTGCGGTGTGTTTGTCGAGATCCGATGAATTGTGGGTTTATGATCAAGATTATCTATGAACAATATTTGAATCTCATCTGAATTCTTTTATGTATGATTGGTTATCTTTGCAAGTCTCTTGAATTATCAGTTTGGTTTGGCCTACTAGATTGATCTTTCTTGCAATGGGAGAAGTGCTTAGCTTTGGGTTCAATCTTGCGGTGTCCTTTCCCAAAGGATGAGGGGCAGCAACGCACGTATTGTATTGTTGCCATCCAGGATGAAAAGATGGGGTTTATATCATATTGCATGAATTTATCCCTCTACATCATGTCATCTTTCTTAATGCGTTACTCTGTTCTTCATGAACTTAATACTCTAGATGCATGCTGGATAGCGGTCGATGTGTGGAGTAATAGTAGTAGATGCAAAGTGTGAGTCGGTCTACTTGTCTCAGACGTGATGCCTATATACATGATCATACCTAGATATTCTTATAACTATGCTCAATTCTATCAATTGCTCGACAGTAATTTGTTTACCCATCGCAAATACTTATGCTATCTTGAGAGAAGCCACTAGTGAAACCTATGGCCCCCAGGTCTATTTTCCATCATATTAATCTTCCAACACTTTGCTATTTTTATTGCCTTTTATTTTATTTTGCATCTTTATCACAAAAATACCAAAACTATTATCTTATCATCTCTATCAGATCTCACTCTCGTAAGTGACCGTGAAGGGATTGACAACCCCTTTATCGCATTGGTTGCGAGGTTCTTGTTTGTTTGTGTAAGTGCGAGGGACTCATGCGTGGCCTCCTACTGGATTGATACCTTGGTTCTCGAAAACTGAGGGAAATACTTACGCTGCTTTACTGCATCACCCTTTCCTCTTCAAGGGAAAACCAACGAAGTGCTCAAGATGTAGCAATGCCCATCCACTTGAAACTAGTCCACGGTTCTTTCTCCCAGTGATGTAATAACTCATTATGATGTAAAATCATTCTCTAAATTGCTGCGGTATGAAAACTTATATAAAGGTGTATGAATACAATATGAAATAAAAAAATAAATACGGAAGAATAGTAGTAGCGCTATCTAGGAGAAGCGCTACTACTAATTACCAGTAGCGCTCATACCGCAAAGCGCTGCTACTAAGTCGATGTAGCAGTAGCGCTGTCCAACCCACGCTACTGCTAACCTTTAGCTGTAGCGCCTTACTAGTAGCGCTGTACCCCGCGCTACTGATAGGCTTCAAACACGCGCTACTGCTAGGGTTTTCCCTAGTAGTGTTAGAGTAGACGTCAGGGAAGCTTCGAGGAAGCCACGAGGCAGGGAGGCGCGCCCTACCCCCTGGGCGCGCCCCCTATCCTCGTGGGCCCCTCGTGGCTCCCCTGACCGACTTCTTTCGCCTATATATTTCCATATACCCTAAAAACATCGATGTAACATCCCAAATTTCCAATTTGGAATGTTATACATAGAGCATCATTGCATATCATATTTTTCGTTGCATTTTTGCTCGATCCTAGAAATTCTACACAACTCAAGGACCCTCGGAGAGAGTTGGGGATTTTCGTTATTTTCATATTTGAGTTTTCTCAAATTTTGAAAATAGGATCATTGATTTTATTTATTTTATCTTCAATTATTTCTATTACAAAAATATGAGAGAGGGAATAAAATGACTTTTCCAAAATAAAGAAATAATGAAGATTTAATAACAAAATAAAATAAGATTTTATTTTGGAGTTTTTCGCCTTTTTATTTGAATTTAGGCCCCAAATAAATGTTCATTAAATCCGGCTGGATTTTAGAAGCCGGGGAAAATTTATTTCGGGATTTTTGGAGTCCGTTTGGTATTTCTTTTTTTTTCTGCGAGTTATTTAAGAAAAAACGAACCGCCTTACCGGGCCGTACCCGAGCGGGACTCCGCTCGTGGGCGCCTTTAAATAGCGCCACCTCAGCCCACCCGAGCCGCCCCAGCCCAGCCTTCGCCATTGCCCACAGCCTGGCCACGAGTCAAGACGCCGCTTGAGGTTCGCCGCCTCGATTTCAAGGCCGCTTTTTTTTAAAAAGCCAATCGGTTTTTTCGGTTTTTTCGGTTTTATTTATTTATTTATTTATTATTATTAATCTATTTTTTTATTCGAATCTGTTCGTCGTTTCTTTTCTTTTACTCGGATTTAATCCGCGATTTTTCTGATCGCGATTCCGGATCCGATTTTCGTTTTAGTATAACTTTTCGCTCGTTTATCGGAATCAGGTGATTCAAGCGCCTGGAGTTTCGATCTCAAACCCTCTTTCCGAATAATCTACTTAAACAAGTTTTTGCGTCTGTAAAATTTGACCTAGATCCAGATTAGTAAAACGATGATGTTTTCTTCCGCCGTTTGACTTTCGTTGCTTCGTTTGATTTAATTCTTTTTGCAAACCGGAGTTCTTAAGTTGAACAATCTGGTTAGATCTATTTGAGTTTTACCCGTGCATTAGATGAGTACTTATTGTATGCTTGTTTGTTTGTTTGCGATAGAATACCCGGAGTGCGCCGCCTGTTATTTCGAGTCTCTAGGTTTCGCGGATCACCAGCAAGGCAAGTAACACTTTGATCATACCTTTTCTACTACCCAGTTTTATGCATTAGATCTATCCTCAAACATTGCATTGACTAGGATCTAATTAAATTATGGGATGGGAAGTAGTTGAGGTAGTACCTATTACCTGTTTATTTATCAAACCCTTGGGAGTTACTTCTACGTTTGCTTATATTGCCATGCTATGCTAGTAGACGTGGATTGGGTGAGTGTATCCATGACAGATGTGAGATTGTTAATTAATGGTTTATTTAAGGTGGCAACTTAAACACACATCTGGGTGGATTGAGGCACCTGGTTTCTATCAGGATTTGCCTGTTTTTCTTCGGACCGCCACCCAGGCTCAAAGGGATCATGAGATTATTCAAACTAGAAACTTACGTGTGCAGCCACAAGCCATTATGGGCTCTGGCATAGTTGATTAAGTTGTGCGAACTCTTACGGGTAGGCTAGCAGATGTAGGGGTTGTAGGTGGTACGGTCTACCCACATGTAAGGTGCTAGCGCTTCTGAAAGACTATGTCTCGGTCATCCGTTTTCTCAAACACCTTGTAGTGCGAGAAATCAAACGGAGGCGATCGGGTCTTGTGGGGAAAAGTGCTAAACCTCTGCAGAGTGTATAAACTAATCATGGTTAGCCGTGTCCCCGGTTATCGACATCTTGAGTATCTAGTACTTGGATATCATGTGAATCTCATCATGTTACTTTTAATTAATATTGTTGGGTTTTAATGAGTACTTTTAATTGGGATTGAGAATGCTGTCAACCATTCTCAATGTTTCACAACCACCATGATAGTTAAATAAATTTATTCCTTTGCGGTAGGGAAAATTGTCTTTTCGCAAAGCTGTAACCATAGAGGTTTCCACCAGCCATATATGCATGTAGTATAGCTTATTCCATTATCTCTATGTGTAACATTGCCAGCATATTCCATGTGCTGACCGTTTCGGGCTGCAACGTTTCATGTTGCAGAGACTTTTCGAACGACGAGTAAGGTGCTTTGAGGTCGTGGTTCTATACTCAGTGATGCCGTTGGAGTTGATGGACTCGCTTATTCTTCCAAGCCTTCCGTTGTTATCGTATTTAGATGGCCTTAAGCCATATTTACTTTATTAAGCTCTCTCTTGAGACATTCGATTGTAATAAGTGTGTGATTACTACTCTGTTATAAATCCTTCGAGTAATCGTGGTGGTGTCAAGCATTATCGATCCAGGGATGACACTGAGCACGTAGATCGAACGATTTGAGGTCTGGTCGCCACAGAGATGGTATCGAGCACACGACCGTAGGACACTGACCACTAAGCTTAAGCCCCAGATCACTACTCTTTCTTCTCATATCTGACTCCTCATCTTTTCTATTCTTTTAGGATGACAGAAGCAAGGAGCAAGTTCACCTAGCCGGATGAAGATACACCCTTTGGACGACACCTGAAGGAAGTCACTAAGTACCTAAATATC
This sequence comes from Aegilops bicornis, assembly GCA_021605145.1. Lineage (NCBI taxonomy): Eukaryota > Viridiplantae > Streptophyta > Magnoliopsida > Poales > Poaceae > Aegilops > Aegilops bicornis. The sequence goes on along the minus strand of JAHIAL010000009.1, from coordinate 1,251,008 downwards.
GGATTACCAAGCTTCACCGGGACTTTCAATTCCACTTTACCCGAAGAGGAGCGCTGGAGGATTCAAGTCTACATTCCAGAAGGACGCTTATGCGCCAATCACGGAGCCCATAGAGTTTTCCTTTGATGCACCAACATGGAGTTTGGGAAAGAGCATGGCAGCTCACATCGCCGTGGGACGCATTGGAGAAGTCTACAAAGAAGATCTCAAGGATACTATCTACCAGACGGCGGACGCCGAGACGAACAATGGGAGATAGTTGGTACTAAGAAGGACCAATCCATTGCAGCTTTCATCCAGGAGTTAAACCAGCACATTCGACGCCAGGAGAACCAGATGTGCGCAGACATGATGGAGTTGAAAACAGCAAAAGCTAAGATTATCGAACTGGAAGGAGAACTGAAGGCCACTCGCAATGACTACATGGAGGAGATTGTAGCTCTAGTGGGACAAAATGGCGATCTTAAGGAAAAGATTGAAGAACTCATGGGAAATTCAGCACCCGGAGGAGAAGATGAAGGTAGCACCTGTCCAGATAACTACATCATCATCGACGACACCGATTCCGATCCTAGCGATGATGACTTTGTAGATGAAGCTGGAGCAGATATCATGGAGTCTTCATCGGAGCAGTTTTTCTAGTTGACCACCATAATAGTAGTAGTATTTCCCCCATTTTATATTAGTCTTAGTTGCAGCACCTTTGTAACGATAGTTAGATCGTTGTATGCCCTTGTTTGAATTGATTGGAGTGACATTGTGTGATTTGTCTCATGTGCATATGGGTAGTGTTTCTCTCTATACCTCATTCTATTCTTAACTCTCGTCTTTTCTATAAACCCTCAGATGCCTCCGAGACGCGACCCCGGATTTGTTTTCCCGCCAGAGATCACTCAGTTGATTTAGCAGCAGAATGCCTTGATTCAAACATTGGTACAGAACCAAGGCAACAACAACAACAACAACAACAACAACAACAACAACCCACCACCACCACCACCAGTTGACCATCTGACTTGTTTCTTAAGGCTGAATCCGCCGGTGTTTTCCAAAGAGCACCGAGCCGATAGTAGCAGATGATTGGCTCCGTAAGGTAGGGAGGGAGTTGACCACTGCAGGATGTACAGATGGAGAAAGGGTGAAGTTTTCCGCACATCAGCTCGAAGGACCCGCAGCAGCATGGTGGGAGAATTTTACAGCCACTTACCCTGTAGACACTGTCACATGGGATCAGTTTCAGCAAGCTTTCCGTATTGCCCATGTTTCAGCAGGAGCTATGGCCATGAAGAAGCGTGAGTTTCACAACTTGCGCCAAGGAGGACGGACAGTTGGCCAAGATGTGGATGATTTCAGTAGCTAGCTGCGTTATGCCCTAGATGACGTTGCTACAGATGCAGCTAAGCAAGAGAAGTTTCTAGAAGGACTGAATGATGAGCTTAGCATGCAGCTGATGGTAGCCACTTTTAATAACTACCAGGAGTTGGTAGATCGTGCTCTCATGATTGAAGGGAAGCAGCAGCAGATTGAAAATCGCAAGAGGAAGTATGGACAGGGGAAGTATAATTCTGGAGCTCAGCAGAAACTTCGCTTTACCCCGAAGCCAGGAGGACAATTTCAGCATACCCATGGAGGAGGTAGCTCGCACAACCATAATGGCACCAAGAATGGGAACGGGAATGGAGGAAGCAATGGACAAAACCGCACCACCCCGTCAACACCATCCAAGGTAGACCTGAGCCACATCACTTGTTTTAAGTGCCGCAAGACCGGGCATTATGCAAATGATTGTCCAGAAGGCCAAAATGTGAATGGTAATGGAAGCTCAGGAAAGAAGCCGAACCCTTTCAACAGGGGACAAGTGAACCACGTTACCGTGGAGGAGGTTGAAGCTCAACCAGATGCAGTAATAGGTAAGTTTTTGGTTGAGTCATTTACTGCAGTTGTTCTTTTTGATACTGGTGCATCGCATTCATACATATCAAGGGGATTTGTGGATAAGTATAAACTACCAACCCAAGCCCTTAGGTCACCCATGCTAGTAACCTCACCCGGAGGCAGAATACATGGCTAGTTTATGGTGTGATCGATCGCCATTAAGGATTGGACACTATGTATTTCCCTCGGACCTAATAGTTCTGGAATCGCAAGGATTGGATGTGATATTAGGCATGGATTGGTTATCGAAGTATGGAGGGAACATAGACTGCGCTAGTAAATTGATTTTGCTTACCACCCCAGAAGGGAGGAGAATCAAGTTTGTATCATGACATGAGTCGAGCAGAGCCCATGTAAATTCCTTAACAGGAGTTGTGCAGGAGGAAGTACCAGTGGTAAGGGATTTTCCCGATGTATTTCCGGAAGAGTTTCCAGGCATGCCACCGGATAGAGACATTGAGTTTCTGATTGAACTATTGCCAGGCACTGGGCCTATATCTAAGAGACAGTATAGGATGCCAGCCCAAGATTTGGAGGAAATCAAGAAGCAGATTAAGGAGTTCTTGGATAAAGGTTTTATTCGCCCAAGTTCTTCACCTTGGGGATCACCATGCATTCTAGTGGAGAAGAAGGATGGATCATTAAGAATGGTTGTTGATTATCGCGGATTGAATGAAGTGACCATTAAGAACAAGTACCCACTACCGATGATCAATGACTTGTTTGACCAATTGCAAGGAGCTACAGGTGTTTTCCAAGATCGATTTACGATCGTGGTACCATCGCTTGAAGATTCGAGAGCAGGATATACCTAAGACGGCTTTTACCACTGTGCACGGGCTGTATGAGTATACCGTTATGTCATTTGGTCTGACTAACGCACCTGCCTATTTTATGAACATGATGAACAAAGTGTTTATGGAGTTTTTGGATAAGTTCGTCGTGGTGTTCATTGATGATATTCTAGTTTACTCGAAGAATGAAGAAGAACATAAGGAGCATTTATGCGTTGGTACTCAAGAAGCTCAGAGAACACCAGCTTATATGCCAAGTTCAAAGCAAGTGTGAGTTTTGGTTGAAGGAAGTTGGATTTCTGGACATGTTATATCCGGGGAAGGTATAGCAAGAGACCCCACTAAAGTTGTCACCGTGGACAATCTGGGAAGCTCCAACAACAGTTGAGAGATCCGGAGTTTCCTTGGACTCGCAGGATACTACCGGAGATTCATTGAGAATTTCTCAAGGATTGGCGGGTTTATGACAGAATTGTTGAAGAAGGATACCAAGTTCATATGGATCGAGGAGTGTGAAGCTAGTTTCCAAGAGTTGAAGAAACGCTTGGTTACCTCACCAGTGTTAATCCTGCCAGATCAGACCAAGGATTATGAGGTGTATTGCGACGCTTCACGTCGAGGACTTGGAGAAGTACTTATGCAGGAGGGAAGAGTTGTCTCGTATGCTTCACGACAGCTTAAGCCTCATGAGTTAAACTATGCCACACATGATTTGGAGTTAGAAGCCGTAGTGCATGCGTTGAATACGTGGATGCATTTCCTTATTGGTAACCATTGTGGGGTATACACGGATCACAAGAGTTTAAATTACATCTTCACGCAGAAGGAGTTAAATCTCAGGCAGAGGAGATGGTTGGAACTCATCAAAGATTACGATATGAGATTACATTATCACCCGGAAAGGCTAACGTTGTGGCAGACGCGTTGAGCCGTAAGAGTCACGTCAACACACTAATGACGGGAGAAATACCAAAGGAGTTAGCCGAGGATCTTCGAGAGCTATGTTTGGAAATAGTTCCGAGAGGCTATGTAGCAGCATTGGAGATTCAGTCAACCTTGATGGATAGGATCAGAGAAGCTCAGAAGACTGACAAAGAGATTGCCTCTATAAAGGAGAAAATGAGCGAAGGAAAGGCTAAGGGATTTCGTGAGGATGAACACGATACCCTATGGTTTGAAGATCGTGTTTATGTGCCCAACGACCCGGAGATCAGGAAATTGATTTTACAAGAGGCACATGATTCACCATATTCGATTCACCCCGGGAATACCAAGATGTATTTGGATTTGAAGAATACTTTCTGGTGGACCGGAATGAAGATGGATATTGCAGAGTATCTAGCAGTTTGTGATGTATGTCATAGGGTGAAGGCAGAACATCAGAAGCCAGCAGGATTGTTACAGCCATTGCCGATACCCGAATGGAAGTGGGATAAACTAGGCATGGACTTTATCACGGGATTGCCCAGACCTGCTCAGGCTATGACTCGATTTGGGTTGTAGTCGATCGTTTGACGAAGGTAGCTCATTTCATTCCAGTGAAGACTACCTACAACAGTGCCAAATTGGCTAAGATATACATGACAAGGATTGTATGCTTGCATGGAGTTCCGAGAAGTATCAGACGATAGAGGAACTCAATTCACCTCAAAGTTCGGAAGCAGCTTGCATGAAACTTTGGGAACCAGGCTGAGATTAGCATGACTTTTCATCCATGCATGATGGAAACCGAGAGAGTCAACCAGATTTTGGAGGATATGCTTAGAGCTTGTGCCTTGGATTATGGATCCAGCTGGGACGATAATTTGCCATATGCGGAGTTTTCTTACAACAACAGTTATCAATCCAGTTTGAAGATGGCACCTTTCGAAGCCTTGTACGGACGGAGGTGCAGGACCCCGTTGTTGTGGGATGAAGTTGGAGACCGCCAGTTGTTTGGACCAGATTTGATTAAGGAATCTGAACGGAAAGTAAAGTTGATTCGCGATAGGCTCAAGGTAGCCCAGTCAAGACAGAAAAGTTATGCGGATGCAAAACGCAAGGGGACAGAATACGAAGTCGGAGACAGAGTTTATCTTCGAGTATCGCCACTTCGAGGAATTAAGCTGCTTTTGGTGTTAAAGGAAAGTTAGCGCCCGATTTGTAGGACCTTATCGTGTTTTGGAAACGTATGGGAGAAGTTGCGCACAAGTTGGGATTACCCAAGGATTGTCGAGTACATGATGTGTTTCACGCTTTCGCTTGAAGAAGTGTCACGCAGAGATGGCTGATATACCATTGAGAGATACTGTGCCACTAGAAGCAATTCGGTTGAATGATGATTTGACCTACGAGGAGAAACCAGTTAAGATTCTGGAGTTTGCCTGTCGAATTACTCGCAGCAAGGTTATCAAGTTTTGCAAAGTTCAGTGGAGCCACCACACCGAGGATGAAGCCACCGGGAACGAGAGGAAGATTTGCTTAAGGACCACCTCACCTATTTTCTAGTTAACCCGAATCTCGAGGGCTTAGATTCATCTTAAGGGGTAGGTTTGTAACATCCCAAATTTCCAATTTGGAATGTTATACATAGGGCATCATTGCATATCATATTTTTTGTTGCATTTTTGCTCGATCCTAGAAATTCTACACAACTCAAGGACCCTCGGAGAGAGTTGGGGATTTTCGTTATTTTCATATTTGAGTTTTCTCAAATTTTGAAAATAGGATCATTGATTTTATTTATTTTATCTTCAATTATTTCTATTACAAAAATATGAGAGAGAGAATAAAATGACTTTCCCAAAATAGAAATAATGAAGATTTAATAATAAAATCAAATAAGATTTTATTTTGGAGTTTTTCGCCTTTTTATTTGAATTTAGGAAAAATGCGCGTTTTTCAAAATTGCATTTAGGCCCCAAATAAAGGTTCATTAAATCCGGCTTGATTTTAGAAGCCGGGGAAATTTTATTTCGGGATTTTTGGAGTCCGTTTGGTATTTCTTTTTATTTTCTTTCTGCGAGTTATTAAAATAAACGAATCACTTTTATCGGCCGCATTCGAGCGGACTCCGCCGGGGCGCTTTTAAATAGCGCCTCGGCGCCTCAGCCCACCCGAGCCGCCTCAGCCCATCCGCGCTTCGCCCAGCCCACGCCGCCGAGTCAAGACGCCGCCTGAGGTTCTGGCCGCCACGATTTCCGTGTTGTTTTCTAAAAAAAGCCGATCGGTTTTCTTCGTTTTTTTTCGGTTATTTATTTTTTATTTTTTATTTTTTATTCAATCTGTTCGCTGCTTTCTTTTCTTTTTCTCGGATTTAATCCGCGATTTCTCCGATCGCGATTCCGGATCCGATTTTCGCTTTTAGTATAACTTTTCGCCGCTTATCGAATCAGGCGATTCAAGCGCCTCGGAGTTTCGCTCTCAAACCCTCTTCCTAATAATCTACTTAAACAAGTTTTTGCTTCAGAAATTTGACCTAGATCCAGATTAGTAAAACGGTTGTTTTCTTCCGCCGCTTGACTTTCGCTGTTTCATTTCATTTGATTCTTTTGCAAACCGGAGTTCTTAAGTTGAACAATCTGGTTAGATCTATTTGAGTTTTACCTGCGTGCATTAGATGAGTACTTATTGTATGCTTGTTTGTTTGTCTCGCGATAGAATACCCGGAGTGCGCCACTTGTTATTTCGAAGTCTCTAGGTTTCATGGATCACCAAAGAAGGCAAGTAACACTTTGATCATACCTTTTCTACTACCCAGCTTTTATGCATTAGATCTATCCTCAAACATTGCATTGACTAGGATCTAATTAAATTGTGGGATGGGAAGTAGTTGAGGTAGTACCTATTACCTGTTTATTTATCAAACCCTTGGGAGTTACTTCTACGTTTGCTTATATTGCCATGCTATGCTAGTAGACGTGGATTGGGTGAGTGTATCCATGACCGATGTGAGATTGTTAATTAATGGTTTATTTAAGATGGCAACTTAAACACACATCTGGGTGGATTGAGGCACCTGGTTTCTATCAGATTTGCCTCAGATTTCTTCGGACCGCCACCCGTGCTCAAAGGGATCATGAGATTATTCAAACTAGAAACTTACGGTAGCGGCCACAAGCCATTATGGGCTCTGGCATAGTTAATTAAGTTGTGCGAACTCTTACGGGTAGGCTAGCAGATGTAGGGGTTGTAGGTGGTACGGCCTACCCACATGTAAGGTGCTAGCGCTTCTGAAAGACTATGTCTCGGTCATCCGTTTCTCAAACACCTTAGAAAAGCGAGAAATCAAACGGAGGCGATCGAGTCTTGTGGGGAAAAGTGCGCAAACCTCTGCAGAGTGTATAAACTAATCATGCTTAGCCGTGTCCCCGGTTATGGACATCTTGAGTATCTAGTACTTGGATATCATGTGGATCTCATCATGTTACTTTTAATTAATATTGTTAGGTTTTAATGAGTACTTTTAATTGGGATTGAGAATGCTGTCAACCATTCTCAATGTTTCACAACCACCATGATAGTTAAATAAATTTATTCCTTTGCAAGAGGGAAAATTTGGCTTTTCAAGAAAAATCAGAACCATAGAGCTTTCCACCAGCCATATATGCATGTAGTATAGCTTATTCCATTATCTCTCTATGTGTTACATTGCCAGCATATTCCATGTGCTGATCCATTTTTGGGCTGCAACGTTTCATGTTACATTCTTTTCGCATTTACGAGTAAGGTGCTTAGGTCGTGGTTCTATACTCATGATGCCGTTGGAGTTGATGGACTCGCTTATTCTTCCAAGCCTTCCGCCGTTATCGTATTTAGATGGCCTTAAGCCATATTTACTTTATTAAGCTCTCTTGAGACATTCGATTGTAATAAGTGTGTGATTGCTACTGTTATAAATCCTCCTAGTCTTCGTGTGGTGTCGACATTCTTGATCCGTGGATGACACCACACGTAGATCGAACTATTTGAGGTCCTGGTCGGCTACAATCGAGGAGCACAATAGATCGAGTTCATGCCGTTTGCAAAGCCTCTTGTAGCCACCAAAAGCAATTGGGACCCTATTCCAAAGACTCGCCGGAGGGTATCCCTCACTTTGGCCATCTTCATCATCCGGCACTCTCCATGACGAGGAGGAGTAGTTCACCCTCGGGGGTGATGGTATGTACCAGTAGCTATGTGTTTGATCTCTCTCTCTCTCTCTCTCTCTCTCTCTCTCGTGTTCTTGTTGGCACGATCTTGATGTATCACGAGCTTTTCTATTATAGTTGGATCTTATGATGTTTCTCCCCCTCTATTCTCTTGTAATGGATTGAGTTTTCCCTTTGAAGTTATCTTATAGGATTGAGTCTTTAAGGATTTGAGAAAACTTGATGTATGTCTTGCGTGGGATGCCCGTGGTGACAATGGGGTATTCTATTGATTCCCTTGATGTATGTTTTGGTGATTAACTTGCGGGTTCCGTGACCTTGGGAATCTATGCATAGGGGTTGGCACGTTTCGCCTTGACTCTCCAGAGAAGCTTTGGGGCACTCTTTGAAGTTCTTTGTGTTGGTTGAATAGATGAATCTGAGATTGTGTGATGCATATCGTATAATCATACCCACGGATACTTGAGGTGACATTGGAGTACCTAGGTGACATTAGGGTTTGGTTGATTTGTGTCTTAAGGTGTTATTCTAGTACGAACTCTATGATAGATCGAACGGAAAGAATAGCTTCGTGTTATTTTACTACGGACTCTTGAATAGATCAATCAGAAAGGATAACTTTGAGGTGGTTTCGTACCCTACAATAATCTCTTTGTTGGTTCTCCGCTATTAGTGACTTTGGAGTGACTCTTTGTTGCATGTTGACGGATAGTTATATGATCCAATTATGTTATTATTGTTGAGAGAACTTGCAGTAGTGAAAGTATGAATTCTAGGCCTTGTTTCCTAGCATTGCAATACCGTTCACGCTCACTTTTACCACTTGTTACCTGATGTCTACTACACAACCTTCTTCTTGTAGACTTTGTTGGGCCTCCCAAAGGCGTAGGTTTGTAGGACAAGAGAAAATTTCCTCAAGTGGATGACCTAAGGTTTATCAATCCGTGGGAGGCGTGGGATGAAGATGGTCTCTCTCAAGCAACCCCGCAACCAAATAACAAAGAGTCTCTTGTGTCCCCAACACACCCAATACAATGGTAAATCGTATAGGTGCACTAGTTCAAGAAGAGATGCTGATACAAGCGTAATATGGATGATAGATATAGGTTTTTGTAATCTGAAAATATAAAAACAGCTAGGTAACAAGTGGTAAAATTGAGCGTAAACGATATTGCAATGCAAGGAAACAAGGCCTAAGGTTCATACTTTCACTAGTGCAAGTTCTCCCAACAATAATAACATAACTGGATCATATAACTATTTCTCAACATGCAACAAAGAGTCACTCCAAAGTCACTAATAGCGGAGAACGAATGAAGAGATTATTGTAATGCATTTAAACCACCTCAAAGTTATTCTTTCTGATCGATCTATTCAAGAGTCCATAGTAAAATAACACGAACCTATTCTTTCCATTCGATCTATCATAGAGTTCGTACAAGAATAACACCTTAAGACACAAATCAACCAAAACCCTAATGTCACCTAGATACTCCAATTTCACCTCAAGTATCCGTGGGCATGATTATACGATATGCATCACACAATCTCAGATTCATCTATTCAACCAACACAAATTACTTCAAAGTGTGCCCCAAAGTTTCTACCGGAAAGTCAAGACAAAAACATGTGCCAACCCCTATGCATAGGTTCATGGTCGGAACCCGCAAGTTGATCACCTAAACATACATCAAGTAGGTCACGTGAATATCCCATTGTCACCACAGATAAGCACGGCAAGACATACATCAAGTGTTCTCGAATCCTTAAAGACTCAATCCAATAAGATAACTTCAAAGGGAAAACTCAATCCATTACAAAGAGAGTAGAGGGGAGAAACATCATAAGATCCAACTATACTAGCAAAGCTCATGATACATCAAGATCGTATCACCTCAAGAACACAAGAGAGAGAGATATCAAACACATAGCTACTGGTACATACCCTCAGCCCCGAGGGTGAACTACTCCCTCCTCATCATGGAGAGCGCCGGGATGAAGATGGCCACCGAGAGGATTCTCCCAGGCAGGTGCCGAACGGGTCTAGATTGGTTTTCGGTGGCTACAGAGGCTTGCGGCGGCGGAACTCCCGATCTAGGTTATTTTCTGGAGGCTTCTGTATTTATAGGAATTTTTGGTGTATGTCTCACGTCAGGGGGGTCTCCGAGCCGTCCAAGAGATAGGGGGCGCGCCCAGGGGGTGGGCGCGCCCCACCCTTGTTGGCAGCCCGGGACTCTTCTGGACCAACTCTTTTACTCCGGGGGCTTCTTTTGGTCCATAACAAATCATCAAAAATTGGCACGTAAATTGGACTCCGTTTGGTATTCCTTTTCTGTAGAACTCAAAAACAAGGAAAAAACAGAAACTGGCACTGGGCTCTAGGTTAATAGGTTAGTCCCAAAAATCATATAAAATAGCATATAAATGCATATAAAACATCTAAGATGGATAATATAATAGCATGGAACAATAAAAAATTATAGATACATTGGAGACGTATGATAACCCACAAGTATAGGGGATCAATTGTAGCCTCTTTCGTTAAGTAAGAGTGTCGAACCCAACGAGGAGCTAAAGGTAGAACAAATATTCCCTCAAGTTCTATCGACCACCAATACAACTTCACGCACGCTTGACGTTCCCTTTACCTAGAACAAGTATGAAACTAGAAGTACTTTGTAGGTGTTTCGGATAGGTTTGCAAGATAATAAAGAGTGTGTAAATAAAAAGTAGGGGCTGTTTAGATAAAGACACAATAAAGTAAATATATCAAGTGTGGAAAAGTGGTGGTAGGAGTTGCTAAATTGTCCCTAAGCAATTGACTACTTTACTAGACCGATAGCAAGTTTCATGTGGGAGAGGCCACTGCTAGCATGTCGTCCCTTACTTGGAATTCTATGCACTTATGATTGGAACTATTAGCAAGCATTCGCAATCATTTAGCGCTCATTAAGGTAAAACCCAACCATAGCATTAAGATATATTGGTCCCCTTCAATCCCGTATGCATCAATTTCTATGCTAGGTTGAAGCTTCTATCACTCTTGCCCTCCAATACATAGTCCTATCAAGATACAACTAACCCTATGGTTTGATCCATGTGGCTCATATGATGGGCACCAAAGGACAGCAACATAACCACAAGCAAATTAAATCAATCATAGCAATTCATCAACCACCGATAGGACAACGAAAATCTACTCGAGACATCATAGGATGGCAACACATCATTGGATAATAATATGAAGAATAAAGCACCATGTTCAAGTAGAGGGTACAGCGGGTGCGGGAGAGTGGACCTCTCAGAGATAGAGGGGGAAGGTGATGGAGATGTTGGTGTAGATCATGGTGATGATGATGGCCCCGGCATGCTCCGCGCCACCTGAAGCGAGGGGGAGAGAGCCCCCCGCGTTCTTCGTCATCCTTGATCTACTCCCTAGCGGTGAGAAGGGTTTCCCCTGTGGTCCCTGGTCTCCCAGGCGTGGCAGGGGCGAGTGCCCCTCCGAGCTTGCATCTGTCTCTGTCTCTCTCCTGCTTCTGCCTTCCCCAACGCCTCTTTTCACCATTTCGTATATATATGGAGATCCGTAACTCCGATTGGACTGAAACCTTCGGCGTGATTTTTTTACCAAAAATTAGCTTTCTTGCGGCTGAAGAAGGGCATCAACCGCCTTACGGGTGGCCCACGAGGGTCAGGGGCGCGCCCAAGGGGGGCAGGCGCGCCCCCCTACCTCGTGGCCACCTCGGACACCGTTTCGCGTTGATCTTTCTCCCACATTTTCCAAATATTCCAAAAATAAGCTCCGTTCGTTTTTATCCCGTTTGGATTCCGTTTGATATGGATATTCTGCGAAACATAAAACATGCAACAAACAGGAACCGGCACTGGGCAATCGGATCAATATGTTAGTCCCAAAAATAGTATAAAAGTTGCCAAAAGTATATGAAAGTTGAATAATATTGGCATGGAACAATAAAAAATTATAGATACGACGAGACGATCAGCATCCCCAAGCTTAATTCCTGCTCGTCCTCGAGTAGGTAAATGATAAAAAAGATATTTTTTGATGTGGAATGCTACCTAGCATAATCTTGATCATGTATCTATTCATGGTATGAATATTAAGACACGAGTGATTCAAACCAATAGTCTATCATTTGACATAAAAACAATAATACTTCAAGCCTACTAATAAAGCAATCATGTCTTTTCAAATTAACATGGCCAAAGAAAGTTATGCCTACAAAATCATATAGTCTGGCTATGCTCCATCTTCACCACACAAAATATTCACATCATGCACAACCCCGATGACAAGCCGAGCAATTGGTTCATACTTTTTAACGCAGCTCAGCTTTTTCAACCCTCACGCAATACATGAGCGCAAGCCATGGACATAGCACTATAGGTGGAATAGAATATGATGATGGGGGTTATGTGGAGTAGACAAAAAAGGAGAAAGTCTCACATTGACGCGGCTAATCAACGGGCTATGGAGATGCCCATCATTTGATGTCCATGTGAGGAGTAGGGATGGCCATGCAACGGATGCACTAGAGCTATAAGTATATGAAAGCTCAAACTGAAACTAAGTGGGTGTGCATCCGACTTGCTTCCTCATGAAGACCTATGGCATTTGAGGAAGCCCATCGTTGGAATATACAAGCCAAGTTCTATAATGAAAATTCCCACTAGTATATGAAAGTCATAACTCAAGGGACCCTCTATATGAAGAACATGGTGCTACTTTGAAGCTCAAGTGTGGTAAAAGGATAGTAACATTGCCCCTTTTTCTCTTTTTTTCCTTTTTTTTCTTTTTTTTGCGGGCTTCTTTGGCCCCCCTTTTTTATTTAGGCTTCTTTGGCCTCTCTTTTTTTTGAATGGGGCAATGCTCTAATAATGATGATCATCACACTTTTATTTACTTACAACTCAATATTACAACTCGATACTAGAACAAAGATATGACTCTATATGAATGCCTCCTATGTGTACCGGGATGTGCAACGATCTAGCATAGCAATGACATCAAAAAACGGACAAGCCATGAAAACATCATGCTAGCAATCTTACGATCATGCAAAGCAATATGACAATAAATGCTCAAGTCATGTATATGATGATGATGGAAGTTGCATGACAATATACTCGGAATGGCTATGGAAATGCCATAATAGGTAGGTATGGTGGTTGTTTTGAGGAAGATATAAGGAGGTTTATGTGTGATAGAGTGTATCGTATCACGGGGTTTGGATGCACCGTGAAGTTTGCACCAACTCTCGAGGTGAGAAAGGGCAATGCACTGCAATCAAGAGGCTAGCAATGATGGAAGGGTGAGAGTGCGTATAATCCATGGACTCACATTAGTCATAAAGAACTCATATACTTATTGCAAAAGTTTATTAGCCCTGGAAGCAAAGTACTACTACGCATGACCCTAGGGGGATAGATTGGTAGGAAAATACAATCGCTCGTCCCCGACCGCCACTCATAAGGAAGACAATCAATAAATACCTCATGCTCCAACTTCGTTACATAACGGTTCACCATAATGCATGCTACGGGAATCACAAACCTCAACACAAGTATTTCTACACTCCACAACCACCCACTAGCATGACTCTAATATCACCATCTTTATATCGCAAAACTATTGTAAGGAATCAAACATGTCATATTCAGTGATCTACAAGTTTTATGTAGGATTTTATGACTAATCATGTGAACGATCAATTCCTGTCATCTCTCTAAATAGATATAAGTGAAGTAAGAGAGTTTAATTTTTTTCTACAAAAGATATGCCCACGCTCTAAAAAATATAAGTGACGCAAAAGAGCATCTATTTATATTAAAAAGTACTTGACGGGTTAACCAAAAAAAGATAATTAGTCTAGAAAATACCACAATAATTAGAAACATCTGGCCGTTGGTTTAATTCACCGCAAAACAACAACCATTAGATGCTAATAATAACCTCTTGGCATTGAAGTTGACAAAAATAACCCACCTATGCCATTATTATAAGGAAAACGTTTCATGTTTTTAATGCCTTCAACTATACGCCTAAACCCGAAAAAAGGCCATGCAACAATGCGCCGGCTGCCCCATGCTTGCCCAACATGATATTAGCTGATGGAACATGATATTAGCTGTTGGATCTCCCTGCAGATCAACTTTAGACCTAAATAAACCCTCCCTCCATCCTTCTCAGGCTCCCAGCCCAAATCTCCTTCTCCCCACGTCCCCGTGTCCACGACCTAGCATCCTCAATCCACGCCCAAAAGTTTGCAGGTAATACCGGGAGTTGAAGGAGGCCACCAGTGGCTGCTTCCTCTGAGGCAGACGACCTTGACTGGGGGTGGATGGATTAACGGGGGTTGATGAAGGCCACGAGTGGCTACTTTCGCTGTGGCAGACGACGTTGACTGGGGTGAATGGATTGCTGAGCAAGCGGACTACCTGAAAATCAGATTATGTGTAGGTACGACCATCGCCGCGCTGATGGTAAGGAAGTTAGAGAAGATGTCGATTAACAGTAGGCAATTGACAAGTCTTGCACATATCTAATCCCTCACGGCTGGACGCATATGAACTGGTAGGATTTCTATGTGCTCAAGTGATATGTGACAGCTTCTATTCATTATGCCAATGCTTTTATACCAGCGTTAATACTTGACCGCTAAAGAGCAATTTTTATTAACCAAGCTGAGAGTTTTTCCTTAGTGTTTCGTTATAGATACAGTTAATAGCACATTATTTGTTTAGTGAGCATGCATGTAGTTTGATCGATCAATGGAGAAAATCTACAACTATTGATGTATTCCCGCCTGAGAATAATTTCATCAATCAACGGAGAAAATTATATGGTTAGCAAGGCTGTTATTTCTTTTTCAGCAAGAGACATAGGAAGACATGTCAACTCTGCTCGTAATAAGGCTGCCGCTGCATCTTCGTCCTTTTGCATCCCTGTCACCGCCCCTTCTGCCATCTGATACCGGCGCTTCTCTTCTGCGGTGTCCTACTAAAGTCTGGTATGCACTGGTCAGAAGCTTCACCGTCCCCATTGCAGTCACTGTCGTCCGTTCGTTCAACAGGAGGTCTACGTAGATGTGGACAGGTTCAGCTCGACGGCTGACAGTAGACCAGTTCCTAACAACTCTGTGGAAGGACGCCGTTTGAGGCCCTCACCTTATCCACCCACGACCCCAACGACGGTCGCGTCTCTGGCACCTTGCTGTAGATCCACAACACGATGGGGTCTCCCGTGAGAGGAGTAGCGGACCCTCGCAGGAGCACAGTACAGCAAGGACATTGGGCACCATCCAGATTCCAGCGCCTCTAATCAGAATATTAACTTAATTTGCTATGTTCTGCTAAGTGCATCAGGATCGAATCAAGCTTAATTCAAAATAAGCTACTAGCGAACAGAGAAGCACTGCTGTTCTAGGAAATTATCTACGGAGATTCTTTGACCCTATAGTCTGACGTGATTTTCCATAAATCTACAGCTTGTCATAAAAGCAATTGGTACCTTGCATATGCTACACGAGGTAGGTAGATCATCTTTTACTGTTCCCGCGTATTTATGTACAGTACAACATACAATGTCAAGGCCGATCCTGCACCGCTTGTCAGTATTATGCACGCAACGATCGGGTGTCCAAAGGTATTTAGTTGCCCTCCTAAAGCTCCTGTGCACATGCTTACATTGTGTGTGAGAATGAAGGTATCCCTGCGGTTTAATGACTAATGCTACCTTTTGTGTATCATTTTGAGCATCTGCATGTTTGCCTGCTTGGTACTCCCTCCGTTCCCTACAGAAGACATTTTATCTATTTAAAATATTTACTACATACATACTAATATGAGTGAACATACATATTAAAATGTGTCTAGATACATATGAATCAATAAAATCTAAAAGGTCTTATATTAGGGAATGGAGGGAGTAGTTGATAATCCTAGCCTTAGTTTTCCCAAAATAGTTTATCGCTGCACCATATACCATACTTAGCCCATCATGCGTAGCATTTGTTTCACCCTTGCTTACTTGGTACCACAATTCTTTAGTCTTATGGTTAAGAAATAGATTATTCGTACTTACACAATTCGTTGTAATATCAGTCTACACCATGGATGCTACATGCACATCTCTACGAAGCTAACTGTTTTGCAATTGCATTCTCTGTGTCAGTAAATTGGGTTGAGTTCTTTTCTAATGAATTTTATTATTTTAACAGAAAAACGGACGTGATGGTCATCCATGATAATTCCATGTGTAAGTAAATAACTTATGTTTCATTACGGTCCATGATATGTTACCTTTTGCCATATTTTTACTTGCTAATCTAGTTTACTGGGATATGAAGACTCATGCCTAAGGAAGTTCCATTACTCGAGAACTAAAAACTCTAAGCATATTATCTCTATGGTATTTTTGCGGCTTTTATGGGCATCCTCTGTGGTTTATCTTGGATCTGAGTGACAATTTTCGTCATAATTTGGACATTCATCTAAGTTTTTCAGATCTGAATACTACAAATAGATCAAGATCTTATGGTCTTGCCCACAGAAGCTTCATTATTCGATCACAATCAATTCAAAGCAAGATATCTCTATGGTACTTTTTAGTTTTATTAGAAAAAATTAGTATCAGCCAGATTTTCTTCCATCAAAGATTAAGTGATAGCCGATGGTATTTTTCTTTATCATGGATTCAACTGACAATATTCACTATTTTTTCTTAAGGTCCAGCAGGTCACAAGTGCCTCCGGAGCTTACTTTCGTCTCATCAAATTCGTCTATTCAGTGTGCCACAACAAGTTCTTCTTTTCTATATAAAAAACCACTGGTAGTACAGAATACAACTGCTGCAAAAGGATGGAAAGGAAGGTGTCTGAATAGAGGAATCGGTGGAAGATTATGGCCTTGGGGTGTTTTTACAAACCATTCATTCCGTGGATTTCCCAATTTTACTTTGAAAATTCTAGGCTAAAGTAGCTAGGTACTAGAGGGATTTTTTACAAGTACTGCTAATTTTTAAGTTAACTTCATTGGGAAACGCTACAACAGCATAACACCATTTTTACCTAGCACATGCATATGAATTTTCACAAATTGGAAGCTTTATTACCCTCAGCCTCTGAATCATGGATGCATACAAACCAAAATTATTGCATTTTTTCTCCATGTCACCCGGTATATATGTGTGTTTTAGTCTTATGTCTATATTTTACCAGTAGCACATAGTAAATGCTAGGCTATTAAAAATATTATTTGTGATGTTTGCTATTCTTTTGGAGCTGAAGTAGATTCATATGAATTAAAGTAGTATTTTAATGTGTAATGCAAAAATCCTCTCTAGCAATCTATATAGATTTGGATATGACATGTGCATGTGCATTTTTTTCATATAATACAACAATGAACGTAGAGAAGGAGAAACAAGATGTCCAGGAGATGGATGCATATGGATAAGAACATGAAATGCTACTATTTGTGCGCCCATTCAACTCATGAAAGATATTGCGCATAATGGACTCATGAAAATTGGTCAACATAGATGTCGCACAAGTTGTCAGTATTAAGCTATATAAAATACTAGCCCGCGCATCGAGCGGGCCACTGTTCTAGTTCTACAAATGGCGGTTGTCTAAGTGAAGAGAAACAGGCAATTCAAACTTCAAATGATATAAGTGAAGCACATGAAGGATTCTATAAACCCATACTCAAAAGATATAAGTGAAGTGCAAAGAGCATTCTATAAATCAACCAAGGACTATCTCATACCAGCATGGTGCATAAAAGAAAAATGAAAACTAAATGCAAAAGACGCTCCATGATTTGCACATATCGCATGAACGAAACGAATCCGAAAACATACCGATACTTGTTGAAGAAAGAGGGGATGCCTTCCGCGGCATCCCCAAGCTTAGACGCTTGAGTCTCCTTGAATATTTATTACTTGGGGTGCCTTGGGCATCCCCAAGCTTGAGCTCTTGCCTCTCTTCCTTCTTCTCACATCGAGACCTTCTCGATCATCGAACACTTCATCCACACAAAACTTCAACAGAAAACTCAGTAATATCTGTTAGTATAATAAAGCAAATCACTACTCTAAGTACTGTTACAAACCAATTCATATTTTGTTTTTTCAGTGTGTCTACTGTAATATAGCTTTTTCATGGCTTAATCCACTGATATAAATTGATAGTTTCATCAAAACAAGCAAACTATGCATCAAAAACAGAATCTGTCTAAAACAGAAGAGTCTGTAATAATCTGAACATTCACCAAACTTCTGATACTTTAAAAATTCTGCCAAAATTAGAAAAAATAAACAATTTTCATAGAAAGACAGTTCAAAAAAAATCAGAACCATTTGACGTTCCAGTAAAAAATTAAAAATCACGCACTACGGCCAAAGTTTCTGTCCTGCACCGTACAAACCAACAAGCATTGTAAACATCCTAAAGGCAAACCTTGGCACATTATTTTTATTTCTAAACTTTATAAAAGCACACAACAGAAATAAATGACTCTCTAAAACTTCCGGGTTGTCTCCCTGGCAGCGCTTTCTTTAAAGCCATTAAGCTAGGCATATAGTGCTCAAGTAGTGAATCCACCCGGATCCCAAGGTATATCAAAGCCAATTTTAATTAACAATGATTTGGCATTTAGTAGTGAGCACAAGGCAACATATATCATGCAACAACGAAGTCTAACTCTCTTCCTATGCATCGGCATGTCATAAAAGAACAATTCATGCACACAAAGTAAAGGCAATTGCATAGTATAAACAGTTTCTTGCAATTTTATCGTGTTGGAAACATAGAGAGGTGGAGATATAGTTCCTCTCTCATAATAATTGCAAGTAGGAGCAGAAAGCACATGCATATTATATTCATCAAAATCATCATGTGCAACGGTAAAAGGCAACCCATCAATGTAATCCTAAATAAGGGTAAACTTCTCCGATATAGTATAATCGGGAGAATTCAAAAAGATAATAGGACTATCATGCGTGGGTGCAATAGCAACAATTTCATGTTTAACATAAGGAATTATAGCAAGTTCATCTCCATAAGCATAATTCATATTGGCATCTTGGCCACAAGCATAGCAAGCATCATCAAAAAGGGATATTTCAAAAGAATCAACGGGATCATAACAGCCAACATAGCAATCATCCTTCGGTAAGCACGAAGGGAAATTAAACAATGTATGAGTTGAAGAGTTACTCTCATTAGAAGGTGGGCACGAGTAGCTAATCCGCTCTTCCTCCTTTTGTTCTTCGCTCTCCTCATCATCTTTTTCATCCAATGAGCTCACAGTTTCATCAATTTCTTCTTCCATAGACTCCTGCAAAATATTAGTCTCTTCTTGGACAGCAGAGTAGTCCTCAATATATGGTTCAACATAGGCATTAGAAGCATAATTATCATAGCAATATTTCAGTATGACAAAAAATTCAGATTTGTAAAGAGTAGCACCATACTTTTCAATCAAAGAAGCAATTTCATAAGCACCCTTAAAAGCAAAAAATTCTTCAATTTGTTGAACATCGTAGTAACTATAAACACCTTTAGCATACGGAGATAAGATTTCATTATCAATAAACTCACATTGGTAGGGAAGGTGTTTCTTAGGGTTTTCAGAACAATAAGTAAAATCATATATATAACATAAATTCCAAGCATAGCATTGCAAACGATGAATTTGACCTAGTAAAAGTTTCCCTTTTTCAGAAATACGGTGTCGCACATAACATGCATGCTCATCTAAAGATTTTCCCTCAACTAAGCTAGTTGGGGTTTCACCACGAGCACAAAAGGATCGAAGATGATCCAAGTAATAAGCTTCAGGAGTGTGATAGATTTTGAGTGGTTCTTCTATCATTGGTTCAGTAGGTACAACTAATTTTTTTGGTATTTTGCATTTCCTACCCATTACTAAAGATAGAAAACAACTAAGAACAGCATATAAAAATTACTTAGTGATAAAGCAAACAAGCACACACGAGAAATATTCTCCCCACGCTATTGCTTCCCCGGCAACGGCGCCAGAAAAAGGTCTTGATAACCCACAAGTATAGGGGATCAATTGTAGCCTCTTTCGGTAAGTAAGAGTGTCAAACCCAACGAGGAGCTAAAGGTAGAACAAATATTCCCTCAAGTTCTATCGACCACCGATACAACTCTACGCACGCTTGACATTCACTTTAGCTAGAACAAGTATGAAACTAGAAGTACTTTGTAGGTGTTTTCGGATAGGTTTGCAAGATAATAAGGAGCGTGTAAATAAAAAGTATGGGCTGTTTAGATAAAGACACAATAAAGTAAATATAGCGAGTGTGGAAAAGTGGTGGTAG
The DNA here is from genome assembly GCA_021605145.1 of Aegilops bicornis. NCBI lineage: Eukaryota > Viridiplantae > Streptophyta > Magnoliopsida > Poales > Poaceae > Aegilops > Aegilops bicornis. Next base: position 1,230,780 of record JAHIAL010000009.1, on the reverse strand, counting down.
GAGTTGCGAAATTGTCCGTAAGCAATTGACTACTTTACTAGACCGATAGCAAGTTTCATGTGGGAGAGGCCACTGCTAGCATGTCATCCCTTACTTGGAATTCTATGCACTTATGATTGGAACTATTAGCAAGCATCCGCAACTACAAACGTTCATTAAGGTAATACCAAACCATAGCATTAAGATATATTGGTCCCCCTTCAATCCCATATGCATCAATTTCTATGCTAGGTTGAAGCTTCTGTCACTCTTGCCCTCCAATACGTAGTCCTATCAACATACAACTAACTCTATGGTGTGATCCACGCGCGCAGTCATATGATGGGCACCAAAGGACAGCCACATAACCACAAGAAAATTAAATCAATCATAGCAATTCATCAACCAACGATAGGACAACGAAAATCTACTCAGAAATCATAGGATGGCAACACATCATTGGATAATAATATAAAACATAAAGAACCATGTTCAAGTAGAGGGTACAGCGGGTCGCGGGAGAGTGGACCGGCCAGAGATAGAGGGGAAGGTGATGGAGATGTTGGTGAAGATGGCGGAGGTGTTGGTGTAGATCTGGTGATGATGATGGCCCCTTGCCGGCATTCCTAAGGCTTACTCGTATGTAGGGGAAAGAGCCCCTCCTTCTTCTTTCTTCCTTGACCTTCTCCCTAGATGGGAGAAGGGTTTCCCCTCTGGTCCATGGTCTCCATGGCGTGGGAGGGGCGAGAGCCCCTCCGAGATTGGATCTGTCTCTCTGTCTCTCTCTGTTTCTGCCTTCCCCCACTGCCCTTTCACCGTTTCGTATATATATGGAGATCCGTAACTCCGATTGGACTGAAACCTTCCCCGTGATTTTTACGAACAATTAGCTTTCTTGCGGCCGAAGAAGGGCATCAACTACCTTACGGGCGGCCCACGAGGGTCAGGGGCGCACCGCCCTACCTCGTGGCCACCTCGGACACCGTTTCGCGTTGATCTTTCTCCCAGATTTTCCAAATATTCCAAAAATAAGCTCCGTCCGTTTGAATCCCATTTGGATTCCGTTTGATATGGATATTCTGCGAAACATAAAACATGCAACAAATAGGAACTGACACTGGGAACTGGATCAACATGTTAGTCCCAAAAAATAGTATAAGAAGTTGCCAAAAGTATATGAAAGTTGAATAATATTGGCATGGAACAATCAAAAATTATAGATACGATGGAGACGTATCAACGTATCAAGCATCCCCAAGTTTAATTCCTGCTCGTCCTCGAGTAGGTAAATGATAAAAAGATAATTTTTGATGTGGAATGCTACCTAGCATAATCTTCAATGTAATTTTCTTTATTGTGGCATGAATGTTCAGATCCGAAAGATTCAAGACAAAAGTTTAATATTGACATAAGAATAATAATACTTCAAGCATCTTGACAAAGCAATTATGTCTTCTCAAAATAACATGGCCAAAGAAAGTTCATCCCTACAAAGTCATATAGTTTGGCTATGCTCCATATTCGTCACACAAAATATCCAAATCATGCACAACCTCGGTTTCAGCCAAGCAATTGTTTCATACTTTAGCCTTTTTCAAACCTTTTTCAACTTTCACGAAATACATGAGCGTGAGCCATGGACATGGCACTATAGGTGGAATAGAATATGATAATGGTGGTTGGGTGGAGAAGACAAAAAAGGAGAAAGTCTCACATTGACGTGGCTAATCAACGGGCTAGCGAGATGCCTGATAATCCCCAAGCGCAAGGAATCATCGTAGCAAATTCCAAAGGTGGAAGTGGTAAGTATGGAGTGTCGAACCCACAAGGAGCTAAAGGTAAGATCAATATTCTCTCAAGCCCTATCTGCCAATCGACACGTCTCTCACGATAATCTAACGCTTGCTTCCAACTAGCAACGAGAAATAAAACTATGTTGTGGGTATGAAGAGGATAACTTTGTATGATATCGGAGGGCTAAAATATAAAAGTAGGTGCTGTTATCATAAAGTTAGAATATAATACTAAATATTATAAATAGCGAGTGTGGAATAATGGTGGATCGATTAAAGTGGAATTGTCCTAGGCAATTATTAACAAGACTGTTAGTCGGCATTGCAATTTCATATGAGGGAGAGGCATAAGCTAACATACTTTCTCTACTTGGATCATATGCACTTATGATTGGAACTCTAGCAAGCATGCGCAGCTACTAAAGATCATTAAGGTAAAACCCAACCATAGCATTAAAGCATCAAGTCCTCTTTATTCCCATACGCAACAATCCCTCTTACTGGGGTTTGTGTTTCACCACTCACCAACCCACTATAAGCTTAATCATGAACGTGTTGCAACACCCTACAGCGGAATCCCTCACGCTTGCCGTATACGGAGGGCACCATTACAGGACAGCACCAAAATAAAACATACAACTCGTACCAATCTATATCATCAATCAACCCAAGGACAAAAGATATCTACTCAAAACATCATAGGATGACAACACATCATTGGATCATAATATTTAGCATAAAGCACCATGTTCAAGTAGGGTATCCAGCGGGGTGCGGGAGAGTGGACCGCGTAAAAGAGATGAGGATGGTGATGATGATGGTTATGTTGATGAAGACGATCACCGTGGCGATGATTCCCCTCCCGATGGCACTCCGTCGCCACCAAGAGAGAGGAGGAGAGGTTCTCCCCCTTATGCTTCCTCCTCCATGGCCTCCCCCCTAGATGGGGAAAGGTTCTCCCTCTGGTCCTTGGCCTTCATGGCGATGATGGCCTCTCCGGGATACTCCTCCATGGCCACCGGTGATGATGGCCCCCTCCGGCAGGGTGCCGAAGAGGGCATAGATTGATTTCTCGTGGCTACAGAGTCTTGCGGCGGTGGAACTTCTGATCTAGGTTTCTTTCTGGAAGTTTGGGTATATATGAGAGGTGTTGGCGTTGATTTCATGTCAGGGGGGTTTCCGGGCTGTCCACGAGGCAGGGGGCGCGCCCTAGGGGGGTGGGTGCGCCCCAATCCTCGTGGGCAGCCCGGGACTCTTCTGGCCTACTTCCGGTACTCATGGGCTTCTTCGGTCCAAAAATGATCTCCGTCAAGTGGCACGTCAATTGGACTCCGTTTGGTTTTCCTTTTCTACGATACTCTAAAACAAGGAGAAAATGTAAATCGCAATCGGGCTCTAGGTTAATAGGTTAGTCCCAAAAATCATATAAAAGTGTATAATAAGGCCCATTAAACATCCAAGATAGATAATATAAAGCATGAATACTTCATAAATTATAGATACGTTGGAGACGTATCAATGCCCATCAATTGGTGTCAATGCAAGGAGTAGGGATTTCCATGCAACGGATGCGCTAGAGCTATAAATGTATGAAAGCTCAACAAAAGAAACTAAGTGGGTGTGCATCCAACTTGCTTGCTCACGAAGACCTAGGGCATTTGAGGAAGCCCATTGTTGGAATATACAAGCCAAGTTCTATAATGAAAAATTCTAACTAGTATATCAAAGTGACAAAACAAGAGACTCTCTATCATAAAGATCATGGTGCTACTTTGAAGCACAAGTGTGGAAAAAAAGAGATAGTAGCATTGTCCCTCTTTTTTTCTTTTTTTCTTTTTTCTATTTTTTTATTTGGCCTTTCTTTTTTTCTGGGACAATGCTCTAATAATGATGATCATCACACTTCTATTCATTTACAACTCAATGATTACAACTCGATACTAGAGCAAAATATGACTCTATATGGATGCCTCCGGCGGTGTACCGGGATGGGCAATGAATCAAGAGTGACATGTATGAAAAATTATGCATGGTGGCTTTGCCACAAATACGATGTCAACTACATGATCATGCAAGGCAATATGACAATGATGAAACGTGTCATGATAAATGAAACGGTGGAAAGTTGCATGGCAATATATCTCGGAATGGATATGGAAATGCCATAATAGGTAGGTATGGTGGCTGTTTTGAGGAAGATATAAGGAGGTTTATGTGTGATAGAGCGTATGATATCACGGGGTTTGGATGCACCGGCGAAGTTTGCACCAACTCTCAAGGTGAGAAAGGGCAATGCATGGTACCGAAGAGGCTAGCAATGATGGAAAGGTGAGAGTGCGTATAATCCATAGACTCAACATTAGTCATAAAGAACTCACATACTTATTGCAAAAATCTACAAGTCATCAAAACCAAGCACTACATGTCGTGGATCTAAGACTGACAGTAGAATGGGGGGTAGGTATGGAGAGGCAAGATCCTAGCTATGGAGAAGTTGTACACACGAGGTTTACGAGTTCAGGCCCTTCGCGGAGGAAGTAATAGCCCAACCTCTCGGTGCCCTGAGGCAGTCGACTGGATTATGTGTGTGTGTGTTACAGGGGTCCGAACCCTTGTCCCAGAGGAGGGTGGTGGCTTATATAGAGTGCGCCAGGACCCCGGCCATCCCCCGTTACCAAGAGTTCAATGTACATAAAGAAGGATCGTTACAGGTAACGTCCGTAATAAAATGCTATAAATGATCATTAAGTCTATGAGTAAACGCCCGACCGTTGTTGTGCAGAGTGACTTTAGATCTTCTGTATGTCGAGTGGTTTCTGTTACGGTCGAGTGACAATGATTCTTCCGAGTGGAATGTTTCTGGTCGAGTGGATGTTGGTACCCTTCGAATGCTTCTGACTTTAGGGTGAAGTCCTAGGGGAGGGGGTGTCTTGGAGGGATCCATGACCCTACCCTAGGTCATAGCTTCATCAGTAGCCCCCGAATGGTTCAGGGTTCGAGTGGAGAAGGAGTTCAAAATACTTCTGAATCAGTCTTTGTGCTTCGGAAACGCCTTGTTAGGATCAGGGAACAACATGATAACTTCAACTTCTTTTTCAGTCGCCTTGATCCATTCTTGGTTAGTCGAGTGAACTTTTGCTGGAAAGCTTCGAGTGTTGATGCGGAGAAAATCTTCTGTCTGACAGGTTGCTCTGCTACTCGCGGATCTTTCCGGATTTGAATTTGGGGAAGCGTGCGGGACGGAGGAGGCCGCAGTAATCGACGGATTAGGCAGAGTCGCCTCGATCTTCGCGCCACCTTTTTCGCCACGTATCGCGCGCGTGGCTGTTGTGCGATTTGACAGGATAGTCCGGGCCCACAAGTCAGCCACTCGGAACTGGGTCCATATAAAGCACCAGATGGGGGTTTTTTGCACAGTGCGTTCACATTCCTCCCCTTTCTCCTCTTCTTCACCGCATCTGCTTCCGCCTTGGCGCCGCTGCTCCGCTCGAGCTCCACCCGCCGCAATTGGGAAGGAGAAGACGACGGCTTTAGAACGCGCAAAAAAGGCGACGGCGAAGGCGAAGGGGAAGAAATCCAACCGGGGTGGATCTTCGTCAAGGTCCGGTCTATCGCGTGGCTGGATCCAGGGCGATTGGATCCGGTCGACGATTCTCCAGGACAACATCGACGATCTGGCTGAGGAGGGATTGATCCCCCACGGATCTGTGCGGCTCCCAGGGAACGAGACTGAGCCCCACCGCGGGAGGGTGAGTGCGTCCTCCTCGCCACTCACGTCGACAACTGGTTTTCTTTGCCTCCTCATCCTTTTTTTCGAGCTTTCCTGAACTTCTTTGGAGCACAACTTCATCACTTTTCCCCCAACACCATCGTGTATCTTGCCACTTTCGTGTCTATGTGCGAGAACTTCTAGGGCTGTCGACCGCACTGGGGCCTCTTCAATCACATTTTCACGTGTCGCTCTCAGTCGGTCAAAAAAGAGCTAATCCGAGTGACGAGAAGACAAAAGTGATCCAGATGTGTGGGGTTCTTGGGATTCAAATGAGGGGTAAGAGTTCCTTCCCATCCATAATCCTTCCCGAGTCGGTCCGAGGGTGGCAGTCGACCTGGTTTTACTTCAAAGACCAGCCGACTCCAGGCCAGTCGACTGGACTTCCCCCCTTTTCCATGGCTCGAGTAGAGAATCCCTCCGTGTTGAAAGTGACCCCGGGGGAGAAAGTGGAGGTGTAGGTGTTGGTTCAGCGAGTGGTCCAGCTCATCCGTGACGGTGTGACCGGCATGGATCTGTTGGAAGTCTTCCTCAGACGACGCATCTAGCCGCTTCAAGCCCGTGACCACCGCACTGTGGATGTATTCGGGCATTGACGATTCCACTCGGATCCACCCGGAAGAGGCCGACGAGGATACGGTGGAGAAGTGGTTGAAGGGTATCACTGGCAACAAAGACAACCCCAGGAGGTCCAGGAGAGTCCCTCCACTCGACAACTCGTACGAAACAGACAAGGTCCAATTCTGAATTGCCGAGTGTTATCTTGATTTACCATGAAATTGCTTTTTGTCGATTGACTGATATTTTTTCCACTTGTTGTCCTCCAGGCCTTCAGTGAGATGTACTCGATGCCCAATGGAGAGCAGGGCCCTGAAGGGGAGGCGAGTGCAGATGAGAGCGGCGAGTGGCATTCTGACGGAGGAGAAGACGAGGAAAGCGACGACTCAAGTGATGGTGAGGAAGTCGACTCGCCTCCTCGCAACGAAAGGCGATCCAAGCACTCTCATGATCTGGTGAGTATTCGTGGCAAAGCGACTCTGCCGACTGGGCAAACTTCGAAGCGCCCTCGGACGTCTTCCCCGGCGCCGACTGAGAAGGCCCCGAAGCAGATCAAAGTTGAGGCATCGAAGTCTCAGAAAACCCTGCCCAGAATCAAAATCGACATCCATGTTGCTTCTGCGTGAGTGTTTTGTCTTTGCCCGAGATTTTGTGCTATCTACTATTTTCTTGGTTTGACCGAATGAATCTTGAACCCAACAGTGCTGCTACCTCTGGAACTTCTGCTTACAAGAACGAGGACGAGGAGATGGAAGATGCTGTTACTTCAAACCCAGGTATGACCTTTGTAATCTTGTCTCTGTTTCGTCGACTGAACCGTGGTCAACTGACTTCTGACGACTGAGCTTTTTGCAGCTCCTCCCAATGTTATTACCCTTCTAGATGACGACGAGGACGTGCCGCTGAGGTCTTCAGGAAGAAGGAACAGGAAGACATTGGCTAGAAAGACGCCTCAGTCGGTGCCAGTGGTGGAACCAGTGATCTAGGACGGCGGTGATGTCAATCGGACTTCTGTCACCTTCGCCATGCCACTGTCGAGTGCTCAGCCTTCAGTTGCCGATCGCGACAGCCCCGATCGATCCATCTTCGCTCTTCGTTGTATCGCGCGTCCCGTAGGACCAAGTGGGTGCCGCCAAGGAGGCCATATGTCAGGCAGGCATCATGATGGAGCAACTGAAGGTGGTTCGAGATGCCAGTCGAGCTGCTTACAACGCTAGTTCAGCTCTCCAGAGCAATGTCCAGGTCGGTTGATTATCGACTGATCTTTTAGCTTGTCGCTTATTATGTTAGGATATGCTACCTAAAAATTGTCCTTGAGCATCTTTTCATCAGTCTTCGTTTTGCGTTTGTACACCTACTGAGTGTTTGAATTTGCTGCTGAATAGATTTGCTTCTTGGGTCGACTAAATGTGAGTCGACTGAGTCTTCGAACCAGTGGGGGCACGCTGACCATAGTCGACTGCTGGCAGTCAGTTATGGTCTGAGAATTGAAATTTTCTCACTCGGTCTGGGCGGACCACGTCGAGTGGAAACTGAACCGGTGGGGGCACGCTGAGTGCACCCACTGGGTGTAGTCCACGAGACCGTAGTCGACTGCGGGCAGTCGGCTATGGTCTGAGAAACGCTTTCCCTCCTTTTTTTACTCGTCCTGGGTGCACCACGTCGAGTGGAAACTGAACCAGTGGGGGCACGCTGAGTGCACCCACTGGGTGTAGTCCCCGAGACTACTGTTGGATGTTTGATTCGGCAGTAGTCTTAGAACTTGTTGAATTTGTCACTCTATTGTTCTGAAGTAACCAATCCTTTCGCCCGCCGACTGACTATCCTTTGATTACAGAAATCTTGTGACCTTGGAGCTCATTTTGCTGACCTGGAGTAGAAGCAGATTCAGCTGAATCTCGATCTGGAGCTGGCCAAGAAGAACTTACAGAAGGCCCAGGATGAAGCTGCTGGTATGAGGAATTTGTTCGACTGTTTTGTTTCCGAACCGGGTGGTATTGGTTTTTTCTGAGCCTATCATCATTTCTTTCAGAAAAAATGAACCAAGCTCTGGCGAAGAAGGATCTGGACCTTGCAGCTGCGCAGAAAACAGCTGACGAGAAAACCGCACTCACCGACCAGAAGTTGGCTTCAGTCGGCAAGCTGGAGGAAGAGAACACCAAGTTGAAGACCGCCTTGAATGAAGCCAAACAGGGAGGTGACTCGTCTGAAGAAGGATAAGATATCCTTGAACGATAAGATTGAAGAAATCGCCCGCAAGAGAAATGACTTGGAAAATTATCTGGAAGATCTTGCCAAGAAGTTGTTCGTCATGCTTGAAGGTATTTTCTTCGACCCGACTGACTTGTTACTGTCGACTCGACATACGACCGCTGACTCATCTTTGAATTGCGCGTGCAGAATTTTGTCAGAACTTTGAGGAAGAGACTGGGAGAGTTGAGACAAACTTGGACCCCATCCACTCTCCAATGAAGGATGAAGCTGCCATGAACATGCTCCGACTGGAATCCCGCATCACTGGCGTCGTCGACTACCTTGCTCGACTGAAGGTTGCCGTGTCAAGGATCGACACAACACTCTGGCCAAGGGCGACGCTTCCGAATGACCTTGAGTCTTTGATGACTCGACTTAATGAGATCCCCAGTCGAGTGCAAGAATGGAAGAAGTCTTTTGCTCGGTGTGGCGCTGATGTGGCTCTGTCTCTGGTACGCGTCCACTTCAAGGAGGTGCGAGAAGACAAGCTAGCAGCACTCAAGGTCGCCAATACCAAAAGGCATGACTTCCAATCCTTCATGGAAACTTTCATCGCCGCTGCCACTCGGATTGCTGACGGAATTGACCTGGACGAGTTCGTTGATCCTGCTAGCCCGCCTCCTGCGGAGTAAACAAACTTTACGCCTCACCTTAAATTTGCCTCGGAATGCCGAGTGATTTTGTAATCGTTAAACTCCTTCGGGCTTGCAGCCCGAGTACTTTGATCCGTGGTCCGGATCTTTAGGGTTTATCCGAACTTGATTTATCTCTGAATATGCGCGTGTTTGCCTTTGAGTGAATCTCGTTCTTCATTTGGAATAATCTTTGTGCTTGAAATGCAGCTCTGAGGAGGAGGCAGTCGACCTGCACCTCGTCATCCTTACGGATAGGGATGGAGCGCACGTTACACTTGTGGCGCAGCTCCGAAGATAAGGTTGCAGTCGACCTGCACCTCATCGTCCTTGCGGATAGGAATGGAGCGCACGTTATACTTGTGGTGCGGCTCCAAAGAGAAGGTTGCAATCGACCTGCACCTCATCGTCCTTGTGGATAGGGACGGAGCATACGTTGTACTTGTGGCGTAGAACCGAGGAGAAGGTTGCAGTCGACCTGCACCTCAACTTCCTTGCGGATAGGGATGGAGCGTACGTTGTACTTGTGGCGTAGCTTCGGGGAGAAGGTTGCAGTCGACCTGCACCTCGTCGTCCTTGCGGATAGGGATGTGTTTCAAACTTAGGCTAGTACTGGACTGCAGCTAAGCCCCCGAGTGAGAGGATTGCTCTTCACTCGGTAGGATTTTTTTGAACTTAGGCGAGTACTGGACTGCAGCTAAGCCCCCGAGTGAGAGGGTTGCTCACAACTCGGTAGGATTTTTTTTTTTGAACTTAGGCAAGTATTGGACTGCAGCTAAGCCCTCGAGTGAGAGGGTTGCTCACCACTCGGTAGGATTTTTCAAACTTAGGCGAGTACTGGACTGCAGCTAAGACCCCGAGTGAGAGGGTTGCTCACCACTCGGTAGGATTTTTCAAAATTAGAAGTCTTGGACTGCAGCCTAAGCCCCGAGTGAGAGGCTTGCTCACCACTCGTTAGGATTTTTGTGAACTTAGGTGAGTCTCGGACTGCAGCTAAGCCCCAGTGAGAGGTTGCTCACCACTCGGTAGGATTTTTCAAACTTAGGCTTAGCATCGACTGCAGCTAAGCCCCCGAGTGAGAGGGTTGCTCACCACTCAGAGGATTTTACTAAACTTAGGCTAGCATCGGACTGCAGCTAAGCCCCGAGTGAGACGATTGCTTTTCATTCGGTAGGATTTTTTGAACTTAGAAGCTAGTAATCTTGGACTGCAGCTAAGCCCCGAGTGAGAGGGTTGCTCACCACTTTCGGTAGGATTTTTGAACATAGGCTAGCATCGGACTGCAGCTAAGCCCCCGAAAGTGAGAGGGGTTGCTCACCACCGGTAGGGATTTTTCTAACTTAGGCGAGTACTGGACTGCAGCTAAGCCCCCGAGTGAGAGGGTTGCTCACCACTGATACGTCTCCAACGTATCTATAATTTTTGATTGCTCCATGCTATATTATCTACTGTTTTGGACAATATTGGGCTTTATTATCCACTTTTATATTATTTTTGGGACTAACCTATTAACCGGAGGCCCAGCCCAGAATTGCTGTTTTTTTTTTGCCTATTTCAATGTTTCGAAGAAAAGGAATATCAAACGGAGTCCAATTGACCTGAAACTCAACAGAACTTATTTTTGGACCAGAAGAAGCCCACGGAGTACCGGGAGTGCACCAGGGGAGTCCCGGGGTGCCCATTAACGGTGGGGGCGCGCCGCCCACCCCCTAGGGCGCGCCTTCTGCCTCGTGGGACAGCCCGAGGTCCACCGACGCATTTCTCTCACCAGAGTATACCCATGCACCTAAAAACTTCAAGACGAGAATAGATCGGGAGTTCCACCGCAAGAAGCCTCTCAGAGCTACCAAAACCAATCGGGACCCTATTCCGGCACCTCACGAGGGGGGAACCCTCACCGTGGCCATCTTCATCATCCCGACGATCTCCATGACGAGGAGGGAGTAGTTCACCCTCAGGGCTGAGGGTATGTACCAGTAGCTATGTGTTTGATCTCTCTCTCTATCTCTTGTTCTTTATTTGGCACGATCTTGATGTATCGCAAGCTTTGCTATTATAGTTGGATCTTATGTTGCTTCTCCTCCTCTACTTTTTTGTAATGGATTGAGTTTTCCCTTTGAAGTTATCTTATCGGATTGAGTCTTTAATGACTTGAGAACACTTGATGTATGTCTTGCCGTGCGTATCTGTGGTGACAATGGGATATCACGTGAATCACTTGATGTACGTTTTGGTGATCAACTTGCGGGTTCCGGCCACGAACTTATGCATAGGGGGTGGCACACGTTTTCGTTTTGATTCTCCGGTAGAAACTTTGGGGCACTCTTTGAAGTACTTTGTGTTGGTTGAATAGATGAATCTGAGATTGTGTGATGCATATCGTATAATCATACCCAGGGATACTTGAGGTGACATTGGAGTATCTAGGTGAAATTAGGGTTTTGGTTGACTTGTGTCTTAAGGTGTTATTCTAGTACTGAACTCTAGGGCTGTTTGTGACACTTATAGGAATAGCCCAACGGATTGATTGGAAAGAATAACTTTGAGGTGGTTTTATACCCTACCATAATCTCTTCGTTTGTTCTCCACTATTAGTGACTTTGGAGTGACTCTTTGTTGCATGTTGAGGGATAGTTATATGATCCAATTATGTTATTATTGTTGAGAGAACTTGCACTAGTGAAAGTATGAACCCTAGGCCTTGTTTCCTAGCATTGCAACACCGTTTACGCTCACTTTTACCACTTGTTACCTTGCTGTTTTTATATTTTCAGATTACAAAAACCTATATCTACCATCCAGATTGCACTTGTCTCACCATCTCTCTTCTAACTAGTGCACCTATACAATTTACCATTGTATTGGGTGTGTTTGGGACACAAGATACTCTTTGTTAGTTGGTTGCAGGGTTTCTTGAGAGAGACCATCTTCATCCTACGCCTCCCACGGATTGATAAACCTTAGGTCATCCACTTGAGGGAAATTTGCTAATGTCTACAAGAAGAAGGTTGTGTAGTAGACATCAACCACTCGGTAGGATTTTTCAAACTTAGGCAACTAATGGACTGCAGCTAAGCCCCTGAGTGAGAGGATTGCTCACCACTTGGTAGGATTTTTCAAAGTTAAGTAGTAATCGGACTGCAGCTAAGCCCCCGAGTGAGAGGGTTGCTCACCACTCGGTGAGGATTTTTCAAACTTAGGCGTAGTACCTGGACTGCAGCTAAGCCCGGAGTGAGAGGCTTGCTCACCACTCAGTAGGATTTTTTTGAACTTAGGCGTAGCATCGGACTGCAGCTAAGCCCCCGAGTGAGAGGGTTGCTCACCACTCAAGAGGATTTTTCAAACTTAGGTAGCATCGGACTGCAGCTAAGCCCCCGAGTGAGATGGTTGCTCACCACTCGGTAGGATTTTTCAAACTTAGGCGAGTACTGGACTGCAGCTAAGCCCCCGAGTGAGAGGCTTGCTCTTCACTCGATAGGTTTTTTTTGAACTTAGGCGAGTACTGGACTGCAGCTAAGCCCCCGAGTGAGAGGCTTGCTCACCACTCGGTAGGATTTTTCAAAGTTAGGCGAAACGGTTTCGTAGCTAAGCCTCCGAGTAAGAGGCTTGCTGACCACTCGGTAGGATTTTGTAAACTTAGGCGAAACCGATTCGCAGCTAAGCCTCCGAGTGATAGGCTTGCTCACCACTCGGTAGGATTTTGTAAACTTAGGCGAAACGGATTCGCAACTAATCCCCCGAGTGAGAGGGTTGCTCACCACTCGGTACGATTTTTCAGACTTAAGCGAAACGGATTCGCAACTAAGCCACCGACTGGGGGATTTAAAGAATAAAAAAGGAACAACAATCATTTATGAGACTATAAAAACTGTGTCTTTAATAATCAAACTAGAAGGTATTTCTTATTACATCTCAACAGTCTGAATGCTTAAGTGTAAAAGGGGCGGAGCAGCTCCGCATTCCAAGCGGGTGGCTCGTCTTTCTAGTGCTCGACATTGTAAAGGTGATATGCTCCGTTGTGGACCACTTTGGTGACGATGAAGGGGCCTTCCCAAGCTGGAGCGAGCTTGTGAGGCTTTTGTTGATCCACTCGAAGAACCAAGTCTCCCTCCTGAAATGCTCTACCCCTCACGTTTCTGGCGTGGAATCGACGTAACTCTTGCTGATAAATGGTAGACCGGATCAGGGCCATCTCTCTTTCTTCTTCCAGGAGATCAACTGTGTCTTGCCGGGCCTATTCCGCTTCATCTTCCGAGAAAAGCTCGACTCGGGGTGCATTGTGAAGCAAGTCACTCGGTAGAACAGCTTCAGCTCCATAGACCAAGAAGAATGGAGTTCGCCTACCAACCGATTGGGAGTTGTCCTCAATCCCCAAAGTAATCGATGGAAGTTCATCGACCCAGGCGCCTGCTGCATGCTTGAGGTCACGCATCAATCGGGGTTTCAGTCCTTTGAGAATCAATCCATTTGCTCTTTCAGCTTGTCCATTCGACTGGGGATGGGCGACTGAAGCATAGTCGACTCGAGTGCCTTGGGAAGCGCAGAAGGCTCTGAACTCATCAGAATCGAAGTTCGACCCATTGTCAGTGATGATGCTGTGTGGAACACCATATCTGAATGTTAACTCTCTGATGAAGCTGACGGCAGTACTGGCTTCAAGATTTTTGATGGGCTTGGCTTCAATCCATTTGGTAAATTTTTCGACTGCTACAAGCACATGAGTGAAGCCGCACCTACCAGTCCTCAGGGGTCCAACCATATCCAATCCCCAAACAGCAAAGGGCAAGACGAGTGGAATGGTCTTCAGGGCTGACGCGGGCTTGTGGGACATGTTGGAGTAAAACTGGCAGCCTTCACATTTGTCGACTATTTCTTTCGCCATTTCATTTGCTTTCATGCCAATAAAATCCCGCTTTCGGTATGCTTTGGCCACAATGGTCCGAGAGGACGCATGGTGGCCACAGGTCCCCGAGTGGATGTCGTTGAGGGTCACTTGACCTTCTTCTGGTGTTATGCATTTCTGGCTGACTCCAGTTACACTTTCTCTTAACAGCTGCCCTCTTATCACAGTAAAGGCTTTGGATCAACGGACGATCTGTCGAGCCTCCTCTTCATCCTCTGGGAGTTCTCTCATAAGGATGTACGCAATGTATGGCACTGTCCAGTCGGGAGTGATGACCAAAACTTCCATGATCAAATCGACCACGGCTGGAACTTCGACTTCAGTCGGATCTGTGGCACTCTTAGGCTGCGGGGGCTCTTCAGTGAAAGGATCTTCTTGAATTGAAGGTGTATGAATGTGTTCCAAAATCACGTTGCTGGGAATGTCCTCCCTCTTGGACCCTATCTTTGCCAAATCATCAGCTGCTTGATTTTTCAGTCGGGGTATATGATGGAGCTCTAACCCCTCAAACTTCTTTTCCAACTTTCTCACTGCATTACAGTAACCAGTCATAGCTGGGCTTCTAATGTCCCACTCCTTCATCACTTGATTAACCACCAAATCCGAGTAGTCGTAGACCATGAGGCGACGGACACCGAGTGAAATGGCCATACGCAACCCATACAAGAGTGATTCATATTCAGCTTCGTTGTTGGAGGAATCAAAGTGAATCTGGAGGACATATCTGAGCGTGTCTCCTCGAGGGGATACCAATACCACCCCAGCACTGGAACCATTCAGCATCTTGGATCCTTCAAAGAACATGGTCCAATGCTCCGAGTGAACCTGAGTCGGCAGTTGCTGTTCAATCCACTCGGCAAGGAAATCTGCTATTGCTTGGGACTTGATAGCTTTCGTTGCCTCAAACTTGATATCCAAGGGAAGGAGTTCAATCGCCCACTTTGCCACTCGACCAGTTGCATCTCTGTTGTTCAGGATTTCCGACAATGGGGCATCGCTGACGACTGTAATGGAGTGGTCAGAGAAATAGTGTGCAACCTTCTTCGTGGTCATGTAAATTCCATAGGCAAGCTTCTGATAATGCGGATATCTTTGCTTGGATGGACTCAGGACTTCAGAAACATAGTACACTGGGAGCTGAACTTTATAGGTTTTTCCTTCTTCTTCCCGCTCGACCGTGAGTACTGTACTGACAACTTGTCCAGTGGCTACAATATAAAGCAGTAAAGGCTCTTTGCTGATTGGGGCAGCAAGCACCGGCTGGGTGGAAAGCAGGGTTTTGAGCTCTGCAAATGTTGTGTCAGCTTCAGGAGTCCACTCGAACTTGTCAGACTTTTTCATCAGTCGGTAAAGAGGCAATGCCTTTTCACCGAGGCGAGAGATGAATCGACTCAACACTACTAGGAAAAGGGCTATAGCTAATATGGACATTAATGGTGCACCATGTATTACTAATGGCGCACCTGGTGTGTGGTGCGCCATTACTAGTTTTGAAAAAAAAATGTTAGCAGTGGTGCACCAGGGCATAGTGCGCCATTACTAGTTGACATAGTAATGGCGCACCTGTACAAAGTGTGCCATTACTATGTGTATGACTGGGTCAAACCTTGGTCAAACTTAGTAATGGCGCACTTTTGCATAGGTGCGCCATTACTATGTCAAACTTAGTCATGCCGCACCTACACAAAGTGCACCATTACTAACTTTGACCAAGGTTTGACCAAGTGATACACATAGTAATGGCGCACTATCCCCTGGTGCGCCACTGCTAACCAAATGCAACCCCCAGGCCGCCTTTTCAGTTTTAAAAAATAAAAGAAAATAATGGAAATGTCAAAAATAAAAGAAAATAAGTTTCCCACGTGATATGTGGTCTAGTTGTTGGGAAAATTTACAAATATGAATTTCGACTTTATTTGCAAAATCTCTCCGAATTTAGTAAAATGGGCATAGCTTTTGCATATGAACTTCGGATTAAAAAATTTATATGAAAAATCATCTACTCGAAAAGTTACATCCGAATTGAACCGGGGGAACGTTGTTCAAGATTTTCACAATCCCCAGAAACCTAACAGAATAAAACATATGGGGCTTTTAAGATCTAGAGGGGGGAAATGAAAAAAAATTCAAACTTACTAGTGGCGTACCATTTAACAGAAAAAAAAATTGGTTTAGCATTTTTTTTGGAATTTTTGTTCAAAATATGATACGTAATATGACCGGGAAGTTTGAAATATTTTTTCAAAATTTCATCACACTCATGAACATCAACGAAGTCCTAGACATCAACAACGTTTAATAGGATTGACATGATAGATATATTAACAAGTGCCTGTGAAGTGAGCTGGTGTTGGGGTTGGATAGAACTGCGAAGTTAAGCGTGCTCGGGCTGGAGTAGTGTGATGATGGGTGACCTTCCGGGAAGTTTGACCACGGAGTGCGATTTGACTTAAGATTAAGCATATTGATGCGAGATTAAGCCATAGTGACCCGAGATTAAGAAAAAACGAAAAAAAATTGAGAAAAAATTTAAAAAAAATTGTTAGTAATGGCGCACTTCTATGTGGTGCGCCATTACTAAGTCACATAGTAATGGCGCACCAGATAGGCATAGTAATGGCGCACTATAGGTGCGTCATTACTATTTGGGATACTAATGGCGCACCAGAGATGCGCCATTACTATTTGTTACTAATGGCGTGATACTAGTGGTGCGCCTATAGTGTGCCATTAATGGCCAAAACAGGTGCGCCACTAATTAGCCTTTTCCTAGTAGTGCAAGGCGGCCAAACAACCAGTAAGCTTTTGGACATCATGCACACGCACAAGGCGTTTCATTCGGAGGATGGCACCAACATTCTCTGGGTTTGCGTCGATCCCCCGTTCGGGAACGAGGAAACCGAGTAACTTTCCACCTGGGACTCCGCATGTGCACTTTGACGGATTCAACTTGATATCATACCTTCTCAGGTTGGCAAAGGTTTCACCAAGGTCAGACAGCTGGTCGGAACCTTTACGCGACTTGACCACAATGTCATCCATATAAGCCTCCACATTCTGACTGATTTGAGTGAGCAAACACTTCTGAATCATCCTCATAAATGTGGCTCCGGCGTTCTTGAGGCCGAATGGCATGGTGACATAACAGAAGCACCAAAATGGAGTGATGAAAGCTGTTTTTATGTTGCCGGATCCATACAGTCGGATCTGATGGTACCCGGAATGGGCGTCTAGAAAAGACAGTCGCTCACACCCCGCAGTCGAGTCGACAATTTGGTCGATGCGAGGGAGAGGAAAATGATCCTTCGGGCAGGCCCGATTGATATGCTTGAAGTCAATGCACATGTGAAGTGAGTCGTCCTTCTTGGGGACCATGACAACATTGGCGAGCCACTCAGAGTGGTAAATCTCTCGGATGAACTCAGCTGCCAGGAGCCGAGCCACTTCCTCACCAATTGCTTTTCACTTCTGTACGGCGGACCGTCGAAGATGTTCCTTGACTGGTTTTACATTCAGGTCGACTCGCAAACGGTGCTCAGCCAGTCCCCTGGGAACACCCGGCATGTCAGAAGGTTTCCAGGCAAAGATGTCCCAGTTCTCACGGAGAAACTGGACGAGCGCTTCTTCCTATTTGCTGTCGAGTGTTGTTGAGATATGAGTCGGAACAGCATTGGGATCGGTCGGGTGAATATGAATCGGCTTCGTTTCACCGGACGACTGAAATGCAGAGTCTGTGGCAGGCTTCTTGGCTCGCAACAAATCACTCAGGTCTGCATTTTTCTGGTACTCTTGTAATTCTACTACTGCCATTTGTTCATCGGCGATTTTTGAGCCCTTCTGGAAGCACTCTTACGCTTATACGCCGATTGCCGCGATAGTGATCACTCCTGCGGGACCGTGCATCTTCAATTTGAGGTACACGTAACATGGTCGAGCCATAAAACATGCATAAGCAGGCCTACCCAGAATAGCATGGTAAGCACTCTAGAAATCCACGACTTCAAATGTCAACTTTTCCTTGCGGTAATTCTTGGAATCACCGAAAACCACATCAAGGGCGATCTGGCCAAGTGATTCAGCCTTCTTGCCAGGTATAACCCCATGGAAACTCATATTGCTTTCACTAAGCTTGGACATCGGAATGCCCATCCCTTTCAAGGTTTCAGTATAAAGGATATTCAGGCCACTGCCACCATCCATTAGCACTTTAGTTAGTCGAGTGCCTTCAGCAACTGGGTCGACCACCAACGCTTGCCTCGGGGGGTGGCTATATGCAGCTGTTGGTGATCGACCGGTGAATGTAATGGCAGTCTGGGACCACTTCAAATAATCGGGTGTCGCCGGAGCGACCATGTTCACTTCTCTGTTGATGACTTTCAATCGAATTTTTCTTTCTACATCAGCAAGAATCATCAGAGTAGAATTGACGTTGGGGAAACCATCATCTTCTACTTCCTTATCCTCACCCTTGTCCGACTCCTTTTCCTTATCACTGGGCTGCTTCTCCTGGAACTGCTGGATCAGGAGCCGGCACTGTCGAGTGGTGTGTTTGGGGTAAATTAGATTACCCTCTTCATCTTTCTTCGTGTGGATGTGGCATGGAAAATCCAACACATCATTTCCAGCCTGATCTTTCACTTTCTTGGGGTTCCAGGGTCCCTTGGGTTTCCCCTTGAACTTTCCTTGAGCCACAACTAAAGCTTCACGAGGAGCTGCTGGTTCGGCCTTGCGCTTCTGTTTCCGACTGGAATTCCCTCCTCTGGTTTCCTGGGCGACTGTTTTATGTTTGCCACTCTGGAGTCGGTCTTCTTCTTCACCATTAGCGTACTTGGTGGCGATCTCCATCATCCGACTCAAGGACATATCCCCTGTCCGACCGAATTTTAGGTTCAACTCTTGATACTTAACACCCTCCTTGAAGGCACAAACTGCTTGGTGATCCGACACATTCTCCACTGTATGGTGCAATGTGATCCATCTCTGGATATAATCTCTCAAGGTCTCATTCGGTTTCTGCACGCAGGGGCTGTAATTTCACAATAACCTGTGATGCGTTTGCATGTACCTTCAAAGGTTGTAACAAACACTCGGGCAAGTTCCTCCCAACTATATATGCTGCCAGGTGCTAACTGATTCAACCATGCTCTGGCCGAGCCTTCCAACATCAGAGGAAGGTGTTTCATGGCCACTTCATCATTGCCGCCACCGATCTGCACAGCCACTCGGTAGTCCTCAAGCCAAGTGTCAGGCTTGGACTCACCAGTGAACTTGCTGACTCCAGTCGCCAACCTGAAGTTGGGAGGAATCATTGCAGCCCTGATGGCTCTGCTGAAACACTCTGGACCTGAAACATGTACTCTGCTGCCAGTCGGATAATCTCTGTCATGACCTTCTCTGTGTGCCCTGTTCCTGTCAACCAGACCCTGAAATAGAATAGATCTCGCATCAAAGCCCGG
Source organism: Aegilops bicornis (assembly GCA_021605145.1). Classification (NCBI taxonomy): domain Eukaryota; kingdom Viridiplantae; phylum Streptophyta; class Magnoliopsida; order Poales; family Poaceae; genus Aegilops; species Aegilops bicornis. Next base: position 1,211,437 of record JAHIAL010000009.1, on the reverse strand, counting down.
CTCTCTGGGGTCGACTGGAATTCTTCGCCCACCACTGTGTGGGTGTATGTCCTCGCGTTGCCGCGACATATATGACCCACTCCTCGGCGGAGGCGTGGGCACTCGACGATGTCATCATGGTCGAGTCGGTGATCATACTGCTCACGGTTTCTGTACTGATCTCGCCGGTCACCATGTCCCTCACGCTTGTGAGGCGATCTTGGGCCGTGGAGCCGGCCGAATCGTGCGCCCTCACAGATCCGCTATGAATCCTATTCCGCGACTGAGATACTGCTAAGTTCTGCTATCCCGCTGCCCGGAGTAAAGGCCGGATCTGCATCAAACCTCTGCCAGCCTCCGACTGGGAAGGCTGAATCGACTCTGCTATTCGGGCTGCAGACGTGAGATTTTGAATCGGAGTTCCGTATACCTGAGTTGGAGGCGGAAAAAGCTGTCGTCGACTGGACTCAGGAATCCGCTACCGTGCATGCTCGTCGAGTGCGTGCTGGAGGTTCTCCAGTCGAGTGCGCTCAGCCAAGTTGGCGAGGCGCACCTCCTCCAAGGCCCGGGCCTCGGGGGTTTCTTCAACGATAGGAGTGTGAAGTGCATCCATATTGCGGTGGCGGAGCTCTTCCCTCTGCTGCGAAGAAAGGGGCTCGGGGCGGTACTCCTCGTGGCCGCACGACGGATCGCTACTGCCATCGCCACCGTCATCGCGGGGGAAGCCAGGAGGACTGCGTGGTCCATTGACCATCAAGACTTCGCGCGGAGGTCGCGATGTCGCACTTTTCGGATCACGGTCTCGACGAACCCGGTCGAGCGAGCCGTAGAGAGTTTCGTCGGGCTCGATTCCCGCAACTTGTGGGATGGCCGACTGGCGGGCCACCGCGTGCCTCACCCACCGCTGGAGGCGTGACCGACCAGAACGCTTGCGTTGGCGAACAGCGGGGAGCAAGGACGCCACAGGAGCCGACCGATACTGAGTCGACGGCTGCCGAAGAAGGACGCCCGCAGACGCATGCGAAAGTCGTCGCCCAGCAGACGGGAGCGCCTCGGCGTCAGTGGAGGCTCTTGAAGCCAGGTGGAGTCGTCGGTGACGAAAACGAGCGCGCCGAGACGAATCTCGCGGCCCTCAGCCATTCCTCCGCCAGAAACCATAACGATGGGAATCGGAAAAATTCGCAACTTCACCAACAAGTTGCTAAGACACCTGCCCCACGGTGGGCGCCAACTGTCGTGGATCTAAGACTGATAGTAGAATGGGGGTTAGGTATGGAGAGGCAAGATCTTAGCTATGGCGAAGTTGTACACACGAGGTTTACGAGTTCAGGCCCTTCACGGAGGAAGTAATAGCCCTACGCCTCGGTGCCCTGAGGCAGTCGACTGTATTATGCGTGTGTGTGTGTTATAGGGGGTCTGAACCCTTGCCAGAGGAGGGGGTGGCTTATATAGAGTGCGCCAGGACCCCGACCATCCCCCGTTACCAAGAATTCAATGTACATAAAGAAGGAGCGTTACAGGTAACGTCCGTAATAAAGTGCTATAAATGATCATTAAGTCCATGAGTAAGCGCTTGCGTCCGTTGTTGTGCGAGTGACTTTAGATCTTACGTATGTCAAGTGGTTTACATTGTCGAAAGTGACAATGATTCTTCCGAGTGGAATGTTTCTGGTCGAGTGGATGATGATACCCTTCGAATGCTTCTGACTTTAGGGTGATGTCCTAGGGGAAGGGGTGTCTTGAACGGATCCATGACCCTACCCTAGGTACATAGCTTCATCACTACACGCATGCTCCTAGGGCAAGGGTTGGTAGGAGTTAACCATGGCGCGATCCCGACCTCCACACAAAGGATGACAATCAAAGAAATACCTCATGCTTCAAATTTGTTACACAACGGTTACCATACGTGCATGCTACGGGACTTGCAAACTTCAACACAAGTATTTCTCAAATTCACAATTACTTTACTAGCATGACTCTAATATCACCATCCTCATGTCTCAAAACAATCATAAAGAATCAAACTTCTCATAGTATTCAATGCACTTTATATGAAAGTTTTTATTATACCCATCTTGGATGCCCATCATATTGGGACTAAATTCATAACCAAAGCAAATTACCATGTTGTTTAAGACTCTCAAAATAATATAAGTGAAGCATGAGAGTTCATCTATTTCATCAAAATAAAACCACCGCCATGCTCTAAAAGGATATAAGTGAAGCACTAGAGCAAATGACAAACTACTCCGAAAGATATAAGTGAAGATCAATGAGTAGTCAAATAATTATGCAACTATGTGAAGACTCTCTAACATTTAAGAATTTCAGATCTTGGGATATTATTCAAACAGCAAGCAAAACAAAATAAAACGACATTTCAAGGATAGCACTCATCATGTGAAAAAGCAAAAACTTAGGCTCAACCGATACTAACCGATAATTGTTGAAGAAGAAAGGTGGGATGCCTACCGGGGCATCCCCAAGAATGGATTCTTGAGACTTCTTGATATATTATCTTGGGGTGCCTTGGGCATCCCCAAGCTTGAGCTTTTGTGTCTCCTTAATTCCTCTCATATCACGGTTTCCTAAATCTCAAAAGCTTCATCCACACCAAACTCAACAAGAACTCGTCTGATAAGTTAGTATAAACCAATGCAAAAACCTTATCATTTTCTACTGTAGAAAATCACTAATATTATTATTAAACATTGCATACTAAACGTTTCTGCATATTTAATACTCCTATACTCAAATAGAATCATTAAACAAGCAAACATATGCAAACAATGCAAACATAACAGCAATCTGCCGAAACAGTAATGTCTATAAAGAATGCAAGAGTATCAATACTTCCCTAACTCCAAACATTATGAAATTCTACCACACTGTAAAAGATTTATCATAGCTTATTATGCAAAAAGTTTCAACATTTTATCATACTCTGACTTTTCTAGGGAATTTTTGCAACAGCGATAAACTTTCTGTTTTGAAACAGCAACATGTATACTTGCAAAATAAGTATGGTAAAGGCTATCCTTGACATTTTTATTGAAAATAGAGATGCAAAACATTCTTCTAAATAACATCAAGCAAATCCTAACAAAATAAATTGACGCTCCAAGGAAAACACATATTATGTGGTGAATAAAAATATAGCTCCAAGTAAAGTTACCGATGAACGAAGACGAAAGAGGGGATGCCTTCCGGGGCATCCCCAAGATTAGGCTCTTGGTTGTCCTTGAATATTACCTTGAGGTGCCTTGGGCACCCCCAATATTAGGCTCTTGCCACTCCTTATTCCGTAGTCCATCAAAACTTCAACCAAAACTTGAAAACTTCACAACACAAAACTCAACAGAAAATCTTATGAGCTCCGTTAGTATAAGAAAATAAATCACCACTTTGGTACTGTTGTGAACTCATTCTAAATTCATATTGGTGTAATATCTACTGTATTCCAACTTTTCTATGGTTCATACCCTCCAATACTACTCATAGATTCATCAAAATAAGCAAACAACACATAGAAAACAGAATCTGTCAAAAACAGAACAGTCTGTAGCAATCTGTAACTTTTGAATACTTCTGCAACTCCAAAAATCCTACGAAAAAAGGAAAACCTGAGAAATTTGTGTACCAATCCAGAGAAAAAAGAATCAGATCACAATCACGTTTCTGTGAATTATCAAAACTAATTTACTGGGCGCAAAAGTTTCTGATTTTCAGCAGGATCAATACAACTATCACCGTAAGCTATCCTAACGTTCTTACTTGGCACTTTATTGAAACAAAAGCTATAAAACATGATTACTATCATAATCATGTGAACACACAAAAACAGTAAAGGTAAATATTGGGTTGTCTCCCGATAAGTGCTTTTCTTTATTGCCTTTTTAGCTAGGAATGATGATTTCAAAGATGCTCGCATAAAAGATAAGATTTAAAACATAAAGAGAGCATAATGAAGAATATAACTAGCTCATTTAAGCCTAACCCACTTCCTATGCATAGGGATTTTGTGAGCAAACAACTTACGGGAACAAGAATCAACTAGCATAGGGAAGAAAAGCAAGCATAGCTTCAAGATTTTCAACAGATAGAGAGGAAACTTGATATTGTTGCAATTCCTACAAGCATATGTTCCTCCCTCATAATAATTTTCATTAGCATCATGAATGAATTCAACAATATAACAATCACATAAAGAATTCTTTTCATGATCTACAAGCATAGAAAAGTTACTACTCTCCACATAAGCAAAATCCTTCTCATGCGGAATAGTGGGAGTATCATAAGAAACTGGAATACTATAAATTGTTTCCACATTAGAAGAGTAATGTTCAGGAAAAGGGTAATCATAATCATAATCATGACAAGTTTTATAAATATAATCATCACTACTTTTTATAGCATAAGTGTCATCACAATAATCATCATAAATAGGAGGCATGCTATCATCATAATAAATTTGCTCATCAAAACTTGGCAGGCTAAAAATATCATCTTCATTAAACATAGCATCGCCAAGCTTGGGACTAACATTAATTGCAGAAAATAAATTCTCAAACATGTCACTCTCATCAAACATAGCATCCCAAGCTTGGGCCTTTTCATATCATAAGCATAATCACTCTCATCATTAATAGTATGGACAGCGCCAATAGTATAGCAATTATCATCATCATAATGAGTAATAGGAGCAACATCATTTGGGAGGGATACCTTTTTACCTTTGCTTCTCCGTCTTTTCTTTTTCTTCTTCACATCATGTGTGGATTTAATCCTCTTTTTGGAGCTCCTTATTAACGAGATTGGTTGAATAGAAGGCTCCTCCTCGTTACCTGATTCATCATAAGAAAGAATAGGAGGATATTGGGAAATCTCTTCCCTTTCATTAGTATTCTCTTCATCTTCTATTTGTTTTCTTGTCTTTATGTAATTGGCAATATAAGGATTTTCAATGCAATTCACCGCACCATACATATAAATCTCCTCAAGATCAAAATCAAGAACTTTGTCAAGGACAAATTCTGGCATATCCTTAGTTATACATTTCATTTCTTCATAACCCACAAGCAAACTAAGTTCATTGTGATGCGCAAGGGAAATCAAGTCATCACAATTTTTGGACACGATACGATCATGAAACAATTTGCATTGGATATTTAAATGACCACATTCATTGCAAAGTTCACAAGGATGACTAAGAAAATTTAAATTTTCAGCACAAACACCTAGCCTTTCTTGCAACCATTTGGTTTCTAAATACTTATGCCTCTTGCCAAATCTATTTTCCCTATTTGGTGTGTACTTGCAAACTCTATGCACTCCACAAAAATTGACATGCTTATAAGAGACATTTTCATCATGACTAGTGCAATCGTCATTAGTACTATGGATATTCAAAGAGTTCATACTAACAGCATTGCAATCATGCTCATCATTCAAAGATTTAGTGCCAAACATGCTAATGCATTCTTCTTCTAACATTTTGGCACAATTATCGGAATCCTTATTCTCATGAAAGATATTAAAAAGATGAAGCATATGAGGCACCCTCAATTCCATTTTTTTGTAGCTTTCTTTTATAAACTAAACTAGTGATAAAACAAGAAGCAAAAAAGATTGCAATATCTAATGATATACCTTCAAGCACTCACCTCCCCGGCAACGGCGCCAGAAAAGAGCTTGATGTCTACTGCGCAACCTTCTTCTTGTAGACGTTGTTGGGCCTCCAAGTGCAGAGGTTTGTAGTACAGTAGCAATTATCTCTCAAGTGGATGACCTAAGGTTTATCAATCCGTGGGAGGCGTAGGATGAAGATGGTCTCTCTCAAACAACCCTGCAATAACAAAGAGTCTCTTGTGTCCCCAACACACCCAATACAATGGAAAATTGTATAGGTGCACCAATTCAGCGAAGAGATGGTGATACAAGTGCAATATGGATGGTAGATATAGGTTTTTGTAATCTGAAAATATAAAAACAGCAAGGTAACAAGTGGTAAAAGTGAGCGTAAACGGTATTGCAATGCTAGGAAACTAGGCCCAAGGTTCATACTTTCACTAGTGCAAGTTCTCTCAACAATAATAACATAACTAGATCATATAACATTCCCTCAACATGTAACAAAGAGTCACCCCAAAGTCACTAATAGCGGAGAACAAATGAAGAGATTATTGTAGGGTACGAAACCACCTCAAAGTTATTCTTTCTGATCAATCTATTCAAGAGTCCGTAGTAAAATAACACGAAGCTATTCTTTCCGTTCAATCTATCCTAGAGTTCATACTAGAATAACACCTTAAGACACAAATCAACCAAAACCCTAATGTCACCTAGATACTCCAATGTCACCTCAAGTACCCGTGGGTATGATTATAGGATATGCATCACACAATCTCAGATTCATCTATTCAACCAACACAAAGAACTTCAAAGAGTGCCCAGAAGTTTCTACTGGAGAGTCAAGATGAAAACGTGTGCCAACCCCTATGCATAAGTTCACAAGGTCACTAAACCCGCAAGTTGATCACCAAAACATACATCAAGTGGATCATGTGAATATCCCATTGTCACCACAGATAAGCACATGCAAGACATAAATCAAGTTTTCTCAAATCCTTAAAGACTCAATCCGATAAGATAACTTCAAAGGGAAAACTCAATCCATTACAAGAGAGTAGAGGGGGAGAAACATCATAAAATCCAACTATAATAGCAAAGCTCGCGGTACATCAAGATCGTGCCAAATCAAGAACACGAGAGATAGAGATCAAACACATAGCTACTGGTACATACCCTCAGCCCCGAGGGTGAACTACTCCCTCCTCGTCATGGAGAGCGCCGGGATTATGAAGATGGCCACCGGAGAGGGATTCCCCCCCTCGGCAGGGTGCTTGAGCAGGTCTAGATTGGTTTTAGGGTGTTCTGAGGAGGCTTGCTTGGCGGCGGAACTCCTGATCTAGGTTATTTCTTGGAGGTTTCTGTATTTATAGGAATTTTTGGCATAGGTCTCACGTCGGGGGGTCTCGAGCCGTCCCACGAGATAGAGGCGCGCCCCACCCTCGTGGGTAGCCGAGACTCTTGGCCCAACTCTTTACTCGGGGGCTTCTTTTGGTCCATAAAAATCATCAAAAATTGGGACGTCAATTGGACTCCGTGTGGTATTCCTTTTACTGTAAAACTCAAAAACAAGGAAAAAACATAAACTAACCTTTGGGCTCTAGGTTAATAGGTTAGTCCCAAAAATCATATAAATAGCATATAGATGCATATAAAACATCTAAGATGGATAACATAATAGCATGGAACAATCAAAAATTATAGATACGTTGGAGACGTATCAAAGCATCACTTTCATGACAGAAAATATTTTTGTTCAGGTCATAATGTCACAGATGTGTCTTTTTTGTAGTGCTTCTCCCTCGACCCGTGGCTCGCCCCTTCCAGTTAGTCTCCTATTCGCAAAGATGAATCAACTTATAGTTAGAACATTTGCCAAGCAACAAACTTAGAGCTAGACCAATTGCCATGCTAAAATGTTGTCCTTTATTTTGTAGTGATGATGTTCTTGTCGGTGGACTTTGGGTTTTGGTGGTCCTCAAAGGTTGTCGGTCGATGATACGTCTCCTTCGTATCTATAATTTTTTATTGTTCCATGACAATATTATACAACTTTCATATACTTTTGGCAACTTTTTATACTATTTTTGGGACTAACATATTGATCCAGTGCCCAGTGGCAGTTCTTGTTTGCTGCATGTTTTTTGTTTCGCAGAAAGTCCATATAAAACGGAGTCCAAACGGGATAAAAACTTATGGAGATTTCTTTTGGAATATATGTGATTTTTGGGAAGAAGAATCAACGCGAGACGGGACCATCTAGGGAGAAGGTCAAGGAAGAAAAAGAAGAAGGGGGGCTCTCTCCCCTCTCTCCCAGTGGCGCCGGAACACCGCCAGGGCCATTATCGTGCGACGGCGATCTACACCAACACCTCTGTCATCTTCACCAACATCGTCATCACCTTCCCCCATCTATCTACAGCGGTCCACTCTCCCGCAACCCGCTGTACCCTCTACTCGAACATGGTGCTTTATGCTTTATGCTGTCTGAGTAGATTTTCGTTGTCCTATCGGTAATTGGTGAATTGCTATGATTGGTTTAATTTGCTTGGGCTTATGTTGCTGCCCTTTGGTGCCCATCATATGAGCGCACGCGTGGATCACACCATAGGGTTAGTTGTATGTTGATAGGACTATATATTGGAGGGAAAGAGTGTATGTATTGGAGGGAAAGAGTGACAGAAGCTTCAACCTAGCATAGAAACTAATGCATACGGGATTGAAGGGGGACCAATATATCCTAATGCTATGGTTGGGTTTTACCTTAATGAATGTTAGTAGTTTCAGATGCTTCCTAATAGTTCCAATCATAAGTGCATAGAATTCCAAGTCAGGGATGACATGCTAGCAGTGGCCTCTCCCACATAAAACTTGCTATTGGTCTAGTAAAGTAGTCAATTGCTTAGGGACAATTTCGCAACTCCTACCACCACTTTTCCATATTCACTATACTAACTTTATTGCTTCTTTACCTAAAACAGCCCCTACTTTTTATTTACGTGCTCTTTATATTCTTGCAAACCTATCCCGTTACACCTACAAAGTACTTCTAGCTTTATACTTGTTCTAGGTAAAGTAAGCGAGCGTCAAGCGTCGTGGGAGTTGTATCGGTGGTCGATAGAACTTGAGGGAATATTTGTTCTACCTTTAGTTCCTCGTTGGGTTCGATACTCCTACTCATCGAAAGAGGCTACAATTGATCCCCTATACTTGTGGGTTATCAAGACCTTTTTCTGGCGCCGTTCCCGGGCAGTTATAGCCTGGGGTGAATAATCTCATGGGTGCTTGTTTGCTTTATCACTAAGTATTTTATATTTTGTGCTCTTGTTTTCTACCTTTAGTTACGGATAGGAAACGCAAAATACCAAAAAAAATAGTGGTACCTACTGAACCAATGGTTGAAGAACCACTCAAAATCTATCACAGTACTAAAACTTTTTACTTGGATCATCTTCGATCCCTATGTGCTCGGGCTGAAACCCCAACTAGCTTAGTTGAGGGCAAATCTTTAGATGAGCATGCTTGTTATGTGCGACACCGCATATCTGAAAAAGGGAAACTTTTACTGGATCAAATTCATCGTTTGCAGTGCTATGCTTGGAATTTATGTGAAATATATGATTGTACTTGTTGTTCTAAAGACCCTAAGAAACACCTTCCTTACCAATGTGAGTTTAGTGATAATGGAATCGTATCTTCGTATAGTAAGGGTGTTTATAATTACTATGATGTTCAACAAATTGAAGAATTTGTTGCTTTTAGGGGTACTTGTGAAATTGCTTCTTTTGTTGAAGAGTGTGATACTACTCTCTACAAATCTTAAAATTTGTCCATACTTAAATAGTGCTATGATAATTATGCTTCTAATCCTTATATTAAACCATATATTGAGGACTCCTCCGTTGTCCAAGAAGAGACTAATATTTTGCAGGAGTCTATGGAAGAATAAATTAATGACATTTTGAGCTCATTGGATGAAAAAGATGAGGAGGAGAGCGAAGAACAAAAGGAGGAAGAGAGGATTGATCACCCGTTCCCACCATCTAATGAGAGTAACTCTTTATCCCATACATTGTTTTAATTTCCCTTGAATTTAGGAAGGATGAATGCTATGATGATTGTTATGATCCGTTGATTCTTTTGAAATATCCTTTTTTGATGATGCTTGCTATGCTTGTGGCCAAGATGCCAATATGAATTATGCTTATGGAGATGAACTTGCTATAGTTCCTTATGCTAAACATGAAATTGTTGCTATTGCACCCTCGCATGATAGTCCTATTATCTTTTTGAATTCTCCCAACTACACTATATCGGAGAAGTTTGCCCTTATTAAGGAGTATATTGATGGGTTACGTTTTACTACTACACATGATGATTTTGATAGATATAATATGCATGTGCTTGCTGCTCCTACTTGCAATTATTATGAGAGAGGAACTACATCTCCGCCTCTCCATGTTTCCAAAACGATAAAATTGCAAGAAACTGTTTATACTATGCATTGGCCTTTACTATGTGTGCATGAATTGTTCTTTTATGATATGTCGATGCATAGGAAGAGATTTAGACTTCATTGTTGCATGATATATGTTACTTTGTGCTCACTACTAAATCACAAATCATTGTTAATTAAAATTGGCTTTGATATACCTTGGGATCCGGGTGGATCCATTACTTGAGCACTATATGCATGCCTAGCTTAATGGCTTTAAAGAAAGCACTGCCAGGGAGACAACCCGGAAGTTTTAGAGAGTCATTTATTTCTGTTGAGTGCTTTTATAGAGTTTAAAAACAAAAAAATAAAGAGGTGAACCCAAAACTTTTCAAAAAGGAAAGTGAAAGTGAGAGAGACAAGCATTGTTGAAGTGGGGGAGCTCCTTGATCTTTGTTCATGCTCACGGAAACTTTGTGAATCTTTATTACAGAAACTTTTCAACAAAAATAATTATCCCCTTGTACAATTCCATTGTATTATAAAAATAATGTGCCAAGATTTGCCTTTAGGATGTTTACATTGCTTGTTGGTTTGTGCGGTGCAAAACAGAAACTTCGGCTGTAGTGTGCGATTTTACATTTTTTTTTTACTAGAACGTCAAACGGTTATGAAACTTTCTGCACTATCTTTATATACAAATGTTTTATTTTTCCTAATTTTTTCAGAATTTTTGGAGTACCAGAAGTGTGGTGAATGTTCAGATTACTACAGACTGTCCTGTTTAAGACAGATTCTGTTTTTGATGCATTGTTTGCTTGTTTTGATGAAACTATTGATTTATATCCGTGCAATAAGCAATGGAAAAATTATATTACAGTAGCTACAATGCAAAAACAAAATATGAATTAGTTTGTGCTACCTCTTGAGCTTGCGTTGGATTTCCCCGAAGAGGAGAGGATGATGCAACAAAGTAGTGTAAGTATTTCCCTCAGTTTTTGAGAACCAAGGTATCAATCCAAAGAGGAGGCCACGCCATAAAGTCCCTCGTACCTACACAAAACAAATAGCTCAACGCATAACCAACGCGATTAGGGGTTGTCAATCCCTTCACGGTCACTTACTTAGAGTGAGATCGATAGAGATGATAGATAATATTTTTGGTATTTTTGGTATAAAGATGCAAAGTAAAATAAAAAGCAAAGTAAAAAAGCAAAGCAATAATAAAGTGATGGAAGATTGATATGATAGAGAATAGACCCGGGGGCCTTAGATTTCACTAGTGGCTTCTCTCAAGAGCATAAGTATTTTGCGGTGGGTGAACGAATTACTGTTGAGCAATTGACAGAATTGAGCATAGTTATGAGAGTATCTAGGTATGATCATGTATATAGGCATCACGTCCGAGACAAGTAGACCGACTCCTGCGCATCTACTACTATTACTCCACTCATCGACCGCTATCCGGCATGCATCTAGAGTATTAAGTTAATGAAAACAAGAGTAACGCCTAAGCGGGGATGACATGATGTAGAGGGATAAATGCATGCAATATGATAAAAAACCCCATCTTGTTATCCTCGATGGCAACAATACAATACGTGCCTTGCTGCCCCTACTGTCACTATGAAAGGTCACCGCAAGATTGAACCCAAAGCTAAGCACTTCTCCCATTGCAAGAATTGCCAACCTAGTTGGCCAAACCAAACGGATAATTCGAAGAGACTTGCAAAGATAACCAATCATACATAAAAGAATTCATAGAAGATTCAAATATTGCTCATAGATAATCTTGATCATAAACCCACAATTCATCGATCTCAACAAACCGCAAAAAGAAGATTACATTAAATAGATCTCCACGAGAGGGGAAGAACATTGTATTGAGATCCAAAAAGAGAGAAGAAGCCATCTAGCTACTATCTATGGTCCAGAAGGAGTGTAGTAAACTACTCACACTTCATCGGAGAGGCTATGATGATGTAGAAGCCCTCCGTTGTGGATTCCCCTTCCGGCGGAGCTCCGAAACAGGCCCCAAGATGGGATCTCGTGGATACAGAAAGTTGCGGCGGTGGAATTAGGTTTCTGGCTCCGTGTCGATCGCTTGGGGTGCGTGAGGTATATATAGGAGGAAGAAGTACGTCAGTGGAGTAACAAGGGGCCCACGAGGGTGGAGGGCGCGCTTGGGGGGGAGGGCGCGCCCCCCTACCTCGTGCCTTCCCTGTTGATTGCTTGACGTAGGGTCCAAGTCTCATGGATCATGTTTGGTGAGAAAATCACGTTCCCGAAGGTTTCATTCGGTTTGGACTCCGTTTGATATTCCGTTTCTTCGAAACTCTGAAATAGGCAAAAAACAGCAATTCTGGGTTGGGCCTCCGGTTAATAGGTTAGTCCCAAAAGTAATATAAAAGTGGAAAATAAAGCCCAAGTCTGAAACAGTAGATAATATAGCATGGAGCAATCAAAAATTATAGATACGTTGGAGACGTATGAGGCATCCCCAAGCTTAATTCCTGCTCGTCCTCGAGTAGGTAAATGATAAAAGAGAATTTTGATGCGGAGTGCTACTTGGCATAATTTCAATGTAATTCTTCTTAATTGTGGTATGAATATTCAGATTCGAAAGATTCAAGAAAAAAATTTAATATTGACATAAAAATAATAATACTTCAAGCATACTAACAAAGGAATCATGTCTTCTCAAAATAACATGCCCAAAGAAAGTAATCCCTACAAAATCATATAGTCTGGCTATGCTCTATCTTCACCACACAAAGTATTTAAATCATGCACAACCCCGATGACAAGCCAAGCAATTGTTTCATACTTTTGACATTCTCAAAACTTTTCAATCTTCACGCAATACATGAGCGTGAGCCATGGATATAGCACTATATGTGGAATAGGATGGTGGTTGTGGAGAAGACAAAAAGGGAGAAGATAGTCTCACATCAACTAGGCGTATCAACGGGCAATGGAGACGCCCATCAATAGATATCAATGTGAGTGAGTAGGGATTGCCATGCAACGGATGCACTAGAGCTATAAGTATATGAAAGCTCAACAAAAGAAACTAAGTGGGTGTGCATCCAACTCGCTTGCTCACGAAGACCTAGGGCAATTTGAGGAAGCCCATCATTGGAATATACAAGCCAAGTTCTATAATGAAAAATTCCCACTAGTATATGAAGGTGACAAAATGTGAGACTCTCTATTATGAAGATCATGGTGCTACTTTGAAGCACAAGTGTGGTAAAAGGATAGTAACATTGTCCCTTCTCTCTTTTTCTCTCATTTCTTTTCTTTTTTTTCTTCTTTTTTTTATTTGGGCCTTTTCTCCTTTTTTATGGCCTCTTTTCTTTTTTTTCGTCCGGAGTCTCATCCCGACTTGTGGGGGAATCATAGTCTCCATCATCCTTTCCTCACTTGGGACAATGCTCCAAAAATGATGATCATCACACTTTTATTTACTTACAACTCAACAATTACAACTCGACACTTAGAACAAAATATGACTCTATGTGTATGCCTCCGGCGGTGTACCAGGATATGCAATGATTCATGAGTGACATGTATGAAAGAATTATGAATGGTGGCTTTGCCACAAATACGATGTCAACTACATGATCATGCTAAGCAATATGACAATGATGGAGCGTGTCATAATAAACGGAACGGTGGAAAGTTGCATGGCAATATATCTCAGAATGGCTATGGAAATGCCATAATAGGTAGGTATGGTGGCTGTTTTGAGGAAGGTATATGGTGGGTATATGATACCGGCGAAAAGTGTGCGGTATTAGAAAGGCTAGCAATGGTGGAAGGGTGAGAAAAGTGTGTATAATCCATGGACTCAACATTAGTCATAAAGAACTCATATACTTATTGCAAAAATCTACAAGTTATCAAAGCAAAGTATTACGCGCATGCTCCTAGGGGGATAGATTGGTAGGAAAAGACCATCGCTCGTCCCCGACCGCCACTCATAAGGAAGACAATCAATAAATAAATCATGCTCCGACTTCATCACATAACGGTTCACCATACGTGCATGCTACGGGAATCACAAACTTTAACACAAGTATTTCTCAAATTCACAACTACTCAACTAGCATGACTCTAATATTACTACCTCCATATCTCAAAACAATTATCAAGCATCAAACTTTTCTTAGTATTCAACGCACTCAAAAGAAAGTTTTACAAATCTTGAATACCAAGCATATTATTATTATTAAGCAAATTACCATGCTATTTAAGACTCTCAAAATAATCTAAGTGAAGTATGAGAGATCAATGGTTTCTATAAAACAAATCCACCACCGTGCTCTAAAAGATATAAGTGAAGCACTATAGCAAAGCTATATAGCTCAAAAGATATAAGTGAAGCACATAGAGTATTCTATCAAATTCCAATTCATGTATGGCTCTCTCAAAAGGTGTGTACAGCAAGGATGATTGTGGTGAACTAAAAAGCAAAGACTCAAATCATACAAGACGCTCCAAGCAAAACACATATTATGTGGTGAATAAAAATATAGCTCCAAGTAAAGTTACCGATGGAAGTGGACGAAAGAGGGGGTGCCTTCGAGGCATCCCAAGCTTTGACTTTTGGTGTACTTGGATTATCTTGGGGTGCCATGGGCATCCCAAGATTAAACTCTTCCACTCCTTGTTCCATAATCCATCAAAAAATTCACCCAAAACTTGAAAACTTCACAACACAAAACTCAACAGAAATCTCGTGAGCTCCGTTAGCGAAAGAAAACAAAACACCACTTCAAGGTACTGTAATGAACTCATTATTTATTTATATTGGTGTTAAACCTACTGTATTCCAACTTCTCTATGGATTATAAACTATTTTACTAGCCATAGATTCATCAAAATAAGCAAACAACACATGAAAAACAGAATCTGTCAAAAACAGAACAGTCTGTAGTAATCTGTAACTAACGCAAACTTCTGGAACTCCAAAATTTCAGCCAAAGTAGGACGACCTACGCAATTTGTTTATTGATCAGCAGCAATTGGAATCACTATTTTATCACGTTCTGGTGATTTTTAACAATTGTTTTCGTGAACCGAAAGTTTCTGGAAATTACAGCAAGATCAAATAACTATCATCCAAGAAGATCCTATAGGTTTAACTTGGCACAAACACTAATTAAAACATAAAACCACATCTAAATAGAAGTTAGATGGATTATTTATTCCTAAAAAGAAACAAAAACAAAAAACTAAAAATAAAATTGGGTTGCCTCCCAACAAGCGCTATCGTTTAACGCCCCTAGCTAGGCATAAAAGCAAGGATAAATCTAGGTATTGCCATCTTTGATAGGCAATCCATAAGTGGCTCTCATAATAGATTCATATGGCAATTTTATTTTCTTTCTAGGGAAGTGTTCCATGCCTTTCCTTAACGGAAATTGGAATCTAATATTCCCTTCCTTCATACCAATGATTGCACCAATCGTTCTAAGAAATGGTCTACCAAGAATAATAGGACATGAAGGATTGCAATCTATATCAAGAACGATAAAATCTACGGGCACATAATTCCTATTTGCAACAATAAGAACATCAATAATTCTTCCCATAGGTTTGTTAATAGTGGAATCCACAAGGTGCAAGTTTAGAGAGCAATCATCAAAATCACGGAAATCTAGCAAATCACACAAAGTTTTGGGAATAGTGGAAACACTAGCACCCAAATCACATAAAACATAAAATTCATGATCCTTAATCTTAATTTTAATAGTTGGTTCCCACTCATCATAAAGTTTTCTAGGGATAGAGACTTCCAACTCAAGTTTTTCCTCATAAGATTGCATTAAGGCATCAACAATATGTTTGAGTAGCGCTTTATTTTGACTATAAGCATGAGGAGAATTTAGCACGGATTGCAACAAGGAAATACAATCAATTAAAGAGCAACTTTCATAATTAAATTCCTTGAAATCAAAAATAGTGGGTTTAGCAACATCTATGGTTTTACTTTCTTCAATCCCACTTTTATTAATTTTAGCATCAAGATCTAAAAACTCCGAATTTTTAGAACGCCTTCTAGGTAAAGGTGGATCATATTCAGTCCCATCATTATCAAGATTCATATTGCAAAACAAAGATTTAATAGGGGACACATCAATAACTTTTAGATCTTCATCTTTATTTTCATGGAAATTGGAAGAACACGCTTTAATAAAGGCATCTTTCGTAGCACGCATCCTAGCGGTTCTTTACTTGCACTCATCAATGGAAATTCTCATGGCTTTGAGAGAATCATTGATATCATGCTTAGGAGGGATAGATCTAAGCTTTAAAGAATCAACATCAAGAGAAATTCTATCAACGTTCCTAGCCAATTCATCAACTTTAAGCAATTTTTCCTCAAGCAAAGCATTAAAATTCTTTTGCGATTTCATAAACTCTTTAACACTAGTCTCAAATTCAGAGGGCATCTTATTAAAATTTCCATAAGAGTTTTTGTAGGAATTTCCATAATTATTAGAGGAATTACTAGGATAAGGCCTAGGATTAAAATTCCCTCTATACGCGTTGTTACCAAAATTATTCCTACCAACAAAATTAACATCCCTAGATTCATTATTATTCTCAATCAAAGTAGACAAAGGCATATCATTAGGATCAGAAGAAACACTCTTAGTAGCAAATAATTTCATAAGTTCATCCATCTTTCCACAAAAAACATTTGTCTCTTCTATCGCATGCACTTTTTTATTAGTAGATCTTTCGGTGTGCCATTGAGAATATTTAACCATAATATTATCTAGGAGTTTAGTAGCGTCTCCTAAAGTGATTTCCACAAAAGTGCCTCCCGCGGCCGAATCTAAAATGTTTCTAGAAGCAAAATTCAATCCGGCATAAAATTTTTGTATAATCATCCACAAATTAAAACCATGAGTAGGGCAATTACGTATCATTAATTTCATCCTCTCCCAAGCTTGTGCAACATGTTCAATCTAAAAGGTTTCTAGAAGCAAAATTCAATCCGGCATAAATTTTATGTATAATCATCCACAAATTCAAACCATGAGTAGGGCAATTACGTATCATTAATTTCATCCTCTCCCAAGCTTGTGCAACATGTTCATGATCAAGTTGCTTACAGTTCATAATATCGTTTCTAAGAGAGTTGATCTTAGCGGGAGGAAAATACTTAGAGATAAAAGCATCTTTGCACTTGTTCCAAGAATCAATACTATTTTTAGGCAAAGACGAAAACCAAGCTTTAGCGCGATCTCTAAGTGAAAAAGGAAATAGCTTCAATTTAACAACATCATTGTCAACATCCCTCTTCTTTTGCATATCACATAAATCAACGAAGCTATTTAGTTGAGTAGCGGCATCTTCACTAGGAAGGCCGGCGAATTGATCTTTCATAACAAGATTCAATAGAGCAGTATTGATTTCACAAGATTCAGTATTGGCAAGAGGAGCAATCGGAGTGCTAAGAAAATCATTATTGTTCGTATTGGTAAAGTCACACAATTTGTTATTATCTTGAGCCATCGCGACAAACAAGCGAGAAAAAGGCAAACGGAAAAGAGAGGGCGAATAAAACGGCAAGGGTGAAATGGGGGAGAGGAAAACGAGAGGTAAATGGAAAATAAAGTAATGCGGGAGATAAGGGATTGTGATGGGTACTTGGTATGTTGACTTTTGCGTAGACTCCCCGGCAACGGTGCTAGAAATCCTTCTTGCTACCTCTTGAGCTTGCGTTGGATTTCCCCAAAGAGGAGAGGATGATGCAGCAAAGTAGCGTAAGTATTTCCCTCAGTTTTTGAGAACCAAGGTATCAATCCAGTAGGAGGCCACGCGCAAGTCCCTCGTACCTACACAAAACAAATAGCTCAACGTAACCAAAGCGATTAGGGGTTGTCAATCCATTCACGGTCACTTACGAGAGTGAGATCTGATAGAGATGATAGATAATATTTTCGGTATTTTTGGTATAAAGATGCAAAGTAAAATAAAAAGCAAAGTAAAAAAGCAAAGAAATAATAAAGTGATGGAAGATTGATATGATAGAGAATATATAGACCCGGGGGCCTTAGATTTCACTAGTGGCTTCTCTCAAGAGCATAAGTATTTTACGGTGGGTGAACGAATTACTGTTGAGCAATTGACAGAATTGAGCATAGTTATGAGAGTATCTAGGTATGATCATGTATATAGGCATCACGTCCGAGACAAGTAGACCGACTCCACTGCATCTACTACTATTACTCCACTCATCGACCGCTATCCAAGCATGCATCTAGAGTATTAAGTTAATGAAAACAGAGTAACGCCTTAAGCAAGATGACATGATGTCGAGGGATAAATTCATGCAATATGATAAAAACCCCATCTTGTTATCCTCGATGGCAACAATACAATATGTGCCTTACTTCCCCTACTGTCACTGGGAAAGGACATCGCAAGATTGAACCCAAAGCTAAGCACTTGTCCCATTGCAAGAACTACCAATCTAGTTGGCCAAACCAAACGGATAATTGAAGAGACTTGCAAAGATAACCAATCATACATAAAAGAGTTACGAGAAGATTCAAATATTGCTCATAGATAATATTGATCATAAACCCACAATTCATCGATCTCAACAAACACACCGCAAAAAAAAGAAGATTACATCGAATAGATCTCCACGAGAGGGGGAGAACATTGTATTGAGATCCAAAAAGAGAGAAGAAGCCATCTAGCTACTAACTATGGACCGAAGGTCTGAAGTAAACTACTCACACTTCATCGGAGGCTATGATGATGTAGAAGCCCTCCATGGTGGATTCCCTTTTGGCGGAGCTCGGAACAGGCCCCAAGATGGGATCTCGTGGATCTGAGAAAGTTGCGGCGGTGGAATTAGGTTTTTGGCTCCAGATTCGATCGCTCGGGGTACGAGAGGTATATATAGGAGGAAGAAATGCGTCGGTGGAGCAACAGGGGCCCACGAGGTGAGGCGGCGCACAGGGGGAGGGCCCGCCCCTACCTCGGGCCTTCCTGTTGATTGCTTGACGAGGGTCCAAGTCTCTGTATCATTTTCGGTGAGAAAATCACGTTCCCGAAGGTTTCATTTCGTTTGGACTCCGTTTGATATTCCGTTTCTTCGAAACTCTGAAATAGGCAAAAAACAGCAATTCTGGGCTGGGCCTCCGGTTAATAGGTTAGTCCCAAAAGTAATATATAAGTGGAAAATAAAGCCCAATATGGTCCAAAACAGTAGATAATATAGCATGGAGAAATAAAAAATTATAGATCGTTGGAGACGTATCAGTTTGCAACAGTACATAGAGTAGTGATTTGCTTTATTATACTAACGGATCTTACCGAGCTTTCTGTTGAGTTTTGTGTGGATGAAGTGATCAAAGATCGAGGAGGTATCGATATGAGGAGAAGGAGGAGAGGCAAGAGCTCAAGCATGGGGATTCCCAAGGCACCCCAAGTAAATATTCAAGGAGACTCAAGCGTCTAAGCTTGGGGATGCCGAAGGCATCCATCTTTCTTCAACAAGTATCGGTATGTTTTCGGTTTCGTTTACGTTCATGTGATATGTGCAAATCTTGGGCGTCTTTTGCATTTAGTTTTCACTTTTCTTTGATGCACCATGCTGGTATGAGATAGTCCATGGTTGATTTATAGAATGCTCATTGCACTTCACTTATATATTTTGAGTATGGCTCTATAGAATGCTTCATGTGCTTCACTTATATCATTTGAAATTTGGATTGCCTGTTTCCCTAGACATAGAAAACCGCCATTTGTAGAATGCTCTTTTGCTTCACTTATATTTGTTAGAGCGTGGGCATATCTTTTGTAGAAAGAATTAAAATCTATTTCTTCACTTATATCTATATAGAGAGATGACAGGAATTGGGCATTCACATGGTTAGTCATAAAATCCTACATAAACTTGTAGATCGCTGAATATGATATGTTTGATTCCTTGCAATAGTTTTGCGATATAGAGATGCTAATATGTGGGAGGTACTAGTGAATGATTGTGGTTTAGTAAAAAATATTGGTGCTAAGGTTTGTGATTCCCGAAGCATGCACGTATGGCCTCCTAACTATGTAACCAAATTGGCGCGCATTGTATTTTGATTGTTTATCTTTGCATGAAGGTCAGGGACGCGCGATGGTTAACTCCTACCAACCTCCCCCCCAGGAGCATGCGTTGTAGTATTTTGCTTCGAGGGCTAATAGATTTTTCGCAATAAGTATGTGAGTTATTTATGACTAGTGTTGAGTCCATGGATTATACGCACTCTCACCCTTCCACCTTGCTAGCCACTCTATACCGTGCAACTTTCGCCGGTGCATCAAACCACCTTATATCCTTCCTCAAAACAGCCACCATACCTACCTATTATGGCATTTCCATGGCCATTCCGAGATATATTGCCATGTAACTCCACCGTTCCGTTTGTTATGACACGCACCATCATTGTCATATTGCGTTGCATGATCGTAAGACAGCTAGCATGATGTTTGATGTCATTGCTATGCTAGATCACTGCACATCCCAGTACACTGCCGGAGGCATTCATGTAGAGTCATATTTTTGTTCTAGTATTGAGTAATATCGAGTTGTAAGTAAATAAAAGTGTGATGATTATCATTATTAGAGCATTGCCCCATGTGAGTAAAAAAAGAGAGAGGCCAAAGAAGCCTAAATAAAAAAAAGGGGGGGCCAAAGAAGCCCGTCAAAAAAAAGAGAGAAAAAGATAGAAGGGGCAATGTTACTATCCTTTTACCACACTTGTGCTTTAGAGTAGCACCATGTTCTTCATATAGAGAGTCTCCTATGTTGTCACTTTCATATACTAGTGGGAATTTTTCGTTATAGAACTTGGCTTGTATATTCCAACGATGGGCTTTCTCAAATTGCCCTAGGTCTTCATGAGCAAGCAAGTTGATGCACACCCACTAGTTTTCCTTTGAGCTTTCATACACTTATAGCTCTAGTGCATCTGTTACATGGCAATCCCTACTCACTCACATTGATATCAATTGATGGACATCTCCATAGTCCGTTAATTTTCCTAGTCGACATGAGACTTTCTCCCTACTTTTTTCTATCACCACCTTCTATTCCACCCATAGTGCTATGTCCATGGCTCACGCTCATGTATTGCGTGAAGAGTTGAAAAGGTTCGAAAAAGTAAAGTATGAAAACAATTGCTTGGCTGACACCGGGATGGGCATGAGGGGTACCTTGTGTTAAGAAAAGGAAGCATAAAAGGCTATATGATTTTGTAGGGATAACGTTCTTTAGCATTGATGTTTTGAAAGACATGATTGTTTGTTGGGATGCCCGAGTATTAAATTCTTTTATGTCAAATGATAGACTATTGCTTTGAATCACTCGTGTCTTAATATTCATGCCATGATTAGATTACATGATCAAGATTATGCAAGGTAGCATTCCACATCAAAAATTATCTTTTTTATCATTTACCTACTCAAGGACGAGCAGGAATAAAGCTTGGGGATGCTGATACGTCTTTGTCGTATCTATAATTTTTTATTGTTCCATGCCAATATTAGACAACTTTCATATCCTTTGGGCAACTTTTTATACTATTTTTGGGACTAAAATAATGATCCAGTGCCCAATGCCAGTTCCTATTTGTTGCATGTTTTTTGTTTCGCAGAAAATCCATATCAAACGGAGTCCAAACGGGATAAAAACTTAAGGAGATTTTTTTTGGAATATATGTGATTTTTGGGAAGAAAAATCAACGCGACGATGCCGAGGGGCCACGAGGCAGGGGCGCGCCCTGACCTCGTGGCCACCCGTAAAGCGGTTGGTGCCCTTCTTTCGCCACAAGAAAGCCAATATCCGGATACAAATCATGTTAAAAATTTCAGCCCAATCGGAGTTACGGATATCCGGAAATATAAGAAACGGTGAAAGGCAAGAATCTAAAACGCAGAAACAGAGAGAGACAGGGAGACAGATCCAATCTCGGAGGGCTCTCGCCCCTCCCATGCCATGGAAGCCAAGGACCAGAGGGGAAACCCTTCTCCCATCTAGGGAGAAGGTCAAGGAAGAAGAAGAAGAAGAAGAATGGGGGCTCTCTCCCCCTCTCTCCCGGTGGCGCTGGAACGCCGCCGGGGCCATCATCGTGCGACGGTGATATACACCAACACCTCCGTCATCTTCGCCAACATCTTCATCACCTTCCCCCATCTATCTACAGCGGTCCACTCTCCCGCAACCCACTATACCCTCTACTTGAACATGGTGCTTTATGCTTCATATTATTATCCAATGATGTGTTGCCATCCTATGAATCTGAGTAGATTTTCGTTGTCCTATCGGTAATTGGTGAATTTCTATGATTGGTTTAATTTGCTTGTGGTTATGTTGTTGTCCTTTGGTGCCCATCATATGAGAGCGCGCGTGGAATACACCATAGGGTTAGTTGTATGTTGATAGGACTATGTATTGGAGGCCAAGAGTGACAGAAGCTTCAACCTAGCATAGAAATTGATGCATACGGGATTGAAGGGGGACCAATATATCTTAATGCTATGGTTGGGTTTTTCCTTAATGAACGTCAGTAGTTGCGGATGCTTGCTAATAGTTCCAATCATAAGTGCATAGAATTCCAAGTCGGGGATGACATGCTAGCAGTGGCCTCTCCCACATAAAACTTGCTATCGGTCTAGTAAAGTAGTCAATTGCTTAGGGACAATTTCGCAACTCCTACCACCACTTTTTCACACTCGCGATACTAACTTTACTGCTTCTGTACCTAAAACAGCCCCTAGTTTTTATTTACGCGCTATTTATATTCTTGCAAACCTATCCCGTTACACCTACAAAGTACTTCTAGTTTTATACTTGTTCTATGTAAAGCGAACGTCAAGCGTGCGTAGAGTTGTATCGGTGGTCAATAAAACTTGAGGGAATATTTGTTCTACCTTTAGTTCCTCATTGGGTTCGACACTCTTACTTATCGAAAGAGGCTACAATTGATCCCCTATACTTGTGGGTTATCAGTCGACTTTCTTTTAGCCTTTATATGTCACTCTATGCTATGTGAACTTGTCGTGCTATCGTGGGGTCATGTAAACAAGACTATGTCAACTTGTCGTGGATTATGCGATGGATGTGACATGCATGTCATTTCAATGCTATGCGTGACTTCGTTTGGACGACCGCGGTGAATTTGATGCTATGCATGACTTTGTTGGGGCTATGTGATGGATACGATGTGATATATGTGGTTTTATGATGCTATGCATATATTTGGGCATGTAGCTATTTTAATTTGCAGGGCAGAAGCAAAACATGCAAGAAAATTGACAATATGCCGACGGCAGTCGGTATTGCCGTCGACACAGCCTTGGTACCAAGTTACCAGGTGACAACACATGGCATATATGCTGACGGCTTCCATAACCGGCACGTGTCCGTGGTATGCCGATGGCCCAGTAAGCACCATGTGTTAGAGGTATGCCAACGGCAATGTCGTCGGCATACCTATGACACGAGGAGCACTCAAGAAGCGACACATGGCAGAGGTATGTCATCGGCATAGCTTGGAACTGTGTCGATGGCACTACCGTCAGCATACCACTCGCACGTGGCATAACCAGGTGGTGGCATGTGTCTAAACAGCGTCAGATGGCGTTTAGTCTGATTTTCTTTGTCGCCGTAGATCTATGCCGATGGCCACGAGAAAAGCCGTCGGCATGGGTATCTGTGCCGACGGCTAACAACCCTATGCTGAGGAAATCAAAGACGATGGCCAAATGCCGACGGCAAATGACGGCCATATGCCATTGACAGCCTTCGGCATAGCCCTATGCTGACGACCGCAGGTCGTCGGCATCTATTTAAATTCATGTGGTTGAAATAAATTCAGAAAAATACGAGCACGAGGATTTGAAGTAAGGTTGGCTGGTTCCATCACAAGGAACCTAAGCTACACTTAGTTCGCAGTAGGCCTTCCCAAGATAGCATACGTGCAAGTCTATCAAAACATGCATGCATGCATACAGCGGACAACCTGGTTTAGCAGTCCAACAAAAATACATAAAATTCATCTAAAAAAAGAGTACGTACAATTCAAAAATGCTACACTTACGGGGCTGGGATCACGGAAGGAACTTACGGCGTGTGCCAATACAAGCAATCAGCCCCCCTGCATTTAACCTTGGGGACCGGCCCATGGTTAATTCCTCCATCTCCACCTCAGCCCCGTGAGAGTTTTCCGTACAAAATTCCCGTAAGTGTAGCATCTCTCCGTATAATTCCCAAAGATATGTGTCGCAGATGAAAAAAATGGAACATGGAAGTTAGAAATTACTCCCTCCGTTCCTAAATATTTGTCTTTCTAAAGGTTTCAAATGATGACTACATATGGAACAAAATGAGTGAATCTATACTCTAAAATATGTCTATATACATCTGTATGTGGTGACCATTTGAAATCTCTAGAAAGACAAATATTTAGGAACGGAGGGAGTAGTAGGAAAGTATGTGGGTTTGCATGGTAGGACATAGACCGTGTTTTTGTTTTTTTGTATTTCATTGTCACACATCAACATCTGTATCCAACTTTATACACATGATGGAAATATTAATACCAAAGTTTAATCATGTATCTTGACTGTGCCCATTTTCGATGTATCTTTCTATACAAATATTGATTTAGCGACTCAAATGAAATGCCAGTGTAGCTGGATCTTTCAAAAAGAAACTCAAATGAAATAAGATACATAGAAAACGTGTCAAGATATAAAATATGTATTGCAAATCTAGCCGCCCATTTTGCGCGGGTCAACATGCTAGTTTTGTTATAGAAGGAACTTTCCGAAAGAAGAACGTGCGGAGCAGAAGAGCGCACTTACTACTCATCTTGTTTTATTTAACAATCGTGCTGCTTTATTGTATACGACTTGACACGGAATATCGGGATCGAATAATCGGTAATCATGGCAGAGGTTTTGGCCTAGCAGTGGTTAATCGGTAATCATGGTCGACGTTTCGAATCATGGCAGAGGTTTTGGCCTAGCAGTGGTTAATTAAGGAATGCTATTGTTCCTTTTTTACGTACCCAGCCCAGCAGCATGACCCATTTCTATGTGTATATATACCGGTGGCTCCAAGGAGCACTCCGGAGTCCAAACCTAACTGGTAGAAATCAACAGCTAGCAGAGATGGATAACTCCCGGAAAGCTCAGCTCAAACCTGTCGTCGACCATGAATCCCAAACGAAGCCAAAGCAAGGTGGATGGATCACTCTTCCCTTCATAGCTGGTACGTGCGTGCAGCCCCCCTCTCTCTCTCTCTCTCACCCTGTGTTCATGCACACACATCGTCACTGACTCTCTGTCTGGTGTGCAAAACATACATGCAGCGACCATGCTGGGGCTGGGGCTGGCCGTTAACGGGACGACCAGCAACATGCTGGTCTACCTGCTCAAGGAGTACCACGTGGACGGCGTCGACGCCGCGAAGATCGCCAACGTCGTCCGTGGCTCCCTCAACCTAGTGCCCATCGCCGGAGCCGCCATCAACCTTCTGGTCCGACCTCTACCCAAAATATAACAAAATGGTACACGTTACAGATCAAATTACGAAAAACCCCGCCCATATATTAATTAATTGACACAAATGTTCGTACAATCATTCGTTACAGCTCTTGCCACGCAGGGCGGAACACTATTAATAAGAATACCATCAGATCTATTTATAAAACTAAATTTTGCAATCTCATGCGCCACCATGTTCGCCTTCCTGTTAATCTTGGTGATTTTTAAAGTACTCATCATCTTGGAGACACTCAACCTGGACAGGTCAAACCTTGTTGATTTGAAGAAGGAAGAGTACAGATCAAATTATGGTCAGAAACACATTTGATACGTCGCGCGTTGCTGCGGAAATTGCTTGGAATATACTCCCTCCGTCCCATAATAGAAGAACGTTTTAGACACTATACTAGTGCGAAAAACACTCTTATATTATGGGACGGGGGGAGTATTTCAATAAGGTTTGGTTATATGAACATGAATATGAATTAATAATATAAAAAACCTAAAATAAATAATGTAATTTTAAATTTGAAAATATTTATTAAATATAAGCAACATAATATATTAGAAATTTTGAGCCTTTTGCATCATGGATGCAAAGCAACTAAAAATACATATGATTATTATATAATTACATATATTTACCGAAATTAAGTAATATGATGTAATGAAAATATTTAAGCCTTTTTGCATGGATGATTGTATGTTAAGGTGTGCCTTTGATATGGCATAGTTGAATGTTGAGATAAAATGTTTAGTGGGGATCACCTACTTAGTTATAGTATAGGAACATGAACATGGATATTTTGATTAATATATAAGTACAAAAATCAAAATGCATATAATTATCATATAACAATGAAATATTAATTGTATATAAGTAGAAAAATCAAATGATAGAAACATTTGTAGCATTTTCATGCATGGTTGGAACAAAATTGAAAATACATATGATTAACGTATAATTATAAAATATTTATTTGATATAACTAATATAATATGATGAAAACATTTAAGTCTTTTCGCATGCATTGTTGCACATGTTGAGATGGGTCTTTGAGGTGGCATAGTTACATGTTAAGATAATATCTCTGTGGGAAATCACATACTTAATTAGTTGTATAGGATGTTCTTATATATTCTTTCCAGAACATTCCTATGCATAATTACTTTTTAGTGTGACTAATTTCCTGTAGGATTCTCCTCTTATTTTTTCTGCTAATAAAAGTAACACATTGTTTGATGTGTAATACAATTATTCAAAAGGTTCTATCATGTAATGTCGAGAAAAGCATGCCACGATCTGTCTATCAAAATAAGCATATGAATTATGCATGCATGATCACTTCACACTTATCCGGCGATAAAGAGAAATACCAACCATATCTCATGCTCCTGACATAAAGGAAAGAAAACTCCCTTTAGTTCAACTACCTCAAGCCATATTACGATCCTTTCATATCCAAAAGTGAATAAATATTACCAGATTGTTCAGGCGTGAATATTTCGTAGATAAGAAACGTTTGAGAAGAGAAATACCAGTTGACATGAAAGTTTATAGTTATCACTGCATCATTTTTCTCTGGTGAAAAAATACATGTGCAAATATTTAACCACGTAGAAATAACTAAATATTAGCAATAATTATTTTTCATGGTGCCAACATGTTTTTAATATGTTTGCAACATGAAAACAAATCATCGTTTACCACTGTCGACAACTGATCATAACAAAAACAAAACATGACTTCACTATACTTTTAAATGCTTGCGACACCAGCAATCCCAATGCAAAACTCCATAGGTCAACCTACTTAGGGCTTATTCGGTTTGTAATATTTTTGAGGATTCCTATGCCATTTGGACCCTTTGGAAGTTTTTCCTATGTATTTCATTCATTTCATAGGAATAAAATAAAAGCACTAGATTGCATGGAATTTTGTCCACATTGCCCTAATACCTAAGGATTATTAGCATTACGTGAGATCTTGCTAAGGATTTGAGTGGATAGGGCATCCAAATTATTTACTTTCCTATTTTGTGATTTGAAATAATGTAAATGGAATGAGCCCTTAGTTATTTTCCGCATTCTCTGCCCATTTACACAAAAGAAAAATTGAAGCACGGCATCCAAATAATTTCTCACGCACTTGAGCCAGGCAGTCCTTGGCAAAATATCATATTGTGTTAATATTTTCGACAATGTGTTATTATGCAGTCTTTTGTGCTGTTCACGCTCACCGCGGCGATGCCATCCCTGCGGCCGCCGCACTGCACATCACCGTCGGCCGAGTGCCAGCAAGCATCCCCTGGGCAGCTCGTCGTGCTCTACGGTGCCATCTGCCTTCTGGCCATTGGCGCTGGCGGGACACGTTTCAACATCTCGACGATGGGTGCTGACCAGTTCGAAAGGACGCGCGACAAGGACACCTTCTTCAACTGGTACATGGTCTTCCTCTACACCTCCTTCATGCTCGGCGACACAGCCATCGTCTACATCCAAGACAGCGTGTCATGGGCCGTGGGCTTTGGTGTTTGCCTCGCCACGTCGGCGTTGGGCCTGGTCATGCTTCTTCTGGGCGTACGTTACTACCATATGCCAGCAACAAAGGGCAACCCGTACACAGAGCTGGCTCGTGTCATCGTCGCTTCCGTGCGCAAGGGTAGCAACAAAGCCGGCGACGCACATGGCAGTGTGCAGTACAACGTCGGCGCCGGCGCCGTTGTGGACTCAGCCGCTGACGAGGCACCAAGCAAAAGCTTAAGGTAGGCCGAATTCGACAGCTGCTTTCCAAACAGGACACCCGATTGGTGAATCATTCACTGGATCTTGTTTTTCTAGATTTCTCAATCGAGCCGCCATGATCACTGCAAGGGACGACAGCTCCAGAACCGGGGATGGATCAGCTGGTGCGTGGCGGCTGTGCACGGTGCAGCAGGTGGAGGACCTCAAGGCCCTCCTCAGCATCATCCCGGTGTGGTCATCCGGCATACTGTTGTTCATGTCGATCGGCGTGATGATCGGCATGATCGTCCTGCAGGCGCTCGCTATGGACCGCTCCGTTGGACCACACTTCAGCATCCCGGCGGGGTCGGTCGCCGTCAGCTGTCGCGTCTCGTTCATCTTGGCCACGCTAGTCCTGGACCGCGTTGTATTTCCTCTCTGGCGCAGGATCACCGGCGGCACGCCACCGACACCGCTGCAGCGCGTGGGCATCGGCCACGTTCTAAACGTCACTGCCATGGTTGCTGCCGCACTGGTGGAGCGCCGGAGGCTTGCGCAGCCCGGCGTGCCCATGTCCGTGATGTGGCTCCTGTTCCCGTTGGGCATCGTCGGGGCCGGGGAGGCCCTGCATTTCCCTGGCAGCATGGCTTTCTACTACCAGGAGTTCCCCAACACGCTGCGGAGCCTGGCTACGGCCATGGCGCCGATGCTCGTCGCGCTGGGCTTCTTCTCGAGCACCATGTTCATGGACGTGGTGATGCGGGTCACCGCGTGGCTGCCGGAGAACATCGACCATGGGAGGCTGGACAACGTGTACTGGACGCTTGCGGCTTCGGGGACACTCAACCTTGCGTACTTCTCGCCTGCGCCAGGCGATACAAGTACCACAACCGAGCGGCAACGTAGACATTCAACCTTGTGTGAGTTGCTTGTCTACGAAATTTACAAGGGCTGCCTCTTCGTGTGAGTTGCACCTTCCTACTTCACAACAAAGTGAACAAAATGGATGGAACATCGTAGTAAGGATGAACTATCTAATAATATGCACAAAGGATACATTTTAGTGTCACGACATAGGCCTGTGTTGATTGATGAGCTCAACCTTAGTTTGTTACCACAAATGCTTATTAATTGTTACAAAAGCCAAAAAGATCGGTCCAACAATCAAAGGCGCCGCAATAGAGATTACAGTGCACATAGTTATGCATAAAAATCCATGTACAATGCCACCACACAAATAGTCTGAAAGCACACGCTATCCATTAGTGATTGCAAATTGATGCCTTCCTTGACCTACAGCTGAGTTTCCTTTTTGGTTGGTGCACCTGTGTACCGCACCCTCATTAATTAGTTGCCCCCCCCCCCCCCCCCCAACAGTGCCGCGCAACCCTCCCGCCAAGAGGTTACACGGGACTTGTTAAGTCCCTCCGTGCTCGGCAGGAAGCTACCCGAGAAGGAATTTCAGTGGTTGAATCATGGGGGGCAGCATCCGGTGAGAGGGTCGTGGGAGAAAGATTCCCAGATCTTCAGTTCTCCACAGCACCAATGGGCAAATCGTTGAAGGGGAATCTTGCGCCGCATGACACTGACAGTGGGCTAAGGAATCGAGGCGACCCTGACTTTGTTTGCCATGTCGCACTCTTGATCGGTCAGTCTTGACTGAGAAATGGGGTCCTAAACAAAGCGACGTTTCGGCCTCCCCGCTCTCGTCTACTCCCTCAGTCCCATAATATAGACTTTTTGACAGCACACTAGTGTCAAAAAAACCGAATATTCGATTCTGAGCTCAGGCTCAGCTGCTCCTGAAATCGTAACCGTCTGCTCGCGTGTGGATCTGTGCACAAAATGGTATTCTCAGCTGTATTTTACCAGTATCGGACCAAAACAGTGCGATGGCATGTGCGCATTCATTGCGTTGGCAGGCGTTACCATGCACACAGAACAGGCCGTGGGCGCGCGGCTCAGCCTTTTTCCTGAGCAGCCTGAGCCGTCTCTTTCACGAAGGATTTAACAGGCACCCCCATCCGGTCCCAGCTGGAAGCCACCAAGTGTAGCAGCACTGTTTTCTCTGATGAACCTGGCTTGGATCTCAACTCGGTCGTATAGTAATACTACTTAGCAAGTATCCAGACTGGATCACCTCACGACCCAGGAACAAGCCAAGCAAAATGAGGCACCATTTTTAATGTCACTGCCTTTTTGCCGAGTCACTGCCTTTTTGCCGAGTCTCGTTAAACAAGGATTAACCATCTGATCTGATTCAGGCAGTAACCATTGTTGCACTTTGTCCGCTGTTGAGAGCACCTACAACCCCCTCCCACCCGCCGCACACCACTTCGGTGCCGGCATCCACCCTCTCCCACTGTTCTCCACTCCAGTGGCGGAGGCCACCCTCTCCCCCTCCGTCATGGAGTCCAGCCCCTAGTCCACCTCCTCGAGCTTCCCTCGAAGCGGTGAGCGCCCGGTTGTTTCGGGTCTCAGCATCTCGCTGGGGTTGGAGGCATTCGGCGGGTCCAAGAACACCTCCTCGAGCATCCCTTGAAGCGGTGAGCGCCCGGTTGTTTCAGGTCTCGGCGTCTCGCTGGGGTTGGAGGCATTCAGCAGGTCCAAGAACACGGTGACCTCCTCGGTTGCCCGTGGTCAGCAAGCGCCCCCCTCCCTCCTTGGGTGCCAGGCAGCTCCCTCCCCCTGGTCGTGCAGGTCTCTATCACCGACATTATGCATGGGAGGCGCGAACAAGTGCCGGGCCCGTGTCAACAGCAGCCCCACACTGGAGATGGAAGGGCTCTGCTTCCGGCGTCTAGAAGATATAAAATATGTGCACAACATATAAAATATATGGAGGATAACCAACTGTGACCAATTCCAGTAAAAGTAGACGGTGGTTCAGCTAAATACAAACATCGGCAAAAGTAAGAACAATCGAAACTGAATTTATGTAATCACACACATATATAAATGTGCAAGATGGTAATAAGGAAACTCCCTACAAACTGAAAGCTGCATGCAACAATTCAGACAAGAGAGAATCGAAACCTAAACATCAAATGATTTGAAGCTGACTACCACTACTCGATTGTTGCTACTCAACAAAAGGTGAGGTGATGCTGCCTTTCCCGTCGGCAGTTTAGACATGATAATGACCTCCTCGCTGTAATAAATTTACATGGAACTGCAGAGGAACTCATCTTCCTGTAGGAGACAGTCTTCACGTTGATTTAATTGATGTGCTCTAGCCAGAGGACCCTACAGATATTCATGATATTGGTAATAGCAGGAGGAAATTAATGTGATTTTTGCACCGGTGTGAGGCAAAAAGATGAATCAAAGGTGCAAACACTTCATCTGGTTCTCATACAGTTATACTGAAATCTGTACACAAAGGATTTCAAAAAGAATGAAAGGGAAAAAAATAGCAGGGTGATTACAGTAGATATATAGTAGTTCTCATACAGTTATATCATTTCGTGACAAATTTGGCAGAATATTCAGTTATATTTACCATTGGATATTACCAAGAAACTTGTAGAACCCCCAAACAATCCTCCTCGAGCACTTTCTAGTGGACTCTATTTCTTAAATCTTCAGGCTAATAAGAGGAATGATGATAATTAAGAGCATAAACTTCTTTAAAAGGAAAAATACTAAGAGACAAATATAAAGGTCAAATAAAATTTCATATACGCTAATAACTGTACGCTCATGCTGTCCATGTTGATAAATACACTCTATGGTAATGCACAAAGGATTACAAATTGATATCCTAATTTATCATACGATGAGTTGTCCAGTTTGATCGGAAGGATTTCACACATTAATAATAATCAACTGGCGCCGCAGGTAAATTACCACACTTTTCATTGGTGCATGTTCATATATTGTTCCTCGAACACGAACTTGGTCCTAATATGGAATCTAATAGCCAGGTATGGAAGTTATAGTACTATAACAGGTAGCTAAATACAGCAGGATCAACACATTCAGTAGCCACGACATTCTGTCATCGTGTTTGGGAGTCTGAAATCTTGCAACGAAGGAGCTGGCCAATACTAAGAATTTTTTTCCCCATCCATGCACCATGTGGTTTCTCTGTTCCATCAGAAAAAACAAACACTGATTTCCATATTTGGCTGTTACAGATACAATTTCCATTAAGAAAGAATTTCAATTAGCGACCATGTAGCCACCGTTAGTGTGTGCATATGAGAAAAATTCAGGAAATAGCATGCTTAATTTAGTTCCATCTGACATGTTCACAGAACTTAGCAAATCTAGCATCCAATCTTCCTGTTGTGCATCCATGCACTAAATCAATGAATTACTAAGTATCATCCAGAAGGAACAAAAGAAAATAAGGCAGATAAAACCAAACCTGGGGGTCGAAGCGTTGGAGGATTGACACCATTACAGGGCGCTTGTCATACCTTATCCCTAATCCGATCTCCCACGAATACATATTGTAGAAGTCGTACGCCTCGCCAAGTGAGTCGAAACTAAGTCATAGTTCAGGACAAACTACACTTTTCATCGGTTCCTCTGCATACATGCGAGTTGACTGCTCTAGGGCACTCATCCAAGATGAACACTGTTTTCTGTCTGGCGGCGCACTCCCAAGACATAACCTGATTTTCCAGTGAAAAAAATCTTTGTAAGTTTCCACAGGAGGGAACACGGGAGCTCCAGAATGAAATGTTGGCAAGCAGGACTGCTGGAGGAATATCAGATGCGACTACACCTTACATGCTACCATGCTTCCATTTTTCAAGAAACATATTCAAATGTTAAAAAAAAAAACAAGATTTTGAGTGCCCACAAGGCATGTGTCTACAATCTATAAAGTTTTCACATAAAACTTTGAAACACACACCAGGAAACAGAAAAGACAAATTCAGTATGAATGGTGTCCTAAAAATTCAAAAGCCAGAGTGACAATATTCACAATCAGATTTGTCTTTTTTGTTTCTACGACTGCATTTCGAGTCTTGACTTGAACTTCTTACAGATTGTATACACATATCTTCTGGACACTCGCAACTTTTCCACAATTTTCCGCAGCATCTAAATGTCCTTTTCTAAAAACTGTATCATGGGACCATCTACAGTCTGAGAGCATAAGCAATCTCCCCCAGAACTATCTATTCGCATCCTACACAAACCACATGAACGAACATTTTCATTCCATTTGGTACTTACAACTAGCATGGCAGAGAATTTCACCCCCGTCGTCCGACAGCACAGCAGCATTCAACAAAACAATAAAACAGGTGCCCAGGATTGGCTTCAGGCCGTACCTCTTTGTCCACCCAGGCGCCTCCGGATTCACCCTGTCCGTCGACTCCGCCGACCTCGTCGGAGAAGCCTCCCGCTGCCGGCGCCCGTCGCCCTGCGGCCTGCGCTGGCTAGCGCCGCCAACACGCTGGACGCACCAGTAGATGGCATTCGAGTCAGCCGGCTCAGCGCTCGTGTGTCCGCGGGAGGACCCCAGAGGAACCGGATCTGCGTGGTCCAAGCTGTCCCAAACTCTCCCCGAACAGAAAATCTGCAAGTCAAGCCCATGGGGGGCGGCGCAGCCATGGTCAGGCGGCGGCCCTGTCGAGTGGACACCGAAAATTGAGGGATCTCAAGTAGGCAGGGTTCAGTTACCTGTCGACAACATCCAGCAGGAACTCCAGGCCAGCATCCATCGCCGGTTAGCCGAGCCACCACATCCTTCCACTGCCCTGGGAGGCTGGGAGGATAGTGGATAGTCTGCGGCGGCGGCTGTTTTCGAGAGGCACCTAGGTTTGGGGTTGGGGTGGCACTGTAGCTTTGCAAAGACCGGCTGCGCACGCGGTCCAGCTGTTACACGACGGCTCAGGTTGAAACGCCCTAAAAAGTAAAATTTCTGGTCCACGGACCAGGCAGAACCGCGCGCGGACGGCCGTCGACCCATACGGTCTGGGCCCGCTTCGGCGCACTGTTCCCTACGTACGTGAGCTGTATCTCGTTTTTTTCAATGCAATCGGTGCAGGCGTGTCAGATAGAATTTTACGAATCCCAAGACCAGAACCAACGCGAACGATTTTGGGTCCAGCTGCACTCGGGCACCGAATCGCTTCATTCCAAAAAAACGTCTTATATTATGGGACGAAGAGAGTACTAGACTCATGTTGCTCTCGTCTCCTTTCTCATGCTTCCCTTGTCTAGTGGTGCTCACATATCAGGGAGAGTCCTCCCAGTGCGCCTCACCGGTGTCCAGGACATTTCCTCATGGCATATCCCTCTTCCATTCCCTCGGGTACCTCCTCTTTAAATCCACCACCTCCATCCTTGACACCTGTCGCACCGGAGGAACAAACGGATGATCCCTCCATGGGGGAGGATCTGACAGTAAGCACGAATGCGATATGAGTACTATAGTAGGGGTGTCCAAGGTTCCAAAGAAAGAAAGATTGAACCGAAGGAGCCAGTGATGTGGCATCCTTCGACGTTGACTGAGCACAAGATAGTAATAGTCTTATAGCCAAAAAGGCGAGAGCTCTGTTGAAACTTTGGAAGTTGGGTTTTGAATAGTTTCATCAGTCATCACCACCATATGAGATTTTAGGGATCAAGATGAACCGTGTTTCCTAGTTTCATCAGTCATCACCACGAATGCATTGAGTCTCCTTCCTAGTTGGTGCGCCCGTGTGCCACATCCTCATAAGTAGCCATTGAGTGCCGCACAACCCACCTGTCAGAAGGTTACATTGGACTTGTTAAGTCCCTTTACGCTCGTGAGGAAGCTACCCAAGAAGGAATTTGAGTGGTTGAATCATGAAATGATTCGGTCATAGGGGCCACGGAAAATATTCCCACGATCTTGACTTCTAGCGGTGGGCCGAATCATTGAAGGGGAATCGTGTGCCACGAATCGACCGGGATTGAGGAACCGAGGCGTCACGACATTGTTGCCATGCCCAGCTTTGATCGGTCAGTCTTGATCGGCAAATGGCATCTGAACAAAGGGACGTTCCGGCCTCCCCGTGCCTATAAGATTCTTATCGCTCTCATCTCCTAAACCTATGTTGCTCTCATCTCCTTCCTCCCGATTCCCTTGTCTGGTACTGCTCACATATCGTGGAGAGAGAATTGTGGGTTCTCCCACCTGCCTTGCCGGTGTCCAAGACTTGCTGCATCATCAGTGTTTTCATCATGGTGTCTCCCTCTGGTGTTCCCTTGGGTACCTCCTCTTCCAATTCACCAACTTCCTCCTCAACACCGGTCTCACCGGAGGACGAATCGGATCCCTCCATGGGGGAGGATCCGTAAGTATGCACGGATGCGG
Organism: Aegilops bicornis; assembly: GCA_021605145.1. Classification (NCBI taxonomy): domain Eukaryota; kingdom Viridiplantae; phylum Streptophyta; class Magnoliopsida; order Poales; family Poaceae; genus Aegilops; species Aegilops bicornis. The sequence continues at coordinate 1,175,792 of JAHIAL010000009.1, read as the reverse complement.
TTGAGGACGATCAGCATGAGTCATAGACATAGTAATAGCCTTATAGCCGAAATGGCAAGAGTTCTTTTGAAACTTTGGAAGTTGGATTCATCAATCATCACCACCATATGATATTTTAGGGATCAAGATGAACCGTATTACCTAGTTTGATTACAAAATTATAATGTGTAGCTCCTTGCCCGGTTTGATTACAAAATTATAATTCGTAGCTCCCTTAGAGCCAAAAAGGCAGGAGTTCTTTTGAAACTTTGGAAGTTGGATTTCTAGTAGTTTCATCAATCATCACCACCATATGAGATTTTAGGTATCAAGATGAGCCGTATTACCCGATTTGATTACAAAATTATAATTTGTAGCTCCTTGCCCGGTTTGATTACAAAAGTATAATTTGTAGCTCCCTTGAACTGAGGAACCATTTTTTTTGTATGGGAGCGAAAACATGGACAAGAGATGAAGTGAATTATGAAGAATATAAGCAAAATAAATACATCAAGAAAATAAAAAAAAAATCGTATTTTAGCTTGTCAACCAATCATAAAACCATCGATAACGTCAACAATTCACATGTCACTCTAGAAAGAACTTGACCAAATAACCACGACACGCGTATGCAACAGTATACATCAGTAAAAAGAATAGGGGAAATCACACGGTTGCAGGCTCACTAGACGGGCCGCGCCTCAATGCACGCCATCGGCGCCGTGCTTGTGGTTGTGGCCGCCGACGCTGGCGTGCTTGTGGAGGCGGTGCTCCATGGCCGCCTCGCGGTGCGCCACCTTCTCCCGGTGCAGCTGCGCCTCGGCAGCGAAGACCTTGGCTCTGCCGCGCTCGTGCGCCAGCTTCCACTCGTCGTGCGACCTCGACGTCGCCGCCTCCACCTTCTCCGCCAGCTTGGACACCAGTATCATGACCCAAGTTGAATTTTTGGTAAAATGTAAGCGGTTTAAGAGCAGTTTTGAAAACCTTTTTTCCTTTATACAAAAAACGCGAATCGTATTTTTGATCGCATTTCTAAACCGCTTATCGGAATTACCTAAATAATATGGCGTTGGAAAGTTGCTGAAAAACCGCTCCTTCCACATGTTGAAAGTTTTATCTAATTCCTTATGGTTAAGAGTAATTTGGAAAATCGTAAAACTTCGCAAACCGAACAGCCGAGTTCGTATTTTTGATGGCATTTCTAAACCGCTAATCTAATTGAGGCAAATGATATGGCGTTAGAAAGATTATGAAAATGCGCTACTATTTTATGTTGAACGTTTTTTCTAATTTTGAACGGTTTAAAAGAAATTTAGAAAACAATACAAGTTCTAGCAAATTTGTACTTTCGAGCTAATTGTTTAACCGTGTGGCCGAATGCAGCAAATGATATGGCGTTGGAAAGCTTGCGAAACTTTTTTGTATCTATTATTTCTCTCAATTCTTTATTGTTTTAAGTCAATTTTTAAAATGGCTAAAAACATATTTTCGCCGTAATTTCTACAAACTTTATCGGAATGGGGCAAATAATATACCGTTGAAAAGCTAAGGAAAATGCAAAACCTTTTCGTGTTGATGGTTTCCTTTGATTCATAGCCGTTTTCATGTAATTTCGAAAATGGCGTGATCATTCGTTCTGCCTTTATCGCGAAACAGATTCTTCGAAAATGCACCGCGTGAAGAACCTGAACTTCTCGGCATGTCTACTTGAACTTCACTCTGTTTTTCACGTGCTTTTTTCGCTTGTAGCTCTCCATCCACTCACCGGAATTGAGCAAGTGATATACCAGTGGAAAGCTGTTGTAAACACGCAACTTTCCCGTGTTGATCGTTTTTTCATACCCGTGACGATTTTAATAGTTTTTCATCTGAAATTCATCCACTGTAGTAGTTGAACTTCCTGTTGTTTTCAGTTGAACTTCTGTGAAGTATTTTCGTTTGTAATTTTCTCATCCATTCATCAGTGTTACACAAATGATATTTCTTTTGTACAAACCTCTCTCACAATAATTTTTTTAACTTTCTCCGACGAAGGACTTTAACTTATTATAACAAAACTTTTAGCCTTTGCTTTCTTATTCTTTTTAATATAAAATGCATGAACTTCTGGCAGCTATCAACCTGAACTTCTCTCGGTTACGTGAAAATATTTGAGTCTTTTTATGAATTTTTAATCTGATTTTCTTAATCCTTTTTTATGAATTTTGAAGCGTTCTATTTTTAATAGTTGAACTTCTTGTTATTTATTTTTGAACTTCTTGTTCCATTCTTTAATAACGAGGAAAATCTGAGTTTTCTATAATTATCGAACTTCTCCATCTTTTTAATATGGACTTCCTGGTTTTTTTTCTTAGTCTCTTTTTACAAAATTTTGAAGCGCTCTATTATTAGATGTTGAACTTCTTGTTATTTAATTTTTGAACTTCTTGTTTCCATTATTTAATAACAAGGAAAATCTGAGTTTTCTATAAATCATCGAACTTCTCCATCTTTTTAATATGGACTTCCTGGTTTTATTTTCTTAATCTGTTTTATGAAATTTTGAAGCTCTCTATTTTTAAAAGTTGAATTTCTTGTTATTTTTTTGAACTTCTTGTTTCCATTCTTTAATAACGAGGAAAATTTGAGTTTTCTATAATCATCGAACTTCTCCATCTTTTTAATATGAACTTCCTCGTTTTATTTTCTTAATATTTATTATGAAATCTTACCTTGCATGTTTAAATTTATGTGACCTTCTCTTTTCTATAATAGTTCTTTTAGAAAATGTGTAAACTGCATTCCCCTTTCATCATTTTTTTTGTTTTTGCGTTTGATAACAAAGAGAACATTCTTTTTCCTTTTTATTGTTTTGAAGTTATTTTTCTAGACTTCAATTTTGTTTTGTTCTCTTTTCAAAATTGTTTGTCACTTCAAGTTCTAAAAAGTCACAACTCTTCAATATTCTACCTTGCATGTTTAAATTTATTTTCGAACTTGCCGAGATGACACACTTGACCTTCTCGAACACAACATTTTGACCTTCACAAAACAAAAATTGAAAGCCAAAATTTTGACCTACAGAGCATGTACATGTATATATCTAATTTTTCTTTACACATGACCCATTGGGACTATCATATTTATAAGCAATTTGGTTTTGAGGCTAAGGGAGGCCATCTCAAGAATACACAGGATGTGAGATCGCATACCCATGTTAATTTGCACCCCAAAAACAACACAAAAATCACACACACCCTGTTCCCGAACTCTAACAATCTTCCTGCAACTTATGTGACCTTCTCCCTACCTCTATGGTGACCTTCTCCCCTCCTCTGTGGTGACCTTTTAGAAACCAGAAAAATTGTTTTTAATAAAACATTGAGCTTTTGTCTTGTTTCTTTAATTCAATCTTCTTGAATTGTCAAGCTTTAACTTTTTGGTGTTTCTTTTGTGCGACCTTCCTCGGATTTAAGATTTTAGTTTTCATTTTTACGCATTTTTCACACGTGTTTTGAAAGAACTACCTTACTGTTAGAATTTTTTTGCTTTTGCTTTTGATTCTGAACTTCTACGTTGTTTGTTTTGCCAAAAGCAACCTTTTTTGTGTGACATTATTTAACAAAACATGAGCTTCCACCCAAATTATAAGTACTTTTTTCTCCAAAGCGGATTAGAAGTGCTCAACGTAGAGGGATTCACATAAGGAAGAGTTGCGAAAACAAACATAACACATTGGACTTGAACACAGAATGAAGAAGATCAACACACTGGACCGCAGCCGTACTAATTACTGTAGAAAATTGTGGTTTCCATTTTTTTCACGTACTGGATAGTTCCAATACATGACCTTTCCACACAATAATATGTGAACTTCTCAGAACATAAATTTCATTGACCAGTTTTCTACACACGTAACATACATGAATGAGGTTGAAGATGTGCACGTGGGATGCATCAACATGTGGGAAAGTTTAGTATTACTAAATAGCACACGGAAATCAAACCCATCGGAAAGAGTTTTTGACCAAACTCAGAAGATACTTCAAGCATTCCTAGTATGGCCTTGAACAGGATTACAATAGTCAGCGTTTGGTGATTTGCACTTCCGAATAACAAAAATATAAATGATGTATCTAAAATATCGCAACAAGTGTTAATTTTTTTCCAACAAGAATAAAGGTGAACTTCATGCTTTTTCGTTCTGAACTTGTCGTATGGTTTTTAGCACCTAATTGAACTCCTACGATTCATCATCAATCAAATGGAAAACCTTATAAAATGAAATGGCCAACTCTCATGGGCATAACAACAAAACAGGCGTACTGGACTTAGTAATTTTTTTTTACCTTTATTGCTGATCAAACTAGCTCTTTCTCGCAAGGTCTGTTGTTGCATCACAGTAGCAAGTATAATTGGGACAATTTGCAGAAGCTGGTAGCTGGACCTTCGAAGAGGACGAGCGCCTGCAGCGCGGCCACCTAGAGAAGAAAATGGATGGGGAAGGGAATGTGAGGGAGGACGCTGTCGTGGATGCGTCGCGCTCGGGGATGGAGGAGCTCGCTGGAGACACCACTGCCTCCATGAGCGTGAGATGCGTCCTGAAGTAGCCGGCGACGGTGAGGCAAGACGAGAGCCAGCCAAGGAGCACCACCCACATCGTCTCCGCCAGGCGCGCCTCTATCCTCCACGGCACCATCGCATCCATGCACATCACTAATAAGAGGCACCTCCCTTCTGCAAGCAAGCATCGCCCTAAGTAAATCAGCGGGGAACGGAAAATGAAGAGAACTGAAGAGAGTAAGCTTACCCTGATGATGCAGTGATGAAGAAGCTTTTCCCTGTTAGCCTGATGAAGAATGGAAGCTGAAGAAATTGGTGTTGGGATCCTGCAAGTAGACGAGAAGAAATAGTTTGACGGAAGATGCAGTAGCCATCAGCCCATCACCCATCCCTTTCACCTTTCAATCCGTGGCAACAAATATCTTCCGATTTTTCTGCTATAATATCAGGCTCTAGGCGCAAATGTTGGAGCTGCAAATGCCAAAAGAGGTCATCATCTGTCCACATACAGTAAAGTTTTCAACTGAAAAAATTGTACTAGCTCGTACTGTAACTTGCAAATGATCATTTCTACAAAAATATTAGATTCAAGCTAGTACTGGTGGAGTACCAACAAAGAAAGCATTTACTCTAGAGCATTCATCAACTTAAATGCCCCTTTTCAGCACGGCAAACTGCTACCGTCCCCTTGTCAGAATCTGTCACGCATGATGAATTAACCTCAACAACACAAAAATTTGCACTTCCCAAACACAAAACATAGAAACCAGATACATGAATCAGCAACGCGAAAATTAAATCCATGTTGATAAGAGTCTGCGTTCTGAACGCTAAATCTTCTCTGTACGCTAAATCTGAACTTCAGCAAAAACAATAAAAGTGGCGCTGGTGAGGTCGGCGGTCACAGAGGAGCCTGTCGCCGGTGTTTTTCCAGCAACGCCGGGGAGAGGGAGGGCATCCCCGCAGTGGAAGAAGGCAGAAGCGCACGGAGGTGAAGCAGCGCGTGGGATGGCCGGATGGGGGACGGTGGTGCACGGAGGCAGGCAGCCAGCTGAGGAGGTAGGGCGGCGGTCTTGCAGAGGCAGGAGGCGAGCGTGGGAGGCTGGGCGCGATGGGGAAAGACGGGACCACAACGCCGGCCCTACCATTTCTCATATACTACCATTTCTCATATATATAGGGGAAAATGCATGTAGTTACACCCATTTCTCATATACTACCATTTCTCATATATATAGGATAGCACTATTCTAATAGCGTTACCATTTCTCATATATATACTACCATCTTAGAATAGCGTTACCTATATATATATATATATATATATATATATATATATATATATATATATATATATATATATATATATATATATATATATATATATATATATATATATTCTAAGCGTGAGAGCGTAGAATAACGTATTCTACACCCCCTAGTAACGCCATGTACAAAATGTAGTAAAATGGTGTAAAAAATGTAGTAATTTAGAAAATATTTCTTTTATCATCTATGTTTGTAATTTACTATATTTTTATGAAAATTACTATATTTTACATAGTGTGTTACTATATTCTGTATGTACCGTTACTGGGGTGTAGAATAAGCTATTCTACACTCACGCTTAGTTTAGCGTTACTAAGATGAAGTGAAAACACGGACATGAGATGAAGTAAATTATGGACAAATATAAACAAAATAAATACATCAAGAAAATTAAAAAAAATCGTTTCTTAGTTAACCGATCATAAAAACGTCCACAACGTCAATAATTCACATGGCACTCCAGATATAACTTGACCAAATAACCACGACACACGTATGTAACAGTACACAAGTGAAAGGAATAGAGGAAATCACACGTTGGCAGGCTCTCTAGACGCGCCACAAGTGAAAAGAATAGAGGAAATCACACGTTGGCAGGCTCTCTAGACGCGCCACGCCTCAGTGCACGCCACCGGCGTCGTGCTTGTGGTTGTGGCCGCCGACGCCGGCGTGCTTGTGGAGGCGGTGCTCCATGGCCGCCTCGCGGTGCGCCACCTTCTCCCGGTGCAGCTGCGCCTCGGCGGCGGCGACCTTGGCCCTGCCGCGCTCGTGCGCCAGCTTCCGCTCGTCGTGCGACCTCGACGTCGCCGCCTCCACCTTCTCCGCCAGCTTGGCCCACGCGATCTTCGCCTTGGCCCTCAGCGCGCTCGAGCCATCCTTCACTTTCACCTTCGCTTGCTGCATCTCTTCGTGTTGTCTAGCTAGCTTGAGCTTCTTCTTCTCCTTTTCTTTGTTGTCTTCTGGATGAGGGTGATTTTTTATATAGGCCGAGTGGTTGTCCGGGTGGGCGAACCGTCGTGGCAAGGGTGACGGGTGAGAGGTCGCTGTTGAGAGGTCGGCCGATCGATAGGGACCTGCTGTCGGTCGACATGGAGGAAATAAAAAATGAAAGGACGAATAGATGCATGCAAACTGCAGAAGCTACTTTACTAGCGGTGAGACATGATAACGTGGAAAGCTGGTAATCAAAGTGGATTTGGCCGTAATGACATCGAAAGTCTAAAAATACTCGAAGATTCTTGTGAAGTTTTTCAACTAGGAAAAAACAGTTCAACAAAACAAGGGAGCAAAGAAACAAAATGCTAAACATCGTGTGGAATTTTTATTTCAAAATTATTAGTCGAAACAGGTGGCATTTAAAAGATGGTGACAAAATGCCATTTATGGCGATTGGAGAGAACGAAAACAAAGAGAGGAAATAATAGCAGCTGCAGCTTTTTCAGCTAACAAATTTTTTTTTTTTTGAGATCTCGCAAAACTTTATTAATTTTGAGCAATGGACATGGGTACAAGGTTTGGGTCATGAGGGATGTCCAACCACACACATGGCTAACTACACCTAGGTTACAAGCAAATTTGGTGAGACTATGAGCCTCAAAATTATGGTTCCTACGCTCATGAACGAAAAAAAAAGAGAGATAAAACTATTACAATGTTCCTTCATTTCATGTACTGTGGCAGCATTTGGGCCTCCGGTCCCCTTCGCGATAAAAGCAGCTGCAGCTTATTCAGCTAACAGGACAGAGAGGAAAGAAAAGGCCAGCTGAAAGCCCAAGTAGTGTACTCGAAATCTAACGTCCCAATTACACAGTACGCTGGAGCTCTAGCCCTCATATTATCCAGCCCAAGGGAGAATGAAGATTCTCCTCGTCGTCATATGCACTACTCGGACCTCCTATTTGACGCTTTGTGCGTTAAAACGACGTACGGTATCAGAGAGTGCTGATTTACGGGTTGGCGCACATCAACGCTGCCTAGAAGCTCATCCCAAGCTGGATTTTTCAATATATTTTTTTGAAGATAGTTTTTTTCCTACGGTTTTCAAATCATTGACCTTTCAAAAGACCAATCAGCTGGATTTTTCTGAAAATATTAAAATATATGATAGGATTCTAAAAATGCGCCATTTTTTCTAAAGTCTAAAAAATGAACAACTTTATTTGAAAATTACATACATTTTAAAATATTGACATATGTAAAACTTGTTAATTTTTTAACACTTTTTAAATCAAGATCTGGATATTTTTAAATCTGCGAACAGTTTTTGTTGAATAGTGTGAACATTTGTGTGGAAAACTGTGGACTTCCTGAAAAACCATATGCGAACATTTTAAAATGGTTAAAATTTAAAAGGTTGTGGGTTTTTTAAAAGACATTTACTAAAATTTGTGAAAAATTTGAAAAGGAAAAAACTATAAGACGAAAAAGCGACCAAGAATAGAAAACAAATATTAACAGAAAAACAGCCAAAAAATGAAAAGGATTGTAGAATCTTTCTAAAACCGGAAAAACACATCCACGAAACCTTAGAAAAATAGTGAAACAGGAAAACCAATTTGGGTCACCCCAACTTTTCTCAGTTTATTTGTTACCCCGATATTCTATTGCAAAGCGCGCCAAATAGGATTCACCTCCACTACTGATCCCCTAAAGAGCAGGCGTATCTACATCTCGCTTCTTTCAACGAATTACAGGTTGGGATCACCATTTTTTATGCAAGAACAGGTAGCGCTCATATCGTCTTTTCCACAGAACTCACCAAACAAGTGGTTTTTCTCTCATTGCCTCCAACTAGATTGGTATCATTTTTTCTCATTCTTGCTATCTTTTGCTCCCACGTGGCCGAAAGAGCAGACAATTTTTTTTAGTTTATTATGTCATTGTTCCTTTTTTGTTTTCAATATTTTACATGTATGAAGACTGTCCTTGACCTTGCGAAAACATCTTTTATAACATGAACACATATTTGTGCATATGTATAAAATAATTGTTATAAATATTTTTCGATAAAATCATGGACATTGAAAATTCATGAAAACTTTTCAAAAATTACATAAACGTTTTCCAACAAGCGTGGACATTTGTTTTGAAATGTGCATGAACTTTTCAGAGAAATTTTTAAACACTGCTTTAAGTTATTGAACAATTTGTAAAATGTGTGAACAGTTTTCTAAAATGTGGTCATCATGTGTACTAAAAAATGTTCATCGCATTATTATTATTTTGGAGTAGGTGTATTTGAAAATTTTCAACGATTTAGAAATTTTATTGTATATTTAACAATTGTGTCAGTGCATTTAAAAAACGTTCATTGTGTATCTTTAAAAGTCATACATGATTATTTTTTAAACACGACGAACATATTGTTAGTACATCTTGATTTTTTTTAAATATGTGATGAGCAATTTGTAAATACAATGACGAACATTTTTCAATACATTATGAGCGTTTTGTAATACCACTACGTACAAAAAAAGAACCTGACTAAAAGAGAAAATAAAAAAATCATAATGACATAAAAAATCAAACAAAGAAAATAGAAACAAAAAAATAAACAAAAGGAGACAAAGTTGAGAAAGAAAAAAAAATGGCAAACTAGACTGGTCCAGTATGTGGCATCTCGTGGGTGAAAGAACCCGTATACTCCAGAGTGGCGACTGCGAGGAAAAGGAAATTGTTTGGTGGGCCGAACCACTTGGAGGAGCACCGATAGCAAGCACTAACTCACAATAAGCGAGATATAGTTATTACGCCAAACCGCATCCACGTCGGGCCCCTCCAAACTAGTCAGTGGCCTCTCCTCATTAGCTCAACCGTGGACTAGTGCGAGCATACCACTTCTTGGTCGCAGTTAGTAGGAGAAGACTAGCGGACGCATGAGTGGTAAAGTGGTAGCGAGTTGCTAACAGCCAACTCGTTCGACTTATATATAGAGCAAAAAATAGTGTTTAGTCCCATACTCCTCATGGAAATAATAGTAGTGCAGTACTTCAAAATACCTAGTGATCAATATATTTTTTACTAGCGGTGGTAAATTTCAATGCAAACTGCTTTTCCTAGGTTTCAAAGAATCAAGGAATCAGTACTTTTACAAGCAGGAACAATAGTTAACTTGGCAGCAAAAACCTATTGGCACAAAAAATTGTTCTTTAGGCGGTTACTAGGAAGTTTCCCATTTTGAGCATTCTGATACTTTCAATAATATAATTAACATCATTTTTCTCACTGTGAAAGGCTTGAACAAACATTTGTTATTTACATCAATGCATGTTCGTTCACTTCTGAAATTTCTTCAAGGGCCACAGGCGAGAAAAATGTTCAGTTGTACACAGGGCACCCCTTGACAACTATACCTTTAGCGGTGGGGCAAGAAGCCAGGGGACATCCATCCAAGTCATTGCCCCACCAGTTCAAACTAATGTTCTCCAAGCCTAGGCACAAGTAAATTAAGACAGCCATGAACGCCAAACCTGCATCTAGTGCACCTGAGAGCAGATAATTGTGTCGTTCCCACCAGTCACGCCGATATCTATACATCACATAACCAGACAAAAACCCAACAAGTATCCATGTGGTGTAGTTTACCGAAGTGGCAGGCGGCATCTTGACGGCACAACCGATCATCACAGGCATGTTGATGAGTAAGATCCAGTTCTGGCTTGGGAATGCCTTGTGTGCAAACCATACAAGCAGCGGAGCAATAGCGCCCCCCAAGAAGAACCAGTTCACTGCCGAGTAAGTTCCTAAGACCCCGAATATTCTGCGAGGTCCAATAAGTCCCCATATGACCGACGCGTCATAGAACACATGATCGGTGGGGCATGTCCAAGGGTTGTCTGCTGGGAGAAGCTCAATGTTGCAGATGTTGGGGATTGTGTCCATAAGCCACCATGCCGTTCCAAGGTACACAAATGCCGCAATTGATGTTCCTACCACCTGCCATTTTTCCAATAAGTTGTTGCTTACTGTCGCAATACAACATGATCTTGTGTGCTCAGGTGGAGTGGAAATGATAGATAAACTATGTATATGGCTTAGTGGCCCTTACCTGAGCCATAAACATTGTCCTTGGGGGAATCTTCATGTAGTGGCCCAACTTAAAATCTTGCAGAAACATCAGAGCTTGATGCATGCTGATATAACCGTAAACCTTAAAGCACATATTCGCGACGGGTCGTCCAGGGTACAAGTACCCGATGATATATTCTGTGACGATGTTTAATCCCGGGGTCTACATATAGTGGAAGAATGTGAGTTGTGGATCTGGCGCTTTAGATCATGCCAGTTGTTGGAATCCTTACCTGGTTTGTTGTCGCTGTGATGATCCCAATTGGGAGGGTGAAGAAAAAGGCAATGGCGCATGCAAGCAGTACTCCCCACCATGGCAGCTGGAGCTGCTCGATGTAGTACTCGCAAGCAAATACGGTGCCAGCAATGCTAACAAGAAGGATGCAGATGAACCACCACTCAGGGACCTGCTTATATCTCCTCATTAGCTTGGTATGTATGTCCACATTTTTCCCTTGAAATGTTGATCTACTTAACTGCAAAATTTCGCTGGACACAAGAATCATGACCCTTAGTTGCCGCGCCCATGTGATTTTGCACAACAAAGTCACAAATTCTTACCTTCCGTGGAATAGGAGAACATGAACGATCGTCGCGGTAAGTGATGCGAAGCTGACACCGTATGTGATTGCCAATAGAGTGCTGAGATATAGTGGCCCATTTCTCTCGTAGGCCTCCGTGTCGAAATGGAGATGGTCGTCCACGATGGCCGAGATGTTGTACTTCTGCCCGGTCGAGGTGAACAGATCGGCGGAGAAGATGGGGAAGGTCCGTGCCTTGTAGAAATTAAACCAGTACCCGATGGGTGTGATTACGTACATGATGATGAAAAATCCCGCGGCGACATTCACAGTGGCGAACCAGGGGCTGACGAGAGGGCTCCCGAGGTAGGAGGATACGGACGCCCAGTCGAGGCCGATCGCGCCGATGCCTAGCCCGCGGAGGCCTGAGCCGAGCTGCTGGCCAAGCACGGAGTGGGGGAAGACCCAGCAGATCCAGGAGAGGGAGGTGAGCATCTGGAACAGATAGCCCGGGAAGACATAGTACGCGAAGCTGCAGACGAACGCCACCAGGAAGAACTGGTTGCGCGTGAAGCCGCCTTTTTGGCGCCCTTCTTTCTCGTGGAGCGCCCTGATGAGAAAAATGCATTAAAATTCTTCCCAAGGAAGCTATTGATTTTATAGAGTAAATTACATTGGCGATACAACAACTAACCACACGGAAGGAATTTTCATACAAAAACATGCCCTAATTATCTTTTGCGGGTATACATGTCCTAAGGGCGCGCTTGGATTGGGAGTCTTTGAATACACCGGTATTTAACTTACAGGTGTAATTTACCGAGCTGCGAAGGAGTTTCGGCTGGAAATGAAACGGCGGACGGAGTTTGTGGGAGTAAATCCTAAATTGTTCGAATGACACCTCCAACGTGGTTTGTGGGAGTAAATCCTCACGTGTTGATTGCCATATGCGACGACTGGCAGGAAAATCCTCACGTGTTGATTGCCATATGCGACGACTGGCAGGAAAATCCTCACGTGTTGTGACAATCTAACCGAATTATTGAATTTCTTGGAACCGGCAGTGATCACGTGTTCATGACGTAATTTTGACGAGTCATGATCCATGACAGGTAGCTAGCCAGCTACTGGTCTTTGCTCAGCCAAATCAAAGAAACTCTTACTAGTCTAAGAAAAATAATACTCTCTCTGTTCCAAAATATTTGTTTTTTAAGATTTTAATTGTTTTTTTAGAGATTTCAACAAGTGACTACATACGAAACAAAATAAGTGAATGCACACTCTAAAATATGTCTATATAAATCCGTATATATCAGTCCATTTGAAATATCTAAAAAAACAAATATTTAGGAACAGATGGAATAATAAATAATCATGGCTTGTGAATTAAGCTCAGACATCAACAAGTCAACCCTCTGACCAAGTAGTAGTATTAAGTTGTGTGTAATGTGATGACTAATTAGCGGTTAAAACTAATCATGTTGCTTGCCGGAGATGTGGGAAGCGTGTACCTGAAGAGGGAGACCTGCACGAGGTTGGACGGCCACCACATGGTCGCCGGCTCCACGAGGTACCGCCGGAATATGCCCGCCCACCCGAACCCGAGCACCTGGGTGGTGAGGACGACGAGGAGGGAGACGAAGAAGGTGAGGTTCTTGCCGTAGAAGACGCGGACGGCCGTGACGACGTGGATGGCGTAGACGGTGCCGGCGCCGGCGTTGGCGAAGATGGTGATGACCACGTGCTCCTTCACGTTGAAGGGCCCCGGGTTGAGGGTGAACTCGTACGGCCTGCCGCGGAAGAAGGCGCGCTCTGGCAGCGCGGCTGCCATGAGCCGGCCGAGCGGCACGACGGCGACCTGGGCGGAGATGGCGGTGACTGTGAGCGGCTCCTTGCGGTACCAGAAGAACTGGTTGAGGAAGGAGAGCACGGCGCAGGAGAGCACGCCGAGGACCCACATCCGGAACGTCAGCACCGGCGTGTCCGGGTCGTCGCCCACGGGGACCGTCAGCGCCACCTGCTCGATCGGCGAGTTCTCCCCCTCCTCCTCCTCCTCATCCTGCTCCGGCGAGCTGCGCGACGTCGACGCCGGCACTGCATGGGGAGCAGAGACCGGTTAAATGGCCAGCAGCTGGAGAAGAGGCGCGTGCGTGCGTGGAAGGAGCGGAGAGCCGGAGACGCCGAGCTTACGGAGTGGGGAGGTGATGTGGTCGCCATCGAGCTCCGCTTCATGGTGGGAGCGGGAGGAGGACGCCATGGCTACCGCCTCCTTCGGTGGTCCTCCGCGGTAATTCTTCTTGGGCTGTGACGACGTCGTTGCTTCATCTCGTAATTTAATTGCTCTGCATTGCACGCGATGCACGCGTCGATATATTATAATCAACTGAGTAGTACGAGGAGGATATCATAAACAGAAATGGCAGAATCCAAACATAAATTCCACACCGAAAGGAAACTTTGCAGACATAAGCATAGATAGATAGATTCCATTTATAATTTGTGGCCTAGCAGCGTCACACATTCTACATCAGAAAAAACAAAAAACCGTCAAGACAAGCATGCATGTCGGCTTGCTAGAGTGAGCGAGAAATTAATCGCAACGAATATGATGGTTTGTACGGCTCCGGCTTTGCCAGCGGGGCCAAAGAAAATCAGTGGGAGTGGGGTGCCCATCAAACGTACGCCCTCCTTTAATTAGAGGTCCTTTTCTGGCAGAATTGACGAGCTACTAGATCCAAATCAACGAGAGCCACTGGATACATATCCATGGCTGGTTAGAGCATCTCCAGCGCTGGCGGACCCAGACCGAACCCGGCGAGCGATTTTGGCGTGAAAGAGCCGCGGGCCCGTCGAGTCAGCGAGACGGCGCTTCATCGTCCTCATCGTCTCGGCCTCATGGGAATCAATGCCAATGCTGCCATACCGCCGGCCACGGTCACTCTTGCCATTGATTCCTCATCACGGGCGGCGCGTCACGGGCGGCTCGACGACGCTTTCCTCCGCCACGCCAGACATCGCGGCGCTGGCTATATAGGCCGGTGGCCTCCTCGCCTCGCCACACCAGCCCTAGTCACCATCGACCGCCGCCGAAGTTTCTCCTCTCCTGCGGCGATCCGCCGATGCTTCTTTTCCCCGCCTCCTCTCTCCCAAGCCCGATGGTCAAGCGTTTTCAGCGACGCGACGGCGGCCAACGGCAGCCGCCGCCGCTTCACGAGTGGAGGCGGCTTCTGCTCGAGGCGAACATCCCGGCGCCACCGGACATGCGCACGGGCCGACAGGTGGAGACTCAAAGAACGGGGAAGTTCCTATTCCCCGGTGCCGACGCCGCCGAGGCGCGTTTCACCTTCTTCACGCCGAGATCGACCGCGTGTGAGCCTCCCTCACAGAAGAGCAGCTCGCCCTCCCCAGTACGCCGCCAACAACCACGCGACATGGGCGGCGTACTTCCATCACCGCCGAGCAGAGGGTCAAGGCCCACCAACGGGCGCCGCGTGGGCGGCGCTAAGAACAACGGCGGGCGTAGGGTGGTGGGCGCTTCGGCCGCGACGCTTCGACAACAGGTTGAGTACCTTTGAGGGCGGCAACGACCGCGCAGAGCACCGCCTGCCATGGCGGCCGACCGTCCACCGCCAACGCACCGGGCAATGGATGCCTAGGAGGTTCGGTTCCTCCTTGACTTCCTCCTCGCACTCCTCCTCCCGTTCTTCTTCCCACTCCTCCGGCTCGTCGGCGTTGGTCAGCGTCAAGGCCGAGCCGGCGAGACGCGCTGCTTTCGGCCGACTTTCGCAGGTCTGAGCATCATCATAAGCGAGGCGGCGGGCACGCCTCGCCGCCTCCTCGCGCCGTCAAACCAAAGACGGAGCTTGCTCGCGTCGCGGAAAACGGAGCCGGGCTCCCCGCCGTGAAGACGCGAGCACGGCGACGGGAGCTTCGAGAGGCGGCGGCCTAAAATGGGCGCACGACCATCGGTCAAGATGGAGATGGAGCGCCAGTACACGCCTCGGAGCACTTCAGCGCCGCCACGGGGCCCGATGAAGGAGGCGCTGCTGCCCTCGGCGATGACGATGACGACGACGCCGCCATCGCCATCGGTCCGCCATGGCGATGCCGGGCAGGGGTCCAGCAGGGGCGGCCGCGTCAAGGAGGAGAAGGCCGCCAACGACGACGACGGCGAGGATGGCGGCGACTACGCCGCGTTCAGCGACTTCTTCGGCCCGTAGTTGTAGTTTCGGCCTTTTTTTTAGATAAATTTACTATGTAAAATGTCAAACATGTCTAATGTATGCCAAGTTTGCCGAATTTTAGCCGAACTTTGCCAAATGTTTTTTTAACTTAAACGGCGTCTGGGGCGGCCCTGGGGTCGGCGACTGGGAACTCACTCGCCCCCAGGCCGATCTTTTGCGCCGGCTCGCCCCCAGACGGCGATTTTACACGCACCCCGGTGGGCCAACGGCTGAAGATGCTCTTAGAGCATCTGTAATGGAGCCCTTATGTCCGCCTCAAATATTCAGACAGTCTACCTGAACAAACACAAAAAAGCCACCCAATTGGACCAGACAAATTCAACCCAAATGTCAAGGGTGACCGGTAGTCCCCATACCCGACCCATATCTGCGGCGGATATGGGGACGCCCGGACACATTCGCCATATAGGACTGACCGCAAGGGCCCACATCAATTCACTTGAAGAAGTCCCCTCCCCTCCCCCATCACAGTGTAGTTTTGCTGGCATCATAACCCATGCCGCCGCTGACCCTGCCGCAACCAGTCAAGGTCGTTGTCACCGGCCACTGCCCCGGTATGTCCAACTCTCCCGGATATACACCCCACACCCTATGTGTTTGATGAAATATCCCAACACGTTTTCCATTCTTTTGGTCATTTCTAGGTCACTGATGGATTCATCCAGGAATGATGGCTATGGAAACACGGACCTTGACAAATTCATATTCAACAAGTTCATCAATTCCTCGGATTTGGAAAACAAAAATGCTGACATGATGATGATGAGCATCCATGAGGAAATGAAGAAGGCAGAGGAGCACGTACTAAACTTCAAGGGTTCCATATAGGGACGGAGAGTTATTCCACGGGATAGGATTGCCGGTGCATGGCTTCTATCCACAGACTACTTCACACTAAACCCAACATACCATGAATGTTTGTTTCGATGTCACCTTCGAATGATCGGAGGATTGTTGCGGAAAACTTTCTTTCTCTCCTCTGCAGAAATGCACAACTGCTCTTAGGAAGCTTGCTTATGGTAAGGCCACAAATGCAATTGATACTGAAATCCGGATGGGAGAGACCACGGTCCTGAACACCACGGTGCAATTTTCATGCACTATGGTGACGGTGTTTGGACCATAGTACCTGAGAGATCCAACTATGGAGGACATACAAAAATATTGTTGGCAATTAGGGCATCAAGAGAATTCCCATGTATGCTGGGTTCAGTTGATTGCATGCACTGGCAATGGAAGAACTGCCCAAAAGGTTTGCGCGGTCAATACCTAGATCACGTCAAAGTAATCACCATCATACTTGAAGCAGTGGCAACGAATGTGTTGTGGATTTGGCATACTTTCTTTGGCACGCCTGGTTCTAACATGACATTAATATGCTCCAACGATCTCCTTTGTTTAAAAGACTTTTGTGATGGGGTTGCTGGCCAATGCGGCCAACAACTCATCACCGGCGTCAGGCCGAGAGGCTGACACACATTGGCACATTAGTGGAAGAAACGGTTAGTGGCCATGGGAAAATTTAATTACTATTACAAAAAAAGTTCGAGCATGTTGAACACAAAGCAAGTGGATAATTTATGTTTACTCTTGGAACAAAATTTTTAGTACACCCGGAACAATTCACAATTACTAGTGGAACACATTTTTTGTTCTTGTGGAATAATTCACTATTACTAGCGCAAAATGAATAATTAGTGCTCGTAAACAATTCATGATCACCAATCGAACAACTCCGAGTGACTATAAAAACCATCTATGTGAAACAACAATTTAGTTCTCACGAACAATTCATATAATGTCAATGGAACACCGAGTCCTCATGGAACATTGGTGTGATTATAGCGAGATAGCACAAAGGTTCATACAGGACTATTCACATCCTAAATGCGCCGGATATGAAGAAATGAATAGTGCTCGCATCACATTTCACAACTATCACAAAAAAAATACATATATAGCATAATGCACAATGGCGAGTGAAATAAAATTTTAAATCCAGCACAATATAAGAAAAGTACTCAAGTCGCAGTTTGGGGCCATAAGTATAAAAAAATGCTATATCGCATCAGCAAATAAAAGGTAAATATTTTTTGTTGAATAATTTTTAAGATTATTAGTTGGAACAATCACATTAAAAATCTATAACACACACTTGTGAAATAATTCAAAGAGAGAAAAAGAGCTCAACGACAAAAAAAAAAGAACAATATAATGTTCGCTAAATTGCGAGCCTCGACATTCGAGCTGCTAAACTAATGAGCCCAAGGCCCAGGTAGGATACACGCAGAATGTAAGGCCAACAATACATGGTGGGATCAACTAATTAACGAGCGCTCCTTCGGGAGTCTCGCAACGATCAGCGCCATTTGGCGCGCTCACAGTCATTCGCCACGTGTCGCGCTCTGGGCGCTCCCTCCGGATTTTGTTTTTTTATTTTTCTGCACGCGTTTTCGGCTTTTTAAACGGTTTTTCCGGGTTTTTGACGCTTTTGGTTTTCCACGGTCTTCCCTAGCTTTTCGACCAAAAAATATTTTGAAAAAATATTTTTTGCACAAAAACGCATTTTTTCGAGAGTCACGGTTTTGTTTTCGCGAGAGGCACGGTTGTACTTTCGTGAGAGGCATGGCCGTGCCTCTTGGAAACGAAAAAAAACGTGTTTTCTGTTTTTTTTCCTTTCGCGAGAGACACGGTTTTGCTTCCGCGAGAGGCACGGTTGTGCTTTCCCGAGAGGCACGGCCGTGCCTCCTCGGAAACGAAAAAAAACATGTTTTCTATTTTTTTTCCTTTCGCGAAAGGCACGGTTTTGCTTCCGCGAGAGGCACGGTTGTGCTTTCGCGAGAGTCACGGGCGTGCCTCCTCGGAAACGAAAAAAAAACATGTTTTTTGTTTTTTTTCTTTCGCGAGAGGCACGGTTTTGCTTATGCGAGAGGCACGGTTGTGCTTTCGCGAGAGGCACGGGCGCGCCTCTTTCGGAAAGGGAAAAATACACGTTTTTTGTGTTTTTTCTTTCGCGATAGGTACGGTTTTGCTTCTCGAGAGGCATGATTGTGATTTCGTCAAAGGCACGGGCGTGCCTCTTTCGAAAGAGAAAAAAACCCGTGTTTCCAGTTCGGTTTTTTCGTCGTTTTTTTCGTGAAAAAGGTTCATCAAAACCTATCAACATTGGATCTAGTTTTGAAGATTTCGACGCAAGGAATCCAACGGCGAAAGCGGTTCGAGATTTGGACACACGGTTTAAGAGATAAAACATTTTGAATAAACGGATCTACGAAAAAAAGGGAAAACTCCCAGGTTGCGACAAGTGGCGCACATACAGCGTGCCACTTGTCGCAACATGGGGAAGTTGGAGTGATCTCCGCAAGGAGTACTCCTTTTTTTTAGGCAACATCATGAAGATTTTATTAAGTCATCACAATGTTTACAGGGACCGATGGTAAATTCCCGGGATGACCTAACCAAACATGGCGGCCACCACCGAGAGATAAAGCATGCTTCGCTAAGTTGTGAGCTTCAAAATTTGAGCTCCTAAACTCATGACTGAAAAGACAGAAATCAAAAGCTAAAGAATGTTCAACTATCTCATGAATGACTGCTCCGTAGCTTGCCAAATTCTCCTTGTGGATGTCCTGCACCACCGTTTTGCAGTCCGATGCAACTTGGATGCGCCTCAGATAGAGATCATCCGCCAGTGCAAGTGCCTCTCTAATAGAAAGTGCTTCCAAAGTCGGGGGATCCACCATATATCTAAAAGAAAGAGTCGAGGCTCCGATAACATACCTCTGTCGTCTCTACAAATCACCCCCACTGTCCCACCATTTTTGGTTACCGCTGCATCGGCGTTAAACTTCGCGTAACCTGATGGTGGTGCAAGCCACCGCGCTGGTCGGGCGCTGGTAGAAGGGGTCGAGGAAGGATGCCTCTGCTGGGTCACTCGTAGTTCATCCAAATATTTTGATATGAAGCTGTTGACAGAGTATGGTGCCTGAAATATATTCTCGTGAATTGCTTTACGCCTCGCATACCAAAGTGCCCAGAGCGTCACCACCAGGAGATCGAAAAGGTCATTCGTCAATATTTCATGTAGTGCAAACAGCCACTCCTTCGGACCATCTTCCTCGCGCTCAACCATATGCTGGACCAACTCATCTGGAGCCAAAGCCCAAACACTTGCTGCCATCGGACATGAAATGAGAGCATGTTTCCATGTATCAGTCGCCCCACATAGCGAACAAGTGTCTTCTGTTGCCATGTGACGACGTTTGAGGACCGAGCCCGTGGGCATGGAATGACAGCTAGTCAGCCACACCTGAACACCTTAAGTTTGGATGGTACTTGCATGTGCGGATCATGGACCACTTCTTGGTGTCTTGATGCTCATAAGATGTACCGTCCTCCTCGCCTAACCAAGCCTCCTGTTGTGTTTTGTTTTAGTATCATTGGTAAGCGTAAGCGACCGCTGAAATTTCCTCGAGGCTCCTCATGCCAGGCCCAGAAATCTCCCACCCGGCGAGTGCATAGCGGAATCCGTAGAATCTCTTCCGCATCAAAGTGGGTGAACATCGAACGTACCAGGTTTTCATTCCACGTTGCTGATGTTGGATCTATAAGATGTGCCACTCTCGCCGGAGGGTTCTGAGCGAGAGAGCATATGGGTCGCTTAAGACCATCACGTGGGATCCAGTTATGCCGCCAAATATCGGTCGTCTCCCCGTCTCCAATTCTCCTGATGACCCCTTGCGCCAGGATGTCACAACCATCCAAAATCGCCCGCCATATCTGGGATGGGTGCGATCCCAGTTCTGCTTGAAGGAGAGAGCAGTGTGGGAAGTAAACTGCCTTGAGGATTCTGGCGCTGAGCGAGCTGCTATTTGTTAGGGTGCGCCATGCATGCCTTGCCAGTAGGGCGAGGTTGAAAATCTCCACGTCACGGAAACCTAGGCCCCCCAAGTGCTTCGGCATAGTCATTATGTCCCACGCCACCCAACTGGGCTTTCTCTTTCCATGCTTGGAACCCCACCAGAATTGTCGAATGATAGACATGATGCTGTCACAAAGGCCTCGTGGTAATCTGAAGCAAGCCATGGAGTAGACTGGTATAGCTTGAGCAACAGATTTGATCAAAACTTCTTTACCAGCAGCTGAAAGTAACTTCTCCATCCACCACTTAATCTTCTCCCACACTCGGTCCCGAAGATATTTGAACGTACCGTTTTTAGAGTGGCCAACATCTGTAGGCATTCCTAGGTAACATTCACTCAAAGACTCGTTTTGTACTTGCAAATTGTTCTTGACAATTTCTCTTGTCTGTACTGGGCAACCCTTGCTGAAGAAAATAGAGGATTTTTCATTGTTGATCTGTTGTCCCGAAGCAGAACAGTAAGTATCAAGCAGGTTTGATACCATAGTTGAGCTCTCCCCACTTGCCTTAAATAACAACAGGCTATCATCTGCAAACAAGAGGTGGTTGACGGTGGGAGCCGAGGGAGCCACCAGGATACCGTGAAGAGACTGAGAACTTGATTTAAGGAGGCACGAAGGCCCTTCCGCTGCAATCAAGAACAAGTAGGGGGAGATTGGATCTCCCTGCCGGATACCACGCGTGGCTATAAAAGAGTCAAGCTTCTCGCCATTAAAACAAACAGAAAAAGAGACTGAAGAGACCATGCCCATGACCACATCTATCCAATGTAGATCAAAACCCAGTTTAGTCATGATACCTGTGAGATATGCCTACTCCAGTTTGTCATATGCCTTCATCATGTCCAGCTTCAGTGCACAAAAACTGTTTGACTTTTCTCTCGACCTTTTCATAAAATGAAAGCACTCATAAGCACATATGATGTTATCAGTAATAAGCCTCCTAGTGACAAAGGCAGACTGTTCCTCAGAGATTATGTCAGGCAAAATCTTCTTCAACCTGTTGGCTATCACTTTCGAGGCTATTTTATACAGAACATTGCATAGACTTATAGGTCGGAATTGAGCAAGAACCGTAGGAGTCGTTACCTTAGGAATCAATACCAATACTGTATCATTAACAGATTCTGGGCTCTCCTCGCCCCTTACTATTCTGAGCACTATATTTGTTACTTCATCACCACCTCCCAATGCCTTTGGTAAAAGTGAGCAGGAAAACCGTCTGGGCCTAGAGCCTTTGTCGGAAACATCTGAAATAAAGCAATCTTGACCTCTTCCTTGGTATACGGGGCACACAAGTTTGAGTTCATCTCAGCTGTCACCTTCCTCGGCACATGGTCGAGCACCGCATCCATGTTTTGGACACCTTCGGAGAGATATAGAAGACTGGTAAAAATCATTAGCTAATACCTTTAGCTCTGCTGGATCGGATATCTCCACTCCCAGAGAATTCTTTAGTGCCTTAATCATATTTTTCTTGCGCTGAAGACTGGCTCGAAGGTGAATTTTCTTGTGTTTTTTTCTCCTGCCGAAAGCCACTCTACCCTGGATCTCTGACGCCACATAATCTCCTCCCTATGATACATCTCAATCAGCTTCTCATTGATTTTTAGCTCGACATGGGAAGGACCCGTTCTTGCTGGGTCGTTTTTGAGCTCCTCTAACATCTGTTTGAGTTTTTTAATCTCTTTCCTGACACTCCCGAACGTATCCTGGCTCCACCGCTGCAAGTTAGTCGCCAGATCCCGCAACTTGTGGCATAGCGCTGCCACAGACGTGCACGGAGGACCAGCCCCCCATCCCGAAGTTACTGTGTCAAGGAAATTCTCGTGCGCCTCCCACATGAGCTCGTACCTGAACGGTTTCTGAGTCCGCTCGTTATTTTCTACATCCCACTCTAAGAGTAGAGGGCCATGATCTGATGTAACCCCGGTCAAGTGCGTGACCGCGGCCAGCGGAAACCTGGCCAGCCATGACGCGTTTACGAGAGCTCTGTCAAGTCTGCATCTTGTATAGCTCCCTCCTGTTACTTTCTTCTCGAAGGTCCAAAAATTGCCTTTATAGCCAAGGTCAAGCAACATGCAAACATCAAGGACTTCTCTGACGGCTTGGATCTGGGCATTGATACATGATACGTCCATCTTGCATCATGCTTTTATATCAATATTTATTGCATTACGGGCTGTTATTACACATTATATCTCAATACTTATGGCTATTCTGTCTTATTTTACAAGGTTTAACATGAAGAGGGGGAATGCCGACAGCTGGAATTCTGGCTGGAAAAGGAGCAAACGTTGGAAACCTATTCTGCACAGCTCCAAAAGTCCTGAAACTCCACTAAACATCTTTTTGGAATTAATAAGAATTTTTGAGCGGAAGAAATACACCAGGGGGCCCACACCCTGTCCAGGAGAGTGGAGGCACCCCCTACAGCTGCGCCCCTATCTCCTGGGCCCCGGGTGGGCCTCCGGTGTCCATCTTCTGCTATATCAGAGCTTTTACCCTGGAAAAAATCGTGGGCAAGCTTACGGGATGAAACTCCGCCGCCACGAGGCGGAACCTTGGCGGAATCAATCTAGGGCTCTGGCGGAGCTGTTCTGCCGGGGACACCTTCTCCGGAGGGGGGAAATCATCACCAACGTCATCACCAACGATCCTCTCATCGGAGGGGTCAATCTCCATCAACATCTTCACCGGCACCATCTCCTCTCAAAACCCTAGTTCATCTCTTTGTATCCAATCTTGTATCAAAACCACAAATTGGTACATGTGGGTTGCTAGTAGTGTTGATTACTTCTTGTAGTTGATGCTAATTGGTTTACTTGGTGGAAGATCATATGTTCAGATCCTTTATGCATATTATTACTCCTCTGATTAGGAACATGAATATGCTTTGTGAGTAGTTACGCTTTGTTCCCGAGGACATGGGTGAAGTCTTGCTATTAGTAGTCATGTGAATTTGGTATTAGATTCGATATTTTGATGAGATGTATGTTGTCTTTTCCTCTAGTGGTGTTATGTGAACGTCGACCACATGACATTTCACCATTATTTGGGCCTAGAGGAAGGCATGGGGAAGTAATAAGTAGATGATGGGTTGCTAGAGTGACAGAAACTTAAACCCTAGTTTATGCGCTGCTTCGTTAGGGCTGATATGGATCCATATGTTTAATGTTGTAGTTAATTAGGTTTACTTTAATACTTCTTTTGTAGTTGCGGACACTTGCAATAGGGGTTAATCATAAGTGGGATGCTTGTCGAAGTAAGGGAAGTACCCAAGTACCGGTCCACCCACATATCAAATTATCAAAGTACCGAACGCGAATCTTATGAACGTGATGAAAACTAGCTTGACGTTAATTCCCATGTGTCCTCGGGAGCTCCTTTCTCATTATTAGAAATTGTCCAGGCTTATCCTTTGCTACATAAAGGATTGGGCCACCTTGCTGCACTTTATTTACTTTATTTATTTGTTACTCGTTACTATTTATCTTATCACAAAACTATCTATCACCTACATTTTCAGTGCTTGCAGAGAAAACCTTACCGAAAACCGCTTATATTTCCTTCTGCTCCTTGTTGGGTTCGACACTCTTACTTATCGAAAGGACTACGATTGATCCACTACACTTGTGGGTCATCAAGACTCTTTTCTGGCGCCGTTGCCGGGGAGTGTAGCGCTTTTGGTGAGTGGAACTTGGTAAGGAAACATTTATATAGTGTGCTGAAATTTTCTGTTACTTGTCACTATGGAAACTAATCCTTTGAGGGGCTTGTTTGGGGTATCTTCGCCCCAACCAGAAGAGCAAAAAGTTGCTCCTCAACCTACTGAACTTTATGAAAATATTTACTTTGAGATTCCTTCGGGTATGATAGAGAAACTGCTAGCTAATCCATTTGCAGGAGACTTTTAACATTGCATCCCGATTTACACCTTATCTTTGTGGATGAAGTTTGTGGATTATTTAAGCTTGCAGGTATTCCGATGATGTCGTCAAAAGGAAGGTCTTCCCTTTATCTTTGAAGGAGATGCATTGACATGGTATAGGCTATGTGATGATACGAGATCTTGGAATTATAAGCGATTGAAGTTGGAATTTCACCGTAAGTTCTATCCTATGCATCTTGTTCATCGTGATCGTAATTACATATATAATTTTGGCCTCATGAAGGAGAAAGCATCGCTCAAGCTTGGGGAGGCTTAAGTCAATGTTATATTCATGCCCCAATCATGAGCTCTCTCGGAAATGATTATTCGTAACTTTTATGCTCGGCTTTCTCTTGATAATCGCAACCAAATGCTTCGATACTTCTGTCGGGTTCTTATATCTTTGAAGACTATTGATTTCAAATGGGACTTATTGGAAAGAATTAAACGCAACTCTGAAGATTGGGGTTCCGACGATGGTAAGGAGTCAGGTATGACACCCAAGTTCGATTGTGTTAAATCTTTTATGGATACCGATGCTTTTCGTGGATTTAGCGTTAAGTATGGACTTGACTCTGAGATAGTAGCTTCTTTACCGTGAATCTTTTGCTACTCACGTTGATCTCCCTAAAGAGAAGTGGCTTAAATATAATCCTCTGTTGAAGTGAAAGTAGTTGCACCTATTACGCCGAAGAAAAGAATATTACCTATAGTGATCCTATTGTTCCTACTACATATGTTGAAAAACCTCCTTTTCTGTTAGGGATAAAGGATCATGCTAAAGCTTCATTGTTGTTCGTAAGAGTAATACTAGGACTTATACACCTCCCGAGCAAATTAATGTTGAACCTAGTATTGCTATGGTTAAAGATCTCTTGGATGATGATTTAGATGGGCATGTTATTTATTTCTGTGGTGAGACTGCTAATATTGCTAGGCCAGATACTAAGACACATAGACCTGTCATAGGCATGCCTGTTATTTCTGTTAAAATAGGAGATCATTGTTATCATGGCTTATGTGATATGGGTGCAATACCTTGTACCTTATATCAAGAAATTATGCATGACATTGCACCCATTGAATTAGAAGACATTGATGTTACCATTAAGCTTGCTAATAGGGATACCATTAAACCCTTTGGGATTGTTAGAGATGTTGAAGTTTTGTGTGGGAAGGTTAAATACCCTGCTGATTTTCTTGTTCTTGGTTCCCCACAAGATGATTTTTGTCCCATTATTTTTGATAGACCCTTCTTGAATACGACTAGTGCTAAGATTAATTATGAAAAGAATACTGTCACTGTTGGCATAGATGGTATGTCTCATGAGTTTAATTTTGCTAAGTTTAGTAGACAACCTCATGATAGGGAACCGCCTAGTAAGGATGAGATTATTGGTCTTGCTTCCATTGCTGTCCCTCCAACTGATCCGTTAGAACAATATTTGCTAGACCATGAAAACGATATGTTTATGAAGGAAAGAGAGGAAATAGATGAAGTGTTCCTTAAACAGAACCTATCTTTGAAACATAACCTTCCCGTTGAAATTCTTGGGGATCCCCCTCCACCCAAGGGTGATCCCGTGTTTGAACTCAAACCATTACCTGATAATCTTAAGTATGCTTATCTTGATGAAAAGGAAATATATCATGTTATTATTAGTGCTAACCTTTCAGAGAAAGAAGAAGAAAGATTATTGAAAACTCTGAAGAAGCACCGAGCAGGTGTTGGATATACTCTGGATGATCTTAAGGGCATTAGTCCCACATTATGCCAGCACAAAATTATAGTGGAAAAAGATGCCAAACCGGTTAGAGATCCTGAAAGACGATTAAATCCCAAGATGAACGAAGTGGTAAGAAAGGAGATATTAAAGCTCCTTGAGGCAGGTATTATTTATCCCGTTGCTGATAGTGAATGGCTAAGCCCTATCCATTGTGTTCCTAAAAAGGGAGGTATTACCGTTGTTCCTAATGATAAAGATGAATTGATCCATAAAGAATTATTACAGGTTATAGGATGGTAATTGATTTTCGTAAGTTAAATAAAGCTACTAAGAAAGATCATTACCCTTTACCTTTATTGATCAAATGCTAGAAAGACTATCCAAACACACTCATTTCGCTTTCTAGATGGTTATTACGGTTTCTCTCAAATACCGTATCGTGAAGGATCAATCTAAAACTACTTTTACTTGCCCTTTTGGTACTTTTGCTTATAGACGTATGCCTTTTGGTTTATGTAATGCACCTGCTACCTTTCAAAGATGCATGATGGCTATATTCTCTGATTTTTGTGAAAAGATTTGTGAGGTATTCATGGATGATTACTCATTTTATGGATCCTCTTTTGATGATTGTTTGAGCAACCTTGATCGAGTTTTGCAGAGATGCGAAGACACTAGTCTCGTCCTGAATTGGGAAAAGTGTCACTTTATGGTTAATGAGGGCATTGTCTTGGGGCATAAGATCTCCGAGAGAGGTATTGAAGTTGATAAAGCCAAGGTTGATACTATTGAAAAGATGCCATGTCCCAAGGACATAAAAGGTATAAGAAGTTTCCTTGGTCACGCCGGTTTTATAGGAGGTTCATTAAGGACTTTTCTAAAATCTCTAGGCCTCGACTAATTTATTGCAAAAAGATATTCCTTTTGTCTTTGATAATGATTGTGTAGAAGCATTTGAAATACTTAAGAAAGCTTTGATCACTGCACCTATTGTTCAGCCACTTGATTGGAATCTACCTTTTGAAATTATGCGCGATGCTAGTGATTATGTTGTAGGTGCTGTTCTAGGACAAAGAGTTGATAAGAAATTGAATGTTATCCAGTATGCTAGTAAGACTCTTGATACTGCCGGAGAAATTATGCTACTCTGAAAAAGAATTCTTAGCAGTTGTGTTTGCATGTGATAAGTTTAGACCTTATATCATTGATTCTAAAGTTACTATTCACATCGATCATCTTGCTATTAAATATCTTATGGAAAAGAAAGATGCTAAGCCTAGACTCATTAGATGGGTTCTCTTGCTCCAAGAATTTGACTTGCATATTATTGATGTAAAGGGAGCTGAGAACCCCTGCCAGTATAACTTGTCTAGGTTAGAGAATGTTCTTGATGACCCAACGCCTATTAATGATAGCTTCCACGATGAACAATTAGCGGTCGTTAATGCTTCTCGTCTTTGCTCCTTGGTATGCTGATTATGCTAATTACATTGTTGCTAAATTTATACCGCCTAGTTTCACATACCGACCAAAAGAAAAAGTTCTTTTATGATTTAAGACATTACTTACGAGATGATCCACACCTTTATAAAGAAGGAGTAGATGGTGTTATTAGGCGCCAGTGCCCGAGCATGAGCGAGAACAGATTCTACGTAAGTGTCACTCTGAATCCTATGGAGGATACCACGCTGGAGACAGAACTGCACACAAGGTACTACAATCTGGTTTTTATTGGCCTACTCTCTTCAAAGATGCTCGTAAGTTTGTCTTATCTTGTGATGAATGTCAGAGAATAGGTAACATTAGTAAACGTCAAGAAATGCCTATGAATTATTCTCTTGTTATTGAACCGTTTGATGTTTGGGGCTTTGATTATATGGGACCTTTTCCTGCCTCTAATGGTTATACACATATTTTAGTTCTTGTTGATTACGTTACTAAGTGGGTAGAAGCTATTCCAACTAGTAGTGCTGATCATAACACTTATATTAAAATGCTTAAAGAAGTTATTTTTCCGAGGTTTGGAGTCCCTAGATATCTTATGGTGATGGTGGTTGACATTTTATTCATGGTGCTTTCCGTAAGATGCTTGCTAAGTATGATGTCAATCATAGAATCGCATCTCCTTATCATCCGCAGTCTAGTGGTCAAGTAGAGTTGAGCAATAGAGAGCTCAAATTAATTTTGCAAAAGACTGTGAATAGATCTAGAAAGAATTGGTCCAAAAAACTTGATGATGCATTATGGGCCGATAGAACTGCATACAAGAATCCTATGGGTATGTCTCCTTATAAGATGGTCTATGGAAAAGCGTGTCATTTACCTCTTGAACTTGAACATAAGGCATATTGGGCTATTAAAGAGCTCAATTATGACTTCAAACTTGCCGGTGAGAAGAGGTTATTTGATATTAGCTCACTTGATGAGTGGAGAACCCAAGCATATGAGAATGCCAAGCTATTCAAAGAAAAGTCAAGCGGCGGCATGATAAGAGGATACAAAAGCGTGAGTTTAACGTGGAGATTATGTATTATGATTCAACTCTCGCTTAAGATTTTTTGCAGGAAAACTTCTCTCAAAATGGGAAGGTCCTTACGTTATCGAGGAGGTCTATCGTTCTGGTGCCATAAAAATCAACAACTTCGAAGGCACAAGTCCAAGGGTGGTAAATGGTCAAAGAATTAAACATTATATTTCAGGTAATCCTATCAATGTTGAAACTAATATTATTTAAACCGTAACCCCTGAGGAATACATAAGGGACACTTTCGAACGCCTGCAGACTCGAAAAGGTATAGGTATGTGGTACGGTAAGTAAACCGACTCCAAAATAACTCCAATGGCAATTTTATCAGTTTTGGAATATTTAAGAATTTTAGGAAGAAAGAAGTAGTCCGAAATGGACACGAGGCCTCACGAGTGGAGGGCGCCCACCTGGCGCGCCTGCCCTCGTGGGCACCTCGTGTGCCTCCTGACTCCGCTTTTCTGCACGTTACATATTGCAGTCGGTAAAAATTCATTACATATACTACCGAAGGTTTTGACCACCGTATCACGCAAATATCCTCTGTTTTCGTTTCGAGCTGCTCCTGTTGCAGAATAAAGCAAGATGTCTTCTTAGGAGTCAGTTGGGGAGAGTCGGGTGTCTCACCCAACGCCAGATCCCGGAGCAAATAGCGATGCCTATCACTTTGGACCATCAACGGAGGATGAGATGGAGGCTGATTTGAAAAGGATAGAGGCCATGGAGGAGGATCAAGAAGTTACCTCTTGTCTCCGAGCAGAATTCACTATGGGGGCACTACCTAGCCTGGCTGTCCCTACTTCGGTCACTCCTTCCAACTCTAGATTTCTTTCTTATGAAAATATGAAAAAGAGTTTCACTTGTTCTCCAGAAGCTATGCAGCATCCTTGGGTAAACGGAGCTTTGGCCGTTATGAGCAAGCTCCGTAAAGAAATTATGGACCTCAAACAACAAGTCAATAAGCTCGAGGAGGAGAACCGTATCCTAAAGGGCATCATCGCCAGGAAGATCCTAACACCAACCGTGAAGAAGGAGAAATAATCACATGGGTATGGGCACTCCCCTTGGCAACTGCCAAGCTTGGGGAGGTGCTTGATCGTATCACCATCACACTCCTATCTTTACCGCTTTATTTAGTTCGATCCTTTTAGTAGTATCTTGATCTAGTAGATTGAAGTTTTGTTATCTAGTAGTTTTGAGCTTTGCATTGTGATCCCTTTTTGTAATCGAGTCCGAGTGCTATCTATAATAAAGATTAGTGTTGAGTCAAGGGCTTTGCTATGTTGCTATGATCTTGAGAAAGTAGAAAGAATAAAAGAGTTCATATTGATCTTATGGATAGTGATAACTTCACACATAGAAAGTATGAGGCATAAAAATTGTTGAGAGTTGATGAACGTAGTTTTGGTCATCGTTGCAATTAATAGGAAGTGATAAGGAAAGAGGGGTTCACATACAAATATATTATCTTGGACACCTTTTTATAATTGGGAGCACTCATTAAGTATGACATACTAAAAGAGTTGACGTTGGACAAGGAAGACAACGTAATAGTTTATGTTTTCCGACATCTCAGTTAAAGTATATTGTCATTGACCTTCCAAACATTTTTGAGCTTGCCTTTCCCCCTCATGCTAGCCAAATTCCTTGCACCAAGTAGAGATACTACTTGTGCTTCCAAATATCCTTAAACCCAGTTTTGCTATGGATTGAGTAAGATCCTTCAAGTAAGTTGTCATGTTGCAAGCAATAAAAAATTGCTATCTAAATATGTATGACTTATTAGTGCAGAGAAAATAAGTTGTGTACGATCTTGTTGTGGAAGTAATAAAAGCGACGGACTGCATAATAAAGGTCCACATACAAGGAGAAATATAAAGTGACGTTCTTTTGCATTAAGATTTTGTGCATCAACCCTAAACGCACATGACAACCTCTGCTTCCCTCTGCGAAGGGCCTATCTTTTACTTTATGTTTTTACTTTATGCTTGAGTCAAGGTGATCTTCACCTTTCCTTTTTCATTTTATCCTTTGGCAAGCTCCTCGTGTTTGAAAGATCATGATATATATATCCAACTGGATGTAAGTTAGCATGGGCTATTATTGTTAACATCACCTAAAGGTGAATACGTTGGGAGGCAACACAATAAGCCCCTGTCTTTCTCAAGTGTCCAAATTGAAACTCCATAACCACAAGTATTGCGTGAGTGTTAGCAATTGTAGAAGACTACAAGATAGTTGAGTATGTGAACTTGCTGAAAAGCTCTATTGCTGACTCTTTCTGATGTTACGATAAATTGCAATTGCTTAAATGATTGAGATTATAGTTCATTAGTTCCCAATGAAGTTTTTGAACCATACTTGACATTGTGAATTGATTGTTACTTGAGCATAAGAAATCATATGATAAAATCTATATATGTTGCTGTTATAAGAATGATCATGATGCCCTCATGTCCAGTATTTTTATTTTTTTCGACACCTCTATCTCTAAACATGTGGACATATTTTGCGTTATCGGCTTCCGCTTGAGGACAAGCGAGGTCTAAGCTTGGGAGAGTTGATACGTCCATTTTGCATCATGCTTTTATATCAATATTTATTGCATTATGGGCTGTTATTACACATTATATCTCAATACTTATGGCTATTCTCTCTTATTTTACAAGGCTTACCATGAAGAGGGGAATGCCGATACCGGAATTCAGGCCGAAAAGGAGCAAACGTTGGAAACCTATTCTGCACAGCTCCCAAAAGTCCTGAAACTCCACGAAACATCTTTTTGGAATTAATACGAATTTTTGAGCGGAAGAAATACACCCGGGGCCCACACCCTGTCCAGGAGAGTGGAGGGTGCCTCTCTGTATGCCGCCCCTATCTCCCCAGGGCCCCCGGGTGGGCCTCCGGTGTCCATCTTCTGCTATATCGAGCTTTTACCTGGAAAAATCATGGGCAAGCTTACGGACGAAACTCCGCCGCCACGAGGCGGAATCAATCTAGGGCTCCCATGGAGCTGTTCGCCGGGGACACTTCCCTCCGGAGGGGAAATCATCACCAACGTCATCACCAACGATCCTCTCACCGGGAGGGGGTCAATATCCATCAACATCTTCACCAGCACCATCTCCTCTCAAAACCCTAGTTCATCTCTTGTATCCAATCTTGTATCAAAACCACAAATTGGTACCTGTGGGTTGCTAGTAGTGTTGATTACTTCTTGTAGTTGATGCTAATTGGTTTACTTGGTGGAAGATCATATGTTCAGATCCTTTATGCATATTATTACTCCTCTGATTATGAACATGAATATGCTTTGTGAGTAGTTACGTTTGTTCCTGAGGACATGGATGTAGTCTTGCTATTAGTAGTCATGTGAATTTGGTATGAGTTCGATATTTTGATGAGATGTATGTTGTCTTTTCCTCTAGTGGTGTTATGTGAACGTCGACTACATGACACTTCACCATTATTTGGGCCTAGAGGAAGGCATGGGGAAGTAATAAGTAGATGATGGGTTGCTAGAGTGATGTAAACTTAAACCCTAGTTTATGCGTTGCTTCGTTAGGGGCTGATATGGATCCATATGTTTAATGTTGTGGTTAGGTTTACCTTAATACTTCTTTTGTAGTTGCGGACGCTTGCAATAGGGGTTAATCATAAGTGGGATGGTTGCCCAAGTAAGGGCAGTACCCAAGTACCGGTCCACCCACATATCAAATTATCAAAGTACCGAACGCGAATCTTATGAATGTGATGAAAACTAGCTTGACGATAATTCCCATGTGTCCTCGGGAGCTCCTTTCTCATTATTAGAAATTGTCCAGGCTTATCCTTTGCTACATAAAGGATTGGGCCACCTTGCTGCACTTTATTTACTTTATTTATTTGTTAGTCGTTATTATTTATCTTATCACAAAACTATCTATCACCTACAATATCAGTGCTTGTAGAGAAAACCTTACCGAAAACCGCTTATCATTTCCTTCTGCTCCTCGTTGGGTTCGACACTCTTACTTATCAAAAGGACTACGATTGATCCCCTACACTTGTGGGTCATCACTACGCTGGCCAACTCCTTGATGTTCATCTGGACGTAAAACCTCATTGAAATCCCCCATACAGAGCCAGGGAAGATCGCTCAAAGTACTAATATTTTTCTAAGTTGTCCATGTGTGATGCCTCATATGTGTTTGTGCCTCTCCATAAACGCATGTCATTCTCCACTTTTCTGCATCCTGTTCCTCAACAGACACATCTAAATGATACAAAGAGTAACCAAGAACTTCCACCTTTATTGAGTTATTCCAAAACAAACCTATTCCACCACTCCTACCTTGACTACTAACAGCATAAGAGTTGTCAAAGCCCAAAGTTCCAGCTAAAGCTTCTACCCTAGCACCTTCAATCTGAGTTTCAACAATGCACAAAAGGGTAGGGGTAAATTGCCTCGCAAAATCGCGAAGTTCACGGACTGTCGCAGCTTTACCCGCACCACGACAGTTCCAACAGAAAATGTTCATTGGGCCCGGCGGCGCTCCTCGAAGGAGCCAGCCAACGCTAAGACAGCCTTGCCAAGATCGGCCTCGTTTTGCTCTTCTGCTGCCTCATGTGTTTTGGCCCTCTTCAAGACCTGTTTTATGCTAGGACTAATGGGATCAATAGGAGGTGGCAGCGCTAGGGCCGCCCCATGGCCACCTGCACTCAGGCTCGGTTGCGTCCCTTGTTGCACTTGTGTCCTCTTCCTTGCATAATCAGCCTCTGGCATGTCCACATCAGCTTCGGATGTATAATCTGCCTGCTCCTTTCTTCCCCCATCTTGATAAGAGAAAGAACCGTTTCCCCTAGCTCCTCGGCCTCCTCTTCGGCCTCCCCTCCGACCACGGCCCCCTCCCGGACCCTGTCCAGTACGCATGGCCCAGGAAGCTTTGAGATCTTTGAAAAGTAAGGTTGTTGGAGGGTGAATCCCACTGCCATGTTCTTTGAAGAGGTGACCCAGCTTGCCACAGACCGCACACCAATCGGGAAGCTTCTCGTATCTCACACGATATATCTGGCGCTTTCCGTCCCTTATCATAGAGACTGCATTCTTCAAGGGTTTGTTGACATCGATCCGAACCCAAACCCGATGGAAGTTCCCCACAAAGTCAAGCGATTGGGGTTCTGCATATAGAACTTCTCCCACCTTTTGAGCTAGAGATGGATCCAGATGAGCATAGAGTGGCGGCACATCATGTATCTGCACCCAAATCTCGATAGTGTCAAGTTGAACTGTCGACGGTTTGGCCAACCCATCATATGGTTTCAGAATAACGGCGTCTCCCGGAAGTGCCATGGACCATCACGTGTTACTCTCTCCCAATCTCCCAGACATGAAAATTGGGCTGTATACAGATTATCCTCGAGCGGTTTGAACTGCACCTCCTGTGCAAGATCCCATGCCGCTCTCATATTCCTAAAAAACCAATATTGGCTGTATGATTTGGGCGAGTGCACCTTGACCAGCGCCATCCATTGCGACGCCTCCGGCGGCGCCTCCTTCTCATCGTACACCACATCGTCAAGATCCTCCTCTCGAAGACCAAACTCCCTCATCGGTGTTGTCACGTCGTCCGTCTCGGGCGGCACCGCTGACCGCAACCCCGAAGCTCCGTCAGACGCCATGGCAAAAACTCGAAACCCTAGCCCGATGAGAAACCACCGAGCCCTTGTAGATAGCCCTAGAGCCCTCCTCCCCAGCCCCGCCTGGACCAGGGGCGTCCCCGCACCCCCGCTCGACGAGAGGAGGCACGAAGACACGCCGAGGTAGGGAAGATTATGATCTCAACGATGGCGATCAGAATCGCCTCGAGAGGATGAAACCCTAACTAGAGGGAAAAGGAGAAGATTGCAAGGAGTACTCCTTAACTAGTGATTTCGATACATGGTAGTAGCTCTATCGAGCCCTGGGCCTCATATGGTCCAGCCGAA
Organism: Aegilops bicornis; assembly: GCA_021605145.1. NCBI lineage: Eukaryota > Viridiplantae > Streptophyta > Magnoliopsida > Poales > Poaceae > Aegilops > Aegilops bicornis. The sequence continues at coordinate 1,141,041 of JAHIAL010000009.1, read as the reverse complement.
GGGAGAATGGGTAGAATATACCAGTCCTTGGACCTTGTCGTCTCAAAGACTGATCCCCAAATCGCATGGCGACTATTTGTGGAGAAGCAGGCATCCATCCCTGACCGCGTAGGATAGTAGACGGCGCTGCTAGCAATACGAACAGATTCCATTCACGGTTAGAACTAGGGGCATGTCAGTCTTTAAGCCATTTGAGTCAGTTTTTTTCGTTTTCTTTCTCAGTTTTCACAGATTTTTTATTTCTTTTCTGCTTTCTTTGGTTTTCTTTATTCTCCTTTTTCTTTCTTTTATTTTGATTATTTTTCTTCTTCTCCGTTTTTTCATTATTTTTTGCATTTTGTTTCTTTATTCTTTTTCCTTTTTATTTGTTCTTTTAGTTATTATTCTATTTTTTGTATATATGTCAACAATATTTTTCAAATACACATCTAACATTTCTTCTCCATTTTTTGTTTTTTCTTATGTTTGTTTTTTTTCACTCTAGATTTTCGTACCTGCCAAAAACATTTTTTAATAAGGGATCATCATTTTTTCTATGCACATTCAACATTGTCCGAACGCATATTCAAAAAATTTCAAATAATTGTCCAACATTTTAATACTTATTCAACTATTTTTCAAATACATGTTCAACATTTTTCAAATACTCATTCAATATTTTTAATATTTATTCAACATTTTCAAATACTTTTCAATATTTTATACTTATTCAACAATATTTTAAATAAATGTTTGACATTTTTCAAATACTCATTCAACATTTGGTAATACTTATTCAATAGTTTAGAATATTTTTTCAATTTTTTTAACACTTATTCAACATTTTCAAATACTTGTTCAAATTTTTTCAAATACTTGTCAACATTTGTCAAATACATGTTCAACATTTATAAATATTTATTCAATATTTTTAAATAATTGTTCAACATTTTTTATACTTATTTAACATTTTTAAATGTATTTCTGGAGAGTGTTTTCTGTATATATTTGTAGAATATTTTAAAGTATAAAGAAGAGTACAAAAATCAAACAAAAAAAAGAAGATAAAACAGAAAAAAAGGCTGTAGCATTCCATGTTGCTGGGCCGGCCCATATTGGGGTGCCCCGACGCGAGGCTTCCCCTGTGCTTGCTTAAAGCGAGAAATAGGGGTGCCCCAAAATCGCAGCCATACCTTGCCGCCGGCCAGCCCTCCAATCCAGTTCAATTTTATCGGTCCCTGACCTCCCCGTAGCTCGGCACGTGGACTAGTCCGACCACCGGCGTCGTCAAGATGGAGAGCAGTAGGGACAGGTGCGGTCATGTTCCGACATGGGGGCGGCGGTGGAGCGAGTTGTCGGCGGCCAACTCTGGTAAGAGGCTCAGAGTAAACTCTACAGTGAATACTACTCCCTCCGTCCGGAAATACTTGTCGAAGAAATAGATGTATCTAGACGTATTTTAATTCTAGATACATCCAATTTTATCCATTTGTACGACAAGTATTTCCGGACGGAGGGAGTATTTGTTAATGCGATGTGCAGGCTAGGCCTGAAAGGCTACAAGCTTAAAACTTATTCTGTCAAATTGTCATGAGTATTTTCTGAAGAAAATTCTTGGCACTGGTCTCCCACTGTGAAACAAGCCTATACTTACTCTGTCAAATTGCCGTGATATTCCTTCAATATATTGTCGTAATACACCTTGGTTTCAATTACAATTATTGGAAGGGAGAAATCTGGACGATAAATCGCGAGTGGACATGCCACCACGCGCGTCCGGAATCCACACCGCACGCTGCCGCGCGATGCGTGCAGCTTTAATACCCTCCGGCCGTATAAGGAATTCACCTCGTCATATAGCATTCGGTATAGCGTGTGTATTTACACCCGACGCATGCAGTGCATGGCCCGCGAGGCAGCGTGTGCATTAATCCCACACCCAACATCCCAATGGCAATAATTCAACGATCTAGCAGCCCACATGCGGGCAACATATCTGGTGATACCGCAACTCAAGTGATACAATGCTCCGACGGATCATGGGCCTTTGGATTATGTTGGAAGGGACACGATGAAGGCACACGTGATGAGCAGCCTCTCCACCGCAAAATATACAAAAACATGAGCCTCGGTTTATGAGCCTCGGTTTCACTTACGGGCAGAAAAAAAAGGCTTGCTATTGTGCAATCTCCATATAAAATTATGCCATCTCCGTATTTTGCTTTTATACTGCTAAAAGTTCAACAAAATAAATCTAGTAATTTTTTGGTTACTTTGTCTGTCAAACACTAATAGTAGTCTGGTATGTCTAATCCGTAAATTTGCATATAATGTCAATTATGATAATCCACAAAGAGTACTATTATAAATGAATATTTTCCGTTGTTGGTCCTCACATATTCCATGTGCCGTTCTAGCTTGTACAATCTTAAATCAGTTGGACAACTGACCTAGTACATGCTATATTTGCTTTCACGGTAGCTAACTGAGTTTTTTGTAGAGAATGTACAAGCAAGCATTTCCAGCTATCTTGAAGAGGAACTGAATCTAATTGAGTGAATGTTGTGGTTAATTAAAATGCACAACTTTTTTTTTCTAAGTTAACACCTACAGTTTTAGAATGTGTATATGTCTTTTACCAGTAGAGCGTGTGGTACTTTTTTTTCTTATGATAACAAGGTTACATGCATCATTTCACGCATGCTTCTGCTAAATAAACAATGGGCAAAATTGAGGAAATCCAGAAATCATCATCTTCCCATTCCCTTGGGCTTAATTAAGTATAGAATCCCGGGTGTTTCTGGTATATTCTGCGGTGGAGGAGCTGGTCACCACCCTTGCATTCATCATGTCCCTTAGAATATGATCTAGCGGTCCAGGATTCATTTGAGCATTGTAGCACCTGAGACCCAGACATTACAGATATGTCCTCCCCACATGCGATGCACATATTAAAGACACAACAGAGGAGTGAATACGCTCAGCTGCCCCTGCAAAACGTAAATGCACCCAACAATCCATTGATGATCCATCAACGCAACGGCCTCCTAGCTGCGTGTCTCCCGCAACAAAGAAATTTGGAGAGATGCTTACGGGCGTGCCGCAGCTAGAAGACGACGACGACAGCGCTGGATTTTTCCTACTTGCTAAACGCGAGAGAAGCAATTATTCAATCGGCTGGGCGTCGCCTGGCCGTGTATTCATACGACATTAAATGCAGCCCTGACCCACACAACGGCCGTATAAAGTGAGGTATTTGGGAAGCTTGTAATTAAGCCGCCCGGTATTTCAGATGGCTTATTAAAAGTAGTCATCACGACGCACAGGCGGACGTCCTGGATATGGGCTGCGCGTGGCCGCATGTCCCAAAAATCCGCGTCAGAAATCTGGACTGCTAATGTTAGAGCAGTAGTTATCATTATCTCTGTGTAGATTAACAGATTGCAGTCATATAATGTATGACAACTGACAAGTCGAGGCACATATATAGAGAATAAGAATTTGCGTACTGCTTTTGCACCTTTGAACCTGTTTTTCAGGCTACTCTGTGGTTTCATTCTGGTTAATGGCACCAGGGATCACTCCCCGTTTTTCTGAAAAAAGAATAAGAATTCGCAGTCATAAAGTTACTAGTTGTGGTATATTGTGTGTGAGAAATTCAGAAAATTCAGTTAAAAACTTGCAACTTGCAAGTCCCGTGATACCTGCTTTTACTGGACTTCAAACAATCAAGGAATCACTTATTTACTAGCTGGGGCATCAGTTAATTTGGTGGTGAAAACCTGTTGCCACTAAAGATTGTTCTTTAGGCAATCTTTGTGGTACTTTGCACAATAGAATAAAATAAACAGCTTTGCTAAGTCTCAGTCGACTTAGATTTCGTTATGTCTCAGTCGATGTTATATTCCCTTGATCTTGCATTGATATTCGTACAAAAAATTCTCTTCAATTTTTCCTTTTTCTTCCCACATACCATATCACTTGACTGAGACCTAGACACACCCTAAAATAAAACCGATTTCTCATCTTCAAAAGGTCCGAACAAACATTCACTATTTACATCGATCTCTGCTTGCTCACAATTCCAATTTTTTCAGGGACGGCCGCCGCAGATGAGAAGATACTTAGTTGTACACTGGGCACCCCTTGACAACTATACCTTTAGCAGTGGGGCAAGAAGCCAGGGGACATCCATCCAAGTCATTACCCCACCAGTTCAAACTGATGTTCTCCAAGCCCAGGCACAAGTAAATCAAAACTGCCATGAACGCCAGACCTGCATCTAGTGCGCCCGAGAGCAGGTAATTGTGTCGCTCCCACCAGTCACGCCGATATCTATAGACCACATAACCTGACAGAAACCCAATCAGTATCCATGTGGTGTAGTTGACCGCAGTGGCGGGCGGCATCTGGAAGATGGAACCGAGCATCACGGGCATGTTGATGAGTAAGATCCAGTTCTGGCCTGGGAACGCCCTGTGCGCTAACCACACGAGGAGCGGGGCAACGGCTCCCCCCAAGAAGAACCAGTTCACCGCCGCGTAAGTTCCCAGATCCCCAAATATCCTGCGGGGGCCAATAAGACCCCATATGACCGACGCATCGTAGAACACATGATCACCGGGGCAGGTCCAAGGGCTGCCCGCTGAGAGGAGCTCAATGTCGCAGATGTTGGGGATTGTGTCCATCAGCCACCATGCTGTCCCAAGGTACACAAATGCCGCGATCGTTGTTCCGACCACCTGCCATGTTCCAAAACGTTGCTGCTTAATGCCTTCTGTGCGCTTACGCAGTGGAAATGTTAAATATACTAAGATGGACAAATAGAGCTTACCTGAGCCATAAACATTGTCCTTGGTGGAATCTTCATGTAGTGGCCCAACTTAAAATCTTGCAGAAACATCAGAGCTTGGTGCATGCTGATATAACCGTATACCTTGAAGCACATATTCGCGACGGGTCGTCCGGGGTACAAGTACCCGATGATGTACTCTGTGATGATGTTCAATCCTGGGGTCTGCATACGATGGAAGAATGTGAATTGTGGATCTACTGCTCCAGATCTGTATGGCATGCCGTGATGAAAGTTGATAGAATCCTTACCTGGTTTGTCGTTGCTGTGATAATTCCGATTGGGAGGGTGAAGAAAAAGGCAATGGAGCATGCAAGTAACACACCCCACCAGGGCAGCTGGAGCTGCTCTATGTAGTATTCGCAAGCGAATACAGTGACGGCAATGTTAACTACAAGGATGCAGATAAACCACCACTCGGGGACCTGCTTGTATCTCCTCATTAGCTTTGCATGTATGTCCACACTTTTCCCTTGAAAAGCTGATGTGCTTAGCTGCAAAATTTCCCTGCACACAGGCATTTTGACTCTTAATTAGTTAACATGACCATGTGATTTGCACAACAAACTGACAGGATTTTACCTTCCATGGAACAGGATGACATGAACAATCGTCGCAGTAAGTGACGCGAAACCAATACCATATGTGACAGCAAAGAGAGTGCTGAGGTACAGTGGACCGTTTTTCTCATATGCCTCTGTATCGAGATGGAAATTGTCGTCCACGATAGCCGAGATGTTGTACTTCTGCCCAGACGAGGTGAAGAGACCGGAAGAGAAGATGGGGAAGGTCTGTGCCTTGTAGAAATCAAACCAGTACCCAATAGGCACGATGATGTACATGACGATGAAGAAGCCTGCAGCGACATTCGCAGTGGCAAACCAGGGGCTTACGAGAGGGCTCCCGAGGTAGCTCGAGATCGATGCCCAGTCTAGACCGATTGCGCCGATGCCTAGCCCGTGGAGGCCTGAGCCGAGCTGCTGGGCGAGCACGGAGTTGGGGAAGACCCAGCAGATCCAGGAGAGGGAGGTGAGCATCTGGAACAGGTAGCCCGGGAAGGCGTAGTACGCAAAGCTGCAGGCGAACGCCACCAAGAAGAACTGGTTGCGCGTGAATCCCCCTTTTCGCCGCCTTTCATCGTCGTGGAGCGCCCTGGTGAAAATATGCATTGAAAGCGTGGTTTCTCACTTCTCAGGGAAAATTTGCTCAAGCATTTTCAGTATATATTATTCAAACCATCGATTTCTCTGATCCTCGAGCAAAAAAAATGTTTTTGTTCTAATCTTATTCTGTGTGTCTTCATTAACTCACTGCATTTCCCTAGGATGGCCACCGGATTTCATTTAATTTTGTCCATGTTTTTTCAATGAAAGGAAGGCATGAGCATGTCAGCATGATACCATCCAGTAGTCGTTTTCAGAATCAGTGCAGGAACCTTATGCTATATATTACTCTCAAGCGGTGTTAACTAGTAAAAGAATGCCATTGACTTGAAAAAGTAGGATGGCCTCTCTGGCCCCAACAACTCACAGGGGCCATATGCTAGTTTAATCTTCGATCGGTGTTTTTTTCCCCTCTTTAATCCCGAGTTTTATGGTTGTGTTTAGAATCTTTTGGTGGCTAAGCTGTTGCAATCATCTAATTTTCTTGGATGTAATTAAGCAGGGCCAGCCTGACGTGTCATGACCAATGAAAAATATAGCGGGCTACAGCAAAATAGCGTCAACCTCAAAATACGCTATTAGCGTGCTATATCGCGCTATAGCGTGCTATTAGCGAGACATTGTAAACTGATTTAAATAGCAAGACAATTCTCATGATGCTATAGCGTGCTATTAGCGGCGATATAGCGCGCTATTTTTTTCAGTGGTCATGACCCACATGAGGTGTCTACTTCTCCACATCAACAATAGCTTATGCCAATTTGCTTAAAATTCAAAACTCCTACTTGGAAGCATATAGCAAGTACACCCTCTGTTCATAAATATAAGACGTTTTGGCAGTTTAAACAGAGGCATATATACATTGCTTGCACGCATCAAACACCGGCAATTGTACGTAAGTTTTAAGAAAATAATTCATGATCAAATTGTTAAGATAGTTTCGAGTTGGAGTTTTGTGTGGTGCCAGTGCATCATCTTGACCGGCCAATTATATTTGGCCATGTAATAATGCAATGAAAAGTTCAAAAATGAAGTTTCTTGCCGGACAGTGGAAGTCGTATGTACCTGAAGAGGGAGACCTGCACGAGGTTGGACGGCCACCACATGGCGGCCGGCTCCACGAGGTACCGCCGGAAAATCCCCGCCCACCCGAACCCGAGCACCTGCGTGGTGAGCACCACGAGGAGGGAGACGAAGAAGGCGAGGTTCTTGCCATAGAAGACGCGGACGGCGGTGACCACGTGGATGGCGTACACAGTGCCGGCGCCGGCGTTGGCGAAGATGGTGATCAGCACGTGCTCCTTCACGTTGAACGGCCCCGGGTTGAGGGTGAACTCCCAGCGCGTGCCGCGGAGGAAGGACCGCTCCGGCAGCGCCGCGGCCATGAGGCGGCCAAGTGGCACCACCGCGATCTGCGCGGAGATGGCGGTGATGGTGAGCGGCTCCTTGCGGTACCAGAAGAACTGGTTGAGGAAGGAGAGCACGGTGCAGGACGCCATGCCCAGCACCCACATCCGGAAGGTGAGGACGGGGGTGTCCGGGTCGTCGCCCATGGGGACCGTCAGCGCCACCTGCTCGATCGGCGAGTTCTCCGACGATACGCCATGGCCGTCGTCATGGTGGTCCGGCGAGCTCCGCGACGTTGACGGCCGGTTCGCTGCGCCATGAGAAGAGCAGAAGAGAAATGGTCAGCTGGCAGAGCAGAGGTGAGCTAAGCAGAGAGGAGGCGGCTTACGGAGGAGTGGGGCGGTGATCTGGTCGCCATGGCCGCCGCGGTGACCATGCTCCTCCTCCTCTTCTTGGTGGGAGCGGGAGGAGGACGCCATGGTTATCTGCCTGTCTCAAGCTGGCTGGCCCGTCTTGGGCCTCTCTACTGCCTCAGCTGTCGTCTCTGCATCGTACTGTTTTGGAAGGTTTGGACTTTGGAGCGTCGAGATCTACGAAACATCCATCGCCAGCCACGTTCCCGGCCAGGTTCAGCGGATCCATAGGAGCGTACCAACGTGGTCTGGATCGACGCGTACGTGCACTTCTCAACGAATAGTTAATGTTCCCATCCATAACTAAGCTGCTGGGCTCTCATAGCAGGTGCACCAATATTTTCAACGTACGACTCTACCAACACCATATTTTCAATGTACCAATTGGGCCATTGGATCGCCATCCAACAGCCACGACCGCGCCGCACTGGACCTCTCTTTCTTCTTCCTCCTGTCAAACCGTCGACCCCGCCGCATCCGACTGACTACACCCCCGCGGCCAGCACGCACTGTCACACGGCGCCTTGCTGCCACACCCTCCCCCCACCGCTGCTGCTTCTCGCCACCGCGACCACGCCTGTATGCCCAACTGATCTGCAGCGACACCTGCAAAGCACCCCCCCCCCTCCTCCTTGACCCGCACCCGTCAACCTGCTTCCTCACCTTAGCCTGGACACCACAGCTTGCTGCCCTTCGCAGCATTGTCCTGTCTCCAGCGAGGTCCTGGCTCGGCCACGCCAGGGTCAACATCACTGCGCTCCTCACGTCGCCCCTATCATTGGCCTCGACCGAATTCAACTGACGCCAGCAAAAAATTCAGCCACATGACATTTAGCAAAACCCCAAAAATAACTAGAAATTGACATGTTGTGGCGAACAGGAAAGAAAATTCTAGCCTTTTTTTTTCGAGTCCTGTCTAGCCATTTTTATTATGTTCTCCAAACGAGCAAACAATTTCCAAGATTCCAACATAGATCTTGACAAAAAAAAATGGCCAGTCCAGATAATGGATGCATCCTGCATTTGCACAGGAGATATAAACAAACACTCTATATCTGCTACTTCTTTTACCAGCTCAATAATAAATCAAATTGAGTAATAAACTGCAATCAAACACATCAGGAGGGAACGTGTTATTACAGGGATCGCCTCATTCATGAAACGAGATGTACCTTGTTGGGACTATAGTCTGGTTCTCAAGATCACTGGTGGCGCTACCGCCGGTGACCCCGAGAGGTCCAGGCTCTGCAGGTCAACCTCCTCTCCACTACGCAACAGCACCTTCCGAGCAACTGGCAATGATGTTCTTTTGGGAAAACTCACCACGGCGTCGTCGCAGGTTGCAGCTATAACTTGCGAGATGCCAAAGCTCCAAAAGGGAACAGAGGATTGGCTCCGCCTCTGCTCAAGAATAAACGTACCTTGTTGGGCTGTATCTTGGAATTATATGCTTCGTCTGCAATTTTCGGTGGTCTGTGCATCTTAATAGCAAGCACAGCATGAACGACCATTTTGATTTATAGCAGCAAGAAGAGAAGAGTCGATGCCCAGGTGGTGCTACGCACTGACTTGATTTGGCATTCCTTCTGTTGCCACCTTTTGAAAAATCCCTTGCCACATCAATTTGACTCGGAAGATCAGATCAGAGCAGTTCATAGGCAATCCCAGATCACTTTTATGATCACAGTCTCTTCACATCTCTAGGAATTTAGATCTCTACAGGTGACAGAAACAGCCGTTCCAGTTCTACCTCATTTTCTAGTCTGACAAGCTTCATGAGCATTGTGACACTGTCAAGGGTGCTGTACACCTCCACAAATCTTGGATGCGACTTATCCTCAACAAGGAACTTGTGCATCTTGCCATCTAGCTCTATGAAGCTGTACCCAGCTGATTTCTTGTGGTCTTTCTCCTTGAGTAACTTCCATATCTGAGCAACACCGTCCCATTTTCCAGACGACGCGTATATGTTTGACAGGATCACCAGATTTCCTGTGTTTTGTGGCTCGAGAAAGATGAGTTTGTTTACTGCTGTTTCTGCTAGTTCTACGTTTCCATGGAAGCTGCAGGCACCGAGCAAGGCTCCCCAGATGACGGCGTCAGGCTCCACTAGCATGCTTACTATCATACTGTAGGCTTCATTCAGGAGACCAGCACGCCCAAGCAGATCAACCATGCAACCATAGTGCTCGATTCTTGGAGTAAGACTAAATTCGGCCTCCATGGAGTTGAAGAGTAGCTTTCCTTCATCCACCAAACCTCCATGAGTGCAAGCCAAAATGACTCCAACAAATGTGATACCATCTGGTTTGACCCCTGTCATCTGGACACAATAAAATAAGATTCAAGTTCCACAGTGAGACATGACGTAATTTGGTAGGTGATTCTAGTGTCACCAATCACTAAATCTCCTAAGTACCAAATAATAACTTTGCAAGCAAATCACAAGGAAGTGATACTGCCTTAGTGCAAACACATATGAGTAAAATACAATTCAAGGAAGAAATCCTCACCCTCAACTTATGGAACAAGGCAAGTGCTTCCCTCCACGAGCCATGCAAGGCAAATGCCATGATCATTGAGTTCCAAGAACAGAGATCCCGCCGACAACCGATCCCCTGGAACACCTGCCAAGCTCTTTGGATGCTGCCACACTTGGCATACATCTCCAGCAGTGCATTGGCCACATACACATTGCTCAGGTGGCCTTTGCCCCTCGCGTACTCCTCCACCTTCCTCCCCAGCTCCATGGCCCCAACAGCGGCGCACGCGGGCAGCACGCTGCTCACCGTCAGCTCATTCGGCTGCACCCCTGCCCCCTCCCACATGTCCAGGAACGCCCCCACCGCCTCCTCGTGCCGCCCGTTCTGGCGCTGCATTCGGACACCATCGCGGTCCAGGAGACCACGTTCCGGTCCGGCATTTCCCCGAACAGCTTCTCCGCAGCGTCGAGGAGGCCGGCCCTGGCGTAGGCCGAGAGCAGCGCGTTGCTGACGGCCGTGTCCCCGCGCGGCATTTCGTCGAACACCCGCCTGGCGTCGCCCAGGAGGCGGTTCCTGGCGTAGAAGGAGACGAGCGCGGAGCCGAGGAAGGGGTCGCCGGGCGCGAGGTGGCCGGACTTGGCCAGCAGGGCGTGGGCGGAGAGCGCGAAGGGCGCGGAGGAGGGGGCTGCGGAGGAGAGGAGGAAGGTGAAGGAGAGAGGGGTGAGCAGGCGGAGGCGGTGCGCGCGGGAGAAGGAGCGGAGGAGGAGCGGGCTGCGCGAGGCGGCGAGCGCCTGGAGGAGGCGGTCGAGGAGAGTGGCCGAGGGGGGCGAGGTGGTGGCGAGGAGGAGCGCGGCGTAGCGGAGGTCGCCGGCGGCGAGGACGCGGAGGAGGAGCGGCTGCAGGCGGCGCTCCACGCGGCGGAGCAAGCGCGCGTGGAGCCGCCACACTTCCTCAATTGAACCAAACCACGCTGCGCGGGGCGGGTCGTCAAAGGCCCATCCAAGTGTATACGACGAATGGGGCTCACTAGGCCCACAGTCGAATAAGTGAACATGCCCAGCGGCCTTCTCTCTCTCTCTCTCTCTCTCTCTCTCTCTCTCTCTCTCTCTCTCTCCTAAAATAGGTTGAATGTTTCAATGTGTACTCAATTGTTTTTCACACGCATTGAAAAAAATGTTCAGAAATAATATTTTAAAAAATAAAACCTGTATTCAAAATGTTAAACATATATACTATAAAGAAATTAAGATGTATACAAACACTGCACAATGTGTATGAAACAAAGTAGACATCAAAAATATTTTTTTAAAATTCAATCATTTATTTGAATAATGTTAATCATGTATAAAAAATGTTATTGGTATATACTAACATTTAAAATGTGTATGAAAAGTAAACATGTGTTGGAAAAAACAAAAAAAAGGTGAAAACCAAGAAAGAAACAAAGGAAACCCAAGTAAAAAAGCAAAATAAAAAGAAAACAAGAATAATAAAGGAAATCCGAAAAAACTAGTGGACAGATAAATGACCACAGGGCAAAAAATGTGCGCTGAACTATAGTATTGGGTAGGCACAATAACGTCGCCTTGTAGGCGAGACATATTAGGTCGCGGCACGGGCCACATATAGATCCCACGAAGAAAATAGACCCTTTAGAGAAAACCACAAATTTCACTCTCTCTCTCTCTCTCTATCTATCTCTATCTCTTTCTCTCTCTAGCAAGAAAAGCAACTTTTGTTTTTAGAAAAAAAACACAACTTTGCCTAAGAAACAGCACAACCTCCCCAAAAAGACAAGAGCAAAAATGTCCCCCCTCAATGATTATGCACACCTAATTTCAGGCAACCTATGTGGCACATAGATCAAACGGAAGGATCTATGTGCATGAATATTTCCACCAACAAAGATATAAAACTTACAAACATATCTAAACTTTCATCCAAGTGTATTGTATTGGGGGATAAGCAGCAACAAAACTGAGAGCTCTGAAATAAACCACGACCATGGGTGGCACGGGAACGCATATGAATACCATGTAAGGAAAAAACCCTACCTCGGATCTGCTATACTTGTTGCCGCCAAAGAATAGAACAACCTCTTCTATGTCATGCTGAGTGTGCGTGCGTGCACATGCCGACAAGTGGCCCAATGTGAGACACCGGGTAGCCTCAACATGTCTGACAACTCACCGTTGGCCTTTTACGGCGGGCAAAGTAATTATCTAACTGTACTGTCGGTTGGCGTAATGGCCGATGCATTATAGTTGATGGGAGATGGTCGACGATTTACCTTTGGTTATAAGAGTATCCAAAAGTGAACTTAAATACCCGACGGTAATTGGATCCTACGCTAAAACATGATATCTGGTAGTTCCTAGCCACCCTACTAATTGTCCTGCCTACAATGCCCAAGTTTTCGGCCGCCTCCCTGTTCTCCACCCCGCGTCGCTATCCGCCGCCCGCGCCTATAAAAGCTTGTCTCCTCTGCCTCCGTCTCAATCCCTCCTCAATCTCGACTCCCTCCTCTCCTCTTCCCCCGTCTCCAATGCCTGCATCTCCAACATCGACATGTCTAAGATCCTCCCGTGATGCCCCTGCCTTCACATTGCGGACTAGAAGATGGAGGACGTCCACCCTCTCGTAGACGCCTACACCACCGCAACCACACATTTGTCATGCTCTCAGCTGTCAGGTGCCATGGGTCACTGGTGTCGACTCATCCTGTGTTGCCAAGGCACACACCTACAAGGCAACTCATCCTCTGTTGCCAAGGCCAATGCCCATGCCTCCGCCAAGGCTGCTCATGCCAAAGGGAAGGTCAAGAAGGTGTTGAGTGTGCCATGTTCGGGGTGGAAGCCAACCCCCCACCGTGGCCTGGGCCAACGCCGGCACCACCAGTGCATCCAAGACCCAAGTGCAACCGCTAGGAAGGCATGGACATGTCCTCCAAGGATGTGAACGTGCCACCGCCCTCCTATGTTTTCTATGAGCGGAACGGGCGTCGGCGCCAAACTAGCTATCTATCTAGTTGAGTAGAGAATGATGTAGTTTAGTGTACTAATTATGTACAACATTGATAAGCAACATAATTTTCCCAAATGTACATAAACTATCGAGTTTGCAATGTTGTTCAAGTGTTCGATATGAGAAATGAAAGAGAGAAAATTATAAAGGGCGCACTTTAGAGAATCTGAGTTTGCACACTAGCTCTTGGGCCTTGAAAAGAAATAAAACCTGCCTTTTTCAGTTTAAAGGCTACCATTTTTGGGAATCAGTAATATTTGTCCACCGCTTGGGCTCTTCCTCTGCCGATGAACTGATTGCGGATACCTCCTGTCTGCTCTTTCTCTTGTGGCCGGCTCTTTCACAATTCGACTATTCATCTCCAGATCACCTCTCCCTCCACGAGTCGTTGCCGCAAGTCATGTCGATCGGCGGCTCACATATGCAAGTCCATAACTCGTGTTAGATTTTTATATTCTATGTTATCCAACTTTTCATAAAGGTTTGAAGGACTCGTTTTGTCTTACACACCAAGATCTCAAAATTCTTGATAGGCCCTGCTGAGGTTAATGACTGACTTGAATAAAATTAAGTCTAAACCATGTACAGTTTGTCAGAAATCCATTTGTCGAATCAACGTGCCGCGCACATTAGAAGTAAGTGTAATTTGTAGGAAATATTGATTCTAAAAATCAGGCATTTTGGCAAACCACTAGCGCGGAATCGTGGTCATAACATTGAAAGATTACAAATTCTAACTATAGTTCTGTCAAAATGCACCTAAGAGGAGACATTAAACTTTCCGACCGAGGAACCAACATTGATTACTACTAGCAAAAATGCCCGTGCGTCGCAACGGGAGAAAATTTGGACGCGTATTGAAATTTAAGTCAATATGCACTCCAAAGTTCAATCAACTATATCATTCAAAACATATATATTTGAATTCCAAATATTTGTAATTTCTTTATTATAGCAAATATGCATTCGCATTGTAACAAATAATACAACACTTAAGCACAATAATTATTTTTGCCAAAGATCTCGAGGAGTGTTCGAGGAAGGATGCCGACGCCGCTTATCGCCATATATTATGAGAACAATATTATTTAAGTTGTGCAACAAAATTTTGGGATCAAACATGAGCCTCTTGCTAAAAAATAGTTTTGTTTTAAATATGTTAGGTTCTATCGTTGATATTAGTGTAAAACATATGTGATGCATGAATCACTTACTCATGGAATAAAACTTTCTATATACCATTAAGAAATTTCCTACATATATAAATGCCACCAGAAATTTCCCGGTTCTAGATATACCACTCACAATTTGGAGTAGGTGTATATTTTCCACTTCTGCCAATTGAACATCAAGTGGCGGTGTTACACAGTTTTATGTTTGGAATGCCTTGTGGTGATTTTGATAATGACGGAAAAAGCCTTTTCCTGTTCGATATATCAGATGTTTTCTGGGGAGCTTTCTTGTGTTGTGAAGTTTAGACCAAATATTTTACTGATGACCGGTACTGGTGTGAGATATTAATTTTGATATAATCATGTATGATATGTTTGCATGGATTTAATAAAAATAAAGTTCAGCACAAAAAACTATATACTTTTTGCTAAACACTCATATATATTCTATCCTTTTGAGGGAGATGTAATCGTATTTTTATATACATAGCAAACATGTCCGGGAGAATCACACACTCATAGTTTAGTAAGCATGCCTCAACGCCTCCCTCCCAAACGCACACATGTCCGAAATAGGATAGATTTTTTTTTTTGTCCGAGCCGCTACCTTTGCTTTTGATTCGATTCTGATTCTAACTTATCGTGTGGAAGACTCTCTCCACCACGGCCACACCCGACCTAAATTGTACAAGCAGGAAAAAGACTACGTCAAGGAAAATTTCACAAAAGGTTTCGATCTTGGCTTGATGTTAGCCAACAATATGTACGCACGAGCTTTCAATTATTAACTCAGCCGTCGAATGAATATGTTTGCTTCAGAAAAAAATCAGTATAATTTCTTTTTCAAAAGAAGATCTAAAGCATACTCAGAGTAATAATCAAACATCGGGTTTTCGAGGATGAGCGTAGATGAAACCTGCATGATTCACACTATCATCTTGCCTGCAACAGGAGATACCTGTTGCAAAACACAGCAGCGTCGTCCGTGTCGTCCGCCTGGGCGACTCGGGCGGCGCTTGATCCGCTTTTTCCGGCGTCGTCCCTGTGCGCCCTCCCCTCGCCGCCTCCGGTCGGCGTCATCGGGCCTTGCCCGGGCGGCTGACGGCGGCGGCGGGGTTCCGTTCCCGTGGATCTTTGGCAACGTGTTCGACGAGATGCAGATGGCGGCTGGCGGCTGTGAAGGTTGATGCTGCAGCGGCGGCTCCGGCACTCCACGTATCTGGCGGAAGCATGGTGGGATAACTAGGTCGGCACCATGGGCGCTCGTGACGCAGTCATCTTCGTTGACAGGACCACTGGAGCATGCACATATGTTGCTCTTCTGCGTCTTGTGCTGTGACTTCCTCCGATGTATCCAACCTGAGAGCACATCCATGCTAGGGCCACTGCTCCATGGGTGCATTTTTGCCGTTGGTGCGTAGTGCTCATGGTGGTTGTTCCCTCAGGTTCGGCCGTGAATCTGGTCCACAGGCTGCTGTGTGGTTGTGGGCTAGAGGTTACCTGAAGAGCTTCAACCTGGATGATCTGCGTCCATTGGCGAGGACGGCGGAGGTAGTGGCAGCTCGTGGAGCTGCCGTCTGATACAGATCGGTCAACAGCTGCTACTTCTGAGGATGGTGTAGGCCTTCAGAGTGTCCCCATCCCGGGATTTTGGTGGTGCCGACGGTCTTTCTTCCCCGTCAAAGTCTTCGTCAGATGGTGGCGAGAGAAGATCTTGTCTCGTCTTGTCAGCTTGCTCGTACGGGCGTGGACATCCCCCGTCACAAGGACCGTGCGCATATGCAACTACTGGGATCGAGGAAAGTGGAGGAGACGACACAAGACTACTTCGATTGGGTAGTACTTCTGTAGTACCTAGTCTCGAGCTCCGTGATGAAAACCATAGGTTTGACCCTAGTTGGTCATATCTGACAATGGCGGCGTTCTTTTGCGTCGTTACCCTGATGAGGGCATTGCTCGGAATTGGCTCGACAACATCTTCAGGGTGAAAACCCATGATCTAACCTTGGTGGTTGGATTCGGCGATGGCGGCGCTGGAACGTCGTTTCCTTCCTGGAGGCGTCGCTTTTGAAGAGCCTTTCTTATAGTCCTTGTGTTGTGAAGAGATGGGTGACGCCGATGGTCACTGCTGTATACCATTTATTGTTGCTTTCAATTCTTCGGGTTTTCTTTTCTCCACCTAGGCATAGCTTTGGTCTTTTATGACTTTGCTCTTTCAAGTGATCGTGGTAAAGTGTGTTGTGTTGGCTGTGTGCATCCTAGTTGTGCAGACGCCGGGTGTATACTCATTATGATTGTATATCCCTCGATGCTACACTATGAGTCAATAAAAAAGCACCCTTTGTCGAAAAAAAACAGGAGATACCTATGTGTGTATGCAGAGGCCAAAGCAAACATCTCCCGGCGAGTACTTTTCCAACTTCTTGCATACGTACATGTAAAGAACAAACCAAAAAGGATGAGGTGTTGAAGCCGCCGACAGCAATCACTTGTGGTCGACTACTCGCATGCATGCGCCTCACGTACGATCGCTTCACCGTTCGTTTGGTAATTATAAGTGCCAAAGAGACGTTCATCAACACCACGACTTGATCAGGAACTGCCCTATGCCTGTCTTCTGCAAGTACCTGATGATTGGGGCTGTCAGAGAGAGTTCAGGCTCGATGGCCAGAGGGGGTGGGTGCAGGTGCTCCGGTGGTGGCTGTTATCTGCGTCCTCGTCCATGGCGTTGGTGAACATGTCCACCCTGGCTCCGCGCTGGCGAGGTCGACACTGGCTTGCCATAGGAACATAGTTTCCTCGCCTCACCGTCGGGCAGCTCGGTGGCCGAAGTAATCCTCCGACCAGCGTGATCATTATTCATGACTGTCGATGAATACCGTTGGCAACAGAGTAAGAACAGTACATGGGAACAAAAAGTGCGTCTCGGCATGGATCCATGAGAATCGATGTTCAATACCATGGCTGTACTGTACCTGTAAGACGTATTTCCCTGAAATATCTATGTTGAACTTGTAGAGGAGCTACTCAGTTAGAGAAGATGAGCTAGTTGGGCTTGGAGGTGGCGATGATCCGCTCGCAGTCATCAGTAAATCAGTGCTGCTCGTCGTTCTCTCCCGGCTGCATGTCATCCTTGTCATCATGTAGTCATGTTAGATCGATGTCCATCCTGGCTGAGTGTTTTTTCTCCACGTCCAGTGCAACCGCTCCTGGTTTGCTGCCACCGCTAATCCGTGGCTTTACGCCAACGCAGCACTCCGCCATGGTGTTCTGCTGTTCCTTCGCGCAGGACTGGGATCTTGTTGGCCTCAGGTTGAGCCGCGGGGGCTCGCGTCGGCGGTCGAGCCAATCGACCTCATCGACGGAACCTTGAGTGGGCGAGAGAGGAATTTGGTCGGATGCATCGGAGAGAAGATTAGAGCGAGTAGGAAGGAGGTGCCGCACAATCTCGACGATCAACTCCTGAGATCGGGCCCGACAACACCTACGCCTGGCCACATCCCTCTCACAGAGGTACCTGCTGCAACACGCACGAAGTAGCCTCGGGTTTGTCTAACTGCTTGCCCGCGCGCAACGCATATCCTATCCATCCATCAAGCATGCATGCATGTCAAATCAGTACATCCATCAAGCATGCATGCAGGTCAAATCAATAGACCCTATGGTCGGGTATAAAGAATCTCACTAGCCTTTTCAGCCCCATGTACTAATTAGCTACTGCACCATATTGATAGAGAAACTTCTATATAAATTGTGCAAAATTTAAATTCATTTATGTATTTGAGTTTATCATAACCAGCTCTACGAAACAAGTCCAATATCGATATGTTTCTAACAAAGTTTCATAAACTTCTCATAAAAGTTCAAACAAGCTGTTCATAAAATTCTTCAGGTCCAAATACATTTTTCGAAAAGTTCTTTAGTATTTCTTACAAAGTGCAGACCCAATATTTAGAAAGTTCTTCAACTCCTGGTTCTACTTATTTAGAACTTTACAATAAAAATTATAAGTTCTTCATTGTTTCCAGCAAAGTTCCTCACTAAAAACACTGATAAGCTACTATAAAATTGTATTTCAGTTTCAGTTAACAAAAATGTGTTTAAAATTTATGCAAGACTGATCTTGTTCTAAAGATCTTAACGCCGGAAGATCAAATATATAAAAAATTTCAAAAACAAAAATCTTATTTTTAAAATATGAACCATCTAAACTGTCAAAAGAAAACTAAAAGTAATGAGTTTTGAGGAGAGAGGAAAGATGTTGTATGCATGCATGTGTTCATGTAGGCACGCATGTGTCAGTGAACAGAAAAAAGGACAGGAAGAGGGGCCATGCGCATGCAAAGGGTGTGGATCCATATGGAGCAGCAAGCGGCAGAGATACAAGTTACGCGCACAACCGGTTAGACAAAGCCTTATTCGCGTGACCTTTTCGTTTCCAAATAGTAGGTCCGAAGAGAGACGATCAGATTAGCCAAGGATTCCAATCTGAGTCATAAGGAATTGTTTTTCTTTTTCTCATCAACGTGAAGCGTTCGTTTTTTCCTTCTATACATCCAACCGGACATGCAGACTTTGTTCTGCAGCATTTTTTTCCCCTTACATGTGTGTACATCTATTTTAAATCTCAGCCGTCAATTTTTATGATTATGACATAAAATCAACGGATATAAAATGATGACTTATGAAGAACTATGAAGACCTCCGTCGTTTATTTATTAAAATAAGGTAAAGATTAGTAGTACATGTTGTCTTGAGCTTACTCCAAGGCTCCCAACAAATTGAATTCGAGCAAATTGGCCAAACCTTGGTTCCCGGCGGTACTCTTTTTCCAGCTTCATTTCATTGCTTGGGAAACTGAATAACCTAGATGATAATAATCTAATTAACCCAACGAAGCAAGCATGCACATAATTTTCGAACTTCAGACATGGTTTATTTACGACGACAGTTTTCTGGATGAAGATAATTGCCTGCACATAGATCCAAAGAACAAGATAAGACAGTGACATATATAATTATGTAGGGTCAACCAACCTGCTTTCTCAAAAAGAATAAGAGCGATCTACGCTAGCTGATCTCTTCAGCGGTGGCGTAAACTTTACTCCACCAGAAATATTAGAATCTTAATAATAGATCTAATGCATTTAATCATGAACTATGCAACTACGCTCCCCATTAAAAAAGATAGTGCATATAGATTTTGTTTGAAGTAAAACTTGATCATACTTTGCAAAATTTAACTTACGGTGAGATCTATACACACTATATTATGAAGGTGCACAAAATTTTATTGACAATTTTTGGGCTGACAATATCAACATACACAAAGATTGTAGTGAGGTCATGCACTGAGGTTTGCTTACAGGGGTCCTGAGCTTGGAGCACAATGATGAGTTGGAGGAACACTAGCAGTAGCAGCAACACAGCGATAAACCAGGGCATGCTGCTTGTCGACATCTTCCCAGTCACAAGAACTATACAATGAGGCAGTCAGGCAGGCAAAGGATTCAAAGTGCCGATAGCTTTTTGCGGCCGTGGCTTATATAGTAGCTTCAGAGTGAACTTTTAACACAATAGTCCGAATTTTATGTATGAGTTCCCCTCATGATCCTTTCATAGGCACGAGCGCTCTCGACTGAGTAAATCGGTTCTACTTGTTAAACTAACTCTTGGGTCGACAGTAGGGATGAAAATGGAGTGAAAACTTTCCGCTTTCCTGAAGGAAAAATGGAAACGGAGAGGAAATATGAAAACGGAAACGAAAATTTGCAAAATGAAAATGAAAATTGAAATTTTTATGTGGAAATGAAACTTTTCGTTTCTGTAAATATGAAATTTCTGTTTTTACTATAGGCCTATGGCCGCATTGTAACCCAACAACCATCAAACAACACACAATGACACAATGAGCAAAATTGATCATGTGAGGCCCAACTTCTATTACCACACACGTAGTCAACTAGGCCCTATACGCAATTGTCCAGTACTATAACAATACTACGCTAAGTTGCTAAACTTGTCATATTATTTTGTAGCCATGTAAAAAATTCATTTAATTTTTGTTGTTGTGTGTGTTACTCTATGATTCAAGGGGTTTTTAAGTTTCAGTCAACGCCCACTTCTGTTTTCTCATCCGCTCTATATTTCCTCCGTGTTTGTGTTCGGCAATATATGTTTTCGTATTCATTTCCGGGGTTTCTGTATTCGTTTCTACTTCTGCAAAAAAATGTGGTAGAACTTAATTCCGCCTGTTTCCGCTCCGTTTTCATTCCAAGTCGATATCACAACATCTGGTCAAACTAATTATGTTTTTATGAGTGATGTGGATGTGGTTTTCAGACCGAGTCACCGAGATGACCAGTTCTGGTGAATCAAATAAAATGCAATTCATCTACAACTTTCAGAAACCAACCGTTGAAATTCATGAGAGTCTGGTGGACATGAATGTGTTGGTGTGTGTAGTTGAGAACTTAAGATTGGGACATAAATGATTCAGGTGACTAGTCAGTCAAGTCTTGTGCAATTTTCCAACATCATGTCAGCATATCCGCTTAATCGGTTTATCTGATACACTACATCATGCTGAAACTAACGTGCTGTTCTATGGCTGACCGAGTTGCTGATGACAACGTTGAACAAAGCCTAAAAGCATGTGTGCTTTTCGCAAGGTGAATCGATGGAAATACTTGTTCCGGAAAACCACATGGCAGAATCGAACGAGATTGCAAATTTCAGAATTCTGTCAGAGTGCGCCTAAGTGGGGAGACTTTACATACAGACTAGTATATCCTTTGCTTGGAGCGTACTGCACACAAACTAGCCCAACCGTTGATTCCTGACAGGACGCATCCCTATTTTCAATATCATTTTCATTTCTTGGGAAACAACCCACTTGGAAATACTTTACATACAGATGGTTTGTTTTCTTATAGGACGAAGAAAATGGCCTGAACAAGGATCCATAAGAAAAGAGCAAGACAGGGTGAATGAAGTATCCCGAGACTGGGAAAAAGACCTCCCCCGCTCCCCCGCTAGGGTTCCGGCCCGCCGCCGGCCGGCCCTAGGCCCTCCTCACGCCGCCACGGCGCGGGCAAGGCCCTCTCTCCCCGCTTCGCTTCCCTGGCCTCCCGCCTGGCTGCTTTCCACTGGCCCAACATGAAGGCTGCCTCCCCGCCCCGCCCCCTTTCTCCTCTCGTCCCCGCTGGCCCGCTGCCTCCCCGGGAGGCAGCCGGGCGGCGCGACCCTCCCTCCGTCCCCCCTTCGTTCCTCCCCGCTGCCGCAGCGCCGGATCTGGCCGGGTGGGGTCGGCGGCGGGTGGTCGTTCTTCGCGCTCCTCCTTCCCGGGGTGGGGGGAGGCGGCGGTGCTGCTCGGCTGGTGGCGGCTCGGTGTCCTGGTGGCGGAGGCCGGCGACGCTCGCCGCGATGGTGCTGCCTCTTGGCGGCGCGGCGCTCCGGTTGTGCTGGATGGCCGGTGGCGCGTCCCCGGCCCAGATCTGGGCCCGTAGGGCCCCATCTGGGTCCTTGCGGTCGGCTCGGCTCGACCATGACGCCTTCTGTATGGAAAGACTGGGAGCGGCTTGACCGGGCTGCGCGCCGACGGCATGCATGCTACCGCTGCTGTGAGGCGGGAGCTGTCCGGGCCTCTGAGGGCCCGGCCGGGCCTGTGGGTCCACGGGCCCGGTAGGCTCCTGCTTTGGCGTCCGGTCGGCTACCGGCATGGACGGTGGAGGTGGGGCCCTCCCGTATGCTGACGGTGCTGCTGCCCTAGTCCCGGCTCCTCTTCTTCGTTGTGCAGACCATCTTCGCGGTGCCGTGGTGAGACAGCGTCGAAGCTTCGTGTCCGTGTTGGCGCTGGGTGGTGGTCGGTTTGGTGGCGAGCTCCGGAGTGCCTGAGGTGGAGGATGGGATCGGGAGAAATCCATGTTGGCTTGGCCGACATCGACGCTGTGGCGCTCGAGGGTACCACCGGACCTTCTGGAGGGCGCCGGGCTACCTTCCTCTCTCTCGCCGTGTACCGGGGAAACCCTTAGCAGCAGCGCCGCCATCGTCAAGGCCCCTTCTTGGAGGTGTTGCTTGGTACCGGCGCTTCGGAGTCTCGGAGCTTGGTGGGCGATCTCCGGTGGACGCAGCGGTTGCGAGGCTTCGTTGTTTTTGTCGATCCGCCGTTATCGGCATTTTGTTTCGTCTCTTTTCTTTTTTTCTCTTTCTTTCTTTTGGGCGTGCTTGTGCTGTTTCCGCCCCAGCACCTATCGTTGGCTGTATCGGATGGTTGCTTTGGAATACAAAGCGGAGGAAACCCTTTTTCTCTAAAGAGCAAGACAGACAGTGACATAGATCTACGTTGATCTCAACCTTCTTATCGAAAAACAATAAAAAATGGAGTCTACGTTGATATCCTCAGCAGTGAGGTAATGAACTTTTCAACTTTGCTAACTGTCTGCCATTTTTGATAAAGGACATTTCGTTGAATTGATATATCGAGGTGATACAACCGTATCAAAAAAATGCCCGGCCTCTACATAGCACGATGCACATAGCCAACAAGTCCAACACAACAAAAAATAAACATCGTTTACAGTAAAAATAAATCAATCCGGTCTATGGTGGGGTAGATGCTATCTGAAAGTTACACCGCCATCCATGGAGAGAGAAAACATCCCTAGCCGTATGATCCACCATAAAGATGTCATTATAAAGCGAATCAACCTGTAGTTGAGTTGGTTAGGTGGACAGTGGTATCCCCAACCCACCAGGGTTCAAATCCTGGTGCTCGCATTATTCCTGGATTTATTTCAGGATTTCCGGCGATGCGCTTTCAGTTGAGGAGACGTTCCCATCGACGACGAGGCGCCAACGGTGACTTCGTGAAATTTCAAGATGATATGCCGGCTCAGTCTCTGGAGGTGCTCATAGGGTAGAAAAGTGCGATGCTCATAGAGGTGAATGTATGCGCGTGTATATGAGCACCTGTTGTACTGATGCTCAAAAAAAAAGATGTCATTATAAAAAGGTACGTCCTCCAGCCTCTACAGGATAAACCAGGTACGTCCAATTTGTCATGCCAAAAAGTTTGACGTTAGATTTTTAGTATTTCCATAAAAGAAATGGTGGTTTCTCTGCGTAGCGAGGCGAAACTATGGAAAAGGCAACTATGTGTTAGATTTCTATTTGCATTTTATCGGCATTTTGGAAAAAGAGTTAATTCCACTTTTTACCCTCAAGTCTCAGGTTTGTCACAGATAGTACTCAATTAGCAAAAAATCATAATTTAAACCTCATTTAAGAAAACTTATGTCACATTTTACCTCATTGAGTGTTTTTCCAATTTTGATGTTGATTGGACGTGTCAGTTATGTGATTTTCATTTTCTCTGTCTTTTTTATAGAAGCAAACCGAACCGGCATTGTGGCACTGCACCCGATCGACGCCACCCACCGTGCCGCACCCGCTGCTAGAGCACTCGCCGCTTCCGCCATGGAGCCGCTCAGCACCATGATCCTCTCTGCCTCCGCCGAGGCCGACCTCCACAACCAGTCTCCGCCACCGTCGAGGGCGATGAGGACCACCACAACCCAACGCCATGGAGACTGGAGAGCGAGGCCGTCCACCACAACCCGACGGAGAGTGCGATGCAGACGCGTGCGTGTGGAGGAGGCGGGAGCCCTGTGCAGCTCATCCGTGCATGCGGAAGTGTAGGCGGCAGTGACATGGCGCACGTGGACGATGCCGATGTCCATGCTCTCTCGGACGGGGACAACGCGCGGGCCTTCGGTGGGCCCCAGTGGCCAGTATATAGAAAAAATGAATATTCAATTCCGAGCGTAGGCTCATCAGTAATGTTTTTGAAATTCTAATATTTTGTCAAGCCCGATACTCAAATGCATGATGTCCGGGCAAAATTTCGTGGTGTTTGGACATATGAGGAGCTCGTGGAAAAAGACAGGTTAAAACAGTGCCTTTATTCAAACTTTCTCACATGCCCGAATATTATTTTTTTGCTAAAGGTTACTGAACATCACACACTCAGCATCTTGCACGCCAATTTTTTTTGTTATTTCTTTTGATTTTACTGTTTATGCTCGGGAGCAGCTGAGCTCGGGTGTCGAATCGTTGCATCCTTGAAACAGTAGTTTCCGTTCGAGCCAAGAAAATACAGCTGACTTGTTATAAAAGAGCCAAAGCGAGGCGGAAAAAATGGCTGCACAAATTACTAAAAAAGCTGGCCATTTTTATTGCAAAAATGCTAGACATACAAAGACTTACACGCTTTTACACGCTCCTTTTATCTAACAACCAATCATAAACCTCTCCCCCCTGATTTTCAGAGGGTTGGGCCGCCCCGCTCACCTATTGACCAATCAAGGTTAACCATCCTGTAAAAGCCTGTAAATCGTTTGTACGTGTAGCATTGCCGTTTTTATTGCAAGCGTCTAGTTGGCGACCGGCTGCCCACTAGCCCTCCATGGTGGCCGCCTGAAAAAGGTAAGTTTTTGTCTCCCTGACTCATATTAGGAAAAGTAAACAAGTGTGGACATATGTGAAGAGGATAAATAATGAGGCGTGAACGGATGTGAATGCATTTAATTCGTGTTTTTAGTTTTTTAAAAACCATAACTTTCAAACCGCGCATCGAATTAAGGTCCGTTTTCACTGTTGGAACCCTTCCGGCGTGCTCTTCGAAACAAGATCCCGCATGGGTATGTTTCGATAAAAAAAATTGTGCAACTTTCTCTCCGTTTTGTGCAACTGTCTAGCCGTCGATGTGCAACTACCTGACAGGGATGTGCAACTTTTCTCCTACACCGTAGACGTGCAGTTTTCAATTAGGTACCTCCACCCCCAAACTACGTCCTAGTGAGATGTGCAACTTCGTCCATTGCCCAGGCTAACTGCATAGTAGTTGATGTGCAACTTTCCCCCGCCCGTGGATGTGCTTCACTGTTTGCTGCATCGGCCAGCGGCCTAACAGTGGATGTGCAACTCTGGATACAGCCACGGCCAACTGTCTAACAGTGATGTGCAACTTTCTCTCGTACCCACATGGATGTGTAGTTTCCCTGTTAGCACCCAGCCCAAACCACCTTGAGATTTGCAACTTTAGCACTCTGTTTATATGCAACTTTTCACTACCCTCATGAATGCCAAAATTTCATCATTCAACTATCTCTGCCTGTGAGATGTGCAACTTCATATGTCGCCTTGGCCAACTACCTAGTAGACTATGTGCAACTCTGTTTGTCGCCCCCGCCAACTGAAAATACATGTCCACAAATAGGAATGGCAATGAGTTGCACATTGACTAATAGGCAGTTGGCTTCAACAATAGACTAAGTTGCACATATCACTTGCAGGGGGAGGTGAGGGTAGGGTGTGCCAACACTGAAAAATTACACATCCACGAGTACGACGGAGGGTTGCACATCGACTATTAGGTAGTTGGTCGGGATAATAGACTAGTTGCACATCAAAGTTGTCATGGTTGCTAGATTGATATCTCATAGAAAGTTGAATCATGCAGATCAAAAAATTGGTTTTAGAAAAAGCTGCACGATATGTACTAAAGTTGCACAATACAATACTAAAGTTACACCATATAGCATCAAAGTTGGCAGCGAAAAAATTTCATCGAAATATACCCATGCGGGATCTAGTTTCAAAGATCTCGTGCAAGAGTTCCAGCAGTGAAAACGGATCTGAATTCCGACGCGCGGTTTGAAAGATATGACTCTTTGAAATTTGAAACTCCGAAATAAATGTGCGTGGATGTGTTCTTTTCGAAATGAGGTAATCAGTGTGAACGCATTTAATGCTAACAGCCATATACACTAGAAGACAAAAAAAAATTAACACATGCATGCATGCAAGATCGGTCACCCGTTTCGTCCAGATGATGCGCGTGCACCGGGAAGAATTTGAGATTTTTATTTGGCAAGATTATTGTAATACTCCCTCCGTCCATAAATACTTGTCGGAGCAATTGATGTATGTGAATGCATTTTAGTTTTACATACATCCATTTTTAACCATTTCTTCGATAAGTATTTCCGGACGGAGGGAGTAGTATTGAAAGATTATGGCAAATTCTATCTATAGTTCATTCAAGATGCACCTTAAAGGAGACATGAAACATTGTGATCGGTGAGCAACATTGATTACAAATTTTAGCCGTACATCCTGTCTTGAGCTTGCTCCCAGTGAACTGGCTAAACCTTGATTCCCGGCGTCCAACTTCATTTTATTTCTTTGGAATCTGAGTAACCTATATGCTGATAATCTATAGTTAACCCAATGAAGCAAGCATGCACACATTTCTCGAACTTCAGTTCATGATTTATTTACGGCCACAGGTTTCTGGAAGACGATAGTCGCCTGCACATAGATCAAACAGAATAAGACAGTGGCATATATCTACGTGCGTCGACCAACCCGCCTTAAAAAATAATAAGAATTTATGCTGATCTCTTCAGCAGCGAGGTAAACTTTACTCCACCAGAAATAATACAACTTTAATAGCTAACACATTTAATCATGAAGTACTCACCTCATTCCAAAAAAATAGCGCATAAAGATTTTGTTTGAAGTAAAATTTTATAGAGTTTGATCAAGTTCATAGTAATCTGATCAAGCTTTGGAAAATTTAGCTTTTATGGTAAAATCTATATGCACTATATTTTGAAACAGATAGAGTATTCATAAAATTTGGGCTGACGACATCAACATACACAAACATTGTAGTGGAGTCATGCACTTGAGTGGTTTACTTACAGGGGACCGGAGAATTCCGAGCTTGGAGCACAACGATGAGTTGGAGGAACACTAGCAGTAGCAAGACAACAATAAACCAAGGCCTGCTGCTTGTGGTCATCTTCTCGGTCAAAGGATTCGACGAAGTGCCGATAGCTTTTCACGGTGGTGGCTTATATAGTAACTTCAGAGTCAACTTTTAACACAATAGTCCGACTTTTATGGATGAGTAGCCACATGATCCTTTGTATAGGCACTCACGCTCTTGAGACTAGCCCCTAAGCGCGGTAATCCCTGATCTTGGCAAGTAAACCGGTTCTTTGGTTTTTCTTTTATGAAAAAGTATATATCAAACCAAAGTATGTGGATCACTCCCCCGAACGCTAGTATGATGAGGTATCATAGAATAGCAAAACATTAACAATGTCTATCTGAATTTATTTGTATCTAGGTCCTTGTTTGTTTAAGAAACAACTCTTTGGCCTCCTACTCACATGTTTTCTCGTCAACACTATCGCAAATCTGGTGTACCAACCACAACGAGAGAGCTGATATGGATGCTCTACTTGTTAAACTAGATCTTGGGGAGGTAGAAGAACATCCGGTCAAACTATGTATGTTTATGTGAGTTGATGTGGATGTGGTTTGGAGACTGAGTAACCCAGATGACCAGTCACCAATGAATTAAATAAAATGAAATTCAGGTACAACTTTCCAAAGCCTAGCATTGAAATACGCGCGTCCGGTAGGCACAAATGTGTTCATGATATGCGAGTGTAGTTGAGATTGCGACACAGATGATTGAAATGACCAGTCGTCAACTCACTTGCAATTTTCCACAAGTATATCCCATTGAATTGGTTTATCATGACGCACCATATCATGTTGAGATTAACCTGTTATTGTGTGTGTCTGAGGTTAGTGGTGACGACTTGAACCAGGTGTGATTTTCTCAAGGTGAATCAATGTGTCATACATGTAAATGTGTCTAGGAAATACTGCTACCCAGAAAGCACATGGGCAGAATTGGATACTTGATTCCTGCAAGCAGAAAGGAAGAGAAGCGATTACTTAGATAGCAATGAAGATTGTAAATTTCAAAATCCCGCAAAAGGTAGCAACGGAGACTTCATATACATACTACTCCCTCCGTCCGGAAATACTTGTCGGAGGAATGGATGTATCTAGACGTATTTTAGTTTTATATACATCCGATTTTATGCATTTCTCCGACAAGTATTTCCGGACGGAGGGAGTATATCCTTTGCTTTGAGCTTACTGCCAACTCAACAAAGGTTTCCAACTTACAGTAGTGCATATTTTCAATATCATTTCGTTTCTTGGGAAACAACCCAACGAAGGTTTCCAACTTCACTTAATGGTTTCCTATAGGATGAAGAAAATGGGCTGGACAAGGACCCAAAAGAAAAGAGTAAGAAAGACAATGACATAGATGTATGTTAAACAAGATAGTACGTGATCTCCTCAGCGGTGAGGTAATGAGCTTTAAATCTTAACTAACAGTCCAGGCGTGGCAACCTAAAATCCTGCTTTATTCAATGTCGTCGCTCCTGTATTTAGTACCTACTCCTCTAGATTGGTAAACAAAGTCCTGTCGTATTTTGAGACTTATGACCACTCATTTAACTGAGGAGTAGGTATGAGTTATATCCCCAAAAGTGTACCATTAGATTTGATTCTAAGGTGTTTTCAACGGTATACTTTATGCAGAACATAACTCTGATTTTCTTGCTTAAATTGGTTTTTGTGAAATACCCATATCTATTATAAAAGTTCATCGGAAGTACAAGGCACCCCAAACATAATAAAAAATAAATTGCGGTCCCCAGCTCTATTTGGTGCGGTCGGATGAGGTTCAAGCTGGTGGTGGTCCTTGGGAACCGGATCGAGGTGGGGGGGGGGGGGGGATGGTGTTTTGGCTACTTGGAGCAAAAGGCTTTCTTTCAGCTTGGTCCAAGATGACTTCGGTGACAATTGCAGGCTCACTAACCTTCTTATAGTCGTTGTTATCCAAGGGCATCTGCCCTCCTTTTTTAGGCTCTTTGGCAAACCCTTGACCGGGTCTTACTGGTACAGACATTAGAGGCGCATCTTCTGTCGCAGTCCTTTCCGAAGGCATTGTCTTCGTGTCATCTTGTTTTACTGGTTCAGCGTTGCCTGCTATAGGGGTGCTAGGGCAGTGACGCGGGATCAAAGTAGCGTGTCTTCTTGTTTGGAAACAATGGCAGCTTTGGGCGTAGTTGGGTGATATGGCTAGGATATGGTATTCGGTGTTACCCAACATGTTTGAGGGGCCCTCGTGCCTGACCATGTCTTCGTTTAGTCAGAGATGCTAAGGACGTGCCCCAACAGTGACAATGTCACGAGATGGGTGTTCAGTGTCACTGGCATGGTTGACACATGCTCAACGGCTTTTTCATGGAAGGTTCGTCACCCAAGTCGGAACTGTCTTGTCGACAGCGTGCCTGGTCAACTGTTTGGCATTGGCAGCATTGGTTCCGACATCTATTCCGACGACGGATACACTAGTGGTGTTCAATTGTGAAGTTGAAGTTTCCCTGCAAACAAAATGGTGAAGATGAAGTTTTTGGCTCACGGTGGAGTGATAAAGATGATGCTTGATTACAACCTTGATAATGTTTCCCCCCCCAATAGACGTGTGTGTCTTCGTGCGGGCTGCCAGAATGACCAATGTTGCCCTGTGTGAGTTGTTAATTAACTAGCAATTCTAGTTGTGAGTGAAAGTTTCTTCCTGATTGAAGAGATGCAAGAGAAAAGAGAGAAGAGAGGAGAGAAAAGAGAAGAAGTAAAAAGTGGAAACGAATAGAAGAGATAAGAGATAAGAGAGAAAAGAGAGAAAGAGAGAATAGAAATAAGAGAGATGGGAGTACAAAATAGAACATAGTAAAGAGAGGAAAAGCATAATAGAAGAGAGAAGAGATAGAAAGGTAGAAAAAAAGAGAAGATATGGAGGTGGTTTATAGATTGATTGAGTTAAAGTTCTTTTTTATAGTTTTTCTACTATTTAAAGATTCTAATGGTTGTGTGCACACAAATGAACACAAGTGCCCTGTGTGTGGTGACAGCCGCCATGAAGGTGCGGCATGTGGTTCAACTGGGAAAGACTTGGATGAAGAACAATTGCTTCTCCATTGTTCTTGGAGAGGACTTTAGGGGGGGGGGGGGGGGGGAGAGGGGGGGATGGTATGTTTGGAATATGAAGCCAACAAAGAACTGTCATCTAATTTTATTTCACTTCATAGCTTTGTTTAGATCATCCCTTGCCTTGCAAGGCATGAAGTTCTGAACATTCTGCAGGTTCACTAGTAGAAAAAGGGTCAAATGTGAAGCACATTGGTGCCGGTTTGATTTTGAGCCGCCACTAATGTGTCCATTAGTGCCGGTTCCAATGGCTAGCCGGCCGCTCTCATTAGTACTGGTTGGTGGCGAACCTTTAGCACCGGTTCGTGCCACGAACCGGTACTAAAGTGAGTGGTGGCAGGATGTTGTCAGTCTGGGGCCCTCCAGCACCTTTAGTACCGGTTTGTGTTACAAACCGGTACTAAAGGTCGTCCTACATAAACCCTTTGTCCACCTGAGCTCGCTCTATTCTTCCCCTTTCCCCTCTCCTCCTCTGTTCTTCCCCTCTTCCTCGAGCTCATCACACATTTTGCCCAAAATTTGTCAAGATTTGAAGGCCCCCGTCCATTCAAATGATCACAAAGGTTAGCAACTTTGTCCTTTCATCTCTCATTGCTAGATTAGCTCTTGCAATGCTTTGTATAGTGATTAATTTGTGAGTTTAGTAATTTGGGAGGAATTATATGTGCTAGTATTTGATTTATATGCAATTTGAGGTCAAAAATAACACTTAGTTTGCATATGTAGGTGTGGTTTACTTAGTGCCTTCTAAATCTCTATCGTAACCACTATCGATCGCCCGCACCGTCCCGTCGCCGGCACCACCTTGTGGTGAGGTTCTTGTTCATGAATGTTTTACACTACCGAATTGATATTTGTGTGATTTGGATATATAGTTACTCGTATAATTATCTTACCCGTACGTTGTTTGTTATACATAGTGCCATGATTTTGATATCCGTCCCCGTCGGCCCTCGTCCTTGTTATGATTCGGATGTGGTATATTCTCTTTAAAACTAGTTGTTGCATTTCGTGTTTATGACAAATTATGCCCATCAAGTTGACATAGATATTTTTATCTAGGAGGTATGTGAACCAGAAATTCCAACCGACCCTATTGTCGAGAGGTTAAATTTAGTTAAAAGAGAGAACGAGTATTCGAAAGAAAAATTGAAAAGAATTGAGGGGGAGAAGATGGAATTGGAGTTGCATGTTGCCGATGCCGTTGATGATCACAAGATCAAGATGGAGAAAATGCGCTTGAAGATTAGAAAGATTAGAAAATATGCCATTGACAGTGAGGCTTGGTATCATTATGCTGTTGGATCAATTGTTACCTTAGTTGCAATCTTGATCGCATTTGTTCTTGCATTTAAATGCTTTAGCTAGAGAGTTATTTGTTTGTTGCATTTAAGTGTTGTATGAACTATATATATGTATGAACTTTATGTATGAACTTGTATTAATTTGGTCTTTTCGGTGTTGTGTAATGAAGATGAGCCGACAATGGATGTATGATGATCGATGCTCTCCCGAGTTCATTAATGGCGTGCATACTTTTCTGCTTGCCGCTGAGGCAAACAAGCATGCGGATGGTTTTATGCTTTGTCCATGTGCTGGCTGTAAGAATGGTCACAATTACTCTACATCAAGAACCATTCACGTCCACCTATTTGAGTCCGGTTTCATGCCCCACTATAATGTTTGGACCAAGCACGGAGAAAGAGGGGTTATGATGGAAGACAATGAACAAGAAGAGGACGACGACAGCTATCCTACCCATGGGTTCCCTGAATACGATGATACAACAATGGGGGAAGAAGCTGAGCCGGCAATGCGGGAAGAAGCTTAAGAAGAGGCATCAGATGAGCCCACTGATGATCTAGGTCGGGCCATTGCCGATGCAAAGAGAAATCAAGTAAGTGATTTGGAGAGGAAGAAGTTGCAGCGCATGTTAGAGGATCACAAGAAATTGTTGTACCCGAATTGCAAAGCTGACAAAAACAAATTGGGCACCACACTGGAATTGCTGCAATGGAAGGCAGAGAAT
Source organism: Aegilops bicornis (assembly GCA_021605145.1). Classification (NCBI taxonomy): domain Eukaryota; kingdom Viridiplantae; phylum Streptophyta; class Magnoliopsida; order Poales; family Poaceae; genus Aegilops; species Aegilops bicornis. The sequence goes on along the minus strand of JAHIAL010000009.1, from coordinate 1,108,649 downwards.
GGTGTATCTGACAAGGGATTTGGAAAGTTGCTGGTAATGATAAAGAATATGCTTCCAAAGGACAACGAATTGCCCGAGAGTAGGTACGAAGCAAAGAAGGTTGTCTGCCCTCTAGGGTTAGAGGTGCAGAAGATACATGCATGCCCTAATGATCGCATCCTCTACCGTGGTGAGTACAAGGATTTGAACGCTTGCCCGGTATGCGGTGCATTGCGTTATAAGATCAGTCGCGATGACCCTGGTGATGTCGAGGGCGAGTGCTTGTCCTCAAGAAATTCAATTGATAAACTGAAAGTGGTAAAGAAAAACTTTTACAAACTCTGTTTGCTCTTGTTGTTGTAAACATGCAAAGCTAGCATTCAAGTTTCAGCAAATATCATGAACTAACCATACTCACAATAACACTTAGGTCTCACAATTACTCACATCAATGGTATAATCAGCTAGCGAGGCATAATAATAAAACTCGGATGACAACACTTTCTCAAAACAATCATAATATGATATAACAAGATGGTATCTCGCTAGCCCTTTCTGAGACCGCAAAACATAAATGCAGAGCACCTTTAAAGATCAAGGACTGACTAAACAATCGTAATTCATGGTAAAAGAGATCCAGTCAAGTCATACCCAATATAAACCAATAGTAATGAATGCAAATGACAGTGTTCTCTCCAGCGGGTGCTTTTAATAAGAAGGGTGATGACTCAACATAAAAGTAAATAGATAGGCCCTTCGCAGAGGGAAGTAGGGATTTGTAGAGGTGCCAGAGCTCGATTTTAAAATGGAGATTGAATAACATTTTGAGAGGCATACTTTCACTATCAACGCAACAACTATGAGATGGCTATATCTTCCATACTACATGCATTATAGGCAGTTCCCAAACAGAATGGTAAAAGCTTATACTCCCCCACCACCAAGCTGTTGGAAATATGCCCTAGAGGCAATAATAAAAGCATTATTATTATATTTCCTTGTTCATGATAATTGTCTTTTATTCATGCTATAATTGTATTATCCGGAAATCGTGATACATGTGTGAATACATAGACTACAATACGTCCCTAGTAAGCCTCTAGTTGACTAGCTCGTTAGTCAATAGATAGTCATGGTTTCACGACTATGGACATCGATGTCATTGATAACGGGATCACGCCATTAGGAGAATGACGTGATGGACAAGACCCAATCCTAAGCATGGCACAAGATCGTGTAGTTCATTTTGCTAGAGCTTTTCCAATGTCAAAGTATCTCTTCCTTAGACCATGAGATCGTGTAACTCCCGAATACCGTAGGAGTGCTTTGGGTGTACCAAACATCACAACGTAACTGGGTGACTATAAAGGTGCACTACAGGTATCTCCGAAAGTGTCATTGCGGTTGAGACGGATCGAGACTGGGATTTGTCACTCCGTGTTACGGAGAGGTATCACTGGGCCCACTCGGTAGTGCATCATCATAATGAGCTCAAGGTGGCCAAGTGTCTAGTCACGGGATCATGCATTACGGTACGAGTAAAGTGACTTGCCGGTAACGAGACTGAACGAGGTATTGGGATACCGACGATCGAGTCTCGGGCAAGTAACATACCGTCTGACAAAGGGAATAGTATACGGGTTGATTGAACCCTTGACATCGTGGGTTCATCCGATGACAACATCGAGGAGCATGTGGGAGCCAACATGGGTATCCAGATCCCGCTGTTGGTTATTGACCTGAGGTCGTCTCGGTCATGTCTGCAGATGTCTCCAACCCGTAGGGGTCTACACTTAAGGTTCGGTGACGCTAGGGTTATTAGGAAGACAAGTATGTGATTACCGAATGTTGTTCGAGTCTCGGATGAGATCCCGGACGTCACGAGGAGTTCCGGAATGGTCCGGAGGTAAAGATTTATATATGGAAAGTTGTTAAACGGACACCGGAAAGTTTCGGGGGCATACCGGTATTGTACCGGGGCCACCGGGAGGGTTCCGGAGGTCCACCGGGAGGGGCCACCCCTCCCGGGGGGCCACATGGGCTGTGTGGGAGAGGGAGCCAGCCCCTAGTGGGCTGGGCGCGCCTCCCCACCAAGGCCCATGCGGCTAGGGCATGGGGAGGGGAAACCCTAAAAAGGGCTAAAGGCGCCCCCTAGCTTGGGGGGCAAGCCACCCCTTTCCTCCTCCCTTGGTCACGCCTCTAGGGTTTCCCCAGAGGGCCGGCCCCTGCCCTCTCTCTCCTATATATAGAGGGTGAGGGAGGGCTGCAACACACAATTGAAGGCGCAGCCCCTCCCTCCCCAACACCTCTCCTTCTCCGCACGAGCTTGGCGAAGCCCCGCCGGAGAACTTCGCACCAACCGCATTCACGCCGTCTTGCTGCCATTGAGTTGTCTTCTTCAACCTCTCCTTCCTCCTTGCTGGATCAAGACGGAGGAGACGCCGTCGTCCTCACGTGTGTTGAACGCGGAGGTGCTGTCCTTTCAGCGCTTGGTCGCTTGGGTGATCCGAATCACGGCAGTACGACTTTCATCACCATCCCCTTGAAAGCTTCCGCACTCGATCTACAAGTGGTATGTAGATGCATACTCTCCCCTTGACTCGTTGCTTAGATGAACTCATAGATAGATCTTGGTGAAACCGTGAGGAAAATTTTTAATTTTCTGCAACGTTCCCCAACAGTGGCATCATGAGCTAGGTCTATGCGTAGTTCTCTTTGCACAAGTAGAACACAATTTTGTTGTGGGCGTAGATCTTGTCAACTTGCTTGCCGTTACTAGTCGTATCTTGCTTCAGCGGTATTGTGAGATGAAGCGGCCCGGACCAACCTTACACGGACGCTTACGTGAGACCGGTTCCACCGACTAACATGCACTAGTTGCATAAGGTGGCTGGCGGGTGTCTGTCTCTCCCACTTTAGTTGAAGTGGATTCGATGAAAAGGGTCCTTATGAAGGGTAAATAGAAGTTGACAGAATCACGTTGTGGTTATTCGTAGGTAAGAAAACGTTCTTGCTAGAACCCAATTGCAGCCACGTAAAAGATGCAACAACAATTAGAGGACGTCTAACTTGTTTTTGCAGCAATTGTCATGTGATGTGATATGGCCAAGTTGTGATGAATGATGAATGACACATTGTGATGTATGAGATCATGTTCTTGTAATAGGAATCACGACTTGCATGTCGATGAGTATGACAACCGGCAGGAGCCATAGGAGTTGTCTTTATTTTTGTATGACCTGCGTGTCATTGAAGAACGCCATGTAACTTACTTTACTTTATTGCTAAACGCGTTAGCCATAGAAGTAGAAGTAGTCGTTGGCGTGACAACTTCATGAAGACACAATGATGGAGATCATGATGATGGAGATTATGGTGTCATGCGGTGACAAGATGATCATGGAGCCCGAAGATGGAGATCAATGGAGTTTTATGATATTGGCCATATCATGTCACTATTATATAATTGCATGTGATGTTTATTATATATTTATGCATCTTGTTTACTTAGAACGACGGTAGTAAATAAGATGATCCCTTAAAACAATTTCAAGAAGTGTTCTCCCCTAACTGTGCACCGTTGCTAAAGTTCGTCGCTTCTAAGCACCACATGATGATCGGGTGTGATGGATTCTTACGTTCACATACAACGGGTGTAAGACAGATTTACACACGCAAAACACTTAGGGTTAACCAGCGAGCCTAGCATGTACAGACATGGCCTCGGAACACGGAGACCGAAAAGGTCGAACACGAGTTGTATGGAAGATACGATCAACATGAGAATGTTCACCGACGATGACTAGTCCGTCTCACGTGATGATCGGACACGGCCTAGTCGACTCGGATTGTGTAACACTTAGATGACTAGAGGGATGTCTTATCTGAGTGGGAGTTCATTTTAATTTGATTAGATGAACTTAATTATCATGAACTTAGTCTAAAACTTTTGCATAATATGTCTTGTAGATCAAATGGCCAACGCTCATGTCACAATGAAATTCAACGCGTTCCTAGAGAAAACCAAGTTGAAAGATGATGGCAGCAACTATTCGGACTGGGTCCGGAACTTGAGGATTATCCTCATAGCTGCCAAGAAACAATATGTCCTAGAAGGACCGCTAGGTGAAGCACCCATCCCAGAGAACCAAGACGTTATGAACGCTTGGCAGTCTCGTGCTGATGATTACTCCCTCGTTCAATGCGGCATGCTTTACAGCTTAGAACCGGGGCTCCAAAAGCGTTTTGAGCAACACGGAGCATATGAGATGTTCGAGGAGCTGAAACTAGTTTTCCAAGCTCATGCGGGTCGAGAGATATGAAGTCTCCGACAAGTTCTATAGTTGTAAGATGGAGGAAAACAGTTACATCGGTGAGCACATACTCAAAATGTGCAAGGTTGCATCACACTTTGTCCCAGCTAGACATAAACCTCCGGACAAGGCGGTCATTGATGAATCCTTGATCGCTCCACCAAGCTACAAGAGCTTTGTGATGAACTACAATATGCAGGGGATGGTGAAGACCATTCCGAAGTATTCTCAAGGCTGAAGTCAGCAGAGGTTGAAATCAAGAAAGAACATCAAGTGTTGAGGCTCAATAAGACCACTAAGTTCAAGAAGGGCAAGGGCAAGAAGAACTTCAAGAAGGACGGCAAAGAGGTTGCCGCGCCCGGTAAGCAAGTTGCCGGGAAGAAGAAGTCAAAGAATGGACCCAAGCCTGAGACAGAGTGCTTTTATTGCAAGGGGAAGGGCCACTGGAAGCGGAACTGCCCCAAATACTTAGCGGACAAGAAGGCCGGCAACACTAAAGGTATATTTGATATACATGTAATTGATGTGTACCTTACCGATTACTTCAGTAGTAACTCCTGGGTATTTGATACGGTGCCGTTGCTCATATTTGTAACTCACAACAGGAGCTGCGGAATAAACGGAGATCGGGAGCGAAGGACGAGGTGACGATGCGGCGTCGGGAATGGTTCCAAGGTCGATGTGATCGCTTGCCGGCACGCTACCTCTACATTTACCTACGGGATTAGTTATAAACCTTAATAATTGCTATTTGGTGCCAAGTTTGAGCATGAACATTGTATCGGATCTCGTTTAATACGAGATGGCTACTCATTTAAATCCGAGAATAATGGTTGTTCTATTTATATGAGAGAAATGTTTTATGGTCATGCTCTGATAGTCAATGGTTTATTCTTAATGAATCTCGAGCGTAGTGTTACACATGTTCATAGTGTGAATACCAAAAGATGTAAAGTTGATAACGATAGTCCCACATACTTGTGGCACTGCCGCCTTGGTCACATTGGTGTCAAGCGCATGAAGAAGCTCCATCTTTGATGGACTTACGGAGTCTCCGGATTATGAATCATTTGACACATGCGAACCATGCCTCATGGGCAAGATGACCAAGACTCCGTTCTCCGGAACAATGGAGCGAGCAACCAACTTATTGGAAATCATACATACCGATGTATGCGGTCCAATGAGTGTTGAGGCTCATGGAGGATATCGTTATGTTCTCACTCTCACAGATGACTTGAGTAGATATGGGTATGTCTACTTGATGAAACACAAGTCTGAGACCTTTGAAAAGTTCAAGGAATTTCAGAATGAGGTAGAGAATCAACGTGACCGAAAGATAAAATTCTTACGATCAGATCGTGGAGGAGAATATTTAAGTCACGAATTTGGCACACACTTAAGAAAATGTGGAATTCTTTCACAACTCACGCACTTTGGAACACCTCAGCGTAACGGTGTGTCCGAACGTCGTAATCGTGACTCTATTGGATATGGTGCGATCTATGATGTCTCTTACCGATTTACCGCTATCTTTTGGGGACACACTCTAGAGACAGCTACATTCACTTTAAATAGGGCACCGTCTAAATCCGTTGAGACGACACCGTATGAATTATGGTTTGGGAAGAAACCTAAGCTGTCGTTTCTAAAAGTTTGGGGATGCGATGCTTATGTCAAGAAACTTCAACTGAAAAGCTCGAACCCAAGTCGGAAAGATGCGTCTTCATAGGATACCCTAAGGAAAACCCTTTGGGTATACCTTCTACCTTAGATCCGAAGGCAAGATCTTTGTTGCCAAGAACGGAACCTTTACGGAAAAAGAGTTTCTCTAGAAAGGAGTAAGTGGGTGTATAGTAGAACTCGATGTAGTACTTCCTCTTGAACGGGATAGTAGTGCAGCTCATGAAAATGTTCCTGTGATGCCTACACCAACTGAGGAGGAAATTAATGATGATGATCAAGGTACTTCAGATCAAGTTGCTACTGAACTTCGTAGGTCCACTAGGACACGTTCCGCACCAGAGTGGTACGGCAACCCTGTCCTGGAAATCATGTTGTTAGACAACGGTGAACCTTCGAACTATGAAGAAGCGATGGCGGGCCCGGATTCCAACAAATGGCTCAAGCCATGAAATCCGAGATAGGATCCATGTATGAAAACAAAGTATGGACTTTGACCAGACTTGCCCGATGATCAATGAGCGATAGAAAATAAATGGATTTTTAAGAAGAAGACGGACGCGGATGGTAATGTCACCATCTATAAAGCTCGACTTGTCGCTAAGGGTTATCGGCAAGTTCAAGGGATTGACTACGATGAGACTTTCTCTCCCGTGAGCGAAGCTTAAGTCCGTCCGAATCATGTTAGCAATTGCCGCATACTATGATTATGAGATATGGCAGATGGACGTCAAAACAGCGTTCCTTAACGGTTATCTTAAGGAAGAGCTGTATATGATGCAGCCGGAAGGTTTTGTCGATCCTAAGAATGCTAACAAAGTGTGCAAGCTCCAGCGATCCATTTATGGGCTGGTGCAAGCATCTCGGAGTTGGAACATATCGTTTTGATGAGATGATCAAAGCGTTTGGGTTTATGCAGACTTATGGAGAAGCCTGCGTTTACAAGAAAGTGAGTGGGAGCTCCGTGGCATTTCTCATATTATATGTAGATGACATACTTTTGATGGGAAATGATATAGAACTCTTGGACAGCATTAAGGCCTACTTGAATATAAGTTTTTCAATGAAGGATCTTGGAGAAGCTGCTTATATATTAGGCATCAAGATCTATAGAGATAGATCGAGACGCCTCATAGGTCTTTCACAAAGCACATACCTTGATAAGATTTTGAAGAAGTTCAAAATGGATCAGTCCAAGAAAGGGTTCTTGCCTATCTTGCCAAAGGTGTGAAATTGAGCTCAGCTCAATGCCCGACCAATGACAAAAGATAAAGAAGAGATGAGCGTCATCCCCTATGCCTCAGCCATAGGATCTATTATGTATGCCATGCTGTGTACCGGACCTGATGTAAGCCTTGCCGTAAGTTTGGTAGGAAGGTACCAAAGTAATCCCGGCAAGGAACCTTTGAACAGCGGTCAAGAATATCTGAAGTACTGAAAAGGACAAAGGACATGTTTCTCGTTTATGGAAGTGACGAAGAGCTCAAATGCGTCAGAAGGGTTACGTCGACGCTTCAAGCTTCGACACAGATCTGGATGACTCTAAGTCACAAACCGGATACGTGTATATGTTGAATGGTGGAGCGATAGCTGGTGCAAATGCAAGCAGAAAGCGTCGTGGCGGGATCTAGATGTGAAGCGGAGTACATGGCAGCCTCGGAGGCAGCGCATGAAGCAATTTGGGTGAAGGAGTTCATCACCCGACCTAGGAGTCATACCCAATGCGTCGGGGCGATCAAACTCTTACCGTGACAACACCGGAGCTATTGCCCTTTGCCAAGGAGCCGGGTTTCACAAGAAGACCAGAGAACATTAAGCGTCGCTTCAACTCCATCCGTGAAAATGTTCAAGATGGAGACATAGAAATTTGTAAAGTGCACACGGATCTGAATATCGCAGATCCGTTGACTAAACCTCTTCTCTTCATGGGCAAAACATGATCAACACGAACTCTATGGGTGTTCGATTCATCACAATGTAACTAGATTATTGACTCTAGTGCAAGTGGGAGACTATTGGAAATATGCCCTAGAGGCAATAATAAAAGCATTATTATTATATTTCCTTGTTCATGATAATTGTCTTTTATTCATGCTAAAATTGTATTATCCGGAAATCGTGATACATGTGTGAATAGATAGACTACAATACGTCCCTAGTAAGCCTCTAGTTGACTAGCTCGTTGGTCAACAGATAGTCATGGTTTCCTAACTATGGACATCGGATGTCATTGACAACGGGTCACGTCATTAGGAGAATGACGTGATGGACAAGACCCAATCCTAAGCATGGCACAAGATCGGGTAGTTCGTTTTGCTAGAGCTTTTCCAATGTCAAAGTATCTCTTCCTTAGACCATGAGATCGTGTAACTCCGGATACCGTAGGAGTGCTTTGGGTGTACCAAAGCGTCCTGGCGTGGCGGGTGACTATAAAGGTGCACTATAGGTATCTCCGAAAGTGTGCATTGGGTTGACACGGATCGAGACTGAATTTGTCACTCCGTGTTACGGAGAGGTATCACAGGCCCACTTTCGGTAGTGCATCATCATAATGAGCTCAAGGTGGCCAAGTGTCTCAGTCACGGGATCATGCATTACGGTACGAGTAAAGTGACTTGCGATAGCAGGCCGAGACTGAACGAGGTATTGGGATACCAACGATCGAGTCTCGGGCAAGTAACATACCGTCTGACAAAGGGAATAGTATACGGGGTTGATTGAACCCTTGACATCGTGGTTCATCCGATGACAACATCGAGGAGCATGTGGGAGCCAACATGGGTATCCAGATCCCGCTGTTGGTTATTGACACGAGGTCGTCTCGGTCATGTCGCAGATGTCTCCCGAACCCGTAGGGGTCTACACGCAAGGTTCGGTGGCGCTAGGGTTATTAGGAAGACAAGTATGTGATTACCGAATGTTGTTGAGTCCGGATGAGATCCCGGACGTCACGGGGAGTTCGGAATGGTCCGGAGGTAAAGATTTATATATGGAAAGTTGTTAAGCGGACACCGGAAAGTTTCGGGGCATCTGCAGGTATTGTACAGGGGCCACCGGGAGGGTTCAGGAGGTCCACAGGAGGCCACCTTCCCGGGGGGCACATGGGCTGTGTGGGAGAGAGCCTTCCCCTAGTGGGCTGGGCGCGCCTCCCCAACAAGGCCCTTGTGGCTTGGGCATGGGGAGGGGAAACCATAAAGGGCTAAAGGGGGCGCCCCCCTAGCTTGTGGGGCATGCCTCCCCTTTTCCTCATCCCTTTGGCCGCCCCCCTCTAGGGTTTCCCCTAGAGGGCGGCCCCCTGCCCTCTCTCCTATATATAGAGGGGTGAGGGAGGCTGCAACACACAATTGAAGGCGCAGCCCTCCCTCCCAACACCTCTCCTTCTCCGTCGAGGCTTGGCGAAGCCACAGCCGGAGAACACGCCAAGCCACTGCACCGTCGTGCTGCCATTGGAGTTGTCTTCTTCAACTTCTCCTTCCTCCTTGCTGGATCAAGGCGGAGGAGACGTGCGTAATCCGTCGTGCACGTGTGTTGAGCAGCGGAGGTGCTGTCCTTTCAGCGCTTGGTCGTGGGTGATCCGAATCACGGCGAAAGTGATCGACTCCTCATCACCATCCCCTTGAAAGCTATCGCACTCGATCTACAAGTGGTATGTAGATGCATACTCTCTCCCTTGACTCGTTGCTTAGATGAACTCATAGATAGATCTTGGTGAAACCGTAGGAAAATTTTAATTTTCTGCAACGTTCCCCAACACAAGCATCAATCCATGGCTTGCTTGAAACAAGGAGTGCCTCCAACTAACAACATCCCTGGGGGAGTTTTGTTTAATTATATTGATTTGCTTTGATCTTTTTGGATCATGGGACTGGGCATCCCGGTTACCGGCTGCTACATCTTGATCTTGCGTTGGTTTTCCTTGAAGAGGAAAGGGTGATGCAGCAAAGTAGCGTAAGTATTTCCCTCAGTTTTTGAGAACCAAGGTATCAATCCAGTAGGAGGCTCCTCAAAAGTCCCACACACCTACACAAACAAACAAAGAACTGCAACCAACGCAATAAAGGGGTTGTCAATCCCTTCACGCCACTTCATGAAAGTGAGATCTGATAGAGATATTATTATAAGATAAATATATTTTTGGTATTTTATAATATAGATGCAAAAATGAAAGATGCAAATAAAAGTAGATTGAAAGCTTATATGATAAAAGATAGACCCGGGGGCCATCGGTTTCACTAGTGGCTTCTCTCAAGATAGCATAAGTATTACGGTGGGTGAACAAATTACTATCGAGCAATTGATACAAAAGCGAATAATTATGAGATTATCTAGGCATGATCATGTATATAGGCATCACGTCCGCGACAAGTAGACCGACTCCTGCCTGCATCTACTACTATTACTCCACACATCGACCGCTATCTAGCATGCATCTAGAGTATTAAGTTCATAAGGATAGAGTAATGCATTAAGAAAGATGACATGATGTAGAGGGATAAACTCAAGCAATATGATATAAACCCCATCTTTTTATCCTCGATGGCAACAATACAATACGTGCCTAGCAACCCTTTCTATCACTGGGTAAGGACACCGCAAGATTGAACCCAAAGTTAAGCACTTCTCCCATTGCAAGAAAGATCAATCTAGTAGGCCAAACCAAATTGATAATTCGAAGAGACTTGCAAAGATAACTCAATCATACATAAAAGAATTCAGAGAAGATCCAAATATTTCTCATAGATAAACTTGATCATAAACTCACAATTCATCGGATCTCTACAAACACACCGCAAAAAGAGTTTACATCGAATAGATCTCCACAAGAGAGGGGGAGAACATTGTATTGAGATACAAAAAGAGAGAACAAGCCATCTAGCTAATAACTATGGACCCGAAGGTCTGTGGTAAACTAGTCACAACTCATCGGAGGGGCTATGGTGTTGATGTAGAAGCCCTCCGTGGTCGATTCCTTCAAAGTGAGCACCAGTGAAGGCTCCAAGATGGGATCTCGCGGATCTGAGAAGGTTCTGGCGGTGGAAATTGTTTTTGTTGGCTCCTGGATCTTTTGAGAATGCGTGGGTATATATAGGAGGAAGAAATACGTCGGTGGCACTTTGTGGGCCCAGGAGACAGGCGCGCCGGAGGGGTGTGCGCGCCCTCCTATCTCCTGGCCGCCTCGATTGCTTCTTGACTTGCACTCCAAGTCCTCTGGATCACGTTCGTTCCAAAAATCACGCTCCCGAAGGTTTCATTCCGTTTGGACTCCGTTTGATATTCCTTTTCTTCGAAATACTGAAATAGGCAAAAAAACAGCACTCTGGGCTGGGCCTCCGGTTAGTAGGTTAGTCCCAAAATGATATAAATGTGTAAAATAAAGCCCATAAACATCCAAAAGGGGTAATATAATAGCATGAAACAATCAAAAATTATAGATACGTTGGAGATGTATCAAGCATCCCCAAGCTTAATTCCTGCTCGTCCTCGAGTAGGCAAATGATAAAAACAGAATTTTTGATGTGGAATGCTACCTAGCATAATTCTCAATGTAATTTTCTTTATTGTGGCATGAATGTTCAGATCCAAATGATTCAAAATAAAAGTTCATATTGACAAAAGAAATAGTAATACTTCAAGCATACTAATCAAAGCAATCATGTCTTGTCAAAATAACATGGCTAAAGAAAGTTGATCCCTACAAAATCATATAGTTAGGCTATGCTTCATTTTGGTCACACAAAGATGTTCCCAAATTCTACACCCCCGATGACAAGCCAAGCAATTGTTTCTGCATTTTAAATAATCTCAAACTTTTCAACTTTCACGCAATACATGAGCGTGAGCCATGGATATAGCACTATGGGTGGAATAGAATATGATGATGGGGATTGTGTGGAGAAGACAAAAAGGAGAAAGTCTCACATTGGCCGAGGGATAATCAACGGGCTATGGAGATGCCTATCAATTGATGTCAACATGAGGAGTAGGGAATGCCATGCAACGGATGCACTAGAGCTATAAATGAATGAAAGCTCAACAAAAGAAAACTAGTGGGTGTGCATCCAACTTGCTTGCTCACAAAGACCTAGGGCATTTGAGGAAGCCCATCGTAGGAATATACAAGCCAAGTTCTATAATGAAAAATTCCCACTAGTATATGAAAGTGACAACATATGAGACTCTCTATATGAAGAACATGGTGCTACTTTGAAGCACAAAATATGAGACTCACTATATGAAGAACATGGTGCTGCTTTGAAGCACAAGTATGGAAAAAGAGATAGTAACATTGCCCCTTTTTATTTATTTTCTTTTATTTTCTTTTTTTCTCTTTTTTCCTTTTTCTTTTTCTTTTTCTTTTCTCTTTTTTTCTTTGGCCTTTTTTTCTTTTGGCCTTTCTTTTTTTTCTTCCTTTTTTTTTCTTTGGGACAATGCTCTAATAATGATGATCATCACACTTTTATTGATTACAACATATGAATTACAACTCGAAACTAGAACAAGATATGACTCTATATGAATGCCTCCGGCGGTGTGCAGGATGGTGCAATGAATCAAGAGTGACATGTATGAAAAATTATGCATGGTGGCTTTGCCATAAATACGATGACAACTACATGATCATGCAATGGCAATATGACAAAAGTAATGTATGTCATGATGATGAACGGAACGGTAGAAAGTTGCATGGCAATATATCTCGTAATGGCTATGGAAATGCCATAATAGCTAGGTATGGTGGCTGTTTTGAGGAAGATGTAAGGAGGTTTATGTGTGATAAAGCGTATCATATCACGGGGTTTGGATGCACCGGCGAAGTTTGCACCAACTCTCAAGGTGAGAAAGGGCAATGCACGGTACCGAAGAGGCTAGCAATGATGGAAAGGTAAAAGTGCGTATAATCCATGGACTCAACATTAGTCAAAAGAACTCATATACTTATTGCAAAAATTTAGAAGTCATCAAAAACCAAGCACTACGTGCATGCTCCTAAAGGGATAGATTGGTAGTAAAAGACCATCGCTCGTCCCTGACCGCCACTCATAAGGATGCACAATCCAAGTACACTTCATGTTTCAAATTTGTTACACAACTTTAACCATACGTGCATGCTACGGGACTTGCTAACTTCAACACAAGCATTCTTTAAATTCATAATCACCCAACCAGCATGACTTTAATATCACTACCTCCATATCTCAAAACAATTATCAAGTATCAAATTGATCACAGCATCCAATTCACTTCCTATGATAGTTTTTATTATACCCAACTTGGATGCCTACCATTCTAGGACCAAATTTATAACCATAGCAAATACCATGCTGTTCTAAAAGACTCTCAAAATAATATAAGTGAAGCATGAGAGACTAGCAATTTCTACAAAATTAAGCCACCGCCATGCTCTAAAAGATAAAGTGAAGCACTAGAGCAAAAACTATCTAGCTCAAAAGATATAAGTGAAGCACATAGAGTATTCTAATAAATTTCAATCAAGTAGGCTTCTCCCAAAAGGTGTGTACATCAAGGATGATTGTGGTAAACTAAAAAGCAAATACTAATATCATACACGACGCTCCAAGCAAAACACATATCATGTGACGAATAAAAATATAGCTCCAAGTAAAGTTACCAATGAGCGAAGGCGAAGAGGGGATGCCTTCCGGGGCATCCCCAATCTTAGGCTTTTGGCTATTCTTGAATATCTTGGGGTGCCATGGGCATCCCAAGCTTAGGCTTTGCCACTCCTTATTCCATAGTCCATCAAATCTTTACCCAAAACTTGAAAACTTCACAACACAAAACTCAACAGGAAATCTTATAAGCTCCGTTAGTGAAAGAAAACAAAACCACCACATAAGGTACTGTAATGAAATCATTCTTTATTGTGTTAAACCTACTGTATTACAACTTCTCTATGATTTATAAACTATTTTACTAGCCATAGATGCATCAAAATAAGCAAACAACACACGAAAAACAGAATCTGTCAAAAACAGAATAGTCTGTAGCAATATGTAACTAATGCAAACTTCTGGAACTCTAAAAATCCTACCAACATAGGAAGTCCTGGAAAATTTGTATATTGATCAGCAGCAAAAATAATCAATGCAAAAGAACGTTTCTGTGATTTAACAAAACTAATTTCGTGCGTGCAAAGTTTCTGTTTTTCAGCAGAATCAAATTAACCATCATCATAGGTTATCCTATAGGTTCTACTTGGCACAAACACTAATTAAAACATAAAAACACATCTAAACAGAAGGTAGATGCAAAATTTATTACTAAACAGAAACAAAAACAAAAAACACAAATAAAATTGGGTTTCCTCCCAACTAGCGCTATCGTTTAACGCCCCTAGCTAGGCATAAAAGCGAAGATAGATCTAAGTAGTGCCATCTTTGGCACTCAATTCATAAGTAGCTCGCATGATAGATTCATAAGGTAATTTGACTTTCTTACTTGGAAAGTGCTCCATGCCTTTCTTTAATGGAAATTGGAATCTAATATTCCCTTCCTTCATATCAATAATCGCGCCAATTGTTCTAAGGAAAGGTCTACCAAGAATAATAGGGCAAGAAAGATTGCAATCTATATCAAGAACGATAAAATCTACGGGCACCAAATTTCTATTTGCAACAATGATAACATCATTGATCCTTCCCATTGGCTTTTTAATGGTGGAATCCGCAAGGTGCAAATTAAAAGAGCAATCATCAAGATCATGGAAACCTAGAATAATCACATAAAGTTTTCGGAATCGTGGAAACACTAGCACCCAAATCACACAAAGCAAAACACTCATGATCTTTATTTTTAATCTTTATAGTATGTTCCCACTCATCATTAAGTTTTCTAGGTATAGAAACTTCCAAATTAAGTTTTTCATCATAAGATTGCATCAAGGCATCAACGACATGTTTGGTAAAAGCTTTATTTTGACTATAAGCATGAGGAGAATTAACAATGGATTGCTACAAGGAAATACAACCTTCTAAAGAACAATTATCACAATCAAATTCCTTGAAATCCGAGATAGTGGGTTCAATACTATTTAAAGTCATGACATCTCCAATCCCACTTTTACCAAATTTAGCATCAAGATCTAAAAACTCAGAATTATTGGGACGCCTTCTAACTAAAGTTGACTCATCTCCAGTCCCATTATTATTAAGATTCATATTGCAAAACAAAGATCTAATAGGAGACACATCAATAACTTTAAGATCTTCATCATTATTTTCACGGAAACTAGAAGAACACGCCTTTACAAAGCAATCTTTCTTAGCACGCAATCTAGCGTTTCTTTCCTTGCACTCATCAATGGAAATTCTCATGGCTTTGAGAGACTCGTTGATATCATGCTTAGGAGGAGAAGATCTATTAAGAGAATCAACATCAAGCGAAAGTCTATCAACGTTCCTAGCCAAATCATCAACTTTGAACAATTTTTCTTCAAGCAAGGCATTACAATTCTTTTGAGAAATCATAAATTCTTTCACACTATTCTCAAAATCAGAGGGCATCTTATTAAAATTACCATAAGAATTATTGTAGTAATTTCCATAATTATTAGAGGAATTACTAGGGAGCGGTCTAGAATTAAAATTTCCTCTATAAGCATTGCTTCCAAAACTATTCCTACCAACAAAATTCACATTCATAGATTCATTATTATTCTCAATCAAAGTAGACAAAGGCATATCATTGGGATCAAAAGGAGCACTCTTAATAGCAAATAATTTCATAAGTTCATCCATCTTTCCACTCAAAACATTGATTTCTTCTATAGCATGCACTTTTTTTACTAGAAGATCTTTTGGTGTGCCATTGAGAATAATTAGCCATAATATTATCAAGAAGTTTTGTAGCATCTCCTAACGTGATTTTCATAAACGTGCCTCCCGCGGCCTAATCTAAAAGATTTCTAGAAGCAAAGTTCAAACCGGCATAAATTTTTTGTATGATCATCCATAAATTCAAACCATGAGTAGGGCAATTGCGAAGCATCAATTTCATTCTTTCCCAAGATTGGGAAAAATTCTCAAGATCAAGTTGTTTAAAATTCATAATATCGTTCCTAAGAATGATAATCTTAGCGGGAGGGAAATACTTAGAGATAAAAGCATCTTTGCACTTGTTCCAAGAATCAATACTATTTTTAGGCAAAGACGAAAACCAAACTTTAGCACGATCTCTAAGTGAAAACGGAAATAAATTCAATTTAACAATATCATTATCCGTATCTTTCTTCTTTTGCATATCACACAAATCAACAAATTAGATTAGATGATTAGCGGCATCTTCGCTTAGGAAGGCAAGTAATTGATCTTTCATAACAAGATTCAGCAAAGCAGTATTGATTTCACAAGACTCAACATCATTAAGAGGAGCAATCAGAGTACTAAGGAAATCATTATTATTGGTATTGGAGAAATCACACAATTTGGTATTATCTTGCGCCATGGCAACAAGTAATCCAACACACAAGCAAATAGAAAAAAGCAAGCGAAAAAGAGAGAGGAGATTGGGAAAGAGAGGGCGAATAAAATGGCAAGGGTGAAGTGGGGGAGAGGAAAACGAGAGGCAAATGGAAAATAATGTAAATGCGAGGGAGATGAGTTTGTGATGGGTACTTGGTATGTCTTGACTTGAGCGAAGACCTCCCCGGCAACGGCGCCAGAAATCCTTCTTGCTACGTCTTGATCTTGCGTTGGTTTTCCTTGAAGAGGAAAGGCTGATGCAGCACAGTAGCGTAAGTATTTCCCTCAGCTTTTGAGAACCAAGGTATCTGTCCAGTAGGAGGCTCCTCAAAAGTCCCACGCACCTATACAAACAAACAAAGAACTCGCAACCAACGCAATAAAGGGGTTGTCAATCCCTTAACAGCCACTTGCAAAAATGAGATCTAATAGAGATAGTATGATAAGATAAATATATTTTTGGTATTTTATAATATAGATGCAAAAAGTAAAGATGCAAGTAAAAGTAGATTGAAAGCTTATATGATAAAAGATAGACCTGGGGGCCATAGGTTTCACTAGTGGCTTCTCTCAAGATAGCATAACACTAGTAGAAAACAGGGCATTTGTCCTGATTCGGAAGGGCCTTTAGTCGGTTCTTGAACCGGGACTAAAGGTCGTACTAATACCTCCCCTTTAGTCCCGGTTCTTACACGAACCGGGACAGATGGCTATCCACGTGGCCGTGCGGGCAGCCCAGTAGGCGGGGGCCTTTGGTCCCGGTTGGTGGCGTAAACCGGGACCAAAAGGCTTCCTGTCAACATTTCAGTGGCTTGGGTTTTTGTTTTTTTGAAAGGGGGAGGGTTGGGGGTTTTGGGGGTTAATTTAGGTGTTTCATATATTGTGTTAGCTAGCTAATTAATAGAGAGAGAAGTGTCTGAAGGAAATATGCCCTAGAGGCAATAATAAAGTTATTATTTATTTCCTCATATCATGATAAATGTTTATTATTCATGCTAGAATTGTATTAACCGGAAACATGATACATGTGTGAATACATAGACAAACATAACGTCACTAGTATGCCTCTACTTGACTAGCTCATTAATCAAAGATGGTTATGTTTCCTAACCATAGACATGTGTTGTCATTTGATTAATGGGATCACATCATTAGGAGAATGATGTGATTGACATGACCCATTCCGTTAGCCTAGCACTTGATCATTTAGTATATTGCTATTGCTTTCTTCATGACTTATACATGTTCCTGTAACTATGAGATTATGGAACTCCCGTTTACCGGAGGAACACTTTGTGTGCTACCAAACGTCACAACGTAACTGGGTGATTATAAAGGAGCTTTACAGGTGTCTCCAAAGGTACATGTTGGGTTGGCGTATTTCGAGATTAGGTTTTGTCACTCCTATTGTCGGAGAGGTATCTCTGGGCCCTCTAGGTAATGCACTTCACTATATGCATTTCAAGCATTATTGCTAATGAGTTAGTTACGTAATGTTGCATTACATAACGAGTAAAGAGACTCTGCCGTAACGAGATTGAACTAGGTATTAGATACCGGCGATCGAATCTCGGGCAAGTAACATGCCGATGACAAAGGGAACAACGTTATGTTGTTATGCGGTTTGACCGATAAAGATCTTCGTAGAATATGTAGGAGCCAATATGAGCATCCAGGTTCCGCTATTGGTTATTGACCGAGAATAGTTCTAGGTCATGTCTACATAGTTCTCGAACCCGTAGGGTCCGCACGCTTAACGTTACGATGACAATTTTATTATGAGTTTATATGTTTTGATGTACCGAAGGTTGTTCGGAGTCCCGGATGTGATCCCGGACATGACGAGGAGTCTCGAAATGGTCGAGACATAAAGATTGATATATTGGAAGCCTATATTTGGATATCGGAATCGTTCCGGGAGAAACCGGGATTTTTCCGGAGTAGCTGGGGGTTAGCGGAACCCCCCCGGGGGTTATTGGGCCTACATGGGCCATGAGGGACAAGAGGAGGGCTGCCGGAGGGCAGGCGCGCGCCCCCCCCTTAGTCCGAATAGGACAAGGAAGGGGGGGCGGAGCCCCCCTTTCCTCTTTCCCCCTTTCCTTCTCCACCAAGGCAAGAGGGGGGAGTCCTACTCCCGGTGGGAGTAGGACTCCTCCAAGCGCACCCCTAGGGGGCCGGCCGCACCTCCCCCCTCCCTCCTTTATATACGGGGGCAGGGGGGCACCTCTAGACACACAAGTTGATCTTCGTGATCGTTCCTTAGCCGTGTGCGGTGCCCCCCTCCACCATATTCCACCTCGGTCATATCGTTGCAGTGTTTAGGCGAAGCCCTGCGTCGGTAGAACATCATCATCGTCACCACGCCGTCGTGCTGACGGAAATCATCCCCGACACCCTGCTGGATCGGAGTCCGGGGATCGTCATCGAGCTGAACGTGTGCTGAACTCGGAAGTGCCGTACGTCTGGTGCTTGGATCGGTCGGATTGTGAAGACGTACGACTACATCAATCAGCGTTGTCATAACGCTTCCGCTTCTGGTCTCTGAGTGCGTGGACAACACTCTCTCCCTCTCGTTGCTATGCATCACCATGATCATGCGTTAGCGTAGGAATTTTTTAAAATTACTACGTTCCCCAACAGTGGCATCTGAGCCAGGTTTTATGCGTAGATGTTATACGCACGAGTAGAACACAAGTGAGTTGTGGGCGATACAAGTCATACTGCTTACCAGCATGTCACACTTAGGTTCGGTGGTATTGTTGGATGAAGCGGCCCGGACCGACGTTACTGCAGACGCTTTACGCGAGACTGGTTCTACCGACGTGCTTTGCAATTGGTGGCTGGCGGGTGTCTGTTTCTCCAACTTTAGTTGAACCGAGTTAGCATACGCCCGTCCTTGCGAAGGTTAAAACAGCACTAACTTGACAAACTATCGTTGTGGTTTTGATGCGTAGGTAAGAACGGTTCTTGCTCAGCCCGTAGCAGCCACGTAAAATTTGCAACAACAAAGTAGAGGACGTCTAACTTGTTTTTGCAGGGCATGTTGTGATGTGATATGGTCAAGGCGTGATGCTATATTTTATTGTATGAGATGATCATGTTTTGTAACCAAAGTTATCGGCAACTGGCAGGAGCCATATCGTTGTCGCTTTATTGCATGAAATGCAAACGCCCTATAATTGCTTTACTTTATCACTAAGCGGTAGCGATAGTCGTAGAAGCAATAGGTGGCATAACGACAACGATGCTACGATGGAGATCAAGGTGTTGCGCCCGGTGACGATGGTGATCACGACGGCGGTGCCGGAGATGGAGATCACAAGCACAAGATGATGATGGCCATATCATATCACTTATATTGATTGCATGTGATGTTTATCCTTTATGCATCTTATCTTGCTTTGATTGTGAGTAGCATTTTAAGATGATCTGTCACTAAATTATCAAGAAGTGTTCTCCACTGAGTATGCACCGTTGCGAAAGTTCTTACGTCTTTGAGACACCACGTGATGATGATCGGGTGTGATAGGCTCTACGTTCAAATACAACGGGTGCAAAACAGTTTGCACACGCGAATACTCGAGAGGTTAAACTTGGCCGAGCCTAGCATATAACAGATATGGCCTCGAACACGGAGACCAAAAGGTTGAACGTGAATCATATAGTAGATATGATCAACATAGTGATGTTCACCATTGAAACTACTCCATCTCACGTGATGATCGGACATGGTTTAGTTGATTTGGATCACGTGATCACTTAGATGACTAGAGAGATGTCTGTCTAAGTGGGAGTTCTTAAGTAATATGATTAATTGAACTTAAATTTATCATGAACTTAGTACTGATAGTATTTTGCTTGTCTATGGTTGTTGTAGATAGATGGCTCGTCTTTGTTGTTCCGTTGAATTTTAATGCGTTCCTTGAGAAAGCAAAGTTGAAAGATGATGGTAGCAATTACCTGCGGACTGGAGTCCGTAACTTTGAGGATTATCCTCATTGCTGCCACACGGAAGAATTACGTCCTGGAAGCACCACTTTGGGTGTCGGGCCTGCTGCCGATGCAACCGACGACGTTAAGAACGTCTGGCGAGCAAAGCTGATGACTACTCGATAGTTCGATGTGCCATGCTTTACGGCTTGGAACCGGGTCTTCAACGACGTTTTGAGCGTCATGGAGCATATGAGATGTTCCAGGAGTTGAAGTTAATATTTCAAGCAAATGCCCGGATTGAGAGATATGAAGTCTCCAATAAGTTCTATAGCTGCAAGATGGAGGAGAATAGTACTGTCAGTGAACACATACTCAAAATATGCAGGTATAATAATCACTTGATTCAAGCGGGAGTTAATCTTCACGATGATAGTGTCATTGACGAAATTCTTCAATCACTTTGCCACCAAGCTACAAGAGCTTCGTGATGAACTATAATATGCAAGGGATGGACAAGACTATTCCCGAGCTCTTCGCAATGCTAAAAGTCAGCGAGGTAGAAATCAAAAAGGAGCATCAAGTGTTGATGGTCAACAAGACCACCAGTTTCAAGAAAAGGGCAAAGGGAAGAAGAAGGGAACTTCAAAAGAACAGCAAACAAGTTGCTGCTCAAGAGAAGAAACCCAAGTCCGGACCTAAGCACTGAGGCCGAGTGCTTCTCTTGCAGCAGGCATCGACACTTTGGAAGCGGAACTGCCCCAAGTATTTGGCGGATAAGAAGGATGGCAAAGTGAACAAAGGTATATGTGATATACATGTTATTGATGTGTACCTTACTAATGCTCGCATGATAGTACACAGGTATTTGATACTGGATTACATTGCTAATATTTGCAACTCGAAGCAGGGGACTACGGATTAGCGAAGATTGGCTAAGGGCGAGGTGACGATACAGCGTGGAAATGGTTCCAAAGTCGATGTGATCGCGGTTGACACGCTACCTCTACATCTACCATCGGGATTAGTTTCAGACCTAAATAATTGTTATTTGGTGCCAGCGTTGAGCATGAACATTATATTTGGATCTTGTTTGATGCGAGACGGTTATTCATTTAAATCAGAGAATAATGGTTGTTCTATTTATATGAGTAATATCTTTTATGGTCATGCACCCTTGAAGAGTGGTCTATTTTTATGGAATCTCGATAGTAGTGATACACATATTCATAGTGTTGAAACCAAAAGATGTAGAGTTGATAATGATAGTGCAACTTATTTGTGGCACTGCCGTTTAGGTCATATCGGTATAAAGTGCATGAAGAAACTCCATACTGATGGAGTTTTGGAATCACTTGATTATGAATCACTTGGTACTTGCGATCCGTGCCTCATGGGCAAGATGACTAAAACGCCGTTCTCCGGAACTATGGAGCGAGCAACTGATTTGTTGGAAATCATACATACTGATGTTTGTGGTCCAATGAATATTGAGGCTCGCGGCGGGTATCGTTATTTTCTCACCTTCACAGATGATTTGAGCAAGATATGGGTATATCTACTTAATGAAACACAAGTCTGAAACATTTGAAAAGTTTAAAGATTTTCAAAGTGAAGTGGAAAATCATCGTAACAAGAAAATAAAATTCCTACGATCTGATCGTGGAGGAGAATATTTGAGATTCTGAGTTTGGTTTACATTTGAAACAATGCGGAATAGTTTAGCAACTCACGCCACCGGAACACCACAACGAAATGGTGTGTCCGAACGTCGTGTCGTGCTTTACTAGATATGGTGCGATCTATGATGTCTCTTACTGATTTACCGCTATCGTTTTGGGGTTATGCTTTAGAGACGGCCGCATTCACATTAAATAGGACACCATCAAAATCCGTTGAGACGACACCTCATGAACTGTGGTTTGGCAAGGAACCAAAGTTGTCGTTTCTTAAAGTTTGGGGCTGCGATGCTTATGTGAAGAAACTTCAACCAGATAAGCTCGAACCCAAATCGGAGAAATGTGTCTTCATAGGATACCCAAAAGAGACTGTTGGGTACACCTTCTATCACAGATCTGAGGGCAAGATTTTCGTTGCTAAATTCGGATCCTTTCTAGAGAAGGAGTTTCTCTCGAAAGAAGTGAGTGGGAGGAAAGTAGAAATTGATGAGGTAATCTGTACCTGCTCCCTTATTGGAAAGTAGTCCATCACAAGAACCGGTTCTGTGACAACTACACCAATTAGTGAGGAAGCTAATGATATTGATCATGAAACTTCAGATCAAGTTTCTCTTGAACTTCAGAGGGTCAACCAGAGTAAGATCCGCACTGCAGTGGTACGGTAATCCTATTCGGAAGTCATGTTACTTGACCATGGCGAACCTACGAACTATGAAGAAGCGATGGTGAGCCCAGATTCATAAAATGGCTAGAAGCCATGAAATCTGAGATGGGATCCATGTATGAGAACAAAGTATGGACTTTGGTTGACTTGCCCGATGATCGGCAAGCCATTGAGAATAAATGGATCTTTAAGAAGAAGATGGCGCTGATGGTAATGTAACTGTCTATAAAGCTCGACTTGTTGCGTAAAGGTTTTCGACAAGTTCAAGGGGTTGACTACGATGAGACTTTCTCACCAGAGCGATGCTTAAGTCTGTCCGAATCATGTTAGCAATTGCTGCATTTTATGATTATGAAATTTGGCAAATGGATGTCAAAACTGCATTCTTGAATGGATTTCTGGAAGAAGAGTTGTATATGATGCAACCCGAAGGTTTTGTCGATCCAAAAAATGCTAACAAAGTGTGCAAGCTCCAGCGATCCATTTATGGACTGGTGCAAGCATCTCGGAGTTGTAATAAACGCTTTGATAGTGTGATCAAAGCATATGGTTTTATACAGACTTTTGGAGAAGCCTGTATTTACAAGAAAGTGAGTGGGAGCTCTGTAGCATTTCTGATATTATATGCAGATGACATATTATTGATTGGAAATGATATAGAATTTCTGGATAGCATAAAAGGATACTTGAATAAAAGTTTTTCAATGGAAGACCTCGGTGAAGCTGCTTACATATTGGGCATCACGATCTATAGAGATAGATCAAGACGCTTGATTGGACTTTCACAAAGCACATACCTTGATAAAGTTTTGAAAAAGTTCAAAATGGATCAGGCAAAGAAAGGATTCTTGCCTGTATTACAAGGTGTGAAATTGAGTCAGACTCAATGCCCGACCACTGCAGAAGATAGAGAGAAAATGAAAGGAGTTCCCTATGCTTCAGCCATAGGCTCTATCATGTATGCAATGCTGTGTACCAGACCTGACCTATGTTTAGCAATAAGTTTGGCGGGGAAGGTACCAAAGTAATCCAGAGTGGATCATCGGACAGCAGTCAAGAACATCTGAAATACCTGAAAAGGACTAAGGATATGTTTCTCGTATCTGGAGGTGACAAAGAGCTAGTCGTAAATGGTTACGTCGATGCAAGCTTTGACACTGATCCGGACGATTCTAAATCGCAGACCGGATACGTGTTTTTATTAAACGGTGGAGCTGTAAGTTGGTGTAGTTCTAAACAAAGCATCGTGGCGGGATCTACATGTGAAGCGGAGTACATAGCTGCTTCGGAAGTAGCAAATGAAGGAGTCTGGATGAAAGAGTTCATTTCCGATCTAGGTGTCATACCTAGTGCATCGGGACCAATGAAGATCTTACGTGACAATACTGGTGCAATTGCCTTGGCAAAGGAATCCAGATTTCACAAGAGGACCAAGCACATCAAGAGACGCTTCAATTCCATCCGGGACCAAGTCCGGTGGGAGACATAGAGATTTGCAAGATACATACAGATCCTGAATGTTGCAGATCCATTGACTAAGCCTCTTCCACGAGCAAAACATGATCAGCACCAAGACTCCATGGGTGTTAGAATCATTCTTGTGTAATCTAGATTATTGACTCTAGTGCAAGTGGGAGACTGAAGGAAATATGCCCTAGAGGCAATAATAAAGTTATTATTTATTTCCTCATATCATGATAAATGTTTATTATTCATGCTAGAATTGTATTAACCGGAAACATGATACATGTGTGAATACATAGACAAACATAACGTCACTAGTATGCCTCTACTTGACTAGCTCATTAATCAAAGATGGTTATATTTCCTAACTCAGAGACATGTGTTGTCATTTGATTAATGGGATCACATCATTAGGAGAATGATGTGATTGACATGACCCATTCTCGTTAGCCTAGCACTTGATCGTTTAGTATATTGCTATTGCTTTCTTCATGACTTATACATGTTCACCGTAACTATGAGATTATGCAACTCCGTTTACGGGAGGAACACTTTGTGTGCTACCAAAGCGTCACAACGTAGCTGGGTGATTATAAAGGAGCTCTACGGTGTCTCCAAAAGGTACATGTTGGGTTGGCGTATTTCGAGATTAGGTTTTGTCACTCCGATTGTCGGAGAGGTATCTCTGGGCCCTCTCGGTAATGCACATCACTATAAGCCTTGCAAGCAATGTAGCTAATGAGTTAGTTACGGAATGATGCATTACATAACGAGTAAAGAGACTTGCTGGTAGCGAGATTGAACTAGGTATTGAGATACCGACGATCGAATCTCGGGCAAGTAACATACCGATGACAAAGGAACAACGATGTTGTTATGCGGTTTGACCGATAAAGATCTTCCGTAGAATATGTAGGAGCCAATATGAGCATCCAGGTTCCGCTATTGGTTATTGACCGAGAATAGTTCTAGGTCATGTCTACATAGTTCTCGAACCCGTAGGGTCCGCAACAACGTTACGATGACGGTTTTATTATGAGTTTATATGTTTTGATGTACGAAGGTTGTTGAGTCCCGGATGTGATCCGGACATGACGAGGAGTCTCAAAATGGTCGAGACATAAAGATTGATATATTGGAAGCCTATATTTGGATAT
Source organism: Aegilops bicornis (assembly GCA_021605145.1). Taxonomy (NCBI): domain Eukaryota; kingdom Viridiplantae; phylum Streptophyta; class Magnoliopsida; order Poales; family Poaceae; genus Aegilops; species Aegilops bicornis. The sequence continues at coordinate 1,083,299 of JAHIAL010000009.1, read as the reverse complement.
CGGAATCGTTCCGGAGAAACCGGATTTTTTCCGGAGTACCAGGGGTTAGCGGAACCCCGGGGTTATTGGGCCTACATGGGCCATGAGGGAGAAAGAGGAGGCCGGCCAGGCAGGCCGTGCACCCTCCCTCTTAGTCGAATAGGACAAGGAAGGGGCGACGCCTCTTTCCTCTTCCTCCCCTTTCCTTCTCCACCAAGGCAAGTGGGGAGTCCTACTCGGTGGGAGTAGGACTCCTCGAGCGCACCCTAGGGGCGGCCGCACTCCCCTCCCTCCTTTATATCACGGGGCAGGGGGCACCTCTAGACACACAAGTTGATCTTCGTGATCGTTCCTTGAGTCGTGTGCGGTGGCCCCTCCACCATATTCCACCTCGGTCATATCGTTGCGGTGTTTAGAAAGCGAAGCCCTGCGTCGATAGAACATCATCATCGTCCTGCGCTGTCGTCTTTGTGGAACTCATCCCGACACCCTGCTGGATCGAGTCCGGGATGCGTCATCGAGCTGAACGTCTGCTGAACTTCGAAGGTGCCGTCGTTCGGTGCTTGGATCGATCGGATCGTGAAGGCGACGACTACATCAACCAGCGTTGTCATAGCGCTTCCGCTTACGGTCTCACGAGGGTGCGTGGACAACACTCTCCCCTGTCGTTGCTATGCATCACCGTGATCTTGCGTGTGCGTAGGAATTTTTTTGAAATTACTACGTTCCCCAACTGTGTCCTCTCTTATGTCCGTGCTTGGTCGACGCTACGTGCTATATACATAGAGCGGCCCTCGACACGCTAGCTGGTAAGAAAATGAAGGAAACCATTAAGTACAGAAGTTCGTCATGCATACCAAGAGAAGTGATCGATCGACCTCTCCTTCTCCGAGAGATTGGTCGAACAACAAGTTTTCGTATTATCTATCTGACGCTACTGGCTACATACATATACAATATGTAAGATCTCTTACAATCCCCTACCATTTGAAATCCACTTCCACATGGTATTCTCCGGTTTTATTGATGACGTGGTCAAGAAAGAATCCCGCCAATTCCTCTTGAATTGCTTTCATGCGATCTTGTGGTAGGAGTTCTTTCCGCATCTGCCACATCTAATTTGAAGAAGGGGGTTAATACATATATGAATGAAACTCAACAGAAATGATGGTGTAATAAAATGAAATTGTGAATATTATTGCTTGCACTTCATATTCTCTTTTAGAGTAGCCCTCTTATTTTTCAAAGTCGCGTTGTAGATGAACTCGCACTTTACGTAGTATCCACGATAATCATTCCCTTGTTCCTGCCACAAGCACTTTACGAGAAATAGAGGTCAATCAAACTGATAATGAAGCATTATAAATGGCAGCGATGAAAGTATAGCTATAGAATCAGCGGAGATGCGCGCAACTAGCTAGCCAGAGTACTTACGTTCGGGTATGTATATCGCAGCTCCTTGGCGATCCCGAGCTTCTGCGGTGAATTGTTTCCAAACCCTGCAAGACAAAGAAAATAATTATTATTACTTGAGATATCAGGAAATGAACAAAAATTTGCCGATATGGTGCGATAATGATCGATTGAACTTACTTGTTGAGCAATTTAGTCATGTCTCGCATAGGTTTGGGATCTTTTCGTCTCGAGTCTAAGGCGGTTACTAGTCCCCGCTCAAGCTTAATCTCCGGAAGAACATAGTGGTAGCTTACACGCATGCATAACTCATCAATTACATTACTATAACCTCGCTTTCGAGTAATAAGGGAAACCGAATATGCACACGACAGAATAATCGACTTGAAGTTGTAAGGAAAGAGTATGGTATCTTTGTTTTGATTTTTGATCAACGATTGTAGCAAGTTGGCCTCGGCCTCTTGGTACGTGCTTTTTAACCTGAATTTCATCTATGATATTTGTGTTAATGAACCCAATATCATACATTTCTTGTTTTCTGCACTCGACGATCTTCAATCTGCATAATATAGTGAGGATAATTAATTATAAATACATGCAATGAAAGAGCTGAGCTATATATAGAGACTTAATGACAGAAATAGTACTTACAAACAGCAGCAAAAGACCGTTAATTTATCGAGGGCCTTTTGATTGAAGAACTCGAAGAACTCCTCAAATGGAACATTCAACAGATCAGTTCCAACGAGGTCGTGCTTGATACATCTCCAACGTATCTATAATTATTGATTGCTCCATGCTACTTTATCTATTGTTTTGGACTATAATGGGCTTTATTTTCCACTTTTATATTATTTTTGGGACTAACGTATTAACCGGAGGCCCAGCCCAGAATTGCTGTTTTTTGCCTTTTTCAGTATTTGGAAGAAACAGAATATCAAACGGAGTCCAAACGGAATGAAATCTCTGAGCGTGATTTTCTCATCGAGATAAGACCCAGGAGACTTGGACCCTCCGTCAAGAAAGCCACGAGGCGGTCACGAGGTGGAGGGCGCCCCTAGGGCGCGCCCTGCCTCGTGGGCCCTCAAGCTCCATCGACGTACTCCTTCCTCCTATATATACCTCATTACCCCCAAACGATCGTAACAGGAGCAAAGAAACTAATTCCACCGACGCAACTTCCTGAATCCACGAGATCCCATCTTGGGGCTTGTTAGGAGCTCACGCCGGAGGGCATCCACCACGGAGGGCTTCTACATCATCATCAAAGCCTCTCCGATGAAGTGTGAGTAGTTTACTTCAGACCTTAGGGTCCATAGTTAGTAGCTAGATGGCTTCTTCTCTCTTTTTGGATCTCAATACAATGTTCTCCCCTCTCTCGTGGAGATCTATTCGATGTAATCTTCTTTTTGCGGTGTGTTTGTTGAGACTGATGAATTATGGGTTTATGATCCAGCTTATCTATGAATAATATTTGAATCTTCTCTGAATTCTTTTATGTATGATTGAGTTATCTTTGCAAGTCTCTTCGAATTATCCGTTTGGTTTGGCTAACTAGATTGGTAGTTCTTGCAATGGGAGAAGTGCTTGGCTTTGGGTTAAATCTTGCGGTGTGCTTACCCAAAGGATGTAAAGGGTTGCAAGGCACGTATTGTATTGTTGCCATCGAGGATAACAAGATGGGGTATTTATCATATTGCATGAATTTATTCCTCTACATCATGTCATCTTGCTTAAGCGTTACTACATTTTTAACTTAATACTCTAGATGCATCTTTGGATAGCGGTCGATGAGTGGAGTAATAGTAGTAGATGCAGAATCGTTTCGATCTACTTGTCACGGACGTGATGCCTATATACATGATCATACCTAGATAACCACATAACTATGCTCAATTATGTCAATTGCTCAACAGTAATTTGTTCACCCACCGTAGAATACTTATGCTCTTGGGAGAAGCCACTAGTGAAACCTATGGCCCCCGGGTCTATTCTCATCATATCAATCTCCATCACTTTTATACTTGCTTTGTTTTACTTTGCCTTTTACTTTTCACTTTGCATCTTTATACCAAAAATACCAAAAATATTATCTCTATCAGATCTCACTCTCGTAAGTGACCGTGAAGGGATTGACAACCCCTAATCGCGTTGGTTGCGAGTAGCTATCGTTTTGTGCAGGTCCGAGGGACTTGGCGTGGCCTCCTCTTGGATTGATACCTTGGTCTCAAAACTGAGGGAAATACTTATGCTCTTGTGCTGCATCATCCTCTCCTCTTCGGGAAAACCAACGCAAGCTCAAGGCGTGGCAAGAAGGATTTCTGGCGCCAGATTCTTAGAGTCTACGCAAAAAGTCAACATACCAAGTACCCATCACAATCCCTATCTCTCGCATTACATTATTTGCCATTTGCCTCTCGTTTTCCTCTCCCCCATTTCACCCTTGCCGTTTTATTCGCCCTCTCTTTCCCAATCTCCTCCTTTTTTTCCCTTTGCCTTTTGTTTGCTCGTGTGTTAGTTCTCTTGCTTGTCGTTATGTCGAATTCCTTATCCGCTCCTATGTCTCCCGAGTATGAAGTTCTAAATTTTAAGCAAAGGGAGGGAGAAAATCTAAAAGACGCTGGGTATAGAATTTGCAATGCTCAAAATAGATCTACCAGGAAGCAATCTACTTCAGTTCTTCTTCGTAATTTTTACGTAGGTGCTAATCCTTGGTATAGATATATCCTTGATACCATTACCGGAGGGAATTTCTTGGGTAGCCATACATTTGATTCTTATAATGCTTTAATAGATTTATTTGGCTCACCACCCCTTTTGGTTAATGGAACTATGTTAACTTTGGAGCATGTTATGCAATGGCTTGAAATTATTGAGAACAAAGTTGCTACCATTGAATCCATTGAAAATCTAGACAAAAAGATCCATAATCAAATTACTCAATATGGATCTAAGGTAGGAATGACTTTGAAAAATATTAAGGAGAAAGAACCTATGGTTAATGAAAAAATAAATCTAGATTCCACTCGAATCGATAAAATTGAGGTATCATTACCAACTTGGGAACCGCTTTTTCTTCCGTAAAGAATACTCCTAGTCCTTCCACTAAAATTGCCAAGCTTATATATGTTCCTAAAAATAAGGGTGAATCATCTAGTAAGGAAACTGTGGATCTTAAATCTATAAGTATTCATCCCGATCTTTTTACTATCATTAAGGAACCATTTGCTACGAATGAATTTTTCGAGCTTTTGCCTAAAAGTTTGATAATTACTAGAAAGAAAGAAAATTCTAAAGGAGGTAGATGCCTCATTGAAGAATTGCCTACCAAATATGGCAATACCTAGATCTATCCTTGCTTTTATGCCTAGCTAGGGGCGTTAAGCGATAGCGCTTGTTGGGAGGCAACCCAATTTTAATTTTTTTTTGTTTTTGCTTCTTTTTAGGAATAAATAATCCATCTAGCCTCTGTTTAGATGTGGTTTTATCTTTTAATTAGTGTTTGTGCCAAGCTAGACCTATTGGATCTTCTTGGATGATAGTTATTTGATCTTGCTGTAATTTCCAGAAACTTTGCGCTCAGTGCCCGAATTGTTAAAAATCACCAGAACGTGATAAAATACTGATTCTAATTGCTGCTGATCAATAAACAAATTTTCCAGGTTGTCTAATATTGGTAGAAGTTTTTGAGTTCCAGAAGTTTGCGTTAGTTATAGATTACTACAGACCGTTCTGTTTTTGACAGATTCTGTTTTGCGTGTGTTGTTTGCTTATTTTGATGAATCTATGGCTAGTAAAATAGTTTATAATCCATAGAGAAGTTGGAATACAGTAGGTTTAACACCAATATAAATAAAGAATGAGTTCATTACAGTACCTTAAAGTAGTCTTTTGTTTTCTTTCTCTAACGGGGCTCACGAGATTTCTATTGAGTTTTGTGTTGTGAAGTTTTCAAGTTTTGGGTGAATTCTTTTGATGGATTATGGAACAAGGAGTGGCAAGAGCCTAAGCTTGGGGATGCCCATGGCACCCCCAAGATAATCCAAGGACACCAAAAAATCAAAGCTTGGGGATGCCCCGGAAGGCATCCCCTCTTTCGTCCACTTCCATCGGTAATTTACTTGGAGCTATATTTTTATTCACCACATGATAAGTGTTTTGCTTGGAGCGTCTTGTATTATTTGCGTCTTTTCTTGTTAGTTTACCACAATCATCCTTGCTGTACACACCTTTTGAGAGAGCCATACATGAATTGGAATTTGATAGAATGCTCATAGTGCTTCACTTATATCTTTTGAGCTTGATAGTTTTGCTCATAGTACTTCACTTATATCTTTTGAGCTTGATAATTTTTACTCCAGTGCTTCACTTAGATCTTTTAGAGCACGGTGGTGGATTTGTTTTAAAGAAACTATTGATCTCTCATGCTTCAGTTAGATTATTTTGAGAGTCATTAATAGCATGGTAATTTGCTTAAAATTAATATACTTGGTATTCAAGATATGTGAAACTTTCTTTTGAGTGCGTTGAATACTAAGAAAAGTTTGATACTTGATAATTGTTTTGAGATATGGAGGTGGTAATATTAAAGTCATGCTGGTTGGGTGATTATGAATTTAAAGAATGCTTGTGTCGAAGTTAGCAAATCCCGTAGCATGCACGTATGGTTAAAGTTGTGTAACAAATTTGAAACATCAAGTGTACCTGGCTTGTGCATCCTTATGAGTGGCGGTCGGGGACGAGCGATGGTCTTTTCCTACCAATCTATCCCCTAGGAGCATGCGCGTAGTACTTGATTTTGATGACTTCTAAATTTTTGCAATAAGTATAGGAGTTCTTTTGACTAATGTTGAGTCCACGGATTATCGCACTTTTACCTTTCCGCCTTTGCTAGCCTCTTGATACTTGTGCATTGCCCTTTCTCACCTTGAGAGTTGGTGCGAACTTGGCGGTGCATCCAAACCCGTGATATGATACACTCTTTCACACATAAACCTCCTTATATCTTCCTCAAGACAGCCACCATACCTACCTATTATGGCATTTCCATAGCCATTCCGAGATATATTGCCATGAAACTTTCCACCGTTCCGTTCATCATCATCATGACATACCTTACTTTTGTCATATTGCCATTGCATGATCATGTAGTTGACATCGTATTTGTGGCAAAGCCACCATGCATTATTTTTCATACATGTCACTCTTGATTCATTGCACCATCCCGATACATCATGGAGGCATTCATATAGAGTCATATCTTGTTCTAGTTTCGAGTTGTAATCCTTATGTTGTACTCAATAGAAGTGTGATGATCATCATTATGAGAGCATTGCCCAAAAAAAAGAGAGAAAGGCCAAAAAGAAAAAAAAGAAAGGCCCAAAAAAAAGAAAATAAATAAAAAGGGCAATGCTACTCTCTCTTTTTCCACACTTGTGCTTCAAAGTAGCACCTTATTCTTCATGTAGTGAGTCTCATATATTGTGCTTCAATGTAGCATCATGTTTTCATATAGTGAGTCTCATAAGTTGTCTTTTTCATACTAGTGGGAATTTTTCATTATAGAACTTGGCTTGTATATTCCTACGATGGGCTTCCTCAAAATGCCCTAGGTCTTCATGAGCAAGCAAGTTGGATGCACATCCACTATTTTCTTTTGTTGAGCATTCATAGCTCTAGTGCATCCGTTGCATGGCAATCCCTACTCCTCATGTTTACATCAATTGATGGGCATCTCCATAGCCCGTTGATTATCCTCGTCAATGTGAGACTTTCTCCTTTTTTGTCTTCTCCACACAATCCCCATCATCATATTCTATTCCACCCATAGTGCTATATCCATGGCTGACGCTCATGTATTGCGTGAAGGTTGAAAAAGTTTGAGATTATTTAAGTATGAAACAATTGCTTGGCTTGTCATCGGGGGTATAGAAGTTGGGAACATCTCTGTGTGACGAAAATGAAGCATAGCCTAACTATATGATTTTGTAGGGATGAACTTTCTTTTGCCACGCTATTTTGAGAAGACATAATTACTTTGATTAGTATGCTTGAAGTATTATTATTTTTATGTCAATATGAACTTTTGTCTTGAATCTTTCGGATCTGAATATTCATACCATGATTAAGAAGATTTACATTGAAATTATGCCAAAGTATCACTCTGCATCAAAAATTCTCTTTTTATCATTTACCTACTCGAGGGCGAGCATGAATTAAGCTTGGGGATGCCTCGATACGTCTCCAACGTATCTATAATTTTTGATTGCTCCATGCTACTTTATCTATTGTTTTGGACTATAATGGGCTTTATTTTCCACTTTTATATTATTTTTGGGACTAACCTATTAACCGGAGGCCCAGCCCAAATTGCTGTTTTTTGCCTTTTTCGGTATTTGAAGAAAGCAGAATATCTAACTTGAGTCCAAACGGAATGAAATCTTCGGAAACGTGATTTTCTCATCAGATAAGACCCAGGAGACTTGGACCCTCCGTCAAGAAAGCCACGAGGCGGTCACGAGGGTGGAGGGCGCCCCCCTAGGGCGCCCCCCCTGCCTCGTGGGCCCCTCGAAGCTCCACCGACGCACTTCTTCCTCCTGTATATACCTCACGTGCCCCAAGCGATCAGAGCAGGAGCCAAAAATCTAATTCCACCGCCGCAACTTCCTCAGTATCCACGAGATCCCATCTTGGGGCCTGTTAGGAGTTCACGAGGGGGGCATCCACCATGGAGGGCTTATACATCATCATCAAAGCCTCTCCGATGAAGTGTGAGTAGTTTACTTCAGACCTTAGGGTCCATAGTTAGTAGCTAGATGGCTTCTTCTCTCTTTTTGGATCTCAATACAATGTTCTCCCCCTCTCTCGTGGAGATCTATTCGATGTAATCTTCTTTTTGCGGTGTGTTTGTTGAGTCCGATGAATTGTTGGTTTATGATCCAGCTTATCTATGAATAATATTTGAATCTTCTCTTAATTCTTTTATGTATGATTGAGTTATCTTTGCAAGTCTCTTTGAATTATCCGTTTGGTTTGGCCAACTAGATTGGTAGTTCTTGCAATGGAAGAAGTGCTTGGCTTTGGGTTCAATCTTGCGTTGTCCTTACCCAGTGACAGAAAGGGTTGCAAGGCACGTATTGTATTGTTGCCATCGAGGATAACAAGATGGGGTATTTATCATATTGCATGAATTTATTCCTCTACATCATGTCTTCTTACTTAAGGCGTTACTCTATTTTTAACTTAATACTCTAGATGCATCTTTGGATAGCGGTCGATGAGTGGAGTAATAGTAGTAGATGCAGAATCGTTTCGATCTACTTGTCACGGACGTGATGCCTATATACATGATCATACCTAGATAACCTCATAACTATGCTCAATTACATCAATTGCTCAACAGTAATTTGTTCACCCATAGTAGAATACTTATGCTCTTGAGAGAGGCCACTAGTGAAACCTATGGCCCCGGGTCTATTCTCATCATATCAATCTCCATCACTTTTATACCTGCTTTGTTTTACTTTTGCCTTTTACTTTTCACTTTGCATCTTTATACCAAAAATACCAAAAATATTATCTCTATCAGATGTCACTCTCGTAAGTGACCGTGAAGGGATTGACAACCCCTAATCGCGTTGGTTGCGAGTAGCTATCGCTTTGTGCAGGTACGAGGGACTTGCGCGTGTCCTCCTCTTGGATTGATACCTTTGTTCTCAAAACTGAGGAAATACTTACGCCACTGTGCTGCATCATCCTCTCCTCTTCGGGGAAAACCAACGCAAGCTCAAGACGTAGCAGTGCTCCTCTTTAATGTTCAGATACAAAGTATTCGTCCCCCTAGACTCTGTGCAGGTTTTCATGTACCAATTATGGAATCTTCGCATCATCGTTGTTAGAGATTTTTCATCTTTGACGAGAGGCTTACCATACTCGTATCTGTGTTCGTCCACCTCCATGAAATCAGGAAGTTGATCGTCAGGCAGGTAATCTGCAAGATTGCCATAACCGGCCACCGTCCCCGGAGCATTAGCGACGATGTCGCCGCTAGACACATTGAGCGGGGGGCACGATTGATTTGCTTGTTCGCCGAGCTGGGCAATTTTTTTCGCAGCTCCTCGTTCTTTCGACCTTTGATGTCTGACAGTACTTCCCGACCTCCCGCCTCTGGCTATCTTGCTAGACGCCAGAGCAGAGCGGGCCGGCCTGCGGCGTCTGTCTTCTTCGTGCTTGCTTACGAGGCGGAGGAGAAGGACTACGACGGCCGGAGCAGGGCGGGCGGCGGGTCTCTTCCGCCCTTCTTGCCGGGCGAAAGAGAAGGAGGAGGCTGCCGGGCTGCTTTCGGCCGGCGCAAGAAGCGGAGAAGGAGGCGGAGTGCCGCCACGCTACCGGGAGAAGGAGGCCGACTGCCTGATCGTCACTCACCGGAGGAGGAGGCGGTGGAGGAGGCGGAGTGCCCGACTTCGCCGGAGGAGGAGGAGGAGGCGGAGACGCCCGATTCGAAAGGTTGATGAGCTCCTTCCGCCATAGGCATGGAGTCTTCAGAGCAGAACCCAGCCTAGTCTCTCCTTCACCGGTAGGGTGGTCAAGCTGGAGGTCCTCAAATCCCTCCGTTATTTCATCCATCATCACCATAGCATATCCTTACGGAATCGTGGCGGTGAAAAGTTGCGCCGGTTCAAGAGGATAAACAGAGCCAACAGCCGCCTTGACCTTCAAATTCATCCATTGCGTCATAATGTGGCAATTTTGAGACTCCATGATAGCATCCACGGGATAGCTGGCAGGAGCCGTCAAGACATGCTCCGGCTGAAGCAGCTCGGTGGAAGCCACGCTGCTTCTCCGCTGAGATGGCGGGGTAGCTTCGGGGGAAGCTTCGGCAGGTCGTTTGCTGCATTCTGCTTCTCGTTCCTCTAGCCCCATTACCCTTTCGTGCAGCGCCTGCAGTTGGCTCGCTTCCGCTTTCTTCCTCCTCTCCTGGGTTTTGTAACCCATGCGTCCGGAAAACCAACCTTCCACGGAATGGAGCCTGGCGTGCCTCTTGTCCGTGCAGGGTGCTCATGATTCCTGAGGGCCATTGTGAGCTCGTCCTTCTCCCTGTCTGGAACTAACGTCCCTTGCTGCGCTGCGTCGATATAGTGCCGAAGCTTGGTGACTGGTATTTTCAGTTGCTCGTCCGCCTATGGGGCCCAGGAGACAGGGGGCGCGTCTAGAGGGGGTGGGCGCGCCCTCCTATCTCCTGGCCGCCTCGATTGCTTCTTGACTTACACTCCAAGTCCTCTGGATCACGTTCGTTCCAAAAATCAGCTCCCGAAGGTTTCATTCCATTTGGACTCCATTTGATATTCCTTTTCTTGAAATACTAAAATAGGCAAAAAAACAGCAATATGCCGGGCCTCCAGTTAGTAGGTTAGTCCCAAAAATGATATAAATGTGTAAAATAAAGCCCATAAACATCCAAAAGGGGTAATATAATAGCATGAAACAATAAAAAATTATAGATACGTTGGAGATGTATCACCGGCCCTTTCTCATGAATGAGGAGCGGAGTCCACTCCTCTTGAGAATAACACACCTAGCATGGAAGATACAGGCAACCCTAGTTGAAACATGAGCTGCTCGAGCATACAAAACAGAATTTCATTTGAAGGTTTGGAGTTTGGCACATACAAATTTACTTGGAACGGCAGGTAAATACCGCATATAGGAAGGTATGGTGGACTCATATGGAGCAACTTTGGGTTTAAGGAGTTTGGATGCACAAGCAGTATTCCCGCTTAGTACAGGTGAAGGCTAGCAAAAGACTGGGAAGCGACCAACTGAGAGAGCGACAACAGTCATGAACATGCATTAAAATTAATTCACACCGAGTACAAGCATGAGTAGGATATAATCTACCATGAACATAAATATCATGAAGGCTATGTTGATTTGTTTCAACTACATGCGTGAACATGTGCCAAGTCGAGTCACTCCATTCATTCAAAGGAGGATACCATCCCATCATACCACATCCCAATCATTTTAATAGCATGTTGGCACACAAGGTAAACCATTATAACTCATAGCTAATCAAGCATGGCACAAGCAACTATAATCTCTAAGGGTCATTGCAAATATGTTTACTTCATAATAAGCTGAATCAGGAACGATGAACACATCATATTTACAAAAACAAGAGAGGTCGAGTTCATACCAGCTTCTCTTATCTCAATCAGTCCATCATATATCGTCATTATTGCCTTTCACTTGCGACCCGAACGATGTGTATAATAATAATAGTGCACGTGCATTGGACTAAGCTGGAATCTGCAAGCATTCAACTCAAGAGAGAAGACAAGTAATATGAGCTCTAAGTAAATAAACAATCATGCATATGAGAGCCACTAAACATTTTCAATATGGTCTTCTACTCTCGACCCCCAAAGAAAGAAAGAAAATAAAACTATTTACACGGGAAAGCTCCCAACAAGTAAGAAGAAGAACGAGAAATCTTTTTGGGTTTTCATTTTAATTACTACAAGCATGGAAATTAAACTAACTAATTTTTTTGGTTTTTCTCAAGGTTTATCAAACACACAAGTAAGCGAGAAAAGGAAAATTAAACTAGCATGGATATTACAATGAAAGAGTATGAGCACCGACGACTAGAATAGTATGTGAACATGAATGTAAAGTCGGTGAGAAATCATTTCCCCCAAGCTTAGGCTTTTGGCCTAAGTTGGTCTATTACCACTGCATCATGGCTACTCTCCCGGTGTCTTGAGGGGTGTAATCAGGATACCACTGGCTGGCCATCTCCTCCGGATCCTTTGGTAAGATGATGCACGATAAGGGTCCAGTGCAGGCTCCGGTTCAGGCTCAGGTTCTAGAGTAAATGCTTGGCCTTGATGATCATACGCTTCTCCCGGCGTGACAAGAAAATTATCTGCAGTCAAATCAAACAACAGAGGCGCAGGCAAAATAATAGTCTCATTGTGTTTCTTATTAAATCTCAAGTTATACAGGAGCATCTTATCTTCGTTGTCAACAATAAACTCATGCGCTACCATGCTTTTGTAATTTAAAATGTAAGGAGGAAATTTTGTCTCCTCTTTCTCATGGTGCCTGATAGGTATCTCAAAATATCTAGCAAGACGTGCAGCATAGATACCTCCAAAGATGGGGCCTTTTGTACGATTCAGGCTTAGGCGTTTAGCAATAACGACACCCATACTAAAACTATTATCTCCAAACAAGGCATGGTGAAGAATAATAATATCAGGAACATTGAAGTTTCCACTATTTCCACGACCAATCAAGCATCTACTAGCAAATATGGCAAAGTAGTGTAAAACAGGAAAGTGTATGCTAGAGATTCTCGCATCGGAACCCTTCTTTGGATCCCCTACAGTGATAGTGTTAACAAAGCCATCCACATCTTTACGATGGGGTTCATCTAATTTTCTCTCAAAGGGTATCCTACATACCACGCAAAAATTACGTAAAGACATTTCCCTGAATTCATCATATAAATGAAATGATACTGAAGGCGGTGACTTCTTGGGATAATAATAAAAGTTTTGCACGAAAGTATTGGTGAGTAAGAGATACTGATCGATCCGGTCGTGTAGGAAATCGGTGAGGCCTGCATTTTCAATTAAGGAGTAAAAGTCTTCATAAAATTATCGCATGGCCATTCACATGGCCGCACTTCCGCTATGCGAGGAAGATTATACTTGGCCTTTTCCTTCTCTTTAGCTTGTTTTTCCTGGGGGCCTTTGCTAGAAGAGCCCCTCAAAAATCTCCTTAACATTTTTTGAAAATTTCTGAAATTTTAGTAACTTCAAAATAAAAGTGAATAAAACTAAACAAGATTGGTAGCAACTACTCCTACAAGTGCCTAGAGCCTATATCATGCATTAGAATTACTTGGGACCTCATAAATTTGACATGCAAGCTCAAAAACAGGGTCACCTATGCAGCAAAAATTTGCAATGAATAAAGCACTAGAACAAAAACTAATTGGACCAATGGAGGAGTCACATACCAAGCAACAATCTCCCAAAGCAGTATTGTGAATGGATCTTTGAGCAAGGAGATCGAAAATCGCAGCAAAATGAGCTAGAACTCGTGCTTGAGCTGGATGGGGATTTTTTTGGGAAGAAGACGGAGTGTGTGGGTGCTGGCATAAGTGGAGGGGGTCCACCATGGGCCCATGAGGGCGCGCCCTCCACCCTCGTGGCCAGGTGTTTGCCCCCCCCCTGTAGTGTTTTCAGTGCCTAAAATCCTCAAATATTCAATAAAAAATCATTCTAAATTTGCAGGGCATTTGGAGCACTTTTATTTTTGGGATATTTTTTATTGCACGGATAATTCAGAAAACAGACAGATAATACTATTTTTGCTTTATTTATTCTAAATAACAGAAAGTAAAAAGAGGGTACAGAAGGTTGGGCCTTCTAGTTTCATCCATCTCGTGATCATCAAAATGAATCCACTAATAAGGTTCATCAAGTCTTGTTAACAAACTCATTCCAAATAACATGGAACCGGAAAAATTTCGAATAACACTAGGTTACCTCAACGGGCATATGAAAATCCCCAACAATAAGAATATCATACTTTTTCTTGACAGTAGGAAGAGGAAATTCAAAACCTCCAATAATAATAGTTGGAACTTTTCCAATAGAATTTATGCTATGAACTTGAGATTGTTTCCTCGGAAAGTGTACCGTATGCTCATTACCGTTAACATCAAAAGTGACATTGCCTTTGTTGCAATCAATAACAGCCCCTGCAGTATTAAAAAAGGGTCTACCAAGGATAATCGACATACAATCGTCCTCGGGAATATCAAGAATAACAAAGTCCGTTAAGATAGTGACATTTGCAACCGCAACAGGCACATCCTCAAAAATACCGACAGGTATAGCAGTTGATTTATCAGCCATTTGCAAAGATATTTCAGTAGGTGTCAACTTATTCAATTCAAGTCTACGATATAAAGAGAGAGGCATAACACTAACACCGGCTCCAAGATCACATAAAGCAGTTCTAACATAATTTCTTTTAATGGAGCATGGTATAGTTGGTACCCCTGGATCTCCAAGTTTCTTTGGTATTCCACCCTTAAAAGTGTAATTAGCAAGCATGGTGGAAATTTCAGCTTCCGGTATCTTTCTTTTATTTGTGATGATATCCTTCATATATTTAGCATAAGGATTTACTTTAAGCATATCAGTTAAGCGCATACGTAAGAAAATAGGTCTAATCATTTCAGCAAAGCGCTCAAAATCCTCATCATCCTTTGTCTTGGATGGTTTAGGAGGAAAGGGCATGGGTTTCTGAACCCATGGTTCGCTTTCTCTACCGTGCTTCCTAGCAACAAATTCTCTCTTATCATAACATTAATTCTTTGATTGTGGGTTATCAATATCAACAGCAGGTTCAATTTCTACCTCATTGTTTTTGCTAGGTTGAGCATCAACATGAACATTATCATTAACATTATCACTAGGTTCATGTTCATCACCTGATTGTGTTTCAAAGATCGTAAGCAGAAATATCATTGGGATTCTCAGGTGTGTCTACGACAGGTTCACTAGGAGCATGCAAAGTCCTATCGTTTTTCTTTTTCTTCTTTTTAGAAGAACTAGGTGCCTCTAGATTATTTCTCTGAGAATCTTGCTCGATTCTCTTAGGGTGGCCTTCAGGATACAAAGGTTCCTGAGTCATTCTACCAGTTCTAGTAGCCACTCTAACAGCAAAGTCATTTTTATTATTTGATTCATCGAGCAAATCATTTTGAGCTTTAAGTACTTACTCAGCTTGAGTGGCAACCATAGAAGCATATTTGCTAATGAGTTTAAATTTCACCTTTAACTCTAGCCATATAATCACTCAAGCGTCCTATCTCGAAAGCATTATTCTTTAATTCTCTACCAACATAAGCATTACAACTTTCTTGTCTAGCCATAAAGTCATCAAATTCATCTAAACATGGGCTATGAAATTTAGTAGACGGGACTTCAACTTTATCATATCTATAGAGAGAATTTACCTTCACTACCTGTGTCGGGTTATCAAGACATTGTGTTTCTTCAACAGACGGTATATTAAGACCATGTATTTCTTCAATAGGTGGTAAATTCTTAACATCTTCAGCTTTAATACCTTTTTCTTTCATTGATTTGTTTGCCTCTTGCATATCTTCAGGTCTGAGAAATAAAACACCTCTCTTCTTCGGAGTGGGTTTAGGAATAGGCTCAGGAGTTGGCTCAATTGGCTCAGGAATTGCCTCAGGAATTGGCTCAGGAAGAGTCGAATTATTTTCATTAGTCAACATATTATTCAATAATAATTCAGCTTCGTCGACTGTTCTTTCCCTGAAAACACAACCAACACAACTATCCAAGTAGTCCTTGGAAGCTTCGGTTAGTCCATTATAAAAGATATCAAGTATTTCATTTTTCTTAAGAGGATGATTAGGCAAAGCATTAAGTAATCGGAGAAGCCTCCCCCAAGCTTGTGGGAGACTCTATTCTTTGATTTGCACAAAATTATTTATTTCCCGCAAGGCAGCTTGTTTCTTATGAGCAGGGAAATACTTAGCAGAGAAGTAATGAATCATGTCCTGGGGACTATGCACACAACCAGGATCAAGAGAATTAAACCAAGTCTTAGCATCACCCTTTAATGAGAACGGAAATATCTTAAGGATATAATAATAGCGAGACTTCTCATCATTAGTAAACAGGGTGGCTATATCATTTAACTTGGTAAGATGTGCCACAACAGTTTCAGATTCAAGGCCATAAAAAGGATCAGATTCAACCAAAGTAATTATTTCAGGATCAACAGAGAATTCATAATCCTTATCAGTAACACAAATAGGTGAAGTAGCAAAAGCAGGGTCTGGTTCCATTCTAGCATTAAGAGATTGCTGCTTCCATTTAGCTAATAAGATCATATCTATCTTTACAAGCAAAGATAGCTCTAGCAGCTTCCTCTTTCATAACATAACCCTCAGGAACAACAGGCAATTCATAATCAGGGGGAGAACTTTCATCATCACTATCATTAATAATAGCATCTTCAATAATTTCATTCTCTCTAACCCTAGCAAGTTGTTCATCAAAAAATTCACCTAATGGCAAAGTAGTATCACGCACAGAAGTAGTTTCATCATAAGTATCATGCATAGTAGAAGTGGCATCATCAATAACATCGACATATCAGAATTCATAGCGATAGCAGGTTTAGGTGTCATAAGCTTACTCAAAAGCGAAGGAGAATCTAGTGCGAGAGCTAGATGGCAGTTCCTTACCTCCCCTCGTAGTTGAGGGAAAAATCTTGATTCTTCGTCTTTCAAGTTCCTCATAGTGATCAGCAGATATAAATCCCAAGTGACTCAAGGAATAGAGCTATGCTCACAACATGGCCTTGAAATTAGTCTTGATAACCCACAAGTGTAGGGGATCGCAACAACTTTCGAGGGTAGAGTATTCTACCCAAATTTATTGATTCGACACAAGGGGAGCCAAATAATATTCTTAAGTATTAGCAGTTGAGTTGTCAATTCAACCACACCTGGATAACTTAGTATCTGCAGCAAAGTGTTTAGTAGCAAAGTAGTATGATAATAAAGGTAACAGTGGCAAAAGTAAGGATAGTAGTTTTGTAATGATTGTAAAGTAGCAACGGAAAAGTAAATAAGCAAAGTGCAATATGTGAAAAGCTCATAGGCATTGGATCAGTGATGGATAATTATGTCGGATGCGATTCCTCATGTAATAGCTATAACATAGGGTGACACAGAACTAGCTCCAGTTCATCAATGTAATGTAGGCATGTATTCCGAATATAGTCATATGTGCTTATGGAAAAGAATTTGCATGACATCTTTTGTCCTACCCTCCCGTGGCAGCGGGGTCCTAATGGAAACTAAGGGATATTAAGGCCTCCTTGTAATAGAGAACCGGAACAAAGCATTAACACTTAGTGAATACATGAACTCCTCAAACCACGGTCATCACCGAGAAGTATCCCGATTATTGTCACTTCGGGGTTGTCGGATCATAACACATAATAGGTTACTATAGACTTGCAAGATAGGATCAAGAACACACATATATTCATGAAAACATAATAGGTTCAGATCTGAAATTAGTGACAAGCATTAAGCATAGCAAAGTCATAGCAACATCAATCTCAGAACATAGTGGGTACTAGGGATCAAACCCTAACAAAACTAACTTGATTACATGGTAAATCTCATCCAACCCATCACCGTCCAGCAAGCCTACGATGGAATAACTCACGCACGGCGATGAGCATCATGAAATTGGTGATGGGGGATGGTTGATGATGACGACGGCGACGAATCCCCCTCTCCGGAGCCTCGAACGGACTCCAGATCAGCCCTCCCGAGAGAGATTAGGGCTTGGCGGCGGCTCCATATCGTAAAACGCGATGAAACTTTCTCTCTGATTTTTTTCTCCGTGAAATGGAATATACGGAGTTGGCGCGCCCAGGGGGGTGGGCGCGCCCCCACCCTCGTGGACAGGGTGTGGGACCCCTGTTCTTGATTCTTTCGCCAGTATTTTTTATATTTTCCAAAACTTGTCTCCATGGATTTTCAGGTCATTCCGAGAACTTCTGTTTTCTACACATAAAACAACATCATGGCAGTTCTGCAGAAAACAGCATCAGTCCGGGTTAATTTCAATCAAATCATGCAAGTTAGAGTCCAAAACAAGGGCAACAGTGTTTGGAAAAGTAGATACGTTGGAGACGTATCAGCGAGCGCCCCAGGAAGAAGATTCCTGCCAAGGTGATGTGGTATGCTCCTATAATACCACGGTTGAAACGTTTGTTCCAAAACAAAGAGCATGCAAAGGCGATGCGATGGCACGGAGAAGACCGTAAGAAAGACGGAAAGTTGAGAGTACCCGCTGACAGGGAGGAGTTTGCAGGTGACCCAAGGAACGTATGGTTTGTTCTAAGCGTAGATGGCACTAATCCTTTTGGGGAGCAGAGCAGCAACCATAGCACGTGGCCTGTGACTCTATGTTTGTATAACCTTCCTCCTTGGTTGTGCATGAAGTGGAAGTTCATTATGATGCCAGTGCTCATCCAAGGCCCTAAGCAACCTGGCAACGACATTGATGTGTACCTACAGCCATTAGTTGAAGAACTATTACAGCTGTGGAATGGAAAAGGTGTACGTGCGTGGGATGAGCACAAACTGGAAGAATTTGACCTAAAGGCGTTGCTGTTCGTGACCGTCAATGATTGGCCTGCTCTCAGTAACCTTTCAGGACAGACAAACAAGGGATACCGTGGATGCACGCACTGGTTGGATGATACCGACAATATATATTTGGATAGTTGTAGGAAGAATGTGTACCTTGGACATCATCGATTTCTTCCGAGCAGGCATCCCGTAAGAAAGAAAGGCAAGCATTTCAAAGGTGAGGCGGATCACCGGACGAAGCCTCGCCACCGTGCATCGGTGTGATGTACATGATATGGTCAAGGATTTGAAGGTAATCTTTGGAAAAGGGTCTGGCGGACAACCTGTTCGAAGACGCCGACGGGACGACGTGCACCCATGTGGAAGAAGAAATCTATAATTTTGGACCTGCCATATTGGAAAGACCTAGAGGTCCGCTCCGCAATCTACGTGATGCATGTGACGAAGAATCTTTG
Source organism: Aegilops bicornis (assembly GCA_021605145.1). NCBI lineage: Eukaryota > Viridiplantae > Streptophyta > Magnoliopsida > Poales > Poaceae > Aegilops > Aegilops bicornis. The sequence goes on along the minus strand of JAHIAL010000009.1, from coordinate 1,064,216 downwards.
CGTGACCCTGCTTGGCTTCTTGGGCGTGTATGGGAAGACAAAAGATACACCAGAGCATGGGAGGACCAGCAATGTATGCACGGAAAAGACGGCATACATCAGGGTCAGGCCAGCTATGCTCTTACCAAAGAAGAGAAGGAAATCTTCTTTGAATACCTGGTCAGTATGAAGGTACATCTAGCTTCTCGTCGAATATAAAGGGAATAATAAATATGGCAGAGAAAAAGTTCCAGAACCTAAAGTCTCATGATCGCCACGTGATTCTGACGCAATCGCTTCGGTTGCATTGAGGGGCTTCTACCGGAAAACGCTCGATTAGCCATTGTGAAGCTATGTGCATTCCTCAATGCAATCTCTCGTAAGGTAATCGATTCAGAAATCATACCAAGGTTCTGAGAATGATTTGTGCAATGTCTTGTCAGTTTCGAGTTGGTGTTCCCACCATCCTTCTTCAACATCATGACGCACGTCCTAGTTCACCTTTGCGAAGAGATTAACGTTTTGGGTCCTGTATTTCTACACAATATGTTCCACTTTGAGAGGTTCATGGGAGTCTTGAAGAAATATGTTCATAACCGTGCTAGCACAGAAGGAAGCATCTCGAAGGGCCATGAAAATGAGGAGGTCATTGAGTTTTGTATTGACTTTATTCCTGACCTTAAGCCGATTGGTGTTCCTGAATCGCGGCATAAGGGCAGATCGGATGGAAAAGGCACGCTAGGAGGGATCAAATAATATGTATAGACGGCATTCTCTCACTGAAGCACACTACACAGTTCTACAGAATTCCGCCTTGGTGGCTCCGTATATGGAGGAACACAAGAATTTTCTACACTCCAAACACCTGGAGCAGTCCGACGATTGGATTACACGTGAACAAACAAGGACTTTCACCGGTTGGTTGCGTAAGCGATGCCATGCATGATGGCGATATTGAAGATGACCTGTACTCGCTGTCCCAGTTACCATCTTGAATATAATGACTTTCAAAGGGCGAGATAAATGGGAATACATTTTACTCGATCGCCCAAGATAAGAAGTGCACCAACCAAAGCGGTTGTGTCCGCTTTGATGCAACAACCAACAAGGGAAAGGAAACATATTATGGTTACATAGAGGACATATGGGAACTTAACTATGGAGGTGGTTTGAAGGTCCCTTTGTTTCGGTGCAAATGGGTCAATATGACACGAGGTGGGGTAACGGAAGACCCGCAGTATGGAATGACAGGTGGATCTCAATAATCTTGCGTATGCAGATTTAACCATGCGTCCTAGCCAATGATGTGGCGAGGTTTTTTATGTGAAAGACATGTCTACCAGACCGAGAAAAAGAAAAGATAAGGAAGCGAATGGATCATACAATGAGCCAAAGCGCCACATAGTTCTTGGGAAAAGAAACATCATGGGAGTGGATGACAAAAAAAACATGTCAGAAGATTATGAAAAGTTTGATGAAATTGCTCCATTCACAGTGAATATTGACCCGAGCATCCAGTTAATTGTTGAAGATTTTCCATGGCTACGGCGCAAAGGGACAGACGCGAAGAACAAGTTTCACACCCAAAGATCTGGGCTGTGATCGGCTTCACTATCATCACTTTCTTCTGTGTTTCACACCCAGGAGGAATCTCTGTAATAGTTAGGGTAGTTATGTGTTTTGGCATTTGAAACGCGAAGAAATTTTATGTGCAAACAAATTCTTTCATGCATTTACTGATTTTTTCAGCTAAATGACCCTGAAATTAGTGATTCACACAAATTTCACAAACTAGTGATTCACACAAATTTCAAATAATTCAACATTTGAACTATTAAAATTTGAAAACTAGCGACACTAATAGAAATAGAAGAAAATAAATAATGCACAAAATAAAAAAACTATATAAAAATTTGTTGGGGCGCTGCCCAGTGGGCCTGGAAGACCTAGGGTGTGCAAATTCAGGCCCAGAAGGGCCAGCACGCTCACAGGGTAGCCCGCCATAGTTAGGCACAGAAGCCTGCTATATAGATGAGTTCGAAGGAGCAGCCGCGGCTGGGTTTATAAACCAGTGTGGCTGCCCTTCGCCCGGCGAGGTGGGACTAAACTTTGCGCCCGTTGCCTGGCAGTGCACCCCTTTAGTACCGGGTGGTGGCTCCAACCGGTACTAAAGGGTGGGTCTTCAGTACCGGTTGGTGCCACCATCCGATACTAAAGGGGGGCACTTCCCGCCGCTTGGCTTGGCCAAAACAGACCTTTAGTACCGGTTGGTGGCTCCAACCGGTACTAAACGGGTGTTCTATATAAGAAAGCACTTCAAAAAAATTCAGTTTCTGATCTCTCCCTCTGCTTCTTTCTCCTCTGCCCCATCGTCGCCGCCTAAATCGCCGCCCCGTCGCCGTCCCCGTCGCCATCCGTCGCCGTCCCCGTCGGCGTCCGTCACCGTCGCCGCCCCGTCCGTCCCCGTCCCCGTCGCCGCCCCGGCCGTCCTGCCCGTCATCCCGTCGCCGCGCCCGCCCGTCGCCGTGCCCGCCTCGTCGTCCGTCGTCCTGCCCGTCCCCGTCGTGGCCGCCCCGTCCCCATCCCCGTCGTCACCGCCCGTCTCCATCCCTGTCGCCGCCCCCGTCGCCGCGCCTCGCCGGTGAGCTCCTGCCCCGGCCGCCATGTCCACACACACACACACATTAGTTTTTTAGTTATAAATTTTAGTTATAGAGTTTTTTCTGTTTTTTAGTTATAGAAATATCTATAGAAATGTTAGAAATTTTTCTGTTTTTTAGTTATAGAAATATTAGAAATGTTATAGAAATGTTAGTTATATAGAAATTTTATAAATTTTTTCTGTTTTTTAGTTATAGAAATGTTAGCAATTTTTCTGTTTTTTAGTTATAGAAATATTAGAAATGTTATAGAAATGTTAGTTATATATATATATAGAAATGTTAGAAATTTTTGAATTAGTTTTAGTTAGATGAATTAGATTAATGTCAAATTGTTAGCATTTGCATATAGAATTATAGTTATCACAATCCAATCAATTAAAAAATGTTACTTTTTATGGCATATAGTATTTGTTCTTGACGATGCCCGGCCTGCATCCTCGCCGTCGACCCATTCGCGATGACGTCCGGCTGACCCATGTCCGGGACTGGGCTACGCCGGGCTGGACTGGGAGGTGCTACCTGGAGGGGCGCGCTTCTTGGTGAGGAACCCGGCCTCGAGTTCCGTCGTCGACCTTGATCTCCTTTGGTGGCGTTCGCGTGGGCCATATTCGGTGCAGAGGGAGCCGGCCCTGCCGGAGGTGGTGCGTCGCCGTGTCAGGGAGGAGGACGAGCACGTCCATCGCTACATGGCTGCTATGGGCGTCAGGTTACCTAGCTAGTGATGTATTCGATATATAATATTCGAGACGATGTATTCGAGATTATATATATTATTTGAGACGATGTATTCGATATTATATATTAATCGAGATGATGCATATTATGTACTATATGATTCAGTTTTTCCTTATTGATTGCATCCATGCATTGTAATTTGAATACTAAATTGTTTTATATTTCTTCTGTATTAGTTAAGTAAAAGCTATGGCGGACAATACCGGCAGAGAGAGAGAAGAGGAATTGTTCGAGATCATACGCAGCCCTCGCAGGCTAGATGATCTGAATGAAGCAGATGACGGCTCCCAATATCTGAACAATACCGGGGAGGGTGATGATAAGATATTCGATCTCGGCAATGACCGAGCTGATGAAGTCATGAACTATGATTATGATTATGATGATGTAGACAATGTTTATGATGACACAGACAATGTTGATCTTGAAATAACAAAGACTACCGGCGAGGTATATTTATATAAGCAGGAATCTGGTTATGATCACATGTTTTTTTTATTTGAAGATATATTAACGAATCGATCTTTCTTCTTTCAGCCCTCCAGATCGAGCAAATCTGCTTCTACAGACAGCAGGACAAAGCGAGGCCCGGGCAAAAAGTTGAAGCCGGGTGTAAAGTACAACATCGACTCCATCAAAGCTAATGGCGAGCCCCTCACGCCTAAGAACATTGCGAACAAGTGGACTCGTCAGTGCGGAGTTCTTGTGAAGGACCAACTCCCGATCTGCATTCAAGAATGGAAAGAGCCAAAAACTAAGCGTCCAGATGTTACTTGGGTCGATTGACGAGCAAAACAAAAGCTTTGGGAATCTCTGATGGATCATTTCACCCTACCAGATTATTTCACGGATGCAGATGTGCAGAAAGTCAAGGATGCTGCTCTTAAGAAGATGGCAATTGCATTCAACACCCACAAGAAAATTGTATGGGTCAACTACCTCGCTGCAGAAAGGAAGACTCCAGAATTCAAGGGAACACTGGAGAAGCAAAGAGAACACTGGCCCGCTTTCATGAAATTCAAGGAATCATAATTATCTAAGGAACGGTCGAGAAAAAACAAGGCCAATGTCGCAAAAAAGACGTAGTTCCATAGGGTGAGTCTAGGTGGCTACACGGTGGCAATGCCTAAGTGGGATAAGTCTGAGCAAGAGATGGAGGATGCAGGGGTCACTCCGACATTAGGAGCTGGCCCCTGTGCGAAGTTGGTTCTATGCGCATGGGGGGCGTTGGACCCGAAGACAGGCCTGGTTTCGAAGAAGGCAAGTCTAAAAAGAGCCGAACAAAAGTTACTTGATGCAATAGAAAATGCTCGAAAGGGGGTGTTCACGCCCAACAGAGAGAACGACGAGCTTATGCGTGCCCTGGGAAATCCTGAACACCCGGGAAGAACACGAGGCAAGGGCGTTATTCCCTGGTATGAGGGCTTTTCGGAATGGAACGACGACTACATGTCGCGTGCAAGAAAGAAGATGGAGGAGGAGAAGAAGAGGAAGCTGGAGGAGGAGCAGAGGAAGCAGGACGCAGAACGCCTTCAAGGCCTAGAAGCAAGGCACGCAGATTGGCACTCAAATTCCAGCAGCAGCAGCAGATCGACTCACTTAGCCAGGAAAGGGGGTCTCAGCAGCGGCAGCAGCAAGCGGATGATCGTCCAGCATTGGATAGCACCGTCCATCCATGCCGAGAAGCACCGTTGGTTCATACAGGCGACACACTGCTGGATACATACCTGTGGATGACATCATAGAGAACACTAGCGTGAGCTACACTCCAAAATGAAGAACATATCCATGAAGGTGGCGGACGCCGTTGCTTTTACAATTACCCCCGAAGCAACCTTCCATTGCACCCCGATTCCAGTGGGCTATGCTCGTGTCTTGGTTGATGAAGTGGTGGACCCATATTCGGGGCTACATCTTGACATTCCTGGAGGTGACGACGAGCGCACACTGGGAGAGGCCATACATCGTATCATCCTATGGAGAAAGGATTGCATCATCTTTCGAAGTCCACCGACACCGCATCTTCCGACTCCTCCTCAAAGTCCGCCACCGAGTCAGCAGACTCCCGCTCCTCCAAGTCCACGAACGCGTGAGCCGACTCCTCCTCGAAGTCCGCCACCTCCTCCAAGTCCACGAACGCGTGAGCAGACACCTGCTTCAAGTCCGGCACAGCGTCAGGCCACTCCTCCTGGTCCAACTCAGCCACGTCAGCCGTCTCTGCCGTCTCAGCAAGCGTAGAAGAGACACGCCGCAGCTATGGTGCGTAGCGGTACGAGTCGAGGTAGTACAGGAAGTACAGGCGGAGACAAGCGATATAAATATGGTCCAAGCCTCGGTCCTCTTCCTCAGAGGCCTTACGACATGACCGAGGAGCAAAATGCAGCCATTTTGGACCGAAACCGGCACCGCCGCCAAGGGAGAAAGTGCCTGAGAAAGTTATGGACCACTTTATTCATATGGCAAGAAAACCAGCTCCCAAGCCTGTTGACTCAGACTATGAGCGCCAACTCAGGAAGCTACATCAAGCACGACTAAAGAAGGAAGCGAGCTCGAGCTCGAGCCAACAAGCAGCTGTCAAAAAATGCGGGAAAACCGTTCCCCAGCTGGGAGAACAAGCGGCACAATCGATCCCCCCGCTTGTTGTGCCAACAACACATGAGAGTACGCGCGCCCAATATTATTGTGGGCAAACCGTTAACGTTCCCCAGCTGGGCGATGTGGTAATAACCGAGGAGCATATAATGCAGGCTGAAATGCTCAAGATCACTGTTGGACAACTCCTCGAAATCGAGCCCATGTCTCCGCTTAGAGAGGAGGAAATAAACGGAAATATGCAGGGCCAACCTTTGGTCGAGGCGGACAAGGTCAAGAACCTCCCAACGAGAATGTATGAATTGCATCAATGGTACATGAACATTACCAAGATTTCCAATCGAGAGTCCCTCATGGTGAATGTCAAGGAGGAGCATTACTTCCATGAGAAAGCTCTGTCCGTTGAGTATTCAGAACTATTTCAGTTATACAATCAAGACGCACTCGACAAATCTATCGTCAGTTGCTATTGTATGTAAGTGATTTCTTTCTGTAATTTAAGTCTCAAGCTAGCTGTAGTGATCATTTTGATCAATCATTACATGTAATTATCCTCACTATATTCTTTTCTATGGTATTATATGCAGGATGAAGATTTATGAAATGAAAAAATCTGGACGCTATGGCATTGGGTTCATTGACCCAAATACCATTAATGAGTACACATGGAATCTTCCAAGTTGTCGAGCAAGTTTAGAGGAAAGCATGCTAGAGTTCTTCAAGCGCCTCAATACCAATGAAGATATACTAGTTCCTTACAACTTCCTGTGACTCACACTGTCCTGTACTACAAATTCTATTTTTGCTTACTAGCTAGCTAGATGTTAATAATTAAGTGTATAGGGTTTACAGTAGTTGATTAGTGTTATGCACATGCCCAGTTGATTAGTGTTATGCACATGCCCGCTTAATTAAGACATGCAAACGTGTGCGCATGCAGTTTCCACTGGATCTTGTTAGACATTAAAGTTGAAGAAGGAAAAGTTGAAGTACTGGACTCACTACTTAAAAAAGAAAGTGACTACACCATCTTGAAGGGGATAGTCAACAGGTAATTTCAATCATTATTAACTATATCTTGGCCTATTTAGTTCGTCATTTCCTGATATGAACTATTTAATAACCCCTTTATTAATTTTCTTTGCCGGCGGGCAGGGCTTGGGCAAGGTTCATCAAGGTGACTCCAGGCAAATGGGCTAAGAAGTTGTTTTGGTATCGACCAAAGGTAAGTAATTAAGTAGTACTAGCTAGCTAGCTAGCTACCATCTCTTTAATTCTTGTTTCAATACCATTAATTAATTATCATGCTTGACTAATCATTATCTGATTCAATTCCATTCTCGTAAAGGCCCTGAAGCAGGCGTCGGGAAATGATCTGTGTGCATACTACGTTTGCGAGAACATTCGCATGATGGCGTCCGAAAGGAGCAGATCTCAAAGACAGGACTTGGTACGTTTGTCAGAACACTATTCACACCATTATCGATATCTAGTCACACAACTAATACACATGCATATTGATCTCCTTCTTAACAGTTCAGAGAGGTGCGGGAGCAGCTCCTATCAACGGACCGCATACTAGCACTTCAAGAGGAAATAGCAGGATTTTTGCTCGACCAGGTCATAGAGATCCCAAAGAAGAATACTATTACCCGCTACCGCCCCCATGAACCACTTGTCATCGTGCTCCGAAGGCACCAAGGCAACATGTAGAAGAAATTGTATATATATATATATATATATATATATATATATATATATATATATATATATATATATATATACATACATGTGTATGTGTGAATAATTAATGGTGTTGGTTGTGAGATATTCGCTGATAGATATTTATATAGATATATGCGGGTCTACGAGACAATCTATTTATATATATGCATAATGTGTACAATATGTAGTATCGTAAAATACCAACAAACAAACAAGAATTAAATGGACAACACAAAATTAATGGAAAATAAAAAATAAAACCAACCCCCCTCAAACAATTAGTACTGGTTGGTGTTACCAACCGATACTAATGATCTACTAACACCCGGGCCTGGCTCGTGCCACGTGGTGGCACTTTAGCGCCGATTCGTGCCGCACCCGTAGTAAAGGGGGGGGGGTGGGGGGCTTTAGTCTCCACTCTTTAGTGCCGGTTGTAGAACCGGCACTAAAGACCCTTACGAACCGGCGCTAAAGCCCAGTTCTGCACTAGTGGTTCCAATGCATCAGCAAATGATGGTTGAGGCCCACCTTGGTACAAGAAATGGATTTAACTTCCAAAAATGAGGGGGACATATCTCTTTCGGTTGCCCTTGTTGGAGAGGACTCGCCATTACATACATGCTTGATGTGGGGATGAAGATCGAGATGTACATTCTTGGCAAAACCAAACTTGGCATCATTGTGCGCATTCCTAGTGCTCCAGTGCTTCCCCCATGTAAGTTTTCATGACCATTACTATATTTAATGAGTAACCTTTTTATTATATTACCTGCTGAAAGTAGTCTCTCGATTACATATAATTTGGACAACTTACTTCATGGCGTCTGACCAGGTTCAAAACATTGTGGACAAGAGGCATGTCATTGTCAGCACGACACTTTCTTGGTAAGAGTTGAACGTGGTCGTAGAATTTGTGGAAAGCATTGAGGAATTTGTTGAGGAGTACGATGTTGAACCGTATGACGGGTCATTTCATGCCATTCGTGCACACCTTGAATATGAGAAATGTCAAAAATTCACTACTGGTATGAATTGTATGCAATGACAAGCATCCGTATCATTTGAATTATTAATGTTATAATAGAAACTACCAATGTAGAAAAGTCACTACTGGTATGAATTACTCATTGTGTGTTGCAACAGAAACTCCCAAGATATGTGGTGCCTGTGCAAATGCAGGCTCATAATAGTGGTGACATGCAACTTGTTGTGTATGACGAGATGAACATACCATGCACCTACTCGACATCATCATAATATGTATGCCTCATCATCAACGGATGGCAGGAGATCTTTGGTATCTACGACTTTTTCTTGAGATTGACGCAGGGGGGGGGGGGGCAAAAACCCCACTGCTTGTTATATTCCAAATCGAAGGTGAATTTGCAGTCAGTACAAGTACATGAAGCGCACACGAGGCGCAAAAGGAAATTACAGAGGAAGGCACCCAAGAGGATAGCCCAACACTAGCCAGTCGAGACCCCACACTAAGAGGCGCCGTCGACAAACACTGATGCGGGAGTTTGTATCTGAGTCAGAGAAGCTACCCACGAGGAGGCCGCACAGAAGCCACCGCTGGGAGAGCCGGCTGCACCCCATCCCAGGGGCAGGCCGCCATGCCCTGGCCAGATCCGGCCCGCGTGTCTCGATCCAGCAGCCTCCTGTGCACCTCCGGCCAGCACAGCGCACACATCAAGATGGGGTTGGACCGCGCTGCCGAGAGGAGCGACCGCCGGAGTAGGACACGGCCATGCCGCAGCACGCGAAGGAGGCCAGCAACGGGACGGAACAGCCGGAGGCCCGGGCTTCGGGCAGAAATGGATCTAGAGGTGGAAGGGGGAGGAGAGCTCGTACGCGAGAGGACAAGACCCCGCCACCGTCGTCCATCGCGCATGGCTTAGCCGGCGTCCTCATCCGATGATGGCGAGAGAAGGGAGCAGGCGGTGGGAGGTGGCTAGGTGGTGGTGGCGGGGAACGGGGAGAGGGGGGGGGGGGCTCCGGAGCCGCCAAGAGCGACCCGTGGAGGCGAGAGCAGCGTAGTCGGTGCATCATGACATCTACGACTTCATCGAGGTTGGAGAGAAGATAAGCAGCGTCATCCACTTAGGACATGCAGGCCCCGTCCTCTTCGTACGTACCATTGCTAAGACGACTGCTGAGGAGTAGGTGTCTTCGAAAAGTCCAACATGCATGCATGTCCATTTACATCGTTTATAATTGCTAACTAGGTTGTACCGTTAAGTGGATTTTTCCAGAATTGGTAACTACTCTCTCCGTAAACTAATATAAGAGTGTTTAGATCACTATTTTAGTATTCTAAATGCTCTTATATTAGTTTACGGAGGGAGTAGGTACTATGTGATGCTAGTTAATCGTGTTGAAGATTTCATATGTTTAGTTTATGATCCAATAATAACAATTGCTACATTTGGTTTTGATAGGCTAATTAAATGCTGCCATGGCAGCAAATTTGTGTGGTAGAACATCCTGCTAAACAAAATAATGCATTTTAATTTTTTTGGACATTTTACACCAGCAGCGTGTAAGACTAGAGGAACGCTACTACATTATTAGCAGCGTTCATGCTACCTGAACGCTGCAGGGTGCGATGTTACTAGACGCATCCAGGTTCTAACGCTGCTGGAGTACCACGGATTAGCAGCGTTTGAGGAAAACACTGCTGGATGTTAACTACCAGCGGCAGGGTAGTATCGGTGCTCCACTGAAATACTACTATAGAGCACTTTTAGATGGTGCTAACGAGGTGGTTTTGTACTAGTGCTAGAGGAATACATGGAACATAAGCAACGCAAGCATTAATGATACATATACCAAAAAGCATCCTCACAAGTTCTACTCCAAGTCGACATTGGCAACTACATTCAGTACATCAACTTCAAACTATCTAACTAAGACTACTCCGAAAATGGAGCTCTACTTAGACTGGTAGTCGGTGAAGCCGGTGATCTCGGAGTCGGAGCAGGTGGGCATCTACCCCTAGTGGAAGATCCAGCATCCTCAACACTGGTGGTTGACGGACTAGATGGGATCAGGTCATCGCCCTCCTCAGGCATCGCTTCTTTCTTGACAAAGTCGTTGAAAAACTTTTGTTGCTCGGCAGGGATGTGGGCCATCATCTGGCGAATGCCCTTGGCCTTTCGCTTGTAATGAATGGATTTGTAGACCACATGTTCCTCGGCAAGGAGTTGTGGGTTTACCTCAATGAGCTTGGCCGAGTAGTCTCCACTGGCACGCTCGGCCATGACATGCGCCATGCGGTCCACATCCTCGTCTCCTCGAGACCCTAAAGGCACTAGTAGAAAACAGGGGTTTGGTCTAGGGCAATATTCACATTAGTCCCGGTTCAGTCACGAACCGGGACTAATCAAACGATATTGGTCCCGATTCGATGCGGCTAAGGCATTAGTCCCGGTTCACCTGAGCCCTTTAGTCGGTTTAAGACACGAACCGGGACTAAAGGGTGAGATACTGCTAGTCGGTTCAGTGCCTCAAACCGGGACTAAAGGTTGTTTGAGACACGAACCGGTACTAATGGGGTTGAGACCTTTAGTCCCGGTTCGTGCCACGAACCGGTACTAAAGGTCCCATTTTCAAACTCTACCCCCCCGGATCGCCTTTTCAAGTTTAAAAAAAATAAAAGAAAATGATGGAAATGTCAAAAAAAAGAAAATAAGTTTCCCATGTGATATGTGGTCTAGTTGTTGGGAAAATTTGCAAATGTGAATTTCGACTTTATTTGCAAAATCTCTCTGGAATTTGTAAAATGGGCATAACTTTTTCATACTAACTCGGATGAAAAAGTTTTTTATATGAAAAATCGTCTACTAAAAAACCTAACAGAAAAAAGTTACGGGGCTTTTAAGATCTAGAGTGGAAAAAATCGAAAAAATTTCAAACTGTGGTCAAACAATGGTCAAACTAATTATTCTAGAATATTAGTGTTACTAAATACTTATTTCAGTTATTTTGAATTTTGGTCAAATCTGGTCAAACTATGGTCAAACAATGGTCAAACTAATTATTCAAGAAATATTAGTGTTACTAAATAATTATTGTTTTTTAAAACAATAGTTTCAAACTCAAACAGTGAAATGTGTCACTTCATGCTCAAGCAAAATTCCCGAGGGTTAATAGAATTGGCCTTACTATTGTCAGGAAAACAACAAGTGCAGACTTGGAAACGAGGGAGAATAGAACCTGGAAGTTAAGCGTGCTCAGGCTGGGGGAGTGGGAGGATGGGTGACCGTTCGGGAAGTTAGATGATTTGGAATGATGAGGGGTGATTATAGATTAGAGGATAAATTAAGCAGTGATGAGGGGTGGTGCACTAGTAGAAAAACACCTATTAGTCCCGGTTCGTAAGGGCCTTTAGTCCCGGTTCGTGAACCGGGACTAATGGGTCGTTACTAATACCTCTCCCCTTTAGTCCCGGTTCTAACACGAACCGGGACAGATGGTCCTCCACGTGGCCGGTGCGCCGAGCCCAGGCAGGGGGGCCTTTGGTCCCGGTTGGTGGCTCCAACCGGGACCAAAAGGCATCCACGCGTCAGCATTCCAATGGCTGGGGTTTTTGTTTTTTTTGAAAGGGGGGGGGGGGGGGGTTTTGGGGGTTAATTTAGGTGTTTCATATATTGTGTTAGCTAGCTAATTAATAGAGAGTAATGTCCTCTCTTATGTCCGTGCTTGGTCGACGCCACGTACTATATACATATAGCCCTCGACACGCTAGCTAGTAAGAAAATGAAGGAACCATCGAGTACTGAAGTTCGTCATGCATACCGAGAGAAATGATCGATCGACCTCTCCTTCTCCGAGAGATTGGTCGAACAACAAGTTTTCGTATCATGTACGTCCGACGCCATCGGCTACATACATGTACAATATATAAGATCTCTCAATTACAGTCCCCTAGCATTTGAAATCAACTTCCACATGGTATTCCCCGGCTTTATTGATGACGTGGTCAAGAAAGAATTCCGCCAATTCCTCTTGAATTGCTTTCATGCGATCTGGTTCTAGGAGTTCATTCCGCATCTGCCACGTCTAATTTGAAGAAGGGGGTTAATTAATACATATATATGAATGAAACTAAACAGAAATGATGGTCTAATAAAATGAAATTGTGAATATTATTAATTGCTTATGCACTTCATATTGTCTTTGAGAGTAGCCCCGCTAATTTTTCAAAGTCGCGTTGTAGATGAACTCGCACACGTAGTATCCACAGAAATCATTCCCTTGTTCCTGCCACAAGCACTTTACAAGAAATAGAGGTCAATCAAACTGATAATGAAGCATTATAAATGGCATTGATGAAAGTATAGTTATAGAATCAACGGAGATGCGCACAACTAGCTAGCCAAGAGTACTTACTTTCAGGTATATATATCGCAGCTCCTTCGGCAGTCCCGGAGCTATTGCGGTGAACTGTTTCCAAACCCTGCAAGACAAAGAAAATAATTATTATTACTTGAGATATCAGGAAATGAACAAAAATTTGCCGCTATGGTGCGATAATGATCGATTGAACTTACTTGCTGAGCATTTCAGTAATGTCCGCATAGGTGTTGGGATCTTTCCGTCTCGAGTCTAAGACGGTTACTAGTCCACGCTCAAGCTTAATCTCGAGAAGAATATAGTGGAACCTGCGCACGCATGCATAACTCATCAATTACATTACTATAACCTCGCTCGAGTAATAAGGGAAACCGAATATGCAAACGATCATTAACACTCACTTGCCGTTGTAAGGAAAGAGTATGGTATCTTTGTTTTGATTTTTGATCAACGATTGTAGCAAGTTGTCCTCGGCCTCTTTGACGTCCTTTTCAACCAGAAATACATCTATGATATTTGTGTTAATGAACCCAATATCATAGCTTTCATTTTTTTGCACTCGACGATCTTCAATTTGCATAATATATTGAGGATAATTAATTATAAATACATGCAATGAAAGAGCCGAGCTATATATAGAGACTTAATGACAGAAATAATACTTACAGGCAGTAGCAAAAGACCGTTGATTTATCGAGGGCCTTTTGATTGAAGAACGCGAAGAACTCCTCAAATGGAACACACAACAGATCAGTTCCAACGAGGTCGTGCTCCTCTTTAATGTGCAGATACAAACTATTCGTCCCCGGACTCTCTGCAGGTTTTCATGTACCAAGTATGGAATCTTCGCATCATCGTTGTTAGAGATTTTTCATCTTTGACGAGAGGCTTCACGTACTCATATCTGTGTTCTTCCACCTTCATGTATTCAGGAAGTGCATCATCAGGCAGGTAATCTTGTAGATTGCCATAACCGGCCACCATCCCCGGAACATTAGCGACGATGTTGCCGCTAGACACATTGAGCGGGGGGCACGATTGGTTTGCTTGTTCGCCGAGCTGGTCAATTTTTTCGCAGCTGCTTGTTCTTTTGCTCTTTGATGTCCGGCAAGATTTTGACCGCTCCGCTTGGAGATATGTCTGCTCAAAGAATGCGCTCATAGTTGGTTCTCGGCGGAGACTTTGCCGGTTTCCTCAGGGCAGCCAGAGTGCGCTTCACTTTCACCGGAACTACCTTCTCCTCCGGAGGTGGATGTCTCTTTGCTTTCAACCCTGCAAACCAGTCATCCACTTCGGTCTGCGTGATCTTCGTGTTTTCCTCCTCGGACCTCTCGTAAGGTAACTTCTCTAGAGTCTTCAGAGAAGGACCGAATCTGTATCTCCTCCCGCCTTTGGCTATACTGCTAGACGCCGGCAGAGAAGACGGAGCAGATGTCTTCTTTGCTTGCTTACGAGGCGGAGGAGAAGGACTACGACAGCCGGAGCAGCCGAGCGGGCGGCGGGTCTCTTCCGCCCTTGCCGGCGAGGCGGAGAAGGAGGAGGTTGGCTGCTCGGGCGCGCCGGCGCAGGCGGAGAAGGATGCGGAGTGCCGCCACGCGCCGAAGAAGGAGGCGGAGTGCCGCCACGCGTGCCCTGATCGTCACTCGCCAGAGGAGGAGGCGGTGGAGGAGGCGGAGTGCACTAACTCACCGGAGGAGGAGGAGGAGGCGGAGGCGTCCAGTTCGGAAGGTTGATGAGCTCCTTCCACCATAGGCATGGAGTCTTGAGCAGTAACCCAGCCTAGTCTCCCCTTCACCGGTAGGGTGGTCAAGCAGGAGGTCCTCAAATCCCTCCGTTATTTCATCCACCATCACCTTAGCATATCCTTCCGAATCGGTGGCAGTGATAAGTTGTGCCGGGTCCACTAGGATAAACTTGGCCAACAGCCGCTTTGACCTTCAAATTCATCCATCGCGCCATAATGTGGCAACTTTGAGACTCCGTGATACCATCCACGGGATAGCTGGCAGGAGACTTCAAGACATGCTCCTGAAGCAGCTCGATGGAAGCCACGCCGCTTCTCCGCCGAGATGGCGGGGTAGCCGGGGAAGCTTCGGCAGGTCGCTTTGCTGCGATCTGCTGCTTCGCTCCACTTCTCGTTCCTCTAGCCCCATTACCCTTTCGTGCAGCGCCTGCAGTTGGTCCTGCTCTAGTTTCTTCCTCCTCTCGTGGGTTTTGTAACCCCCTGCGTCCGGTAAACCAACCTTCCACGGAATGGAGCCTGGCGTGCCTCGTGTCTGTCCAAGCTACTCAGGATTCCCAAGGGCCATTGTGAGCTCGTCTTTCTCCCTGTTTGGAAGGAACGTCCTCGCCAAGGCTGCATCGATATAGTGTCGAAGGTTCTTGATCGGTATTTCCAGCTTGCTCGTCCGGCCCATCGGCACTTCCACATAGGTCCAAGGTTCCGCCAGCCCTCAAGAACCAAGTCCGGCAACGGTCTGGCCAAGACATTGTCTCTGGTTCGATCCCTTTTTCAAGCAGAGATCATGCTCAGCCTTGGACCACTTAGGCCGGGCTTTGAGGTAGCCACGGACCACATGCGATGTTGAAGCTTCTTCTTCGCAGCATTTTGCTTGTTTGTCGCCGACATCTTCTTACTCTTTTCCAATGTCTTGTGGGCCACAAATGCGGGCCAGTGATCTTTGATCTTCTCATATTTGCCGATGAATTCTGGTGTCCTTTCTTTCTCAACAAACTGGTTCAGCTCTTTCCTCCACCTCCTCATTAGGGTTGCCATCTTCTTAAGAGCACTAGACTTGATTAATTGCTCTTTAACTGGCTTCTCCGGATCCTCCTCTGGCAATAGGGTGAAATTTGCCTTCAGCTGAGTCCAAAGATCTTCTTTCTGCATATCATTGACATAAGACACCTCAGGGTCTTCCTCCTTAGGCTTATACCATTGATGGATGCTGATCGGGATCTTGTCCCTAACAAGAACCCCGCATTGAGCAGAAAATGCCTTCCTTGTGGGATGGGTTCAATCGGTTCGCCCGTCGGTAGCGATTTCTATGATCTCAAACTTTTCATCCGAGCTCAACTTTTTCTTCGGGCCTCGTCTCCTTACCGAAGTTGTGCTCGATTCGGAGGGCTAGATATTATAAGGAAGAAAGACGAGAGTAATTAATATGTGTACACATACCAAAACAATGGATGCATGAATTAACTAGTCAGCACGGGCTTAACTAATATATATATACCTGGCCGGACTCGGTTCGGTCACCGGAACAGTCAGCACGGTCTCCTTCTTGTACCTCCATTGTGTCACCGGGGCCATCATGAACATAGTCCTCTTCTTGTACCGGCATTAATGGGTCGAAGCCATCATGAACATGGGCCTCTTCTTCACCCAGTCCTTCGGGACCTTCGGCGTCGTTGAAAAATGACGCAACTTCATCACTTCCTTGTGCGATTATGTGCCCCAACATCGCTTCGCTTTCTTCGCCTCGGGAGTGCTCCATAGTTTCGCAAATATTTACAACATGTCAATTATTATTCAAACATGGTACAGATGGATATATATATATATATATATATATATATATATATATATATATATATATATATATATATTAGTGGCAAACGAGAACTAGCTAGCTAATCACAATAAGGAATCATGTTAGTAGCCTCGACGCTGCTTCTCTAGGGTTTGGGGTCGCCTCGACACAACGCTTCAAGGGTTAATTTGGGTGGCCTCGAGAGAGTTAATTTGCCGGGTAGGGGCGCGGTGGGAGGGGGTAGGAGACCAACATCGTTTTCTCTCTAGGGTTTGGGTGTCCTCGAGAGTTTTGGTCGGCGAGAGGGCCGAGGGGTGCGGCTGTTGTATAAGTTATCACGGTCGAGAGGGGGTATATATATCGACCGCCTCATGTCGAAGTTATCTCGAGGGGTTATATCGACAACGACGCGACATACATATACATGGGAAAATAATGTTATCGGGGAGGGGTATCGGTACCCCCTAAATGTTGGAAGTTTCTTCTTTCTCCTCTATTCCTTTCTTCTACTTCTACTCTTCTTTTCTTCTTCTCCCTCGAGAAAGGAAAATAAGGAAAAGGAAGAAAAGAGGAAGAAGGAAGAAGAAGAAAAGAAGAAAAAAAGAGGAAGAAGAAGAATAGGAGAAGAAGAAAATAGAAAATTCTAATTTTCTTCTACTCCTCTATTCCTTTCTTCTTCTTCTCTTCTTTTTCTTCTTATTTCCTCTTCTTATTTATTTCTCCTCTTCTTCCTCTCCTCTTCTTCTCCTTTCTTTCTCTTCTTATTTTCCTTTTTCCTCTCATTCTTTTAGTATTGCTTGTTTTAAAAGAATGTTCAAATAGAAAATTTCGAAAAAAAACAAAGGTTTTGCCTAATGCATTGTTCATATGAATATACAAACATTTGCATATTCTACAATAATTAATATCACCAAAAAAATCTATGAACAGAAAAAAAAATCTAACTTTTCTAAAAATCTATCTTTTGCATTCATACACATATGAACAAAAAATACATATATGAAGAAAAACATGCTCTGAACAATTTTTTTATACATTTTGAACATCTACATACACATAGCCACATACATATACACATATACATTATATATATATATATGAACAAAAAATTAAACTAATAAAATGAAAAAAACAGAGGCAGTGCCTGTGGCGGCTCACTGGGGCGGCTAGATGGCGATGGCGACGGTGGGCGGCGAGGCGCTGGCGCGGAGCGGGACGACGGGGCAGAGGCTCGGCTGGGCGGACGGGGCAGAGGCTCGGGAGGCCGGGCGACGAGGACGGCGGGCCGGGAGGCCGGGCGACGAGGACGCCTTGGCTCGGGAGGCGGCAGCCTTGGCGGCGGCGGCGGCGATGGCGAGGTGGAGCAGCTGGCGGCGTCCGAGGAGGGTCGGCGTCGTCGGGGCAATCAGGCGATGAGATTCTGAATTTTTGCAAAGTGTTTGCTTATATAGCAAAGCCATTGGTCCCGGTTGGTGAAACCAACCGGACTATCTGCACCTTTAGTCCCGTTGGTGCCACCAACCGGGACCAAAGGCCTCTTTTCGGCAGCCCAAAGGCGGAAGCGGAAGGCCTTTGGTACGGTTGGTGCCACCAACCGTACCAATGCCCCCCTTTAGTCCCGGTTGGTGCCACCAACCGGGACCAAAGCCCTTTCGCTGCCCGTGGGGCCAAAGTTTAGTCCCACTCGCTAGTTGAGAGGGGCGCGATGGTTTATAAGCCCCACCGCCGCACCCTCTCGAACTCCTCTCCACCGCAGGCTTCGGGCCTACTTGCTATTGTTGTGCTGATGGGCCTATACAGGCCTCTGCAAGGGCCTGAATCCTGGCCCATAGAAGGGTTTCATGTCGTATTCAGGCCGTGGGGCCCAGTAGGAGGCATTTTTTTGTTTTTTGTTATCTTTACTTATTGTTGCTATATTTATTTTTTCTCCATTATTTTTGTTTTGTTTTCTGCATTATTTATTTTCTTTTGTTTTTTTCTTTATTTTTTAATTCTTTTTGCTTTTAGTTTTAGGAAAATTATAAACTTTCTGTTAGTGCCATTACTTTTCAAATTTGAAAACACATTTTTTGTTTTTTTGTTTTCTTTCTTGCTTTATTTATTTTATTTTGTTTCTACTTACAACAAAAAACTTATTGTCGCTATTTTTAATTATTACGAGGGTCGAACCATAAGACATTAAAGCATTCCAAATGAACTCTGAAAAAGTTGAAAGTTGGCATGGGATCATACTCGTCAGTTACAAAGTTGGCATGGTATCATCATAATAGTTATGCGGAGAAAGTCTTCACTTTTTCTTCGCTTGTGTCATTTGCTTATTATGGCGCGTAACCATGGATAATCTTCATCGTTTATCGGGATCTTTGGGGTCAGCCTTGACTTTGAAGGGAGGAATTTCATGAAACTTTTCATAATCTTCAGACATGTCTGTCTTGTCCTCCACTCCCACGATGTCCCTTTTTCCTAAAAGAACTATGTGGCGCTTTGGCTCATCGTATGATGTATTCGCTTCCTTATCTTTTCTCTTTCTCAGTCTGGTAGACATGTCCTTCACATAGATAACCTGTGCCACATCATTGGCTAGGACAAACGGTTCGTCAGTGTACCCAAGATTTTTCAGATCCACTGTTGTCATTCCGCATCGTGGGTCTACCTGCACCCGCCTCTGACAGATTGACCCATTTGCACTTAAACAAAGGGACCTTAAAATCATGTTCTAGTCAAGTTCCCATATGTCCACTATGTAACCATAATATGTGTCATTTCCTCCTCGGTTGTTAAGGCCAAAGCGGACACCGCTGTTTTGGTTGGTGCTCTTTTGATCTTGGTCAATCGTGTAAAATGTATTCCCATTTATCTCAGATCCTTTCCAAATCAATACAGTCAAAGATGGTCCTGGACAACAAGTACAGCTCATCACAAACAGTGTTGTCACCTCGATACGTGCTTCCAACCAACTGCTGAAAGTCCCGATGTGTTCACATGTAATCCGATCATCGTGACCTTGCCCGGGTGTTTGGAACGCAGACTGTTCTTGTGTTCATCGACATACGGGTCACCAAGGTAGAGCTCAGTAGAACTGTAGTGTGCTTGAGACCAAGAATATTCGTCTCGCATATTATTGAGTCCCTTCCAAGCGTGCCTTTTCCGGTCAGTCTCCCCTCATACCGCTATTTAGGAGACTTATCTTCTTAAGGCCGTGAATGAAGTCAACACAAAACCCGATGACATCCTCTGTTTGATGGCCCATGGAGATGCTTCCTTCCGGCCTAAGCGCGATTACGGACATATTTCTTTAGGACTCCCATGAACCTCTCAAAGGGGTACATATTGTGTAGAAATCACGGGCCCGTAATGACAATCTCGCCAACTAGATGAACTAGGACGTGCGTCATGATATTGAAGAAGGATGGTGGGAACACCAGCTCGAAACCCGACAAGACATTGCACCACATCACTCCTTAGCCTTGGTATGATTTCTGGATCGATCACCTTACGAGAGATTGCATTGAGGAATGCACATAGCTTCACAATGGCTAATCGGACGTTTTCCGGTAGAAGCCCCTCAATGCAACCCGAAGCGATTGCGTCATAATTATGTGGCAGTCATGAGACTTTAGGTTACGGAACTTTTTCTCCGGCATGTTTATTATTCCCTTAATATTCGACGAGAAGCGGTCGGGACCTTCATCCGAGCAGGCATTCAAAGAAGATTTCTTTCTCTTCTTTCGTAAGAGCGTAGTCGGCAGGACCTTCATCTCGCTTCGGAGGCATGCCCTCTTTTTCGTGCAAGCATTGCAGGTCCTCCGTGCCTCAGGTGTATCTTTTGTCTTCCCATACACGCCCAAGAAGCCTAGCAGGTTCACGCATAAAGGTTCTTCGTCACGTGCATCACGTCGATCGAAGAGCAGACCTCTAGGTCTTTCTGTAGGGTAGGTCCCAAAATATAGATTTCTTCTTCCACATGGGTGCGTGATTCTCACCGTCATTCGAACAGCTAGTCCGCCGGGACCCTTTCCAAAAGATTACGTGTAAATCATTGACCATAGCAAGAACGTGATCACCGATGACGCATGGCGGGCTTCTTCCGTGATCTACCTCGCTTTGAAATGCTTGCCTTAATTTCGACAGTGATGGTTGGTCTAAAGAAATCGACGATGGCCCAGGTACACATTCTTCCTGCAGCTTGCCAGGTATATACTATCGGTGTCAAGTAAACAGTGTGTGCATGCGTGGTATCCCTTATTTGTCTGTCCTGAAAGGTTACTGAGAGCGGGCCAATCGTTGATGGTCACGAACAGCAGCGTCTTTAGGTTAGATTCCTCCTGTTTGTGCTCATCCCACGTACGTACACCGTTTCCATTCCACAGCTGTAAAAGTTCTTCAACTAATGGCCTTAGGTACACATCAATGTCATTGCCGGGTTGCTTAGGGCCTTGGATGAGAACTAGCATCATAATAAACTTCCGCTTCATGCACATCCAAGGAGGAAGGTTATACATACATAGAGTCACGGGCCAGGTGCTGTGATTGCTGCTTTGCTCCCCGAAAGGATTAATGCCATCCGCGCTTAAAGCAAACCATACGTTCCTTGGCTCACTTGCAAACTCATCCCAGTACTTTCTCTCGATTTTCTCCACTGCGACCCGTCAACGGGTGCTCTCAACTTCCCGTCTTTCTTACGGTCCTCACTGTGCCATCGCATCAACTTGGCATGCTCTCCGTTTCTCAACAAACGTTTCAACCGTGGTATTATAGGAGCATACCACATCACCTTCGCAGGAACCCTCTTCCTGAGGGGCTCGCCGTCAACATCACCAGGGTCATCTTGTCTGATTTTATACCGTAATGCACTGCATACCGGGCATGCGTTCAGATCCTTGTATGCACCGAGGTAGAGGATGCAGTCATTAGGGCATGCATGTATCTTCTGCACCTCCAATCCTAGAGGGCATACGACCTTCTTTGCTGCGTATGTACTGTCGGGCAATTTGTTATCCTTTGGAAGCTTCTTCTTCAATATTTTCAGTAGCTTCTCAAATCCTTTGTCAGGCACAGCATTCTCTGCCTTCCATTGCAGCAATTCCAGTACGGTACCGAGCTTTGTGTTGCCATCTTCGCAATTGGGGTACAACCCTTTTTTGTGATCCTCTAACATGCGATCGAACTTCAGCTTCTCCTTTTGACTTTTGCATTGCGTCCTTGCATCGACAATGACCCGGCGGAGATCATCATCATCGGGCACATCGTCTGGTTCCTCTTGATCTTTAGCAGCTTCACCGTTGCAGCATCATCGTGCACATCTTCTGGTTCCTCTTGATGTTCAAGAGCATCACCGTATTCAGGGGCACATAGTTTTCATCGCATTTCTTCTTCTTCGCCGTCTTCCATCATAACCCATATTCCTCCGTGCCTCGTCCAAACATTATAGTGTGCCATGAAACCCTTGTAAAGCAGGTGGGTGTGGAGGATTTTTCGGTCAGAGTAAGACTTCGCATTCCCACATATAGGGCATGGACAACACGTAAAACCATTCTGCTTGTTTGCCTCAGCCACTTCGAGAAAATCATGCACGCTCTTAATGTACTCGGAGGTGTGTCTTGAACCGTACATCCATTGCCGGTTCATCTGCGTGCATTATATATAATTAAGTGTGTCAAAAATCATTACGGAACATCATGAATAGATAATTAAGTGACCAAATTAATAGAAGTTCATCATCACATTAAAACCAAAGTACATACATAGTTCTCATCTAACAACATAAAGCTCTGCAGAGCATCTAAATTAATTAAACCATACACTGAAACTATGTAAAACATTTCAATGCGAAAACAAATGCGATCATAATCGCAACCAATGTAACAACTGATCCAACGGCATAATGATACCAACCCTCAAGATGAATGGCATATTTTCTAATCTTTCTAATCTTCAAGCGCATTGCATCCATCTTGATCTTGTGATCATCGGCGACATCCGCAACATGCAACTCCAATATCATCTTCTCCTCCTCAATTTTTCTAATTTTTCCTTCAACAAATTGTTTTCTTCTTCAACTAAATTTAACCTCTCGACAATAGGGTCGGTTGGAATTTCCGGTTCAACAACCTCCTAGATAAATAAAATCTATGTCACGTTGGTCGGCATAATTGTCATAAACAATAAATGAACCAATAGTTATGAAAAGATAATATATACCACATCCGAATCATAGACAGGACGAGGGCCGACGGGGGCAGATACCAAAACCATCGCACTATATAAGATGCAATAATAAAAGTAAGAAAATTATACAAGTATCTATATAAACATACAAGTAAGAAATTTTTTTTCCTTTCAGAAAGAAGATAAGAACAAGAGGCTCACCACGGTGGTGCCGGCGACGAGATCGGCGCGGGCGATCGACGGCGGTGAAGACGGGGACGGGACGTGACGGACCGCTAAATCTAGACAAGTATTAAGGAAAATGGAGCTTGGAGGTCGAGCTTGGAGAGGGGAAAGCTTAAGTAGTGTGGCTCGGGCATTCCATCGAATACCTCGTGTGCATAGGAGGTGAGCTAGAGCACCACAAAGCTCTCCCGCCAAGACGAAAACGAAAAAGAAACCTTGGAGTGCTCTGCTTTCATGGCGAGGGGTATATATAGGCAACTAATTGGTCCCGGTTGGTGACTTGAACCGGGACTAAATGGCAACCATTGGTCCCGTTCATTCCCACCAACCGGGACCAATGGTGGTGGGCCAGGAGCGAGGCCCATTGGTCCCGGTTCGTCCCACCAACCGGGACCAAAAGGTCCAGACAAACCGAGACCAATGGCCCACGTGGGCCGGCCGGCACCAGGGGCTCACGAATCGGGTCCAATGCCCCCATGGGTCCCAGTTCTGGATTGAATCGGGACTAATGGGCTGGCCGGGCCTGGACCATTGCCCCCTTTTCTACTAGTGGTGATTAGAGATTAGAGGTTAAAATAATTCAGAAATTTAAAAACAAAAAAATTCAAAAAAATTAAAAAAAACAATTTCAAAAAAATCATAAAATTTCCTTTAGTCCAACCGGGACTAAAGGCGGAGCTCCACGTGGCGCCTTTAGTCCCGGTTCGTGTAAGAACCGGGACTAAAGGGGAGAGGCATTAGTAACGACCCTTTAGTCTCGGTTCAAAAACCGGGACTAAAGGGCCTTACCAACCGGGACAAAAACCCCTTTTTCTACTAGTGAGGGGGTGGAATCATGAGGCTACACCATGTCCGCGAGGTCGGAGCTAACACCTAATAATTCATTAACAAAACTTGTGTCACAAAGGAAGTATAATTTGACTTAGGGAAACACTTCGTATCAGTAGTCTTATAGGAAGCCAACGTCAGACCACTCGCTGTCCGTTGATTCTGGTTTAATCCCACGGTGGAGATAGCAAACACTAATCTTACATTCTTAAGAAGTTGATCCCCACTACTATTAATTCTCTCAACATGCACACTGTCCACATCAGTATCATGCCACGTCATCATTCAGTTTGCAAAGAGGAGCCAATTGGTCTGATTCTCCCTACGGCCACAGCGGTAGAAAAAGACTTCCTCCGTTTCCACGTAACGACAGCTGAACAGTCTATAGAAAAAGAAACTGCTTTGTAACTCACGATGAAGGCATGTGAGGTGACTTCATGCACGGTTCAGTTTGCAGCCGTCCATGTAGCCTTTTCGATCACCTTATGCACTAATTAATCTTTCGCTAGAAAAATAATTCCCGAGGTATTATATATCTTTCGACCCATTCGTCTTATGGACCTCCCCGTTTCCACTTCCGAGCCGTAATCCACGCACGCCTCTCTTTCCCTAGGATAAAATCACAAAATGATCAACTCTCTCTCCCCGAAAATAAATCCAGTTACCTCCCTGGCCACGGCGTCTGGAGCCGATCTCTGCGTCAGGGTGCTCCTCCAGTTCGATCGTCGATGCTGCTCGCCTCTTATTCTCTCCGGGGTTCTCAAGGGTATACGTTCCTTTGCTGGTTTAATGCTCTGTGTGCACTGGTTCTCCCTTCCCGTGTTTGTCTCCGCTTCGGCTAAGGTAACTCCGGCACCGATGGCAGATCGGTTCCGGCCAGTTCGAGTAGAATTGTAACGGCTGCTGATGAATTTCTAATCCGAAGTTATCTTTCTTTTCCTACTGAAATAAACGCATCAGGCAATACCAGGCAGGGCATCAACCATGGCGTGGAGGGGATTTTGTTGTTGCCTTGAAGAAACGGCAGGTGTGCAAGAGTCCACCGGATCACTGTGTCATTGAATTTTCAATCTATTTCTTTTTTATCCTGGAAGGAATGCATTGGTAGGATGCCGGGCGGGTCTCAGCCATGGCATGGAGGTTTCTTTTGGCCTCGAAGGAACTCCCAGTGTGTACAGGAGTACTTTCCTCTGAATTTTGAACCATTGAACAGGTTAGCATACAATTGCTCTTCCCAACAGATTATCATGTAAGAGCTGCAAGTTCCATCCATCGGTTGATATGGCTCAGCGAAGCTTATGATAAATATAGGAGCATCGAAATTTGATATCTACACATGTTAAATATGTTACGATTTTACTGACATTTTCTTGACCGATGTGGCCAAGTAAGTTATTTCATGCAGTACATATATGTGTTTCTTTTCTCTGTTAAGTTTGACATATTGTTGCTAATTTCCCCAAGTATTGGTTTATCATTTGTGTACATTTTTCTTTCCTGCTGCATCCTGCCCATTTGTAGAAGGTATAATAAATTATTATTATGCCTATTTATTTTGTGACCATTCATCTATGCGACCTTATTTTCTTCTTTCATTCCATCCATTTGCAAAATACACCCTATTATCCCTTAAGAAACTTTTCGTGCAATTATTTACCAGTTCAAGAAGCTGAGGTCCTCTTTAAATTTTAGTGGTTGTTTTCTGTCAGTACTATATATGGTTTAATATCCACATCTTATAATTTCTTGATTTCTATTGGCAATTTACATTGATGGCCATGGATAGTTATCATGTCTGACGGACAAAGTCTCAACCACCATTTGTTTGTGAGACCCATAACTAAGATTGTATTATTTTCCCAATGATTTGTTGGAGTTGCTTTGTGCATATTTAGTGTTTAGCGCAGTTTCTTTATTGCTTTAGGATACGTCATGTTTCATAGATGAAACAAGTTAGTAAGTTCTATTTCAAAAAATGCTTCACTTACTTTTGTTATAATATATCCATAAGATATGTTATTGTTCTTACTAAGTCAATTCCACATTTTCTTCCATATGTAGTTGCAATTTAAAGATAGTTATTTTGTCGTTAATGTCGCTCCAAATTAATTGTGGTGATTTGTTTGTATCTATTCCAAGTTCCTAACTGAACATAGCTCCCTTTTATAGATAACTTTCACAGATAACATGTAACTTTCACATTGATGAGAATAGTTCTTCATATATTGCTAAGGATAAACAATTGAATGTCATCAAAAGATATTGCAACCGGTTCCCGCAGCAACGCGCGGGGTATCATCTAGTTAATTCCTTATATCTTTCTTGGTGTTGCTAACCGCCCGCACCTCATGCGCATGCATATGTTCGCATATATTCCCCTAATCTCGCATCGTTTCTGTTTCTTCTGTTCCCCTCCACCATCAATCACATATGCGCTCCTCCCTTTGAGATCGCCATTGACATCGCTACCCAAACCCCTGTGTCAATCTGCTCCGTGATGCATCCTAATTCCCCACCATTGACGCCAGATATGATCTACAGCGCAAGGGAGAGGACAGTGAGCACGACATGCTGGTGGATGGTGGCCATGGCGTGCAGCATGGAGCATCCTGGTGGCTGTTGTTCTAGTCACCAGCATGGGAGCAAATTGGTAACACACGCTCAACTACTACAGATCAATAACGTCGACCACACGATGGTGTCGACCGCGGCGACCCTTGCCGCTCGCCGCCTCGACACTCACAACTTTTGGGGTGAAGAGGAGGTCGCCAAAGCTATGGAGGAGATGGCGGTTGGAGCGGAGCGTCGAGGGACGGGTTTGATGTTTACAAATCAGGCATGAAGCATTCATGCTTCCTTTCATGGGATTCCCTGCTTCTTCACGCCTGGCCACTGCTTCCTAGCTCGACATCGCCCGTGCATGAGGAAGTTAGGCATGTCAAGTCTTCTTGTGGCCCTGTCTGAGCATCAACTCGAGCCATGTCGGTCGAATCTCATCGTTGCCGCTCCGATCTCGTCACACTACCCCTCGCAGACATCCCTCTTCGGATGGTGCTCATGTTCCAGTAGAGGCTTCGCCCTTTGTGCTTGGATGTATGGAAGCAAAAAACCAATGTATACTGAAAGAAAATTTTATTTTCCTTGGAAGCAAATTATGATCTCATTTGGTAGCAATATTGATGGAAACATACATCAATCAGAAAGCTAGTCGTGGAAAATAGGCAACAAGTTTCAACTTGTTTGGAAGCACATGATCATTTTGTTTGAAACGGATGCAATTCTTACGTGTCCCATGTATGATGCATGATCTTCACAATATTGTGTTCAACATATCTCTATTTTGCTTCCTACCCTAAAAAATGAAGCTTCGATTACACAATGTCCAGGCGTTGTAGGTTTCAAAAACATGTATGCTTCCTACACGGTTGAACAAAGTTTCGATTAGACACTAATCATGGTTCTAACAATAGCACACTATGCTTCCTATGCATCCAAATAATCAAGCTTCTCTTACACAGTAATGAGGAATGCTTCCACCATTACTATGCGATGCTTCAAATTAACGTGCAGATTACCACCACAAAAAAAACGTTCAGATTACATGTCGTCTACAACCCAATGTTTCAGTTTAGCCGTCCTAGTTTCAATCGAGAATAGTTTCCATGATAAAAATGAATAAATTATCCATGACATGTTTGCATTGCAAAAAAAAAAGAACATCTTCGGAAATAAATAATTTTATTTATCTTTTTATTGGAAGCAAATTCATAATAAGTGGGAAGCATTATTTTTTGTATTTGTTTGCTGGAAGCAATCGCGGCTTACCAAAACAATTAACGTAATTTCTGGAAGCAGTTATTTGCTAGAAGCACAGAATTACAGAAGGGTTGAGAGATCAGCCCGAGGACTACTTGGGAGCGGTTATTTGAAGCACTTAATTAGGAAGGAAATAACTCATCGCCTAGCAATTGTATAAGATCTGATGATTAGCATGATGTTAATCCTACGACCATCTAGTGGTCTGATGGGAAGCAAGGGATGAGTAGTCTGATCCCTAGCGGTTTCCTTTTGTTGAAGTTGTGTCGAATATAGTGTACAAGGTAGGTTACAGTTGGACTATGAGTTGTATTGTGTTTAGATAGGATATGGAGTCGTGTCCTAGTAGGACACTTCTATCCTAGGCCTCTCTTATACAGCGGGGGTAGACACATGATGTAACCTATGCCAACATAATAGCACAAGCGCGCAAGGGGGAGCCGGCGGCATGTGCCCGCGCCCGGGTGGTCGGTGTGCGGTATTGTGACGGTGTCACGGGGAGGAGCGTCCGTAGTCAGGCTCCGGGGATGTAGCCATATCGGTGAACCTCGTTAACAAATCTTGATGTCGTGCCTCATGCGATTGCTTGGTCCTCGGATGATCAACGGTATGCCTCGGATTTATTCTAACAAGTGGTATTATGAGCAAGGTTTAATTTGAGGCCGTGATGTTGATTTAGAAGAGGAGGATGAGAGAAGATCGTGGCTGCGGAAGTTGTCACGGTGACGTCCGTCGACGAGAAACAGACAACAGAATAGATCGGTCGTTTCGTCCACGGAAGCAATCGGAAAACAGGCGAGATCTCGACATACAGCAGGTGGTCGTAGGCATCGAGATGTTTCAGATCGAATCGGTCTCGCGGCGGCAGGAGACGTGGCGATCAGGGAACACGGCTTCAGCGGCGTCATGCAGCGTGCAGCAGCAGGACTCTTCAGCGATAACGGCGCGTGATGCGCGGCCCAAGGCGCAGGCACAAAGCAGGCCGGCAGTGAGACGAGCGTGCGTGCGCTCTGCCTGTGTGTTGGAGAGGTCCAGGAGCGGCACGAGATTTGTTTTGCTATGAGGCATTGGTACGAGTGCTTGGCTTGGTGCTGCGCGTGTCGCACGAGATTTGTTGGTTAAAAAAAATTGTGCTACGTGACGGACTGATGCTATCCATCAAGAGGAAGAGATGAAAAGCTAATTGATTTACGGCCTAAAGGAGCACGAGGTGGAGTGTTGGAGTTTTTCCATGGATCTTCACGATGAAGTGCACACGGGAAGGCTTACGTGGTGCAGTTTGGCTTTATTTCTTTGTACATGGTTGTGTACGAGGATGGTAGCGTGATGGTCCGTGGTGTGCGTGGCAAGGATGATGATGGGAAAAAGTCTATTTTAAACACTGAATTTGTAGAGGTTCGGCGAAATTAACCCTCAAGTCAAAATCCCGGCCGATTGCACCCTAAACTATGGAATCTCGGTCTAAATCAAACCTTCGGGTCGTTTGGATGGCTGGGATTGTGGTATTTGGCAGAGGGCGCGCACCTGCTCCTTGTTGGGCCGGCCCGCTTTATTTTTTTCGTTAAAAGAATAGTACACCAGCCCGCTTTATTTTTTCGTTAAACAAAAATAGTGCACCAGCCCGCTTTATTTTTTTCGTTAAATCAGCATATATCACAAAAAATGTTCAATACGTATTTTCGAAAATTGTTCGATGCATATATTCATTTTTAAAAAATGGTTACCATATGGGAAAATAATAATGATACAGATGCATTTCGAACAAATGATGTACTGCTACAAATGATGTACTGCAACTTGGCTCGCGGGAAGACCACTATCCAAGGATGGTTCTTGTTAGGGTAGCAGGACAATTTTTTATATAGTATAAATGCGGAAAAAAAAAATTTAAAGGCAAAACCAGATGACCAGTAAACTAGCGTTCCCTTCATATAATTTCTGTATACATCGGAAAAAAATTATACACATGTCTATTTTCTTCACACACATTTTTCATTTTTCAAATATATCCGAAACATTTTATACACGTTCAAAATTTTCCAAATACATGATTAATAAAAAATTTAAATATCTATTTTTATGTCTACTTTTTAATAAACATTCACCGCCTTTGGTATTTAACGTATGATTAAAATTCTTTTTTCAAATATATGTATTTGAAACTTTTTGCAAAAACGTGTTAACCATTTTTGGGATGGTATGAAACATTGTTTAAAACTACGTGACATTTTGTACATTGTATACATTTTTTAAATGTCACAAACATTACTTTAAAATGCGTGAACATTTTTCAAATGCAACATACATTTTTAAATTACATATATATAAATATTAAAATATATTTTGAAATGCCACGTACTTTTTTTGTAACGCTAGAATATATTTAAAATGTCACAAACACCAAAATATAAGTGTAACCGAAAAAAGTCAAATGGGCCGGCCCAGCGGAGAGGACGGGTGCTCTGTGGTCAATACCGCCGCTCCCTGGCCCACTAGTCCGATGGATCCCGGTTGAATTTTGCCAGGGTTCGGTTTAGACCGGGATCGCATAGTTCAGGGTGCAATCGACCGGGATTTTGATTTCGGGGTTCATTTTGCCGAACCACTACAAATTCAGGGTTTAAAATGGACTTTTTTCGATGATGACGTGCTTAGAAGGCTCGGACGAGTCTGGAGTGTGTCGTGCAGTCGGATATGTTCGGCTGGGTTGGACTGGGCAGTCTGACGGATCGACGCGAGTCGGTTGGTACAGAAAATGGTGGTGGGATCTGCGATGACGACATAGGAGCGTGCTGCTGATGGTGACCGACTTCTGGGCGTGAAAACACGTGGCGCAGGCCCGACGGTTTGTGCGGCTTCGACAAGACTATGGCGCGGGGTTGATTCAAGGTGATGTACACACAGAGCTTGAAGTCGACGGGGCGCGACGGTGGACTGATCATCTACCATGGAGTCATGTTGAAGGTGAAGCTGGATTGGGAGGCTACGGTGTAAGGATCCAGAGAACCGAAGCCTATTCAGCGGATGGAAAAAAGCGAGTAACATGCAGTTCGGTCTGGAGCCCAGTGGTCTGATGGAAGCGTGAAACTCGTCATCGGTCGGTGATGATCGGTGGTACTCTGCAGTGGGGGTTGAGTGGTGTGGTTTCGCGACCCTTGAGACTCGACCGGGACAGCGGAGACTCGGCGCTTGATAATAAGCGGGCGAGGCGTGCGGTGCGCACGGGACATGGAGACGGGCTGAGCTCGGTGGTCATACATGTGGTGAGACAAGCTGCGAATTTGACTCGGGTGACTACAAGCAATGGTGAAATTCTTTCGAGGTTTCGTGATAAAGGTCAAGAAAGGAGCGGTGATGTTGAGTTTAGGTAACTCTTATGTGTGACACCCAATATGTGAGTTGTTCACTTTCACGCAGGTCAGTGATCGATGTGTGATGGTGTTGGACTGATACTCTGGAAGTTGGGAGCGCAAACTAGAGTAACGTGGAACTTAATTTTACTCGAGTGTTGACTGTGGTCAAGAAAAGAAGGGAGTACAAGTTGCAGGTGGAGTCACATGGAGTCTTTGGAGTAACAACGGTACTCATGGGATAAGCTCAAATCCAATGTACATGGAAGTTTGACGCATGAACAAATCTAGGGTGGTGGAGTATATTCGCCAAGGTGGAGTTTGTTGGAGTTGAGTCGAATATAGTGTACAAGGTAGGTTACAGTTGGACTATTGTATTGTGTTTAGATAGGATATGGAGTCGTGTCCTAGTAGGACACTTGTATCCTAGGCCTCTCTTATATAGCGGGGGTAGAAACACGATGTAACCTATGCCAACATAATAGCGGTAGCAGGGGAGCCGGCGGCATGTGCGCCCGGTGGCGGTGTGCGGTATTGTGACGGTGTCACGGGGAGGAGCGCCCGTAGTCAGGCCTCGGGGATGTAGCCATATCGGTGAACCTCGTTAACAAATCTCGGTGTCGTGCCTCGTACGATTGCTTGGTCCTCGGATGATCAACGGTATGCCTCGGATTTATTCTAACACCTTTAACTTAGAAGGATAGTTTATTGGACATGTGGGTTGACTTTTGGTCAATCGTGGCTCACTTCAACAACTCTCATCTCTCAAATGGTGGCTCACTTCACCAGCAGTCAAAGCACTAGTGAGGGAGTTTATATATAGAGAAGGCAGCAACAAGGGAATTTGCAGGCGCACAAAAGTTTGTTACCGATAGGAAGCGCACACAACGTCCTAGAATAAGTGGGCCCGACCATGTAGCTCCTTCCACAGTTTTTCTTTTCCGTGTTTCATTTCTTGTTTTTATTAGTTTCTTTCCTTATATTCTATTGGTTTATTTTCAGTTTTATCCTTTTCTTCCTTTTTCCATTATTTTCCTTTCTTTTCAAATTATTTTTAATTTGTGAATATTTTTAGTTTCGCAAATAATTTCAAATTTCTGAATATTTTAAATTCATGAACACGTTTAATGTCTCTAAAATAATAATTACCTAATATGTTTAGCTTCAGAAAAATCAAGTAACATTTATATTTTAGAAATTCACAAATATTTTTTAAATTACGTGCGATTTTTTAAAATCTTTGAATTCTTTTAAAATCCACGAACATTATTTTAACCTTTTGAAATTATACTTAAATCTCTCAAATTTTTTAAATTAATTAAATTTTAATAAACTATTTGTTTTAGAAAAATTGAATCTTTTTCAATTTACCAAATTCATGATCATTTTCACAAAATTGGATATTTATAAAATAATTCACAAAACAATTTAACAGACGTGAACCTTTTTCTCAAATTCACAATCCTTTTTAACTTCCTAATGTTTTTATTTTCCCCAGAAATTTAACACTAACAAAAACAAACAGATATCTGTTTTTTCCTGTGGGAGCATGCATCAAAAGAACGAGCACAAATATCCTCTGTGAGCGGTTACCGAGCGAAATTAAAAGGGTCGTGGGCTAGTGAGCGCTAACTGCACAGAAATAGGCGGCCGGATGCACTGGCACTGCCGCCGTCCGGATGGGCGGGCCCATTTAACGTCTAGTGACCGGGTCTTCTAGCAACTCGGGTTACTGGCCGGTTTTTATCTTATTTGTTTCCTTTTCGTTTTAAAAAAACAATTTTCTTGAAAAGGCGAACATTTTTGTCCAGATTTGCGACCATTTTTTTTATAAATTATTATTTTCTAAAAATGCGAGTTTTACCAACATGAAATTATTTTTGAAAATGTGAGCACTTTCCAAATTTGGTTAAATCTTTAAAACACACTTTTAATTTTTGAAACATTTTCTAAACCCTGGTCATTGTTTTCCAAATTTGGAACATTTATTGAAAATGCAAACATGTTTTCAAATTTGTGATTTTTTTAGAAAGGAACATTTTTAACATATGATTTTTCAAATTTGTGAATATTATTGTAAATTTACAAACAATTTTCCAGTTTTGCCAACATTTCCACAAAAAGCTGAACATTTTTTGAAATTTTGATTTGGAAAACAGATACCCATGTAAAAGAAAGAACAATCAGTAAATTCGAGAAGGTTCCCAAAACCAGGTTGCAATACGTTCGATGTGTACAAAGGACCAGCCTTTTAACATCGCTCTCTCGACTCATCTGTGCGAAAGAAACCCAAAATCACTAGTTAGGGGGTTCCCCTTGCAAAGGTCACTCCCAAGGGCTTGCGGAGGGAGGTACTAGGCTCTGGGAGAGAGCTTCGGATTCGACGGGGGTCGTTGTCCGCGATGAGAGTGCTTGCGGGCATCCTTCCTCTCCTTGGAGGCATTGACGAAGAGTGCATACCTCATCACTGGTCATTTCTGATTGGAGTCGAAGCAGTGCTGGTGGCTGTTGGTATGGCCGGCTTTTTGCCCGAGGTTTGATGGGGCGATCTAGGCTGGGTCTGGTTGAAAGCTTTGTGGTTGATGGGGGTAAATGTTAGAGGAATTACTCTTGGGTAGAGGTTGTGTCAGGGGCAGTGGTCTATTTGGAGGCATGTGGGGTTGTGTTAGTTTTTTTTATTTTTCACTGTCCATGTGATTTTCAGCCTAGTTTTAATTATAAGCTGGACCACTCTATTTTTTATGCCTTTTCTTATCTTCATGAAATCGGCAGAGCTCCTACCTTGCATTGTAAAAGAAATATCTAATAAACTGTGCATTTTAGAAAATAAGTTTGTCTGGAATCATTGTGATCATATTGTATGATTGCAAATTCTAGCTACACATATGTCAAAATGCACGTAGAGGGGGAAAATTAAACTTTTGAATGAGCCAGCAATATGATTACAAATTTTAGATCCTTGTCTTGAAGTTACTCCCACAGAACTGGCCGAACATTGATTCCCCAGTGGCACTCTTTTTCCAACTTCATTTCATTTCTTGGGAAAATGAACATCCTATATGACGATTATTTACCTAACCCAACAAAGCAAGCATGCACACATTTTCCGTACTTCAGTTCATGGTTTATTTACGGCGACAGTTTTCTCGACGAAGATAGTTGCCTGCACATAGATTGGAAAGAACAGATTAAGACAGCGACATATATGTGCCCTTCATCAATTGTCAATGTTGATCTCTTCAACGATGAGCTAAACTATACTCCACCAAACCAAACATATCAAATCTCAACAGATCTAATGCATTACACCGTGCCAAAATATAGTGCATATAAATTTGTGCTCTTAGTCAAAAAAATTAAAGTTTGAGCAAGGTGGCTGCTTGACCAAACTTTACAAAGTTTGAGAAAATCTACATGCACCATGTTCTGAAATGAATGGAGTATTGTTTAAACTTACTAATAGAGTTTGATACCTAAAATAACATATTTATAAATATGAATAGAAAACTTACTACCATTACCCAAAACTTATTCATTCGTACTATTGGATAGAAAATTGTTTGTGGAAACTATGACACAGGAACCTTTTTTTGATCTTCCGTACGAACTTAAGTTCCAAAGAAAAGGTTATACCTCATATTTCAGTTTATCCCCACAGAAAAATATCATATCCGATAAGTATGTTTACGGCCGGCTTTTTAGCAAACACGTATAAGTTCGAATATGTTTCATGTGCACCATCGAAAATGGCTAATTCCTTATGTCTGAAATGGTCCCATTTCAGTTGAATTTTGATCTTGAGTACTCCTATATAGCCCTATAGTTGAATTTCACCTGGTCTAAACTTAGTTTTAAAGTATCATTGAAAGTTCAGAATTACCCGAATGTAATTCCACAAATAACCTACCAATTATTATTGTTTACTACAATATTATTTGACTAGTACAGATCTAAAACTTCTAGACAGATCAGCTCACAGTTCAAAATGCCAAGCTCTGTTACCCTCATGAACGCAAGCTTGACAATTAGTTTTTTTGGAAAATATAAATGGAGTTTTATGGAGTCACATTGCCGCATTAAGACAACATATAGAATCATTACCTCGCAAAAAGAAAAGACTACATAAACGATAAGGATTCACCTTTAATGATAGCTTGACAGAATAGCAAAGTAAATAATATTTACCCAGCTGAGTGGACTGATGCTGAAACTATACACCACACAAAGTAAAATAGGTCGGTAATATTGATACATATCAACACTACACATAATTGCATTGAAAGTCATGCAGTAAAGAGGCTTGCTTACAGACTGTGGGGCCGGCGTGCACAGTGATGAGTTGTAGGAACACTAGAAGCAGCAACACAATGATAAACCAATGCCTCCTACTTGTTGACATCTTCTGAGAAAATGCTCAGAGAGACCATATGCTGAGACACTCAGCTGATAATTCAGGTATCGTACTGGCTTATATAGTAGCCTCGGTCATCTTTCATCACAATAGTCCAACTTCTATGCATGAGTTTTTCTGCAAAAGAAACTTCTATGGATGACTTAGCAACATGGTCTTTTGCCGAGACTCTCATTCCCGACACTATTTCTAAAAGGACAACATTTGGTTCCATTGCCACCGCCACCATTGGCGCGCGGGGAGCTCTTGCATACGCTTTTCGCTCCTTCTCCCTTCTCATGATCACTCAAGGTTCGGCTTTGGACCGGGCGATCTTTGCTCGTGACCTGCGTCACTCCCCAATGGAGGATAGCCTAGCTAGGGTGCATCGGTGCCTGGTTCGGCGGGCCGCATTGGTGGGTGTGCGCCGACTTTGGTAGATGGTAGTTCCCCTCATGATGGCGTCGCATGGGAACATTGGTTTTCAAAAAGATTCCTTCTCGTGTAACCTCTCGGTATTTGCACGATAAGGCCACAATTTTTGTATCATGATGAATGATCTTGAGAAAAGGAGGTTATGATGCTTGTCTTATAACAGTTTTGACCATTGTATTCAGTTGGGAATACTCTCACTCGTTGTGATTCCTCAAATAAACTTAGCTACATGCCTTTGTTTGCCTTGGTAAAATTGTTCTTGGTCAGTAACTCGTTTCTTTGGTTTATTTCTAGGTATCAACAAAAATGTTTCTTGTTCGTTTCAGAAACAACTCCTTGGTCTTCTCACTTATTCTATCATCGACGCTTAAAGAAAGCTGACATGACAACCACGAGGAGTGGTTGAACGCTTCAGGCCATAGCACAACTTCTGGTCAAACTAAGTATATTTATGTGAGTTGATGTGGATGTGTTACGGAGACTGAGTAACCGGGATAGCCGCCAGTGCATCAAATAAAATACAATTCATGTTCAACTTTCCAAAACTAAATGCTTGAATTTGCGTGCCCGGTAAACACACGAACGTAGTTGAGATTGCGACAGGAATATGATATGGAAATGATCGTCAGGTCACGTGAAAAATTCCAGGAGCATCTGTTGAATTGGTTTACCTGACCACCACATGACGTTGAAATTAACGTTTAATTATCATGTGGCTAAGGTTATTAGTGACCACTAGAACGGAAGTCTAAAACCTTGTGCAGTTTTCCCAAGATGAACTGATGCGTCACAGATGCGTAGTGTACCCTATAAGTAAATTTGTCTAGGAAATTCTGGCTCCCAAAAATCAGATACTGTCAAAATGCAAGAATAAAGATGGCAAAATTTTGGATTTTGTCAAAATACAACTAAAGAGACGTCAAACTTTATGTATTTTTTTCAATTAGGCGGGTATCACCGGCATTTGCATTATTGATTGTTATACGCATCAATCTTTTACTGTGAAGCTCTTTTTTCTTCAAAAAGAAGGGTATTTTCTCAAGAATACGGAAAACTTACGTATCATTCCATCGATAGAAGAAGTTAGAACGAGTACAAGGCGAGGTACAACACATGACACAGACGCAACAGCCGTGAACATGGTGCCCGGAGCAGAGACATGGGATGCTCGGCCCAAGCAAGAGAAAAACACAGCTAAACTCGCCATCCTAAGAAGTAACCAAGGATGACCAACAACACGACAACCAACATTTCCGGATCCAGAACAGAGGACGCCGTGAGCAACTAAGACAACGCCTTCACAAAGGAGTACGGTGCCGAGACGCCGTCGCCATCTGATCCAGATAACAGGCCTAGGGTTTCCCCTGATGCTTGAAGACGGGCCTGGATAACGGCCATGACAGTGCCTCCAGAAAGGGGATGACACCCACGGGTGTCGTCACTGGAAACATAGTATGCAGGGATTTCGCCGCTCGCCAGAGTCCGAGCAATCCCAAGCCGCCGGAGCACGAGTCAGAGAAGAGGAACTCAGGCATAGGTCAGAACCACGACCACGGGAAGGGGAACCACGCCCTCCATGGAAGAGGCACCGGGCGCCGCTGGACGCACGACCAACGGAGCGGCGGAGGGATAGACGGGGCACGGAGGTGGGTGGCTGGGCGGCGATGAATGTGACGGTGGCCGGAGGCCCGAGCTAGCCAAGATCTAGAGGGCAACACAGATC
The DNA here is from genome assembly GCA_021605145.1 of Aegilops bicornis. NCBI lineage: Eukaryota > Viridiplantae > Streptophyta > Magnoliopsida > Poales > Poaceae > Aegilops > Aegilops bicornis. The sequence continues at coordinate 1,026,696 of JAHIAL010000009.1, read as the reverse complement.
CGAGTCACCAGGACTGAAGCAGCAAGGACACCAAACTCGAAGCATTTCCATGAGTGCACCGAACTTGAAGACGTGCCGGGATGGACAACCAACCAAGGCACCAACAGGGTGGGGGTGCGGAGGCATCGAGGCGCCGGCAGCCGTAGGAGCCGGAAGGAGTGCAATTCCCGAGGCTTGCCGGGCCTGGAGCTGCAAAAACCGTCCATGGACGCAGGAGGGGGCACGGGTCCATGGCCGCCGGGCTGGACTCGCCCCTGTGGGGATGGTGGGTGGGTGGAAAAGGGCGCGCATGCAGCCAAGTCCCGGCCCGCGCGTTACCCTGTACTTTTCATGTTAATTAACCACGGCTAGTGTTTGGTTTGGGGTCATATTTAGGGTTTAACATGGCTTGATTTGGGTGTCTATTAAGGGTTTCCTATGGCTCAATTAGGGTGTTGATTAAGGGTTTCATACAGCTCGATTAGTGTGTGTGTGGATATGCCGCTAGATATATGTGTCCAAGTTTCTTTAGATTTGGGTGTCGATATGGTGTTTGATCAGAGTGTGGATATGGATACAGATTCTGGTTTCAATATAGGGCTCAATTTAGTGTTGGATAGGGCTCAAATTGGTCTTGTGGGCATAAAAATTCTTGACCTTGTTGTAGGGGTCTGTCGGCAATGATGATGTTCTTGCTGTTGTGGTAGATGCACATCTTTTTCATGCCTGTTTCAATGCTACTATGTTCAGCTTCATGATCAGTCCATGCTAGTTTGTTACATGTGCTTGTGTTTTGATCTTCATGATCAGTCTATGGTAGTTTGTTACATCCATTGATCTTGTTCAGTTTGATTAGCAGGACATGAGCTCCAAGGTCAAGGAGGGCGTTGAGGGCAGCGCCTCGTTGAGGCATCGGGGGAGGCAAAGGAATGTCGACCATTTCCATGAGTCGGTAGGTCCAGTTCTGCAAGGTGACTTTAGCACCTAGGTTGGAGCTACTACTGATCCCCGACGGCTTCCGTAAAAACGTGGGAACCATGCCATGGAGATCAAACTCAAGAAGAACACTGGCTGCACCCGGAAGGTCAAGCTCCTGTAGATCAATGGGATGCTAGCCATGGATCAGGGGGTGGGCGAGCTTTGCCGTTGCTCACTAGCTCTAGATCGGCTACCTCATCACATTCAAGGTGATGACTGAGTACACCTTTAGGTCATCGTCTTCGACATTTCCGATCAGAGGTGGTGGCCAATTGCCCCGAGCATATTAAGCACTTGTCTTGATCCAAGAAGCTTAATGTGTTTTCCTTAGTCTGTCCGCGTGTGTAGTTATTATGACTACCTGCATAGGACATTGTCGTCATTATTATGACTATGCGTGTTAATGCAGTGCCTATAATGTAGTGCGAATGTGTGTTCAAATTTCTATGCTCTCCGTGTATGTGTGTGTGTGGGTAACCTCATCACTCGAACGAGAGGTTATCACACTGCATGTCTTGAACTTAACCAAACAACAACATGTTTCATCTGGGTACCACATGCTTGCGACCAAACGGGGTGTTAGTGGTTCGCCTCTAATGCGGGCTGGAGTTTTGTGGGCAACCATACTAAGCACATGACATGATTTTGAGCTTGCATTAGCTGAGCCAGGCTGAACCGGGGCACATATGTAAGGACGCCAAAAATGGTGCAGGCAACCAAACATGCCCCTAGAGATGCTACAATTGCCGAACGATTGAGGCGGTAATACGCTGGTCAACTTTTTCTTTTTGCGGGGAACAGCTGGTCAAACTAACTATGTTTATGCCAGTCGCTGATGTGGATGTGATATGGAAACCGAGTAACCGTGATGACCAATCTTCAGTGCATAAAATAAAGTGAAATTCGCGTAGAATTTCCCAAAACCAACCAATTAAATTTGCGAGTCTGGTGCAAAGACCATTCGTCAGTGAACAGAGCTAAGTCCAAGTCATATGCAATATTCCAACAGCATCCATTGACTCGGTATCTGATACATCACATCGTGTGAAATTGGTGTGTTGTTGTTCGTTTGTAGTTGCTGCCGAAGACTTAAACAAAGTTTAAATCATGTGAAGTATATAATTTTCCCAAGGTAAATCAATGTGTCGCACATGCATTAGTGTCCCATAGAAGTAAATGTTTCTACTAGGAAATACTGGTCACCAAAATAACAACGGATTCAGAATTCCGTCAAAATGCACCCTAGTGAGATTTTAAACTTTACATATTTTAGATTGCCAACAAACTGAACAGTACGGATATTTCTATAAAGAAACCGAATAATCTAATAAGGCAATATAACCCAACGAAGCAGCATCCACGCAATTTTCCAGCTTCACCTCATGGTTTGTTATAGTGACAGGTTCCTGGACGAAGATAATCGCCTGCATATGGATCCAAGTGAAAAGAGTAGTAAGACAACTGGTGACATATATCTACATTATGTTGATCAATCAACCTTGTGAAAATATTAAAAAGACTACGTTGATCTTCTCGGTAGTGACGTAATAGTTTTTTTTATCTCACAGTTGTCTGGAGAAGTTGAACAGAAAAACAAAAAATACCTTTTTGGAACTTACTTTTGAACTGAAGTAAGTTCAGTATTTTATGGGTTTTTTTTTCAAACTGGAAGGATATATTATACTTTAAGTATGTTCAAGGCCAACTTGCCGGCATACTCAGCTCAATTTAAATATGTTTTGTGCGCATCCATGAAATGGCTAATTGCTTCTATTTGATATGGTGCGGTCTCAACTGAATTTTGGTCTTGATACGCCTAGAAAGGGCCAGGGTTTTACATATACTACGGTATGGTTTGGCTGGTACAGATTTAAATCTGCGAGGCAGATCAGCTCACGGTTCAAAATCTCAAGTTCTGATCCCCTCCTGGATGCTAGTTGAGAGAGTGGCTTTCTCGGCGAAAGGACTTTTTAATTACTCAAAGCATACATAGAGACGATGCCTAGATGATATAGCTTCACATTAGCAAGGTTAATAATATCTACTGAGGTGAGTGGACTGACCCTTGTAACTATGTAGCTACACAACGAAATATGGTTCGGTAACTCAATATCTACATTACAAAGAGTTGTAGAAAAGTCATGCACTTAAGAGGCTTTGCTTACATGGAGGTCGAGCGAGAGCACCGATGAGTTGGACGAGCACTAGCAGCAGCAACACTGCGATAGGACATTGCTTCCTGCTTGTCGACATCTTCAAAATCAGAGCTCAAAAGAAGTATATGTTGAGGCACTCAATGAGAGATTCAGGTGTCGGTCTTTGCTTAAATAGTAGTTGCATCAGATTAACTTTTACACAGAAGTCCAACGATTATGGATGCCCACGCCTCATGGTCCTTTGTGGAGCCCTTGCTCTGGACAATGTAGTCCGGCTTTTGTGGATGATTTAGCTACATGGTCCTTTTGTCGAGGCGCTTTCTCCCTACACTGTAACCCCTAAGCGCCATCACCCTTGAAAGCATATACATATGGTTCCATCACCGCACGGTGTCGGTGCGGTGGTGTACTCGCCTCTCGTGATGACTCCGGCTAACCAAACAAACACATTCGTCTCTGACTCGGCAATCCATGCCGGCATCTGGGAGTTGCTTCGGAGCACGATTGGACTAGGGTGGATCAGTTTCCACTTTAGCAGGCTATGGCCACAATCTTTGTATGTCGGCAAATAATCTCTTTAAAAGGTGGTTAGGAGCCTGGTCTTGTAATACTTTTGAGCAATATCTTCACGTGCAAATACTCTCACTTTAATAACTTGACTGCATGCCTTTATTTACCTCATAGTAAAAATGTTCTTGGCCATATAATCATTTCTATGATTTCTCTTTTCTAAAAAACGTATATATCAAGTGAAACTATTTAGACCATTGGTCCGAACCATGAGCCAATAAAGTATTGTAGAAATAAAATACTTATGGTTCTTGTTTGTTTGTGTCCCTGGATCAAGAAAACCAATTCATTGCTTGTTTCAGAAATAACCCCCCGGCATCCTCATATATTCTATCGTTGACGCTTCCAAAAAGCTGACCACAAAGACACGGAGCACCCAGAAATGCTCTAATTGTTGAACGCTTTCATTGATGTGGATGTGGTTTGGAGACTGACCAAAGCGAATCAAGTAAAATCCAAATCCTACGCAATTTTCCAAAACCAACCGTTGAAATTCATGGGTGTGTGTAGTTGATGTTGCGACACGAATGATCAAAATGACCAGTCGTCAATAAAGTCAAAGTCATGCGCATTTTTTTCAGAAGCATCCGTTGAATCAGTCTCTTACACACCACACTATGTTGAAATTTTATGTGTTATTTGTGGCTGACGTAGAACAAGTCTAAATCATGTGCAGTTTTTCTAAGGTGAATCAGTCAGTGTGTACACATGCTGTTTTCCCGTACAAATATTGATGTAAATGTTTAGAGAAACAAAGCAAGCAGAACTAGTGTGTTGCTGCTGGTCTGTTGCAAGTCGTTGGTTGTGTCGGATATCTTTGTTTCTTCCTGTGCCTCTTCTTTATCTTTCTTTAGTAATTTTAACATGCTCCCTCTTATCTCCTATTATCACATGGGAGGTAAGAAGGTAAGAGTTGATCAGATCATTACTTAATCAAATCAATGGCATAGATCTGTTATGTACTCTTACCTCTCATGTGAACAGGGGATGTAAGAGGGACCATGCTAAAATTTGCCATCTTTTTGACTGTCTATGTCTCGACTGAGTCTTGATATTATGTCATTGCAGAGCCCGGTGTAATTGGCATCATGTTGGTATTAATATATTACCCCTTTAGAAAAATCGAGACGGCTACATCGATGTTTGTTACTAGGATGGGGTGTTTAGGAAATTCACATAAATATTTTCTCCTGGTCGTCTCTTTAACAATTTGTCTCTCCCTCTGATCGCCTCGCTCCAAGTCACTACTATTTGTTATTTAAGCACCTATTTTGCATTTCGCAGGTCTACAAATTTCTTGATCTGCTGAGTTTGGCAACTGCCTTGAATAAAATTTAGTCTAAACCAAGTGCAGTTTTTGGGAAAGCAATTGTTGTATCTCTATATCAGGCTTTCGCCCGGCTTTATATATAAATTAAAAACCAGACAGAGTACACAGCCGAACGACACAAGGCACCTAGAAGGCATTTTGGAAATCACTCGCTTGGAATCATTGATATATTACAAATTCTAGCTATAATTATGTCACAATGCACCTAGAAGGATACATTACACTTTCTGATGACCCAACATTGATCACTTTTAGCTGCGCATCCTAGTTTTGATCTTACTCCCAGCAAACTGGCAACAACGGTACAAGTTTTTCCAACTTCATTCTACTTCTTGGGAAACTGAATAACATATATCATAATACTCTAATTAACCGTAAGAAGTAAGTATGCACACTTTTTTTTCGAACTTCAGTTCATGGTTTACGGCGACAGTTATCTGGACAAGACAGTTGTCTGCAAATAGATCCAAAGAACAGAATAACATAGTGACATATATATCTGCGTATGTCAATCAACCTGCTTTTTTTTTAATATGCACTGATCTCTTCAGTGGTGAGGTAAACTTCACTCCATCTGACATATTAAAATCTGAATAGATATAATACATTTAACTATAGGCTATGAAACTGTTACTCCCTCCATTTTTACATACATGCCAATTTGTTTTCTCGTTTACCGGGTTAATTAATAGGGTGCATGCACATTAGAAGAAATTGAGTGGCCGTGAGAGAGGAAGTAGGTGAGTGTGTCATTATCATCCACTACGTGCATGCTAGTAATTAAGCCATGGGTTACTAGTACGACAAAACATCATTAATATTTGCCTTTATTACTGTTAGTGGCCTTGTATAGATACAAAATGTGTTTTTCATAGTGGCTTTGTATACAAAAATGGAGGGAGTACCACATAATAGATTTTGTTTTAAGTTAAAATTTATAAACTGTGACCAAGCTTTTAGAGACTCGGCAAACTTCACAAAATTTATTATGATAAAATCTGGAATATGCACTATAGTTTGAAATGAACAAGTTGAACTACATGACCCTTTTTGAAAAATGGGAGGTTGTTTTGAGTACACAATACTGTGGTGAAGTTATGCGCTCAAGTGGTTTGCTTACAAACTATTGGAGGTAAGTGGGGGTGGGGACACGGTGATGAGTTGGAGGAGACCCGAATTGTTCCAATGAATTGCTATTTAGTCAGATTGTAACAATTGGATTCGAAAGGAAAGACAAACTCTGAACGAAAGGGACTGTTCACTAGCAGCAGCAACATAGCGATATAACAAGGCCCGCTGCTTGTGGTCGTCTTCTCAGTCTTTCTTTTTTGAGGTTAACGTTGCCACTTTATTTAACCATAGCTCGGAATGCCATCCGAAATTACATCGAGAATAAAGTCTGGGGGAGCCCCAATCTAAACCTTACATAGATTATCACCAACACCTACTTTAGCAAAATTATGCGCGGCAACATTAGCAGACCGTCTGATCCACTCAACCCTGAAACTATCAAAAGATTGCAGTACCTCCTTTAGATCTTGTATCCACGGACCAACAACAGACATGTTTCGTTTCGGATCCTTAAGCATTTGCACCACCGCCAGGTTGTCCAACTCCACATGGATTTTGTCAACTCCTCTGTCCACAGCCAGCTTCAGCGCCTCTCTACATGCCAAGATCTCAACAGTTTCAGGATCAACCTGAGAATGGAACACATTACATGCTGCAGCAATGAGCACCCCTTGATGATCTCGCAGTACCGTGCCACCGCCACCCTTGTCTCCGTGTTTCGCTACCGCTCCATCCGAATTGACTTTGATCCATCCCTCTTCAGGCGGTATCCATCTCAGTCATTGTCGTCTTCTCAGTCACAAGAACTATATACTGAGGCACTCGACAAAGCATGCAGAGTGTTGATACATTTTCATGGCCCTGGCTTGTATAGTACCTTTAAAGTCAACATTTAAAACAATTGTATTACTTTTATGGATGATTTAGTGGCGTGATCCTCTACGGAGGCTCTTGCGCTGTCGACACTCCAGCCCAATTCTTGGCCAGTAAATAGATTCAGAAAAAGTATATATCAAGCCAAAATATTTGGACCACGGGCCAAAACCATCTATTTGTTTCTAGTTTCCGGGTATTAACAAAAGTCACGTCTTATATCCACTATGCCGCTTGGGACCAGGGCACCTTCTCTCTAACCTCTTATTGCCCTGGGCGTTATGATCTGACTATCTCGCTTTCCTTGACATCCCGGGACGTCTCCTTCTCGATCTCCAACATCTATGCCCCAACTAATCACACTTTTACGCAAGATTTCATTGATGAGATGGTGGCACTCTCCGATACGATATCGGGTTCCTGGCTTGTGATAGGGGATTTTAATCTTATCCGCTACCCCGAGGAAAAGAAGAACAATAACTTCTGTGGTGGCCTTGCGATGTGTTTCAACGCCATGATCGATGCTTTATCCTCACCCGAGTTGCCTCTATCCGATCACATGTTCACTTGGACGAACCGTCGGCCGCTCCCCCATCCCAAACCCTGACGCGCCTTGATCGGGCTTTCTCCAATGCTGACCGGGACGCATTCCTCCCGAACACCACCCTTGCGTCACGCCCCCGGGTCACATCCGATCACTTTCCACTCCTCGTGACCGCATCCACCCATATCCCCTCCTCTTGACAGTTCCGCTTTGAGAGCAAGTGGCTTCTGGACCCCTATTCCTTCTCACCACCTCCCCCTCATGGACTCTCCCACACAAACACTCGGACAGTGATAAAGACATTGCTGCTAGGGTCAAATCCTTCCGTCATGTTGCCAAGTTTTTGAAAGCTAATCACGGGTTTGCCCTCGTCATGATAACAACTGTAAAAAATTTATTGACTTGTTTGAGATTTTTTTAGGAGTACCGTGTGCTTCAATGAAGAGGCGGCCTTGTGCCGCAACGCTCAGGCCTACTCCTTTCACCAACAAGCGGCGTTTTGGCGGCAGCGGGGAAATTATGTCGAATGGGGGAGGGGGGGGGGGGGGTTGAAATACCCGTTTCTTCCATGCCCAGCCGTCCCAACGCTTTTGATCCAACATGATTATGGTGTTGAATGTTGGCGGCATGGTATTCTTCCCACTGTTGTCGTAGATGCACATGTCTTTCATGTCAATTTCAATGCTACTATGTTCAACTTTGTGATCAGTCCCGCTAGTTTGTTACATGCGATTGTGTGTTGATCGTCATAATCAATCCGTAGTTTGTTACATCAACTGATTTGGTTCAGTTTGATTAACATGACAAGAGTTCCAACGGCAAGGAGGTTGTTGAGGGAAGCGCCTCATAGAGGCGTCGAGGGAGGCCGACGAGCATCGGCCATTTCCATGATTGTTAGGCCCAACCCACTTTTGCAAGGTCATCGTAGCACCTGGGTTGCCAGTCCCCGACGACTTCCGTAAACACATAGGAACCTTCACATGGGAGGTCAAACTCAAGAAGAATACCTCCTACATCTAGAAGGTCAAGCTCCAAGAGATCAATGGGAGGCTAGCCATGGATCATGGGTGGGCCAGCTTCGCCATTGCTCACCAGCTCCAGATCGGCTACAAACATTGTCTTCGACCTTTGTAGCTCAAAGATGGTGGCCAAGTGCCACAAACACGACGAAGCACTTGCCTTGATCCAAAATTTATTATATTTTTGTTAATCTGTCGGTCTGTGTGGTTATTATGACTGCCTGCTTATGACTTTGTCGTCATTATTATGACCATGCAGGCTTGTTAATGTACTACCTATCACATAGTGTGAATGCTTAATCAAGTTGCTATTGTCTGCCTATGAGTGTGTATGCTCATAACCTCGCAACTCAAATAAGAGGTTATCACATTGCATGTCTTGAACGTAACCAAACAACATCACATCGAATCTGGATATCACATGCTGGCAACCAAACGATGTGCTAGTTGTTCGCCTCCAATGTAGGCTACACTATATAATAGATTTACAATCTCAAAATATATTTTCCACGTATATATTAATTCTTGGTATTACCCAGTAAACTCCGAAACCCTTCCGGTAACCCGAAATGCTTCCGGTTACTCTCCAAACAATTTCAAATATTAGTGAAACTATTTCACAAATATTTCCTCATTATTATTGCTCCACTTACACTCAGCAGATTGTGATTCCCTTAAACTTGTGACCCTGTAGGTTCGGTGAAACATACACATAAACAAAATCCCTTTCATTCAATGAGCGATAGTGGAATCGTGGAGATCCATATTGATCCCTGTGAATATAGGAATGACATTCGAGTGAACCTTTGGTTATCATGTGCTCTACCCTTTGCTTCATGATACTTTACAAAACCCGAGGTGAGATGTATCGGTATCCTCTCAAGTCATCCGCATGCTCACTGTACCATCTCCTAGTTACCAGTTTTGTTCTTCTTTCTCGTTGACATGTTCTGGCATCCCTGTGACCTAGTCACCTGTGTCTAGCCAGACGATGATGAATGCCGTCACACCGAGAGGGCCCTAAGAATATCTCTCCATCGTCAGTGGAGAAAATCCCACTTTCGAGCTATCTAGTTGCTTGTCAGACTTTCCGATAAACCTATAAGTTGTCGTTATGATCATCGTGTTACATGTGTCGTTTGAGCAACCCCAAAGTCAATTGTATGGTAAGGAGTGACTATGATACTCTCATGGTATAAGGAACTAAAGCATATGTTAACTCCCCGTGTTATAACGATTGACTTGTGACGATTGCAATTCAAAGTATAACAAACAAGTTTGGTTCAATTCAATATGATAGTTCTCCAACGTCATATTCTCAAAGTTGTTTTAGAACTATCATTACACTTAGCAATATCCTACGATCCAGAAAATAATGATCACTAACAACACTTGTGCTAGTCTTAGAGGCGATACTAGGAATCAGGTTTTGCCATTTATCTCATTCCACACGTGCATATGAGTTTTACTGAATCGCATATACCAGGATCATAGCAGTTATAGCATGAATATAACCTCTTAATTATAAATTTGGAAATAAACAATACAATATTATTGTCTTTAGGACATATTTCCAACATACTACCACCAAACTACACCGATGGTTGATTTTCTAGCAGTACATATTTTCAACTTTATTTACTTCATCTAAAACTAGATATCAATAGAAGATAGTAAGCACAGTATCATTCCAGATGGAGAAAGCACATATTTTGAGGACTTCACTTCATTTGTGTATACAATTGTTTGGATGTAAAAAGTCACCTGCACATGGAACAAAGTAAGCCAATCACATTTCAATCCAGAAAAATAGATAACTACAACTACGTTGATCTCATCAACTGTGAGGTCACAAACAATAATCCCGCCAATCCAAATTAATTGACGATGCCTTAGTACAAATTACAAATTAAAGCCCTAATCGATTTGATAGTTTAGGCTAGTTAATGCAGCCTGTCTTGGGAAGAAAAAAAATGCATTCAAAGGTTGAATTAATCTATGGACAAACCAAAGCCTATCCATTTATGTTAGATTGACAATTGTTTGGAGGGGTTATGTTACATGACCTATTTTGGAGCTTACATAAAATTAGTTAAACTAAATTCAGTTGTGAGTATGTTTAAGGCCAGCTTTCGGACAAACATGCATGATCCATTAGGAGCCTTCAGTTTGGATACACCCACTAGGCATTGTCCAAATGTGAAATTCCTCCTAATTAAAATATGCTCCCACTAAAAAGTTTGCCTTGAACATGCTTGGATACAATATTAGCCAGTCTAAAAGTCAATTATTTACAAGGTATCATTGAAAGTACATAATTCTTGTAAAACAAATTCATAGCTGGCCTAATCTAGTTTAAAAAAAGAAAGAAAAGAACTAGCAATATACTCTATAAGATTTGTAAATCTTCTCTGCAGGCTCAATGGGTTTATATATTACGCATTTTGACACTATGATAGAGGGAATATATCTCAAAGTTTTAGAGCTCAAAGTTTTACAGGCTCAATGGGCTTATTTTTGTTAGCCTTTTGGAGTCTAGCTTGACAAAGTGGTGTCTTTCAATAAAAGGATTTTTATGGACATAAAGGGCAAGTCTAGTACCCCTCCGTTCCAAAGTAACTGTCTGAACAAAGGGAGTACAATCCATAACAGTTCGCACCTATCCATATTTTTTGGCCTGGATCATCTAGCGGTGCAAAAGAAAAAAGTGTACGACACAAAGTGCCACAGCAATTTCGGAATGGAAAGAGTACATGGAAAAAAGAAAAAAAGTGTAAGCAAATCGATGTACACTACAATCTACACGGGGTATAATAGTAGCCATGCACTTACAAACTATTCCTGGAGTTTCTGCGCTCCCGTGGGCGATCACGATGATGAGTTGGAGGGTCACTAGTAGCAGCAACACAGCGATGAACCTGGACCTTGTGCTTGTCGACATCTTCACGACCAGGGCAGGGCTCCTACAAGAACTGCAGAGTCGGGGCGTCGGCTCTACCTCATATAGGAGCAGCTATAGCTTCCGGTAGGACTGTTGTTGGCGAGCACGCGTCGTTGAACTGTGTACCCTAGACGTGCGTGAATTCTCTTGATTATGCAGCTGCGATTGCGACGTAACTGGTGACCAGTTGTTCTTGACTCGACAGAGCGAAGTCCCAAGTCGTGTGCAGCTTTTTCTAAAGCATCTGTTAAATCGTTTCATGACACACACACACACCGTTTTGAAATAAATACTAGGAGTAGGAAAACTGTCCACGCTGACTAGTCACCTTTGACGGGCCTTTTTTGTTGACGGGTTGTTGAGTCGACTGTGGTACCAAACAACGTTCATAACAGAAGAAAAGATGAAACACACCCCCGTGTCATCCTCCTCGGGCGACCAGGGGGCGACTAGGGTTTCCCCCGGGCGCCGCCACCCCCCCAGCCTCACCTCCCCTTGCCGCCACCTGAGGGGCGCCAGCCAAGCCTCGGCGGCCGCTGATGAAGGTGGCGGCAAGGCCTCTCGTCGCTTCGCTCCCCTCGCGAAGGACCCCGGACTCCAGGGCGGCGGCCCAGGATGGCGAGGCGGCGCTGCCTCCGCGGCAGGCGGCGCGCGCGGGATGTGGTGGCCGGTCTCCTTGGCAGCTTGGGCAGCATGGAGCCGGCGGGTGGTGTTCGTGGCGCAGTCTTCTTCCGCTCCAGATCTGAAGGTCGGGTTCTCCTCCTCTGCTTACTCCTCCCCTCCGGCTGTGTCCGCCCAGCAGCTTTGGCTGCCATGCCCGGTGGTGGGGGGTGCTGGTGGCATAGATCGAGTCCGGGGAAACCCTTGGCCGGGTCTCCGACCACGGCGGTGACGGCGCGTGCATCGCCTTTCTCCTTCGAGGCGCCGCTGAGGACTCCTCTATCCATCCCCGTGCCAGGTCCTGGGTGAAAGCCCAAACTCATCTCGGGTTGGGTGGCGGCGGCGCCCTGCGCACCGTTCCCTCCTTGGAGGCGCCGCCTTGGGGTATTTGGTTCTCCGGGAGAATGGCGTCGAGGTAGGAGAGTGTCCGGCGGCAGCGAGCCCAAGCAGCGGCTTGCCGCACCGGGTCTTTGCATCTTGCTTCTTCGACCACCCCCAGTGGCTTTCCCTCTGTTCTCGGGTGGCCAAGGAAGATGGTAGTGCAGCTTGTGGGTGTGCCTACGGCGCGGTGAGGACATGAGCTATGCCTACTATGGGTTTCGGCGGTGCCTGCTCTAGCTCTCGGGTGGCGCCCAGCGATCCGACGGTCCGGCGCCTTCGAGCCTAGGCGAGAGGAAAGGGTTCTTCTTCGGCGTTGGAAGACAGGTGTTCGTGATCCCAATCCCTTGATACGGTTGCTCTCAGTGCTTGTGAGCCAGAGTATGATCCTCGAGGCTACTCTGTTCCATGTTCTTGGTGCCGATGTGCAGCGGGCTCCCACATTACTTGCAGGTTTTCATGGATCTTCTTTGTGTGCAATAGTGTGCGTTGTGTTATAAGCTACTTATCAGCCCCCTTGTATCTTTCGATCGCTCTTGCTTGGTGGCCTTGTGTAATCCTGGCCGGTTGATGGCTTTGTTAATTCAAAGTAAGGCTCTCCTGGAGCCTCCGTTCTAAAAAAAGAAGAAGAAAAGATCGCCTGCTAGCTTTAACACATTACGAGATCTCAAACGCCGACCAACAAACCTCTCTCATGCGTCCGGACTACGCTGTCCAAATCGCTGAAGTCATCCAACACGGACCAGTTTCGGTCCGTGGAGCAGTCCAGATGCGTTTCTCCCACAAACCGGAGACAAATGCGCGAGCACGCAGGGAGGGGGAGTCCGGACCGCTCCTAAGCCCGCTTTTGACAGCCCTGGCCCACCCAAACCCTCTTCCCGTGCCCGCACGCGTCGAAACGGTCAGCTAGTCAGTGCCCACATTCACACACGGCCAGAGTTGAAAGCGACCGCTCACTAGCGCCGCAATAAAGGGGTGCGCCGGCCGAGAGGCGGCCGCCCGCGTTCAAACAACATGACGGTCGCTCGTCTGTCCATCTACAGCCCGCATTAATGGCACGAGGTTGCCGAGGCGTGTCCTTCGGTGCCACCCGTCCGTCTCTTCGCCGCCCACCGGTGCTATATATCAAAGCTCTACAGACTGTTCTATTTTTGACTATCTGTGGGCGGCGGAGAGACGAACGGGTGGTGCTATATAATAGAGCAAAGACAACGTAGGACATATGTATATCAATCATGTGTAAAAAATTCAGAATTTTATCATGCTGCAGTGAATTTTGAAATTCTGCTACTGGACGCAAAAGTTTCTGTTTCCAACAGGTTCAAATCAACTATCACCCATATCATCCGAAAGGTTTTACTTGGCACAAACACTAATTAAAACACTAAGACACAATCTAGTCGGAGGCATAATTGTGTAATTATTGAAGAACAGAAAGAAAACCAAAAAAAATAAAGATAACTATTGGGTTGCCTCCCAACAAGCGCTATCGTTTTACGCCCCTAGCTAGACATGATGCATAGATTTAAGTATTGTCATCTTTAGTTTTTCAACTCCTCAATCATACATTCATAATTCCTTATAGATCTAGCATGCATATTCTCAATGATCACGCTCCTAGGGATAAAATTGAAGAATTCATCCTTGCAAGTAGGTTTCCTTAGCAAATCAGCAAAGTCGGAATGAACACTAATCATTTTAAGATCCTCATTGCTATTAGAAGTGGCACCCTTTTTATAAACATAGGTAGACTTGCAATTCTTACTAGGAGGATCACGCACCATTTTTCAGTAATCTTAATGGAATAAACAACTGAGCTCAAGTTACTAAAAATTTCTTCCAAATTATCAATTCGAGTGGGGCTTTCCTCTACCCTCTCTTTAACTATGGGTCTTTTTTCTTTTAATGCTTTAAGAGCATCCCCTATCCTTGACCTAATTAGATTGGCATAATTATGGATCTTGTTATCCAAATTTTCAATATGTTCTATGGTGAGTATTTTCTTTTCAATAGCATCTAAACGTTGCATAACATGCTCAAGAGTTAAAATTGTTTCATTGGTAATGATAGGTGGTGATCCCACTAAATTTCCCATAGGATTAATAGCATCCATAGTGGGACACATTAAGAGATTCCCTCCGTAATAGTGTCAAGAACAAATCTATACCAAGTAGTAACTCCCACATAAAAATTGCGAAGAAGAACAGTAGTAGATTGCTTATGAGTTGATTTATTATGAGCATTGCAAATCCCAAACATCTTTCAAATTCTCTCCTCCCCTTTGCGTAAAATTGAGAACTTCATTCTCAGGGTACACGTAGCAAGAGAGGAACTAACCATAACGATAAAGTGGGCAAAGAAGATCACAAACAAACAAAAGATCCAATAAGAAAAGGCAAACAGAAAAAGATAAATAAAAAGGCAAATATTTTAGTATTTTTCCGAAAACATTTTAGAAGTGGACGGCCGCTCGTCTGTCATCCCTCTCCGCACCACTCCCTGCCATGGATCCCTCCTCCCCCAAAGCTCTCTGTGATGGGCGGAAGCCGGAGCAGAAGAAGGAGATGGCCGCCATTGCTAGTGGCTAGGAGGCCGGCAGCCAGCCGGAGGACTCCTCCGATGACGACGTGCAAACGTAGGACGTCTCCATTTACTTCTTGGGAAACTAGTCACACTATGGGACACTAGTCACACTACGCACGTGTGACGCTTTGGTTCACCTTGGGAAAATACCACATGGTTCAGACTTCTGTTCAAGTCGTCACCAGTAACCTCAGACGCCTATGACAACTAAGCAAATAGTTGTAGTGCATGTGAGACAACCCGCGCTACAACTATGGATAGACGAGGCTAGTTGGTGGGCCCTACTTAGTAGTAGCGCGGGTGTCCGAGGCTGCGCTACAACTACTGTCCATAGTAGTAGTGCGGGTCCCGTGGCCCGCACTACTACTAAGTTCCACTTAGTACCGGACCAGCTGCCCATCCCCCATCCCACCTCTCTCACAACACTTCCATTCAACCCTCTTCCTGCCGCCCTGGACCTGCCCGCCGATCTGCTCGCATTGCCACCTCCCTGCGTCCCCGATCTCCCGTCTGAGGTATCTCTCCTCCCTCCTTCCTCCACTTCCTCCACTCTTCTTGGAGATCCAGGTACGACTAGCCGGACGGCGGCACCGGGGTATAAACCCTAGCCACCACTGAGTGGTTGGCCTATTTCGCCCCTCTTGGGCAATAGAAACCCTAGCTAGTTCCCCTCCAATTCAAGGCTAGTTGATGAAATCTCTGAATCTTCAGTGTTCTTGAGTCTCTGATCTGTAACACAGCCGACCTCAAATGTATTGCTTCACTTTCACTATGCGTCAGCGAGCGTGATGTGTGGGATTCTACAGCGGCGTGTCTTTAGCTTGGCTTGGCTTCGGTGCCATGTTAGTATTCTGTTTGTTGTAATCTTGATTTTAGCCCGGTTTTTTGTAATTAATTTGGCTACATTTTTCTTAATCAAAGAGATGAGGCAAAAAAAATTGTCTTCCTTTCGGAAACCGTCCTGAGTTGTATTTCAATAGCTCTAATTAGGGACGATGTTGATAGGAAGCCTGGTTAATGAGAAAAGATACAGTACTTTGGTATAGATAGCGCTCTTGTCGTGAAACCCGACATTGGGTATTGTTTTTGGCCCACAAAAGTTTATTATAGACTCATTGAACATAAATTTGGCGCATATAATTGGGGTACAACATATATTCTAAATTTATTGGCAATATACTAAAGATTAAACAGATAGAAGCATGAATGCTCTCTTTGCTTCAGAAGATTTCTTAAACATACGGCCACATATGGCATAGCATGAGTCGTATAGGAATTAAAAACATAGTAATGTGCAATACAGTAGATTGTTTGGTTGCACAACATGAAAAACACATGATTAAGGAATGATGTATGCCATGTTTATCATAGAAACAAAGTAAAATTTCAGAGAGTGAACTTATATGGTTACTATTCTTGCAATCCAAACATGAAAAGTTGTGTCTCTTGCATTGAGTGTGGCAGTGTTGTACTGCTGTTATAATGATATCTCTACAAATGTTGTACTTCATCGAGCGGGGGTTTTGCAGGGTACTTACGAGTTCCTATGTTTTGTTGGAATGTTGATTAATTTTCGTTGCGGCAAATTTCGGGAGCTCATTATGTCCTAGTTTATTCAAATTCGATGATTTTTTTCAAATACGATGTAGTTTTGAAAAATCAATGAACTTTTCTTCAAATTCAGTGAACTATTTTCAAGTTCAATGTTTTTTTTCAAAATCGGTGAACATTTTTCCAAGATCATTCAACTTTTTTTCAATTTGTGAACATTTATGAAACAAGTGACCTTTTGCAAATCTATGTTCGAAAAGCCAACGGTGAATGGTTGGCCGATAAATAGCTTATGTGGCGACGTCTGACCGAGCGAAGGAAGCTGTATTGCGATTGGGCGAAGCAACGAACGAGCGAACGTGTTTGTTGTTCCGGCCCAAGTGGGGTTCTGCGTGAGCGCCAGTTTGGTGAACTGGCGCCTGAAGCGCTAATTAGAAGGACACCCAGCCATACGCACTAGCGCCTTCTGGCTGGGCAGGCCCATGTAATGTCAAGTGACCCGGGTAATGTAGCGACTCCGGTTACTTGCCAGTTTTTATGGTATTTGTTTTTATGTTTCTTTTCCTTGAAGACATACATTTTTTGAATGCAATCATTTTTTCAGATTTGCGTTCATTTTCGTTATAAATTTACACTTTTTTAAAAAGAGAGAACATTTTACCATTTGGCAACGTTTTTGGAAATGTGGATATTTTTTCAAATTTGGTAACATTTTTAATGTAATATTTGTTTCAAATTTGCAAACAGTTTTTAAACTTTAATCATTATTTCCAATTCTGAAACATTTATTGAAAATGCAAACATGTTTTCAAATTAGCAATTTTTTAAAAGGGAAATCTTTTAAAATTTGTGAATATTTATCTAAATTTACAAAGAATTTTAAGAATATGTTCACATTTCTGAAAAAATTATGAAAAATTCTTTAATTTTGAGTTAAATATCAAATAAACATGTAAAGAAAATAGAATAGTCGGTAAAATTATAGAAGGTTCCCAAAACCTGGTGGTAATACATTGCTTTGTAAAAAGGACCAGCCTTTTAACATCACTCTCTCTAGTTATCTGTGTGGAAGAACCCCAAAATCACTAATTAGGGGTTACCCCTCGCAAAGGTCACTCCCAAGGGCTTGTGGAGGTGACGACATACTAGGCTATCGGAGAGAGATTTGGGTTCAATGGCGGTTATTGTCAGTGACGAGAGTTGTCCTCAGCATCCTTCCTCACCTTGGAGGCATTGGCGAAGAGTACTTCCCTCATCACTGATCGTGCCTGGTCGAAGCCGAAGCAGTGGTGGTGGTATGGCCGGATTTTTACACGAGGTTTGGTGGGGTGATCTTGGGCAGGGCTAGGTGAAAGCTTTGTGGTCAACGGGGGACGGTGTCAGCCATGACGGCTCCTCGCTGCAATTTTCCATGAAGACATCGTGCAAAATCACTATGGGGTAGAGGTTGTGTTAGGGGGTGATGGTCTGTTTGGCAGCATGTGGGGTGGTGATCTTTTTTCCTTGGCCATGATTTTCGGCATAGTTTTAATTATAAACAGGACCATTATGTATTTTTTCATTTGCCTTATTCTATCTTCATGAAATCTCTAGAGCTCCTGCCTTGCATTGTAAAAAAAAGTATCTAAAAAACTATGCATTTCATAAGATCACTTGTCTAGAATCATTGTGATCATATTGAAATATTCAAAATTTGAACTACAATTATGAGGTAGAAGGCGACATTAAACTTTTCGATGAGCCAACAATATGATTACATAATCTTGGTGATCTTGAAGTTACTCCCAGAGAGCTGGCCAAACCTTCATTCCCAGTGGTACACTTTTTCCAACTTCATTTCATTTCTTGGGAAATCGAACAATCTATATGACGATTATGTACCTAACCCAACAAATCAAGCATGCACATGTTTTCCGTACTCCAATTCACGGTTTATTTACGGCGACAATTTTCCCGATGAAGATAGTTGCCTGCACATAGATTGGAAAGAACAGATTAAGACAATGACATATATGTGTACTTCACCAGTTATCAACGTTGATCTCTTCAGCGGTGAGGTAAACTATACTCCACCTAACAAAAGATTCCAAAATATCAACATATATAATGCATTACACCATGCCAAATGTAGTGCATATAGATTGTGTTCTTCGTCAAACTTTCTAAAGTTTGAGCAAGTTGGCTTGACCAAACTTTACAAAGTTTGAGAAATTCTATATACACTGTGTATTGAAATGAATGGGGTACTATTTAAATTTACTAATAGAGTTTGATAGGCGTTTTAGCTCCCGGGTGCATTTGCACCCGGATGAACAATACCACGAAAAAACAAATTAAATATTTTCAGAAAAATCTGAAAAAAATTGTAGATGATCATGTTGGTGTCGCAAACATGCTTGACAAAATTCACGTGGAACGGACCAGCGGTGTTTCGTCGGTGAAAAAAAAAACAAATTTTGGGCTGACATTTGGTCTTTGATTTGTTTTTTTGTGCAAGCCAAAATGATTAACATTTTTGTCTCAAAATTTGCAGGTCGCATTTGTATGTGACAAAGATGAAAAAAAAATCTATCTCAATTTTTTTGACATTTGAAAAAAAATAAAAAATGGCCCCCGATGCAAATGCACCCGGGAGCCGAATTGATTTTCCGCTAAAATAACAGATTTATAATTATGAATAGAACACTTACTACCAATACCCAAAACTTATTCAATTGTATTATTGGATCAGACAACTGTTTGGAGAAGGTCTGACACGTGAACCTTTTTTTGGATCTTTCGTACGAACTCAAGTTTGAAAGGAAAGCTTCTACCTCATATTTTCATTTATCCCCACAAAAATGTTAACATATTTGATATTAAGTATGTTTACGACCGGCTTTCAGCAAACCCGGCTCAGTTCAAATATGTTCCTTGGGCACCATCGAAATGGGTAATGCCTTATGCCAGATATGGTCCCATTTCAGTTAAATTTTGATCTTGAGTACGCCTATATATCCCTAGAGTTGAATTACACTCGGTCTAAACTTAGTTTTAACGTATCATTAAAATATCAGAATTACCCAGATGTAAATCCACAAATAACCTACCAATTATTTATTTTTAGATTGGGCACATCATGGATCGACGTCAGCAGCACCGGCGTCCATGATATCATCGGCACACGGCTGCTATTTCCATCGCCCGTGCCGATGATATCATGGACGCCGGTGCTGCTGACGTCGATCCATGATGTGCCCAATCAACCATGCAAGCCCATGCGGCGTCCCGACGGCGATCGGCCGTCCATATCGCGGCCCTACAGCAAGGGTCTACTTATCCCACCACACGTGTGCCCAGAGCAACTCCGTGTTTTGCTCCACCTATCTGCTAGTGTCTCGCATGTATCCCCTAGCTAGTTGTAATCTGTTCCATGAGTGTATGAGATCGCATGTATCCTCTCGCGATCTAGGTGCCCATTGTGTTTTTCCATGAGTAGTATCACTCTATCCATCTGCTCGTGGAATGTAAGAGGACTAGGCGATGAATCTAAATGTGCTGATATCCTTTCCGAACTAATCAGCATCAGCCCTCATTGTGCCCTCTTACAAGAGTCAAAATTAAACGACATTAACGACCAAAAATTCAACTCCTTCCTGCCACGATCTCTGGACCAAAGAATCTTCCTACCTGCGGACGGCTCGGCCGGCGGAATGATTTCCGCCTTTAACAAAAACTTTTTCTCTCTAATATCCTACTCTCATCATCAGTACGCCACATCCATCAAAATCACGTCACTCGCTCACCCCCTTCCCTTTGTCATCACAAACATCTATGCACCTTCACGTCGCAACCTCAAACAGGCCTTCCTAGACGAGCTCAAACTAATCAAGGAAGATGACCAAATTCCTTGGCTGATTGTAGGAGATTTCAACCTGGTACGTTTTTCCCACGAAAAAAATAACCGCAACTTCCGCCAACGGGAAGCTGATGCCTTCAACTCCACGATCAACGACCTAGCATTAATCGAACTAACCCTACTAGATAGATGCTTTACCTGGACCAATAAACGAGCTTCACCAACCCTAGAACGACTAGACCGTGCTTTTTTCAACCTGGCCTGGAATAATTGCTTCCCCAATACAACTCTGTCATCTCTACCACGGATCACATCTGATCACGTCCCACTAATTCTAAATATCCAAACAACTGTCCCAAAACCGCGCCACTTTAGATTTGAATCAGCTTGGACTCTATCCACTGCTTGCCACAAAATAATACAAAAATGTTGGGCACCTAATCAACACGTGCCCCAACCACTATCCTCTGCTGCTACCCTTGCAAAAATTCTAAAAACAACAAGATGCGCCCTCAAAAAATGGGCCTCCAAACGATCACCAGCACACCATCGTGAGGTTGCTACAAAACAAATCATCAATCTCATTGATCTAAAAGAGGAGGCTCGACCCCTCTCCAACGCCGAAAAAATGTTGCGTTCGGTTGTCTCCGATACATTGCACTCAGCTATTGCCGAAAAAATGGCTTTTTGGAAACAACGAGGCAAAGTACGTGCTGCAATTGATGGAGAGGAAAACACGCAGTACTTTCACGCTGCCGCGTCCCAGCGTCTGCGCAAGAATACTATAACGTCCCTACTAGCTGATGGGCTTGAATTCCACTCTCATGCTCAAAAAGCGACCATACTAAAAGATCATTTCGCAGGAATTATCGGCTCTGCACCACTCACTTCCTGGTCATTCCAACTTCAAAATTACTATCCCCAAACGTTACCTCAACTCAGTTCACTTGACTCTCCTTTCACACTTCAAGAAATAAAAGATGCGTTCCTCCAAATGAACCCCCTCGCTAGCCCTGGACCTGATGGCTTCGGCCCGTTGTTCTATCGAAAATACTGGCACTTGGTCAAGGTTCCTATTAACTCCTTCATGACAGATTTCCAAAACCATACCGCTCAAACAGAATGCCTTAACAGAGCCCACCTCATACTACTACCCAAAAAAGAACATGCTAACACTCCTGACGCCTACCGCCCGATCTCCCTCCAAAACTGACCCATAAAAGCCGCCGCAAAAGTGCTCACAAACAGATTAAAACCAATGATCCCACTGCTTGTTCATGGCAACCAAACTGGTTTCATCCCTGGACGTAGCATAGCTGAAAATTTTATTTTCGCTACAGACCTCATAGGTGCCTGCCATACCAGAAAAGCCCCAACCATGGTCATTAAACTAGACTTTAGAAAAGCCTTCGACTCCCTCTATTGGGACTCCCTTTCATCCATTTTACGCTGCCGCGGTTTCCCGCCAAAATTCTCAGCCTGGGTCCATGACCTCCTATCAACCGAAAAACTGCCGTTATGCTCAGCAGGATCCCCGGAAACTAGATAAATTGCAAAACGGGCTCAGACAGGGAGATCCTATTTCCCCTTACCTTTTCATCATCATTGCTGATCTCCTACAACAGATGATCCAGAAAGACTGCGACCTCCTACACCTCAGTCACCCTCTATTCTCACATCTTCCGCCAAACGTTTTACAATATGCCGACGACACCCTAATCATCGGCAAGGCATCCAATAACGCTGCTAAGCAATTAAAAAAAATCATGCATGATTTCGCCATGGCAACCGGCCTCGCTATCAACTTCACAAAAACAACATTCGTACCCATGCACATCAGCTCTGCCATGGCGGCCTCCATAGCCTCCACCCTGCAATGCCCAACCTCAACCTTCCCGCAGATCTACCTAGGCCTACCCCTAACACCCACACGACTACCTTCAAACGCCTTCCTACCTATCATTGAACGCTGCCGCAAATTCTTGACAGGATGGCGTGATAGACTCATCCTGCTATCGGCTGTCCTCGACTCCATTTTGGTCTATTTTATGTCAGTCTTCTCCATCCCCAAAAGTGTTCTAAAAACCCTAGACTCTATTCGGCGAGCCTTTTTTTGGGCCGCAGAGGAAACCTGCACTGGTGCGCAATGCTTAGTTGCCTGGAAAAATGTGTGTAAACCAAAAAAGAATGGAGGTCTAGGTTTAAAAAACCTACATCAGCAGAACAACTGCCTACTTATGAAATTTGCTGTAAAAGCACTCTTACCGGAAAAAACACCTTGGTTGGACTGGATTGCCTTGCAACACCCAAATGCTCTCATTGCTCCACAAAATAGCCACTCCTTCATTTGCCGAACAATAAATCAACAACTGCCAGCACTCCATGCCATCTCTTTTGTACTCACAAACTCTGGCACTAATACCTATTTCTGGCTAGACGCTTGGCTACACTTCCAACCCCTTGCTAATTTATTCCCATGCCTCTACTCACACACCACTATACCACTCGCTCGTGTGGCTGCTGTTCTGAACCACGGTTTAGAAACAATCCTACGGAACCGCCTAACATCTAATGCTGCTACCGAGTTGTGCTCTTTGTTGTCTCTCTTGCAGGATTTCCAGCTGTCGACAGGACCGGATGAGCGCTACCTCAATGGTGGCTTGCGCTTCTCCACGAGGGCAGCATACGCGCTAACCATGGGCGACGACGACGACAACGACGTGCATGCCGTTGCCATATGGTCTTCATGCGTTCCAAATCGCGTGAAGATCTTTGCATGGCTCCTGTTTCGTGATCGACTAAACTCCAAACGCAACCTTCAATGCAAGCATATCGTCACCGACTCACTATGCCCACGCTGCGGGTATGATGGTGAAACCAGCTCACACATATTCCTTGACTGTCCGTTTGCACGGCGTATTTGGCAACGGATAGGGCTCTCTCCTTCGAGTAACATCGACGACCTTTGGGACTGTCGTCTCCCTACACAGGTGGATGCGGTAATCTGACACTCAGTCCTCCTCATTATTCTGTGGAAGATCTGGGAGTCCAGAAATGCTATGACCTTCAAGCAGCAAAATCATCACAGTATCATCACCCTCAGGCGAATTGTTGATGACCTAATGCTATGGACGCACCGGATGAAGAAACCGGTGCACAAGCAGGCCGCCTCCTCATGGCGTTCCTACCTCTTATCACGATTACACGTGCTTATGTAATTCCCCTTTATAATCAGTCTGGCGATGGGTTACAAAATTGAAATATATTCAGGTGGGGAGCTCCCCCCTGGTGATTTTTCAAAAAAAAAAAAAAACCTACCAATTATTCACGTCTACTAGAATATGATTTAACCAGTACAGATCTAAAACTTCTAGACAGGTCAGCACACAGTTCATAATGGCAAGCTTTGTATCCTCCTGAATGCAACCTTGAGGATTAGTTATTTGGGTAAATATAAATGTAGTTTTATTGACTCAAAGTGTCAAATTTACACAACATATATAATCATTAGCTTGCAAAAAAAAGACTATATAATTGATAAGGATTCACCTTTAATAATAGCTTGACAAAATAGCAAAGTATATAATATTTACCCAGGAGAGTCGACTGATGGTGAAACTATACACCACGCAAAGTAAAATGGGTCGGTAATATTGATACATATCAACATTACACATGAGTGTATTAAAGTCATACAATTAAGATGCTTGCTTACAGATTGTGGGGCCGGCGTGCACAGTGATGAGCTGTAGGAACACTAGAAGCAGCAACACGACGATAAACCAAGGCCTCCTACTTGTTGACACCTTCTCAAGCAAAGCTCACAGAGACCATATACTGAGACACTCAGTTTGGGATTCGAGTAGTGTACTTCGCTTGTATATTAGCTTCATTCAATTTTCAGCACAATATTCCAAGTACTATGCATGACTATTTCTGCAAAAAAAAAGAAAAAAAACTTCTATGGATGACCTAGCCACATGGTCTTTTGCCGAGACTCGCACTACCGATACTGTAGCTCTAAGAGCCGATACTTCTAAAAGTACAACATTTGGTTATGTCGCAACCACCACCATTGACGCACAGGGAACTCTTGCCTACCCTTTTCCCGCCCCCTCCCTTCTCATGGTCACTCAAGGTTCGGCTCAGGACCGGGCGATCTTTGCTCGTGACCCACGTCACTCCCAAGTGGAGGATTGGCTTAGCCAGGGTGCATCGGTGCCTGGTTCGGCGGTCCGTGTTGGTGGGTGTGCAATGACTTTGGTAGACCGTAGTTCCCCACATGATGGCATCGTGTGGGAACACTGTTTTTCAAAAAGATTCGTTTTCTTTTTACCTCTTGATGTTTGCACTGTATGGCCACAAATTTTGTATCATGATGAATGATCTCGAGAAAAGGAGGTTATGATGCTTGTCTTATAACACTTTTGACCCTTATATTCAGTTGAAATACGCTCACTCCTTGTTATTCCTTCAATAAACGTAGCTGCAAGCCTTTATGTGCCTTCGTAAAACTGTTCATGGTCAGTAACTCATCGCGTGTTTTTCTTCTAAAAAGTTATATATCGCTCGAATTGCAGTCTGATAAAGTACTGTACATAGAAATAACTAAATACTAATAGTTTCCATCTAAAGTTGTTTGTTTCTAGGTGTAAACAGAAATTGTTTCTTGTTCGTTTCAGAAACAACTCCTTGACCTATTCTCAAAAAAAAAAAAAAGCTCCTTGGCCTTCTCACATATTCTCTCATCAACGCTAAAAGAAAGCTGACGTGCCAACCACAAGGATTTGTTGAACGCTTCAGGCCATAGCACAACATCGGGTCAAAGTCAAACAAAGTATGTTTATGTGAGTTGATTTAGTCAAGTTTCAGCCCTGGACCGGCCAATCTTTGCTGATGTGGTGACTTTATCAGTCCCAAGATGTGTAGATGATTCAACTACGAGGTTTCTATGGTCACTTTATTAATGTAAAGATGTGTGGATGGACTCCTAGCCCAGTGTTCCGAGCGTGGTGGCGTCTCATAGCAGATGCGGGTCCGAGCGTTGTGTCACACGTTCTCTCTTAATTAAAAAGCAGTAGGGGCTCCTCGTCCTACTGGTCTTTAAAAAATCAATCTTAAGATATTGTGCCGTCTTAGTATCTCGGAGATGTTCATAGGAGTAGTTGTGATTGTGTGCATTCATAAGAATGAATGCATGTACATGTATTTGAGCATCTACTCGACTGTACTATGTTATGAAAATAAAACAGTCGCCGGTGCATCAAATAAAATGCAATTCATGTACAACTTTTCAATCTAACCGCATAAAATTTCCCTGCCCGGTAAACACAAAATTAGTGGAGATTGCGACAGGGATGATATCGACATGACCAGTCGTCACTGACCGAGTCACATGAAAATTTCCAAGAGCGGCCGTTGAATTGGTCTACCTGTCACAGCACGTCATGTTGAAATTAACGTGTTATCTTGTGGCTGAGGTTACTGGTGACGACTTGAACAGAAGTCTGAACCATGTGGTATTTTCCAAAGGGGAACTAACGTGTCACACATGCGTAGTGTGATTAGTGTCCCGTAGAAGTAAAGGTTTTAAAGATTCTAATAAAAAATTAAATAAAGAAAAACTACCTCTTAGGATTCCTAAAAACTACAACTTTTTTGATAAAACACTACAATCTCAGCTGTGTCGTGCACCTGACAGGCTTGCTTACATGCCACCTGTTTTCTTTCTTCCCCAGAAAGAAAGAAAGAGGACCTTTGGCTAGGGTTTCTTGTGCCTCCTGCCAGGTCGCCGTCGGTCTACCTCGTCTTCTGTGGTCTTAGGGCCATGGATGCGTGGTGGATCCCGGCCTTGCTGGCGGCAGGGCTCCATTTTTTCATACTCTTTTGAGTTTTGTTAGGGTTTTTGTCCTGCTCAGAGAGTCGAGGCGGTGGCAACTCTCTGCAGATCGAATAAGGTTCGTCCCGCCTTGTCCTCATCCCGGTGGTGTTTATAGCATCGTCGGAGGGCGTGTGGAGGATTGTCTCCGGCGGATCTTGCGGGATTCGGTCGGCGTTTGTCTTCGGTGGATCCACGTGGATCTTGTCTTCATTCGTCTATGTTCGTGTGTCTATAGGTTCGATCCTTCTGATCTATGCTTATCTTCATCGACAGCGGATATTTTTTCTGGTGCACTGGTCCTATGGGGCCTTAGCACGACGACTTCCCGACTGTGTACTACAACAAGGTTTGTCTGGCTCCGATGAGGGAGGGGCGAAGATGGGGACGCGCCTTCGGCTCGCTCCAGTGTTAGTGGTCGTCGCTAGATGGTCTACGGACCTAGATGTATTTTTTACTTCTAGTGTTATTTGTACTACCTTGACAGTTGATGAATATATGAGAAGTTATTCTCGCAAAAAAGAAAGAGAGAGGCTTGCTTACATGCAGGTCGAGCGAGAGCACCGATGAGTTGGAGGAGTACTAGCAGCAGCAACACAGCGATAGAAGATTGCCTCCTGCTTGTCGACATCTTCAAAATCAGAGCTCAAAAGAAGTATGCTGAGGCACTCAGTGAGGGATTCAAGGTGTCGGTCTTGGCTTATATAGTAGCATCAGATCAACTCTTATCCAGAAGTCAAACTATTATGGATGACTAAGCCACATGGTCCTTTCTGGAGCTCTTGCCCCCGACATTGTAGTCCAGCATTTGTGGATGACTAAGTCACATGGTCCTTTGCGAGGCTCTTGCTCCCCACACTGTATCCCCTATCGTGATGACTCCGGCTCCCCAAACAAACACATCCGGCTCTGGACTCGGCACTCCATGCCTCACTATTGGACTAGGGTGCGTCAATTGCCACGTTAACAGGCTATGGCCACAATCTTTGTATCTCGGCGAATAATCTCCTAAAAAGGTGGTTAGGAGCCTGGTCTCGTAATACTTTCGAGCAATATCTTCACGTGCAAATACTCTCACCTTGCTTCCTCCAAATACTTAACAGCATGCCGTCATTTGCCTCGTAAAAATGTTCTTGGCCAAGATCATCTCTATGGTTTCTCTTTTCTAGAAAACGTATATATCAAGTCAAAATATTTAGACCATTGGCCTGAACCGTGGGCCGATAAATTATTGTAGAAATAAAATACTTATTGTTCTTGTTTGTTTAGGGCACTGGATCAAGAAAACCAATTTATTGTTTGTTTCAGAAATAACCCCCTGGCCTCCTCATATATTCTCTCGTCGACGATGCTTCCAAAAAGCTGACCACAAAGACACGGAGCACTGAGAGATGCTCTAGTTGTTGAACGCGTCCATTGATGTGGATTTGGTTTGGGGACTGACCAAACAAGATGACAAAGCGAATCAAGTAACATCCAAATCCTACGCAATTTTCCAGAACCAACCGTTGAAATTCATGGGTGTGTGTAGTTGAGCTTGCGACACAAAAGATTGAAATGACCAGTCATCAATAAAGTCAAAGTCATGCGCATTTTTTTTTTCAGAAGCATCCGTTGAATCAGTATCTCACACACCAAACTATGTTCAAATTAATGTGTTATTTGTGGCTGAAGTTGAACAAGTCTAAATCATGTGCAGTTTTCCTAAGGTGAACCAGTCAGTGTGTACACATGCCTGTTGTCCCGTACAAGTAGTGATGTAAATGTTTAGAGAAATAAAGCAAGCAGAACTATGTGCGTTGCTGCTGGTCTGGTACAAGTCGTTGGTTGTGTCGGATATCTTTGTTTCTTCTTCTGCCTTTTCTTTATCTTTTTGACTGTCTATGTCTTGGCTAAGTCTTGATATTGTGTCATTGCAGATTGAGGTGTAATTGGTATCGTGTTGGTATTAATATATTACCATTAAAAAAACTGAGGTGGCTACATCGATGCCAGTTAGAGAGCGAAGCAAGAGAAAAATGATACGAATTGACTGGGGCAGACCATCTACTGGGACATGGAGAAACAAGGCGGATGAAGCAGGGATGCCCTCCACAGCCGTGCGGCGAACCGTGGAGTTCTCTAACGGTGATGCAATCTCGTCAAGGAACTTGTTTTCCATGTTTAGTGTGTATGCATATGACTTAGACTATAAGGAGTTACACTTTTCTAAACCGACTGAGACTTATGAAAATCTCAATCGACTTATGAATATCTTTTGGAAATCGCTCGCTTGGAATCATATATATATTACAAATTCTAGCTGTAATTCTGTCAAAATGCACCTAGAAGGAAACGTTAAACTTTCCAATGACCTAACATTGATCACTTTTAGTTGCGCATGCTAGTTTTGAGCTTACTCCCAGCAAACTGGCCAAAATGTTGCGTTACAAGTTTTCCAACTTCATTTTACTTCTTGGGTAACTGAATAACATATATCATAATACTCTAATTAACCCAAGGAAGCAAAAGTATGCACACTTTTGTTTGAACTTCAGTTGATGGTTCATTTACGGCGACAGTTATCTCGACGAAGATAGTTGCCTGCAAATAGATCCAAAGAACAGAATAAGATAGTGACATATATCTGCAAATGTCCAGCAACCTGCTTTTCTCTTAATCTGCACGGATCTCTTCAGCGGTGAGGTAAACTTCACTCCACCCGACATATTAAAATCATAATAGATATAATACATTTAATTATAGACAATGAAACTGCTCTCATATACTCCATCCGTCTCGAAATAAGTGTCTCAACTCTAGTACAACTTTGTACTATACAAAGTTGAAACACTTATTTTGGGACAGAGGGAGTAATAGATATTGTTTGAAGTCAAAATTATAAACTTCGACCAAGTTCATAGAGACTCGGCAAACCTCACAAAATTTGACTTATGATAAAATCTAGAATATGCACTATAATTTGAAATGGAGAAGTTAAACCACATGACACACTTTGAAAAATGAGCAGGTTGTTTTAAGTACACAGAACTATAGTGAAGTCGTGCCCTCAAGAGGTTTGCTTACAAACTATTGGGGGTTTCCAGTTTAAGTTGGGGTGGGGACACGGTGATGAGTTGGAGGAGACCCGGAAGATTTCAATGAATTGCTATTTAGTCAGATTGGAACAATTGCATTCGAAAGAAAAGACAAACTGTGAAAGAAGGGGGCTGCCCACTAGCAGCAGCAACATGGCGATATAACAAGGCCTACTGCTTGTGGTCATCGTTTCGGTCACAAGAACTATATACCGAGGCACTCAACAAATCATTCAAAGTGTCCATAGCTTTTCGTGGCCGTGGCTTATATAGTACCTTCAGAGTCAACATTTAACACAATTGTATTACTTTAACGGATGATTTAGCCACGTGATCCTTTGCGGGTCACTTGCGCTCTTGACTCCGAAGCCCTGTTCTTCGCCAGTAAACAGTTTCAGAAACAGTATATATTAAGCCAAAATATTTGGACCATGCCCAAAACCGTTTATTTGTTTCTAGGTTCTAGGTATTAAAAAAATCATTTATTATAATCCCACTATCATTCCAGTCTTTATGCCTGCAGGCGTATGTTCAAAGAAGAGCTCTAGTGGTTGCTTCTGTGAGCCAAAAGGTTATCACATGACTCCATATGCCTGACTGGGTACAGTGCTTCAGATAGGCAGTGCTTGATTTTTTTAGCATGTTGTTGCTCTGTTAATGTTGTATGTGTTGCACTTATTCCTAGACACTATTTTCCTTTTTTAACCTTCCTAGCTTTATTTGTACATAAACTTTATTTGAAAATCTATAAAAAATCATTGTGGGGAGAAATTCCTATAGTTTGGGGTCAAAAAACAAAAATAATTTCTTTGTTTCAGAAACAACTCCTTGGCCTCCTCCTCACATATTCTCTCAACGACACTATAAAAGAGCTTTGATGCGAACCACAAGGAGATGACTGTTATGGAGATGCCCTACTTGTTAACTTAGCTCTTGGGGCGGTAGTACAGCATCTGGTCAAACTGAGGACAAGTATAGTTTATGTGAGTTGATGTGGACGTGGTCCGGAGACTGAGTAACCGAGATGACCAGTCCCAATGAATCAGCTAAAATTCAATTCATTACAACTTTCCAAAACCGTCAGTTGAAATTTCCAAGTCTGGTGGATGCAAATCTTTTGGTGTGTACAGTTGGATTGTGACAGAATCAATTAGAGTTGTCCATTGTCCAAGGACTTGAATTTTCTAAATGTAAGTTTATATATCTGAACCCTATAACCATATACGGTCCACACGTGCACTTTTCAAATTTACAAAAAAAGCATGGTCGATAGATACAAGTATGTGCATATGAAATTTGAAACCTAAACATGACTGTATGCAACCAGTACAAAAATGACAAGGGAACCAGGAAACAATGCAAGTTAGAGTAACTTGTACTGCTCATTGGTCACTATACCATATAACTACATTCATACCCGTCCTATATATCTCTCAAGGAAAGGTGAAAGTCTTGTACTTGAGAGGATTGCTTACATGCAGATTGTTGGATGGTGATCACGGTGCCGAGTTGGAGTTGGATCACCAGTAACAGCAGTGCGATAGTACAAAATCTGCTTGTCAACATTTTCTCAGAGCCTGTCGTATGTAGTGCTTGTACGGAGGCACACGACAGGAACCAAACTAACACTGAATGGTGGAGGATTGGAGGTGCCGGTATCTTATATTGGTAGACCAAGGTTCTGACCTGGTTCAGGCTGGCCAGGTCAATCCACCTCCTTTGGTTTACCTGCTAGCCAGCTCAAAAACGGCAAGGAAAAATCTGCTTCCAAGTTGCAACATTGTTTCTTTTTTCCTCACAATCGCAACACCCACATAAGACAAACAATACTTACATTCTAGTCTAAAAAGGTAGATTCCTTTCGATTGAAAGGGTGTTGCAAATACATATTATAGATTCAAAATGTGGTGCAAAATAGACATACTGCAGACATTCAAGTGCAAAGCATGTCCGGCTAAATTAAGTTTAGCATGAACCTTTTATTTTCATACTAATTTGAAAGTATATTTCACGTATGTACACCATTTTTACCTAGTAAAACGCCCAGTACACCCGCCAGGAGGGAGTATTTCTTATTGTTTGAAAATGTCAACAAGATGCACGTGCATCTATAACTCAAAAATAAGAACACTTGACAATTCTCACTTGGAGATTTAAAGAAAAATAAGTAGAGAGGCGAGAAATACATTTAGGAGAGTAGAAGGTCAGCCAATCGTCTCATCTCTTCTTTGCGGTATGTAAACTCTCCATGTCTCACTTAGATACTCCCTCCGTCTAGGTGTGTAAGTCATCTTACGAAAACCAAATAATCCCAAAACACTTAGGCGCGGTACATTAACTCTCATCTCATTTCTTGTTTCATGACATATCAACCAATAAGAGATGTGGGTCATGCATGCTTTAAATGATTTGAGACTACCAAACACGACATGCATTGGTTAGTTCGTTGCATGCATTGTTATTAATTAGCAAAAACACATTAAATTCTCTCGTTTTCCCCTCCACCTTGATCACGGTGCGCAACGTAAGATGACTTACACACCTAGACGGAGCGAGTACTCATGATCCCAATTGGTTGTTTCAACCAAGTATTTCAAATAATAGACCCCACATTTATTATGAGTTCTTAATTCTAATTAATAATGGGATGATCAGTAAGATATTTAATTATCTATATGTTGCTTTGTGTGAAGGGACGATATTTAGGGTATGAGATGCTTTCATCTTCTCTATTCATTATCCTCAAGCCACATACACAAATGACTAACATGTACTACCTCCGTCTTGGTTTATTAGTCCTCTTCGTATTTTGTGTCAAAATTTTACCATATATTTAAATGACAAAACGTTAATGCATGTCATAAAAAAATTATCAATGGATTCGTATTTGAACATAGTTTCGAATGATATTATTTTCAGTGGAATGCATTAACATTTTGTTAATCAAATCCATGGTAAAAGTTAGACACAAAATACTAAGGAGACCAGTAAACCAGGAACACTGGGAGAGGCCTAGGTACTAATTCCCGTTAACAAAAAGTGACATCTTGGGCATGTTACTGTCTATATCAGTTTAAACGTCAGCACACATATATAATCTGTCTAGGTGTCTGTATGGCTAATGCATGTCCCAAGAAAGAAAAGGTCCAACTCAAAAAGGGCAACAGTGCTTTCCAACTCACCATGACTCAACGATGTCATCGATCACATTGTCCTTGTATTAATTCTATTTGCGAAAGGGTCAAAGGCCATATATTAAAGTTTACCAACCGTTGCAATGCCATCCTTACGGAAAAAATAACACACATAGGTCTTTGGGGAAATCGACGATGTCTTCCTCCTGCACTCACCGGCATGGTGTCATGAGCGGAATTTCATGCCGCATCTGGAACTCTGAACCACTAGTGAAGCCAGGAAACGTTGTTAACGCAACAGCTGGAAAGTTGTCGATCGGAAGACGCCAGTGACAAAGAGATCTAGGCGACCACCCAAGCTCTGGCCAGGCAGATACGAGGACCCCTAACCTTGCAAGCTCCCCGACGATGCCGGAGTTGGCAAAGCATCAGAGAAGAAGCCTGAGAACCAAAATGCATAGCTACATCGTCCACTCTGCCAACTCCTTCGAACCACCTACATAATACTAAGAGACAACCAGGTCCTCCATTCCAGAAGAGCACCGATCAGACGATCCTCTGCCCTCCTCTCCATCAGCGACGAGCTGCACCAACAGAGTCAGTGAAACTATAATCTTGATCCGCATAGCGTCGGCGGTGAAACAGCGATGTATTGTTTTCCTTAAGGGAGGTTGCTGGCTTTTATTCCGGGCATGAGACGAGGCTTATTTGTATGTCCAAATTGTTCTGTGATTGGTTAGCTGACCTCACTTTGTCATATCGTACACAAGAATATCTTCAATGTTTAATTAGGATCCACCACTTAATCAGCAGCGAAGATAACTTACTCAACATAGATTACGTGATAGCTTAATCGTTTTGCTCTGGTTTTATTAATACGTTTGTATATGTCCTAACGCCATAACAAGTTGGTGACTGATATCGACTCCTGGATATGCTTTAAATGTGAACACTCGAGGGAATATCACAAGAGCATCCGGTCAAACTTAATGTGTTCATTTCTGATGGTGTAGCTGAGGCAATCGCCAGTGGCATCAAACTCCAAGTTAATGCTTTATATTTTTTACACGCAACGTACGTCGTGATAACCAAATATGATTTTTTCTGCGTGGCTGAGGTCGATGGGGACAATATGTTTTTTCTACGCAGCTGATGTCGATGGGGACACTGTTGCTCGAAAAGGCCATGAGCAAAGTCCATGCCATGAGCAATTTTCAAACAGAGGTCATTGAATCAATTTTCGACAATATCACAATCTAGGTTTGGGAGACGTACGACGCGTGTGGGTCTTGAATAAAACCTTAGGCATGCGTTCAACTTTTCCAAATGTAGCTACTAAATGAAACAATGTTGTGCAGTGACGCAAAACGTCTTATGGAAATGTTGTTAGGAAATACTATATCTTGGTTCCGACTTACCCGGCCAAAAGTCAAGTATGTACAGCAAGTCCAGCGGTTTGTGCGTGTACAATGAAATTGATATCGTCAAAAGATTACAAACTTCAGAATTCTCCAAATGCATTCATAGAGAGGTTAAACCTACTGGGCATGCCCTGGTTGTTTTTGATACATAATCGATATCATTCAACATAATGGTTGTAAACTTCTGGATTGTGAAAATGCACCGATGGAGAGTATTAAGTTCCCACTTATCCAGGACCATGATTTGTGGCACGCAAGCGCGGGGGGCCGCATGTCCCTAGTGCCTACTTTTTATTTTGGCTTCCGATTTTCAAAGTTCTATATCTTTTAAATGAAAATTCCAAATTAAGTTATGTTTTCATATTCGTGTTTCTCATGACATGCACTTTCAAATAATATACGTTTTGAACATATTTTGACGAGTATTAAATAATATGTTAAGTTTCATTGTTGAAACTTAGTATGAGCGACTGATAAAAACCAATTATTTTATGTCTACGACCGACAGAAAAAACTGGCTGAAATTATATATCTGAAATTGGTTGAAACTTGGCAGTTTTATATGCAAAAACCGCAAGTTTCGTAGTTGAGACTTAAAACTTTTTGATGGCTTTTCTTTTTTACTATGCCCTCATACGGGATTGAACTACTGCGCGAATTGCGAAGCTAAACGAGTAGGCGACAGGACTTGACAGGTGAGTGCCCTCCTCCCGCTACGCTTTTCTGCACTTATCCATCTATGAATGTATATATGCACACAACTGCAAAGGTGGTGAAATTCTTGAACCTGGTATTATTTATCCTATGTGTGATAGCAATTGGGTTAGTCTTGTCCAGTCTATTCCCAGAATGGAGGGTTATGTAACTGTAGCGACCCGACCTCAGACAGTCAAGTCTCTGTGCTTAAGTGTCATCCCTGGATCGGTATGCTGACACACACAATACTCGAGGATTTATAACAGAGGTAAATCACATGTATAAAGTAACGTAAAATATTATTACCTCAATCCAAATAGCGGAAGTAACAAGGTTGTGGATTCCCATCAACACCAATGGCAAAGTTGAGTGTAGAAATCGTAACCCTAACGAATCACTTACTCGTTGTAAGAAAATCCTGCAACATGAGACGTTGCAGCCACAGAGGGTCAGTACGTTGAATGTACTGGCAAATTCACATCATAGGATGATGATGAATAAAGGCTATAACTACATGCATATATGGCTGGTGGAAAAGCTCTATGGTTATAATGTTTTTGCGAAAAGCCAATTTTTCCCTACTACAAAGGAATATATTTTATTTAACTACAAAGTTGTTTGAAAATATTGAGAAGGTAAACCCCCTCTCAATCCTAATTAAAAGTAATCATTAACAACCCAACACATTAATTGAGTAACGTGATGAGATCAACATGATAATCCAAGAACTAGATACTCAAGATGTCCATAACCGGGGACACGGCTAATCATGAATTGTTTGTACACTCTACAGAGGTTTGTGCACTTTTCCCCACAAGACTCGATCTCCTCCGTTGGATTTCTCGCACTACATGGTGTTTGAGAAACGGATGACCGAGACACAGTCTTTCAAAAGCGTTAGCACCTTACGATGGGTAGACTGGTACACCTACATCCCCTACATCTGCTAGTCTACCACTGTAAGAGTTCACACGACTTAACACTACAAGAAATATGTCAACTA
Source organism: Aegilops bicornis (assembly GCA_021605145.1). Classification (NCBI taxonomy): domain Eukaryota; kingdom Viridiplantae; phylum Streptophyta; class Magnoliopsida; order Poales; family Poaceae; genus Aegilops; species Aegilops bicornis. Next base: position 991,016 of record JAHIAL010000009.1, on the reverse strand, counting down.
GTGACCTTCTGTCAGTGACCGTGGAAGAATTGGTCATAAATCTATGACCATTTCAGACCAATTGGTCAAAAGCTGTTCGGGGGGCTCCAAACCCTAAACTTTAACGACCATTTTGGTCAGAAAGGTCGTAATTTCCTTACACGAAATGGTCATAAAGCAGATAGCACTGGTCCGCTGCCTTATTTCTAGCTGATCATGACCAATATAGATGGGTTGCTATGACTAGGCGCCACCTCATCAGTTTTGCCTATGTGTCATGTCCATGTGGCGATTTTTGCCCTAGGTTGTGAAGCAACCTATATTTATCATTCCCAAAATTCCCAAAAAAATCTCATAAATTCTTTGGGTCATATCTTCGTCAAATATGTAAAAAACCTTCCTTGCCTAGTTCAAAAGTAATTCAAAAATATTCATTTTCCTATTACATTTTAGAAAAACACTTTGTGAAGGAAGTACCACTTTGGCATGTCCAAATGGTATCCATTTTCTCTGATTCTTTCCTATGCCCAAATAACCATCCTCCACCAAATACCAGCTCAATCCATTCATTATTTTGAGCCCAGCTTCAACATTCGTATTTATGTCCAGTGTTGTACTTTGCAAAGCAAGTACCACCTAGGCTCCTCCTTTTAAGCTGAAAACTTGTGAAGACGGTCTTCTTAGTAACTGATCATTCTCAGCCAAAACTCACACCCATTAGCCATGTGCATTTCCCATACCGCTAATCAAACACTTGGCTGCTTATTCATGTTTGAGCATCGATCGGTCTCCTCGTGAGAATCTTATGTTGTGATTTTCTTCCTAGGACCTAGCTGGGGAGTTCCCAACCCACTAGACATGCCTAGGCCGCCCAGAACACATGGCAACGCCAGTCACCTTGGTGACCACGTGGCGAACATCTTGATTCTGGCAGCTCTAGAGTTGGGGCCCTCTGCCACCGTCCAAACCTCGACGTATCGCCACCAAACCATGTATTTATGAGTAAATAGGTACTTATGTAACTACAAATGATTTTTGGAAAAAATAAATAACAAACTATGAGGCAGCTGCAGTTCAAATTTGACCCGCTTCCTGCTGAATCGGTGGGAATTTGTCTTTTTCACCAGAGGTGGATCAAAACTTTGGACACCCAACCATTTTGTCGATTGTGCATTAAATATGGCCTAGTATTTTAGAAAATTTAATAGGTCCAATTTGGCAAAAAATATATGGTAGGCCCTTCACAAAAAAACTCATTTCGGGCACTCGGAAAATGGAAAATGAATTTTCCGTGCAAAGAAAATGAAAACTCCTTAGGCAACATTGTTTGGAATTCCAAGATGCACCCTTGTGCATAATATGAGATCATTTGAACAAACTATGCCATGAATGTGGCCATAAGATTGATCATTTGGCACGAAAGCCATGAATCTTCACGCATGATAGCTCATTTCTGAGAACACTTCTTTAAAATAATTTCCGTATTACAAGTTTATTATTTTTCCTGGAAACTTGGTCATATATAATGACACAATGCGAAGGTTTTCCAATTTTTTTGATTCTTTTTGAATTTTTTATGCCCGTTTCAAAATGCGGTCAAAACAGCGGGCTTGACCGTTCCTAGCTAGTGGTTGAATCTTGGAAAACTTTTGATGCTTCTCTGATTAAATAGATACTTATGTACCTAGAAATGATTTTTGGAAAAAATAAAAAGCAAACTATGAGGTAGCTGCAGTTCAAATTTGACCCGCTTCCAGCTGAATCGGCGGAAATTTGTCTTTTTCACCAGAGGTGGATCAAAACTTTTTACACCCAACCATTTGGTCAATTGTGAATTAAATATGGCCTAGTATTTTATAAAAATGATTTGGTCCAACTTTGCAATAATTATTTGGTAGGTTCTTCACAAAAAAACCTCATTTGGGGCACTCGAAAAATGGAAAATGGCTCTTTTGTGCAATGAAAGTGAAAACTCCCCAAATCAACATTGTTTGGAATTCCAAGATGCACCCTTGAGATCATTTGAACAAACTATGCCATGAATGTGGCCATAAGATTGATCATTTGCCTTGAAAGCCATGAATCTTCACACATGATAGCTCATTTCTGAGAACACTTTTTTAAAATAGTTTCCATATTACAAGTTTATTATTTTTCCTGGAAACTTGGTCATATATAATGACACAATGTGAAGGTTTTCCAATTTTTTTGGTTTTTTTGAATTTTTTATGCCCGTTTCAAAATGCGGTCAAAACGGCGGGCTTGACCATTCCTAGCTAGTGGTTGAATCTTGGAAAAAATTTTATGTTTCTTTGATTAAATAGATACTTATGTACCTAGAAATGATTTTTGGAAAAAATAAAGAGCAAACTATGAGGTAGCTGCAGTTCGAATTTGACCCGCTTCCAACTGAATCGGCGGATATTTGTCTTTTTCACGGTGGTGGATCAAAACTTTTACACCCAACCATTTGGTCAATTGTGCATTAAATATGGCCTAGTATTTTAGAAAAATGATTTGGTCCAATTTTGCAATAATTATTTGGTAGGTTCTTCACAAAAAACCCTCATTTGGGGCACTCGAAAAATGGAAAATGGTTCATTTGTGCAATGAAAGTGAAAACTCCCCAAATCAACATTGTTTGGAATTCCAAGATACACCCTTGTGCACAATATGAGATCATTTGAACAAACTATGCCATGAATGTGGCCACAAGATTGATCATTTGGCGTGAAAACCATGAATCTTCACGCATGATAGCTAATTTCTGAGAACACTTTTTTAAAATAATTTCCGTATTACAAGTTTATTATTTTTCACGGAAACTTGGTCATATATAATGACACAATCTGAAGGTTTTCCAATTTTTGATTTTTTTGAATTTTTATGCCCGTTTCAAAGTGCGGTCAAAAGCGTAGGGAATGACCGTTCCTTGCTAGTGGTAGAATCTTGGAAAACTTTTGATGTTTCTCTGATTAAATAGATACTTATGTACCTAGAAATGATTTTAGAAAAAAAATAAAGAGCAAACTATGAGGTAGCTTTGGTTCAAATTTGACCCGCTTCTGCTTGAATCGTAGGAAATTTGTCTTTTTCACCGAGGTGGATCACAACTTTTTACACCCAACCATTTGGTTAGTTGTGCATTAAATATGGCCTAGTATTTTTGAAAATTGATTTGGTACAATTTTGCAACAAATAAATGGTAGGTCCTTCACAAAAAAACCTCGTTTGGGGCACTCGAAAAATGGAAAATAAAATTTTTGTGCAAAGAAAATGAAAATTCCCTTTAGCAACATTGTCTGTCATTCCAATATGCACACTTATGCAAAATATGAGATCATTTGGACGAACTTTGCCATGAATTTTGACATAACATTGGACATTTGCCCTATAAGAGGAAAAAAGGAAAAAAAACCCTACAGAAACTTAATTCTGATTGGTGGAATTACTTGTGGCTTGGATCGATGACATGGCATCCATCTGACTGTCCATCCGTCCATCCATCCAACCTGACAAACCCCTCTCTCTCGAACCCCACCCAACCCCACCCCTCGTGACCTCCTCTCTCTCGCGCGAACCCTAGCGTTGCATCCCTCCCTTGCCGCCGCCACCTCAAGCGGGAATCCTGCCGTCCTCCTCTCACCCCCACCGCTGTCGATCCTTCCCCGGCCAGCACTCTGTACCGCACCTCTTCCTCTCTCCCATGGCACCAGATCGAGCCTACGAGGCCAGTCCGCGGCCAGATCCGCCACCGCCACAGCAACCTCTCTCTCTTCCTCTCCCCGATCCAGATCGAAGACGGTGGCTCCCACCGCATCGCTCTCTCGTCGTCTCCCACCGTCCTTCCACACCGTCCGTTTCACTCTCTCTCACACCCAATCCAGATCCCAACCTCCGGCTCTCCGTCCTACATCCAGATCCCGATCGGCGGTGGCGCCCTCCGATCCAACCCCTCCCTTCCTCTCCAACCGCACGCGCCCGCGACCAGCTCCGTTCCCGAGCGCCTTTGCCTCCACGGCCACGGTGGGGCTGCAGGATCCATGACGGAGGTCCGGCTCCATGACCATGCGCAGGGAGAGTAGGACGACGACGCCATGGAGCTCCTTCTCCACAACCACGCAGCGGTAGAGGAGCGAACATGCTTGACAAAATTGTTTTCATATTCGTGTTTCTCATGACATGCACTTTCAAATAATATACGTTTTGAACATATTTTGACGAGTATTAAATAATATGTTAAGTTTCATTGTTGAAACTTAGTATGAGCAATGATAAAAACCAATTATTTTATGTCTCTGACCAAGAAAAAACTGGCTGAAATTATATATCTGAAATTGGTTGAAACTTGGCAGTTTTATATGCAAAAACCGCAAGTTTAAGTAGTTGAGACTTAAAACTTTTGATGGCTTTTTCTTTTTACTATGCCCTCATACAGGGATTGAACTACTGCTGTGAATTGCGAAGCTAAGCGAGTGGCGGCGAGGACTTGACAGGTGAGTGCCCTCCTCCGCCACGCTTTTCTCGCACTTATCCATCTATGAATGTATATATACACACAAGCTGCAAAGGTGGTGAAATTCTTGAACCTGGTATTATTTATCCTATGTGTGATAGCAATTGGGTTAGTCTTGTCGATCTATTCCCGAATGGAGGGTTATGTAGCTATGGCGACCCGACCTCGGACGGTCAAGTCTACGTGGCAAAGTGTCATCCTGGATCGGTATCTTTGACACACACAGTACTCGAGGATTTATAACAGAGGTAAATCACATGTATAAAGTAACGTAAAATATTATTACCTCAATCCAAATAGCGGAAGTAACAAGGTTGTGGATTCCCATCAACACCAATGGCAAAGTTGAGTGTAGAAATCGTAACCCTAACGAATCACTTACTCGTTGTAAGAAAATCCTGCAACATGAGACGTTGCAGCCACAGAGGGTCAGTACGTTGAATGTACTGGCAAATTCACATCATAGGATGATGATGAATAAAGGCTATAACTACATGCATATATAAATTACGGTGGAAAAGCTCTATGGTTATAATGTTTTTGCGAAAAGCCAATTTTTCCCTACTACAAAGGAATATATTTTATTTAACTACAAAGTTGGTTGAAAATATTGAGAAGGTAAACCCCCTCTCAATCCTAATTAAAAGTAATCATTAACAACCCAACACATTAATTGAGTAACGTGATGAGATCAACATGATAATCCAAGAACTAGATACTCAAGATGTCCATAACCGGGGACACGGCTAATCATGAATTGTTAGTAAACTCTACAGAGGTTTGTGCACTTTTCCCCACAAGAATCGAACTCCTCCGATGGATTACTCGCACTACATGGTGTTTGAGAAACTGATGACCGAGACACAGTCTTTCAAAAGAGTTAGCACCTTACGATGGGTATTGGTACACCTACATCCCCTACATCCGCTAGTCTACCCTTTGTAAGAGTTCACCGACTTAACACTACAAGAAATATGTCAACTAGTGACCTTACATCGGTGGCCGTGGAAGAATTGGTCATAAATCTATGACCATTTCAGACCAATTGGTCAAAAGCTGTTAGGGGGCTCCAAACCCTAAACTTTAACGACCATTTTTGGTCGAAAGGTCGTAATTTCCTTACAGAAATGGTCATAAAGCAGATAGCACTGGTCCGCTGCCTTATTTCTAGCTGATCATGACCAATATAGATGGGTTGCTATGACTAGGCGCCACCTCATCAGTTTTGCCTATGTGTCATGTCCATGTGGCAGTTTTTGCCCTAGGTTGTGAAGCAACCTATATTTCTGTCATTCCCAAAATTCCCAAAAAATCTCATAAATTCTTTGGGTCATATCTTCGTCAAATATGTAAAAAACCTTCCTTGCCTAGTTAAAAAATAATTCAAAAATATTCATTTTCCTATTACATTTAGAAAAACACTTTGTGAAGGAAGTACCACTTTGGCATGTCCAAATGGTATCCATTTTCTGATTCTTTCCTATGCCCAAATAACCATCCTCCACCAAATACCAGCTCAATCCATTCATTATTTTGAGCCCGGCTTCAACATTCGTATTTATGTCGGTGTTGTACTTTGCAAAGCAAGTACCACCTAGGCTCCTCCTTTTAAGCTGAAAACTTGTGAAGGCGGTCTTCTTAATGGCTGATCATTCTCACCAAAACTCACACCCATTAGCCATGTGCATTTCCCATACCGCTAATCAAACACTTGGCTGCTTATTCATGTTTGAGCATCGATCGGTCTCCTCGTGAGAATCTTATGTTGTGATTTTCTTCCCTAGGACCTATTTGGGAGTTCCCAACCCACTAGACATGCCTAGGCCGCCCAGAACACATGGCAGCATACGGTCACCTTGTGATGACCACGTGGCGGAGCATCTTGATTCTGGCAGCTCTAGAGTTGGGGCCCTCGGCCACCGTCAAACCTCGACGTATCGCCACCAAACCATGTATTTATGATTAAATAGGTACTTATGTAACTACAAATGATTTTTGGAAAAATAAATAGCAAACTATGAGGCATTTGCAGTTCAAATTTGACCCGGCTTCACCGAATTCCATGGAAATTTGTCTTTTTCACCAGAGGTGGATCAAAACTTTGGACACCCAACCATTTTGTCGATTGTGCATTAAATATGGCCTAGTATTTTAGAAAATTTAATAGGTCCAATTTGGCAAAAAATATATGGTAGGCCCTTCACAAAAAAACTCATTTCGGGCACTCGGAAAATGGAAAATGAATTTTCCGTGCAAAGAAAATGAAAACTCCCTTAGGCAACATTGTTTGGAATTCCAAGATGCACCCTTGTGCATAATATGAGATCATTTGAACAAACTATGCCATGAATGTGGCCATAAGATTGATCATTTGGCCTGAAAGCCATGAATCTTCACGCATGATAGCTCATTTACGAGAACACTTCTTTAAAATAATTTCCGTATTACAAGTTTATTATTTTTCCTGGAAACTTGGTCATATATAATGACACAATGCGAAGGTTTTCCAATTTTTGATTCTTTTTGAATTTTTATGCGGATTTCAAAATCGGTCAAAGCAATGGGCTTGACCGTTCCTAGCTAGTGGTTGAATCTTGGAAAACTTTTGATGCTTCTCTGATTAAATAGATACTTATGTACCTAGAAATGATTTTTGGAAAAATAAAAAGCAAACTATGAGGTAGCTGCAGTTCAAATTTGACCCGCTTCGGTGAATCGGCGGAAATTTGTCTTTTCACCAGAGGTGGATCAAAACTTTACACCCAACCATTTGGTCAATTGTGAATTAAATATGGCCTAGTATTTTATAAAATGATTTGGTCCAACTTTGCAATAATTATTTTGTAGGTTCTTCACAAAAAAACCTCATTTGGGGCACTCGAAAAATGGAAAATGGCTCTTTTGTGCAATGAAAGTGAAAACTCCCCAAATCAACATTGTTTGGAATTCCAAGATGCACCCTTGAGATCATTTGAACAAACTATGCCATGAATGTGGCCATAAGATTGATCATTTGCCTTGAAAGCCATGAATCTTCACACATGATAGCTCATTTTACGAGAACACTTTTTAAAATAGTTTCCATATTACAAGTTTATTATTTTCCTGGAAACTTGGTCATATATAATGACACAATGTGAAGGTTTTCCAATTTTTTGGTTTTTTGAATTTTTTATGCCCGTTTCAAAATCACGGTCAAAGCAGTGAACTTGACCATTCCTAGCTAGTGGTTGAATCTTGGAAAAAATTTTATGTTTCTTTGATTAAATAGATACTTATGTACCTAGAAATGATTTTTGGAAAAAATAAAGAGCAAACTATGAGGTAGCTGCAGTTCGAATTTGACCCGCTTCCAACTGAATCGGCGGATATTTGTCTTTTTCACCAGTGGTGGATCAAAACTTTTTACACCCAACCATTTGGTCAATTGTGCATTAAATATGGCCTAGTATTTTAGAAAAATGATTTGGTCCAATTTTGCAATAATTATTTGGTAGGTTCTTCACAAAAAACCCTCATTTGGGGCACTCGAAAAATGGAAAATGGTTCATTTGTGCAATGAAAGTGAAAACTCCCCAAATCAACATTGTTTGGAATTCCAAGATACACCCTTGTGCACAATATGAGATCATTTGAACAAACTATGCCATGAATGTGGCCACAAGATTGATCATTTGGCGTGAAAACCATGAATCTTCACGCATGATAGCTAATTTCTGAGAACACTTTTTTAAAATAATTTCCGTATTACAAGTTTATTATTTTTCCTGGAAACTTGGTCATATATAATGACACAATGCGAAGGTTTTCCAATTTTTTGATTTTTTTTGAATTTTTTATGCCCGTTTCAAAGTGCGGTCAAAACGGCGGGAATGACCGTTCCTTGCTAGTGGTAGAATCTTGGAAAACTTTTGATGTTTCTCTGATTAAATAGATACTTATGTACCTAGAAATGATTTTTAGAAAAAAATAAAGAGCAAACTATGAGGTAGCTGCAGTTCAAATTTGACCCGCTTCCTGCTGAATCGGCGGAAATTTGTCTTTTTCACCAGAGGTGGATCACAACTTTTTACACCCAACCATTTGGTTAGTTGTGCATTAAATATGGCCTAGTATTTTTGAAAATTGATTTGGTACAATTTTGCAACAAATAAATGGTAGGTCCTTCACAAAAAACCTCGTTTGGGGCACTTTCGAAAATGGAAAATAAAATTTTTGTGCAAAAGAAAATGAAAATTCCTTTAGCAACATTATGCATCATTCCAATATGCACACTTATGCAAAATATGAGATCATTTGAATGAACTTTGCCATGAATTTTGACATAACATTGGACATTTGCCCTATAAGAGAAAAAAGGAAAAAAAACCCTCTGAAACTTAATTACGATTGGTGGAATTACTTGTGGCTTGGATCGATGACATGGCATCCATCGACATTTGTCCATCCGTCCATCCATCCAACCTGAATGACAAACCCCCTCTCTCTCGAACCCCACCCAACCCCACCCCTCGTGACCTCCTCCTCTCTCTCGTGAACCCTAGCGTTGCATCCCTCCTTGCCGCCGCCACCTCAAGCGGGAATCCTGCCGATCCTCCTCTCACCCCCCACATTGTCGATCCTTCCCGGCCCGGCCTTTCTGTACCGCTTCCTCTTCCTCTCTCCCATGGCACCAGATCGAGCCTCTGAGGCCAGTCATGACCAGATCCGCCACCGCCACGGCAACCTCTCTCTCTTCCTCTCCCGATCCGGATCGAAAGCGGTGGCTCCCGCCAGCTCTCCTCGCTCGTCGTCTCCCACCGTCCTTCCACACCGTCCATTTCACTCTCTCTCACCCAATCCGGATCCCAACCTCGGCTCTCCGTCCTACATCCAGGATCCCGATCGTGGTGGCGCCCTCGATCCAACCTCCCTTCCTCTCCAACCGCCTGGCGCCGCCTTTCAGCTCCGTTCCCGAGCGCCTTTGCCTCCACGGCCACGGTGGGGCTGCAGGATCCATGACGGAGGTCCGGCTCCATGACCATGCGCAGGGAGAGTAGGACGACGACGCCATGGAGCTCCTTCTCCACAACCACGCAGCGGTAGAGGAGCTCCTTCTCCGCCATCTTATCTGGACGCCGACCCGAGAGCAGCGCTGCCATGGAGCGCCCGAAACCCTAGTTCCTCTCTTTCACCTCCACCCATGGCGACCGAGGCGGGGGAGATCTCAAGTCTCTTCCTCAACAACAAGAACAGGAACAGGAGCCTCTTCTCGACCAGGTATGAATCCCTTCCCTCCTCCCTTTCTCTTCTCCCTTCTGGTTTTCATCATCTCGCCATCTAACTTGTGCAGTTTGTGCAGTTGCCAAGGTGATATGGTTGGTTATCATCTGAACATCTGATCGCCGTTGCCATCCTACAACATCTCATCTGGCTCCTTGTATCAAGGGGTTTAATTTTTTTTCAGAGTTGGCCCCTCCTGTTTGTTGCCAAGGTGACGACCTCTATTCCCCTCTGTTCATTAGAGGAAAAAATACTTCTTGTATTCTTGCATGTTTGCAGGCATCCATCTAAAGTTTTGATCCCGTTTGATACATGTAATGAATCAGAGGGGAATCACTGTGATGTATATACATTTACTTTCATGCTAAAATCCAAGACTGCAATTTCTTGAACAAATGTTAAACCTTTTAGTGAACTGATATATGTTATTACGGTTTTGCTTTCTATATATAGAACCAAACACATGAATCGTTGTCGTCATATTGTTTATATTACCGCTGAGCTTGTATGTGATTGTTAGTCTGTGGTGTCGCTGTTTCTCTTCTGCTCTGTGTGTCCACGACCACCCTGTTCGATGAGTAGTCTGTTGTGTTCTCACTGTCAAAATGTTTTGTCTCAACTCTTGGTCAGTATACTAGAGTAAAGTTGTCTGAGTTGTCAAAAGTTTGATTTTTGTGGTGAGCCAAATTTCAATATGACAAGCTTTGTCTCCATCTGCTACTACCAGTACCAAACTGGTAGAAGCAAACTGTCGACAATACTAGATTGAGCTTTTTATGGCCACATGCTCGTCTTCATTTATTCCTGGGCTTAAATATTTTTGTTCGACTCGGTCTGGCAGGTGTGGTTCCAAAATTTCCTAACAGAGTCACGGGCTTTGTTTGCTGCTTGTGCGGATTTAATGAATCAACAATCCATCAATTTTTTGTCGTCTGGTATGCAACAATGGTTAGTTCTTGACTTGCATGAGAATTGGTGTTATAATTACAGTACTATATGCAGTTGTGATGTGAGTGGGACTACTGCTGCTCGTGTCATAGTTTTCAGTTCCAAGTAAAGTAAAGGGGTGATTTTATCCTTGTTCGAAAAAATGTCAATTGCTAAACTGATAGATCCGTAGTGATGTGGTGTGAATGTCAAATTGTGAGCTTTGTGTATTGGAGCCTAATAACCACATTACGTTGACGGCTTTGATTCGCGATTCTGCCGTGTAGGAGGGCTGGTTACTGCTTCTTTGGATGTCGGCTGTCGATGCAGGACGCTGCAGGAGAATTAGAGAATATACGCACCACCCTACGTGCACAAGAAGGCAAACAGCAGCGCTCTTTCCATCCGAAAATCTGTGATTGACCCAACCCAATACAAATGCAAGCGTTTCTTAATACGCCTTGGCGTTTTTGTACTCTCTGAGATGGTTTTTCATAGGAAGCGACAAGGTTGGCGTTGTCTGTTTGGAACTAAAGGACTATTCACTGCATTTGTAAATATGAGAACTGCGTGTACATTGGGACTTCAAATATTGCGGGTCCATCATGTGACTAACTTCTACTTATTAGTTTTTTTCGTGTTAACTAGAAAACCTTTTCTTGTTTTCTTGGTTACTCCAGTATATAGTAGGTTTTAATGTATTGGTGAACTGAATGTAACTTCTATTTCTAGCGGCTTTGTATATGTATGGTCTGATTAATGTCACTCCAAGGAAGCCTTCTGATACATGTGTTTGCCTTTGAGCAGTGTATTTATGGTTGAGAATGGAAAACAATCAAACAAGTTATTGTTTTCCTCCATAGCATGCATCTAGTCTTTGGGAATATTTGTTACGAAGTCATTCTTGCACTATGTTTAGCTATGCCATCCCGATTGCTTGAGTCTGATAACATCCAAGAATAGTATCTAGGACTGGCTTGCATTTATGCTTCTTAAAATTAGCATGCTACTTAACTTTTTACACGATGTGACTAGCTTCCTACTTATCGGGTTTTTGCTGTTAATAACTAGAAAACCTTTTCTTGTTATTTTTCACTACAACATGTAGGTTTTAATGCAATAGTTAGCTGAATGTAACTTCTATTTCCAAGGGCACATATATGTTTGGTCCTCATTAATGTCACTTGAGGGAAGCCTTACGGTACATATATGTATACCTTGAACAAGTGTACATATATAATTTCCTAGTATATGTGAACTACACATCAGCTTACATGCTTGTGTTTTCAGTTATACATGATTAAGTGAACCAGCTTGACACAAGTACTACTTTATTGCTGTATTGTGTTGAGGCATGTTGCATAGTAGGTTTCTCGTGTCGATTTATTCATGTACGTGTTTAAGAGCTGAATTTAGATGTTGGGTTTGGCGGGAGGCGAGGGGTGGTCACCAAGAAGGAAGGCATTGAATTTATGTCTACTCTGGAATGCATCGTGAAGACCAAAGTGAATGTGGAGTAGTGCTTTGAGGAGGTTGTCTTGAAGGTATATGTATATGTTTCCACTTTCGACTCCGTATTTATATATCGGCTTCTTAGCAACATCAATATTGGGTACGTGAAACTGTCCACCTTAAGCGATTACTTGTCCACGCTTGATTGAAGTGGAAGTACTTGTTCGGTTTTATGCTAGTATATAGTAGGATTATTAATTAGCTCTTGTTAGTTGGTATTGTTGTTGTACAAGCGGGGCCCTCTCTCCTAGAGATATAATGCAGGTGTAGGTTCATCATAATTTTAGTGCAAATATTTGCATCGGATGGATGGATGGAGTGTTCCTTTCTTCCTTATAAAGCTAGCCTACTATGTTGAAAGGCGACACACTTGTGCATGCATGATGATGCAGATTGTGAAACACGCCGAGCCTTCTTGGCGGATGCTTCTTCGAGGGCAAAGAAGAAATCTTCAAGAAGAAGGTGCAGAAGGCGATCTGCGTCGAGTGGTGATCTTCCCTCGGGGTGCTTTCTTTGTAGCCATATTGTCATTTGGATCTCCTCCCCCTCTCTCTGTGTTTTTACATCAATAGCTAGTAGCATAAGTTGGGTAGCTGTACCAGGGGAACTTAATCTGCATTTATTCAACTAAATCAAGTACAAGTACATTAGTTAAGTAATCTGCTATTAATACATCTCCTAGTCATAAATTTCTGAAGTAGTGCATGTATATATTTAGGTGTTGTTTAATTAGAAAATGGATGTGATTTCTAACTTGATTGTTGTAGGCTACAAGATATATCTCTGTTGGTTCATCTTGCTTTGTAGAATATGCTTTGTTCATTCATTTATGTGTATTGCTATTTACCTCTGGTGACATGTGAGAAGCACTCATCTATATGTTTATATTTTGAGCAATTTGGGTACAACTACGATTCTTGCAGAATCATCTAGCCAAATTTTGGGAGGATGTCATAAAAGATTAGATAACCCCTGCTTTTGAAATCGTGGTAAGCTTCAGTACAATCTGTTTATATGAAGATGCATGTAAGCATTGTTGCTGGCAATCTGGCACATCATATTAGTCCTATCCCTTGTTTTGTCACTAGCATACACTACAATCCCTTGTTCTGTCACTAGCAGGCACTACAGTTTTATTAAAAGGGGGGCATATCATTTGCTCTATATAATAGTGCTAATTTTCTTGATATGAACTTACATGATATTACATTGTAGTGTTTTCTGCAGGTTGTTGTACCACTAGTTTCATGCTGCCTTCTCATTTGAACCTATTCTTCAACAGTATTACTTTGTTTGTATGATTGAGGGCAATTTACTTGGTTCTTTGATGGAGCACTAAAATTGCCTTCTGTGATGTTGCGAGGTGCCCGATTTGTGCTTGCTACGAAGGAGCTCCATGTTGAAGAAGATTGAAGACACATAGAGCTTGTAAATTTTGTATTTTATTACACATAGAGCTCCTGTGGTTGTTACACATAGAGCTTGTAAAGCAGTGATTGAAGATGTATTATGTGTTATTTATAGAGTAGCGACTCCATACTGATTTTGGCTGCTTTGTTATTTTAAGTACTACTTGTACTTTTTTGTCGATGCCAATTTAAATCTTGGCTATTTATTTACTATGAAATTGAAATCTGAAGAATATGACCTTGACAATTGGGACCCACTTACTAGAACACGACAAGCTGGGACCAATTACGAGAACTTCTGATTGGGACCCATCTCAATTGACCCATCTTAAAACAAGAAAAGAAAAATGTAATTATAAAAAAATCTGGAATTGTTGAGCCAAAAAGGCCATGGCCCAGAAAATAAAAAGGCTATAATGTTGGGCTAGGCCCATGAAATCGAAGAAAAATTGACAGGAAAAAAATTTAAAAATTTGAATTAATGGGCTCGGCCATCTAAAGCACCAAATGAATGGAGCTGATTCTAAATGTGACCTTATGAATTGGTCACAATTTTGCCACGTCAGATTGCCACGTCGGATCCGGCGTGGCTGTCTGAAATAGCTAGTGACCAAAACAAAAGGTCATGGGTTCAACAACCTTGTTTTTGATAAATGGCGTCTACGACCTTCTCACGAGAGAAGGTCGTCAATTCGATTCTGAGCCGACACTGACCTTATACATTTTTTGGTCACAAAAAGGTCGCAAATGAAAAACAATGACCTTTCAGTGACCAATAGTCAAGGTCACAAGTTGACATATTTCTTGTAGTGTAATCAACTACGCTAGAGCCCATAATAGCTTGTGGCTGCACACGGAAGTTTCTAGGATGAATAATCTTATGATCCCTTTGAGCACATTTGGCAGGTCCATAGGAGAATCACATGGTACCCAGGATTTCTAAAAAATACAGGCAATCACTGGATTCCCCAGGTGCCTCAATCCACCCAGATATGTATTTAAGTTGCCACCTTAAGTTGAACCATTCATTAACAATCTCACATCTGTCATGGATACACTCAAACCCAATCCACGTCTACGAGCATAGCATAGCAATGAAGGCAATGTAATACTAACTCCCAAGGTTTGAATGCAGGGCAATAGGTTCCTACCTCATCAACTACTTCCCAATACCCACATGTTATCAATCCTACACATGCAATGTTTGAGGGTGAAACTAATGCATAAAAACTGGGTATGAAAGGGATATGATCAAAGTGTGAACTTGCCTGTACTGTTGATGAAGATGATTCGCACTCAACACTCTTGGTAGTCCTACTCGTCACACTCCGGTCAATCTATCGTAAGCAATCAATAGTAACCACACATAAGCAATCACTCAAAAGATCAGAAAGAACGAAGAAAACAATTCGGAAAACATCGAAACCAAGCAAATAATTCTTGCAACATAAAACAATTTCTAACAGTACCAAAATTATGTGAATTTGGCCTTATCAGAAAGTTTAGGCCAAGAGCTTTGATGTGCAAAAAGAATCAACTCAAACGGAGTTATAAAACTCGAGTTACGATCAGACGAAGTTTGAATTCAAATCTGATGTAATTAAAATTTTAAAATTTCAAAGCATGTTTAAGTTGTTTTACTGGATAGAGGAGATCATAACGAAGACGTGGGCGTTGGTTTCGTTGAATTTGGATAAACGAGTAAAAAGATGTGATAGATTGAAGATCAGGGACTAAACTATGAAGAAACTAATTACATACAGGTCCCTGGCTAAAATTAAAAAGAAATATAAAAAGACTAAACAATGAACGTTCGTTACAGAACGCTAACAAACGAATCCGTTCGCCGCGATGAGTTAAACAGTGACCGTTCGCAAATTAACTAGATTATATATAAAAAAACGGGTTTTTACAGAAAACCAGAGAAACCAAAAAATAAACCGGTCTTAGGTTCGGTTTAGTACCGGTTCACATCGGTTTGACCTCGACGGCGGCGGCGGCTAGATCGGCGGCGACGGCTCTCCAGCCGGCGAGGCAAAGGCTGCCTTGGCGGTGGCGGCGTCTTGGCGGCTTCTGAGCTCCCGGTGAGATGCGGCATGATGGGAGGACAGGAGGCGGGGCCCGGGGCTCCTGATTTATAGGAGTGAGGGGAGAGGCGGCGACTTGCAGAAGGGGCAAGGCTCGGGCGGCGACTGAGTCGGCCACGGCAGCGATGGCGTGCGCCGGCTGGACTCCCAAGCTGAGTCCGCTCGAGGACGGGGCGACGGGCGAGCTGGGCTGGGCCTGGCTGTGGAGCCTGGGCCGGCCTAGTTCGGCGGAAGGGAGTTCTTTTTAAATAATTTTGCAAATAGCAGAAATAAAATAAATACAGATAAAATAAAATATATAACATAGGCATATTATATATCAAAATTTTCAGAAAAAGATTTCCTACAAGCTGAACATTTTTGTAAAGTCAAATTAAATCAAGAAAAATTCAAATAATTCAAAGAGTGCTACTGCCCTACTAATGTCCTATAAAAATCATTTTAAAAATACAAAGATGATTTCAATTTTATTTCTCTCCAATTTTCTACTGTAGGGAATCATGTTACCCTATTTTCTGTATATTTTATTTTTGGGGAGAAAAAAAATAATTTGAATAAAACCCAAATAATTCCAAATTGAAAATAATTTCCAAAAGGACTTTGAATTTGATCCTTTTAAACTCCCAACTCATATTTCATATAATTTGAAGAAGTCATTTTATCTTCTCTCGTGAAAATCATTGAGTTGCATAAAGTTTCAGAATTGGAAATATTTTCAAATGAAATTCAAATAGTTTCAACACCCCTTTTCATTTAAATAAATGGAAGGAGTCATGTCATCTTCTCTCTAGGGTTTTGTGGTGAAAAGAATTTGAATTCATGGAGATCATAAAATGAAAAAAAATTAAATTTTGGGAAAGTCCTTTTATTCCCTCTCGTTTAACTTTCAAAAAGTTTTGAATTCACTCACTTTCAGTCAATCAATCACACAACAATCAACCAAACAATCAAATCTATCTATTTAATATAACATTCCAAAATTTAGAATTTTGGGATGTTACAAACCTATGAAACTCGTCCTCGAGATTCGGAGAGGCTAGAAAGAAATAGGTTAGGTTCGGGGTCTTCTCAAAATCCATCGATCATCACAGGGGGGTCTGGGGTGCTACCACCCTTATAAGCATGGTTACGGTTCCATCAAAACTTATATACTCCATCCTTATTGTTGACAGCGTCGGTCTTCTTAGATCTAGGGAAATTCCATCTCTAGGCTCTTCCTGTAGTGGCATAACCTTTATCGCAATTATTGTGTCCCTTTATCTTGGTAAGGTTATTCTGAGACTGGGTCTTCTTAGCTGACGGGTCTGGCGCCAATACTAAACAACTATCGATGTCTCATGGTGGTCAACAATTTGTGGTTTCTCCTGCAGGAAAATGGGTCTGGGCTTCGTTCTCTCCGTATGGCCTACGATTGGCAGCAACTGCCTTGTACCAGGGAAAATACTTATACCATTCTAAGGTTTAAACAAGGTTTAATATAAATGCATCGCTCTACTATAGGCAAGTCATTCAGATTTGCCATCCCACATAACAAAGCGAATAATAAGAGTGAAAGTCGGTATGGTGATCAATCCATCCTGCACCCAAATCATTACCTTGTATACGGTTTAGCGAATCTCGCATTCTAACACTTGGTCATCCTCACAAGCATTGCAGAATTTCTCTTGTCGACGAACCAAGTTTGGATAAATCCATGGATTCTGCAAGCTAGACAAACAATCTATCGTTGCTTCACAACTCTCAGTTTTAGCGTAACTCCTATAGGATCGTCTGTGGGTGAGGTCGTAATCTCTTCCGGGGTTTTTCCTTCAGCAAGATTGTGCTTGCTCCTTGGCAGGTCCTGGGGCCTGTGGGTTATGGCCCATCTCGTCACTTGTAACATTGGACTTAGCATCGAGAAACTGATCATTATTCCAACTTCCAACTTCCTAGTATTCTTAAATCCATCCAATTGTACTGTCTTCCTTCCTTCTATTGGCACCAAACTAGGATATGATTACTCAGACTCATCATGAAATTTCCAGTGATCCATATTTCCAACATCATACCTCCTTTATATCCAATAGTAATTCATCTCTTCATCCTCGTGGGATATCCCACATACCGAGATAAAAACTTATACTTATGAAGCCCATACTCCCACTTATTGGAACATCATTATCCTTTTAGGGGACAAGCGTCCTTACTGAGGGAATATTGGCCATCTACGCATGGCACTTCTTCAGCCAGGAAATGTGAAACACATCATGAACTCCTGACAGTCCTTGGTGACTCCAACTTGTTGGCCACTTCTCCCATCGCTCCAAAACTCGGTATGGTCCTACAAATCTCGGGCTAACTTTCCCTTAACTCCAAATCGTTTAACTCCTCGCAGAGGGACACATGAAGACATGCTCTGTCTCCAATTTCATAGACTACCTCCTTGCATTTTTGAGTCTGCATAACTCTTACACTGGGTGAGCTACCTTGATCTATCTCGAATCAACTTAACATTCTCTTCTGACTCCCTGATCACATTTGGTCGAAGCAACTGATAGTCTCCAACTCCATCCCACATCAACGGTGTCTGCCTCCTTCTCCCATATAAAGCTTTAAACGGGGCCATCTTCAAACTGGCTTGGTAACTATTGTTGTATGAGAACTCCGCGTAAGGTAGACTATCATCCCTACTAGATCCATAATCTAGCGCACACGCTCTCAACATGTCCTCCGAATCTGATTGACTCTCTCGGTCTATCCATACATGCTGCAGATGAAAGGCTATCTTGAACTCTAGCCTAGAACCCAAAGTGCAGTGCGGTGATTCCAAAACTTTGAGGTAAGCTGTGTTCCTCTATCGTCTGATGGTCCTCGAACTCCATGCAGACATACGATCCTGGTCATATATATCTTGGCCAACCGCACTTGTATAGGTGATTTTCCTTTGGGATAAAGTGAGCCACTTTGGTCAGCGAATCAAATACTACCAGATAGAATCATATCCCGATCGGGTTCGAGAAATCCGGTAATGAAATCCATGCGAGGCTTATCCCACTTCCATTCGGTATCGGCATAGGCTATAGTAATCCTCTTTGGATTACGATGCTCGCCTTTACTCTCCGGCATACATCACCTACCACTACATACTCCATAATATCCTTCTTCATACCAGTCCACCGAAGCGCTCCTTCAAATCCAAATACATCTTGGTGTTTCGAGGTAATCGGTATGGTGAGTCATGAGCCTCTGAAGTATTAACTTCACGAACTTTGCATTATTGGGCACATATACACGGTCCTCGAACCATAAGGTGTCGTGCTCATCCTTGAAAACCTTTGGCCTTTCCTTTGCTCATCCTCTCTTTTACCTCAGTAGTCTCTTTGTCATCCTTCTGAGCTTCACGGATCTTTCCCAACAATGTAGACTGAACTTCCATTGCTGCAACAAAACCTTTGGGAACAATCTCCAACCGAAGTTCCCTGAGATCCTCGGCTAACTCCTTTGGTAATACTCCGCTTATGAGGGTATTCGTCCTTGTTTTCTTTATGGTTGTGTCCTATTTCTCCACAAAGCTTGTATGCACAAGGTTTCTTCATATCTGTCCATAAGGCCTCAACACGGGACACAAGACGAGATCTTTGCAGAGTCAACTTAAATTCTTCCCAAGTGGTTACTCTTTGCCATCCATTGATGGTTTGGTACATCCTCCACCAAGTAGCATCAACTCTTTCATAGCACTAAAGAGCATGCTGGGTCATATACTCTCCGGCTATAGTGTTATTCTTCATATGACCTTCCATGTTCTGAATCCATCGGTCCGTCTCCAATTGAATCATCGGTCCAGAAAAATATGGGTTCATCTCCATTCATCCTCTATTGGGTCCATGGGTTTTGGGGTGGGATGAGAGAGAGAGAGAGAGAGAGAGAGAGAGAGAGAGGGATGCACACAATACAAACAAAAGTTTTGAAAAAGGCAGATTTTATTTGTGGCTGTCGGGAAAAACATCAAACAAATAACAGCTCACAAACGTCGCATCTAACGTAGGTATAAAACAGGGGTTTGATCTTCTAAGGGTCAATAAATCTTCAGAGTCGCCAAAGTCTTCAAGTCTTGTTCATGTCTTCGATGGCTTCTTCCGATCATGCTTGTCCTTTTAAAGTTCTTTTGCTAGATCATCTTTGTTGACGCGAAATCTCTCATGGCGTCCTTTAATATTTCTGGAGTTGCATCCCAAACTTCTGGGTTTCATCAACCTCGACATGGACCATGATCCTCATCGCCTTCGGTTCATGACCGAGATCTTTGATGTCTCAAGGTTTTGCTCCTCTAGCTTGGCTACTTTCAGCTTACAGGTCTGAGTTCTTCACGAAATGCTTCCTTATCAAATACTGCTTCTTGTAGGTCCATCTTAACTTCTTGGTGTAACACTCCAGATCCTGGTGATACACCGGCTAAGGTTAAAACTGTTGGGGAACGTTGCAGAAAATTAAAATTTTCCTACGGTTTCACCAAGACCTATCTATGAGTTCATATAAGCAACGAGTCAAGAGAGAGAGTTTGCATCTACATACCACTTGTAGATCGAGTACGGAAGCGTTCGAGGGAGTGGTGATGATGAAGACGTTCCCAACGTGATTCCGATCACCGATGACCAAAGTGCTTTGAAAGGACAGCACTCCGTGTTCAACACACGTGCACGGAGACGATGGCGTCTCCTCCGTCTTGATCCAGCAAGGGAGAAGGAGAGGTTGAGGAAGACAACTCCAATGGCAACCTGACGGTGTGGTGCAATTGGTGCAGAGGTTCTCCGGCCAGGGCTTCGCCAAGCACACGCGGAGAAAGAGAGGAGTTGGGGAGGGAGGGCTGCGCCTTCAATGGTGTGTTCAGCCCTCCCCACCCCTCTATTTATAGGAGGAGAGGGCAAGGGGCCGGCCATCTAGGGGAACCCTAGATGGGGCGGCTGACCAAAGGGAGGAGGGAGGGTGGCTTGCCCCCAAGCTAGGGGCCCCCCCTTTTTTCCTTAGGGTTTCCTCCCTTGCCCTAGCCGCATGGGCTCAGGTGGGAGGCGCGCCCAGCCACCGTGGGCTGGCTCCCTCTCCCACTTAGCCCATGTGGCCCCAGGGGTGGCCCCTCGGTGGACCTCCGAAACCTCCCGGTGGCCCGGTACTTTCACCGGTAAGCCCGAAACTTTCGAGTCCGTTTAACCACTTTCCATATATAAATCTTTACCTCAGGACCATTCCGAACTCCTCGTGACGTCAGGGATCTCATCAGGACTCGAAAAACATTCGGTAATCACATACTTGTCTTCCTATTAACCCTAAGCGTCAAGAACCTTAAGTGTGTAGACCCTACGGGTTCGGGAGACATCTTGAACATGACCGAGACTGCCTCAAGTCAATAACCAACAGCGGGATCTGGATACCCATGTTGGCTCCCACATGCTCCTCGATGTTGTCATCGGATGAACCACGATGTCAAGGGTTCAAGTAACCTGTATTCTATTCCCTTTGTCCGAGACGGTATGTTACTTGCACGAGACTCGATCGTCGGTATCCCAATACCTCGTTTAGTCTCAATTCACGGCAAGTCACTTTACTCGTACCGCAATGCATGATCCGTGACCAGACACTTGATCACTTTGAGCTCATTATGATGATGCATTACCGAGTGGGCGGTGATACCTCTCCGTGTCACGGAGTGACAAATCGATCTCGATCCGTGTCAACCCAATGGACACTTTCGGAGATACCTGTAGTGCACCTTTATAGTCACCCGATTACGTTGTGGCGTTTGATACACCCAAAGCACTCCTACGGTATCCGGGAGTTACACGATCTCATGGTCTAAGGAAGAGATACTTGACATTGGAAAAGCTCTAGCAAAGCGAACTACACGATCTTGTGCTATGCTTAGGATTGGGTCTTGTCCATCACGTCATTCTCCTAATGGCGTGATCCGATATCAATGACATCCGATGTCCATAGTCGAAACCATGACTATCTGTTGACCAACGAGCTAGTCAACTAGAGGCTTACTAGGGACGTATTGTAGTCTATGTATTCACACGTGTATTACGATTTACGGATGTCTGATTTATAGCATGAACAAAAGACAATTATCATGAACAAGGAAATATAATAATAATGCTTTTATTATTGCCTCTAGGGCATATTTCCAACAGTCTCCCACTTGCACTAGAGTCAATAATCTAGTTACATTGTGATGAATCGAACACCCATAGAGTTACGGTGTTGATCATGTTTTGCCCAAGGAGAGGTTTAGTCAGCGGATCTGCGATATTCAGATCCGTATGCACTTTACAAATTTCTATGTCTCCATCTTGAACATTTTCACGGATGGAGTTGAAGCGGCGCTTGATGTGCCTGGTCTTCTTGTGAAACCTGGGCTCCTTGGCAAGGGCAATAGCTCCAGTGTTGTCACAGAAGAGTTTGATCGGCCCCGACGCATTGGGTATGACTCCTAGGTCGGTGATGAACTCCTTCACCCAAATTGCTTCATGCGCTGCCTCCGAGGCTGCCATGTACTCCGCTTCACATGTAGATCCCATACGGCGCTACGCTTGCGGCTGCACCAGCTCAACGCTCCACCATTCAACATATACGCATTATCCGGTTTGTGACTTTGAGTCATTCCGGATCTGTGTCGAAGCTAAGCGTCGGCGTAACCCTTCTGACGAGCTCTTCGTCACCTCCATAAACGAAACATGGCCTTTGTCCTTTTGGTACTTTAGGATATTCTTGACCGCTGTCCGGTGTTCCTTGCCGGGATTACTTTGGTACCTTCCTACCAAACTTACGCCAAGGTTTACATCAGTGCGGTACACAGCATGGCATACATAATAGATCCTATGGCTGAAGCATAGGGATGACACTCATCTCTTCTTTATCTTTTGCCGTGGTCGGGCATTGAGCTGGGCTCAATCTCACACCTTGCAATCTGAGCAAGAACCCTTTCTTGGACTGATCCATTTTGAACTTCTTCAAAATCTTATCAAGGTATGTGCTTTGTGAAAGACCTATGAGGCGTCTCGATCTATCTCTATAGATCTTGATGCCTAATATATAAGCAGCTTCTCCAAGATCCTTCATTGAAAACTTTTATTCAAGTAGGCCTTAATGCTGTCCAAGAGTTCTATATCATTTCCCATCAAAAGTATGTCATCTACATATAATATGAGAAATGCTCTGAGCTCCCACTCACTTTCTTGTAAATGAGGCTTCTCCATAAATCTGCATAAACCCAAACGCTTTGATCATCTCATCAGCGAATGTTCCAACTCGAGATGCTTGCACCAGCCCATAAATGGAGCAATGGAGCTTGCATACTTTGTCGACATTCTTAGGATCGACAAAACCTTCCGGCTGCATCATATACAGCTCTTCCTTAAGATATCCGTTAAGGAACGCTGTTTTGACGTCCATCTGCCATATCTCATAATCATAGTATGCGGCAATTGCTAACATGATTCGGACGGACTTAAGCTTCGCTACGGGTGAGAAAGTCTCATCATAGTCAATCCCTTGAACTTGCCGATAACCCTTAGCGACAAGTCGAGCTTTATAGATGGTGACATTACCATCCGCGTCCGTCTTCCTCTTAAAGATCCATTTATTTTCTATCGCTCGCCGATCATCGGGCAAATCTGTCAAAGTCCATACTCTGTTTTCATACATGGATCCTATCTCGGATTTCATGGCTTGAGCCATTTGTTGGAATCCGGGCCCGCCATCGCTTCTTCATAGTTCGAAGGTTCACCGTTGTCTAACAACATGATTTCCAGGACAGGGTTGCCGTACCACTCTGGTGCGGAACGTGTCCTAGTGGACCTACGAAGCTCAGTAGCAACTTGATCCGAAGTACCTTGATCATCATCATTAATTTCCTCTTCAGTTGGTGTGGGCATCACAGGAACATTTTCCTGAGCTGCATCACTATCCCGTTCAAGAGGTAGTACTTCATCGAGTTCTACTTTCCTCCCACTTACTCCTTTCACGAGAAACTCTTTTTCAAGAAAGGTTCCGTTCCTGGCAACAAAGATCTTGCCTTCGGATCTAAGGTAGAAGGTATATCCAAGGGTTTCCTTAGGGTATCCTATGAAGACGCATTTTTCCGGCTTGGGTTCGAGCTTTTCAGGTTGAAGTTTCTTGACATAAGCATCGCATCCCCAAACTTTTAGAAACGACAGCTTAGGTTTCTTCCCAAACCATAATTCATACGGTGTCGTCTCAACGGACTTAGACGGTGCCCTATTTAAAGTGAATGTAGCTGTCTCTAGAGCGTATCCCACAAAAGATAGCGGTAAATCGGTAAGAGACATCATAGACCGCACCATATCCAATAGAGTGCGATTACGACGTTCGGACACACCGTTATTGCTGAGGTGTTCCAGCGTGAGTTGTGAAACGATTCCACATTTTCTTAAGTGTGTGCCAAATTCGTGACTTAAATATTCTCCTCCACGATCTGATCGTAAGAATTTTATCTTTCGGTCACGTTGATTCTCTACCTCATTCTGAAATTCCTTGAACTTTTCAAAGGTCTCAGACTTGTGTTTCATCAAGTAGACATACCCATATCTACTCAAGTCATCCGTGAGAGTGAGAACATAACGATATCCTCCGCGAGCCTCAACACTCATTGGACCACACACATCGGTATGTACGATTTCCAATAAGTTGGTTGCTCGCTCCATTGTTCCGGAAAACGGAGTCTTGGTCATCTTGCCCATGAGGCATGGTTCGCATGTGTCAAATGATTCATAATCTAGAGACTCGAAGTCCATCGGCATGGAGCTTCTTCATGCGCTTGACACCAATGTGACCAAAGGCGGCGATTACCACAAGTATGTGGGACTATCGTTATCAACTTTACATCTTTTGGTATTCACACTATGAACATGTGTAATATTACGTTCGAGATTCACTAAGAATAAACCATTGACTATCGAACATGACCATAAAACATTTCTCTCATATAAATAGAACAACCATTATTCTCGGATTTAAATGAGTAGCCATCTCGTATTAAGCGAGATCCGGATACAATGTTCATGCTCAAACTTGGCACCAAATAGCAATTATTAAGGTTTATAACTAATCCCGTAGGTAAATGTAGAGGTAGCGTGCCGACGGCGATCACATCGACTGGAACCATTCCCAAGCGCGCGCATCGTCACCTCGTCCTTCGCCGATCTCCGCTTATTCCGCAGCTCCTGTTGTGAGTTACAAATATGAGCAACGGCACGGTATCAAATACCGGGAGTTACTACAGTACTGGTAAGGTACACATCAATTACATGTATATCAAATATACCTTTAGTGTTGCCGGCCTTCTTGTCCGCTAAGTATTTGGGGCAGTTCCGCCTAAAGGACCCTTCCCTTGCAATAAAAGCACTCTGGCCTCAGGTTTGGGTCCATTCTTTGACTTCTTCTTCTTCCGGTAACTTGCTTACCGGGCGCAGCAACTCTCTTTGCCGTCCTTCTTGAAGTTCTTCCGCCCTTGCCCTTCTTGAACTTAGTGGTCTTATTGACCATCAACACTTGATGTTCTTTCTTGATTTCAACCTCTGCTGACTTCAGCATTGAGAATACTTCGGGAATGGTCTTCACCATCCCACGCATATTGTAGTTCATCACAAAGCTCTTGTAGCTTGGTGGGAAGCATTGAAGGATTCTGTCAATGACCGCCCTCGTCGGGAGGTTTATGTCCGGATGGACAAAGGCGGTGATGCAACCCGGACATTTTGAGTATGTGCTCACCAGCGTGAACTGTTTTCCTCCATCTTACAACTATAGAACTTGTCGGAGACTTCATATCTCTCGACCCGGCATGAGCTTGAAAAACCAGTTTCAGCTCCTCGAACATCTCATTATGCTCCGTGTTGCTCAAAAGCGCTTTTGGAGCCCGGTTCTAGGCTGTAAAGCATGCCGCACCGAACGAGGGAGCAATCATCGGCCGAGACTGCCAAGCGTTCATAACGTCTTGGTTCTCTCGGGATGGGTGCTTCACCTAGCGGTGCTTCTAGGACATATTGTTTCTTGGCAGCTATGAGGATGATCCTCGGGTTAGGACCCAGTCCGTATAGTTCTTTGCCATCATCTTTCGACTTGGTTTTCTCTAGGAACGCGTTGAAGTTCATGGTGACATGAGCGTTGGCCATTTGATCTACAAGACATATTATAAAGATTTTAGACTATTGTTCATGATAATAAAGTTCATCTAATCAAATTATTAATGAACTCCCACTTAGATTAGACATCCCTCTTAGTCATCTAAGTGTTACACGATCCGAGTCGACTAGGCCGTGTCCGATCAACACGTGAGACGGACTAGTCATCGTCGGTGAACATTCTCATGTTGATCGTATCTTCCATACGACTCGTGTTCGACCTTTTCGGTCTCCGTGTTCCGAGGCCATGTCTGCACATGCTAGGCTCAAATCAAGTTAACCCTAAGTGTTTACTGCGTGTGTAAATCTGTCTTACACCCGTTGTATGTGAACGTAAGAATCCATCACACCCGATCAACACGTGGTGCTTAGAAATGACGAAGTGTAGCAACGGTGCAACGATTAGGGAGAACACTTCTTGAAATTTTTAAGGGATCATCTTATTTACTACCGTCGTTCTAAGTAAACAAGATGCATAATCATAATAAACATCACATGCAATTATAAAGTAGTGACATGATATGGCCAATATCATATAGCTCCTTGATCTTCATCTTCGGGCTCCATGATCATCCTGTCACCGGCATGACACCATGATCTCCATCATCATGATCTCCATCATCGTGTCTTCATGAAGTTGTCACGCCTAACGACTACTTCTACTTCTATGGCTAACGCGTTTAGCAATAAAGTAAAAGTAAGTTACATGGCGTTTCTTCAATGACACGCAGGTCATACAAAAATAAAGACAACTCCTATGGCTCCTGCCGGTTGTCATACTCATCGACATGCAAGTCGTGATTCCTATTACAAGAACATGATCTCATACATCACAATATATCATCATTCATCACAACTTGGCCATATCACATCACATGACAATTGCTGCAAAAACAAGTTAGACGTCCTCTAATTGTTGTTGCATCTTTTACGTGGCTGCAATTGGGTTCTAGCAAGAACGCTTTTCTTACCTACGAATAACCACAACGTGATCTTGTCAACTTCTATTTACCCTTCATAAGGACCCTGTTCATCGAATCCGCTCCAACTAAAGTGGGAGAGACAGACACCCTTGACCACCTTATGCAACTAGTGCATGTTAGTCGGTGGAACCGGTCTCACGTAAGAAAACGTGTAAGGTTGGTCCGGGCCGCTTCATCCCACAATACCGCGGAAGCAAGATACGACTAGTAACGGCAAGTAAGTTGACAAGATCCACGCCCACAACAAAATTGTGTTCTACTCGTGCAAAGAGAACTACGTATAGACACGCTCATGATGCCACTTGTTAGGGGAACGTTGCGAGAAAATTAAAATTTTCCTACGGTTTCACCAAGACCTATCTATGAGTTCATCTAAGCAACGAGTCAAGAGAGAGAGTTTGCATCTACATACCACTTGTAGATCGAGTCACGGAAGCGTTCGAGGAGTGGTGATGATGAAGACGTTCCCAACGTGATTCCGATCACCGATGACCAAAGTCTTTGAAAGGATGACACCTCCGTGTTCAACACACGACGGGACAATGGCGTCTCCTCCGTCTTGATCCAGCAAGGGAGAAGGAGAGGTTGAGGAAGACAACTCCAATGGCAGCACGACGGTGTGGTGCAATTGGTGCAGAGGTTCTCCGATAGGGCTTCGCCAAGCACACGCGGAGAAAGAGAGGAGTTGGGGAGGGGAGGGGCTGCGCCTTCAATGGTGTGTTCAGCCCTCCCCCCCACCCCTCTATTTATAGGAGGAGAGGGCAAAGGGGCCGGCCATCTAGGGGGAACCCTAGATGGGGGCGGCGGCCAAAGGGGAGGAGGGGAGGGTGGCTTGCCCCCCAAGCTAGGGGGCGCCCCCCCTTTTTTTTCCTTAGGGTTTCCCCTCCCCTTGCCCTAGCCGCATGGGCCTAGGTGGGGAGGCGCGCCCAGCCCACCAGGGGCTGGCTCCCTCTCCCACTTAGCCCATGTGGCCCCCCGGGAGGGGTGGCCCCTCCCGGTGGACCTCCGGAAACCTCCCGTGGCCCCTGCATTTTACCCAGTAAGCCCAAACTTTCCGGAGTCCGTTTAACCACTTTCCATATATAAATCTTTACCTCCGGACCATTAGGAACTCCTCGTGATGTCCGGGATCTCATCCGGACTCAACAACATTCGGTAATCACATACTTGTCTTCCTATTAACCCTAAGCGTCACCGAACCTTAAGTGTGTAGACCCTACGGGTTCGGGAGACATCTGGAACATAATGACCGAGACTGCCTCAAGTCAATAACCAACAGCGGGATCTGGATACCCATGTTGGCTCCCACATGCTCCTCGATGTTGTCATCGGATGAACCACGATGTCAAGGGTTCAAGTAACCCGTATTCTATTCCCTTTGTCGACGGTATGTTACTTGCCCGAGACTTCGATCGTCGGTATCCCAATACCTCGTTTAGTCTCGTTATCGGCAAGTCACTTTACCGTACCGCAATGCATGATCCCGTGACGGACACTTGATCACTTTGAGCTCATTATGATGATGCATTACCGAGTGGGCCCAGTGATACCTCTCCGTAATACGGAGTGACAAATCCGATCTCGATCCGTGTCAACCCAATGGACACTTTCGGAGATACCTGTAGTGCACCTTTATAGTCACCCGCCACGTTGTGACGTTTGATACACCCAAAGCACTCCTACGGTATCCGGGAGTTACACGATCTCATGGTCTAAGGAAGAGATACTTGACATTGGAAAAGCTCTAGCAAAACGAACTACACGATCTTGTGCTATGCTTAGGATTGGGTCTTGTACATCACGTCATTCTCCTAATGACGTGATCCCGTTGTCAATGACATCCGATGTCCATAGTCAGGAAACAATGACTATCTGTTGACCAACGAGCTAGTCAACTAGAGGCTTACTAGGGACGTATTGTAGTCTATGTATTCACACGTGTATTACGATTTCCGGATAATACAGTTATAGCATGAACAAAAGACAATTATCATGAACAAGGAAATATAATAATAATGCTTTTATTATTGCCTCTAGGGCATATTTCCAACAAAAACTTCATATTGCTGATAGGTGCTCCATCAGCCTTCTACCATCCAATCCTTCCATGCATATGCATGGTTAACTCCGCACGGTGACAATAGCATAAGCGGCGATAACATCATGGATAGCCGTGTTTCTGCTCTTGTCATTTCCATGAGCTATCTCTCCATAGTTGATATCTCCTGCCTTAGGGTTTTCCTTGACAGAACTTTGAGTTCTTATGCTCCATGTTCCGGTCTTTCTCCGATACACCTTGCTCTCGGGTAGTGATAGCTTCCATAGTCAGCCAAGCTCCATAAGGGTAGCCTTCCTAGGTCATAAAAATCTGGGAATTCTTCAGAGCCTTCAAAATCTCCTATTCTTCGGAGTCTTCAACCACTTTAGTTTCCATTATCATAATGTATGGTAAAATCCTCTTCATTCCGAATGGTCTTAGTTGTCCGATATCTTGTACTTCTTGAAGAGGTCTCATCCGTCGAATCTTCGTGTGGCAAAAAGGGAGAAGGGGTATGGTCTCACTAAAAGGGAATTTTTTTTTGAATAAGCTCAGAAGAGAAGAGAGGTAAAAGATCCTTTTGAAAATGAAGTTGCAGAGAAAAATCTTTCCTATGGGCTTGCCAGTTTCTAGGGGTCACGTCCCCATACCAACATGTGCTCGATACCATCTTCTAGCGACCCGACCTCAGACGGTCAAGTCTTCGTGCTTAAGTGTCATCCTCGGATCGGTATCTTTGACACACACAAGATTTCGAGGATTTATAACAGAGGTAAATCACATGTATAAAGTAACGTAAAATATTATTACCTCAGTCCAAATAGCGGAAGTAACAAGGTTGTGGATTCCCATCAACACCAACGGCAAAGTTGAG
This sequence comes from Aegilops bicornis, assembly GCA_021605145.1. NCBI lineage: Eukaryota > Viridiplantae > Streptophyta > Magnoliopsida > Poales > Poaceae > Aegilops > Aegilops bicornis. The sequence goes on along the minus strand of JAHIAL010000009.1, from coordinate 961,257 downwards.
TGTAGAAATCGTAACCCTAATGTATCACTTACTCGTCGTAAGAAAATCCGGCAACATGAGACGTTGCAGCAGTACATTGAATATACTGGCAAATTCACACCATAGGATAATGATGAATAAAGGCTATAACTACATGCATATATGGCTGGTGGAAAAGCTCTATGTTTATAATGTTTTTGCGATAAGCCAATTTTTCCCTACTGCAAAGGAATATATTTTATTTAACTACAAAGTTGGTTGAAAATATTGAGAAGGTAAACCCCCTCTCAATCCCAATTAAAAGTAATCATTAACAACCCAACACATTAATTAAGTAACATGATGAGATCAACATGATAATCCAAGAACTAGATACTCAAGATGTCCATAACCGGGGACACGGCTAATCATGATTAGTTTGTACACTCTGCAGAGGTTTGTGCACTTTTCCCTACAAGACTCGATCTCCTCCGTTGGATTTCTCGCACTACATGGTGTTTGAGAAACAGATGACCAACACACAGTCTTTCAGAAGCGTTAGCACCTTACGATGGGTAGACCGGTACACCTACATCCCCTTAATCAACCATTGTAAGAGTTCACACGACTTAAGTAACTATGCTAGAGCCCATAATAGCTTGTGGCTGCACACAAAAGTTTCTAGCATGAATAATTTTATGATCCCTTTGAGCCTGGGTGGCAGTCCATAGGAGAATCACACGGTACCCCGGGATTTCCAAAAAATACAGGCAATCACTGGATTCCCCAGGTGCCTCAATCTACCCAGATGTGTATTTAAGTTGCCACCTTAAGTTGAACCATTCATTAACAATCTCACATCTATCATGGATACACTCAAACCCAATCCACGTCTACGAGCATAGCATAGCATTGTAGGCAACGTAATAGTAACTCCCAAGGTTTGAATGCAGAGCAATAAGTTCCTACCTCATCAACTACTTCCCAATACCCACATGTTATCAATCCTACTCATGCTATGTTTGAGGGTGAAACTAATGCATAAAAACTAGGTATGAAAGGGATATGATCAAAGTGTGAACTTGCCTGTACTGTTGATGAAGATGATTCGCACTCAACACTCTTGGTAGTCCTACTCGTCACACTCCGGTCAATCTATCGTAAGGAATCAATAGTAACCACACATGAGTAATCACTCAAAATATAAGAAAGAACGAAGAAAACAATTCAGAAAACATCGAAACCAAGCAAATAATTCTTGCAACATAAAACAATTTCTAACAGTACCAAAATTATGTGAATTTGGCCTTATCAGAAAGTTTAGGTCAAGAGCTTCGATTTGCAAAAAGAATCAACTCAAACGGAGTTATAAAACTCGAGTTACGATCAAACAAAGTTTGAATTCAAATCTGATCTAATTCAAATTTTAAAATTTCAAAAACTTGTTTAAGTTGTTTTACTGGATAGAGGAGATCATAACAAAGACGTGGGCGTTGGTTTCGTTGAATTTGGATGAACGAGTAAAAAGATGTGATAGATTGAAGATCAGGGACTAAACTGTGAAGAAACTAATTACATACGGGTCCCTGGCTAAAATTAAAAAGAAAAAGAAAAGGACTAAATAATGAACGTTCGTTACAGAATGCTAACGAACGAATCCGTTCGCTGCGATGAGTTAAACAGTGACCGTTCGCAAATTAACTGGATTATATATAAAAAACGGGTTTTACAGAAAACCAGAGAAACCGAAAATAAACCGGTCTTAGGTTCGGTTTAGTACTGGTTCGCATCGGTTTGACCTCGACGGCGACGGCGGCTAGATCGGCGGCGGAATCGGCGGCGGCGGCTCTCCGGCGAGGCGGGGCAAGGCGGCGCAGGTGTTGGCGGCGCGCGGTGCGGAACGGCTGCGGGCTCCGGCGGGATGCGGCGTGAGGGGAGGAGAGGAGGCGGGGCCCGGGGCTCCGGATTTATAGGAGGGAGGGGACAGGCGGCGACTTGCAGAAGGGGCAAGGCGCGGGCGGCGACCAAGTCAGCCACGTCGGCGATGGCGTGCGCCTACCGGACTCCCGAGCGGAGTCCGCTCGAGGACGGGCGACAAGCGAAGCGGGCTGGCCCTCATTGAGACAGGCCGACCAGTTCAAGGAAGGAGTTTTTTTAAATAATTTTGGAGACAGCAGAAATAAAATAAATACAAATAAAATAAAACATATAACATAGGCATATTATATATCAAAATTTCCAGAAAAAGATTTCCTACAAGCTGAACATTTTTGTAAAGTCAAATAAAATTGAGAAAAATTCAAATAATTCAAAGAGTGCTACTGCCCTACTAAAATCCAATAAAGATCATTTTAAAAATACAAAAATGATTTCAATTTTATTTCTCTCCAATTTTCTATTGTAGGGAATCATGTTACCCTATTTTCCGTATATTTTGTTTTTGGAGACAAAAAATAATTTGAATAAAATCCAAATAACTCCAAATTGAAAATAATTTTCAAAAGGACTTTGAATTTGATCATTTTAAACTCCCAACTCATATTTCATATAATTTGAAGAAGTCATTTTATCTTCTCTCGTGAAAATCATTGAGTTGCATAAAGTTTCAGAATTGGAAATATTTTCAAATGATATTCAAATATTTTCAACACCCTTTTTCATTTAAATAAATGGAAGGAGTCATGTCATCTTCTCTCCAGGGTTTTGTGGTGGAAAGAATTTGAATTCATAGAGATCATAAAATGAAAAAATGAAAGTTTGGGAAAGTCCTTTTATTCCCTCTTGTTTAACTTTCAAAAAGTTTTGAATTCACTCACTTTCAGTCAATCAATCACACAACAATCAACCAAACAATCAAAGTTTAATATAACATTCCAAAATTTAGAATTTTGGGATGTTACAGTAACGCCCCAGCCACAACCCTGGCTCCAGGACGTTATGCCCGGAGAGATCTAGACTGGCCTCACATAACAGTACTAGTCTTTCCTACGCACTTTTCTCCTAACACTTGAGCACCCAGAATCAATTTTTCAGGTGGTCCCTCAATCCTTAAATTGGTCCAAGCAAGGCACACTTAACTTTTAGGTTCCGTGTGAATGGGCTTCAGGAAAAGAATGAATTCCTTGTCGATATGAGTCGTCTATCATTCTATTAAGCAGGATGTTACAATGCACCCCAACTCAATGTAACTGACGCCCTCATCGGCCTAGCAAGAACGTTCCATCTTAGCACACGTCTATGCGTCCCAGTGTTAGAATCTGCATGTGCACATGTCGTGTGCCACGATGGGCCACACTCGCTATGTCCATGCCTAGTCCACTGACCTGCACGTGCCTGTGTAGCCGCGAGGGTCGTCTCGGGTAACATTTGTAATGGCCCGGCCGCAACCATGCCTAGAGGCATCTAGACTACCCCCCCCCCCCTCTGCACATACCAACACTAGTCTTTCGTACACACTTTGTGCTCACTTGTGCACACCCAGAATCCACTTCTTAATCGGTCACCAAAAGGTTAACTATTGTTCTTAGTAAAAATTAGTGAGTTCGCCCCTTTAAGTACTATGATCGGATATACAATGTGAATTAACTATATAAAATTAAGTAACGCTGCTTGCTAGAAAGACAGCTATCATTTGCCTTTTAAACATTTACATTTTTGTTATTTTTTTAGTGTATTTGGCTTCTCTCAGAATACTCCTAAAGATCATGATGGAAGTACTTGGATTTATCTTTTTAGTACATTTTCTTATAGATCTATGCCTTTTGTTTTATGTCATGCACCTTCTACCTTTCAAAATTCATGACAGCGATATTAACGGATTTCTGTGAAAATATTGTTATAGCATTTATTGATGGTTTTTCAGCCTATGAAACTTCATTCGATAGCTGATACAATGTTAATAAATTTTGTAGTGCTGTGAAGATACAAGCCTTGCCGGAAATGAAAGAAGTGTAACTTCATGGTAAACAAAGGTATTGTTCTTGAACATAAAACTTTAGTTAGATGTATATGACTTGATAAAGCTGAGGTAGAAGCTATTATTCCATTAGTACCTATTTATGGATTTATTTTAGTACAGTTTCCGCCACAACCTGCAGGCATCATCCAGCTAACTCTGAAAAAATTGGGCATTTCGGAAAATCGTTCACAGGGAATCATTGTAATAATATTGAAAGATTACATATTCTAGTTATAATTCTATCAAAATGCATCCATAAAGAGACATCTCACTTTCTGATGACCCAACATTGATATTTTAGTTGCACATCCTTGTTTTGAGCTTACTCCCAGCAAACTAGCCAAACTTTTGATTCCCAAGGTACAATTTTTTTCAACTCCATTTCATTTCTTCGGAAACTGAATAACCTACCACACACAAACTTTTCGAACTTCAGTTCATCGTTTATTTACGGCGACAATTACCTGGAAGAAGATAGGTGCCTGCACATAGATCCAAAGGACATAATAAGACAGTGACATATATATGTTTGTGTATGTTGATCAACCAGTTTAAAAAAGGAATAAGTGAAATCTGCATTGATCTATTCATTGTTGAGGTAAACTTTACTCCACCATTATAGATCTGTAATCATGGACTATGCAACTACTATCTATGGTCCAAAAAATAGTCCATATATAGATTATGTTTAAGTCATAATTTATAAAGTTTGACCAAGTTTATTGAGACTTGGTCAAACAATAGTTTAAATGAGGGGGTATTGGTTAACTTAACTAACAAAGATTGATATAAAACACATTTAATAATGTGAATAGAAACTTACTATTGGACCGTTATTTGTAGAAGTTAAATAACAAGACACTTTCTGAAAAATGTGCTGATTGAGTACACAAAATTGTAGTGAAGTCATGCATCTAAGAGGTTTACTTACAAACTGTTGGAGATTTCCTGTTTACGTGGGGAACAGTGATGAGTAGGAGGAACACTAGCAACACCAACATAGTAATAATCCCGTTAAGTATATTATATCTCCTCTTCCTATCAGATCAGTCTTTTGGGATAGTTGGTTGATAGGAATATCTAACATGGTATCAAGGCTGAGGTATTGGGCTCAAGTCTCAGTCTCTGCATTTTCTCCAATCATTTACCCATGCCCTATATTCAATATCCATGTCGGATGTTTGAGGGGGGGGGGGGATGTTAAGTATATTATATGTCCTCTTTCTATCAGAACGGTCTTTGGGATAGTTGGTTGATAGGAATATCAAACAAAACGGAGGCGATAGAACGGGTCTTTGGGATAGTTGGTTGATAGGAATATCAAACAAAACCGAGGCCCGCTGCTTGTCGACATCTTCGCAGTCACAAGATCAACTATGTACCAAGGCACTCGGCAAAGGATCAAATTGCTGATAGCTTGTCACGGTCCTGACTTATATAATAGCTTTAGAGTGAGCTTTTTAGCACAACTGTATGGGCTGTATGGATGATTTAGCTACATGGTCCTTTGTGGAGGCTCTTGCGCTCTTGAAACTGTAGCCCTAAGGTTCACAAGCCCTGTTCTTGTGCAGTGAACTGTTTTGGACCACGGCCGAACCGTAGTCTAGTTAAGTATCATAGATATAACAAAATACTAACAAATTTCATCTGAATTCATTTTTTTCTAGGTCCTTGGTATTAAAAAAATCATCTACTGTTTTTTTTGAAACAACTCCTTGGCCTCCTCCTCACATATTCTCCCATGGACGCTATCAAAAAGTTGGTGTGCCAAGCACAAGGAGATGGCTGATATGGAGTATTTGAGATGCCGTGCTAGTTAAACTACCTGATGGGGCGATAGTACTACATCTGGTCAAACCAAGGACAAGTATGTTTACGTGAGTTGACGTGAAGGTGGTCTGGAGACTGAGTAATCGAGATAACCAGTCGTCATTGAATCAAATAACATTCAATTCATGTACAACTTTCCAAAACTGGCCGTTGAAATTTTTCCGGTGAACACAAATGTGTTGGTGTGGATTTCAAAAGTAAAATGGAATGTGTTGAAGTAAAATGAAATGTGTCATCAAGGGACTGGTTTTCTGAACATAAGTCTATTTCTGAACCCTGCAACCATGCATATACGGTAAAAAAATACACTTTTTAAACTAAAAAAAAGAAGACGAAAGGAAGGTAGGCATGCTCATTGGTCACTTTGCCGCATATTACATGCATATCCATCATATATATCTTTTAAAGAAAGGTAGGTAATATATATAATACGGTAAAAAATCATGTACTTGAGAGGATTACATACATGCAGGTTGTTCGAGGGTGAGCACGGTGCTGAGTTGGATCTGGATCACCAATAACAACAGTGCAATTGTCCAAAATCTGCTGGCTGACATTTTCTCAGAGCTTGCCGTATGTAGTGCTTCTGCAGAGGCACACCACAGAAACCAAACTACACTCAATGGAGGAGGATTGGAGGCGCACGTAGCTTATATAGGTAGACTATAGGTTCTGACCTGGTTCAGGCTGGCCAGGTCAATCCGCATCCTTTGGTTTACCTGCCAGCCAGCTCGAAAACGGCAAGGGAAATCTGATTGCAAGTTGCAATATTGTACATTTTTTCCCCCACACAATCACGCCACACGCATAAGAAAAAATAGGTAGATTCCTACTGTCATATTTACTTATTTGTGCAATTGAAAGGGTGTTGCAAATCCGTACAATAGATTCAAAATGCGTGCAAAATGCCAAGAACATGCATGCATCTATAACTCGAAAATAAGAACACTTGACAATTTTTGCTTGGGAATCTACATAGGGAACAAGAGACGATAAATACAGTTAGGAGAGTAGAAGGTCAGCCCCTATGGTTGTCTCGTCTCTGCTTGGTGGTCTGTAAACTCTCCATGTCTCACTGATATACTCACAATCTGAATTGGTTGTCTCGACCAAGTATTTCAAATAATAGACCCCACTTTTACTAAGATGGTTTAAGTTTGATTATAATGGTAAGATAAGTAAGAGATTTAATTATCTATGTGCAGCTTTGTGTGAACTGACAATATCTTGCGTATGAGACGGTTTCATCTTGTCACTTCATTACCTTCAAGCCATATGGACAAGAGAATAAATGTAGTCCCTCCGTCCCAAAATAAGTTAGTACAAAGTTGAGACACTTATTTTGGGACGGAGGGAATATGTGCAGCTAAGAGATGGTGACAAGTAGGAGCATTAGGAGAGGCCTAGGTACTCCTTCCCGTTAACAAAAAATGACATCTTGGGCATGTTACTATCAATGTCAGTTTAAACATCAACATGCTCGCCCAGCTAGATGATATGGACACACATCTTACTATCTGTCTAGGAGTCCGTATGGATAATGTCTGACCGAAGAAAGAAAAAGTCCAACTCAAAAAGGGCAACAGTACTTTCCAACTCATCATGGGTCGACGATGTCATTGATCGCATCATACATTGTATTAATTCTATTTGCGAAAAGGCCAAAAGCCATATATTAAGTTGACCAACTGTTAAAATGATATCATTACAGCAAATAAAATAAATAAAGGTTTTTATCATTTATGCCACTAGTTGTGTCCCAATAAATAATTGCACTTAGGTCTTTGGGGATATCGACGTCGTCTTCCCCCTGCACTCACCGACGTCGTGTCGTGAGCGAAATTTGTTGCTGCTTCTGGACCTTTAGCTAGCGAAGCAAGGGATGCGTTGTTAACGCAGTAGCTGGAACATCATTGGTCGGAATTAGAAACACCAATGACGGCAATCTAAAACGCATATCGTCGTTCTGGGGGAGAAGGCAACAAAGAGATCTGGACGACCACCCTAGATCGGGCCAGACACATACGGGGAAACCTAACCTCGCAAGCTCCCGGCCGACGCCGAAGTTGGCCAAACATCTTTGGTCGGAGAAGGAGCCGGAGTACCAAAACACAAAGCTACGTCGTGCACTCTGCCAAAGCCTTCAGACCACCTACATATAACATGAAGACACAACTAGATTCTCCATTCCAGAAGAGCAGCGATCAGATGATCCTCCGCCCTCCTGTGGGTCGAGGACGAGGTGCACCAGGAGTTAGGGAAGAAATCATAAAGCCTACTTGATAGCCAAGTCCCGTCCCCCGCGTCGCCCTCCCTGGCGGCGACACGGGAACCGAGATCCAGCGGCCTTACACCCTTCCCACCTCCCTCCCCACCTCGCCGCCACCGGAGGAACAGCCGGCTCCCGGGATGGTGGCGGCGGGGCGACTTGGCTGGGTCCAGCACTCCCCCCCCCCCCCCCCAAATCTGACCGCTCCCTTTCGGTGGTGAGGGTCCGGATATGAGGCGGCGGCCTCGCTGGTGCGGACGGCGCTCCTCCGGCGGCGGGGAGTGCTCGTCAGTGGCGTAGGCGGATCCCCTCGGCGCTGGCAGCGAGGTCCCGGTGGGCATAGGTCATGGCGCGGGGAGGCCCCGGGCTCCCCTCGTCAGATCGGAGGCGATCCTGGTACGCTCGTGATGCATGACCTCCGGCCGGCCTGGATCTCCGGCGTACATGAGCCTGCTGATGTTGTGGCTGGTTCGGAGGTAGCGGCAGGGTGCTTGGCCGAGGAAACCCTTGGCCGCCGGTGGCGGTCACGGCGTCGATGGCGTCCCGGACGCCATTCCCTCCTTGGTGGCAGCGCGGAGGCTAAACCTCCCCTTCCTCCCCCTTCCCCGCGCCGGTGAAAACCCTAGCCCGGTGGCTAAGCGGCGGCGGCGCTGACCAAGGCCACCTTCTTGAAGGCGCCCGACTTGGGCATGGGAATGCTGGGTGTGCATGGCGAGCTTGTCCGGTTCTGGTGGCGGCCCGCTGATCATCTGCGTCGCAGCTCCGGGCGATGTCTCGGGCTGGGGTGCTTCTCTTCCGGCCGTGTCTCCGATGGGGACCTCGCCCTTCCTCACCTTGTACATGTCGTGGTGGAGCGGTACTTCATTTCACTCATTGATGGCGGCGAAGATCGGCGGCATGGCGCTGTGGAGGCTCGCCGCCCGATGCGCGGAGATGGACTTCAGCAGAGGAGGTTGATGTCTGGGCGTCATGGTGGCGTCGATGGCAGAGTGGCTGACAAGGTAGAAGCCTCAATATGATCTGAAGACGGACTGTGGAAGATGGCGGCTGACGGCACACGAGTCGTCTAACGGATTGTGCCCTGCACCGGTATGTGGCTCGGCTGGGGCTTCCGAATATGTTTCGGCTTCCGGCTTTTGATGTTAGGCTTAGGTGAGTGGTTTGGGTAGTGGCCCAGCTAACACCCCTTCATCATTTTGGATAGGAGTAGCGACATGTGTTGCCAAGATGGTGCATTCAGGCTCATTGTTGTAATACTTTGTAAGGTCCTTAAGAATAATCAATAAAGTGGCCGTATGCATCTCCCAGATGCAGAGGCCGGGGGTCATCCTTCTTTTCTAAAAAAAAGGAGTTAGGGAAACTATATTCTTGATCCACACGACATCGGCGTGGAACACAGTACCATAGCGCAGACCTGGGGTCCCCACCCCCCTTCACCGTCAAAGCGGCAACGGAGTTGGAGGGGACACATGGCCTCGCCAGTGGAAGCGGGTGAAACGTTGATGTCCAGATTTTTTTGGGAGGTGGCTAGGTCTTTTTGCGGGTATGAGACTACTGGGCTAATGGTTTGTCCAAACTTTTCTGTGGTTGGTCAGCTGACCTCACTGCGTCATTGTCGTAAACAAGAATATCTTCAAAATTTAATTAGGATCTACCACTTAATCAATAGAGAAGATAACTTAGTCAATGTAGATTATGTGATAACTTAATCCTTTGCCTCTTGTTTTATTAATATGTTTGTATATGTTCTAACGCTATAACAAGTTGGTGGTTGATATGGACTCCTGGATATGCTTTAAATGTGAACACTCGAGCGAATATCACAAGAGCATCAGGTCAAATTAAATGTGTTCATTCATGACGGTGTGGCTGAGGCAATCGCAAGTGCCATCAAAGTCCAAGTTAGTGCATTATATTTTTGACACGCAAGGTACGTCGCGTATAACTAAATATGTTTTTCTGCGCGGCTGAGGTCGACGGGGACATTGTTACTCGAAAATGCCACGAGCAATTTTCAAAGAGCGATCGTTGAATCATTATGTCATGTAGAAACAACTGAACTTGGTCAAGGTTGGGATCCGTACGACACATGTGGCTCTTGAATAAAACCTTGGCCATATGTGCTACTTTTCCAAACATAGCCATTGAATGAAACAGTGTTGTGCGGTGACGCAAAACGTCTTACGGAAATGTTGTTAGGAAACACTATATCCGGGTTCCCACTTACCAGGCCAAAAGTCATGTATTTAGAGCAAGTACAATGGAATTGGTATTGTCGAAAGATTACAAACTTCAGAAATAATTCACAAATGCATTCATGGAGAGGTTAAACCAACTGGGCTTGCCCTTTTTCTTTTGACATAGAATCGCAGGATTTAATGGTTGCAAACTTCCGGATTGTCAAAAATCACAGATGGAGAGGATTAAGTTTCCACTTATCCATCCGTGCACGCCTGCAAAGGTCCTCTTGTTGGTTGCCCCCTGATGTTGCCAAGAGCTGTGTCGGTCTAACCCCATGGTCATACTTGCTTCTTGGATGTTATCTCTAATTTCTTCGGCGTGACGGAACCTATTTTTCTTTGTATAATTATGTGTGTGACTGAGACAGGAGACGACTAATGCAACCTCGCTGCAGGCCGGCCGATTCAAACAAAAATCAGTCAAAGTCAACTAGTGCAACTTGTCAAAAGCTGATGTTGCACTAATATATTGTACTAACTCACAGCATCATACGCACCACATGTCCTTTCTCAAGTTCGTTGCTCTCACTCCTCTTCAGTACATCTAACTAGGCATGGTCCCTCTATATATGAACAAGCTACCATGAACCAAGTGTTCATTCAGCAAACAAGCAAAAAAAAATGCCTCGTCTAGCCACACATAAGCTGCTTCTGCGGCTTGTTTTCACCATGATTCCTTTCTTAATCCTTCTTCCCTGCATGCACTCCACTGATCTGGATGCACTTCTCTGCCTCAAGTCCCAGCTCTCTGACCCCTCGCGAGCGCTAGCTTCTTGGAGCAATGCGTCTCTCACGCCCTGCGGTTGGCAAGGAGTGAGATGCAGCTCGCTTAACGCGTCTCGCGTGGTTTCATTAGACCTCGGGTCGCTAAACCTCACCGGTCAAATATTTCCCTGCGTCGCGCAGCTTGATTTCCTTGACAGAATCCACATGCCAAATAACCATCTCACTGGCCACATCTCCGCCGACATCGGGCGGTTGACCCGGCTCACATACCTCAACCTTAGCATGAACTCCCTGGTTGGTTCCATCCCTGATGCCATATCTTCCTGCTCTCAACTCGAGACCATAAGCCTCGAGAGCAACTCCCTTGAAGGTGAGATCCCGCAAGCTCTCGCTGAGTGTTTGCTTCTCCGGCAAATTGTTCTCAGTAACAACAATCTTCAGGGAAGCATCCCATCCAGGTTCGGTTTTCTTCCCAACCTTTCTGTGCTATCGCTCACTAGCAACATGCTCACTGGAAACATTCCAGAGGTTTTGGGGAGTAGCGGTTCTCTCACGTCAGTGAATCTAAGAAATAACAGCCTCGGTGGAGGAATCCCTCCTGCCCTGTTCAATAGCACAACCGTTTCCTACATAGATATGTCACATAATAACCTATCAGGATCTATCCCGCCTTTCCTTCAAACCTCTGCACCACTGCAATTCCTCTCACTAACTAAAAACTACCTCTCTGGGGGCATTCCTTCTTCAATTGGAAACATGTCTTCCCTATCTTCCCTTCAGCTTGCTCAAAACAACTTCCAAGGAAGCATTCCAGAGAGCTTAGGTAAGATATCAGGTTTGCAAGTACTAAACTTGAAAGATAACAATTTGTCGGGCATCGTCCCTCTAGCAATTTACGCAAACACTTCCCTTACTTATCTTAGCCTTAGTCTCAACCAACTTGTTGGTAGAATTCCTGCGGACATTGGCTACACTCTTCCAAACATCACAGAGTTGATACTAGGAGGAAACCAATTGGATGGCCCAATTCCCGCTTCATTGGGCAACGCATCAAACCTCCAAAATTTAGACCTTCGTCAAAATTCACTCACTGGGGTTATTCCTCCATTGGGACACTTGAGCAAGTTGAAAATTCTAGATGTGGGTACAAACATGCTTAAATCTGGAGATTGGACTTTCTTGTCTTCTCTAACAAATTGTACTAAACTAAAGATGTTGTGTCTGGATTTTAACGGCCTTGGGGGGACAATGCCTACTTCTTTTGGTGATCTTTCAAACACCTTAGAGGTGCTTCTCCTATCTGAAAACCAACTGACTGGTGAAATACCTTCAGAGATAGGAAAACTCAAAGGCCTAACTGCTCTTGTAATGCAAATTAATTCACTCTCAGGGCGCATTCCTGTTACCCTTGGAAATCTTGTAAATATGTCACTACTAAGCTTATCCCACAATAAACTTTCTGGAGAAATCCCACAATCAATTGGGAAACTAGAGCGACTCACTGAACTTTATCTCATGGAAAATAATTTGACTGGTCAAATACCTCCTAGTTTGGAAGGATGTAAAAATTTGCTGTTGCTGAACCTTTCTTCCAATAAGTTATTTGGAAGCATTCCGTCAGAACTCTTTTCCATTTCAACACTTTCTAAAGGTTTGGATCTTTCCTATAACCAACTCAGTGGGAACATACCTACTCGGATAGGTAGTTTGATGAATTTGAATTCACTTAGTATATCCAACAACCAATTATCAGGTGAGATTCCTTCCGCACTCGGCCAATGCCTTCTTTTGCAATCTCTCTCTTTGGAGGCAAATTTGTTGCAAGGAAAAATTCCAAAGTCTCTTGGGACTTTAAGAGGAATCAATATGATGGATCTATCTCAAAACAACTTGTCTGGTGAAATACCAAATTTTTTGGAGTCATTTACCTCCTTATATATTCTCAACTTATCCTTCAATGACTTTGAGGGACTAGTACCGAAAGGCGGTGTTTTCGCCAATTCAAGTGCAGTGTTCATCCAAGGAAACAAAAAATTGTGTGCAAGTTCTCCAATGCAACAAGTGCCTCTTTGCACCACTTTAGCTTCCAAAAGGAATAACACTGAACATGTTATTACTATAGTGGTTCCACTTACTACTATTGTTGTAATTGCCATGGCATGCCTTGCATTCATTCTTGTGAAGAATAAAGGTATTGAAACGGAGGGGCACGTCACCCAGTCCTTCAGGGAGCATAACAGATACTCATACATGGATTTATATAAAGCAACAGATGGTTTCTGTTCATCCTGTATTGTTGGTTCAGGAAGCTTTGGGGTGGTATACAAAGGCCATTCTGAATTTCAATCCATTGCCATTAAGGTATTCAAGCTTGACCAACTTGGAGCATCAAAGAGTTTCTTCGCTGAATGTGATGCACTAAGAAACATTCGCCACCGGAATTTGATTAGGGTGATTAGTCTATGCTCAACCACTGATCCAAGAGGAAATGAATTCAAAGCACTTATTCTTGAGTACATGGAGCATGGTAACCTAGAAAGTTGGTTGTATCCAAAAGAAAACAAAGGCAACCCAAAAAGACCATTGGGTTTGGGCTCAAGGATAACAATAGCTATGGACATAGCTGCTGCATTAGATTATCTCCATAATCGATGCAGTCCTCCTTTGGTTCATTGTGATTTGAAACCACGCAATGTCCTTTTGGGTGAAGAAATGGTTGCATGTCTTGGTGACTTTGGACTTGCAAAATTTCTTCATGGAGACTCTTCAACGGGAGCTAATAAGTCATCAAATATTGCTGGACCGAGAGGATCAGTTGGATATATTGCACCTGGTGAGCACATGCATCATTTATATTATTGATATATTATAGATACATACATACAAAGTTAGTGTCATGAAAATTATCTAGAATGTTTATCACGCCTCAACTAAGTGAATAATCTTAAGAATTTTTGTATAACATTGCAGAATATGGCATGGGGTGCAAGATCTCAGTAGAGGGTGATATCTATAGCTACGGAATTATTCTTTTAGAGATGATCACCGGAAAGCATCCAACAGATGATATGTTTAAGGATGGTATGAACCTTCACAACTTCCTGGAAGCAGCAGTTTCACGGGAAATTGGTGAAATCTTAGAACCAAGTTTTGTCACATGTGATGGAGAAGGAGAAAATCTTCTAATGGCTGAAACAAAATGGTGTGTCACTCGACTAGCAAAACTTGGACTGAAGTGCTCTGAGATAACAGCAAAGAGTCGGCCGACAACAGAGGATGTTTATGCTGAAATCATCAGCATCAAAGAAAATTTTATATCATTGCAGCATAGACAAAATAAATTAACATCATCGTTGTAACTCACCTCTAGCTCTTTCAGTTAGAAGTAGCATGGTCATATACTTTTTGGAAAGAAATAAGTATTATGTTTGAATGCATATAAGAGGAGCATATGGAATTACAAATAGATTAACTTGAATTTACTACTAACTGAGAACATATGTGATCCAACAACAGTGTACATGGCTCTACCTTATCTACTGTATGTGTTCTTCTGTTCTCAAAAACGTTCCTCTGGATCAAACAAGAACTAAGAAAATTGATGTCACCCTATTCACTATGTGAAATGTAGTCTGAATCAAGGTGTATTACTATTACACATGCATTTCTTAATAATTATTTCAGGTAACGTTTGGAACTGCGATGGATTAGTTTGCTAAATGCAGTAGCAGCACGGAGATCATACATTTGTGCGTGACTCTGTGTAGGGGAATAGCGGTCCTGCTAGATTAACGCCTGGTTTGGTTGTCCTATTACCGTCCAATCTCTACTATCTAAAAAAGATACAAGGTTCCCTATCTCACTCATCCATTATTCGTTCCCCACCTCCTTCCAACCCACACTACATACATTCTCTTCTCCTCTTCCGTTTTGATTTCTTTTTCCTTCCACCTGTAGTTTTTACCACTGGTTTTTGTTGAAAACAGCACACGTTTTATTGGTTTACCAATTGAAATCATGTCTTCCTTGGTAAGTCAATAAGTGTTGATTCTCGGCGATTCAATTTGCAACAAGTGTCGGTTTTTTATTATGTAATCACGATGACTGCGTACACAATATTTATGTCCCTGTTGCAACATGCGCCCAATTATCTTCTTTTACCTAAAGAAATCAATAGTGATCGGACCTTTTTCCCAGTCATTAAATACCGACATAGGCTCTGATGATGAACTCAAATGTTTTGAACACAAGGTTCATAGGTTGAAATTCAACATTACAGGGCCGGGCGAATGACCGCACATGTGTAAGGTGTTGGAAAGCAATCATACACACACCTTGCATGTAGTACGGCGACCCAACTCGTGGTTTCGCTCCTTTTTCAATTTGGACACTTTTGGTCGCCATAGTGGGGCAGTCCGGCCGGTTTTGAGTCTTATTTTTCAAAACCAGCTGCTGACAAGATATTAAAAAATATTACAAATATTATTCTGAGTTTTAAAAAATGTCCATGAAATTAACAATGTTGATGAATTCAAAAGGATCATAACTTTAGAAAATATTTTAGAATTTTGAAAATATACATGATTTAAAAAGAATATAACCATATTTAAAAAATAACAAAAGTTTTGAAAAATACTTTGGAAGTATCTATTGGATTTCATTTTATTAAATAAAATATTCATAATTAGTTTAAAAGTTCATGAATTATTAAAAGCGAACACATAAGAGGAAATATTCTATTAAAATAGAAGGCAAAAGAAAATGAAAAATTAAGGAAGAAATACGCAAAAGGCAGGAGAAAGAAAAATGGGGAAACAAAGAAATTGAAACCACGTGTGGATAGCTACGTTGGGTCAGCCTAAAGAGTGCTGGCGGTGGGGGGACATAATCCGAGTTTAGACATCTATATCTATATCTATCTATATACAAATATAAAAGACCCAAAGGGACAGATCCAACAAATCCCGGGCCATCAAATCAGGTCAATCCAACGACTCAGGCTGTTCCAATGGTGAGCGCTCAACTCGTTTAATGTATAGTTAATATCATATCAAATATTAATGCCAATGCTAATCACATAATTAATCCGCAAATGATATCCTACCTAATATTTACGTGTAATTAATATATTATCTAATATTTACGTGCATTGCACGTACACATTTACTAGTAAGGCAAAGAAGTCCGTAGGCATGAGATCTCATGTTCGGCGCCGCTAGTGCTAGTTAAACAAGCTGGCGCTCCCAAGCACCATCTTGAGCCGGCCCAACAACAGGAGAAGATTGCTTGCTCGGCCATCCCTTGTTTGGTCCATCGGTTGATTGTTACCAGGTATACTAGTTCACCGTCAATTTTTGAAAAATCATGAATCTGAAAAGATTCTTATTCAAAAAATTGAATCTCGATTTTTCTTCTAATTTTGAAAAAATTCACAAATTTCAAAAAGTTCATATATTTGAAACAATTCACAAAATTGTAAAAAGTTCATGAATCTGAAAAACATGTAAACTAATTTGATTTTTTTTAGGAATTTGAAAAAAATCATGAATTTAAAAGAAGTTAGTGGATTTCATGGATTTGCAATTTCAAAAAGCTCTCAAATTTGAAAATTAATTCTGAATTTGAAAGATGTTCACACATTTGGGAAATGCTTACAAAATAAAACAATGGAAACATAAAAACAAAACAGAACGGAGAAAGGGAATAAGAAAAATAAAAATAAATAAGAAAAACGACCAAAGAAACACGTAAAGAGAAAAAGCACAAAAAACACAGCTGGATGCATCCCAAAACCGGAGGCCTTTAATGGGCCCACCCATAGAAACGTGCGTGAGCGTCCTGTAACATTTGTGAAGTAACCAGCACTTACGGCACCGAATAGGAAATCACCGCCGGCGTCACACATTAGTCAGGGGTGCGCTTACAGCAACAGAAAAGAAAATTGAGCTTACCCATTTTTAGAGCTAGTTCTAACAGTTTCAGCCGAGTATTTTTGCTGTCATTAGCGCCCCACTACCATTCAGCCGAGTATTTTTGATTTTTGGTTTGTACTTTTTTCTAATTTATATATTTTTATTTTTATCTTATATTACATATTTGTTTTCTATTTCGGTTTTAAAGTTATTTAAACCTTCTTGTTAGTTTCTTACAAAATAATTACTTTTTCTACTGGTTGTTTCCTACCTTTTCCCCTTTTCATTTTTTATACACATTGAACTTTATTCGTGCATGATGAACATTTTTTTAGCTACACATTGAACATATTTTTAAAAATATGTGGAATGCACACTGGATTTTTGTTTTCAGTACATGTACGCTGATATTTGTTTTCATTACACAACAGCAACACCACCAAAGTTTTCAGTCTCAAGCAATTTTGGTTAGGCTAGATTCGAGTATTTTTTTTCAATATATGAATTTATAGTGCACTCCACATATTTTTAAAAATATAGTGAATATTTTTTATTTTTTTCCTCAAAAAGAATAAAAAAATATTCACTATATTTTTAAAAATATGGGGAATGTACTATAAACTCATATATTGAAAAAAAATACTCGAATCTAGCCTACCCAAAATTGATTGAGACTGAAATTTTAGATATATAAATTAATTTTTAAATTTTTAATTTTCGTGTTTTCAGTAAGAAACAGAAAGCCAAACAAAGGAAGCAAAACGAATAGACGGAAAAAAAAATCGATACAAGAACCCTCGATGGCTACAGGAACGTATGGTAGTAGAATGGAAGCTCCTCACCAGAGGGAGAGCGTACGTCCAGTCATATACATCCTCCGTTCCAAGTATATATAGGCACGTATATATACAGGTAAAGGACAGAAACACATCCACGCTGTGTCCGGTTCAGAGTGACAAACCAATCTACCATAGTTCTTCAGTCACTGCATCAGCGACCTAGCTACTCCTAGACAGATTATACGTACTAGATTGATTGCTAGACATCACAACGACGACATGCATATGTCCTTCTGAATGGTACTCCCCCAGTGCACTGCGTAGTACTATCTGTAGATCATCTTGTTGCGGTCGGCTCGAAATCCCGCGCACCTGGCCCGTGAAATGACGAAATTGTATCAGGATCAATGGCATTGCAAGTGGAGACAAAATAAAGCTGAAGTGCAGAAAAAATATCACCATCTACTGATCTATACCAACGTGTGGCAGTTTGGTACGAACGGAGCATTGATGCTTGGTGATGAGTGATGACTGATGACAACAACTATACTTTCAGTTGATAGCAAACATGCAGAACGAACAGATAAATTCTATCACCTCAGTTCCAAAATATATGACATACGTTTTCATAGCCTACTAAAATATATTTTGGAACGGAGGTAGCACTACTTGAGTGCTTGAACATTACTTTCAAAATCTTCTACCAGTTTGTTGGTACAAAAGCACTCCATGTGTTCAGATAAATACTTTTAAGGGATTTGCTAGTTACCGATCCTCCGTTGCTCTGCCACTGCCACCATGTTGCTGGGCTCCGGATTTATCCTCCACAGTCCCACTGCAGCGCGGATGTATACGTGGCCACGTGGGCTTGACACAGGATAATGCACAAGAGAGCCGCGTCCACCAGAAGATCAGAGATCTCCAGAAGATATCCCCACAAGTTAAGAACGAAAGAGATGGTTCGCATCGACGTCGCCCGGATGAAAAGCAAAAGAAGGGCCAATGGCAGCGGCGACAGGATGGTCTCTGAGAATAGAACTGTTATAGTGACCATGAGTATATTTTAAAACACAAAAGTTTCTAATAACTCTTGCAAGAATAGAACTATTGGAGTGAGTACTTTGTGGATCTTGAAAATCAATCCTATCCATCAGAATATGAAAATCTCTCATGTTTCAGATCAAGAGGACAAAGTGTGCGGTGGCAATGTAGTATATAGCCTTTGTTCTTGCTTATGCAATGTAGTATAGATTTTCTCATATTTTCCTCATAGGACAAGTGCATGGATCGGCCTAGACGCTCTTGCCTTGATTTCCTTTTCTAGTTCGTGACGACGACGATGGACTTATGAGCAAAAGAGAGAGAACGAGTTAGTGATGTGGGGATCGTTTGTCGTACCACTAAGTGATTAGCTTGAGTTTCAGTTCAAGGCAATAATGGGTAAAAATGGAAGTACAAGGTAATGACAGAAACAAAAGGAAGTTGCATGCAATGTAAGGATAGCTTTGTGATTAAGCATTGAACCTATGGAGACATCCAAACGTGGCCATGACGAGTTTATTTACCTTTAGTGGAACAAGATGTCAACATCTTGACCAGATTTATAAACGTTGCACTAAGACATAGTTTCCCCTTGTTAAAAACATTTCGGGAGTGCAAGTTCATAATTAAGACGCAAATATACAGGACCCCAGCAACTTGTACGGTGCAGTGCTAATTCAATGTTGACGAACTCTGAGCTGTGGAATGGTCTTGGTCTGGCAACCATAATCAAAATTTAAAACAGGATTTTCTCATGTTTCTACTAAGAAAGTAAGAATCCAACTATATATGTCATTCTTATGCATTTTACAATGACTAATCATGTATTCTTATGTACTTATCATGTTTTAAATGTGCAGTAGTGCAAATGTGTGGAATTAAACCAGTACTAGATTTCTTTTTCTTTTTGTGAAGTCGTTGTTAGCTTCTGATTTTCTGATGCGGTCGATGATTGGGAAATCATATTTGGTGCACTAGAATTGGTTGTCGAGTTGCATTGCGGAGTGAGGGATTCATGAATGGAAAAGACAAAAAACACACTGTTGTCCAATGTACTACAGATTTTTCTCATATTTCAAACAGGACAAAGTGTGTGGGTTCGCCTAGAGGTTCTTACCTTGATTTCTCTTTCTAGTACATTACGTTATGACGATGATTGACTTTTGAGAAAAAGGGACACAAATTAATTAGTGATGTGAGTATCACTTGTTGTGTGACTATGTGATTAGCTTGAGTGTCAGTTCTAGGCAATAAGGTGCAAAAATGGAAGTACAAGGAACAACTCATGATGGAATCAAGAAAAAGTTGGAGTATACGGCTAGCTTTTTGATTAAGCTTTGAATTTGTGGACACACCCAAATGCCATGACGAGTGTATTTAACTTTGGTAGAACGAGATGTCAACATCTTGACCAGATCTAGAAATGCTACACTAAGACGTAGTTTCCCCTCGTTAATAACATGCCAAGAATGCAAATTCACAATTACGGACGGAAACATACAAGCCTCCCAAAATCTTGTGTAGTGTAATGCTAATTAAATATTGGTAGTAATAGTATTAACATTTTATAATAGTAGCCTAGTTTGTGGAAAGTATGGACGTGCCTAGTCCCATTTGAAGAAAAAGGTGGCTAAAGTGACACGAGGGAACTAAATACTAGAACCAGGATTAGAATGGTGACATGATGGGACGAGTTGCCTGCTCCCTTCCCATGCTCCCATCCGTGCTCCTGCGTACGTGGCTTGATTTGATTGGAAGAAAATAAGACCCGGCCCCACCCCTTAAAAATCATGGGGGAAGATGATTAGATTAGAAAAGAAAAAGGAAAAAGGACAGCCGTAGGATGAAGTGGGAGCACAGATGGGAGCATGGGAAGGGAGTAGGCAAGCTGGATCCGACATGATGTGTCACCATTATGTCCTCCATCTACTACTATGGCTATATCATTTATTACCCACTTTACTTATCTCTCTTAGAGCATGCCCAACATTGTGCTATATTGCTGTATATGGTCATATTGTACCACAGAAACATATCATTTTGAGCGGAAGAGCAACCTCCAGCAGATTTGCTATATGGATTGCTATCACAGTGATTAGTCAAAATTGTTGAACAAGGTGCTACATTTCAAAGTTTTTGACTGATTTGTTGTCTCTATCGCCCTCCGCCTTTTCCCCACCAACCAACACCGCCGTCTTGCACAACCATCCTGGGCTCACATGGAGAAGATCGATCCCGTGTGTTACCGCATGGAGGATCCATGCATGTTACCTACCAGCGAACAATCAACTATTCCTGGTTGCTTCGAGATTTGGATTGCACGCCCTCGGCTAAATGAGTTCAACTTAATTTATTTTTGAGGTGTTCTCCATTTAATTTGTTTTTCTGTAAGAACATGGCGTTCTCTTGAATGGGAATCGATCTGCAGTGAGGGAGCGAAACCGAGCGAAGAGCGAGGTGGGCTGCGGCCCATTGCATGTTGTAGCACCAATTTGGTGCTAAAAGCGCTAAATAGGAGCACACCATCACTTTAGAAAATTTATACCTCGCCTTCTGCATCAGTGCAACAACATTGTTTGTGTTTGGTTTCCGGAAGCTTCTACGTACATTGGACATCCGTTTTGGGTAGGTTCCGACAAGTTTTTTTCTTTGCATTTTTCTTTGTTTTTATCGGTTTTCTTTATTTTTTTCTTTAAACTTCTTAGTTCCATTGATACTTGTTTTTCGTATTCACTAGCTTTGTTTATCCTCCGGGTTTCAGTGTAAAAATATATTACATGTCATGAACTATTTCTAAAAAACTTGACTGATTTGTTTTTACATTCTTGAACACTTTCTAAAAACGTGTGATTTTTTTTTGAAGTGCTATGAGCATTTTTTAGTGACACATATAATCTTTATACGTAACAAATGTTTTCAGAAAATTGCACGAACAAATTTTTATATTTCATGAAAAAATTTTATTTATTTACCATGTTTTGTTTGGGTGAACATTTCTTTAAATGTCATGAACAATTTCTTAAGTGGTACATATATTTTCCCAAATTACATGAGCAATTAATTACATTTTCATGAACATATTTTAAATGCGTGGAAAAAAAATAGATGTCACGAACAGGTAAATTAGCCCTAGACAAAACCAGCAAGTAACAATCACGGAGAAAGCAGGAGGCCAGTGAAGCGCTATGGTATATTACATACTACAGAGTAGAATGGAAGCTCCTCATCAGAGCGTACGTCCAGTCATATTTTATAGGCACGTACACGTAAATGACAGCAAAACATCGATAGGTCCGGTTCAGAGTGACCAGCCAAACTACCATATTGCTTCAGACACTGCATCAGCGCTGAACTAGCATAAGCAAGTTTGACACTACTCCCTCCGTTCCGATTTATTCGTCGTGGTTTTAGTTCTAATTAGTACTACTACACATCACAGTCACACGACATGTCTTTATTCAGCTGAACATGCAGCAACAAAGCTAGAAGAAAGCAGAAGCGCTCCTGCAGTACTCTCCATCGTCTTGCTACGGCCGGCTTGAGATCCTGCGCACCTGGCGGGAAGATGACGAAATTGTAGCAAGATCAATGGCATTTCAACTTGAGACAAGAAACAACCGAAGTGCAAACATTAGAAGATCAAGCAGAGAATGTGTTAATTACTGTTTTATCGATCTCTACCAACCCTGTGAGAGCGGTTTAGTGCAAGAGTAGCATTGGTGGTTGGTGATGAGTGATGACTGAGGACAACAATTATACTTTCGGGAGACAGCAAACATGACTGTGCGGAACCAACTGATAAATTCTACTACTACATGACTAGAACATTACTAGTTTACTACTACCAATTTGTTGGTACAATAGTTTTTGAGGAAGCCTGATGTTGATGTTCAGCTTAGCTTAGTTAGTGCTGCTTACCTGAGTAAGTGGGCGATCCTCCGTTACTCTGCAGCCACCATGTTGATGTTGCTGGGCTTGGGAGTAGTGGGGTTCATCCTCCACAGCAACAGTCCAGCACGGACATAGACGAAGGCTTCACACAGGAAAATGACCAAGAGAGCCATGTGGCAGTAAAGATCGGCCAAGTCTGGATATCCATACATGTTTTTTTTTTTCTCGAATATGCACGAGTGTGCATATCATGTACGGATATCCATACATGTAAAAAGCGAAAGACAAGGTTCCCAACATCGCCACATTCAAAAGCAACAGAAGAGGCAAGGAAATGTCAGAAGGTCGCTCCTCAACATCCTTGACGCTGAGACTCTCTGCGTCCGCGGCCTATCATCATCATCATCATCATTAGAATCGGAACCATGGAACAGAGAGGCATGGAGAAGAATGAGTGAAGAACTGACTATACGTACCTTGCTGCTGCAGCCGGCGGCGCGGAGGAAGAAGAGCACTAGCGCAAGCGGCAAGAGAAGCAGGACGAGTATGGCTAGCTTGTCCCATATCTCCGACACGACGTGGGCCGGGGCGCAGGCCCAACCGCCGGCACAGGCCTGGTCGGCGATGAAGGCGAGGATGACGGCCGCGCAGAAAGCGTAGACCGTTACCCCGGCAGCCAGCTCGGAGAGCTCTTCTTCATGAGTCATCGCCATTTGGGTGTGGAGTGAAGTGGTCTGGTCGGTGTGCCTTCTAGCTGGTGTTATTGCCTGGGGCCTTGGGGGCTTTTATAGTGAGCTCCAAGCGGTGGCGATGGGTTGTTGCACGTAAACAAAATTTAAAGCAGTAATTTCTCATGATTTTTCTGAGAATCCGATTATTTCATGTGTCCGCCTTATGCATTTCTTAAAATAGGCTTTCACCCTGCTTTATAGATAAAACAACATGATAGAATACACGGCCGAACGATACATATATAGTGGTGAGGATGCCCTCTTACAAAGCAGATCAAAAGATACAACAATAACCTAGAACAAGCTAACATCTCGTCAAGACCGGACCGAAGACTCCTGAGCTCCACGACAACGCCCCCAAGAAGGTGACGGCGCAGCGCGTCGCCATTGCCGAGTCCAAGCTAATAGACAAAGGTTTTCACCCGGAGCCCTGACATAACGAGGTCCACGATGACGGCTCCAAGAAGCATGCGGCAGGCGCCGCCGATGCCGGCGCCATATAGCGCGAAGCTTTCGCTCGGAGACTCGCCAACGCCACCAGGAGGGGTCCCGATCACCATCTCAGCGAGGGCTAGCCCATCCACACCAGATATGGGCACTGCCAACGCAGAACAGAGCCTCTCACCACTCCACCCCTTGCCGCCCACACGGCCAAGGAGGAGAGACACCGCCGCCACCATGCAGCCTGCCGAAAAGCCAACAGTGAGGCCCACCATCCGAGACCCCCGCCCTGTCATCCATGGCCCCGGACACCACCGGCCATCCACATCACGACCCCCTGCCACGGTAGTAGGAGTGAAAGGGACCACCTTTCAATCCTAGCCCGGCATCGGCCACCAGGTCTGGGTTAGCGCCTCCACAGTAGGAGGCACCGAGGCCTGCCTCTCCTGCCGCTCCCGGTGGATCATGGGGATGCAACCTAGTAACTGCCGACGGCCGCCGACGAGCAACTCGAAAGGCGCCAAACCCATGGCCACCGGGGTCGATCCGTCCGACGACACGGCCGCACCCGAAGAGCCGATCTCGGACCGACGCCAAGAGCAAGCAGAGACGAAGAGCACAACACGAAGGAGACCAACACGGACCAAGTCAACCCCTCGCAACTCCACGCCAAGCGCCGTCCACCGCCACGAACCAGGACCCCGCCAACCACCCGCCATCAACCACCACCGAAAGGTACCGTGGTGGTCAACAGCCCACGCCAAGCTCAGCCCGCGGCTCCTGCCATCGCCAGACGCCAACCAAGGCCGGATCTGGCTAGGGGCCGACAGGCCCGCCACCACCAGGGAGCGCCGCAGCAGGGGTCGCCCTCGGAGTCAGCCACTCCCTGCGGTGAGCTGGAGCCCCACCACCACAGAAGCCCGGCCACCCGAACCACGCCGCGCCAGATCTGGGCCGCACCCAAGGCTGCCGCCGCCGGGAACAGAGCACGACCCCCACCCGCATCAACCACTTCATGCCACCGCCTGCAGCCCACGCCGCCGCCCGCCGCCGCGCTGCTGAGCTCAGCCACACGCCCGACCAGACGGCCCGCGCCATCTCACGCCAGCAGGGGAAGGAGGAGGCCCCGCCGCCCAAACTAGTCAGGCTTTTCCCATCAGCAGGGGGCCAGCCGCGCCCTTCGCGCTTGCAGGAGCGGCTCGGGAGGGGAAGGGGAGCGAGGTCTTCAAAGTCAAGTCTCACCCGCCTTATGCATTTCACAGCCACTCCCGATCTTATATTCGTATGTAGGAATGTAACAAGTTCCTCATCATGTTTGAATGCCCGGTAGTCCAAGTGTGTGGAATTGAACCAGCATCATCGGCTTTCCCTTTTTTTTGAAAGGTAGCTTTAGGTTTTGCTGACACGATGATGGACAAATCATTCGGTGCTATATATAGCCTATAGGTGGGTGTTGTTGAGTACTAGCATTGTGGAGTGAAAAAGACAAGGACGCATTGTTGTCTAATCACTTGTTTGTGCCATTTTAGGACACCCTCCTAGTAGAGACTTTGGGATGGTTTCGGTGCACAACAGAAGAAAGCAGAGTCGTAAAAGGTGGCCACTGACAATAGAGTCTGAATTATATGGACATCTTAATTAACGAACGAAAGAAATTTTCATTGCAGGTACCAGTAATGTTTAAAAGTGACCATCAACGATTTACTTACATTTTAAAACGCAAATATTTGTCCTAACTCTTCCGAGAATAGCACTGTTCGAGCGAGTACTTTGTGAATCTTCAAAACTAATCCTATCCATCGGAATCTATGTTATTATGATATTTCAAATTAATGGGACAAAGTGTGTTGTAGCAGTGTAGAATATAGCTTCTGTTCTTGCTTAGTTTTTCTCATATTTTCCAAATAGGACAAAGTGCATGGATTGGCCGTCATTTACCTTTCTAGCGCATGAAGACGAAGATTGATTTATGAACAAAAAGGACATGATTGGTTAGTGATGTGTGGTTCACTTGTCATGCCACTATGTGATTAGCTTGTGTTTCAGTTCTAGGCAATAAGGTGTAATAATGGAAGTGCACGGTACAAATAATAATGGAAACGGAAGAAAGCTGCAGTGAGTGTATAGCTTTGTAAATATGGTTTGAACCTGTGGAGACACCCAAACGTGGCCATGATGAGTTCATTTATGTTTAATGGAACAAGATGTTAACATATTGACAAGATTTAGGAATGCTACACTAAGACGTATTCTCCCCTTGTTAAAAGCATGCCAGGAATGAAAATTCATGATTAAAGATGCAACCATATAAACCCATAAACTTGTGCGGTGCAATGCTAATTAAATTATGCTAGTAGTAGTATTAACTTTATTAATAGTAGTAGCCTGGTTTGTGGAAAGTAGGGGCGTGCTTAGCCATCAATCCTATTTGAAGAAGGTGACTAAATTGACTTGAGGGAACTAAAGATCATGACTAGAATTAAAACGGTGATATCATGTTGTGAAGGCGCTCATGCATTTTGGTGAAAGGTATTAATTTACGCACTATATATTGCCATATTCTCTTTCAAAACCATTATATCAATCATCAACTACCATGGCTACCATTTATTACTCAATCCCATTTGTAGAAGAATGTGTATAGCAATCAATCCCATGTGAAGAATATGGTGACTAAAGTGACACGAGGGACCTAAATATTAGAACTAGAATTAATGACCGGTAGTCCAAATATGCGGACTTAAACCAGTGTCGGCTTTGCTTTTTTTTTAAACTAGCTTTAGATTTTTGCTGACATGATGTTGACAAATCATTCGGTGCTATAGCCTATAGGTGTTGGTTGCCGAGAAGTATTGTGGAGTTAAAAGGACAAGGAGGCATTGTTGTCTAATCACTTTTTTGTGCCATTTTAGGACACCCTCCTAGTAGAGACTTTGGGAAAGTTTCAGTTTTTCGGCTATAGCGTGGTGCACTACAGAAAAAAGCAGAGTCATAAAAGTTGACCATTGAGAATAGAGTATGAATTATATGGACATCTTAATTTACAAAGGAAAGAAGTTATCATTACAGATACCAGTAATGTTTCATAGTGACCACGGACAATTTAATTACATTTTAAAACACAAAAGTTTCTCCTAACTCTTCTGAGAAAAGAACTATTCTAGTGAGTACTTTGTGAATCTTAAAAACTAATGCTATCCACCGAATCTAAGTTTTTCTCATATTTCAAATCAATGGGAAAAAGTGTGTGGTAGTAGTGTAGTATATAGCTTTCGTTCTTGCTTAGATTTTCTCCTATTTTTAAAATAGGAAAAAGTGCATGGATCAGCCTAGAGGTTCTTGCCTTGATTTATCTTTCTAGTGCGCGACGACGATGATTTACTTATGAGCAAAAGGGACATGCTTAATTAGTGTTGTAGGGATCACCTGTTGTTCCACTATGTGATTAGCTTGAGTTTCAGTTGGAAGTACAAGGTAAAATTAATGATGGAAATGAAATAAAGTTGCAATGAATGGGTAGCTTTATGACTACTCTTTGAACATGTGGAGACACCGAAACGTGGCAATGACGAGTGTTATCTTTAGTGGAACAAGATGTTTACATTTGACCGAATTTAGAAATGCTAGGCTAAGACGTAGTTTCCCCTTGTTAAATACATACCAGGATTGAAAGTTCATGATTTAAGACGCAACCATACAAGACACCCAGAAACTTGAATGGTGCAATGCTAATTATATATTGTTAGGATAATAACTTTTGTAATAGTAGCCGTCTAGTTTGTGGAAAATAGTGACGTGTCTAGCCGTCCATCCCATTTTTGAAGAGGAAGGTCACTAAAGTGACACAAGGGACCTAAAGATAAGAACTAGAATTAGAACAGCAATATAATTAATGTGGTCATGGCCCTGCGGCGCTTTCATCACATGTATTATTTTGACGCAGTATATGTGGCCATTGAGAATAGAGTATTAATTATAGGGACATCTTAATTAACAAAGGAAAGAAATTGTCATTACAGGTACCGGTAATGTTTCATAGTGACCATGAACAATTTAATTACATTTTAAAATACAAAAGTTTCTCCTAACTATTCTGATAATAGAACTGTTCTAGTGATTACTTTTTGAATATTAAAAACCAATACTATCCATCAAAATCTAAGTTTTTCTCATATTTCAGATCAACGGACAAAGTATGGGGTAGTAGTGTGGTATATACCTTCCATTCTTGCTTAAATTTTCTCCTATTTTTAAAATGGGACAAAAGTGTGTGGATCGGCCTCGAGGTTCCTGCCTTATTTTACCTTTCTAGTGTGTGATGATGATAATTGACTTATGAGCAAAAGGGACATGCTTAATTAGTGATGTGGGGATCACTTGTCGTGCCACTATGTGATTAACTTGAGTTTCAGTTCGAAGTACATGGTAAGATTAATGATGAAAAAAAATCAAATTGCAGTGAATGGATAGATTTGTGATTAAGCTTTGAACCTGTGGTGATACCCTAACGTGTCCATGACGAGTGTATTTATCTTTAGTGCAACAAGATGTTAACATGTTGAGAAGATTTAGAAATGCAACACTAAGACGTAGTTCCCCCTTGTTAAAAGCATGCCAGGATTGAAAGTTCATGATTAAGACGCAACCATACAAGACACCCAAAAACTTGTGTGGTGCAATGCTAATTAAACATCATCTACGGCAAGAACATAGCAACACCAAAATCCTACCAGCAACTACTGCAATGCACTGTTAGTACATTAACTTTTGTAATTGTAGTAGTCTAGTTTGCGGAAAACCGCGGCGTGCCTAGCCATCGATCCTATTTGAAGAATAAGGTCACTAAAGTGACACAAGGGGCCTAAAGATTAGAACTAGAATTAGAATAGTGATGTGAGGTCGTGATGGCCCTGCTGCACTTTTGTCACATGTATTATTTTGACGGGCTATATTTGGTCATATTCTCTATGACAAGCGAATACTCCCCCAACTACTACTATGGCTATCATTTATTACGCAACTGCTACTTGACTTATCTTATACCTAGCAGCTTTGCTATATATAGATTGTAAAATGATAATATATAATTTTTGAACAAAAAATAGTCCAACATGTAACTTTGTTAAATGGATCATCAAAATTGCCGAGCAACCATGCTATTTTTCAAATGTTTGGTTGTTTTGTCACCTTCTCTCCCCTCCTTTTTTATCTGTCCAACTGATGCCACCTGTTCGCACTCCTCTTGTGTACCACACATGGAGACGATCGACCCATGTGTTACAACATGAAAGTCATTTATATCATGCACGTTCTACTGGCAAGACATCATCCTATAGATTTTAAGGTGTAGTATTAAGTTGATCTGGTAGTTAATATAATGCGACTGATAGCTTACCACAAAGACTACTTGCTAATTTCAACTAGGGCAATGTTTTGGCTAGTGTAGATCTTTCCCCTGTTGCAATGCCTAGGAGAGCTCGATAAATTCGATGCTGAAAGAACATGCGGTGCCCCCATGTTTGGTTTTGGTAATTGATGACAATCTCTATGGACTAATGGTTGCCTTGAGTTATATTTGAAGGTTTTGTCCATAGGCTTTTCTTGGAGTACATGTGTTGGTTTCAAGGAGAGTTTGTGTTGACCAAGGTGCTATTAAGGAATTATCCAAAGATTGGTCATGTGAGAGTTGAGCTTATTGCAAGCATGTCTTGAAGAAGAAGATTGTGTGATCATTCATGTTTGCCTTCAAAACATCATGCAAATGAAGAGAGTTGGAAAGATTCAAGGTTGATCAAGACTAAGTCAAGAGTGAATCAAGTTGATCAACTCACAAAGCGTAGAAGATGTACCGAGAGGGATCAAGTGATCCCATGGCATGGTAAGCATTGTCCATTGTGCTTTGTGTACTAACCCATGGTCTATGTGAGAGTTCTATGTGGGGTTAGGTACGTGTTCATGGGCTTGCGTCAAGAGGAAGATATCACTCAACCCATGGAGAGGATGACATCAAGTGGTGATCGTCATCAAGATTGATGTGTGCAAGTTCAAGTGGAGCATCACGAAGAGATCAAGTTCTTGAAGCTTGCCATCCATTGTGGTGTCAATGGACTTGTGAAGATGTGCCGAAGAGTGGCTCACCCATAGTGGAGTATGGGGGAGCAATCATCTAGTCTCCATCGACCCAACGCAATCAAGAAAGGTGGTCCATCTTGCGGACGACAAGATCGTCATCATCTAGCTCAAGTGGATCATGTGCAAGGCAAAGGTTTTCCCTTGATAGGTTTTTCTATTTTACCGGTCTCATGGTGGTAGTTGGGAGACCGGGTTATAGGATCGATAGCCGTACTATCAAGGGGGCTCTCAAGTGAGTAGCTTGATCGTATCGTTCGTCGAGAGCTCAAACCATTGCATCCTTGCATCATGTTTCTTGGTTGTTGTTTGGTTCTCTTTGTGAGTCTTAGAGCTTATGGTCATCTAGATGACAAGCTTGAGTTCATCGAAAACGGAGTTTGCATCGTCTTCTATGATGTTTTCGTGTTGGAGGTTTTACCGGTCTTATCGAGGAAGGGTTCTCACCATTTTCTTTTGGGCCTTTTCTCATTTGCTTATTATTGATATTTCTATCAAGATTGTGTTAGCCCTTGTCGCTAGCTTTCCAACAAACTTTGTTTCGTCGAATTGAGTCCGCTTGCAGAAGTTGTGTCAGTTTTGGTGTTACGAAAAGGCTGCAACGGTACTACCATGGAGAGAGGAGCGGAAGTAATTTTTTACTACCGCTCTTGGGAGCGGTACTACCGCTTGGAGCAGTACTACCGCGGCTACTTCCGTGGCTACTTCCGCTCAGGACCAAAAACTCGTCACAAGTCCACCGGTGGTAGGCACAGATGTAATTTTTTAGTACCCCTCGCAAGCAGTAGTACGCTACCCTTAGCGATGGTACCGCTACCCCTAGCGGTAGTACCGTGAGGTTCTAGCAGTACTACCGCTTGACAGTTCTTTGGCCTTTTGCCTCCTCGCTGCTGTGTTTCAAAGGGCTACTACCGCCCTAGCGGTAGTACCGCTCCTTGGAGCAGTAGTACCGCTCGGTGCGGGATGTCAGCATAACGGTTGGTTTTTCCCCACCTATAAAAGGGGGTCTTCTTCCCCAATGAACCTTATCCTTTGAGCTCGTGTTCTTCCCCCATTGTTGACCTTCTTCGAGCTTGCTAACTCTCAATCCCTCCATGGATTCTTGCTAGTTTTTGAGGGAAAAGAGAGAGGAGATCTAGATCCACATTTCCACCAATCACTTTCTCCTCTATGTGCGGGGAACCCCTTGGATCTTGATCTTGGAATTCTTGGTGTTCTCCTTCTTGTTCTTCCTCTCATTTTCCTCCCTAGCATTAGTTGCTTCGGTGGGATTTGAGAGAGAAGGACTTGTGCACTCCGTGTGCCCTTGCCATTGCATTTGGTGCATCGGTTTGAGTTCTCCACGTGATACGTGGAAGTTACAAGTTGAGAAGCTTATTACTCTTGGGTGCTTGGTACCCTTGAGCTTGTTCCTCTTGGGTTCTTGGGCGCCCTAGACGGTTGGTGATGTTCGGAGCTCAATCATTGTGGTGTAAAGTTCCGGGCAAGCGTCGGGGTCTCCAATTAGGTTGTGGAGATCGCCTCGAGCAATTTGACGGGTTCCAGTGACCGCCCCCAAGGGTTGCAAAAGTGTAAGGGTTCGGTGACCGCCCCCAAGGGTTGCCATTTGTACGGGTTCGGTGACCTCCCTCAAGGGTCCCTTAGTGGAATCACGGCATCTTGCATTGTGCGAGGGCGTGAGGAGATTACGGTGGCCCTAGTGGCTTCTTGGGGAGCATTGTGCCTCCACACCGCTCCAAACTGAGATTAGCATCCGCAAGGGTGTGAACTTCGGGATACATAAATGCGTCTCCGCGTGCCTCGGTTAACTCTTACCCGAGCCCTTTACTTATGCACTTTACTCCGTGATAGCCATATTGTTTCTTGTCATATATCATGCTATCACCTAGTAGTTTATCTTGTTTAGCATAAGTTGTTGGTGCACATAGGTAAGCCTAGTTGTTTTAGGTTTTGTGCTTGACAAATTAACCGCTAGGTTTATTCCGCATTTGTTCAAGCCTAAACCATAATTATTTTAAAGCGCCTATTCACCCCCCCCCCCCTCTAGGCGACATCCACGATGTTTCAATTGGTATCAGAGCCTCGTCTCTCTTTGTCAGGCTTAACCGCCTAGAGAGTAAAGATGTCGACTAGAGGATTAGGATTCTCTAACACTCTTAGTTTCGATGGCACAAATTTTGATGTTTGGGCAATTCGCATGCTTAATCTCTTTAGGGTCATGGAACCCAATTTAGAGCGAATTGTAGATATGGGTTTTTCTCCTCCAAAGGATCCCCAAAGATTATCTTTAGAGGATGAGAGAAACACTTATCTCAATGCTCAAGCTTCTAATGTGCTTTTCGATGCTTTGAGCAATGTAGTTATATTTCAACTCATGCCATTCCGGGATGCTCATGAGTTGTGGACAAAGCTTCAAGATAAATATGGCATGTCCAAGTTTTGTGGGAATGATTGTTCTCCCTCCACATCAGGCCGTATAGTCTTTTCAACTTCTTCTACTTCACCTACATGTGGTTTGCCACAAGGTAATGATATGGTGAGTAGTGTTGGTCATTGCAATGATGATAGTATGCTTATTGTGGATGATCCTTCATCACTATCTTATTGCAATGCTTCTTCTTTGGACTTTAACACTTGAGCACCATACATGTTTCACATGCTTGTGTTGATAGTCGATTGCATATCTTGTAGAAATTGTTTGACTAAATCTCATGATGATATGCTTGCTATATCTTGTTGCCATGATAAAATGCGTGTATTTCCTCGAGTTGTGGTGCTAACAATGTAGAGGAACCCCAACCTCCATGGAACAAGATGTGGTTTTAAATGGTGCTTCAAGGGATCCTACATCATCATCTATTGCTTTTTGCCTTATGGCTAAGGCTTCAAACGTATCTCCTACTTTGAAACCCAATATGTCTCTTGATGATGATGTTGATGGTAATGATGATAAGGATAATGATGAAGAGAATGATAATGTTGCCTCCTTAAAAATTAAGGGGGCGATGGTTTTTAAAGCTCTTAATAAAAATAAAATTGCTCGTTCCAACTTCATGGAAATCATGTCCATTCCATTGAGGGCAAGAAATATACTGATGAGTTGGAATCTCATCTTGAGGAGCATGAGGTCACCATTGATAAAATGGAAGGTCATGGCGTGATTACGCTAATGAGATCGGACCTCTCCCAAGCTCTCGAACTTGAACAAACCACCAAGGAATCTCTTGAGGAGACTTTTGCTCTAGAATTATCTAGAGTGAGGGAATCTCGTGATAGAGCTCTTGAGGTGGCCAATGATTTTGAAATTAAAAATGAGGAGCTTGAAGTTGCACATGCTAAACTCCTTGAGGATTTTGAGCACCTCGAAAATGGCTCAAGGGTCATTAAGAGTGAGCTCATCAAACTCACCGAGTCTCATGCTCAACTTAAAGCTTCAGATTCAAAAAGAGATTTCCAAGGTTTCCTCTCCTCTTATTGTTAATGATGATGCTTGTGCTACTAACTCTATGTCTTGTGAAGCATCCATTTTGAAGGAGAATGTTGAGCTAAGGGCTCAACTTGAGTTGCTATCTAGCAATTATGGGATGTTGGAAGAAAATCATGTAAAGCTCACAAGCTCTCATGATGATCTTCTAGTATCCCATAATGTGCTAAAGTTAGCTCATGAGGCCATGCTTGCTAAGGTAACATCTAGTGAGCCTCATGTGGATACTAGCACTACTTTTATTCAAAATGCTATATTGCCTTGTGCTAGTCCTCGCGATTCATCCATGCATAACATTGGTACATCTTGTGATGAATTGCTTTCCTTGCCTTGTTGCTCTAACGATGAAGTTTATACTTCCTCTAGTACTTGTGTTGAGACTAACCATGTAGAGGAAATCAAAGAGCTCAAGGCCCAAGTCACTTCTTTGAAGAAAGACTTGGAAAAGTGTCATGAAGGGAAATCCACACTCAACAATATCTTGAGTGTGCAAAAATCCGCCAATGACAAAGGTGGACTTGGATCCAACTCCAATAAGAAGAAGAAGTCCAAGATGATCAAGAAGAAGGGCCAAGAACAAGTCAAGAATTCGGCCAAGATTATTTGCTTCAAGTGCAAAATTGAAGGGCATCATGTTGGATCTTGCCCATTGAAGAAGAAACCCATTAGTGACAAGCAACAAGGGAAGCGGCCACAAGTTCATTCTCATGCTCAACCTCAAGTTGAAGAAAAGCCTCTTCCCAAGAAGACTCAAGCTTATGCTTCTCAAGTTGAGAAATCAAGTGAGAAGAAAGTGAAGAGTAGACGTTGCTACCTATGTCGCGAGAAAGGTCACCGCCTCTTCATGCACTAGTGGTAACTTATCCAACCCAATTATTATTGATGATATCTATTCTCTTGGGAAGGATAATGTTGGCAATGTGTTTGCCAAATTTGTTGGTGCTCAAAGTGGTGTCAAGAAAAGAACCATTTGGGTAGCCAAGCCTATTGTGACTAACCTCTTAAGACCCAACTTGGTTGGGGACCAACAAGCTCAAACATGATCAATAGGTGATATTGGAGGTCATTGGAGACTTGGCTACATTATGAAGAATTAAGGGGACTTCATCATTCTTATTGTCTCAAGCCAAGTCATTCGGATTATCAAGTTTCTATCTTATATCCAATGTTCCCCCTTGCGGTAACTCGTGCTTAAAGTGTCTACATTGATAGTTATTTGCCCCTTTGCACGTTTGGTTTCGTTCCTTGCATGTGTTTGTATATGGTGTGCTTCCAACTTGATTATCTTGAGCAATCAAGTATGTGTGTGTTGGTTCGTTCGTTGATCCTTTGTGCATCTTGGTCATATCTTAGTTGGCTCTTGTGAGAGATTAATGGAATATCCCATTGTGGGGGAGTGATGTGCTTTGTGCACCTCACAATCCTATAAATATGTGTACATGAGGAATACCATCAAGTATTGATATTACAAGATTATCTAGTCGCTATGTGGTATGTCTTCTGAAAGTGCGTTATATCGACTAGAGGGGGGGTGAATAGGCGATTTTTATGAATTCTTCACTGAGGAATTTGCCGGTGAGGAAATTCCTTAGCGAAGAACTACTTGCAGCGGAATAAGTACTCAAGTAAGCATAGCAGAATACATGCATGGTCATCATGAGGAAATGAAGACAATCAAAGAGTATGCAAGCGTAAAACACAGGATAGCACAAGATGAAGACAAACAGATCAAGAAATTGAACTGAGGAAATTGAGAAAGTCTTCACCAAAGTCTTCAAACACAGATATGAACAAACAGCTAACACAAGATCTTGAGGAAATGAATAGGTTGAGGAAATGGAACCAGTTAGGTTGGTGAAGACAATGATTTGGTAGACCAGTTCCCAACTGCTATCTCAGCTTGTACGGCCCTGGGTTGGAGCGGCCGAGTATTTAAACTCGAGGACACACAGTCCGGACACCCAGTCTCCGAAAGCACGCAGCTCGGGACACCAAGTCCTCACCGTATTCTCCTTGAACTAATATCACACGGACCTCGTCCAATCACTCGTGGTAAGTCTTCGCGACTTCCAAACCTTCACAGACTTGGTCACTTTCGGCGATCCACAATTCCTCTTGGATGTTTCTAGACCATGACGCCTAACCGTCTGGAAGAAGCACAGCTTTCAAAGGTAACAAGCCGCCGGATCCACTCAGGATCAATTTCTTGATGATGCTCAATCACTTTGAGTTTGTAGGTGTTTGGGTTTGGGTTTTTCCTCACTTTCGATGATTTTCGCTCAAAGTCCTCGGAGGATGGGTTGCTCTCAAATGACAAGTGTCAAGTTCTCTCGAGCAGCCAACCAGCTAGTGGTTGTAGGGGGCTGACTATTTATAGCTTAGGGAGCAGCCCGACATGATAAGACATAAATGCCCTTCAATGATATGACCGTTAGGTGGATAGATATTTTGGGACAGTCATGCCAAGAAGCACAAGAACGGTCGGAAATTTGACTCTCAAATTCCTCGGGGCTATCATGTTCTCGCTGTAGGCAATCCACACCGGGCGAATTCCTAACTCCTCGGTCGAACAAATTCCTCGGCTGACTGAAGAACTTTGTCTCATCGCCATCATGAAATTGACTGAACTGTATGAGATTTCCAAAGGCTTCACTCGAAGGGATTGATATGTGTAGGATTTTGAGTTGAGCATCACATGGAAATTTTTCCTTAGTATTTCCTCGACCCCCTTTAACAGTACGGTGTTTCCTATGACTCAAGAAAGGGAAAACGAAACTATGAAAACAAAAGTCTTCGCGCTTCATGTTCCTCAAATGAATATCAAGTCTTCAAGGTCACACCAATTTCTTCACTTTCAAAGTCTTCAGAAAGTCTTCAGAATATCAAAGTCTTCAAATAAGAACTTCATTTTTAGGGGTCGACTTTTCTCAGTAAGTATCAAACTCCTCATAGACTTATAGACCTGTGTATACTCACAAAGCGCATTAGTCCCTTAACCTATAAGTCTTCAATACACCAAAATCACTAAGGGCACTCGATGCACTTACAATCTCCCCTTTTGGTGATTGATGACAATATAGGTTAAGTTTTCAACGGGGATAAATATATGATGTGTAAATACTGATTTTGAGGAATTTGATTGCAAGATATAGAAGAACTCCCCCTGAAGATGTGCATAGTGAGGAATTTGCTTTTGAGGCAATGCACATTTGAAGAGTTGAATCATGGAGATCTCCCCCTATATCTTGTAATTCATACACGCATTTGATATATAATATGAAGAATTTGAAATGCATGATGAAATATGGTGCCTGATGCAATTCAGCATGCGTGCAATAATATTACTGAGGAATAAGCATGCGGAAAAAAAATGCATCCAAAGTATCAGAGCTAGTGCAACAAAAGTATCAGCGCACCATCGGGTTTAAGATTACAACTCGATCCAATAAAGTTTCAAAAGAGCGAGAGTTGTAACTTAGCAAAAAAATATGCGATATATGCCCATATAATAGACCCGCTTGAAGACTAACTCAAATTTCTCCCCTTTGTCATCAAATGACCAAAAGGATCGAAACCGAGGACTAACGCCACGAAGAATATCAAGGTGATGGAGGAGCGCCCGGCGTTGTCGGGTTGGTTGTTGTAGTAGGGCCTGCCGCCAGTTGTCGTCCAAATCTTCATTTTCATCGTTGTCGGCGCGATGAAGAGTAAGAGCTGGCCACCAATGGAGGAATCTTGACCCTCTTGAATTTCTTGGCGGAGGCTGCAGACCGATCAAATTCTTCCTTGAGACCCATCGTCTCCGATTCTTCAGCGCTTATAGACATGAGAAAGAACAGCCCAGTGCGGTTGAATGTTTCATGAAGGTAGTACTGGTTTTTCTTCACCGCATTGTGTGTTGAGGTCATGTTGTGAGGAATTGCACCAAACCGACGCTTGACCCATTTATGATTGCGATCAACCTTCCGATGAACACCGAGGGAGGAACTCACGATCAGTCATCACCACAGGTGTCAGAAGCTTGAGGATTTTGCTTGCCGAGGTATTTGCGCAAGAGTCATGTGTGGCAGAGTCATCATCGGAGGAGTAAGATGCTGCTGTACGGAATGGACCATCCAATGGACGAATGCCTTCATCTATCACAGCAAATGCCTTGCCTTTGTCATCACCGAGGAACTGTCCGCTTGAGGACTTCAATTGGAGGCAAGTAGCTGTAGTGGTTCGTAGTATCAGCTTTGTAATTGAGTGAAGACCTTGCCCGATGAATCTCATAATCCAAGGCGCATAAGGCTTCATCTCAAATGGTGACATAGCAATGTTCGCCAGAGTCCTCATGAAGAAATCATAGAAGTTAATGGAACTCCATGAATGATGTTGAAAAGCATATTCTTCATGATGCCAACGACTTCTTCATCATTTGAGTCGTGGCCTTTGATAGGACTCATTGTCTTCGTCAGAATCCGATAGACAGTCCGAGGCACATATAGTAATTCCTTGACAAGGAATTTGGTTCGTGGGGCCTGCCCTGGCTTCAATGGCTTCATTAGCACTTGCATATAGTGATTTGTCAATTCAGGGTCATTGTAGATGCAACGTGCGCTGTCAAGGGGAGGACTGAGAGGAAGGACACGAAGCAATTCAGTTGTAGGTGCCTTGTAGTGAGTGTTTTCGGACATCCACCAACACCCATGAGTTCACATCTTCAGAGTTACTGTGATGTGCAGCGCTTGCATAGAATCAAGAATGAGTTCTTCATTCCAATCACAGATGTCAGTGCAGAAATTCAGTAGTCCTGCATCGTGAAGAACACTGAGGACTGGCTCGAAGCACGGCAGAGATTTCTTCATTCTAATCACAGATGTCCACATGAGGAATATGTGCATGATCGAAGATTTTGTCCTTGTTGAATAGCACAGAGGAATAGAAGTTTGCTTGGTCGGCAGTCGTAAACGCCTCTTCCTTATCTGGCAGAGTCATAAGGATTGTAATCAGTGAAGAAAACATGCTCGCCATAGAAGTCTTCAGCCTTGAACTTCGTTTGCTTGAGAACGGATTCTTCGGCTTTGGCGTAGGGGTGTCGATGAGTTGCATCACCACCTCAGAATCACGAGCTCGGGTTCTTCAGTTGAGGAATTTCTGGTTCCTCTTCATGTGACCGAGGATCAGCAGAAGAAGAGGTTCTTCAGCACTAGCAGCTGGAATTTCTTCATGCAGAGAGCCCAGTTGAACTGTTGGTGCAGGGGGCTGAGGATTTTGTTGGATTGGGGTGAAGAGTGGTGAATTTGGATGCTGACTATCCCGAGGTCATCATCCATTACCGGCGCGAAGCTTCCAATATCCACATCTTCATCTTCAATTTCCTCAACACCAGCCTCTTCAGCAGTTGAACTGAGGCATAGGTGAGGAAATGATTGGCGTTGAGGGATAGCATCCACCTCAATTTCTTCATCAATCTGCTCGTGACGGCAAAGGAATGATTTTCTTCATCGACACGCTTGGGATCACATAGTCTTCACCAAAAGGAACAAGGTCCTTTGATGGAATTGAGGAAATAGGAACAGCATCAATTGGATTGTCAAAGGAGCTGGTCATTGGCTTCATTTTCTTCGCAGTCAAGAATTTGACCTTGTTGATGCCTTCCTTTTCTTCACTGCAGCTTCACTCGCAGCCTTTGGTCTTCTTCACATCGATGCGGATGGAAGGATTGTAGTTCTTGTAGGTGCGGGAGGAGCTGAGGAATCGGGTTGAATTTCTTCAGCGCAACTCGATGCGTCGTTCTCGATCTCTTCGGGGCTTTTTTTAGGCGCACCACTAGTGGATGCCTCGGCAATTTCTTCAAATACCGTGGAATGGGATCATCAGCCCTCGAACTAGCATTTTCACAAGAGTCGGAACTTCATCAGCCGGCTGGCATGTTCTTCAATCGGCTGAGCCGAGGCTTCACTGAGGAATTTCATGTTGCGTTAGCGCAACATTGGTGAATTTCTTCGTCAGTTGATTTAATCGACCTTGGCTCCCTCGCCAATCAAAGATAATAAGCATCAAAGTCTTTGGCCGAGGTCTTGAATTTTAGTCCGGACCTTGAGAAGTTCCTCGTGTCATTCTCGACAACATTTTTCTTCAGAGCTTCTCCTTTTGCATTGAGCTTTCTTGATCTGCTCGCCTTCTCAAATTTCCATTTCTCTTGAGGAGATGAAATGGGTCAACATGTGACTTTGACCAGAGTTAGATGAAAATCAGGCATAGGGTGTTAGGGTCCTTGTGCCGAGATCAATGTAGTCAAGGATCTTCTTCGGATCCAAAAGCGTGGCAATTTGTGCCTTTGGCTCTAGCGGCCTTTGCTTGTCGATCTCGATGATTTCTTCAAGTTCATCATCAGGCTTCATCATCGATGGCACATGGAATGCGACCTGTTTCTTCTTGGACTTGGCCGAGGACCTCGTCAAAAGCAGTAGTGTCGGGGATATACCTCATGGCGTGAACCGCGAAGTATAACCCGGCCGGACTTGGCGATGTACACGAAGAACCCACGACACTTGGCGGTTCACTTTGGCGACCGGCGGTTTACGGTTCATTGGTAATCCGCAAAGCGGGTCGGAAGGAGCGACAAGACTGCAGGTCTGATCGGGCGGTTCATGAAGGCGGTTCAACTACGGTGGGCAGTTTATAAGGAAAGGAATAAGGAATATTTGTCTTACAAGGAGTTAAGACTGGACTTGTATCCGGTTTGTATTAGAGATAGGTTTGTCCTAATCCTAGTAGGACTCCACATGTAACCCGCCCTTCAACTTATATAAGGAGGGGCAGGGCTCCCAAAGAGGGACAAAGCTACAAGCAAGAAACAATCTCTAGGGCTAGACACAATTAGAGGAGAGCCGGTTCTGGCGACTCCCTCGTGATGATAATGAGACCTAGCCTCAAACAAAGATGTAGGGCTTTTACCGATGATGTTTCCGGGCCCGGCTGTCTAAATCCCTGTCTTGTGTTGTGTTTCTCGATTCCGCTCAACCCTCTCAAGCTACCATATAGATGCGTTGGCCTCGCGACTAAGTCCTCGACACTAAGGACATCTCGGCCGTGACAATTCCACGACGGTTGACATGCGCCACCGTGGGCTTGCACGGTGGTGACGAAGTTCTTGAAGGGATCCTCGGGGATCGAGGATTTTTTGCAATTTTCGGATGAAGATTTTTACAATCCATGAGATTGAAGTCAAAGAAAATATTAGGGTTGAGATATCCGCGTCTGCCGCCACCGTCTGATGATCCGCCGAAACTGACAGAGAAGGTTGGACACGCAAAGCACTAAGACCAAGGAGGACCGTTCCGATGAAGAAACCAGCAAAACCATCGAGTTGATGAGACCGACAAGCAGTCTAATCCAAAACCGGATCGATTTCTTGGGATGCTGCCGCGCGTCGCTAAAAGACTGGTTAGATTGGCAGGATTCGAATGCACGGCGATGTTTCCTCATCCATAGCAGCCATACGTCAGGGAAGCTTCAAGTCCCGAGGAGCTCAGCGCTGCTTTGGTGTTTGTATTACTCGTTTTCTAATCAACACTACAGCTTGTTGCAAGGACTATTGCTGCCACGAGACCATATTGCTGCCACTTTCCATCAATCCAAGAACTCCAATCTAGTTACACACGGGCCAAATCCCAAAGGACTCCTGTGGTGGCGTGAAAAACAACAGCCGCCTCGCTTTCTTTTTTATGATCTGCATTCATTGAGGAGACGGAAGAACATGCATATTGTGGCAACAAGTGTACTAAAAAGCGATTTGCAAAACACTTTGGTTTTGTTGATACATTGCGCAAGATCGCCTGCATTACATGGAGATTAAAAGCTACCGCCGCTTCTTCATCTCATCAAGACAAATTAGTTTTCATGGATGGAATAAAAAAGGGGACAATGAATCATCGTGGCAGTCGTGAAGCCACATGGGGTGCTACTACTGCTCAGCTAAACGTACATGCAGGCGGGGTATTTTTGGTCCGGCCACACCCAACATTTGCGGTGCCTTGTTTCCGCTGCCGAGCCGGCGCGAGCGCTCTTGCGTTGAGTCGCCGGATCACCTCTGCCGAGCCGCCTCTGCTGTATTAAACCGCCGGGGCCGCGTTGAGCCGTCTCTGCTGTGTTGAGCGGCCGAGGTTGTATTAAGCTGCGATGCACTGAGTTGCTTCGCACGTTGAACGGATCATTGGTCATCCGAACAAATCAGGTGCTATTTTTCTAAACTTTACTGGTATAATTAAGAATCATCCAAAGCTTTTTCACGGTATGCTATGCTGTACACAGGTCAATTGACTCATGGCTAAGATATGATCCGGTCCTCGTGGTGCGGCATCGGAGGCGACGTATACATTCGCACCACCCGTGCCGGGTACTTAAAGACCCGGAGAATAACCCGGAGGGTTTCTGCTTGAACCGCCGGGACCATATTGAGTCGCCGACCAGCCTAAACCGCCTCTATTGCGATGAACGGATCATCCGTTGTTCGAACAAAAAACATCAGGTGATATCCGTCCGGTTTGTTTTCATAGCACATATTAATCTTTGTGTGAACGATTACTTTGGCATGTGATATTCTTGGCACAGGACAATTGTTCATTACAAATGCGACGTTATATTACGGGCGCGGAACACGCGTTAGCAATGTTCTGCACTGGCGTTTCGTCCGTGTCCTACCACCCGGTGAATGAACGTGAGCAAGTCGCTGTCCCTGTGGCCCAGTTTACATCAGCTTGCCGGGACCGCACCCGTGATTAACTCACCCGACCGTGCCGGTTTACGACACCGGTGCCTATTTTCTCCGTCCGCACCGGCTTACAATGCTGCGGCCGACTCATCTGTCCCGAGCCGCCTCGATGCTGCGGTGCGTCTTTGTCGTCCCGCCTCGCGGCTGGTCTACATCAACATACCGGTCGCACCTGCCCCGCATGAGCTGTTTATTGAGTATAAAGCAAGTCACAGCTTGGGTAGCCTGGTTTTCTTTCAAATTGGAGGCAAATCATCATCAACCGCCGTCTGCACTGGATGGATCAATGGGCAGGCACGCAAGTCGCCGCCACTACAGTTTGGTTAATTTCAAATAGCCAGTTGAAAGGAACTATTGGCCGAGTTGCTGACACGGCTCATATGGGATCAGTTATAACCGGCCGCAGTCACCTCAACCTTCTGTGGATTCACATCGTGCTATCAACACCAATGATATACAAGTTATGCCGGTTTATATCACGGTC
Organism: Aegilops bicornis; assembly: GCA_021605145.1. Classification (NCBI taxonomy): domain Eukaryota; kingdom Viridiplantae; phylum Streptophyta; class Magnoliopsida; order Poales; family Poaceae; genus Aegilops; species Aegilops bicornis. The sequence goes on along the minus strand of JAHIAL010000009.1, from coordinate 918,626 downwards.
AAATATGGAGAATCTCAAGGCAACTCTTCAAGTCACCTTGAGACTCGGGGCTACAATGATATGACTCAAGAATGTTGCCGGTTTCAAGAAAGTCAAGAACCTCATGACGTTGGAGGAAAGGTAACCCGGTCCCGGAGGATTCTGCCGTATTGTTGGAAAATTTGAAGGCTAGCAGAAAAATTTCCGGTTTAGAAAGTATATGACAAGCATTACAAAATCCCGCTCAATGAAGAAGATCCGGGTCATCGAGAAGGATTCGGTTTAAAATACGGCTCAAGGGAAATCTGTTCTCCCCCAAAGCTCTGAAGCGCTCAAATCCAGTTTAACAATGTCCGGTTCAAAAAGGAATTAACTTCTCGCAAGTTCGGGTTTAAAGGCCGTCAGAAAATTTTCCGGCTGAAAATGAAGATTCCGGTTTAAAATCCGGTTCAAGGGAAAGATGTCTCCCACAAAGCTTTGAAGCTCTCAATATCCGATTCAAGATCCCGGTTCAAGAAGAATTTATCTCTTGCAAAAAAGTTAAAAATTGCCAAAGAGGACCTGCTGCCATGATGCGCGGTTCAAACATGGGTATCCCGCCTTACTGGCCTGACATATTATTGATCACATGAGGGCTTCTGCTTCATAAAGCGGGGTCTGTTCTTTTACATCATTTGAGGTTACACGGAGTTGCTCTAAAGCGGCCTCGGTTTACCCCTTGAGTTCGCTTTGCTAAAAGCATCGTGTTATATCACTTGGGGGCTTTGTGTCCGAACCAATGCAACACCTTTTGATAGGCGAAAAGCCACCAGATCACTTTGGGGACATGGTCAAGTCTGAACCAACACGCCTCTTGATCGGCCTAAGGCCATAGAGTCACTTGGGGCTTGGTCGAACCGAACCATTGCCACGCCACTTGATCGGCATAATGCCACAGTTTCAGTTGGGGACTGGCTGACTTGAACCATGGCTACACCTTATTGGGAGCTTGGTCGTGTCCGACCATGGTAACACCATCTGATCGCTCAAGAAAGCCTCGCTTTGCAATGGTTTTATTTTGCCTTTGCTTGAATTCTGTTCTTTTTTGCTACGGAACTTTTACTTCTGTTGCGCTTTTCAACCGACATTGTTAATCCGTTTTAAACTGTCAATTACAAATCGGCGGAACACGGTCAAATCTTAATCCGGAGACTATCTGCCCGGTTTGATGTTACCATCTTATTATGGAGTAAACCGGTGTTCATTAACCCGGCTTGACTTTCAATTACAAATTGTCAGTACATGATCAAATCATAATCCGGAGACTATCAGCCCGGTCTGGTTTGACTACGAGTCGCCAAAGATTATATATGGTTAAACCGGTGGTTGTTACAACCCGCACGGCTTCATCGTAAACCGTCACAAAGATGAAAGGAGTTATCATTACTCAAGATTGGGGTCATCACCCTTACTACAAAAATTGGTAAACCAATGATGTGATTCAATGTCACGGGTATGATATATTTCATATTTGATTATTCTTAAGTGCAGCCTTAGTTATAAACCCGGGTTATATGTTGGGCATTATGATCCCGTCATGTAAACCGCCAGACACTTTAAACTTGTTGTATGCAGAGACAGGTTGAATAAAGCATGATGATAAATTATCCGGTGTTTATTAAACTGCCTGGCTTTTAAGACGATGAATCGCCAAAGATATGATGAGAAATTATCCGGTGATTGTTAATCTGGCCTGGCTTGGGACTATAAGTCGCCAAGATATATTTGGATTGCGCCATTGGAATCATGCGCTTATAAATCATTGGGTTATATTATTCAATAGCCAAACTTGGCTGAATTTTCATTATGATATTGAATGAATAAGGTTTTCATACCGGATTATATTATCTTGAATAGCCAACATGGCTGGATTTTTATTATGGTTATCAATAACCAATATTATGATTGAGGTTTTCAAAGTCGCTTGAGTGCGATGGCTATTATTTCATCAATGGGTATGATTTATTCTACAATGGAGGGAATAGTCCCGAGTTGCTGCAGGCTTACGAACCGGCACTTGGGGGCCAATGCAAAGTAATTTTTTGCTCATATTATTGAAGACCCGACTCATCACATTATAATGAGTCGGCCCTTGGGGGCTATCAATTGCTCCTGTCAACAGTTGAAGGTACAAAGCTTTTTATTCATTATATTGAAGGGTCCACTGCTCAGTTGGTAAAGCACAAGGCTCTTAACCTTGTGGACGTGGATTCAAGTCCCATGATGGGGGTTACATCATATGATGTTATTTTCATTGAAGTATATATTAAGTCCCAGCTCAATATTATCTCACTGAGCCGGCCCTTGGGGGCTACACATCATTGCTCAAACCTACATGATTATACCTACAAAAGTCCCTGCTCATTATTGCATAATGACCCGCCCTTGGGGACTACTGCTGGTTGAAGTTTTTATGAGTATAAGAAAATTACAAGTCCTGTGTTGTCGTAAGCATGACAACCCGACACTTGGGGGCTACATAGTATGGAGTATTCAGTTTTACTAGTCACCGGGATGAACAACATGGATTTCTTTGAAAGTGGCAGTATTTATATGGAAGCAAAGTCTTAAGCCACCACTTTGTTCTGCTCAAAGACTTGGGGGCTACAGGTATTATATTATTATCAAAGAAATATTTTCAAATTCTCTGATTGAGCAAACTAGGTTGACCAAGGCCACCAATCATTATGACCCTGTGGCTGCAACCCGGCGTCATTAATAATCATGAACCGGCATTGGCAACAATCATGAACCGGTGTCTGCAACAATCATGACTCGAAATTGTCAAGTTTTTATAAACCGGTGATCTTGGCAACGATAAACCGGCAAGTTCTACGTCCTTAAACCAGCTGAAGATTGGATGAGTATTTCAAGGACCGATATTGTTTTTAAGCATTGGGAGCTGAATCAAAGGAGTTATTCTTCACAATATATTTTTCTATGAGAAACCAATGTCGACAAGTTGATTATGAAGCTGGCCTATTAAACCGGATTTTCTAGAAGGAGGAAATGACAAGGATTTAAGGATGATCAGATGCCGGTTTACAAGAATTCTTAATCCGGAGCATAATCTGTCAAGTTTGTTCGTGTGTTTATTTCACAAGATCAGTTTAACATGGATAAATCCAAATTAAACTGGGGGCTAATGTCGGGATATACCCTGCGGCGTGAACCGGCCGGAAGTATAACCCGGCTGGACTTGGCGATTTACTCAAGAACTCACGACACTTGGCGGTCGATCGTAATTCAGCGGTTTACGGTTCATTGGTAATCCGGCGGTAGTGAGGAGCGACAAGACCCAAAGGGGTTCTGATCAAGGTTCATGAAGGCCGGTTCAACTACGGTGGGCGGTTTATAAGGAAAGGAATAAGGAATATTTGTCTTACAAGGAGTTAAGACACGGACTTGTATCCGGTTTGTATTAGAGATAGGTTTGTCCTAATCCTAGTAGGACTCCACATGTAACCCGCCCTTCAACTTATATAAGGAGGGCAGGGCTCCCCCAAAGAGGGACAGGCTACAAGCAAGAAACAATCTCTAGGGCTAGACACAATTAGAGGAGAGCCGGTTCTGGCGACTCCCTCGTGATGATAATGAGACCTAGCCTCAAACAGCATGTAGGGTTTTTACCGGATGATGTTTCCCGGGGCGCGAAGCTGTCTAAATCCCTGTCTTGTGTTGTGTTTCTCGATTCCTCTCAACCCCTCTCAAGCTACCATATAGATGCGTTGGCCTCGCGACTAAGTCCTGACACTAAGGACATCTGCCGTGACAATTCCACGACAAGTAGCTTTGGTCTTCAACAGTGTGGGACCTGATGAGGAAATTGGTGCAGCTGAGGAACTTGCTGAGACACCAGAGGCAATAGAGAAACCAGCAGTCCTTTGACATGAAGCCAGATGCACAGGAGCTGAGGACTTTGTAGGAGCAGGAGCAGCATGAGGAATTTGCCGTGAGGGCATTGCTGAGGAAATTGGCCGTGAGGGCGCTGTTGGTGAAGCACTTGGCTTATGAGCAGGCTTCTTTGGCATAGATTTCCTCGTTTTGACAGAGGCCTCAGTAGCAGTAGCAGTGGCAGAATCCTCATTGAATTTCTTCACTGCTTCCTTGACTTGTCTTGCCAATTTAGCTTGGCGCTTGGCCCATTCGTCAGGAAAGTCCTCACCACGCTTGATCTTTGGTGGGATCGGCTACTTGGCCAGTGCCAATGGAGCTCTTGGGCATGGAGGATTGAGGCGAATTTCTTCATGTACTTTGGAGTAACATATCTATATTCCCTCCATTCCCTTGCCCATCTCCGTTCAATCCTCTGAATGCGCACCTTGCGCTGATTTTTGTTTTCTTTGCCAAATTTGGCTTCATCAGGTGTGCAATAGTCAGCATATATTTCCTCAGGGATTTCAAACGCGGTCATGACCTCAGGCTTCTTTCCACCTTTCCGGGGCTTCTTCTTGAAGTGACCATAGTCTTGGATGAGGAATTTGAACAATAGAATTCTCTGAAGAAGTGTGCAACTTTTCTTCGAGGAACGCTGCAAATGAGTTAAGTTGATGAGAACCTAGTGATTCAGTAGCAGACATTTGTACCTGTGAACAGAGTATAGTTGCGAGGAATTTGGAGAGGTCATATCATGCGTTCTCGAAGGTTTTTCAAAAGAACAAGTTTTGAGGATTTTGACCAGATGTGCCTTGAAGAATTTCACTAAGCGTTCTTTGTCTTAGGTTCGAGTTGTATAGATCGAGGATCCACACAATTGAGGAATCTTGAAGAAAATCATTGCTTAGAGAAACGAATCAAGAGCATATGATGTGTGAGGTGTTCATATGTGTGAAGATTTGAAGAATAAACACCTTTGAAGATTTTCAGGAAAGCTTGAGAATCAAAGCGAGTAATAAAAGTAACTTTTAATTACCAGGGGTGAAGAACACGACTAACTGAGAAGAGCAGATGGGTAGTTCGTCAGTTAGATCTTCCTTGCCCTAACTTGGCGGAGGAAGACAGCTACTGGCGGCGGTGGAGTGAGGATTTCCAAGAATCCGGCGCTGAAAGTACGACGGCGAGAGTTGAGGCGGTGAAGCTCTTCCTCACCGGGCGACGATGGAGTAGCGGTGGCGCTTAGGGTTTTAGGAGCTCGGCGGGAGAGAGAAGCGGTCGGCGGAGTAAAAGAAGTGAGGAAGGGAAGAGGGGTATTTATAGACACGGTGAAAACTGTTCGCCGAAGATTTGGAGACGAACGTGCCCTGCCCTTTCTCATTCGCTGACATGTGTCACCCACGTCTTGAAAAGTGGAGATCATGTTAGATCGTGGGTGAATAGATAAGTCTATCGTAGGGAAGCGGAGCGGTTTGAGCGGCAAAACCGAAAGTTTGGATAAAATCAGTTTTAAAATTTCGCTGCGCAATTTCTTGGTGACACAATTGAAGATTTTGAACGAGTTTCAAATAGAACGCATATGAAGAATTTGTGACAGATTGGGTTGACTATAGCATAGAGGGGAAGGGTCCGATCACATTCACTTAGCAGAAAATGCAACATGAAGAAATAGCCATAAGTGAATGCTGTAGAGGACATAAACTCATATATGTATAGCCAATGAAGAAAAACGACGGAAACAGTGAAGATTTTGCAAAGTTAAAGAATTGGAAAAAACTGAAGAATTTCAAAACTGAGGAAAAATTCAAATTTGAAGATTTTCAACTTTGGTGGTGGAGTGACCCACCGTATAAGAATGATGATTTCAGACACAGCATACAATTGTCGTAGGGTTACGAGAATCAAATTCTTCATTAATTTCTTCACACTTAGAGTGTTATTCTTCATTGATTGAAGAAAACGCTTTCTTCATGTGTTGCACATCTAAGTCATCAATTTTGCATAAGTGTCGGATGTGTGTCCTTTTCAAAGAACATTCGAAGATTCTAAGATATTTAGCTCACACCGCAACTTGCTAAATCTCTTCTCATCCAAGGGCTTAGTGAAGATATCAGCTAGCTGTTCTTCAGTCTTCTTCACGTGCTTTCGATGGAGATGTCGCCCTTCAACACATGATCACGAAGAAAATGATATCGAATCTGAATGTGCTTTGTCTTCGGTGCTGAACTGGGTTGTGAGCAATCGTGATGGCACTCTCATTGTCACTGATGAGAGAGGCACATTCTTCACGTTGACACCGTAGTCCTTGAGAGTTTGCTTCATCCATAGTAGTTGAGAGCCTGACAAGAAGAGCCAGCAGCAATGTATTCAGCTTCCCGCAGTAGATAGTGATACGCAGTTCTGTTTCTTTGAGGACCAACAGACCAAAGATCGTCCGAGGAAATGACAAGTGCCAGATGTTGACTTGCGGTCCACACGATCACCAGCATAGTCAGAGTCAGAATATCCAATGAGATCAAAAGCAGAGCCCTTGGGATACCATAATCCTAGTGTTGGTGTGTGAGCTAGATATCGAAGGATATGTTTCACAGCCTTATGGTGTGATTCCTTCGGTGCAGCTTGAAATCGGGCACACATGCAAACACTAAGCATTATATCTGGCCTAGATGCACATAAGTACAATAAAGAACCAATCATGGAGCGGTATACCTTGTGATCGAAGTCAATACCATTTTCATCATTGCATAGATGGCCATTTTGTGGGCATAGGAATTTTGACGCCTTTGCAATCTTGCATGCCGAATTTCCTCAAGACATCTTTGAGGTATTTCTCTGAGATATGAATATGCCATTTCATTGCCGTTTAATTTGAAGACCTAAGAAGAATTTCAACTCTCCCATCATAGACATTTGATATTCTTCACTCATCATATAGGCAAATTCATCACTATAACGTTGGTCAAGACAGCCAAAGATAATATCATCAACGTATATTGGGCACACAAACAGTTCACCATCATAAGATTTAGTAAAAAGAGTAGGGTCGAGTGAACTGGGTGTGAAGCCATTCTTCACGAAGAATTCCTTCAATGTATCATACCACGCCGAGGGGCTTGCTTGAGGCCATATAGAGCCTTGTTGAGTGCGAAGACTTTGTCGAGGATTCTTTGGATCTTCAAAACCCGGGGTTGAGCAACATATACTTCTTCCTCAAGCTTACCATTGAGGAATGCACTTTTCACATCCATTTGATATAAAATGATATCATGATGGTTAGCATAAGCAAGTAATATCTGAATAGCCTCAAGTCTAGCAACAGGTGCAAAAGTTTCATCGAAATCAATTCCTTCAACTCGTGTGTAGCCTTGAGCTACAAGTCGCGGCCTTATACCTCACCACAAGGCCATTTTCATCTTGCTTGTTCCGGTAGATCCACTTTGTGCCAATGATATTATGCTTGCGAGGATCCGGACGTTTGACCAGTTCCCGGACTTTGTTGAGCTCGAATCGATGTAATTCTTCTTGCATGGCCTGGATCCACTCCGGCTCGAAATGCTTCATCTACCTTAGTGGGCTCTGTGATAGAGACAAAAGCATAGTGCCCACAAAAGTTAGATAAATGTGAAGCTTTGAGCGTGTGAGAGGACTGGCGCTTCAATGTCATCGATGATCTTGTCAACTTGTACTTCTTTTTGCAACGCGAGGATGAGCTGGTTGTCGTCGAGGTATTTGATCATTTTCCTCGGCACCATTGTCTTCAAAGATTATCTTCAGTGCATCATTTCCGACGTTCTTGGCGTCTTTGGAATGAATTCTTCAGCAGATTCTTGATGAGGAATGACATCCTCGGTTGCCTTGAACTTAATAGATTCCTCGGTGCTGGTTCATCTAACACAGAAGGTAGGTGCTCTCTTTGCGAGCCATTAGTTTCATCGAACCGCACATCTACGATTTCAAAAACCTTGTGAAGGGCGATGTTGAAGACTTTGTAGGTGTGCGAGTCCTTTCCGTAACCAAGCATAAAACCTTCATGTGCTTTCGGTGCAAATTTAGCATTGTGATGAGGATTTCTAATCCAACATTTAAATCGAAGACTTTGAAATAACTCACATTGGGTTTCTTGTCGGTGAGGAGTTCATAGGCAGTCTTCTTGAAGAATTTGTGAAGATATACTTGTTGATGATGTGGCACGCAGTATCAATTGCATCAATCCGTAAACGATAAGGCGTTTTGTATTCATCAAGCATAGTCGAGCCATCTCAACGAGAGTTCTTCTTTGCGCCTCCACGACGTATTCTCATTCGAGGAGTATAAGGAGCAGATAACTCATGAGTAATACCAAGTTCATCAAGATAGTCATCAAGACCGGAATTCTTGAACTCAGTTCCATTGTCACTCTGATGTGCTTGATCTTCACACCGGGTTGGTTGAAGCCCTCGAGGAAAATCGCTTTGAAGACTTCCGCACTTCATGTTTGTAAGTAACAATGTGTACCCATGTGTATGAGAGTAATCATCAACAATGATAAAACCATATAGTGATGCATCATTAGAGACTAGCTGAGTAATGATTAGGTTCAAAGAGGTCCATGTGAAGCAATTGAATGATGAGTAGTGGTCATGACAGGTCTTCATTTGGATGCTTGGTCTTGGTCATTTTCCGACTTCACGGGCACCACATAAGTGATCCTTGAGGAATTTGACATTTTCAATGCCAATGACATGCTTCTTCTTTGCAAGCGTGTGCAAATTCCCCATGCCTGCGTGACCAAGTAAATCGATGCCATAGCCAGCCTTGAAGCTTTTTGCAAGTAGACACACGGCTGGTTGTGGTCACCGTAGAGAAATCAACAATATACAAGTCTCCTCTCCTAAAGCCTTGAAGACTTTGGAATGGTCAGCTTCCATAACCACAACACAACGATACTTGCCAAAGACAACAACCATATCAAGATACTTAAAAGCATTGAGGCTGACATGAGGTTTGTATCCTAAGGACTCAACAAGCATGACTTTGTCCATGTGTATGTCCTTAGAGATCGCAACCTTACCAAGACCCAATACCGACTTTTGCCTTTGTCGGCCAAATATGATATGCTTGAGATGTGACGGTGATAAGGGAGCATCCATCAATAGATTCTTGTCACCAGTCATGTGATTTGTACATCCACTATCGACGACCCACTCATTGGCTTTGGGTTGATCATCCTGCACATGAATTAGTGCAACTTACGATCTCATATACTTCATCAGTGAAGAATATGATATCAGGATCATCAGATGAATTTCATCAAGCAGTAAAACAGATATTGCAGTATGAGGACGTGTGAAATGAATGTTCATTTCATCATGATTAGCATGCGTCCCTTCGAGCAAGTTTGTCGGGTCCCCAAAGCAAATTCTTCAGACGTTAAGCGGTGCAGGAGACCTGACCCTGCAGAAGAGGTTAGTTCTTTTCTTCACCACCCACATCTGAAGGGGTGGCAAAGAGTTCATCACTCTGCGAGCACCATAAGAGAATGGTGGCATAGAGGCCAAACCATTTCGTTTCACATAAGAGGGGTTAGGGTAAGCATATGAATAAGCAGAGAAGTTCTTCGAGGACTTATGAACATAATGGTTTGAAGAATAATGCACATATTCATAGCCCTTAGCTTTACCCTGCGAAACAGAGTTGTTAGCACGATGATATTCATATGAGGACTTTGATCCTTTTGAGGAATTTGATCCACGTGAGGAATTTGGTCCGTATGAGGACTTGGATCCATATGAAGAATTTTGTCCATATGAAGAATTTGATCCTGGGGTTCCTATTCTTCATGTGTGGTGTCATGAGGACATTCACCGAAGACTTTCAAGGCACTTCTTGGGAACCCAGATTTTTCTTCATAGGGGAACATTCCTGCGTTAGTGCCAACATATCTAGCAAATACTTCACCATTCTGATTTTTGAACAGTTTATAGTTGGAGTCAAATGACTCATCGAAGAATGAGGAGATTCACATGTAAAGCCGGATAAGTTAGATGGATCAACTGGAGGTCCCTTTGCAGCAACCCATGAGGTTTTGGGGTCTTGCTCGGGCTTCCAATATGTTCCATCGGCATTGAGTTTCCTCTCAAAGGCAATACCCTCTTTTCTAGGGTTTACATTGAGGATTTGCTTTTTAAGCACATCACAAAGAGTCGATGCCCTTTGAGGCTTTTGTACATGCTGTCATGTACAATTCCTTCAACCTGCATTGTCGGTGATACTAGCAATGTCCTCGGATGAGGAATTAGTGATAGCAGGAGCAGGTGAAGAATTTGTAACAGTTGAAGCATTTGAACATTCAGGTGAAGAATTAGCGATTCACGTTCAATGCACGTTAAGCATGGAGGAACAGATTCTTCACGAGAAGCGCTGATTTGTTGAGCAAGTAATGAATCGCGCTCCTTGAGAAAGATCTTCATAACTCACTCTTAGCTTCTCAAGATCTTGCTTTCTTTGAAGAAATTCATAAGAAAGTTTCTCATGATCGAGACAATATAGTGTTATGATGACCTTGAAGGTTATCAAACCTAGGCTGAAGTCTCACGAAGATTTTCAATCGGGGCTTTAGTGCGATTCATTTCTTCACTTAACATATCATCACTTTTACCTAACATGTTTTGAACATTTTCCAAGGCATGTTGTTGTTTGGTGGCAATACAAACAAGCTTGGTATAGTTTGGTTCAATATCATCATCAGATCCATCATCATCAGATTCATCGTCACTATACTCGGATGAGGAACATTCGGTTACCTTGTCACCCTTTGCCATGAGACATGATGCGAAGATGATGATTACGGTTCGAAAGTCATCGTTTGAGAGATTCCTTCAAGTCCTCAAACCAAGGATCATGGCGTGGTTCGATGACCTTCATAGACATCAGAGATTCGGTCCCGGATAAGCCGCATTGCAAAGATGCATAATGCGCTTGAATTCATCTCTAGATAGGCAGAACAGATGATATCGCTTCGCCATGATGTCAAGTCGAGTGTACTTGCGAATATCATCTGCGTTCGCCGACTTGCGCAGAATCAGTAAGACCGATTTCAAAGTGACGGTCCACAGCTTGCTGTCCATTGCCATGAGGCGCTTCCTCATCATGGCCTTCCACTTGGGATAATCATGACCGTCAAAGATAGAGCATGTCACTTTCTTCATACCTGCGGTCGACATAACTAAAACTCTAGGTGGTTAAACAAAATCACACAGAACAAGGGAGTACCTTGCTCTGATACCAATTGAAAGTGCGTTATATCGACTAGAGGGGGGGTGACTAGGTGATTTTTATGAATTCTTCAGCGAGGAATTTGCGGTGAGGAAATTCCTTAGCGAAGAACTACTTGCAGCGGAATAAGTACTCGAAGTAAGCATAGCAGAATACATGCATGGTCATCATGATGAAATGAAGACAATCAAAGAGCGAGAAAAGCGTAAACCGAGGATAGCACAAGATGAAGACAAAGCGGTGAAGAAATTGAACTGAGGAAATTGAGAAAGTCTTGATCAAAGTCTTCAAACACGAGATATGAACAAACAGTTAACACAAGATCGAGGAAATGAATAGGTTGAGGAAATGGAACCGATTAGGTTGGTGAAGACAATGATTTGATAGACCAGTTCCAACTGCTGTCTCAGTTGTACGCCTGGTTGGAGCGGCTGAGTATTTAAACTCGAGGACACCACAGTCCGGACACCCAGTCTCGAAAGCACGCAGCTCGGGACACCAAGTCCTCACCGTATTCTCCTTGAACTAAGGTCACACAGACCTCGTCCAATCACTCGTGGTAAGTCTTGAGCGACTTTCAAACCTTTCCACAGACTTGGTCACTCGGCGATCCACAATTCCTCTTGGATGCTCTACACCATGACGCCTAACCGTCTGGAAGAAGCACGATCTTCAAAGGTAACAAGCGTCGGATCCACTCAGATCAATTTCTTGATGATGCTCAATCACTTTGAGTTTGTAGGTGTTTGGGTTTGGGTTTTTCCTCACTTGATGATTTTCGCTCAAAGTCCTCGGAGGATGGGTTGCTCTCAAATGACAAGTGTCAAGTTCTCTCGGAGCAGCCAACCAGCTAGTGGTTGTTGGGGAACGTAGCAGAAATTCAAAATTTTCCTACGTGTCACCGAGATCTATCTATGGAGAAACTAGCAACGAGGGAAGGAGAGTGCATCTACATACCCTTGTAGATCGCTAAGCGAAGGCGTTCAAGTGAACGGGGTTGATGGAGTCGTACTCGTTGTGATTCAGATCACCGGAGATCCTAGTGCCGAACGGACGGCACCTCCGCTGCTCAACACACGTGACAGCCCGATGGCGTCTCCCATGCCTTGATCCAGCAAGGAGAGAGGGAGAGGTTGAGGAAGACTCCATCCAACAGCAGCACAACGGGCGTGGTGGTGGTGGAGGAGCGAGCAATCCTGCAGGGCTTCGGCCAAGCACCTACGGAGAGGAGGAGGTGTCACGGGAGGAGGAGGCGCGGGGGCTCGGGTGCGGCTGCCCTCCCTCCCTCCACTATATATAGGGGTAAGGGAGAGGGGGAGGCGCAGCCTTGCCCCTTCCTCCAAGGAAGGGGTGCGGCCAAGGGAGGGGAGGAGTCCATCCTCCCAAGGCACCTCGGAGGTGCCTTCCCCTTGAGGACTCTTCCTTTTCTTATATCTTGGCGCATGGGCCTCTTGGGGCTGGTGCCCTTGGCCCATATAGGCCAAGGCGCACCCCTACAGCCCATGTGGCCCCGAGGCAGGTGGACCCCCCGGTGGACCCCGGACCTTTCGGCACTCCGGTACAATACCGATAAAGTGCGAAACTTTTCCGGCGACCAAAATAAGACTTCCCATATATAAATCTTTACCTCCGGACCATTAGGAACTCCTCGTGACGTCCGGGATCTCATCCGGACTCAACAACATTCGGTAACCACATACAAACTTCCTTTATAACCCTAGCGCCATCGAACCTTAAGTGTGTAGACCCTACGGTTCGGGAGACATGTAGACATGACCGAGACGTTCTCCGGTCAATAACCAACAGCGGATCTGGATACCCATGTTGGCTCCCACATGTTCCACGATGATCTCATCGGATGAACCACGATGTCAAGGACTCAATCGATCCCGTATACAATTCCCTTTGTCTAGCGGTATTGTACTTGCCGAGATTCGATCGTCGGTATCCCGATACCTTGTTCAATCTCGTTACGGCAAGTCTCTTTACTCGTTCCGTAACACATCATCCCGTGATCAACCCCTTGGTCACATTGTGCACATTATGATGATGTCCTACCGAGTGGGCCCAGAGATACCTCTCCGTCAACCGGAGTGACAAATCGATCTCGATTCGTGCCAACCCAACAGACACTTTCGGAGATACCTGTAATGCACCTTTATAGCCACCCGATTCACGTTGCCAGGACGTTTGATACACCCAAAGCATTCCTACGGTATCCGGAGTTGCACAATCTCATGGTCTAAGGAAAAGATACTTGACATTAGAAAAGCTTTAGCATACGAACTACGATCTTTGTGCTAGGCTTAGGATTGGGTCTTGTCCATCACATCATTCTCCTAATGATGTGATCCGTTATCAACGACATCCAATGTCCATGGTCGTGAAACCGTAACCATCTATTGATCAACGAGCTAGTCAACTAGAGGCTCACTAGGGACAAGGTGTTGTCTATGTATCCACACATGTATTGCTGTTTCCGGTCCAATACAATTATAGCATGAATAATAAGCGATTATTATGAACAAGGAAATATAATAATAACTAATTTATTATTGCCTCTAGGGCATATTTCCAACAGTCTCCCACTTGCACTAGAGTCAATAATCTAGTTCACATCGCCATGTGATTAACACTGATAGGTCACATCGCCATGTGACCAACATCCAAAGAGTTTACTAGTGTCTGTAAACTAGTTCACATCATCATGTGATTAAGACTCAATGAGTTCTGGGGTTTGATCATGTTTTGCTTGTGAGAGAGGTTTTAGTCAACGGATCTGAACCTTTCAGATCCGTGTGTGCTTTGCAAATTTCTAGGTCATATTATAAATGCTGCTTCCACGCTCCATTTGAAACTATTCCAAATGGTTGCTCCACTATCACGATATCCGGTTTGCTATTCAGAGTCATTCGGATAGGTGTCAAAGCTTGCATCGACGTAACCCTTTACGCTGAACTCTTTATCACCTCCATAATCGAGAAACATGTCCTTATTTACTCCAAGGACAATTTTGATCATTGTCCAATGATCCCCATTCTGGATCATTCTTGTACCCCTTTGATCGACTCATGGCAAGGCACACTTCGATCTTGCGGTACACAAAGATAGCATACTATAGAGCCTACGTCTAAAGCATAGGGACGACCTTCGTCCTTTCTCTCTTTTCTGCCGTGGTCGAGCTTTTAAGTCTTAACTTCATACCTTACATCTCGAGGCAAGAACTCCTTCTTTGATCGATCCATCTTGAACACCTTCAAGATCATGTCAAGGTATGTGCTCATTTGAAAGTATTATTAAGCATTTTGATCTATCCTTATAGATCTCGATGCTCAATGTTCAAGTAGCTTAATCCAGGTTTTCTATTGAAAACATCTTTCAAATAACCCTATATGCTTTCCAGAAATTCTACATCATTTCTGATCATCAATATGTCAACAACATATACTCATCAGAAATTCTACAGTGCTCCCACTCACTTCTTTGGAAATACAAGTTTCTCATAAACTTGGTATAAACCCAAAATCTTTGATCATCTCATCAAAGTGCACATTCCAACTCCGAGATGCTTACTCCAGTCCTTAGAAGGATCGCCGAGCCAAAGATAACTTTTAGCATCCTTAGGATCGACAAAAACTTTCTGGTTTGTATCACATACATCCTTTCCTTACAAAACTGGTAAGGAACATCGTGATGACATCCATCTGCCAGATGTCATAAATGCTGCTAATGCTAACATGATTCCTACGGACTTAAGCATCGCTACGGATGAGAAAAATCTCATCGTAGTCAACTCCTTGAACTTGTGAAAACTCTTTACCACAAGTCGAGCTTCATAGCGGTGACATTACCGTCCACGTCCATCTTCTTCTTAAAGATCCATTTATTTCAATGGCTTGCCGATCATCGGGCAAGTCCACCAAAGTCCACGCTTTGTTATGATATATGGATACTATCTCGGATTTCATGGCTTCTAACCATTTGTCGGAATCCGGGCCCACCATCGATTCTCCATAGCTCGTAGGTTCATTGTTGTCTAGCAACATGACCTTCAAGACAGGATTACCGTACCACTCCGAAGCAGTACACGTCCTTGTCGTCCTACGAGGTTCGGTAGTGACTTGAGCTGAAGCTTCATGATCACTATCATAAGCTTCTACTTCAATTGATGTAGGTGCCACATGAACTTCACGTGCCCTACTACACACTTGGTTGAAGTGATGGTTCAATAACCTCATCAAGTCTCCACCATCCTCCCACTCAATTCTTTTCGAGAGAAACTTTTCCTCGAGAAAGGACACGTTCTAGAAACAATCCCTATTGCTTTCGGATTTGAATTAGCAGGTATACCCAACCGTTTTGGGTGTCCTATGAAGATGCATTTTATCCGCTTTGGGTTCGAGCTTATCAACCTGAAACTTTTTCACATAAGCGTCGCAGCCCCAAACCTTTAAGAAACGACAACTTAGGTTTCTCCAAACCATAGTTCAAACGGTGTCGTCTCAATGGAATTACGTGGTGCCCTATTAAAGTGAGTGCGGTTGTCTCTAATGCCTAACCCATGAACGATAGTGGTAATTCGATAAGAGACATCATGGTACGCACCATATCCAATAGGGTGCAACTATGATGTTCGGACACACCATCACACTATGGTGTTCTGAAAGCGGTATTAATTGTGAAACAATTTCCACGGTGTCTTTAATTGCATGCCAAAGCTCGTAACTCAGATACTCATCTCTATGATCATATCATAGACATTTTATCCTCTTGTCACAATGATCTTTAACTTCACTCTGAAATTACTTGAACCATTCAATAATTCAGACTTTGTGTTTCATCAAGTAAATATACTCAACATCTACTCGAATCATTTGTGAAGTCAGAACATAACGATATTCACTGCATGCCTCAGCACTCATTGGACTGCACACATCAAAATGTGTTACTTCCAACAGGTTGCTACCTTGTTCCATCTTACTGAAACCGAGGCTTTTCAGTCATCTGCCCATGTGGTATGATTTGCATATCTCAAGTGATTCAAAATCAAGTGAGTCCAAACGATCCATCTGCATGGAGTTTCTTCATGCGTATACACCAATAGACATGGTTTGCATGTCTCAAACTTTTCAAAAACGAGTGAGTCCAAAGATCCATCAACATGTAGCTTCTTCATGCGTTTTATACCAATATGACTTACATGGCAGTGCCACAAGTACGTGGTACTATCATTACTATCTTATATCTTTTGGCATGAAAATGTGTATCACTACGATCGAGATTCAATAAACCATTCCTTTTAGGTGCTAGACCATTGAAGGTATTATTCAAATTAACAGAGTAACCATTATTCTCCTTAAATGAATAACCCTATTGCGAGTACATAATCCAATCATGTCTATGCTCAACGCAAACACCAAATAACAATTATTTAGGTTTAACACCAATCTCGATGGTAGAGGGAGCGTGCGATGCTTGATCATATCAACCTTGGAAACACTTCCAACACGTATCGTCAGCTCACCTTTAGTTAGTCTCCGTTTATTCCGTAGCTTTTGTTTCGAAAGTTACTAACACTTAGCAACCGAACGGTATCTAATACCCTGGTGCTACTAGGAGTACTAGTAAAGTACACATTAACATAATGTATATCCAATATACTTCTATCGACCTTGCCAGCCTTCTTATCTACCAAGTATCTAGGGTAATTCTGCTCCGATGGCTGTTCCCCTTATTGCGAAGCACTTAGTCTCGGGTTTGGGTTCAACCTCGGGTTTCTTCCTTTGGAAGCAAATGACTGATTTGCTATTTAGTGAAGTATCCCTTATTGCCCTTGCCCTTCTTGAAACTAGTGGTTTCACCAACCATCAACAATTGATGCTCCTTCTTGACTTCTACTTTCACGGTGTCAAACATCGCGAATATTTCAAAGATCATCTATCCCTGATCTGTTATAGTTCATCACGAAGCTCTAGCAGCTTGGTGGCAATGACTTTGGAGAAACATCACTATCTCATCTGGAAGATCAACTCCCACTCGATTCAAGTGATTGTTGTACTCAGACAATCTGAGCACAAGCTCAACGATTGAGCTTTTCTCCCTTAGTTTGTAGGCTAAGAAAATCGTCGGAGGTCTCATACCTCTTGACGTGGGCACGAGCCTGAAATCCTAATTTCAGCACTCGAAACATCTCCTATGTTCCGCGTTGTTTCGAAAACGTCTTTGGTGCCTCAACTCTAAACCGTTTAACTGAACTATCACGTAGTTATCAACACGTGTATGTCCGATGTTCGCAACATCCACAAACGACGTTTGGGGTTCAGCACACTGAGCGGTGCATTAAGGACATAAGCTTTTTCTGTCCGCATAATCGCTACTTTCAACTTTCAACTATATTTTCTCTAGGAACATATCTAAACAGTGGAACTAAAGCGCGAGCTTCACGACATAATTTGCAAAAGGTCTTTTGACTATGTTCAAGATAATTAAGTTCATCTTATGAACTCCCACTCGAATAGACATCCCTCTGGTCATCTAAGTGATTACATGATCCGAGTCAAACTAGGCCGTGTCCGATCATCACGTGAGACGGACTAGTCATCATCGGTGAACATCTTCATGTTGATCGTATCTACCATACGACTCATGCTCGACCTTTTCGGTCTCCGTGTTCCGAGGCCATGTCCGTACATGCTAGGCTCGTCAAGTTAACCCTAAGTGTATTGCGTGTGTAAATCTGTCTTACACCCGTTGTATGTGAACGTAAGAATCCATCACACCCGATCAACACGTGGTGCTTAGAAGCTGACGAACTGTAGCAACGGTGCACGCAGTTAGGGAGAACACTTCTTGAAATTGTTGTAAGGGATCATCTTATTTACTACCGTCGTTCTAAGTAAACAAGATGCATAAACATAACAAACATCACATGCAATTATATATTAGTGACATGATATGGCCAATATCATATAGCTCCAATGATCTCCATCTTGGGGCTCCATGATCATCATCGTCACCGGCATGACACCATGATCTCCATCATCATGATCTCCATCATCGTGTCTTCATGAAGTTGTCTCGCCAACTATTACTTCTACTACTATGGCTACCGTTAGCAATAAAGTAAAGTAATTACATGGCGTTGTTTAATGACACGCAGGTCATACAATAAATAAAGACAACTCCTATGGCTCCTGCCGGTTGTCATACTCATCGACATGCAAGTCGTGAATCCTATTACAAGAACATGATCAATCTCATACATCACATATCATTCATCACATTCTTCTTGGCCATATCACATCACATAGCATACCATGCAAAAACAAGTTAGACGTCCTCTAATTGTTGTTTGCATGTTTTACGTGGCTGCTATGGGTTTCTAGCAAGAACGCTTTCTTACCTACATAAAACCACAGCGTGATATGCCAATTGCTATTTACCCTTCATAAGGACCCTTTTCATCGAATCCGTTCCGACTAAAGTGGAGAGGCGGCACCGCTAGCCACCTTATGCACCAAGTGCATGTCGGTCGGTGGAACTTTGTCTCACGTAAAATGCGTGTAAGGTCGGTCCGGCCGCTTCATCCCACAATACCGTCGAAACAAGATTGGACTAGTAACGGCAAGCATATTGAACAAAATCAACGCCCACAACTACTTTGTGTTCTACCGTGCAAAGAATCTACGAATAGACCTAGCTACGATACCCTTTGTTGGGGAACGTAGCAGAAATTCAAAATTTTCCTACGTGTCACCGAGATCTATCTATGGAGAAACTAGCAACGAGGGAAGGAGAGTGCATCTACATACCCTTGTAGATCGCTAAGCGGAAGCGTTCAAGTGAACGGGGTTGATGGAGTCGTACTCGTCGTGATTCAGATCACCGGAGATCCTAGTGCCGAACGGACGGCACCTCCGCGTTCAACACACGTACAGCCCGATGACGTCTCCCATGCCTTGATCCAGCAAGGAGAGAGGGAGAGGTTGAGGAAGACTCCATCCAACAGCAGCACAACGGCGTGGTGGTGGTGGAGGAGCGTGGCAATCCTGCAGGGCTTCGCCAAGCAACTGCGGGAGAGGAGGAGGTGTCACGGGAGGGAGGGAGGTGCCAGGGACTCAGGTGCGGCTGCCCTCCCTCCCCTCCACTATATATAGGGGTAAGGGAGAGGGGGGAGGCGCAGCCTTGCCCCTTCCTCCAAGGAAGGGGTGCGGCCAAGGGAGGGGGAGGAGTCCATCCTCCCCAAGGCACCTCGGAGGTGCCTTCCCCCTTGAGGACTCTTCCCTTTTTCTTATATCTTGGCGCATGGGACTCTTGGGGCTGGTGCCCTTGGCCCATATAGGCCAAGGCGCACTTCTACAGCCCATGTGGCCCCAGGCAGGTGGACCCCAGGTGGACCCCGGACCCCTTTCGGCACTCCGGTACAATACCGATAAAGTGCTGAAACTTTCGGCGACCAAAATAAGACTTCCATATATAAATCTTTACCTCCGGACCATTCCGGAACTCCTCGTGACGTCCGGGATCTCATCCGGGACTCGAACAACATTCGGTAACCACATACAAACTTCCTTTATAACCCTAGCGCCATCGAACCTTAAGTGTGTAGACCCTACGGGTTCGGGAGACATGTAGACATGACCGAGACGTTCTCCGGTCAATAACCAACAGCGGGATTTGGATACCCATGTTGGCTCCCACATTCCACGATGATCTCATCGGATGAACCACGATGTCAAGGACTCAATCGATCCCGTGATACAATTCCCTTTGTCTAGCGGTATTGTACTTGCCCGAGATTCGATCGCCGGTATCCCGATACCTTGTTCAATCTCGTTACCGGCAAGTCTCTTTACTCGTTCCGTAACACATCATCCCGTGATCAACCCCTTGGTCACATTGTGCACATTATGATGATGTCCTACCGAGTGGGCCCAGAGATACCTCTCCGTCAACCGGAGTGACAAATCCCAGTCTCGATTCGTACCAACCCAATGACACTTTCGGAGATACCGTAATGCACCTTTATAGCCACCCGATTACGTTGTGACGTTTGATACACCCAAAGCATTCCTACGGTATCCGGGAGTTGCACAATCTCATGGTCTAAGGAAAGATACTTGACATTAGAAAAGCTTTAGCATACGAACTACGCATCTTTGTGCTAGGCTTAGGATTGTCTTGTCCATCACATCATTCTCCTAATGATGTGATCCCGTTATCAACGACATCCAATGTCCATGGTCAGGAAACCGTAACCATCTATTGATCAACGAGCTAGTCAACTAGAGGCTCACTAGGGACATGGTGTTGTCTATGTATCCACACATGTATTGCTGTTTCCGGTCAATACAATTATAGCATGAATAATAAACAATTATTATGAACAAGGAAATATAATAATAACTAATTTATTATTGCCTCTAGGGCATATTTCCAACAGTGGTTGTAGGGGGCGGCTATTTATAGCCTAGGGAGCAGCCCGACATGATAAGACATAAATGCCCTTCAATGATATGACCGTTAGGTGGATAGATATTTTGGGACAGGCGCCAAGAAAGACAAGAACGGCCGGAAATTTGACTCTCAAATTCCTCAGGGCTATCATGTTCCTCACTGTGTAGGCAATCCGCACTGGCGAATTCCTAACTCCTCAGTCAGAACAAATTCCTCAGCGACCAGAAGAACTTTGTCTCTGTCACTGATGAAATCTACTGAACTGTATGAGATTTCCAAAGGCTTCACTCAAAGGGATTGATATGTGTAGGATTTTGAGTTGAGCATCACATGGAAATTTTTCCTTAGTATTTCCTCGACCCCCTTTAACAGTACGGTGTTTCCTATGACTCAAGAAAGGGAAAACGAAACTATGAAAACAAAAGTCTTCAAGGCTTCATGTTCCTCAAATGAATATCAAGTCTTCAAGGTCACACCAATTTCTTCACTTTCAAAGTCTTGAAAGTCTTCGAATATCAAAGTCTTCAAATAAGAACTTCAATTTTAGGGGTCGACTTTCTCTGTAAGTATCAAACTCCTCATAGACTTATAGACCTGTGTATACTCACAAACGCATTAGTCCCTTAACCTATAAGTCTTCAATACACCAAAATCACTAAGGGGCACTAGATGCACTTACTACGATAGACTTATCTATTCACCCACTATCATGTGAAATTCAAATTCTAAATAGTCCATTAATTATCTCTTGTTGGATCCTTTAATTGCCTCTTGTCTATTGTTAATTGGTATCACATTATGGGGGAGTAATATGCTATGTGTATATTACTAGCCTAGAAAATGTGTACATTTGAGATATTGTCATCTAGAGTTGATATTGTAAATTATCTTGTTCCTAGGTGGCATGTTAGCTCTACAAGTTGCAATTTGCTCTTTGGTTGGTGTGAAGATGATGTCGGATATCCTTGCTATCTACCACCGGGAATTATTTACATTTACTTGTTGTATTTTGACAATTGGTACTCACTTTTGTGGTAGAATTTATTGATCATCTTTACATTGGCTTTTGCTTTTTATTTGCCTTTTCTCTTGCCAAGGATTGTATCAACTCCCTTTGTCTTCCATACCACTTGTGGATCTTGTTTATTTCTTGATCTTGTCTAGTGTTTTCTAGATATAGTGAAAGTGGTGATCCCACCTCATGCATTTTGTATTCAAATGCAATTTCTCTATAATGCACTAGTCTTGGGGAGCTATCCTATTTTCTATAAAACACTCATCTTGTGATCCTTATCAAGTGTGTGTCGATTGGAAGGCAAGTCGTTTGTTTTGGGTACTTTGTTCTATCATGAAAAATTGTAGAGAGCTTGGTTTGTTTGGAACCATCCTCTCTTTTGGGGGTTTGATATCTTTTATTTAGTGTGTATCATCGGATATCTCATTCCTCGATGTATCTATTATGGATATCCTCCAAGTGATGAGTTATTCATTTGGTATATTTTCTTCACTTGTTTTTTCTTTGTCATTTGGTATCGGTTCTTGAAAGTCTTGAGCATGCATATTAACTTCATGTAGTTTCTTTGGCATGCTTTCTTTCTTTGACCCAATATATAGGGAACTCCATGATACGTCTCCAACGTATCTACTTTTCCAAACACTTTTGCCCTTGTTTTGGACTCTAACTTGCATGATTTGAATGAAACTAACCCGGACTGACGCTGTTTTCAGCAGAACTACCATGATGTTGTTTTATGTGTAGAAAAAAAGTTCTCGGAATGTCCTGGAAATCCACGGAGGCACTTTTTGCAAGTTAGAAGAATTATTGGGCGAAAGAAATACACCAGGGGCCTGGGGTCTGTCCACGAGACAGGGGGCGCTCAGAGGCGCGGCCCCCTATCTCATGGGCCCCTGGACCTCCTCCGACCTCAACTCCAACTCCATGTATTCCGTCTCGGGGAGAAAAAAATCAAGGAGAAAGTTTCATCGCGTTTCACGACACGGAGCCGCCGCCAAGCCCTAATCTCTCTCGGGAGGGCTGATTTGGAGTCCGTTCGGGGCTCCGGAGAGGGGGATTCGTCGTCGTCGCCATCATCAACCATCCTCCATCACCAATTTCATGATGCTCACCGCCGTGCGTGAGTAATTCCTTCATAGGCTTGCTGGACGGTGATGGGTTGGATGAGATTTACCATGTAATCAAGTTAGTTTTGTTAGGGTTTGATCCTAGTATCCACTATGTTCGAGATTGATGTTGCTATGACTTTGCTATGCTTAATGCTTGTCACTAGGGCCCGAGTGCCATGATTTCAGATCTGAACCTATTATGTTTTCATGAATATATGTGTGTTCTTGATCCTATCTTGCAAGTCTATAGTCAACTATTATGTGTTATGATCCGACAACCTCAAGTGACAATAATCGGGATACGTCTTGGTGATGACCGTAGTTTGAGGAGTTCATGTATTCACTATGTGTTAATGCTTTGTTCCGGTTCTCTATTAAAAGGAGGCCTTAATATCCCTTAGTTTCCGTAAGGACCCGCTGCCACGGGAGGGTAGGACAAAAGATGTCATGCAAGTTCTTTTCCATAAGCATGTATGACTATTTACGGAATACATGCCTACATTACATTGATGAATTGGAGCTAGTTCTATATCACCCTATGTTATAACTATTGCATGAGGAATCACATCCGGCATAATTATCCATCAACGATCCATTGCCTACGAGCTTTTCACATATTGTTCTTCGCTTATTTACTTTTCCGTTGCTACGGTTACAATTACTACAAAACCCAAAAACATTTATCTTTACTTTTGCTACCGTTACCTTTATTATCATACCACTTTTCTGGTAAACACTGCACTGCTGCAGAT
Organism: Aegilops bicornis; assembly: GCA_021605145.1. NCBI lineage: Eukaryota > Viridiplantae > Streptophyta > Magnoliopsida > Poales > Poaceae > Aegilops > Aegilops bicornis. Next base: position 895,149 of record JAHIAL010000009.1, on the reverse strand, counting down.
ACTAAGTTATCCGGTGTGGTTGAATTGACAACTCAACTGCTAATACTCAAGAATATTCTTTGGCTCCCCTTGTGTCGAATCAATAAATTTGGGTTGAATACTCTACCCTCGAAAGATGTTGCGATCCCCTATACTTGTGGGTTATCAAGACTAGTTTCTGGCGCCGTTGCCGGGAGCATAGCTCTATTCTCGAGTCACTTGGGATTTATATCATTGATCACTATGAAGAACTTGAAAGACGCTAAGACCAGGATTTTTCCCTCAACTACGAGGGGAGGTAAGGAACTGCCATCTAGCTCTACACTAGATTCTCCTTCCGTTATTAGTAAGCTTGCAACACCTAAACCTGCTACTACTATGAATTCTGATATGTCACAAGTTATTGATGATGCCACTTCTGCTATGCATGATGAAACTACTTCTGTGCGTGATACTACTTTACCATTAGGTGAATTTCTTGATGAACAACTTGCTAGAGTTAGGGGGAACGAAAATATTGAAGAACCTATTATTGATGATAGTGATGATGAAGGTTCCCCCAATGATTATGTATTACCTGTTGTTCCCAAGGGTTATGTTATGCATGAAAAACCTGCTATGGAAATCCTTGCTTGCAATGATAGAAATGATCTTAAGAAATTATTAGCTAAATGGAAGCAGCAGTCTCTTAATGCTAGAATGAAACCCGATCCTACTTTTGCTACTTCACCTATCTGTGTTACTGATAACGATTATGAATTCTTTGTTCATCCTGATATTATCACTTTAGTTGAATCTGATCCTTTTTATGGCCTTGAATCTGAAACTGTTATGGCACATCTTACCAAGTTAAATGATATAGCCACCCTATTTACTCATGATGAGAAGTCTCGCTATTTATATATCCTTAAGATATTTCCGTTCTCATTAAAGGGTGATGCTAAGACTTGGTATAATTCTCTTGCTCCTCGTTGTGTGCGTAGTCCCCAGGATATGATTTATTACTTCTCTGCTAAATATTTCCCTGCTCATAAGAAACAAGCTGCCTTATGGAAATATATAATTTTGTGCAAATCAAAGAGGAGAGTCTCCCACAAGCTTGGGGAGGGGGGGGGGGCTAATCCGATTAATTAATGCTTTGCCTGAACATCCAATTAAGAAAAATTAAATAATTTATATATTTTATAATGGAATAAACGATGCTTCCAAGGACAACTTGGATAGTTGTGCTGGTTGTGTTTTCAGGGAAAGAATAGTCGACGAAGCTGAAATACTATTGAACAATATGTTGACTAATGAAAATAATTGGACTCTTCTCGAGCCAGTTCCTGAAGTAATTCCTGAACCAGTTGAGCCAACTCCTGAGCCTATTCCTAAACCCAATTCAAGAAGAGAGGTGTTTTATTTCTCGATCTGAAGATATGCAAGAGGCAAAGAAATCAATGAAAGAAAAAGGTATTAAAGCTGAAGATGTTAAGAATTTACCTCCTATTGAAGAAATGCATGGTCTTAATATATCACTTTGAAGAACTACATTGTCTTGATAACCCGACACGAGGTAGTAAAGGTAAATTCTCTCTATAGATATGATAAAGTTGAAATACCCTCTACTAAATTTCATAGCCCATGCTTAGATGAATTTGATGACTTTATGGCTAGACAAGAGAGTTTTAATGCTTATGTTGGTAGAGGGTTAAAGAATAATGCTTTTGAGATAGGACGCGTAGGTGATAATCTGGCTAGAGTTAAAGATGAACTTCACCGCGTTAGCAAATATGCTTCTATGGTTGCTACTCAAGCTGAGCAAGTACTTAAGGCTCAAAATGATTTGCTTGATGAATTAAATAATAAAAATGACTTTGCTGTTAGAGTGGCTACTAGAATTAGTAGAATGACTCAGGAACCTTTGTATCACGAAGGCCACCCTAAGAGAATCGAACAAGATTCTCAGAGAAATAATTTAGAGGCATCTGGTTCTTCTAAAAAGAAGAAGAAGAAAAATGATAGAACTTTGCATGCTTCTAGTGAACCTATTGTAGACACACCTGAGAATCCCAATGATATTTCTATTTCGATCTTTGAAACACAATCAGGTGATGAACATGAACCTAGTGATAATGTTAATGATAATGTTCATGTTGATGCTCAACCTAGCAAAGACAATGATGTAGAGATTGAACCTGCTGTTGATCTTGATAACCCACAATCAAAGAATCAACGTTATGATAAGAGAGATTTTGTTGCTAGGAAGCACGGTAAAGAAAGAGAACCATGGGTTCAGAAACCCATGCCCTTTCCTCCTAAACCATCCAAGTCAAAGAATGATGAGGATTTTGAGCGCTTTGCTGAAATGATTAGACCTATTTTCTTACGCATGCGTTTAACTGATATGCTTAAAGTAAATCCTTATGCTAAGTATATGAAGGATATCATTACAAATAAAAGAAAGATACCAGAAGCTGAAATTTCCACCATGCTTGCTAATTATACTTTTAAAGGTGGAATACCAAAGAAACTTGGAGATCCGGGTGTTCCAACTATACCATGCTCTATTAAAAGAAATTATGTTAGAACTGCTTTATGTGATCTTGGAGCCGGTGTTAGTGTTATGCCTCTCTCTATATATCGTAGACTTGAATTGAATAAGTTGACACCTACTGAAATATCTTTGCGAATGGCTGATAAATCAACTGCCATACCTGTCGGTGTTTTTGAGGATGTGCCTGTTGTGGTTGCAAATGTCACTATCTTAACGGACTTTGTTATTCTTGATATTCCCGAGGACGATAGTATGTCTATTATCCTTGGTAGACCTTTTCTTAATACTGCAGGGGCTGTTATTGATTGCAACAAAGGCAATGTCACTTTTCATGTTAATGGTAATGAGCATACGATACACTTTCCGAGGAAACAATCTCAAGTTCATAGCATCAATTCAATTGAAAAAGTTCCAACTATCATTTTGGAGGTTTTGAATTTCCTCTCCCTCTTGTCAAGAAAAAGTATGATATTCTTATTGTTGGGGATTTTCATATCCCGTTGAGGTAACTTAGTGTTATTCGAAATTTCTCCGGTTCCATGTTATTCGGAATGAGTTCGTTAACAAGACTCGATCAACCTTGTTAGTGGGTTCATTTTGATGATCACGAGATGGATGAAACTAGAAGGCACAACCTTTTGTACCTTCTTTTTACTTTCTGTTATTTAGAATAAATAAAGCAAAATTAGTATTATCCGTCTGTTTTCTGAATTATCCGTGCATTAAAAAATAGTCCGAAAATAAAAGTGCTCCAAATGCCTTGCAAATCTAGTATGGATTTTTCTGGAATATTTGAGGATTTTAGGCACTGAAAACACTGCAGGAGGGCCAAGCTCCAGGCCACGAGAGGAGGCGCCCCCCTGTAGAGGGCGCCCCCCTGTCTCGTGGGCCTGGTGGCCCCTCCACTTATGCCGGCACCCACACACTTCATCTTCTACCCAAAAAATCCCCATCCAGCTCAAGCATGAGTACTAGCTCATTTTGCTGCGATTTTCGATCTCCTTGCTCAAAGCTCCATTCACAAAACTGCTTTGGGAGATTGTTGCTGGTATGTGACTCCTCCATTGGTCCAATTAGTTTTTGTTCTAGTGCTTTATTCATTGCAAATTTTTGCTGCATAGGTGACCATGTTCTTGAGCTTGCATGTTAAATTTTTGAGGCCCCAAGCAATTCCAATGCATGATATAGGCTCTAGGCACTTGTAGGAGTAGTTGCTATCAATCTTGTTTAGTTTTATTCACTTTTATGTTGAAGTTACTAAAATTTCAGAAATTTTCAGAAAAAGAAATATACTTAGAAGAATGTACCAAGGAGGTTCCTCGGCAAAGAAAGGGCCAAGGATTGCTATACGTGAGCAAGATATTGAATTGCCAAGGGACGCAAATGTACGGGCTTGTGAGTGGCCATCCGGTGATTTTATGGTCGAAGCAGGCTTCAAGGAGGAATTTTACGCATATGTGCGTAATGCCGAGCTGGAGGACTTCTTACAAGATAAGTGTCCGCAGTACTATCAGTTGACTGATTTCTTTTGTGCAGAGGTTTAGATATAACTGTGCGCGTAATTCTCCTAGTGTCATGTTTGATATTTATGATACATCTTATACCATGGATTTAGAGGACTTCACAACTGCTTGCAAACTCCCGCAGTGGGGTAATATTAATGATCCTTCCAAATCTGAATTTAGAGATTTTCTTGCTAGTATTACTGTGGGAGAATCTAGGGACGTAGCCCAAGCTACCATAGGGAGCATTCATTTTCCTGCTATACATTACTTTGCACTTTTTATTGGTAGATGCATTAATGGTAAGGACGAAGTATGTCACATGTGTGATCCTGATCTTTGTGTCCTCAAGAGTGCTGTGTCAGGTTATAAAGGTTATAACTTGGGGGCAATAGTTGCACGTAGGTTGCAGAATAACAGTAGAAAGGGAGATTTATTTGGAGGAATTTATGCAACCCGTGTGGCTAACTTTCTTAATATAGCTCCTGAGAGGGGGATATGATTTTACCTCCTGTTTATTTGGATAAAGAAGCTATGTTCCATCATCATTTTCTTGAGAGGAATGAACAATTCCTCCATTATCGACTAATCTATGATGGGCCTTAGCGTCGTCCTGTTACTCTTCTGCTCCCTACCTTTTTGATTATCGTGCAAAAGGAAGATATGTTGTCACCGGGGAAGAAGCAACTGAACACGAGAGGGGAATGGAGGCAGCTCGCCAACACGCTGCTGCTTTCGGGAGGTCATTGCCTCTGCTTCTATACAACCCCAATTTCACTTATGGATATCAGCCAAAGCGGTCCTTGGTACTAGACCAACTTAGGCCAAAAGCCTAAGCTTGGGGGAGTACGTATTTCTCACCGACTTCACATTCACGTTCACACACTAGTCGTCGGTGCTCATACTCTTTCATTGTATTATCCATGTTAGTTTAATTTTCTTTTTCTAGTTTTCTTCTTGTGTGTTTGATAAACCTTAAGAAAAACCAAAAAAATTTAGTTAGTTTAATTTCCATGCTTGTAGTAGAATTAAAATTGAAAACCCAAAAAGATTTCTAGCTCTTCTTCTTACTTGTTGGGAGCTTTCCCGTGTAAATAGTTTTCTTTTCTTTTCTTTCCTTTGGGGGTCGAGAAGACCGTATTGAAAATGCTTAGTGGCTCTCATATGCATGATTGTTTATTTAATTTAGAGCCCATATCACTTTTCTTCTCTCTTGAGTTGAATGCTTGCAGATTCAGCTTAGTCCAATGCACGTGCACTCTTAATATTATACACATCATTCGGTCGTGCAAGTGAAAGGCAATAATGACGATATATGATGAACTTATTGGGATGAGAAAAGCTGGTATGAACTCGACCTCTTTTGTTTTTGTAAATATGATGAGTTCATCGTTTCTGAGTCAGTTATTATGAAGTAAACATATTTGCAATGACATTTAGAGATTATAGTTGCTTGTGCCATGCTTGATTAGCTATGAGTTATAATGGTTTACCTTGCGTGCCAACATGCTATTAGAATGATTATGATATGGTATGATGGGATGGTATCCTCCTTTGAATGAATTGAGTGACTCGACTTGGCACATGTTCACATGTAGTTGAATCAAATCAACGTAGCCTTCATGATATTTATGTTCATGGTAGATTATATCCTACACATGCTTGTACTCGGTGTGAATTAATTTTAATGCATGTTTACGACTGTTGTCGCTCTCTCAGTTGGTCGCTTCCCAGTCTTTTGCTAGCCTTCACTTGTACTAAGCAGGGATACTGCTTGTGCATCCAAACTCCTTAAACCTCAAAGTTGTTCCGTATGAGTCCACTATACCTTCCTATATGCGGTATCTACCTGCCGTTCCTAGTAAATTTGTATGTGCCAAACTCTAAACCTTCAAATAAACATTCTGTTTTGCATGCTCGAATAGCTCATATATCAACTAGGGCTACCCTTATCTTCCGTGTTAGGCGGGTTATTCTCAAGAGGAGTGGACTCCGCTCCTTACTCAAGAGAAGATGGCTGGTCACCGGGATGCCCAGTCCCATGCTTTCTGCAAACTAAATCAAAATAATTGCAAACAAAACTCCCCCTGGGACCCGTTGAATGTTGGAGGCACTCGTTGTTTCGAGCAAGTCATGGATTGATGCTTGTGGAGGAGGGGCAGTATAAACTTTACCATTCTGTTTGGGAACCGCCTATAATTTTTTTTAGCATGGAAGATATCATCATCTCTTAGTTGTTATGTTGACAATGAAAGTATGCCGCTCAAAATATAATTTATCTCTATTTCAAAATCGAGCTCTGGCACCTCTACAAATCCCTGCTTCCCTCTGCGAAGGGCCTATCTATTTACTTTTATGTTGATTCATCACCCTTCTTATTGAAAGCACCCGCTGGAGAGCACACTGTCATTTGCATTCATTATTATTAGTTTATATTGGGTATGACTTGACTGGATCTCTTTTACCATGAATTACAATGTTTTGTCAGTCCTTGATCTTTAAAGGTGCTCTTGCATTTATGTTTTATGGTCTCAGAAAGGGCTAGCGAGATACCATTTTGTTATATCATGTTGTGATTATTTTGAGAAAGTGTTGTCATCCGAGTTTTATTATTATGGCTTGCTAGCTGATTATGTTATTGATATGAGTAATTGTGATATCTATGTGTTATTGTGAGTATGGTTAGTTCATAATATTTGCTGACACTTGAATGCTGGCTTTTCATGTTTACAACAACAAGAGCAAATATAGTTTGTAAAAGTTTTTCTTTATCACTTTCAGTTTATCAACTGAATTGCTTGAGGACAAGCAAAGGTTTAAGCTTGGGGAGTTCATACGTCTCCAACGTATCTACTTTTCCAAACACTTTTGCCCTTGTTTTGGACTCTAACTTGCATGATTTGGATGAAACTAACCCGGACTGACGCTGTTTTCAGCAGAACTACCATGATGTTGTATTATGTGTAGAAAAGAAAAGTTCTCGGAATGTCCTGGAAATCCACGGAGGCACTTTTTGGAATTTATAAGAATTATTGGGCTAAAGAAATACACCAGGGGGCGGGGGCCTGTCCACGAGACAGAGGCGCGCCCCTCTGTAGGGCGCCCCTATCTCGTGGGCCCCTGGACCTCCTCCGACCTCAACTCCAACTCCATATATTCCGTCTCGGGGAGAAAAATCAAGGAGAAAGTTTCATCGCGTTTCACGACCGGAGCCGCCGCCAAGCCTAATCTCTCTCGAGAGGGCTGATCTGAGTCCGTTCGGGGCTCCGGAGAGGGGATTCGTGCCCGTCGTCATCATCAACCATCCTCCATCACCAATTTCATGATGCTCACCGCCGTGCGTGAGTAATTCCATCGTAAGCTTGCTGGACGGTGATGGGTTGGATGAGATTTACCATGTAATCAAGTTAGTTTTGTTAGGGTTTGATCCCTAGTATCCACTATATTCTGAGATTGATGTTGCTATGACTTTGCTATGCTTAATGCTTGTCACTAGGGCCCGAGTGCCATGATTTCATATCTGAACCTATTATGTTTTCATGAATATATGTGTGTTCTTGATGAGGCTTTCATCTTCTATCTTCACCACGGGTTGTCACAAGCATAGGTTCTTTATATGCTTATTAGTTAGCTTGTCAACCCATTTGCTAGTTGTATGTGGGAATGATAGGCCTTGCACCATGTGCCTCATTCTTTCAATACTTTATTGATGCTTAATGCTACATTAGTCTTCTCAAGTGCATTGCCTTGACTCACACACATCATTTTGGTTGAGCCCATTCTTAAATTGCCTCTTTTACTTGTTGCTCAACCATGTGTTTGTTGCAAGTACTAGGCTTTGTTTCCTATATGCTCACTTGCACTTGTTGTAAGTTTCTATTGATTTTGGGGAGCTATGATCCTATTTTGTGCACTTTGTATTCAAATACAAAAAATCTTATGTGTGCACAAATCATGGGGAGCTTCTCTAGTTTCTTTAGAACACTCCTTCGCTCATATCATAATTTATTCATTCATGTGGCATGTAGGATCATTGGTCTAGTTGGCTCAATTGATATCCGTTGATTGCTTGCTTCAATTGGTATCTTTTGATTGCTTGATTGCTTGTTTCTCTCTTTCTTATGTCTTTGTGGCATATCTTTCTTTTGTGAACTTTGGGCCTAAATATAGTTTGTTTTCCTCCTAGTATTTACCAAATCAACTTGTGTATTGCATTCCACTCTCTTGTTGAGAAATACACAAATTATGTAATTTATATTGGCCTACGAAGCTTTTCTCCCATTTTGTCAATCGATGCCAATGTTGGAGAATAATCAGAGAGTTTTGTGGAGAAGTTTAGAGAATTCTCTCCTCTTGCTTTGGTTTTTTTCCTAAGCATTTGCATCTCTTACTCATGCATCATTGGTTGTTGCATTGCATGGTGATGCATAATTCCTTATATAAAATCTCTTGGAAGTGATTGTAATCAATTATCAAAATGGGGGAGATTGAAAGAACATGCAGTGGTTTTGGTAATTGATGACAATCTCTATGGACTAATGGTTGCCTTGAGTTATATTTGAAGGTTTTGTCCATAGGCTTTTCTTGGAGTACATGTGTTGGTTTCAAGGAGAGTTTGTGTTGACCAAGGTGCTATTAAGGAATTATCCAAAGATTGGTCATGTGAGAGTTGAGCTTATTGCAAGCATGTCTTGAAGAAGAAGATTGTGTGATCATTCATGTTTGCCTTCAAGACATCATCCAAATGAAGAGAGTTGGAAAGATTCAAGGTTGATCAAGACTAAGTCAAGAGTGAATCAAGTTGATCAACTCACAAAGCGTAGAAGATGTACCGAGAGGGATCAAGTGATCCCATGGCATGGTAAGCATTGTCCATTGTGCTTTGTGTACTAACCCATGGTCTATGTGAGAGTTCTATGTGGGGTTAGGTACGTGTTCATGGGCTTGCGTCAAGAGGAAGATATCACTCAACCCATGGAGAGGATGACATCAAGTGGTGATCGTCATCAAGATTGATGTGTGCAAGTTCAAGTGGAGCATCACGAAGAGATCAAGTTCTTGAAGCTTGCCATCCATTGTGGTGTCAATGGACTTGTGAAGATGTGCCGAAGAGTGGCTCACCCATAGTGGAGTATGGGGGAGCAATCATCTAGTCTCCATCGACCCAACGCAATCAAGAAAGGTGGTCCATCTTGCGGAGGACAAGATCGTCATCATCTAGCTCAAGTGGATCATGTGCAAGGCAAAGGATTTCCCTTGATAGGTTTTCTATTTTACCGGTCTCATGGTGGTAGTTGGGAGACCGGGTTATAGGATCGATAGCCGTTATCAAGGGGGGCTCTCAAGTGAGTAGCTTGATCGTATCGTTCGTCGAGAGCTCAAACCATTGCATCCTTGCATCATGTTTCTTGGTTGTTGTTTGGTTCTCTTTGTGAGTCTTAGAGCTTATGGTCATCTAGATGACAAGCTTGAGTTCATCAAAATGAGTTTGCATCGTCTTCTATGATGTTTTCGGTGTTGGAGGTTTTACCGGTCTTATCTGAGGAAGGGTTCTCACCATTTTCTTTTGGGCCTTTTCTCATTTGCTTCTTATTGATATTTCTATCAAGATTGTGTTAGCCCTTGTCGCTAGCTTTCCAACAAACTTGGTTTAAATCGAATCGGAGTTAGTTTGCAGAAGTTGTGTCAGTTTTGGTGTTACGAAAAGGCTGCAACGGTACTACCGCGGATAGAGCGGAAGTAATTTTTACTACCGCTCTTGGGAGCGATACTACCGCTGGAAGCAGTACTACTGTGACTACTTCCATTAGCTACTTCCGCTCAGGACCAAAAACTCGTCACAAGTCCACCGGTGGTAGGCACAGATGTAATTTTTTAGTACCCCTCGCAAGCAGTAGTACCGCTACCCTTAGCAGTAGTACCGCTACCCCTAGCGGTAGTACCGTGAGGTCTAGCAGTACTACCGCTCCGACGGTTCTTTTGGCCTTTTTTGCCTCCTCGCTGCTGTGTTTCAAAGGGCTACTACCGCCCTAGCGGTAGTACCGCTTCGATCTTGAGCTGTGAGCATAACGGTTGGTTTTTCCCCACCTATAAAAGGGGGTCTTCTTCCCCAATGAACCTTATCCTTTGAGCTCGTGTTCTTCCCCCATTGTTGACCTTCTTCGAGCTTGCTAACTCTCAATCCCTCCATGGATTCTTGCTAGTTTTTGAGGGAAAAGAGAGAGATCTAGATCCACATTTCCACCAATCACTTTCTCCTCTATGTGAGGGGAACCCCTTGGATCTTGATCTTGGAGTTCTTGGTGTTCTCCTTCTTGTGCTTCCTCTCATTTTCCTCCCTAGCATTAGTTGCTTCGGTGTGATATGAGAGAGAAGGACTTGGGCACTCCGTGTGCCCTTGCCATTGCATTTGGTGCATCGGTTTGAGTTCTCCACGTGATACGTGGAAGTTACAAGTTGAGAAGCTTATTACTCTTGGGTGCTTGGTACCCTTGAGCCTGTTCCTCTTGGGTGCTTGGGCGCCCTAGACGGTTGGTGGTGTTCGGTGCTCAATCAGTGTGGTGTAAAGCTCCGCAAGCGTCGTGGTCTCCAATTAGGTTGTGGAGATCGCCTGAGCAATTTGACGGGTTCCGTGACCGCCCAAGGGTTGCCAAAGTGTCTGGGTTCGGTGACTGCCCCAAGGGTTGCCATTTGTACGGGTTGGTGACCGCCCTCAAGGGTCCCTTAGTGGAATCACGGCATCTTGCATTGTGCGAGGGCGTGAGGAGATTACTGTGGCCCTAGTGGCTTCTTGGGGAGCATTGTGCCTCCACACCGCTCCAAACGGAGATTAGCATCCGCAAGGGTGTGAACTTCGGGATACATCGTCGTCTCCGCGTGCCTCGGTTATCTCTTACCCAAGCCCTTTACTTATGCACTTTACTCTGTGATAGCCATATTGTTTCTTGTCATATATCATGCTATCACCTAGTAGTTTATCTTGTTTAGCATAAGTTGTTGGTGCACATAGGTAAGCCTAGTTGTTTTAGGTTTTGTGCTTGACAAATTAACCGCTAGGTTTATTCCGCATTTGTTCAAGCCTAAACCGTAATTATTTTAAAGCGCCTATTCACCCCCCCCCCCCTCTAGGCGACATCCACGATCTTTCAGGTGCCTCTGCTCAATCGAGACTGAAAAATAAACCCGATAAAGGCCTACCTATTCAACACACTCTCGGCCCTTTCTATGGCATCCATACACACTATCTCTGCTCCATCGGCAATCGACCGTCAGTGCTATATCCTACTTACAACCACCTGTAGTATCGTCTCGTCTCCGCACTTTGTTGTGCGACTGCTATAGTGGGTCAGCCCAATAGAGCGGCTTTAGAAGGTTCTATAGACCAGCACGGGGCGGTTTCAAAACCTTTCATATAGGGTTTTTTTCTTAATTGTTTTATCATTTTTTCTGTGTGTTTTCTCTGTTGGTTTTCATCAGTTTCCTTTTAGTTCTCTTGAGGTTTGTTTCTATTCATTTTTTCTTTTGCATTTCATTTTGTTTCCATTTTTCAAACATGTCAGACTTTATTTGAATACATGCTGAACAATTTTGTATATGTTGAACATTTTTTTTACATGTTGAACATTCTTCTAATAAGCGTTAAACATTTTTCAAATACATGTTGACTGTTTGTAAAATGCACATTCAACAATTTTTAACACACATGAATATTCTTAAACACATGTTTGAACATTTAATAAAAATGTCATCATTTACAAACTGCAAACATCTTTTGTGCCTTGTGATTTTTTTTAAATGGCACGCATGTTTTTATATGTTATGAACAGTTTTATAAAACTATTACTCCCTTTCTAAACTAATATAAGAACGTTTAGATCACTATTTTAGTATTCTAAATGCTCTTATATTAGTTTACGGAGGGAGTAGAAACTAGTTTTCACATTTCAAGAACATTTTTTTATAATGTCACGAAACATATTTTTTAAACTTGTAAACACTTTATAAATGCCATGAACAACTTTGTAAATGATACAAACACTTTTTACAAATTACACGAACACTTTTTACACTTTCATGAACATTTAAAAAAAATGACTATATCCTTCTAAATGTCATTAACATTTTTTTGAATGGTACAAACATTTTACAGAGAACCCGTGAATAATTTTTTTTGTCAGGACCCCGATTCCAAGTCACATAGACCCAGCCGGTAACATCTCATATCACTTTGCGGCCTCACGCACGGTATCCCCACGGGTGTCGCCTTACCATGGCCCGGGACCGTTTGCATATTTTGGCTCACGTATATGATAATGTCGCTAGCATCCACATGACAGAGAACCCGGGCCGACATGGCTAGTCGTGAACCCAAAGTGGCGCTAACCCATGGAGACAGGCATACATGAATCACATCGAGCATGTCGGTCATCAACGTATGAATCGGGCTGTAGCTTGGGCTAACAGGACTCAGTATTCGGGCTGTAGCAGGCTAGGCAGGACTCGAGTATCACCAAGCGTGACATTTCCCGAAGGGAGACATATAGGAACGGCAGTGAAACACATGCCGGCCAGTCAAGTGTCCAGCAGTAGTGCTGGGCTAGCAGGACTCCGATGAACCGGCTGTAGCGGACTACTATCGCTAGGAAGCACTAGACTACATTTCCCATAAGAGAGGCTACCAAGGATAAACAACTAGATTGTCGGATCCCACTCATACCAAGCATTTCAATCATACACACAATATGCCCGATATGAGTACATACAACATAGCATCACAACAAAACTCTACAACTCAAGTACTTTATTTAAGAGGCTCTGAGGAGCCATACATATCATATCCATACAGATAGGGGTCACAAGACCCAACACTCAAGTCATACAACATACAAGCACATGCGGAAGCAAACTAGTCTGAGTACAGACTCTAAAAAGAAAGAAAGCTTGATGAAGCCCCTCTATCTACAGTGGCCCTTCACAAGCCTTGGATCACCACCTGGGTGGCTAGTCACTCGTCAACGTCGAGGTCTATGTAGAACCCATCGGAGGAGTTGGTGTTGTTGTTCCAAAACATTAATTAAGCAAACATGAGTACGAGGGTACTCAGCAAGTCTTACAACAGTAACCTATTATACATGCACATTCTCAAGAAGGTAGTGGAGTTTTTGCAGCAAGCCAGCTTTGACTCTTGGCTAAGCTATCCTACGTGACACCACTTGAAAAGCATTTGTCGCACACGAGTCCACTAATCACCATCACAATACTCCCATCAGTGGATCCTCTCTCGTCAACCTCACGAGAGGGCCATCCATGCACTCACACTTATCTTGAGGCTTTTAGTAGTATCCATTTACTTGTCTATGAACCGTATAGGTGACCAAGTAGTCCTTTATCATGACGCTGCTATTCGAATAGATTCATACCCTGCAGGGTGTACTTCTTCACACACGCTCTCACCACTTATCGCCGCTACACGATATGTACTCGGCAACCTTCAAGCGGAAGCCCAGCGAGGGTGTCGGCCACGACGACTAAACACACGAGTCCCTAGTCTAGGTTTATCGCCTATTCGGGTTCCATCCGCAGGGAGTCCAGCCGAGGTTTCCACTAACGGCCCCGAACGATGTGAGCAGGGTTCCCGAGACACCAAACGGGCGAATCGGTACACCGTGCTACGTGCCTACCGCAACACAACCCACCCCTAAGGTCAGCGCTGCGTGCGGCCCCCAAAGATACTACAAACACGAAACTACTTGCAACTCCCGGACAGAGGACAAGAGTGGTTAATAAGTCGAGAGGGTCTATTGGTTTCGGGCCCAATGCGTGGTAGCAGCTGAGTCTTAAATCACACACACAGATCTCAGTTCTTAGGGACGGTTCCAATGAAACAACCCACCATGTACTCCTACATGGCCTCTCATCGATACCTTTACCAAATCGTGTTCCACACTCCATCCTTGTTACCGACACAACCTTTCACTCTAGTTCATCATCCCGATGAGCCAGACCTGACACAACTCTAAGCATAGCAAGCATGGCATGGTAGGAATCACAAACATGGCTCAATCCACTCCTACACATACTAGTGGGTATCATCTAGTTAGTGTGGCAATGACAGGTCATGCAAAGGAAGTGGGTTCAACTACCGCAACACACAACAGTTTGAATCGCGTTGTCTTAATGCAGTAAACAAGAGCAGAAGCGAGAACATGGGTTTGTATCGGAATGATCAATGGGTTGCTTGCCTGATGTAGTGGTGGTAGGATACTGCCCTTCAGACGGATATTCGGGGTTATCCTCGGAGGCAGAACCTATCACGGAAGACACACCGAATATGAACATCACATGACAATATGCAACAATATGATGCATGCAATGACATGGCAACATGAATGTGGATTGACCTAATGCAAGCTAGAACAGAAAGGATTGAACTCATTTGAATAAAAGATTCAAATGCTAGCTCATTTAACATAGCCAAATTAGTGCATTAACTTTTTTTGATTAAACAGCAAGGTTAACTTGTTCTGACATGCATGAAACCAGTACCAATGGATAGATTGAATTTTTCTGATCAAAATTCATATATAAAACTTTGCATTTGGAGTTACAGATTAATTTCTATGAATTTTTGAAGTTTGCAACAATTTCTGGAATTTCATATATAAAAATAAATCCAGAAATTAGTTATTGCGTCAGCAGTGCGTCAGGGTGACGTCAGTGGTCAAAGGGGTCGTCCAGGTCAACCTGACCAGTGGGACCCGCATGTCAGTAGTGAATTAAACTAATTTAATTAGTTAGATCTAATCTGGATAATTAGCGCGGGGGGCCCACCTGTCATAGGCTCAGGGGAGTCAACCTGGGCCCACCCTGGTCAAAGTTGAGGTCAACCACGCCGGCGAGCCAGACGCGGCGGCGGGAGTGGTTTTGAGCGTTCCGGCAACCAAATGAGCCGCGAGGCGTCACGTGTGGCCGGGAGCAAGCCGCAGCTCTTGGTGGCGTTGGTTGGGCTTCGGGGTGGCGGAAGCGGCGCCCAGCGGCGACCTTGGCGGTCGCCGGAGTTCGGGTGATGACGAACTCGTGGCTACGGGGTACGACGAGGTGCGTGGAGTAGTGGGTTAGACTCTACGCGACGCGGTGAGTATGTTAGACACCGTGGGGTGACCGGTGGATGGCCGGAAGCTGCGTCGGCTGACGAAGCTCCAGCGGGCGGCGGCAGGTGAGCTTCGTCACGATCGCTTCACGGGGCTCGGGAGCGAGAAAAGGAAGGAGGGGGAGGGAGCTGGGCTCACGGCGATCTCGAGGAAGCAAACGTCGCGGTCGGGGACGAGCTGGTGCGGCGGTGACGTCGAAGGGGATCTCCGGCGACGGCGGAGTCTGGCGAGGTCGGTCACGAAGGCCTCGGGGCAAGCGGCGCTTCGGGGCTCGGCTAGCTCGAAGAAGAGGAGGGCGGCGGAGCTCCTAGACACGACGGAATGGCGCAAGGACGACGGAGAGCGCGACTACGGCGACGGCGCGGCTGCGGTGGCGTCGGCCATGGCATGGGAGAGCGAGGGAGAGAGTCAGGTGAGCGAGCAAGGTGTCCAGGGGGTTCGGGGCACGACGTGGAGCTCACCCAGGCCAGCAGAGAGATTAGGGAGGAAGCGGGCGGCGTGGCAGCTGCTGGGCGTGGCGCCGCCGACGAGCACTGCACCTTTGCCTGGCCAGAGGCAAGCAGCTCGCTGGAGCGGCTGCTGGGCTGGGCCGGCTAGGTGGGCTGGCTGGTGGCTGCGGCCAGGTAAGATCCCCTCCTCTCTTTTATTTCTCTTTTCTACTTATTCTGTAACTTTGTGGACTTTCTAAAAATACCTAGACAACTCCAAAAATCACCAAACTGCACCTGGTCCTTGGTTGGAATATTTCCAGCATGGAACATTTTAGTTTGGGATTATTTGAGCATTTGAAATATTTTATATAATTTAAATGCCCAAACTCAAATACTTATGATTTAATTCAAAAACCTTAGGATGACCTAGAAAATTGTGCAACACTTCTGACAATGGTTTAGGACCAAGGCAAAAGGGATGGACATTTTAGAAGGGCATTTCAGGTTCATTGAAAATATTTTTAGTAAACCCTAGTTGGATTCAGAGGGGTTCTGGGGGTTCTGTCTTCCCCATTTCAACTTTCTGATAAAAGGTAAACATGATGCAACACTCTAATGCATGGACTAACTAGGGTGTAACATTTTTACACTATATGAACATGTTTTAGATGTGTGGTGATTGTTTATTAAAAGTTAAGTAATAATTATATATAATATAAATAAAAACTTGGTAATTTTCTATTTGGTAATGTTTCGGCTAGTGTAGACCTTTCGCCTGTTCCGATGCCTGGGAGAGCTCGACAAATTCGGTCCCTCCGCTCAATCGAGACTGAAAAATAAACCCAATAAAGGCCTACCTCATCAACACACTCTCGGCCCTTTCTATGGCATCAATACACACTGTCGCTGCTCCATCAGCAATCGACCACCGTTGCTATATCTTACTTACTACGACATGTAGTATCGCCTCATCTTTGCACTTTGTTGTGTGACTGCTATAGTGGGTCAGCCCAATAGAGCGGCTTTAGGAAGGTTCTATAGACCAACATGGGGCATCAACTAACATCAACCACCAACCAAAGCTACCATAGCATCAACTAGCCTCAACTAGTTAGTTATGTACTAGTAGATTACTACACATCACACGGCATGCATCAGGGGCGGCGCTAGGGGTATTCTTGGGTCTTCATGTGAATACCCACGATTTTTACAAAACAGTGTTGATTTTGGCAAAAAAGTGACAATTTTCAAAAAACAATAATGATTTTGGCAAAATGAATACACATGAATACCCGGTTGCAAATTCCTGAAGCCGCCACTGGCATGCATGCCCATCTCTTTATTCAGAACAGCGTCAAAGGAAGTAGGAAACAGCAGCGCTCCTGCACTGCGTAGCACGCTCCATCACCGAATCCTGCGCATCTGGCAATTAAAGGACGAAATTATTTCAACACCAATGTCATTTGCAGTTTACTACAAAATGAAACTATAAAGTACAAAATTTATAAGATTAGGAAGAAGAATTATTACTGTCCTATCAGTCTCTACCATCATGTGTTAGTTTAATACTCCCTCCGTTCCAAAATAAATAACCCAACTTTGTACTAATTTTATAGTAAAGTTAGTACTCCCTCTGTCCCAAAATTCTTGTCTTAGATTTGCCTACATCTGGATGTATCTACTCCCATCTTAGTGTTAGATACATTCGTATGTAGATAAATTTAAGACAAGAATTTTGGGACAGAGGAAGTACAAAGTTGGGTCATATATTTTGAACGGAGGGAATACAAGAGTAGCATTGGTGGATGGTAATGACTGACAACCACAATTATACTATACTAGTCGTCAACCCGTGCTACTACACGGGCTAGTACTATAGGACAGAAAATTTGCACTATCATTCTCATTTCCAATAAGAATGATATATAATACTACATACATAAAGGTTAGACCAATGGGAAAAAATGGTTATAGTTTAGGAAAATAATTATATAGATATGAGCTAAACAATTTCATTGAACTGTAGTCGTGTTTTCCTATATAGTAAGATTTGTCTTTTATTCTCCCTTCCCAGTTTGAAAAGACGACCATTGTCAGTTTCAGATAGTCATATGTTACAACTACATGATTTCAAATATATTAAACTAACAGTCTGGGCCACGCGATTTCACATATATTACGTGATATAAGATACTAAATTAATAGACTGGGTTTTTATTTCGTAAGGCGGTTTCCCCTGTTAAGTTTTTTGAGCAGGCATTTACTCTCTGTTTTTACTGAGTAGGATGTCCCCAAAGGTATTGCTATCTGTTTTTGTAATATGGTACTTGCGGAGTATTTATTGGACATGTATTTTTATTTCCATTTTTCAAGGGAACATGTATGTGATTGCTTCGTGGATTTCATGTATGATTTTTCCAATTGCGTGATTTTCACATATTAAACTAACAGATTGGGTCATGTTAAAATTCGATGATTTCACCCGCAGAAAAATGATGATTTCACATATTAAATTAATAGACTGGGACTTTATTTCATAATGTCTTTTCAAATACTAAATTTATTTCTTCAGCAATATTTACTCTTTTTTTATCTGATCGGATGTCCCAGAAGTATTACTCTCTTTTTTGTAACGTGGCACTGGAGGAGTATTTATTGTAGGCGTCTGTATTTCTATTAAGAGAACATGTACGTGATCGTTTTGGGGGGATTAGGACGTGGACACTTTTTCTAAGGTGGCAATTGAGACATGGACTCTTTTTCTAACGTGCAGTTTGAGGTCTTTTTATTTGTATGCGTGTCTTTTAACTCATTTGTGATGGTGGAACGCACATGTACTCTATTTATTATTGCTATAGGAACTTGAACGTTAGGTTATATTTTTTTTATTGAGTTGGAACATGCACGTGGGTGTTGAGACATGGACTCTTTGATGTACGTGTTTTTTTTTAGCATCAGTACAGACACAGACGCTCATATACACGCGCATACACTCACCCCTATGAACGCACACACGCACAGCCTACTCCTATGAGCACCTCCGAGAGACTGAGCGGCATATCATCTTGAGATTCTGAAGCCACCGTAGGGCACCTCGTTGTCGACGGGAACGTCTCCTCCCACTGAAAGCGCATCGCCGGAAATCCTGAAATAAATCCAGGAATAATGCGAGCACCAGGATTTGAATCCTGGTGGGTTGGGGATACCACTGTCCACCTAACCATCTCAACCACAGGTTGGTTCGCTTTGATGTACGTGTTGGTTCAACATTTTTATCTACGTGCAATTTTTCCTTAAAAAAATATTACAGGATTCCTAATAGATCTTGACCATTAAAAAAGGGAGGGTCGTTTAGTTTTCTTTCCCATCTTACGTTGGTGTTTTTATGGACGGAGGCCTTTTGTTTTTTTTTTACTTGTGGCTGTCTTTTTTTAATAGATGATAACTTTCAAGGTGTGGGTAATCAACCTGGTCGTGTGGACTTGTTTCTCTTTTTTATTTAGGTTGGACTTTCTATGGACGGAGGCTTGCCCTTTTTTTTGACACTAGCAAACATGCCCTTGCGTTGCAACGGGAGGAAACAACCCTCACACGCCCTTACCCACTGAGCATGGCTAAAGACCTCACCCTCATGTCCATAACATAATAAACATGGCTACCTCATCCTCAGGTACATATCCTCCATTTCAATATAACACCAGACACATGTTTCCGCTTGTCATCTTTGCGGTCCTCGTCGCCGGTGGTCGCAATACCCGTTGTCACTAACCAAGGTTGGCCAGGTCCAACAGCTGGATTGTTGAGCCGCCTTCGTGCCCACGAAGATCAAGCGCGTTGAACAAAGTTTTTTTTATCATTTGGCTAATGTAATAGGGAAAAGCATTGCACATAATGTAAATTGAGTAGTTTGTGTTAGATAGACCATGAAACCTTAGTTCGACTCCTCATGCATTTTGACGGGAGTCATTGGGCCGAGTGAGACTGGTCGTACGTGAAGACGCGACATAGAAAAATATTCCTTCCATATCCTAGTTTAATAAACTAAACTAAAACAATGCATCAGGTGGACATATTTCAAAAGTTCTCCAAGTTTTATTAATAGGTATAGATTAAAAAAATCATGTTTTAAAAAATGATTGCATTTTCAAATTTAAAGTTCAAAAAATATTTTTGTTTTTTAAATGTTTGCAAATTCAAAAAATAATCACAACAGTGCCTCCTAGTTTATTTTTTTGTGTTAAAAAAACTCAGGTTTCAAAATAAATAAAAAGAGAAGTATTGTTCTTTTTTTTAAAATGTTCGAGTTCAAATTTTTTGTTAACAACTTCGCAAAATTTTCCCGTTCTAAAATATATTCATTTTTTTTTGAAAAAAATATTCTCCTCTTACTATCAGGTGCGACTGTGAGCTTAATTTATACTTTCACGCGGCTAATTGTACTCCAGGTAAAGATATAGATGAGGCTGTCCTTTTTTTTTAGGGAACATATGGAGGCGTTATTTGTTTGTAATACCACTAATGTTAGACATGTCAGGTGCTCTTTTTGTGGTACAGGACCATCTGCATTACACAAATTTTCCATCTATCATGAACGTAAATTCTACAATCCAATGGTGTAATTAATTTTGATGATGTGGATTAATGGGAGATCTTAAATGGTGCCTCCAATTAGTAAATATAAGATACTTTCAGTTGATACCAAACATGCAGAACCAACTCATACATTCCACTACTTAATTGAACATTACTAGCATCATTTTCTGCCAACTGGGTGTGGAGTGAATTAGTGGTTGGTGAACAACGAAATTATATCAGGATCAATAGTGTTTCAAGTTGAGACGAGAGAAAGATCAAGTGCAAAAAATTAGAGGATCAAGAAAAAATATATTATTATTGTATGATCTCAACCAACACGTGGCAGTTCACAAGAATTGTTGTCATCAGTTATCAAGTGCATTGGACCTTTCTGATAACTGATGACAAGAATTACACTTTCAGTTGATAGCAAACGTGGAGAACCAACCAACTGATAAATTCTACTACTGTACTTAACTTAACATATACTTGCATCATCTTCTACCAATTTGTTGGTACAAAAGCACTCAATGTTCGGCTACAATACTTAATTTTTAGGCAGTGTAATGTCGATGTTCGGCTTAGCTTAATTAATGCCACTTACCTTAGTAAGTCGATGATCCCGCGCAAGGGCTACTCTGCAGCCACCATGTTGCTTGGCCCGGGATTCATCCTCCACAGCGCCACTGCAGCGCGGACATAGACGAGGGCTTCCCACATGAACGTGCACAAGAGAGCCGCGTAGCCGAGAAGGTCGGAGATCTCTGTATGTCCACACTTGAAAAGAAGGAAAGAGATGGTTCCCATCGATGCCGACCCAATGGAAAGCCAAAGAATTGCCAAGGCCAGCGGCGACGGCGACAGAAGGGTTGGCTCCTCGTCATTCTTCACGATGAGGCTCTCCGCGTCCGCCGCCGCCTATCACATTCCACAGTGAATTCATCAGCATCACGGGAAGCAGAACCAGGGAGCAGAGTGAGTGACGAGCACGTACCTTGGTCCTGCAGCCGGCGGCGCGGAGGAAGAAGAGCACGAGCGCCGGCGGCAGGAGAAGCAGGACAGGTGTGGATAGATAGTCTGCTATCTCGGACAGGACATAGGCCGAGGTGCAGCCCCAGCCGCGGGCGCAGGCCAGGTCCGCGAAGATGGTGAGGAAGGCGGCCGCGAACATCGTGCAGGTCGTGCCCACAGAGAGGTAGACCAGGGCATCGGCGGCAGCGCGGGCGTGGCTGCTGCGCGCCAGTGCATCGACGGCCTTCCTCACGGGCGCCGGCGAGATGGCGGCTAGGTCGGCAGCCTGCTTGGAGAGCACTTCTTCGAGAGTCATCGCCATTTGGACGTGGAGTGAAGTGGTCTGGTGTCTGGTCTTTGACTGACCTGGTGTGGCTTCTAGCTGGTGTTATGGCCTGGGGACCTTTGGGGCTTTTATAGTGAGCTGCAAGCTGTGGCAAACGTGCGTACGAGTGTTTTCTTGCACGTACTAATCAAAATTAAAGCAGGAATTTCTCATGATTATTCAAAGAATCCAACTATTTCCTGTGTCATCCTTATGCATTTTACAGCGACTAATCTTCAATTCTATGCATCAAGTTTCCTTTTTTTAAGTATTTTTTTAGAATAAGTAGCTTTAGATTTTGCTGACACGATGATGGACAAATTATACGGTGCTATATCCTATAGGTGGTTGTTGTCGAGTAGCATTGTGGAGTGAGAAAGAAAAAAATGCGTTGTTGTCTAATCTCTCGCTTGTGCCATTTTAGGATACCCTCCTAGTAGTAAAGAATTTGGCACAGATTTCAGTTTTCGTCAATAGCGTGGTGCACTAGAGAAAAAAGCAGAGTAGTAAGAGGTGGTCACTGAAAACAAAGATTGAATTACGTGGACATCTAAAGGAAGGAAATAAATGGTCATTAGGTATCCTACAATGTTTCATAGTGCTCGTGATCGATTTAATTACATTTTACCACACAATTCTCCTAATCCCTGCAAGAATATAACTGTTTGAGTGAGTACTATGTGAATCTTCAAAATCAATCCTATTTGTCGGAATCTAAAAGATTCTCATATTTCAAATCAACCGGACAAAGTATGAGGTAGTAGTGTAGTATATAGTTATGTTCTTGCTGATGCAATGTAGTATAGATTCTCTCATATTTTTCAGATAGGACAAAGTACATGGATTGATCTAGGGTTCTTGCCTTGATTTCTTTTTCTAGTATACGTGATGACGATGATGGCTTATGAGCAAAAGAGAGAGAACGAGTTAGTGATGTGCGAATCACTTGTCGCGCCACTACGTGATTAACTAGAGTTTCAGTTCTGGGCAATAATAAGGTGTAAAAATGGAAGTACAAGGAACAATTTATCTTTCGTGGAAAAGATGTAAATGTGGCCATGATGAGTACATTTATATTTAGTGCAACAAGATGTGGACATTTTGACGAGTGCGGCTAATCTGCACCCGGGCTCAGCTGCACCCACGCTTAGAAAACAATTCAAAAAAAATACTAGAAAAATTCAAAAAATTCCAATTTGTTTTGTGGTGGTAGATAATTTGATGCGTGAGGTGCCCCCCAAAATTCAACTCATTTGAGAATATGAGCAGCTCTCGGCAAAAAAGACAAAATCAGGGTCTGTAAAAATGTTTACTGTTCACGCACTGTTTTTGACCCGATTTGTCTTTTTTGCCGAGAGCTACTCATATGTCCAAATAAGTTGAATTTTGGGGCGCACCTCAGCGTCAAATTATATACCACCACAAAAAATTGGAATTTTTGAATTTTTCTAGTATTTTTTTTGAATTTTTTGCTGAGAGGGAGCAGATGAGCCCGGGCTCCAGGATGAATTATCGCATTTTGACCAGATTTAGAAATGCTACACCAAGACGTAGTTTCCACTGTTAAAACATGCCAGGAATGCAAGCTCATAATTAAGACGCAAATGTAAACTTCTGCAATCCAATGCTAGTTAAAATTTCTTTAGTACTAACTTGTGTAAACCTAGTAGTTTCATTTGTGGAAAGTAGATACGTGTGTGCCTAGCCATCAATCCCAGCCGAAGAAGAAGGTGACGAAAATGACAGGCAAGGTTTTGGCTAGCGGGTGGCAAATTTGGTTACAGCCCAACAACTGCATATCTCAGTAGCCCGCGAGCAATCGCCATACTGAGCAAAAACATCCTGAATTTTTTTTAATTTGAATGAATTTTATTGGATTCAAAGTTCATTGAAAAAATCGTTCGTTAACCGCTCAACATTTTTCAGTTACCACGGTAACGTTAAATCTCGGTGCTCCATCAGATTTATTTACATCCGGAATCCAAACCTTTTGGACATGGGAACTAAAGATTTAACTTGCAAAAAAAAAAAGTTTTAGACGTGAACTAGACTAGGGTGACATGATTTTGTTATGGCACTGCTGCAGTTTGGTCACATATACTATTATTGTGACGCACTATATATGGTTATATTCTCTTTCACAACCATTATCTCTACCATCTACACACTATAGCTATATCATTTATTACCCAGTCACCACTTCACTTATCTCTCTTAGAGCATGCCCATCAGTTTTGCCATATACTATATTGTACCATGGGAAAATATCAATTAGAACTGAAAACAACCTCCGGCAGATTTGCTACATGGATTGCTATCATAGTGTCTAACTCGGTGTGGCCTTCTAGCTCATGCTATGGCCTGGGGCCTTGGTGGATTTTCCAGTGAGCTCCAAGCTGTGGCAAACGTACGTGCGAGTGCCGATCAGTTGTTGCTTTCCTTTTTGTGAAAAGTAGCTTTAGATTTTGTTGACGCGATGTTGGACAAATAAGTCGGTGCTATAGCCTACAGGTGGTTGTTTGAAAAAGATAAAAATGCGTCATTGTCTAATCTCTTGTTTGGGCCATTTCAGGATAACCTCCTAGTCGAGACTTTGGTAAGGTTCTAGTTACTCTGCAACGGTATGGTAGACTACAACAATAAGAAGAACAGAGTAGTAAAAGGTGGCCACTGAGAATAAGAAAGCAAAGAAATGGTCATTGCAGGTATCCAGTAATGTTTCACAGTTTCTTCCAACTCTTCCAAAAATCTTGTTCGAGTCAGTACTTTGCGAGTCTTCCAAATCAATCCTATCCACCGTCAGAATCTAATTATTTCTCGTATTTCAAATCAACGGGGCAAAGTATGTGGTAGCAACGTAGTATATAGATTTCGTTCTTGCTTATGCAATGTAGTACAGATTTTCTCGTAGTTTTCAAATAGGACAAAGTTTATGGATCGGTCTAGTGCTTCTCGTATTTCTCTTTCTAGTACGTGATGACGATGATGGACTTATGAGCAAAAGGGACGGAATTAATTAGTGATGTGGGGAACACTTGTCGTGCCACTCTGTGTTTAGAACAGTTTCCTTTCTAGGCAATAATAAGGTGTAAAAATGGAAGTACAAGGTACAATTAATAATGAAAACAATAGAAAAAGATAGCTTTGTGATTAAGCTTTGAACATGTGGAGACATCCAAACGTGCCATGATGACTGTGTTTATCTTTAGTGGAACAAGATGTCAACATTTTGACCAGATTTAGAAAGGGTACACTAAAACGTAATTACGATTTGGATGCTGCTATGCGCTGTGGAAGCCTTGATACGAATGGAAGGATGCCTGTGATAGCACCGGTATGCGTGAATCTTTTCTAGGAGTAACCACTATCACATCTAGTGACGGCCGCATAATAAAATTTTGGCACTGCCCATGGCACAACAGTGCAAAGCCCAGAGACATTGCCCCTGCGATCTTCCGCATCTCAAAGAAGAAAAACGTCTCTTGCTCACGGCGCATTGCATGACCTTGTTTGGACCTTCTGGATTGACATGTGTGATGGTCTCGATGTCACATATATCGAAGAACTCCACTCTCTGGGCCCAGCTTCATACTGTGCACCTCAAGGACAGTGCTAAGGATGACATCACCTAGAACCTTTCTACTAGCGGTGTCTACTCGACCGCATCCGCGTACAAGGCACAGTACGAGGGGGTAGTCTTGACCACCATGGTCGTGGCTGTTTGGAGAAATTGGGCGTCGCCCAAGTGTAAGTTCTTTGTCTGGCTTCTCATCAAGAATAGGTCTGGACTATTGGTCGCCGGCAAGGCAGGGATGGCCGAATTGTGCTCTATGCCAACTTTGTAGGAGGGAACAGCTGTGCACATTTTCTTCAAGTGTTGATGCTCCTTCAAAGTTTGGGCGGCTGTAAATTGCTTGTTCCTGTTTTTTGTGGGTGTCAATGGCTTGTTTGATGTGCCCGAGCTGGTTATTGCGGATGGGGGAGACTTGGCTTCGGTCCATGCGTGGTGGAGTTTGACGACCCTATCGCCCGGTCACAGGAGGAAGGCCATCGCCTTGCTCGTTATGCTTGTCACCTGGAAGCTATGGAACGAAAGAAATGCACGCGTCTTCTGAAATAAATCGATTTTGCTCACGACCATCATTGCTAATATCAGGACAGAGGCGAGGAATAATTGGGTCCTCGTAAGGGCAAAACATTTGAGCTCTTTGATGTCATGATAGTAGTCTTTTGTTTATCTTTTTGTGAAAGGTGTTTTGGACATCTCTGAACCTTGAGATTTGTTTACCCCTTCTCCATTATTAGTGAGATGAGATAGGTTTTTTGCCTCCGTTACAAGAAAAAGGCGAAGCGATGTGGATGTTGATTAGGATAGGTTAGTACCTTTTTAATGTTATCATGCGACCGCTGTTCACCCTATAGGTGTGTGCGCCAAGGCGCGTAAGTTTTGTACAAGTCAACTGCACCATCCATCGATCGATCTATTCTTCTTTTCTTCAAATTTAAATCTCATGACCCAGCTGCGTGCTTCTGCTGCTGCTGCTGCTCGCCGCTGGTGTAGTCACCATGGTTGTCACTCACCGCCGAGGCACATAGCAAGTGTTTGACGAAATGTATGAGCCAAATTTAAATTTACTCCATTATATATAGGGGATCGGCTAGGTCCGGCCAAAACTTAGTGGAGTAAATATACTCCACTAAGGTTTACTCATCTATTTTTTATGGGGTCGATTAGAAAGGCCCTTATGGAATTAGTACAGTATATGCTTTCTCATATTTTCCAGGTAGGACAAAGTGTGTGGATCAGCCTAGAGGTTCTTGCATTGATTTCTCTTTCTAGTACGTGACGACGGTGACAGGCTTATGAGAGAGAGAGAGAGAGAGAGAGAGAGAGTTGCTGATGTGGGGATCATTTGTCGTGCCACTATGTGGTTAGCTATAGTTTCAGTTCTAAGCTATAACAAGGTGTAAAAATGGAAGTGCAAGGTACAATTAATGATGGAAACAAAAAAGATGGCTTTGTGATTAAGCTTTGAACCTCAGGAGGCCACCAAACGTCGCCATTACGAGTATATTGATCTTCTAGTGGAACAAGATGTCAACATTTTGACAGGTTTGGAAATGCTACACCGGGACGTAGTTTCCCCTATTAGAACATGCCAGGAATGCAAGCTAATAAATAATAAGATGCGCGAACCAACTTGTGGTTGAGATGGTTAGGTGGACAGTGGTATCCCCAACCCACCAGGGTTCAAATCCTGGTGCTCGCATTATTCCTGGAATTATTTCAGGATTTCCGGCGATGTGCTTTCAGTGGGAGAGCGTTCCGTCGATGACGAGGTGCCTGATGACCGTAAATCTCAAGATTATATGCCGGCTCAGTCTTTGGAGGTGCTCATAGGGGTAGGGTATGCGTGTGTGCATTCATAGGGGTGAATGTATGCGCGTGTATATGAGCCCTTGTGTCTGTACTGATGCTAAAATAATAATAATAAGATGCAAAGGTTTACTTGTGCAGTGCAATGCTAATTAAAATATGTCTAGTACTAGCTTGTGTAACCCTAGTACCTTCACTTATGGAAAGTAGGGACGTGCTTGCCTACCTATCAATCCCAGCCGAAGAAGAAGGTGATAGAAAGTGACAAAGAAGAAGGTGATTGAAAGTGACACAAGGTTACTATTTTTTTTACAAGTTTACTATGAATTTGTAATCCTAGTAGTTTCACAATATGAAAAAGTAGGGGCGAGTGAACTGTGTCAAAAAAAAGTGTTACAAGGTTACTACAGATTTGTCACACTAAAATTTTAAGCAAAAAACTATAATTAGAAGGGTAATATGCTGTCGTGGTGGCGCTGCTGCACTTTGGTCACATGTATTATTATTGTTGTTACATATTATATATGGCCATACTCTCAAAACCATTATCTTCACCATGTACAATATTTTTTTTTTCGAGAACACCTCGAAAGGGGCAGGGGGTTCCTGCATTTCATTGAGAAGAAGAGAGTTGGTCCAGTTTATAAGGAAAACCGGACCCGAAAACCTAACATTCTCGGCTAATCAGGAAAAACCGGATGAAAACTCAAAAAAAAAGAAAAAAGAAAACGACCATGTACAAGATGGCTATCATTTATTACCCAGTTGCCACTTTAGTTTTCGTGGAACAAGATGTCCACATCTTGACCAGGTTTGGAAATGCTACACCAAGACGTTGTTTCCCCTTAAAGCATGTTAGGAAGAAAACACAAAGAAACATGCCAAGAATGCAAGTACAAAATTATGAGTTTAAGACGAAAACATATATACAAAGACACCTATAAACTCGTGCACAGGGGCGGAGCCAACATACAATCGTTGGGTTCAAGTGAACCCAACGAATTTTCTCTGCTACGTGTATAGGCATGCGTGTTTGCTTGGCTGAACCCAATACAAAGTCCAGGCTGACCCCATCTACTGTGTCGAGGATAGCTAAGCGAAAGGCCCAAAAGCCCACAAGCAAATGTCTTGATTGGTCATTTATTTAGTAGCGTACGCATGCCTAGGCCTAAACACCTTGACTTGATTAGCAGGCCCTGTTGATTAGTCACATACGCACGGCCGCCGCACGCCTGGACTCTCCTCTGTTCATTTTCTCAACTCGCATCTGAGGCATAGCTCGGCATAGCTCGGCCGCCGGATGCCAGTGGGGAGCCGACCGCTGCAGATGGACAATTCGACCTTGACAAGACCTCAAAATTTGAGGTAATTAGGTTACCCGCCATGTCTCCTACCTCTTGTGAATGCATAATACCCTAACACGATTGTAAAAAAATTGCCCTATTTTTCAGACAGTTTTTTGCATGGACTTTGATTGATCTAGGCTATGGAACGGTATTTTATCAAAAAGAAATAGATCCAGATAATGATACAATCATGTCAAGGTTTGCCGTTAGGTGTAAGCAAATCTATGAAATGTCTCTGCAGCTAGTCTCCCAAAGGCTTTGGTTCACATATAAATTAATTTAGATGATTTGCCTTATGATCCCATTGATCGGAAGAGAATTTTGGAGTGCACAAGAAATCCTAAGAAGCAAGATGAGACAAGACACAGATGTTTAACGAGGGAACTTTATAGGCCACCACTTTATTTTGATTATCCGCAGAGAGAGATTGGAGATACTCAAAAGAGATTTAATCCATATTGGTTTGATGAATATGATCATTGGTTTGAGTATGGTGACAAAGTGCATAAGACCTTCTGTTTGTGCTGCTACCTTTTCAAGATTGGGAAACGCTTCTCATCAGTAGTCTGGTAGGATGATTTCGTCAGACCGGTCGCGCGACGTCGATGCGTTTTTATTCTCACGGTTGAGATTCCTCCCAAGCCGTCCAACCCACCAAAAAGGCCTATTTTCTCGCCCTCATAACTCCTCGTCAGTTTCTATTCCACGAATTAATCTCACCTTCCCGACCTAGCCGAATCCCGTTCCCATCTCCCGCATGTCCCTGGCGCAGATGAACGCCAAGCTCGCGATGTCCTCGCCGCCCCGGCTCCGTCCACCAGGAACAAGGCCTCTTCCGACGTGGCCGTGAGATCCACCGTTCCACAGTCTGGTATGGTGGCTGCGCCCACCATTATCCATGACAGGGCATGAGCAAGCTCGCAACCCCCCGGGCATCCCGGTCCTCCAATCAGGTTCTGGTCTCGTGCCGTACCGAAGCGTCGTCTCAGTTGGAATGAGTGGAATGAATCAATCACGCATGGACCATTGCAGGATAGTGCTAGTTATTGAGTCCCCATCTACATAGGTATTGAGTCCTCTCACGATCTCATCTGGATACAGTGCTAACTGATTCCTAATTTTTTATATTGCAAGTTTTGTTTTGACATTTACTGTGTGCATACCCTTTTCTTGGGTCGATTTCGTTATGTCATATGTGTAGTTCATCACCAAATCAGAGACAAATATCTCTGAATTTTGTATCAACATGACACAAATATGACGCTTCCAAATATCGATGCTTCTTACGCATCATTTGCGTGCTTCTTCACTGCTTAGAGTTTGCGCCATTCTTGCCATGCTTCTATTTTTCTATACTATTTGTGTTATCTTGATATAGCATGAAATTGACGCTTCTTCTAAATACCACCAGTGCATGTTAGGCTGCCAATACAGGCTGAAGAATCCATTGCCATAGCAAGACGATGACGGAAAAGTAGCTGGTGTGAGTAGCTGCAGTGATGGCAGCAGGGACATGGAATGTAATAGGTAGCTGGCACAATTATATTGCCGTCGTGTTGTTCTCTTCTTCGGCGTCGTTGCATCTATATGGTGCTCTTAATCGATGGGTGCCTTTCTTTGGGTCAGCTCGTCTCTCATGCTTCCTACCCGACGTCGCTAGCTCTACATAGTGGGAATGATGTACTTCATTGTCACAAACGCAATGCTTCAGATTCTTTGTAATAAGTTTCATACTACCTATGTATATGCTTCCTTCGACTTAGCATCAGATATGTGCTACCATATCATATGTTGCATGTTTTCAATGTATCTACATGTTTGCTTTGTTGTTTACACAACCATGGTAAATCGGTAATGCTTCGGAACTATATTGTTCATGCTTCAGCAATTGTCAAATCTCTTTTCTTGATGGCTCCTTTGTGACATAAAATGCATCCGTATACATTTGACATGATATGTTTCCTGGAAAAATATTGTGTGCTTCATTTCTTACGGTAGTATGTGAAACTTGGTATTCCATTTCTCATGCTTCAACCTAATAGAATTGTGCTTCGAAACACAACCATTCATGCTTCATGGTCACCATAGCATAAAAGAAATAATATGACCATGAAATATGAAGCATGTGTTGTACTGTTGGAAGCACAATATATTTAGCATATGATGGAAACCACTATGGAATGCTAGGAAGCATCGTGCATATATGGAAACAACAGTGATTATATGGACATGGAGAAAAATGTGACCATGAAGTATGAAAGCATCGTTGTACTGTTGGAAGCATATATTTAGCATATGACGGAATCAAGTATGCAATACAAGGAAGCATCATGCATATATGGAAACACCTGTGATTATAAGGACACAGAGCGAATATCGGAAGCATATATGGAAGCAGCGTATTATAGCAAGTTTACGAATATTATGGAAGCATATTTTCTACTATTATGGAAACAAAATTTCTCATCAATTTGCTATTATTATCCGTCTTCCAGTGTTACTCGACATCCATTGCTTAGTTTTTGGGTGTGATTAACTTGAGAAACAAAATTACATGGAAACAAAGTGGACCCACGTTCAAATTCTGGCCAGCCGTGATCTTTGGGAGCAATTAATTCTATGAAGCAGATTACAAGGAAACTATCAAGAAAAGGACCCACGCTCCTACTTATCTAACGGTTGAAGTAATCTCATCCTACGGCGTTCGGCTGGTCTGATGCGAGGCTAGGGATCAGTAGTCTGATCCCTAGCTGTGCCCTTCAAGATTACAATGAGGGACAAACTGGGAGTGATGCATTTGCAATTAACATCTGAAACATAAATAGTACCAAGTTATTATGATGAGTCAATGAGCGAACCCAATGGCCAATTTTTCTGGCTCCACCCCTGCTTGTGCAGTGCAAGGCTAAGTATTAACTTCTGCCATAGTACCAAAAGTTTAAAACAAGAACAAGAACTAGAACGGTGATATGATGTCGTGATGATGGCACTGCTGCTCTTTTGTCATAGGTACTATATATGGACATATTCTCTTTCACAACCATTATCTCAACTATCTACTATTATGGCTATACCCTTAATTTAACCAGTTGCCACTTTACTTATCTCTCTTAGAGCATGTCCAGCAGTTTTGCTATATATTTATATTGTACGATGGAAATATATCAATTTTGAATGGAAAAACAAATTCTAGCAGATTTGCTATATGGGTTGGTATGACGGTAGCTACTCACAATTGCTAAACAAACTTGCTACATTTCCAAGTTTTTGGCTAATTTGTTGTTCTTACTGCGTGAAAGTAATTTATACAGTGTACATTACCTACCGGCAAAGAATCAACCCTGCCTGGTTGCTTCGAGATTCAGACTGCACACCCTCGACTAAATGTATTAAGTTTTATTTTTCGCATGTTTTCCATTTAGTTTGTCTTGTTGTAAGAACTATGGTCGATGACGTTTTCCTTAAGTAAGTTCACCAAGAGGTGCCGAAGGGAGGGGGAATAGTTTCACAAGAGAAAACTGGAAGACCAGCATCATGATTGTCGAACAGGTTATCAGAGTAGGTAGGGAAGACATGCTCCTTCTTGTTGGCCGAGATGGTAGTGTTCCGCTGGGTGAGCATTGTCATGGCGCTTCCTTGGACAATGAGCAGGATCATGACCTTTGAACAAGTAGCGGGTCCTATAGTTATCATTTCCCCAATCGGTGAGGATGAGGCCATTGACAACAAATCATTGAGACACGACTTCGTCAAGGTTGATGCTCTCCTACAACTCTTTGGCTGCACAAAGCTTGTTGCACCTACTCTTTAGGGATACGCATGAAAAGGTATATCAGTCACAAAAATGGATTCAAACCAAGTTTTTTTTAACTAGGCCTACCCTTTATCATAGATTGCCTAATGGAAATACAAAGTCTTAAGTTAAATATACAGTGCATCACATTGATGCAGAGGCCATGGGTTTCAACCTCCTTTTGAAAAAAAAACATAAAAGGGGAGGGAAGATGGGGTATTGAGTTGGGGCAACTAGAAGGAAACCCGCTGCAAGTGTACATTATCTTAACAGTCACTATGGGGCAAAAACCTACTGCCACAATAGTATATAGCTTATGTTCTTGCTTATGCAATGTAGTATAGATTTTTCTCATATTTTTCAAATAGGACGAAGTTTGTGGATCGGCCTAGGGATTCTTTCCTTGATTTCTCTTCCTAGTACGTGATGACGATGGACTTATGAGAACGATAGAGAACAATTTAGTGATGTGGGGATCACTTGTGGTGCCACTACATGCATGATTAGCTTGAGTTTCAGTTCTAGGGAATAAGGTGTAAAAATGAAAGTACAAGGTACAATTTATACCATGCATGTTGCCTACCGGCTAAGAATCAGCTGTTCCTTGCCTTCGAGATTCGGACTGCACACCCTCAACTAAATATATTCAATATTATTTCCAGTTTGTTTTCTATTTTCTTTTTGTTGTATGAACATGGTATTCTCTTTAGGCTTTAGGCTTTCTTCTCCTCCCAAGGGGATTGGAGAGGATTGGAGGGATTTTGACTTGTAGGGGATTTAATCCCTCTCAATCACCTTCAAATCCACCTGAACGAAGAATCCCTTAATTAATGGAAATTGACCGGGAGAGGGGCTGGTGAAAGAAGAAAAATCTAGAAAACCTGGTTGTCAGAGCAGGCAGGGAACAATTGCTCCTTCTTATTGGTTGAGATGGTAGTGTTACAAGTAGCAGGTCCTACAGTTTTTCATTGCCCCAATCGGTGCAACTCCTTCCCTAGAGAAAGCTTTGTTGCACTGACACTTTGGGGATACAACTGGAAATAGATCGATATCAATCAGAAAAACAGATGAGGACCAAGCTGCATGAGAAGTCAAGAAAAAATAAACCATATCTTACTTTGAAAAATTGCAGTGGATGGCACAGACCGGATGGGTATCCTCCACGGAAGCACACTACATAGGTCATGCCTATGTCTCGCTTATAGAGCGATGTAGGGTAGCCTCCTGTCAAGAGGAGCCGTAGTGCCCCAACACAGCAGCAGTGCTTCACCCTCGCCCGACAGCGTGAGCACAAATGGGCTCGCCCCGTCGCACTAACATCATGCTAATGTTTATATATTTTTAAAAAAATTAAACCCATAAATCTTAAAAAAATTAAACACACTATAAAAATGTCAACACAATAAAAAAAAGTTCATAGAGTTATAAGAAATGGTCTTGGCATGAAAAAATGTGCAAACATTTAAAAACAATGTATGTGAAAATTTTAGAAAATGTTTATACAATGTAAAAATATGTTTGTGTAGTATAAAAAAGGTTTCTTACCATTTAAAAGTAGTGCATGACATTTAAAGAAATGTTCATGTGTTTAAAAAATGTGCGTGGCATTTAATAAAATGTTTATACAATGTCAAAAAATGTTTGCACAGTTCTAGAAAAATGTTTGTTACAATTGAACATTTCAACATGTATTTGAAAAAATGTTGACCCTGTATTCAAAAAGGGTTCAAAACATGTATTAAAATAAAATTGTACATCATGTATTTTAGACATATTCAATGTGTATCAAAGCAATGTTTCACGTGTACACTAAAAATTTATATTGTGTATTGAAAAAAGGCATACGCGTGCAAAAAATCAGTGAAAATGGACCAAAAAAAACAAAGAAAACCAAAAAGAACAGTGAAAGAAAGAAAGTAATCAGTACAAACCGAGAAAGAAAGAAGCAAAACCAGTGTGAAAAAAATGTAAAAAGAAAAGACAAAGTATTGAAAACCAAGAAAGAAACGAGGAAAACCATTGCAAAAAGAAAGAGAAACAGAAATACTAGAAATACCGGAGAAGAAACAGAACAAACCCAAAAGAAAAAAATAACATCGCGAATGAAACCATTCACCTCATCAATACCATAGAAGGATAAATAAACAGATAAAAATGATCAAGCCCACTAGCTAGTGTGGGAGAACGCCTATTCGGCGCGTTAAGCATCAGTTTGTTGCTGCAGCGCATAGGGGCGCACGGACATGGGCCATGCCATGACTCGCCAGTTCCATCGCTCGCACGAGTCACACGCTAACAACTCACACCGTCGTCTACAGATCGTTTTTCTTTCGCTCGCTCTATAGAAATTTTTAAGTCCTGGAAGAAAAAACCAGAACGATTATTTTTCGGTATTTAAAAATTTGGTGAAACAGAACAAATGTTCGTGGGTTTGAAAAAATATAAAGGAATTAATAAAAAGGGGGAATCTAAAAAATCATAAGCTAGAAAATGTTAATGAATTTCAAAAAGTTCATGAATTTGCAAAAGGTTCGTGAATTCTTAAAATGTTCACTATTTTAAACATTTGTTCACGGATTTCAAAAACTGTTAGGTAAATTTGAAAAAGTTCAGGCATTGAAAAACTTCAAGATAGATTTGCATAATGTTCACGCATTTGGAAAAGTTCATGTATTTGAACAAGTATCACACATTTGAAAAGTTTGTGAATGCGAAATAATTTCATGAATTTTATTAACTTCACAAATTTGAAATAAGGTTCAAAAATTTGAATAAAGTTCCACAGCTGGAAAACATCCATGAATTTGAAAAAGGTTCAGCAATTTTAGTAGTTTGGGAATTGGTAAAAAAATCATCAATTTGAAAATGTTTGAAGATTTGAAAAAAGTTCATCAATTTGAAAGAAGTTCATGCAGTTGAAAAAAGTGACAAAGTTGAAATAAAGTTCACAGATTTGAATAAAGTTCACACATTTGGAAAAAGTTCACACAATTGAAAAAGTTCATGCATTTCAAAAATATTGTCAGATTGGAAAAGAGTTCGTGGATTAAAAAATGTTCACCAATTAAAAACAAATTACGCATTTGAAAAGAGTTCATGAATTTGAAAGAAACTTTGAGGAATTAGAGAAACAGATTCAAATTTGATAAAAAGTTCATGAATTTGAAGGGAACAAAGTAAAGAAAAAGGAAATCCAAAGAAAAAGGAAAAATAAACAAAATAAAAATAAAATGCAATGAAAAAGAGAAAAAAATCTGCCCCATTTACGAGTAACGAAGGAACCAGCGCCTGGAGCACCAAATAGGATCTTGGCTAGCATGGATCATATCAAGCATGATTTTGAAGGTGAAGGGACGACCCAAGTCTATACTACGAACATGGTCGGCTAGCCCATAGCTGGATGAAAAAAGAAACCAAGCGGAAAGGAAGAGCATCAAATTATGAAGCGCACAACCTTGCCAAACACTCTGCTATGCTTGATCAAGGTCGCCATTTGTGGGTTATTCATTCTCATGACCCAGCATGTATCCCCATAAACATTAAAATTGATCAATAAAGTGTTGGCAATCCTAAAAAAAAAGTTGCTCCGGGAAGGAGAGCTCCTATAGGATGCCTGTGCGCGTTAAATTGATGCGGCCTCACACAGGGAGTGATCCAACTGGGCTGGCCCAACACTGTAGCAACTGCAAGCACTGTATTCTCTGTAGAAGTACTGTAGCTCGATTGGCTATAGCGAATCATTTTTTTTCGCGTTTCTACTTCTAAGAATTCTCAAAAAACACTGTTTTTTGAAGGAAAGGGCATCCACGTATTTATGAACGTTTTTTAAATAGACTGAACTTTCTTAATATATGCTGAGCGATTTTTGAATAAAAATTCAACATTTTTGTAAAATACCCTGCACATTTTCTTAATATACAAAGAACATTATCTTAATGCATGGTGAAATTCTTGTAATATATGATGAACATCTTAACACGATAAGCTTTTTTGTAAAAATATGATGACGAGTTTTTAAATACACATTGAACATTTTTTAATTATATGTTGAACATTTTCTTAATATACAATGAACTTTTTAATGCACATTGAATTTTCTTAATATGTGGTGAACCTTTTCTTAATTTATGATGAATTGTAGAATACACAAAATGATAAAAAGAAACAAAATAAATAAAAACCTGAAGAAAGACATGGAAAAAACCAAACGTGGAAAAAGAGAAAAAGAATAAACCAAAACAAACTACCAAAATACCCAGGACAAAAAACCAAATAAATGACAGACAGAAAACGAAACGGAAGAAGTAGTGTCTGCAAATGAAACAACCGCACGCGAAAACGGAGTACTAGGCTGGCCAACGGTGCCGCACTGTGGGCGTCGCCTCATCTATTTGCCACCCCCAGGCGGCGTATAGGATTGGCCATGGGGAAGTGTCTTTTCATAATGGGTTGACCCATATATATGGGTCACAACAGTGAGACTTTGTTTTAGGAACACTATAAGGTTCTTCTTTCGTTTGGGTCATTTCTGTGTTCTCTACCAGTTTAGTGGTTTTTCTTTTCGGTTACTTTATTTTTCTTTCTCACTTGCTTTTCGTTTTTTCATTTTATTTCCTTTTTAAAATTCCAAAGAAAATTTTCAAATTGTGAATATTTTGTAGTTCAAGATCATTTTTAGAATCCGTGAACCTCTTCAAATTCATGAAAATTAGTAAAATATGTGTAACATTTTTTCAGATTTGTGAAACATTTTTTGTGATTCATAAATATGTTTCCAGTTTCGTGAATAATTTAAAAGTTCACGAACACTTTTTTGAAATTCATCGACGTAAGTGAGGTGCACTCCGGTGAAAATGCGTCTATCCGCCCCCTTCCACAAATTTTCCTGGGGGACTTTTCGTGATACAACATAGATCAGCCGCCGGTTGGAGATCTTCCTAGGTTCTTTATATATGTGCCTCATGGGCGGTCACGTTCCACCATGAATTCATAGGTTGATGCCCATGTGCGGATGACGGATGTGTTCATTAGCTAGATGGGTCTCTCAACCAAACTCATGCTCATACAAGGGTGCACATAGAAAGTCAAACGAGTGAAGCATATGCCACGATCTAATAATATCACCGTCTGATCGATTTCCATCGTCATATCTCTGAGCCCTACGATCCAACTAACCAGCTATCTCACCGTGCATCAAGTGGCTCTCGTTGGTTGTTGGTCTTGAATCTAGCATGTCAACGTTGCCACATTTGGATGATTCTGAAGGAACACTTACTCAAATGTTGCAATGCTGATGCTGCTCCTTGGCGATTGTCCACACGTTGGCTGCCTGGCAAATGTGTGACTACTAGGCTAGAAACCGATGGTGTGACTTGAAGCTATGGAACTCTACCTGATGTACGCGTTCAGTGAATGGAAGCATCAAAATCAATGTTTTCCTGAAAAAGAATCACAGACTCCACCTGATGTGTTTTTTTCGGTGCTCATATATACGCATGTACATCATCATTATGAACACACATGCACACCCTACCCCTATGAGCATCTCCGACAGACTGAGCCGGTATATCATCTAAGATTGACGAAATCACCACGGGCGTCTCGTTGTGGACGGAAACGTCTCCTCCCATTAAACGCATTGCCGGAAATCCTCAAATAAATCCAGGAAAATGCGAGTATCAGAATTTGAACCCTGGTGGGCTGAAATACCATCCTAACCATCCAATCACAGGTTGGTTCGCGACTCCACATAAGTTTGACACGTGAATTTTACGCGTGTTGCCGCCTCTCTGTGCACGCTTGGAGTGTGTATATATAGCTCGGAAAGTAGCATTCCGCCTTGGATTTTGGTTTCGTCATTCTTTGTATTATCATTTCATGTTCTTGCCAAAAAGGAAAAAACATTATTATTTCATGTCCTTGGCAACAAATGAAAAAATGATTAGCATTTCTTTTTTTTTTGCCGGAAAAATGATTGGCATTTCGTGGAAGCAAAGAACTCGTAGAGAAGAACAAGCTACCATCCTTGAGACATTGACACATACATACAGACTCACAAACAAAAGTGCTAGGTTTCACGAGAAAATGTAAATTCTTTTGCGCCAAGCTTATTTTACATCCAGGAATAGTTAAGAACAGACAATTTTTGGTTAGACAAATTTGTTTACCATTATTTGCCTCGGTGTAAAAAACCATGACCTAAATAAACACTAAAAATAACACACCACAGATAACTCATAACAATTTCGAAAAAGAGGGACTGGCTATTTATAAGTTACCTCTTTTTTTTTGCTAGAAAGAGATCTTCATGTCTACCCCATTGCCACCATCGTCACCTCCTGTTCTCCACTATCGACCCGCCCTCCTCTAGTAGCGGAACCATAGTATCCCGCCACCCGCGGCTGTTGTCTCTAACGTCCCGCCTTCCATAGCCACCTCCTCCATCGTCGCACCCGCACCGACGAACCTTCAGACTTTCCTCCACCGGTGATGTTGCAGTCATCCTTGTTGCTCTAGACTCCCCTCCACAGGTGACACAATTTCCCCGTCGTTAGCTCAGTGTTGCGCGGAATTGACCTTTGCGGAACTTATTTTCAGACAACTTACGAAGAGCAATTGCTGGGGAAAAAAAACAGTCAGATATACATCTGGAGTGAGGCTACCCCACATGATTTTCACCAGTGAACCTGGCCGGGAACGTGGCCCGTGGCAGAGATGGCTCCGTCCTGTCAGTACACAAACTAACTCAACCACCTGATCCCCCCTGGTCAATGAGATTCATCATTCATGCATGCATGGAATAGAAATATCAGCCACGACGACGAGACACATCATCCGGGCATGGTTGCTGCTAATAATTACTAATCCTTGCCCTCGAGCAGCTGACCACGGTGAGTTAAGCACATGCCACGAGCTAATAGTATCACCGTTCAATTTTTCATCTCGACATCCCTGTGCCCTACGATCCAACTAACGAGCCATCTCGCCGTCCATCGAGTGGCCCTCGTTGGTTTGGATCTAGCATGTCATATCTGCCAGAATAGGACGACTGTGAAGGAAGACGCCACATACGTTGATTGGTAGTGCCCACTGATGTCGCAAGGCCGGTGCCACTCCTTGGCGATTGGCTACCCGCTGCCCGCTGGCTGCCTACCTGGCTCAGATTCCCTCTCGCCCTGCTGGCGATGGCACCGCATATTCATTGAGGTTCCAAGTAAACCGACAGCTCCATCTGTTTGATCTCCAGGTGTATCATGTGCGGCTCAAATTAATAGGCTAGAAATTGATGATGTGACTTGAACCTGTGGAACTCTACTAGGCCATAGAATTTGATCTATGATTTTAGTGACAAGAATAGTTAAGATCGGTGTTTTCTTTTGTTGAAAAGGAATCCGAGACTCTTCCTCATGTTCACACATGAATTTTACACGTGTCGTCGTCTCTGCGCGCACGCTTGGAGTGCATATATAGCTTTTTTTAGAAATAAGTGCATATATAGCTCGGAAAGTATCGTTCTGCCCCGACCCAGCCTTTGGAATTTTGTTTCTTCTATCTTTGTATTAATTATTATCATTTCGTGTCCTAGCCAAAAATAAAAATGATTGTCATTTTGTGCCCTTGCCAAAAATGAAAAATTGTTAGCATTGCGTGGAAGCAAGGAACTCGTAGAGAAGAACAAGAAGCTATCATCCTTGACACGTATTGTAATGCTCCGACGAAACCCACTGGTTCCTGGCCGTTGCGTTTGGGATGTAGACTTGCCTCACGAACCAACACTATTCTTTCTGCGCACTTTGCCAAGCACACTTAACTTGGAGATCTCTTTCGGATGGGCTCCCAGGAAAATAAAGGTGCACCTCGTCGATATGACTTGTCTGTCATTCCTATTAAACTGGGATGTCACGTACACCCCCTCTCAAAGGAACCAACGGCTCAGCAGGAACATTCCTTCTTGGCACACGTTTGTGCGCACCAGTGATAGCATCCTCCCCGTTGTGGTGCAGCATTCCCTCTTTGATGCAGCACATCTCGAAAAAGAGAGACCGGCTATTTGTAAGTTGCCTGAATTTTTCTGGCTCATGTCTTCCCCGTTGCTGGCAACGCCACCTCCACTGTCGCCCGACCCTCTGCCACCAGCCGGACCATCGTATTTTGCCTCCAGGGCTGGTGCCACTTGTCGTCCCGCCTTCCAGGGCCACCACCATCGTCCTGACCATCCCTCTAAAGCCTCCTCTTCCCCGCCGCCGGTGAAGCCTCCGCACACGCACCCATCAACACTCCAGCTCTCCTCCATCGATGACGCTGCGACCATCCTCGTCGGCCCCGACCGTCTCTGGCTCGACCCGTTAGCCGCAGAAGTGACCGACGCCGAACTCATTTTCAGGCAGCTTACAAATAGCAATTGCATGCGAAGAACGAAAGGAACATCTCGGTTGAGGCTACTCCCGCGGCTACACCGCATGCATGATGGGTTCACTAATGAACCTGGCCGGGAACGTGGCCAGTGGCACGACGTACGGCTCCTGTCAGTACACAAAATGACCCAACCACCTGATTCCCCTTGGCAATGAGATTCATGCATCGATCATGCATGCACGGAATAAAAATATCAGCCACGACATATAGTGATATACACCATCCGCCCTCGGGCAGTTGACGTCTGCACCGCGCTTCAGATCTCATCGTGCTCCTCGATCGTTTCAACTAACTACTCTAATTGTTAATGTCCACGGCACAGACGTCCCTTTCACACAAAAACGCAGAACCATCAGGCCCATCGGGACAGCTGAAGGAGAGGAGAAGATAGAGGACCCAAGGAGAGCCAGGCCCAGGCAGGTAGACCGTCGTACGCTAGCTCCCCAGCTAGCTTGACCTATCCGGCCATGGCGTCCTCCTCCCAGTCCCACCGAGAAGCAGAGGAGGAAGAAGAGCATGAGGAGCTCCGGCACCGCGGCCATGGCCACGGCATCATCTCCCCTTTCCGTACGCACCTATGCTCCCTCCACGCACGCACCTCTGCTCCCGCCGCTGATGGTGTTGGCCATTTGATCGGCATCTCTGCTTCCCATCCCATGCAGTGCCGTCGACGTCGCGGAACTCGCCGGACGAGGATGAGGATGAGAACTCGCCGATTGAGCAGGTGGCGCTGACGGTGCCCGTGGGCGACGACCGGACACTCCGTCCTCAGAGCATCTACTGCCGGGCGCTCCAAACCCTCCTCAACCGTTCGGGTGGGCCGCCCGGTCACGATTTTTCGACCCAGGACGCCTCAAATGGACCTCAAACGTCTGGGATGACCGGCACCCCTCATATCCAGCCCAAATATAGGGCAGATATGAAGCGCCCGGGCACGCCCGCCACGTAGGACTGGCAAATGGGTCCCAGCCAGACACGCCCTGAAACCCGGCGGTCCGAAGCTCATTTCCTCCGTCGGACAATTGGCGTTGCGTGGCGCAGCTCTGGCGAGCCGCGTAGTGCCTAGCCCAGCTATTTAAGTCGACCGGTGGCATCGAAACCCTATCATCCACCCATATTTTCCTCCATCTGTCCGCCACCGCCGCCACTTTTTTACTCCATCTGTCCGCCTAGTAGACATGCCCTCACGGCACCGGGTGAGGAGCTAGCCATTTCCGACGCCAGAGTGCCAGGTCGAGCTCCTTGAGCAGATCCGGCTAGGCGCGAAGCCCGGATCGCCACAGGGCTACCTCCGGATGTAGTGGATCCAAAGGA
Source organism: Aegilops bicornis (assembly GCA_021605145.1). Lineage (NCBI taxonomy): Eukaryota > Viridiplantae > Streptophyta > Magnoliopsida > Poales > Poaceae > Aegilops > Aegilops bicornis. Next base: position 853,392 of record JAHIAL010000009.1, on the reverse strand, counting down.
GGAGTTGGAGGAGGAGGAGGAGGATGAGCCAGAGGAGGAGGATGTGGGGGACGCTGGCGATGCGGATCGGCTGCGGAGGCCAGGCGTCGTCGCCGGCAGGAGATGGAGGCGCAGCAAAGCCGCGGAGGAGGCGGAGATGCTCACCTACATGCATGGATGTGGTTGAGCAGGAGAAGGATGAGCCGGAGTCCTCCTACCAGCCCGTCCAGCCGGCGCCCGGCACCGTCGTCGTGGACATCTCCAACAACGAAGAATAGCTAGGGTAGTACATAGTACGTAGTACGTATGATTTTTTTTTTGCATGCTTTGTATGGATCTAGGGGTGGAAATATAAGAGAGGCAGGTGCATAGTAGCTAATTTAAGGCATGACCGGTCACTGTCAACGGATGCACCCGATCACGACCACGGGCGTTTTTGAGAGAACGGATTTGTAAAGTCCGGGCTGTAGATGCTCTCACCCTCCGGACGTGGGTCCTCGCCTCCTCGGCATGGCGTCCTGCGCTGCACCGTGCTCTCCTTCCTCAACCAGTTTTTCAATCTTGACATCCCTGCACAAACTAACTCTTTTGAAAAAGTTCATGCATTTGAAAAGTATTGTCAGATTTGAAAAACATTTCATGGATTAAAAAATGTTCACCAATTTTAAAAATTTCACGCATTTGAAAAGAGTTCATGAATTTGAAAGAAACTTCAAGGAATTTGAGAAACAGATCCAAATTTGAGAAAAAGTTCGTGCATTTGAAGGGAACAGAGTAAAGAAAAAGAAAAACCAAAGAAAACGGAAAATCCAAAGTAAAGAAAAAGAAAATCCAAAGAAAACGGAAAATCCAAACGAAAATGATCCAACTAACCAGCGACCTCATGAACTTATCTGCTAGAATAGGACGAGGCATACGTTGATTGCTACGTACCCGACAGATTCGAGGCCATGTTGCAAGTTGCAACATCAATTTATGCTGCTCCTTCGCGATTCCCTCTCGCCCTGCTGGCAAAGGAGGAAGGAACCATCCAAAATCGCATATTCATCGAGATTCTTGCTCGCGCTCTAGCAAACCGGTAGCCCCATCTACTTATCTTGCCGAATTTCATTTTTCTGATGTAAAATGTGTGACTCTAATTGGCTAGAAACTGATGGTGTGACTGGAAGAAGTTACGGAACTCTACCTCGTCTATGATTTTATTGACTGGAATCGCTAAATAAAAAAACATTTGATTTTTATCTCAAATTGACAAAAAAAAAGTTTCTTTTGTCTGAAAAGAATCAGAGACTCCACCTGATGTTCACACGTGAATTTTACGCGTGCCGTCGTCTCTGCATGCACGCTTGGAGTGAATATATAGCTCGGAAAGCATCGTTCTGCCCCGACCCGGCCTTTGGAATTTTGTTTCTTCTATCTTTGGATCATCATTTTGTGTCCTCGCCTGAATAGGAAAATGATTACCGTTTTGTATCCTCCCCAAAATGATCAGCATTTCGTGCAAGCAAAGAACACGGAGAGAAGAACAAGAAGTTACCATTCTTGACACGCCGCACGGGCTCCCACACAAAAGTGAGCTGCGCACCATATAGGTTTCACGAGAAAAGTCCATGCGCAAACTGTGTTGCACCAAGATCGGGCAAACATTTAAGAAGAGACAAAATTTGGTCAGACGAACACAATTTACGCATGGGCTTTTCTCTTGAAACCTACATGGACAAATGTATCCCGCCACACACAGTTGGCGTCGTTGTCGTCTCGTCTTTTAGACACACCTCATCAGTCGTCCCGGCCATCCCTCGACCCCCGCCCGCTTCTCTTACGCCGGCGAACCTCCAGCACCCCACACCATCAACCATCAGGCTCTTCTCTATTGGTGACGCCGGAACCAACCTCGCCCTCACTGTCTCTGACTCATTGAGGCTCCCTTCCACCGGCGACGCAATGTACTCGTGGTCGACTCAATGCTGCGCAAAATTGACTGATGCCGAATTCACTTTTAGAAAACTTACAAATAGCAAAACCTCAAAAGAAAAAAAACACAGGCAGACGCACGCTGGGTTCAGCGATGAACCTGGCCGGGAACGTGGTCAGTACACAAACCAACTCAACCACCTGGTTAATTCCCGTTGGCAATGAGATTCATCATGTATGCATGCATGGAATAAAAATAGCAGCCACGAGACACATCATCCGCGCATGCATGGCTGCTGCTAATAATTTAGTGACTGTAATACGCTAGAAACTGATGATGTGACTGGAACAGGCTAAAGAACTCTAGTACCTCTTTTTAGTGGGACTATGGAGCTCTATACCTTATACATCTGTTTTTAATGACTGGAATCGTTAAAATCAATGTTTTTTTTCATAAAAGAATCAAGAGACTCTACTTGATGTTAAAACATGAATTGTATATGTGCACGCTTGAAGTGGTGCTAGATACATCTGTTTGATCGACAAGTATTTCTGGACAGAGGTAGTATATAGCTCGTAAAGAATCTTTCTGCACGACCCAGCCTTTGAATTTTGGTTTCTTCCATCTTCCTTGCCAAAAAGAAAATGGATTATCATTTTGTGTCCTCACCAAAAAAGATAAATGATTAGCATTTCGTGGAAGCAAATAACTCGAACAGATGAACAAGACGCTACAACCCTTGACACAGTACATACACGCTCACGCACAAAAATACCAGGTTCCGTCACTGGCTGGACGCTGCGGGATATCGACTGACGCCAAAATCATTTTCAGGCAGCTTGCCGATAGGAACTGTCGGTAAAAGAAAAAGGAGATATACAACTCGACTGAGCCTACACTACACCACATGGTGGGTTGAGTGATGAACCTGGCCGGGAACGTGGCCAGTGATACGATGACCCCCTCATGTGAGTACACAAACAAGTTCAACCACCTGATTCCACAATTCATGCATGCATGGAACAAATACTATCAGCCACCCACGGTTGCTGCTAATCACTAATACTTGCCCTAGAGTAGTTGACCATGGACGGATCATGCCGATGCGTTTCAGATCTCGTCGTCGTTCCAACAACTAATAGTAAAATGTCCACGACACTGCCATTGATCGATATTTGTTGTACAGACGTCCCTTTCACGAAAAAACGCAGAGCAATTTAATCCCAATGCGGTGACGGCTCAAGGACAAGAGGAGGTAGAGACAGCCAGGCCCCGGGAGGTAGTCCGTCGTACGCTGGCTCAGCTAGAGCTATCCGGCCATGGCGTCCTCCTCCCAGCCCCACCGAGAAGAGGAGGAGGAGGAGGAGGAGGAGGAGCTCCGGCACCGCGGCCATGGCGACGGCATCACCTCCCCGCTCCGTAAGCTCGCCGTCCCTGCTCCCTCCACGCACGCACCTCTGCTCCCGCCGCTGCCCATTTAATCGGCATCTCTGCTCCCCATCCCCATGCAGTGCCGTCGACGTCGCGGAGCTCGCCGGAGCCCGATGAGGAGGAGGAGGATGAGGAGAACTCGCCGATCGAGCAGGTGGCGCTGACGGTCCCCATGGGCGACGACCCGGACACGCCCGTGCTCACCTTCCGGATGTGGGTCCTCGGGATGGCGTCCTGTGCCGTGCTCTCCTTCCTCAACCAGTTCTTCTGGTACCGCAAGGAGCCGCTCACCATCACGGCCATCTCGGCGCAGATCGCCGTGGTGCCGCTCGGCCGGCTCATGGCGGCCGCGCTCCCCGAGCGCGCCTTCTTCCGCGGCAGGGCCTACGAGTTCACCCTCAACCCGGGGCCGTTCAACGTGAAGGAGCACGTGCTGATCACCATCTTCGCCAACGCCGGCGCCGGCACCGTCTACGCCATCCACGTGGTCACCGCCGTCCGCGTCTTCTACGGGAAGAACCTCACCTTCCTCGTGTCCCTCCTCGTGGTGCTCACCACGCAGGTGCTCGGGTTCGGGTGGGCGGGGATTTTCCGGCGGTACCTCGTGGAGCCGGCGGCCATGTGGTGGCCGTCCAACCTCGTGCAGGTCTCCCTCTTCAGGTACATGATTACTACACTAGTTGCTTCCAACCACTAATTACTTATTAATTACTACTTGCATTACACATCTCAATCACATAATTAACAGTCTCCACCTTGTGCTTGTTAGAGGGTTGACTGGTTGATGCTTGAACTAATCACAAGCGATGAATATTTAAAATTTATTTAATTTTTTTGATAGAAAACGTACATTTCATGACGTGCAGGCTACTGCTTGTGATCAGCAATGCGTGTTAACTATGCATACTTATAGTTAGTTGCAACTAGGACTTTTGGTTTGTTTGAGCAAGAGCAGTAGCTGGGTAGCTACCTGTCATGGATCATGACACGTAAGATCTGGCATTGGTTTGCATCAAACCAAATCATCATGAAATCAAGGGCCACAAAAAATTGTTGGTCGGTCTGCCTCTTGTTAAGAAAATGAAATTGATGAAAAGAAATGAGGAGCACTGATGATGACAGGACCAGCCAGCAGCCAACAAAAAAAAATTCAGTTGAGATCAAGTTCGTTTGACCAAGCGGACAACAGGATTTAATTTGCAAACAAGTTGCTTGTTTTTTTCAAGCTCTGCCTACTCATTACGAAGAGAATTGCCCAGTTAATTTTTGTCATAGGCCACCTTCATTTTTCTTTATTGTTTGAGGCTTTGAGCAAGACCAGTAGCTGCCTAGCTACATGTCATGGGTCTGGCGAAATTGTTGGCTCGTCTGCCCCTGGTTAACAAAATGAAATCAATGAAAATAAATGAGGAGCATTGACAATGACAGGAGCCTCGAGGAGAATCCGAAGAAATGACGAAAACAAAATCGATGAAAAGAAACCACATCATTTGACAGTAGAAACAAAATCGAAGATCTGTAGCTTTCCAGCAGCTGGCTTCAGTTATATCCAACCAGTTTTAATAATCTCTCAACATGGCAGTAGAATAACAGCCCTCCATAGAGGCAACCAACTTACACATTTGAAGTCTGAAAGAACTTGCTGGCTGATGAGACGGCTAATGATCATATAACATTGATATCTTCCTTTCATCAAATCAGCATAAAAATGTACTCCCTCCGTCCCAAAATAAGTGTCCCAACTTTAGTACAACTTTGTATTATTTTGGGACGGAGGGAGTAGTACAAACAAAATAGGAGAGGGATTTCATCTCCTGTGTCAGTCCCAAGGAGAAGGACACTGAGCTAATCGACATGCGCCGCGGGATGGCAGGAAAGGAATGATCATGCACAGATGTCTTTCTCTTCCGTAAGATAGCATGTAGTACAAAACTGGAGAGAAATTCCATTCCATTTGTCTATCTCAAGGAAAGAGGGCGAGCTAATCAACACGCAAAACAAGAATAAGATGGAGATCTCAGTTCGAGCATGCGGAAAAAAAACACCAAAGATTCAGAGAGCGTCAAATAGCCATCGGCCAGTTTCTTTTTCCTGAGCATGGCAGCAAAATAGACTTTGTATCATCTCCAAAATCTAAAACACAAGAAACCTGCGGATTCGGATTCGAACCATTCTCTGAAACGACTCCTGGAAATTCCGACCAGGGCGCTCCACGAGAAGGAAGTGCGGAGCAAAGGCGGCTTCACACGCAGCCAGTTCTTCCTGGTGGCCTTCGTCTGCAGCTTCGTCTACTACATATTCCCAGGTTACCTGTTCCAGATGCTCACCTCCCTCTCCTGGATCTGTTGGGTCTTCCCAAACTCCGTGTTCGCCCAGCAGCTCGGCTCGGGCCTCTACGGCCTCGGCATCGGCTCCATCGGCCTCGACTGGGCGTCCGTCTCCTCTTACCTCGGGAGCCCCCTCGCCAGCCCCTGGTTCGCCACCGCCAACGTCGCCGCAGGATTCTTCATCATCATGTACATGATCACGCCCATTGCGTACTGGTTCAACTTCTACAAGGCCCAAAACTTTCCCATCTTCTCCGATGGGCTCTTCACCGAGTCCGGGCAGAAGTACAACATCACGAGCATCGTGGACTCCCAGTTCCATTTCGACACCAAGGCCTATGAGAAGAACGGTCCATTGTACCTCAGCACCTTCTTCGCCGTCACGTATGGTGTTGGTTTTGCATCCCTAACCGCGACGATCGTCCATGTCCTCCTCTTCCACGGAAGGTAAAATTCTGCAAAAAAAAAAGTCAGTCAGTTTCGCAGAATTACAGAACTGCAACAGCTAAGAACCATGGTGACTGTGTGCAGTGAAATTTGGCAGTTAAGTAAATCAGCATTTCAAGAGAAGAGGGTGGATGTGCATACAAAGCTTATGAGGAGATATAAGCAGGTCCCTGAGTGGTGGTTCATCTGCATCCTTATTGTTAACATTGCCGTCACCGTATTTGCTTGTGAATACTACATTGAGCAACTCCAGCTGCCTTGGTGGGGTGTATTGCTCGCATGTGCCATAGCCTTTTTCTTTACCCTCCCAATCGGAATTATCACAGCAACTACGAACCAGGTACGCAATTTGACAACTTGCATATCACGCCATACAACTCCAGACCACCAGTTCCCTGTATTTTATTCTTTCGTTCTGTGCAGACTCCGGGATTGAACATCATAACAGAATACATCATGGGGTACTTGTACCCTGGACGGCCCGTCGCGAATATGTGCTTCAAGGTTTACGGCTACATCAGCATGAGCCAAGCTCTGACGTTTCTGCAAGATTTTAAGTTGGGCCACTACATGAAGATTCCCCCAAGGACCATGTTCATGGCTCAGGTAAGCTTTTACACATATACTTGCTCTGCCATTTCTACTGCACGAGTACTCATGTTGTATTGTCACTAAGCAACTTCTTGAAACATGGCAGGTGGTGGGAACTCTGATTGCAGCATTTGTGTACCTTGGAACGGCATGGTGGCTGATGGACTCAATCCCCAACATCTGCGACACCGAGCTCCTCCCAGCAGGCAGCCCTTGGACCTGCCCTGGCGATCATGTGTTCTACGACGCATCAGTCATATGGGGTCTCATTAGCCCACGCAGAATATTCGGGGACTTAGGAACTTACTCGGCGGTGAACTGGTTCTTCTTGGGAGGAGCCATTGCCCCACTCCTCGTCTGGTTTGCGCACAAGGCATTCCCAGGCCAGAACTGGATCTTGCTTATCAACATGCCAGTGTTGATTGGTTCCACCGGGCAGATGCCACCGGCCACTGCAGTCAACTACATCACATGGATATTTGTTGGGTTTTTGTCAGGCTATGTGGTCTATAGGTACCGACGTGACTGGTGGGAGCGACACAATTATCTGCTTTCAGGTGCACTAGATGCTGGTTTGGCATTCATGGCCGTGTTAATTTACCTGTGCCTAGGCTTGGAGAACATCAGTTTGAACTGGTGGGGCAATGACTTGGATGGATGCCCCCTGGCTTCTTGCCCCACTGCTAAAGGTATAGTTGTCAAGGGATGCCCAGTGTATACGTGACCATTTCCTCATGTCTGGTAGTCCCTGTTTGCGGAAATTGGAAAGTGCCAACGAGCATTCAGGGATCAATGTAAATAATAAATGCTTATTTTCAAACCATTCATTCAGAGATGAGAAATTGGTGTTATTTCATATATATTTTCCAGAAAACATGTCAAGAGCACTGCCTATTCGTTAAGATGGATTTCTATTTTTACTGTTCAAAGTTTCAGAAAGATTCATGACGAAAGTTCTAGTAATTGCATAAAAACGAATTGTATTGGCAACAGATTTTTTTTTTTTGGTCAAAACAAGTACTATTCCAGCTTGTAAACAAGTCATTCCTTGATTATTTGGAATCTAGTAAAAGCAAGTCGCAACTTCATAACAGAGATTTCTTCCATGCTATGCAGCACAACAAATAAATTTATGATTGCAATTTCGTAACCAATGAGTAGATTAACAAGGGCATTACCAATAAAGCAGCAGGTTACACTCTCCAAACATGAGAAAGAAAAATAAATATACAAATGTAAGGAGAGCTAGCTACTAGCTAGGACACCTCACACCTGGTCGCAAGATACATCGTGCTTTTTTTCAAGAAAAGCCTGACGATGTATCTCGCTTGGTGCCGAACTATTCCCCGGAGACGGAGTGTCCTGCGAGGGGATTTTGATCGGATAGCACCAGAACACAGCCGTGTGACTGCGCATGTAGCTGAGCCCCAAGATCAAGATCTAGTTAATGAGCGTGTCATGGAGGCGCACCGTCACACGGTGTGCATGTCGGAATTGTGCCAAGAGCAAACGAACTCCTCAGGCACATGGATGGGCACGTCGAGGGTCGCCGCCACAGTTGTGCGCTGCCCGACGTGCGACCCATTCCATATGTCATTTACGCCGTCGTTGAGAGGGAACGAGGTTATCAGCGCGCCGTCGGTGGCCCTCCTCGAGGATGACACTGACGTCGCGGTACTGGATGCCCAAGCGGCCACCGGGCCTGTACAACTAGCGCCACATTAACCGTGGTCACCAGGGCTGCGACGACATACCGTGCTGTGTCTATAAACCACTAATCTCGATCTTGCCATGGGCTTGCACCCATGCCTGCTTCTCACCTTGAAGCCGAGGTGCTCCAGGACCCGAAGAGTGAGACGTACAAGGACCTGGGGCTCAGGTGGTACCGCTCTGACAGCCTCATTGCGAACATGTTCGAGTCGTTGGACGCGAGGGTGGTGAGCGTGCTCAGGCACCCGCGACATCTTCTGCCTGGCGTGGTGCTGCCTCCGTTGTACTATGTCGGGTCTCTGGTCCAGAAGACCGGCGAGTGAGCAGAGGCGTCAGGGCACGACAGCCTCGTGTGGCTCGATGGGCAACTGGACCGCAGCGTCATGTTTCTCTGCTTCGGGTGCATAGCTGAGGTGGGCCACTTGGAGGAGCAGATCAGGGAGGTTGCCATCGGGCTGGGGAGGTCGGTGGTACGAGACCCCAAGAGTGTCAACAACGACGACGGACATCCATGAGCTCCTGCCGGAGGGGTTCGTGGAGCAAACCGACGGCTGCGGGCTCATCGTCAAGCGGTGGGCACCGCAGGTGGATGTGCTCCACCAGACCACCACAAGGCCATGCGGGTGGAACTCGGTGCTGGAGGGGATCATGGCTGGTGTGTTGATGTTGGGCTGGCCGCTGTACGCGGACCACAGGATGAACAAGGTGCTCATGGTGGAGGATCTGAGGATCGCGGTGGAGATGGTCAGGTGGCAGCAGGGGCTGGTCCGGACCGACGAGCTGGAGGCTTAGGCCTGGAGCGACGGTGGCTCGCCACGGTCGGCTTTCAAGCGGTTCCTGTCGGACATGAACTGCTGCCATGGAGCTGCGGCTGGACAGTCCATGCGCACTTGAGCAGGCATCAGACTATCAGAGCCAGAGGTGATGGACATGACTCGCTCTGCCGACAAAGTTCAGTTAAAAATAATTCAGTTGGGACAGTCCTGACGGACTTGTAACCAGGATGTGAAGCAGAATCACATCTGTACTTACTTCCCAACAAAAAATTACACTAGTTCTCAGGAAGCTTGATAAATGAATAAGCAACATATCAAAATTGACTTATTTGAACAAAACGTCCTACTTTTTAGTCCCTCGACATATGGTTTACTTCTTATGATTCTACTAGGGATTTGGATGTGGCCTGGTTCCAAGTTAAGGGCATCCTTTTGGATAACAGAAATTAAATTGTCCTACTGCTGCAAATGCAGGTAGTTTAGAGCAGAACTATAGCTGTTGACAGTTTCAGTCTGAAAAATTGTAGATTATGTTGATCAGGGTACAAATAGGGAACAAAGATGTTTTACCAGTTCCTCCTGTAGTTGAGATGAATCTGCGGAAGCTTCTATGACATTGAGTTTACAAGAGCAATTCATCAGGTTGGAGCAAGAGCTGAGCTGCTGACAGGGAGCAGAATCATATACGTGCTTCTGATCACCAGGGTCCTTTTTATCACATATATTTCACAAAACAAAGAGGAATACACTCGTATCAACATCAACAACAATACCGTCAGAGATAACTCTAAATGGTCGTCAGAATCACCGCCATCTTCCTCTCCGTTGCCTTTCCCTTCCCTGACCACAGCCCAGCAGTCTCCACCAATGTCCATGGGGACGAGCGCATACTGAGTTACAAGTTGACTTGGAGCACTTAAGTTCTCTCACAAAGTACTTAAATATAGCCATATAGGGCAAGCCATGCACCACATCCTATTCTACACTGCAGAAATACAATGTCCAGGAAGATCTGAGTTGCAGAGGCAATGATAAGGCAAATGAGAACTGAATACAGAGTAACAATGGGGTTTCAGTTCAGGAACCAAGAACACCATTTAACCCTACACTATTCATCCAGAAAGTTTTGTTGCTAACAATTAGCAGCTCCAGTTCCTCAAATATTCTCCAACCTTGTTCTTGACACGTAATCTGAACAGTTTTCACATGACCCAAGCCTCCTGTAACTCTGTTTTCACATAATCTGAAACTAAGTGTGTTGTAAGTCACAACCTTGATGTGGACCCCTCCATGAGCTCATCAAACAGCCTTATCACCGCCACAGCCATTCCAATCTTACACAAGCAATAGATCAATGTGCTATTGACAGTGCTAGTTTCAGTGGAAGAATTTTTCAGAGAAGTTACAGTTGAAGACTGGTGCCATCAAGGCATCAACTTCCTTGAGAAATTTATTCAGAATAAAATGGTCAGTTTTGGGCTTTCAACCTGTCTGAACAGCAGACCTCATGGTTATGTATTTAGCACTGAATTGAGATGCTTGTTCCAAGTATCACTCTTAGTATCTAACACTCTCCAGATAAAGATCTCCCAAGAATCACCATCCAAGAAATCCCCACCACTTAAGGCAGCGGTTTGAACAATTTTGCCAACAATATCGTCATGCATTGGCTCAGAAAGGCTATCGACCAAAACTTGGTAAAGAACCTTGCTTGGGGTGCACCCATGGGTCACCATCTCCGTAAATACTGCAGCCCCTTCATCTGGCTTCCCAATCTTGCAAAATCCCTTGATCAAGGCCTCATAAGTCATGGCATTTGGCTCGTATCCCCGTTCAACCATGTCATCCCACACCTTCCCGGCCTCTTGTAACTCCCCATTTTCAGATAATCCAGAAATAAGCGAATTATAAGTCAGTAAGCTTGGCTTGTACCCCTTCTCGAGCTCATCAAACAGCTTCCTTGCCTCCCGAACCATTCCACTCTTGCATAACCAGTAGATCAATGTGTTTGTGATTGTGTTATCTGGTGAGACGTTCTTCTTCACCATCCATTTCCACATTTGGTGCGCTTCCTCTGCTTTTCCGTCCTGGCACATCACATCGACCACCTTGGCAGCCAGTGGTGTGTCTGGCGTGTGTCCTGCCCCAAGCATCTCGCGCATTAGATTGCAAGCCTCGGCAGATTTCCCTTCCTTGCAGCATGCCTCGATCACGACTGAATACGTAACCTCATTGGGATGCACCCCAGCGGACTCCATCTCGTCCATAATCCTAGCCGCATCCTGTATCTTCCCGGTCCGGCAGTACCCATCGATGAGCACCGTGTACATCGTAACATCTGGCACGCGCCCACCGGCAATTATATCATCGAATAGCTTCTGCGCGCCCTTGAGATCCTCCTTGGCACAGTACGCGGAGAGAACCGTCGTGTAGGTGACCACATCAGGAACGATCCCCAACCCGGGCATTTCATCGAGTACCTTAAGGGCAGCATCGAGGTCGCGCACGCCGACGAGCCCCTTGAGCAGGATGTTGCAGGAGACGAGGTCGGGCGTGATGTAGAGCTTGGTGGGCGCGGCGCGGAAGAGGGCGGCGGCGAGGCGGAGGCGGCGCGCGGCGACGAGGGAGTGGAGGAGGGCGTTGAAGGAGCGCACGGAGGGGTGGGAGTTGAAGGACGGGAGGGAGAGGAAGAGGCGGAGGGAGGGGAGCGGCGGCAGCGCGCGGAGGAGGGGCAGGAAGGCGCGGTCGGAGAAGGCCGGGAGGCGGGCGGCGCGGAGGGCGGAGAGGACGGGCGGCAGGAGGTCCGGGGGCGCGCCGGCGAGGCGGGAGAGCACCGCGGCGAAGACGGGGATGGACGGGGGCAGGGGCGGCGTGGCGCGGAAGAGCGCGTGGCGGAAGGCGAGCACGGCGAGCTGGGGGCTCGGGAGGCGGAGGAGGAGGCGGGAGAAGCTCCGGGGGGTGAGGCGGCGCGGCCAGGGCTGGACGGGCGGGGTGACGGTGCAGTGGGACGGCGGCGGGAGGGAGGACGGGAGGTGCGCGAGGTGGGCGAGCTGCACGGTGGTTTTGGCGGACGGCCCGGCCGCGGAGAAGGCGCGGGCGGGAGCCGGCGCCGGCGCCGGCATGGCGGCGCGGGTGAGGTCGAGAGCGCGCCGCATCGGCATGGTATTTGGGGGATGGAGAAATTACAAACGGAAAATCATAAGAACTGAGTAACTGACATCTCCCTTAAATAAAGAAAATACAAACCCATCTCTCTTTTTTTTTTTGAAAAAACTTCAAATCTATACATCTGCAATCATGGCAGTACAACGCCAGAAATAATAAAAATTACATCTAGATTCATAGACTCGACGACGATAAGAACCGAAGTGTGTTCTCGTCCAGCTCCGTGGATGCCAGTGGCCTGATGTAGGCAGCCCGGGGGCACACCGGTGGCGGTGGAGTGGCGGATGCTGGTGGGCCCTCCTCCAAGCGAGTTCTCGTCTAGCTCCGTGGAGCAGCGGCGCCGCACAACGTCAGTGGTGTAGAGGAGGTTTCAGGCACACCAGATCCAGCTCGGATGGTCCTGTCCTTGCGCCCAGCAGGGGCGAGGCGGTCAGTCTGGGCTTGGTGTTCGCTAGTTCGGTGTGCGACAGTACAGGCCGGCCAGTTCTAGTTCTAACTCGGCTCTTTTTGTGCGTTGCGGTACGGATCCTCGCCCAGTTCTGCGCACAGAGGCAGGGGATGGCCGGATCTGGCATGGCTCGGGCAGGACCTACGTGCGGCAGGGCTGTCCAACCGGGTTGGCGTGTGTTCGCTGAGTTCCTGCGTGCATCGATGACTAGTCTGTTCCTGGTAGTGTGTGCTTAGTCTCTCTCTGTCTGGTGACACTGGAAGGTCTCGGATCCAGGATGGTTGTTGGAAGACTCGGCTCCGCATGAAAATCTTGCATTGACCTAGTCAGTGCCGACGGTAACTACGCCTATGGATGTTGTCTTCCTCCTTGGAGATACCGTCGTGGAGCTTGTTTGATCTTCGTACCCCATGGCTTATGGTCTTTGGGTGAAAACCTAAGGTTTGGCTAGCCCAAATCAGATGACGGTAGTGTCCTCGACATTACTTCTTGAAGCCGTCACCTTAGAGACCCGACGATTGTAATCCGATGGTGTGCTCGGCTTGTTGGTGGTGTTTGGGTCTGTGGTGTTGCTCATTGCTCTTTTTTCTTTTTTCTTTTCTTTTTGCACTAGCCTTTTTCTATGCTTTTTTCTTTGGACTTGTAATGCGTCTTCTGATCAATAAATTTGGCGGATATCCTGCCAACATTACAAAGGAAAAAGAACTCCTATTGACTACCCTGTAGGTAGCTATAGGCCATGCCGCCATTGCATGCATGCATGCAGGTTCTTATATCCATCTCCTAATTAAATTCAGGCTTGCTAGGAAAAAATGACGGATGCTAAATTAGAATTCAGTCACCTAACCTATAGCCCGTTCCCTTTTTTATCAAAAGAGATCACTCCCGAATTTCATTAATGAAACCAACTACTCCCTCCGTTCCTAAATGTAAGTCTTTGTATGCTAAATTAGAATTCAGTCACCTAACCTACAGCCCGTTCCCTTTTTTATCAAAAGGGATCACTCCCGAATTTCATTAATGAAACCAACTACTCCCTCCGTTCCTAAATGTAAGTCTTTGTAAAGATTCCACTATAAACCACATACGGATGTATATAGATGCATTTTAAGTTTAGATTCATTCATTTTGCTCCGTATATAGTCCATCTAGTGGATCTCTATAAAGACTTACATTTAGGAACGGAGGGAGTACTTTTTACAATCGAAACGCAGCTACCACGCACTGGAAAGCACACAGAGAGCGTCCCCCTCACACCTCTAGCAGAGCAACAGACTAGGACAATACCAAACACGAACATGACATGGAAGAACACATCATTCAATTTCACACGGAGCACAACGAAGCCATTTTTTTGTAATTTTATTTATATTTTCAAAATTCTAAAAATATAGATTTTTAAAACTTCACTTTATATAAATTTTCAAAATTTGTTAATCATACATTTGAAAAAATGTTAAAGCGTATACAGAAAAATATTTCTGATCTGTACGAAAAATGTACAACATGTATGAAAAAAATGATATCAAAATATAAATCAGAAAAAAAATGTCAATCATGTATTGAAAAATGTTAAACATGTATAATGTTTTTCCTGTTGTGCACAAAACCTGTACATGGTGTATGTAAAAATGTACAACGTGTATGAAAAAGTAGACATCAAAACATAAATAAAAAATGTTAATCATGAATTTGAAAAATGTTAAATATGTATAAATACATGTTTCTAATGTACATGAAATATGTACAGCATGTATGAGAAAACTAGACATGAATACATAAAATATGAAAAAATGTTAACCATATATGTAAAAAATTTAAACATGTATAAAAATATTCACGGTGTATAAAAATTATAGAAGGTGTATGTAAAAAAATAAAAATAAAAAACATATTTTAAACCTGTTAATCATGTTTTTAAAAATGTTAATTACATGTATAAAATTGTTTCTGCTGTATACGAAAAATGTAAAATGTGTATGAAATAAAAATAGGCATCTAAATATATAATTTAGAAAATATTAATCATGCATTTGAAAACTGTTAAACTTGTATTTTAAAAAATGTACTAGATGTATACGAAAAATGCAAACTTGTATTGAAAACCCTCAAGAAAAAATAAGAAAGAAACAAAAGAAAACCTATAACAAGAAAACTGAAAAAGAAAACAATAAAACCGAAGAAACCTGTGCAGAAAAGAAATCGGAAACAAAGGGAAACAAAAGAAACATAGAAAACAGATAAAGAAACAAAAAGGCATAGTATAATAAAGAAAAAAAAGACCAAAGAATACCGATGAAATAAAAAAAAGGAAATAACTGTTGAAAACCGACTAAAACCATGAAGAAAAACACAAAAAGTAAAGAAAACAAATCCAAGGAAAACCATACAGAAAACACACAGAAGAGAAAAAAAAGAAAAAATACCATTGAAAACCATAAAGATAAGCACGGAAAAAGAAAGGAAAGAAGAAAAAAAACATGAAAACCGGACCAACGAACCAACAAACAACAAAGGAAAAAAAACATCAAACAACGATATATCGAGCGAGTGTCACCTGGTTTGCTAGCCACGATACAATACAGAGAGAAGAAACGGGCCTTCCCGACAAGAACTCAAAGAAAAAACCTCAAGTCGAGAGTAGTACAGGGCTCGCTATAAGTGAGATATAGTGGCCATACTCCTTTTTGGTGGTGCAATTGGGTCTTCTTTTTCTTGGATTTATATGTCAATACATTTTACCGTATGTGAATATGGTATATACTGAATTTAGAGTAGATTGAATTGTCAGTTAACTTATTTGGTGTTGATGTAGTGTACTGTTAACTGAATTACAATTAGCTGAATATATTGTTAACTGAATATGATGTGCTCTGTTTTGTGTTTGCAGTCTGGATGATGACATATGGGATGTTCGGTTTCATTTCCATGGTTGTGATAATTTGGAAAGGACCTTATGTCAGTCAGATATTACCTACATCAATCTTTTAGCTCTTATTGGGACAGAGGGGTTTGATGAGAAGGACTCCATGTACTATGTGAAGGAAGATGGTTTAGGAATGGAAGGAATGCAGCTGATTACATGTACTGAAGATGTAGAAGAAATGCTGGAATTATATGAGGAGAAAAGGTGTATCACTATCACAATTATGAAAGGAAGAACATCACTTTGGCCACAGTTGCACATCAACAATGGAGATGAAGTTGAGAAGCAGATACCTATTTCAGAGATTGGTTCACCTAAAATATATGATATAGATGACGCAGGTGTGCTCTATCCAAGTCAGTCCAGTGAAAGAGCAAAGTGCTCTGTTCCTACACAAGATTCTATTGGAGATTACCTTTTCACTCAGGAGAGCTGCAATGTGAGAAAGGGGAAGGACATTGCAGGCGTCAATGAGCTAGATGCATTTCTCAAAGAGTTTGCTAATGACATGCCAGTAGTGCAAGAAGTTCAAATGGAGGAGGAGGAAATGTTTGTGGAGAAAGAAGTTACAAATGCTGACAGCTCTGAAGATGATGATGAGAGTTCAGAATCTGATTATGGCATGAGGAAGGATGTAGCTGGAGAGGTAGTGGATGATGATGCTGATCTCCACGGAAAATAAAAAGATTTGAAGAGGAAAAGAGAATTTGAAGGGGATTGAGCCAGAGGACTTGTTACGTGAGTCGAGGAGGAAGAGGAATTTGTTCCACGGAACCTTTGCATAAATTGCCGGTGAGGAGGGCCCAACAAGTAGATCTCATTGCAGCTCTCAATCGCACTTGAGGGCTGACTATATCCCCTCAAGTGATGAAGATATAGATCAGCCACATCCAGATGATTCTGATGCAGAAGTGGAGGTTTATTTGCCCTCAAGTGGTAGAAAATCCAGGGCAAAGAAGAGGAAGGTCAGGCAATGGTATGATGAGAGGAGGTTAACCCTACAGAGCAAATTTCTTGGCATTTGTGTTTTACGGATGTGTACCAGTTAGGAAGAGCTTTGGTTAACTTGCATGTCACTCAAAGGAGGAATTTTCATTACCATAGAAACAACAAAGACAGGATTATAGTAGACTGTGTTGAGAAAGGATGCCCCTTTCACATGGTTGCTTCTGTAATTGGTAATGAAAAAACTTTCTGTATTAGGAAATTGCAACTAGAGCACACCTGTGCTCCATCTGGTGAGAACTGCAAGGTACCAACAAGGTTTGTGGCAAAAGCAATTGAGGATAGCATGAGGACAGATCCTAGAGCAGGAGTTGAAACTGTCATAGAGAAGACAAAGGAGAAATTTGGTGTGGAGGTTGGAAAGAACAAGGCCTATAGGGCAAGGCAGAAAGCTCTTTCAGTTGTCCAAGGTGATCAAGAAGCACAATACACAAGGATCAGAGACTATCTACAAACTGTGTTGGACACCAACCCTGGGAGCAGATGCATTGTCACCACAAGAGTTGTGAGAGAGCACCCTAGTCCCAATCCAAGATTTCATAGACTTTTCATGTGTCTTGGAGCACAAATAGAAGGATTTTTTAAAGGGTGTAGACCTTTCATTGGTATGTTCTTGTCACATTTATTCCACTTCATTTATTCTTTTTCATTGCATTTTTAATTTGTTCTGCTGCATTCTATTAAATCATGTTCATTTCAGTGCGGATGGATGTTTTGTGAAGCTGAATACAGGACAACAAATATTGGCTACTCTGATGAGAGATGGAAACAATAACATCTTTCCATTGGCCTTTTGAGTGGTTGAAAAGGAAGACACATAAGTTGGTCATGGTTTTTAACTCAACTAAAGATTGCTATTGGTGGAGAATGTGGACAGTTTGGGTACTACACAATAATCTCAGAGCGGTAAGAAGGTGAGTTGCTCCATTTGCAAATTTACTTAAGTTCGAATATTCTTTGCAACCTTAGTTTGACAACCTAGTTAGCATTTTAACTTAGGTATTAATTGTTTCACCAGGGCCTTCTTAATGCCATAACCCACATTTTTCCCAACTGCCCACAAAGATATTGTCTAAGGCACATTTATGCAAATTTCCAAAATCTTTGGGTTTAGAGGAGATGAACTTAAGAAATATATGGATGCAGATGCATATTCATACACCAAGGATGGTTTTAATGTTGCAATGGAAGAAATGAGGAAAGAAAGTGAGGATTCTTGGGCTTGATTAAAGGGAATTCCTATTTAAACATGGGCTAGGCATGCTATGGACAAGAATTGTAAAACTGACCTAGTAGTTAATAACATTAGTGAGGTATTCAACAGGATGATTTTAGATATTAGAGGAAAACCCATTAAAACAATGCTTGAAGGAGTAAGGTCTAAGTTGATGGTCAAGTTTAATGAAAAGAGAATTGGGGGAGAGATTGCTAGATGGACAATTACCCCTACATATTCAGAAAAACTGGCAGAGTCCAAGGAATGGGCTAGGAACTGCAAAGCTTTGATGGCAGGCCCAGATTTGTATCAAGTCAATAGTGGGGAGAAATCCTATGCAGTCAATTTAAATGATTGGACTTGTGGCTGTGGAAAATGGGACATGACAGCCATACCTTGCAATCATGCTTTGTCTACGCAATTTATAAATCCAAACAAAGCATCCGAAGATTTTGTGCATCAGTTCTTTAAGAAGGAAATGTATTTGGAAGCCTACAAGCCAATGATATACCCTGTTCCTGGACCTGATCTATGGACAAAAACTGCTACAAGAGACATTGAACCCCCTGTTTTCCACAAGAACAAGGGTAGGAAACAAACAAAGAGGAGGAAGGGCAGGTTTGAAGTGCCTAAACCTAAGGACACATCAAGGATGGGGACAATTACATGCAGTAACTGCAGCAAGCAGGGCCATATGTACACAAATTGTGGGGATGCTTTGAAGCCAGCACTAGCTGCTAGGAAGAACAAACACAAGGTACCTTGCATTACATGTGACCCTAGATAGATTTCCAAATTATACCATTAATGCTCTGATCTACCATTTTATTCTTGTTGCAGGAAAACAGGGCTGCACCATCTTACGCACCAAAGGTGCACCATCTCTGCAATTGCATCTTACGCATCACCAACTGGGGAGGGCAACACCAAGGGCTCCAAAGAAGTAGGGCAAGCAGCTCAAGAGCTCCAAAGAAGGTGGCAAGCCTCTCAAGAGCTCCAAAGAAGCAAAGAACATCTGTGCAGCAACAAGGAGAGCTTCAATAGCGGCAGCTACCCCAAAGAAGACACCCTTCTTGCCACCAAGAGGAGAAAAAACCATCCAGGATCAAAGATTACTTTTATGCTTGAGGGGAACTAATGCTTCCTTGTTGATCATTATTCCTGTTGGTCCGATGTTGGTCCGCCTAAACTTGATATTTGGAACAACTTATGTTGGTGCGATGTTATGGAGCAAGAAACTCATGTAATGATCTTGCTGTTATGATACTTTATGCCTTTGTTATTATGATCCATATGATGTTATACCTTTATTATTATGATACATATGATACTTTATGCCTTCGTTATTATGATCCATATGTGTGTTGCTGAATTTTTCCTCAAATGACCATGCTTTGTAATGATCATGGTGTTGCTGGATTTTGGCATGAGTTGATGGCATCCTCGACGGTTGTCGAGGGGTAGGGTTAACCCTACATGAGTTCTTGGCATCCTCGACGGTTGCCGAGGTAGGGGTTAACCCTACATGAGTTGATGCCATCCTCGGCGGTTGTCGAGGGTAGGTTAACCCTACATGAGTTGATGCCATCCTCGGCGGTTGTCGAGGGGTGGGTTAACCCTATATGAGTTGATGCCATCCTCGGCGGTTGTCGAGGGGTAGGGTTAACCTACATGAGTTGATGGCATCCTTGGCGGTTGTCGAGGGGTAGGGTTAACCCTACATGAGTTGATGCCATCCTCGGCGGTTGTCGAGGGTAGGGTTAACCCTACATGAGTTGATGCCATCCTCGACGGTTGTCGAGGGGTAGGGTTAACCCTACATGAGTTGAGGCCATCCTCGACGGTGCCATCAAAATTCATATTAAACTTTAACAAATACCATCATAGTTCATACTAAACTTTATCAAGTGCCATCAAATATCAAATCTTGGACTACAACAAGTAGCCTCACATGGCAGATTAAAATTTAACCAGTGCCATGAAATACCAAATCTTGGATTACAACAAGTACCATAAATAAGAACCATACATAATTTCCAACCATTCCTTCTATTATAAATAAGCACCATACATAATTATTGCAATCACTCATCACATATAGCCACGATTCTCTTGACTTAGACTTGTTGGCCTCTCCATCCTTGAAAAGATCAGATATGGCAAACTCAAGCCTTTTCTTCGCTGATTGACTTCATCAACATGTGCATCTTTCCTCCATTTGCTAATGAGTTCATTTGAGTGGCCTGGATCTTCTTCAAGAGCTCTACCTCTCCCTTGGTGACATATTCTCCTTCTCAAGATCAGTCTTGATTTCATTTGCATCGGATGCAACCTGATCAGTGACACTTTCTGAACACTCTTCTGTTTTGCACCGCATCGGGCCTTCTCTTCTTCTAGCAGGGCAATCACATCTTCTTTAACCTTGATCTGCTCTTGGCTCTGCTCATACATATCCCAAAGCTTGCAGAGCATTCTTAAGTGGCTCTGGCCGTGCAGGTCAACCCACTCAACAAGACCACAGTTTGTAACCTCCCCGATTAATCAAATAAATATTACAACAAGAATTATAATCAATTATTCAGGATTTAAGCAGTTCATATAGTTCACAGACATAATTATGCGTGTAGTACTTGCTACAAGCAGCTAGAAACCATGCCAATTAAACATAATTACTCATGATTTTACCATTCATAATGTTTTTAAATAAACCACTTGTAACATCTATTGCTTCAGTTAACAATCCTAATTCTTTAGTTAACATCTCGCTATGATGAGGAGTAGGAGGCAAAAGCGGAGCTGTATACATAATCACTATTGTACTCCATGAACACTGACCACTTAACACTACTAACCATTCACAAGGATCACAATTACTAACCTGCTCGAACACCCCAAAAACCTACGGCCGGTGTGGATGCTTTGAAATGCAACTCCCTCTCCACGGTGTCTTATGACTGCAAATCGGGCCTCCAGAAACAATGCCGCACCATTCGGGATCCACAGTGGTGCGTGGTATCTACATTATTTGAACCAGAGAAGAAAGTGACAGACAAATACAAAATCAAATCGGTGAAATCCAACTTGAATTCGGGAAGAACCCTAACCCTAACTGACAGAGAGGAAAACTCACGTAGGGCTCCGATTCGCATTTAGGGAGAGAAATAGACGAGTCACTAGTCTCGGCCGTCGCTCCAGAAACCATGGTCTGCGATGATGTGCAAAGGCGAGGGGGGTGAGGGGCGGCAATGGCGGGGCGGAGCGAAGGGTCCGACGCGAGAGGAGTGGGGAATGGCCGACCCGGTTGGGTTCGACCAGTTTGTCTTATGCCATCTAACTTGGCAGCGAGGCGCCGTGTGGAGGCGGGCCATGTGGCACCTGACAGCGGGCCCTGGGCGTCAGGTTTGCCCTCAAACGGGGGTGATCGAGCAATCAGCGTTTTTTGCAAACTGTTAGCACAATAGTGGTGGTTTTTTGCAAAAAAAACGAAAGGTGGTGGTTTTTTGATTTCGCGTCCCCAAATATGGTGTTTTTTTCCAATTTACTCAAGTTTTTCGCTACAGCTTCGACAATAGGTACGTAGTCAAGGCAAACAAACTATCAATATGAACTGTCATATGATGTAAGAATATGTCAATTGCTAAAATAAATATTGTCAAACCTATGTATTGGAGTCTATGTAAAAACGTAAAATAACATTTATAAAAATTTATTAATGTATCTAGCCGCGCAAATGCACGGATAACTCCGCTAGTTCTGTACTAAATCAATCAGCGACAATTAATATGAATCCAAGGGAGTGCATGCACATGAGTACACAAACTCTCGAGTGCTGCCGCTCCGAATCACACGGACCATCCGAGACAGGTAGAAAATTTTCACGATGGACACTGTCGGCCGCGACATGCATGCATGTGTCGGCGTGATAGGCTAGCTGCCCGGACACGACGGGGCCGCGGGATGTCGGGTCCGTGGCGGTCGGCGCCGCCTGCGAGGACGACGACCCGAAGAGCGCGCGGTGGCGTCATGCTCCACGCCGGCCAGAGCACCGTCCATGTCCACCTGCTCCTGCCTGCAGTCCTCGCTGCAGAACGCCGCGTCCCCCCTGTACATGAAGAGGTGGCGGTCGGAGGCGATGTATCGCTTGCACAGGAAGCAGGTGTCCAGCTGTAAGTGCCGTCGGCGACGGCTGCCTTCGTCGACGCCGGTGTTCACGTCGAGGAAGAAGAGCGGGGAGGTGACCACATTCACGTTATAGATCGACTCCATCACCTGTCCAGTAGCCAGCTAGTTAGAAATAGCATGCGATCAGGTGAAGTTTTCAAAAGTTCCACCCTAGCTGTGTCTACGTACATTAGCTAGCACCTGGACATATGCCTAGAGCTGTAGAAAAGCTGGAAACCGACAGGGCGCGCGGCGGCGGCGGCGGCGGCTGGTTTTTGTTTTGTTTCGCCGGCCGGACAGGACAACTTAAATGCCGGTCGCATATGCAACGGCAATGTATGTACATATCTCCTCTGTTTAGTTAATCGACGAGGCCAATATTTTGCCATCGTTTTGACATGCATGGCACCGGCCATACGTATGTTTAAGTAGATTAAGTAATTGCCCGTGCGTTGCAACGGGATATACTTCGTACATCAGTGAGAATAAATTTTAGTGAATTTTTATGCGCAATCACCATGATTTTCATATCATTTTATTGTTAATGTGATTCTATGTAAAAAATGGACTTTAACTACTGATTAAATCCGCACTTGACTTACAAAAAATATTATTATTTTATTTGGCAAGCCAATAATTAGTGGGACCATTTAGTCCCTTGTCAGCTGACATATACATTCAAGAATTCCTTAAGGCCCGTATGCTTGAAAAATTTTGCAAACAAAAAGTAACAGTTTTGCTAAAGCACATCTAAATGTGCTATAAGTATTACACATCTAAGTCCTATGTCATTGATCTTATGATGAGATTTGTGTAGATATTTTCTTTTCTTTTTCTCTCTCTATGCTTAATTCACTCACTGAGATGTGTAATAACTAGAGCACATCTAGATGTGCCCTAGACACACCCAATAAATAAATCCATCAAGTCAATGTTTTGTGGACACCTGACACAGCAGGATTCACGAATTTATGCATAGCATCTTTTGAGTATTTCTTTTCCTTTTCTTACAACCAGGTAAATGTTTTTAGGGAACATGAAATATAACCTGAATTATAGAATCCTCCTGAGCTCTGGAGTAAATTGGAAGAAATCCCACGCTCAAGCTATCAATAATCTGAAGAGAAGCAACGCATCACACAACATAAACCACCTGACTGGAAGTGTCATGCAAAACGACAAATGAATCATGATCAGCTCATCATAATAAAATAAATAGACAAGGGCCAAGGAATTTGGTCCAATAATATTCATTCATGCCCAACGGGTTGTAGCGTATGATATTCATTAATTAGCTTGGTGAATTAGGGAAGAGGAAGATGGAGAGCTAGAAAACAAGCGATAGCGGGGTTTCTGGGAGAAGGATGAAGCACGAAAATAGAGATGGGAGTGTTCATGCGAGACTTGCCACTCTATTCGGAAAAGGAATAGCGTGAGAGCTATATCTCGTTTCACGCGCGACGAAAGGATCTCTCGCGTGAAGTGGCTATATAACGGGCATGTAAAAGAAATAGTGAAGAGAGAGAGCGTGTGTGTGTGTGTGTGTGTGTGTGTGTGTGTGTGATTGGAACCCTGGTCTACTGGTTCATTGCAAGCGCTGCTAGCCACTGGGCTTGCCTCGAGTCTGTGATGAAGTAGTAGGGTGGTACTATTTAAGTTGAAATGAGCAGGTTTTCCACCGTTTCTTCTTTCTTTTTCAGGTTTTTGTTTTGTTTTGTTTTATTTCGTTTTTCTACCAGTTTTCCCTGTGTTCATTGGTTTTTTCTTTTTCTTTCCTTTTTGCTATTTTTCTCTGGTTTTGTTTATTTCTTTCTCATTTTTCACTGGGTTTTCCTTTTTTCTTCGGTTTTGTTTCTTTCTTTCTCATTTTCATCGTTTTTCTTTTTTTTCTTTTTTCTTTTTTCTTATTGTATTTTGCTTTTCACTATATATTTTTCGGATAAGTCACTAGCATTTTTCTAATACACATTTAACATTTTTCCAATACAAATTTAGTATTTTTGAATACATGGTCAACATTATACACATTTTCAAATTCTTGATTTACATTTTTTAAATACAATATTATTATTATTTTTAATATATCATGAACATTTTTTTCTGCGCACACTTTTAATTTTTTAATTTCTTGATTAATTTTTCTAAATATAAGACTAACTCTTTTTAACACATGATCAAAAAATTTACTATAATCATTCAAAACAAATTCAAATGGTTGATTAACATTTTTCAAATACTTGTTCAACATTTTGCAAACTCTTGATTAACATTTTTGATATTCATGATTAAAAATTTCATCATTTTTGAAGACATATTCAACTTTCTTTATACACATGAAAAAATTAAATGCTTGATTAAAAATTTATATACATGATAAAAAATTTAATCATTTTTAACACATCGTCAACATTTTTATACACATTTAATAATTTTTAAAATTCTTGATGAATATTTTTCAAATACTTTTTCCAAAATTTTCAAATGCTTTATTAACATTTTTAATACATGATCAAAATCTTTCATACATATTTCGTTTTTTGTTTGTATACGTGATACACATTTTCTCCATACACATTTAATAGTTTTTCGAATGCCTGGTCAACAAGTTTCAAATGTTTTAGTTAGAGTGGTTTTTGTAATATATTTATTTGAAATATTTGGAACTATAAACAAAAGTGAAAAAAGAAAGAAAAAAAATGAAAACAATAAATGTGAAAAAAAACAAAACAGAAAAAACGATGTTGTGGCTCCTGCACGCCTGGGCCAGCGACAGTTCCCTCTGTCTATTCAATATGAACGTGCACTAACTCGCGCCTCCCTTCACCGACAGTTCCCTCTGTCTGGCGTGTCGCCATATATAGGGACGCCAAAGAAATAGTGTGTGGCTGCCTATTTTCTATTGGGCCGGGCAGGCTACCTTTTGCAAAGTAGTACATTTATATTTATAATATTCACATGCATACGGAAAAGTGTCGCCCCTGCTCTGGACGGGCCCAAAGCCGTCGCACTCGCCGCCATGGCCTAGGGCCGGCCCTGCAAATGCGAGAGGACCTAAGGTATCTTTGCCGGCGGCGGCTCTTCCTCAAACCTAGCTCTCCCTACATGTCAGAAAAGTCTGATTTCCTATGTAATTAGTGAAATTGGTTTTGTCATATTGGATCGCTATCCATCCTCATAAACCATGGTGGTGCATGATTAGTTTAACATACGGTCTTGCATCTTGTACAGTTCATCATCTGCAGGAGCTGCCTTAAGTTTTAATGGATCTTAATTATTTATATAGTCATTTCATAATGCATCATCGGAATATAATCATACTAATGTTCAAAAATTGTACTACTCTTCTTTTAAGTAGAGGCACTAGTTTACACCACTTAATCTTGGATGCTACGAGTTAGCGCAAGTTCATTGCAAAGTGTTTGGTACTTTTAGCATGATTTATTTTATTTTCTTTTCCTATTCCTACTCGTGTAAAACCAATCCATACTATCTATTATAAATAACTTGTGTTTCGGTATTTATTTAATTTTTATTTTTATCTCTTTTGAAGATGGTTTTTTAAACGTTGCTTCGGTACACCCCCGAGAAAAGTTTATGGATTTCAGGGCAGATTAAATGTGCAGATTCGAAGGTACACATTCAATAAAAAAGGATAGTATAGTCTTTTGTATCCAAATCAGTCTATTCAATATGTTTGATCTGCAAGCTAATATGGTGATAGCCTTTTAACTAACTTTAAGATTCATGCGAACTTGTAAGGGGGTGTACCGTAGCAAAACTCTTGTAATTTTGTTTTGTAGCATCATTTGTGTTTATTGTTTCTTTCAACCATTATGTTAATATATTTCAAGATTTCATATGGGTCGAATAGTTCTTAGACTGGCCCAGCCCCAACTATAGATTAATCTTTGATGAAAGAATAAGCGGCAACAACTGTGGGCTCTTTTGGGCTTATGGCTAGCTGTGGAAGTGCGTTGCTCCCTTCTCAGCTTATTCTAGAAGCCCAGTCTAAAATTTTATTTTATAAGTCTTTGAGTTAACCCTTAACTAGTATGCTTCGGAAATTAAATTTTAGAGTTGGCTTCTAGATAAAGTTGGGGAGGGGGAAACTTATTTCCACAACATTTCATAAGCCCCAAAAGAACTGGTCCTTGGTAAACCATGCCAAGTGAAAAAAATTGGCGTTGGATGCCGGTCCAAAGACTAGCAAAAAAGTGAGGGAAACATTTCTACAATTTTAGGTAACCGACGTTTAGACAACCCCTTACAAATATGTTGGTGCACAAGTTTCCCTGATTAGTGGGAATATGTTGGAAATTTTGGTAAAAGGAGTTTAGATGAAGCGAAGAAGAATCTAGTTAAATCAGCATTAAATTGTCGTGTCCTTGCTAATTACTATACAATGAGCAAATCTATTACACAAGAAATTTTTAGTCAAACTTCCAAACAGGAGTGTCCTACATGGATAAATAGATTGCTAGAGGACACATGGATGTGCATATAAATCAAGATAGAGATAGCTAAACCTATACACAAGGACGAACTCTGTCCTCTACGTCCTCAACCGACGTGACAACCAATGACTCAGGAGGTGGTCTTGTTACGCCAGTGTGTGTGGCCAATGCCCATAGCAAGGTGACAAGCTCGCCACCCTGCACTAGCGCCTCCTCCTGCCCTTCCACATGCTCGTCGCTGCTGGATGGCGCAACGTACACAATTAACTCTACCCAGAGGTCGGCCAACAATTCCCACACACTCCCATAGTTTCTGTCCATCTCTTCCACCAGCATCTTTCCAAGCACTATCCCCTTCTGGACCATAGTCATGGTGTTGTCCCGGCAATCCAAATGGAGCTTCTCATGGTTTGTTGTCATCATCTTTCTGTATCGAATGCTCTCAGGGGCAAAGTAATAATCCCAACTCCCCAGCACCTCCTTGAGATTGCTCTTCATGTCATCGTACAGCGCTCTGTACCTTCCCGGTCATCCGGTAGCAGCTCCGGGTGGAAGGCCACAAGATAACAACAATACTTGGACAACCTCGCCGCCACGGTCCTATGATGGTCGGTCTCGGTCAGCCTTGAAGTCCCTCCTTTGTGTTGTGCCGATCCTGGATAGGCCATCTCCAGTAGGGTGGTGGCAATGTGCCAGGTGATGATGACCTCTGCTACACTTTCGCTCTCACAAAACCATGACAAATGTGAAAATTGTTGCCTTCCTGACGAAGGGGAAGGTGATGTAGTTGATGACGAAGAAGTAGGGGCTCGCAAGCACGACGGGGTGGACAGAGTGGCGGTCCTCACTCAGGAAGCCGATCTCGTCCTTGAGCACTTGGAATAATGGCCGTCCTGAGGCGCCATCATCGTATTTGCACAGGCCAGGCCTTCAAAGATAAGGTCCCGGCAGTGGTCGGTTTCCTCCTTGGTCATGGCCGGCAGGTGTAGGTGCTCGAAGCGACGCCGCAGCAGCTTGAAAAGTGCGAAGGAGAGGCATAGCCTTCTGAGCCTTGGGCTCTCCTCTTTGTCTTTGTGACGTAGCTAGTTGCCATACTTTGCCGACGGTGACGATGTGGTCGTCCTCCATGGCGACCCTGTCGAGGTCAAGCTCGTACCCATTGTTGGAACTTCGCCCACAGGATCGATCACATCAAAGTAGACGATGAACACAAAAACTTTTGCCAGAGGCACGATTCTCTTTATTGTTTTTCTGTTTTTCCACGGTGTTACAAAACTTAGGCCAACCCTGTGCATATATATATATATATATATATATATATATATATATATATATATATATATATATATATATGCGCTAGCAGCGGACCCTTGGACATTTTCTAAGACTACACGGACACGAACTAACCTATAGTATCATCCGTACTCTAACCTTGACCGGACTCAACACACACGGCTAAACGACCCATTATTGGACTACGTGATCGACTCCTACACAAAACTACTCACGTATAAGCAAAACCTGCTATGCCTAGGACTAGTACCCGTACCCGGACACAGCATGCAAGCTTGCTCCTACTACTACTGGACTCTACTTATATCACGTAGACTCTTAATAGATTATAACTCAAGATTAATCCTAACATTCTCCACCTAATCTTGACTTGTCATCTTCCTCATGCTCCTTCTCATCTTGACTCCTTGTAGATCCACGAATTGACGATCCAAACTTCGACGCATGATCCGGACTACCAGCCCACACGGTCACTTCTACGCGTGCAACGTGCAAGACTGGACGCATCTTCAATCTTCACGTTGTACAATTTAACTGGTCATTGTCCCACTACACGCCGAGCTTAATTTTCAACTGTCATATCCGTACACTGAGTATGACCCGCCTGGAACATGCAGTGCGCCTCCTTGCTCTGCCATGTTGTGCCACCGCTATTGCTTGGCCGCTGCCTTGCACTCGGTCCGCACCATACTCCTTGTACTTGCTTGCAGTAGATCCACTCTCCACCGGCCGCACACCTCCTCGCTTTACGATGGCTTCGCCTACCACCGTCCGCCTTGGCATCACGAATCCACACTGCCAGCGCACCAGGGGCGCTCCACGAGGACGTGGACATGACTCACGAAACACCGTGCACACCGCTTCCACTTCAACGAATCATCACCAAGACGAGCACTTGGACACGATGAAGACTGACTGTGCAAATTCGCATGACTCCTTGACTCATCCTACTCGCCCAGACGACGATCTTGATGAGCTCCAGTGCCGCACCTCGGCACCACCTCTCCCATCAACGATCTCCTTCCATCACTATGCCGACGACAGCCTGCCGCCTCCCTCCTTGTCGCTCTGCCGAACGACGATCGCTTGATCCTCTGCGTCGCTGCACCACCCAGCGACTTCATTGCCCGCTCTTCCTCGTCGCTGCACCACCCAGCGACCATATCGCCCGCCCCGAGGTGCTAGTCGGGTCGCAACCCCAGGGCAAGCACGGCTTCAATCGACCTTGCTCTGATACCAATTGTTGGAACTTCGCCCACAGGATCGATCACATCAAAGTAGATGATGAACACGCGCACGCAAAAACTTTTGCTAAAGGCACGTGTCGTGCTTCTCTTCTCTTTATTGTTTTTCTGTTTTTCCACGGTGTTACAAAACTCAGGCCAGCCCTGTGCATATATATATATGCGCTAGCAGCCGACCCTTGGATATCTTCTAAGACTACACGGACACGAACTAACCTATAGTATCATCCGTACTCTAACCTTGACCGGACTCAACACACACGGCTAAACGACCCATTATTGGACTACGTGACCGACTCCTACACAAAACTACTCATGTATAAGCAAAATCTGCTATGCCTAGGACTAGTACCCGTACCGGACACAGCATGCAAGCTTGCTCCTACTACTACTGGACTTTACTTATATCACGTAGACTCTTAATAGATTACAACTCAAGATTAATCCTAACACCCATGGGGCCCGGGCTTCAGCACCAGGTTCTCTTCCCCCATGACAAGGTACTCGCACATCTTCAACCTGTCCAATGGAGCAGGTGCGTCGAGGGCAGCTCCATGTTGTTGCCGTCGCCGTGCTAGCATTTGATCCATATAAGAGGAGAGGAGGCGCGCGTTCTTGCCGCCGTAGGCATACGAACGCTTGCCTATCTCGGTGTAGGCGGCCCTCTGCACGAACTTTGCGGCGCAGAGCATCCAGAGGATGCCGAACACGGCCACCCGGCCGGCTCCCTTGAGGTTGAAGAAGACAAGGTAGCCGATGATGCCAGCATAGCCCTTCTGCATGGCCACGGTGGTGGGGATGGCCTCCACGTTCTTGCGGATGAGCTCCACGAGAAGCATCCACGAGAGGATGAGCCGAGCCCGCACCGGGAAGTCGTCGCCGCCCGTGTTCTTGGCCTCGGAGAAGAGGTATGACATGACAGGGAGGAAGAGGAGGAGCGGAGGAGAGGATCTGGCGGACGGTCGGGTTGAGGATGGCGCTGGTGTTGGTGACGCGGCTGAAGAAGTTGAGGTTGAAGAAGACGGCGGCGAGGACGAGCATGAAGACGGAGGTGGCCACCACGGATGACTCGTTGCGCTTGCCGGCGTGTAGGAGGAGGTCAGGTTCCGCACGTAGTTCTGGATGTCAGGGCTACCTGGGCACATCAACACTTGACTAGTGTCGTTGAAGAACCCCATGATCTACTGATTTGGCCTTAGCTACCTGACGCAAATAATCTGCATGAGTGAATGGTCAGGCTGGTTTGGCTCTATATATACATGCCGGAGAAGACACAAACATGCAAAGCTCCACAGGATAGGAGGAAGAAGAAGAAGACAGCATCGGCATGGCGTGCATGTGAGGGTTTTACACTCATGATCACCTGAGTATATATAGCTACTAGCCACTTGGCCTTAAAAGGAAAACGCATGAACACGATAACTTTTTGTCACTAGCTAATAGGCTTATAAGTGCTCCGAACAGTCTCAAAATTATATTCTACTACCTCTGTCCCAAAATATAAGAACGTTTTTCATACTAGTGTAGTATGAAAAGCGTTCTTATATTTTGGGACGGAGGGAGTAGCTTACAATATGCATCAAATATGTGTTTACGGAAGACACTTCATTGTATCTAAGTGTTGCAATTAAAATATTTTATTTTAGAAACATAGTGCAGATGCAAGCTCTCACAACGCGCACACGCACAAACTCTTGCTACCTCTATAGGGTTTCTGAGAGACTGCGTCGGCATATATTAAGATTAACAAAGTTGTTACACATACGGACACACCTCGCAGTCGATGGAGAAGCCATGCTACTGAAAAAATAGCGGCAAAAAGCCTGCAATTAACTCAGAAAATATGTGAGGAATTGTGTCCAGTTTAAGACTTGAACCAAGGTCGGTTAGTTCCACCATAAAGAATCTAACCATCTAATCTAGACTTAGTTCGCGTAAAATAATTATTTTATTGTAAGAGAAAGCACGTAATAACTTATCTTGCCTTTGTGGCAGCCATACCAACAAAGATACGACATCTCTCTTTTCTCATTATTCTTGGTAATAAAAGATAATATACAGACCGAGATGATATTAGATACAGTAGACCTACCTAACAATACAACGTCAAGAACTAGTTGAGATGTCGAGGTTGCACACGACCAATTAGGCTTCCACATCACTAGTTTGCCTTGGACATTTTTTAGACACCGATTATTTACTAACTCTAAATTGGCTGAGTTTTGTATGTCTTCGCTGAGACCATGAACCGTTCCAACGGATCTGCACTGAGCTTCATACGATGCACACAGCCATGGATACAACTGACATACTGGGTGTGCCCTGCTTGCTTGGATTAACTAGTACAAAGGAGAAGTACGGTATATTCCTTGCTTCTCTGCCCTGCAATCCTTTCCATTACCAAATTAAGAACATCAAAAGACAAGAAGTTGAGTCGGGGGTTGTCATGGCTTTGTTAAAGTTTGTCCCCTCCGAGTGTCTTCCGTTTTCTACTGGCTAGGAGGTAGAGTACATCCCTACTACTCCCTCCGTCCTTTAAAGAGTGTACTTCCAACTTTGTTGGAGGGTCAAACTATCTCAAAGTTTGATCGAATTTATGCCAAAATATATCAATATTTGTGAAATCAAATATGTATATGATGAAAGTATATTTTGTCATGAATCTAATGCTACTAATTTGATGGCATAAATGTTGATGCATTATTATATAAACACGGTCAAATATAAAAAAGTTTGATTTTCCAAGAAAGTTGGAAGTACACTCTTTAAAGGACGGATGGAGTATGCCCTAGCTCAAGCGGCGCAAGACGTCTTTTCTCTCCCTCCCCATAGAAGAGGAACGCATTTTCATTTCAAAGTTTGATCAGTTGGTGCGGGAGCTCTCACAGCTTTCCGCTGCTTGTGTGTCTTTTCTTTTCTATACTACCATGTAGTACATCCGTATATTTTCCTACACTCTCTTTTCCATTTCCCCAAGGGACGGAGACGGTGGCGTAGATCGACCAGGCGGGCCGCCATTGAGCAGCAGTCGTGAGGGGCCGCTGTCAGCCTGTGAGGTTGCCGGAGTCGGTGAAGGAGCCGACTGATCGCGACGGTGTCGGAGTAGAGGTGCACGGGGGTCGACAGCGGCAGCGGGCGATGCAAACCGATCAAGCATAGATCGGAAAACAAAAAAGAAAACGCCGATCAAAACGACCGGAGAGAGAGCGAAAAAACCCGGAGCAAGGGCTCGGGAAAAAGACTCTCTAGGGCAGCCGGCCAACACGGCCGGCGGACAAACCTAAATGCGGTGGCGCGGCCCGGCGGCGGCGTCACGGAGGCCGACCGCCCGAAGCGGCGAATCTTGAGCGGTGGCGGCTAGGGTTTAGGATCGAGTTTAGGCTAATACCATGTTAGAAGGAGAGAGAGGATTGGTGGAATAGTTTGTTATATTGCTTGAGCCTCGTGGGCATATATAGGAGTACATGATTTACTTGGAGTACAAGGCAAGTCAGAATAATTCCTAATCTAACCTATATTTGCAATCTAATCAATATACTCGACAGTTGGGACGCGGGAGTTCTCACAGCTTTCCGCTGCTTGTGTCTGTTCTTTTCTATACTAGTATGTAGTACATCCGTATATTTTCCTACACTGTCCTTTTCCATTTCCCCAAGAAGAGGACTAAGAATCAATGTCTTTGGAGTTAAAATATGGCAAATCAAGCTTGCTTTATTTTAGAATACTAATTACTAAATCACATTGCCATGCTTTGTGCTTTGTTTGCGTGACATGATTAGCCAGAGTTTTTGTGCCAAATGCGCAGCAACTACAACTTTTGTGATCATTAAGTTTGCTCCCGTGCATCTTTGACAGGACTATGACATGCGGAGTATCGTGCTAAGAAAGTGGGGGCCGGGCACTAGGCACGAATATCTTTAGTGAAAGTGGTTTGAAGCAGCCTTCAAGACAGTTGTAAACACTAAGTTAGGGGGGGGGGGGGGTGGGATCTTGGATTCGAACCAAGCAAAGGTAAAAAAAAAATGTACAAAATGGGTGAGATAGATGGAAGCCTTGTTCTAGCCACTTGTACAGTGAGACAAGTGAGACAAGTGAAAAATCGTTTGGTAGTGGTAATTCCTTCTTTTATCAATGTGGAATCCCTCACAATGAATGTCAGTTGTGGGGCACTACAATGTTATTTTGCTTTGAGTCGATTCAACGGTAGAGGGATGGTTTTAGTGGCTCTACAAATGATTCATTGATTTCCATAAAAGAAAGAAGATTCATTGATAACATGAGCTAGTGAATCACCATTAAAGGATAAATCATTGCAGATGGTTCCAATATCCATCTAGATAACTTTCTTTGCTCTATATGAAATGGAGTCTACCATGGGAAAGTCCCTAACTGCTCACGAGCTCAAATGAGCTCGCCATGAATAGTAATTTCGAAAAAATAAAAATAAGTTCAAAAAATTCTTATCTTTTGTCATAAACTTTAACAAAATTTTCAAGATCTTGCAAATTTTCATCTTGAAATGACATTCTTTGAAGTGGAGAAAAAAAATCAGCACTCCAAAATGCTTTTGAAAATGGTATTTTTGGAGCATTGATTTTGTCTATTTTTTCCACGACTTCCACGAGATATCATGATGAAATTTTCCAAGAACTTAGAACATTTGTCAATATTTCGTGCAAAAAATATCAAAATTTGCTATTTTTTTTACCATTTTACTATTCCTGCAAGCTCATTTGAGCACGAGCTACGAATAGCCCCGTCCTCTACCATGGCCCTTATATTGCATAATCTTCCCATGTCCCTAGAAGGCAATGAATACGGCCTCGACAATAGTAGGTAGGCGTGGCGTGGGTGCATCCAAGGCTATCTGAAATGACATTTTCCACGGTGTGAATGGACTTTTGAAGACGTATCCCTACAGGAACCTGAAAAAACTAGAAAGACATGACGATTGACACTTTTGCCGATTTGCTACAAACCGACCGACATTATATTATTTGAAGGATCAACCAAAAATTATCATGTGTTTTTCGTAGAGCTATGTGCTCCGAGGAGCTGTTTTATTGGTTTCACATGATGGTGCCACTGCAAAGTTAGTTCATGCATTATCGAGTTTAGCCTAGTTGAACACCTCAAAATTTGATGGACGAAGACGTGGTGATCAAGAGCGGGACAAATGAAGGCGGCGATGTTTGTTCAGTTGACGTTCCCGTCCACTACGAGGCACCTACGCTGCGTCAATCACAAGATGTTGTGTCAGCTCAGTATCTCGACGGAGCTTATGGGGATATGATGTGCATGCGCTCATAAGGGTAGGGTAACTGTGCGTATATGTGAGCATCTTCAACTGTACTGTGTTAGAAAAAAGTGTGGGACAAAGAAGGCCGCATGCGACAGGCAGGACTTGTAGCGAAGAGGGTAATATCTAGGGACATTTTAATCTGTCCTTGGAGTTTTAAAGACCAAACTAAAAAAATATGGGAAGGAGAAAACTTGATTTTGATTCATCCATGAACATAGACATAAACATAGACAAAATGCATGCATACATAAATCGAAGTAGCAGTATAGCATTGCCGGAGCACGCGGCAAAGTTAGGTGCATCTAGCTCAGACACCACAGGCTATGGGAAACCTAGGACTGCCTCTGAAGTAGTCGGTGGGGGCGCACAGCACCCTGACGTCGTACGGCCTCGTGTACGCCGGCCCCACGTTGAACCGCACCACGGCCAACACCAGCACGCTGATGTTCGGCGTGCGGCCGCCGACGCCGGACTTGGCGAAGGGAGACCCCACGAAATTCACCGACGTGCTAATCTTGGCCGTAGTTCCTGGCAGCTGGGGGGCCGGCTTGGGGCCGTCGACATCGGCCGGCACCTTGAACTCAACCCCGGTCGCCGCGTCGGAATACTGCAGGTACATGATGACGCTGTGGAACTGCACACCGGTGCGGAGACTCGTGTCGTTGACGTCGAGGGTAAGGTTCAGACGGCCCCCTTTCAGGTCGGCGCGCGAGTCGGTGACGGAGAAGACGATCTCCGCGGGGCAGAGGATCGCGGAGATGGCGATGACGACGCAGCTGCCGACGAGGGTCCCAAGGAGAGCCGCGAGGATGTAGCGCTTTGTGCTCCATCTGCTCGGAGGCTCTTTCGTCGCCATTGCTAGCTACCGATGCACCTTGCTCTTTGCAATATACTGTAGCTATGAAGTATGAGCCTAGCTAGGACATGATACTCCCCATGCCTATATGGATCGACACATGAGAATTGATCGGAACACGTGCCCTTACCCGCCGCTGCAACACTAGTGTCGTCTCCTCCCGGAAGCTAGGGTAAAGCGATACGGGAGAATATATTTCTTTCTTTCTTTCCCTTCGTTTCTCATACAAGGCTTCGCTACTATCCCATTTTTTATATCGGGATTGCTAAGTTGATTCGATTCAGACATGCTACATTCGTGAGATCTTACGTGAAGATTCGTGCAAAATTTTCCTTTTAAGGTTTTTATTCTTACTTTTTATATGTTGTGTCACTTGACTGAGACATGATTAAGTCTCCATCGACTGAGATCAAGCCACACATTTTTTATATTTTTTATAACGTCTTTCATCGAGGAATGATGGTTCATTCAGGATGGTTTCTCAAAATTTGTCATGTAATATACTGCTTAGAAATCGGTCAGTGTCCATTTGAAAAAAATCATAGGTTCGATACGCAACATGTCAAGTTTCAAGGTGCAGTGACGGTTCTTGCTTCATCCATTGGCCTTGAATTGTTCTAAACTCAAGACATACAGTTACATGTTCTATGTTTTTTTGCATTTTGATTCATTTGCTATATTTAATTCATTTACTGTTATTCTAGTTAATTAATCAGTATACTTCAAATTTGAACTACAAGTGCCTGTCATATTTGGTAAACTTGGGTTGAAAAATCTTATTTGTATTATTGAGTCTATATTTATGCCTTATTCAAGAAAAGGAAAGGAATTTCAAACCTCTGGATGTCAAGAATGACCCCGAACATGGTGGTTATTTGTTTTTAATTCGAAAAATAGAAACAAAGTCCAAATACACAATACACTTGACTTGGTATCATTATATGGTTCATTTTGGGTGAGGTACAAAATCGATAATGTTTCGTGAAAGTTGTGACATACTTTGCTTAAAAATCAGGGCATCTGTGAGGAAGAACTGTAGTCGAGATTGAATGGGTCGGATTTGAAGGTGAAGCTACTGTTACTTCAACCCCTGACCTTATTTTTTTTTAAAATAACTTAAGATACACTGTTACATATTTCATGTCAAGATTTTGCATTTTTCGGGATTCGTTTGCTATATTTAAGTCATTAGTGTATTTCTAGTCAACATAGCTCAAATTTAGTTCAAGTTTGAAACTGCAAGTGCATGAAAAAGTTGCGGAAATTGGGATAAAATTCATATTTGTGTTCTTGGTATAAGTTTAGGTCTTATCCAAGAAAATAAAAGGAATCATAAACGTGAGGGTGCCAAGACTCAATTTCGGTCATGGAGATAAATTTTTTTCTTTGAAAAATGCAATGGAAGTCTTAAAAAAATGAAACTTTACATGGTGCTTTTTATATTGGGTATTGGATGAAGCTAGGTTTTTTTTGAGCAGTCAACGGGGGGCGATCGCCCACCTGAACACATTTTTGTATTAATAAAGACATTCGGATCGGTGATTACATAGCTCCGCGGAGCAGAGAGAGAGAGAGAGAGAGAGAGAGAGAGAGAGAGAGAGGAGAGAAGGGGGGAGTCAGCTATAGATAGATTCACACCACAACAGTAACGGGGCACAGTCAACGCGGGAGGGGGCCCGGACCACCCACAATCGGAGGTGCTCCCGGACCGAATGCCGCAAGTCAAGATTGGAGCTCCGAATGTTATCGAACACCATCCGGTTCCGGGTCTTCCAGACGACCAAAAGGACACAACACATCGCCGTGCTTAGAAGCGGATGGGCCTAGGAGGGGTGGCAGGCGGTGAAGGCACGCCATACAGAATCGACACAACAATCGACGGGCATGCTGCGGCGGCCGAGAACGTGCTCCCACATTGCATGCAAGCGGGGACACTCGAAGAACAGGTGCATGATTGTCTCAGCCCGGCCGGGGCAAAAGGGGCAGTCATCATGTTCGAGGAGTGTTACCGGTCGAAGAACAGACAAATACCTTGACTTTGATGGGCATGAATCCATCCCAATTGAGGTCATGCAGGGGGAGCTCACATCCGGAAAGCTTGATCATATGGTACACCGCGCTCGCCTTGAACTGAAGACAGTCACCCCATTCTAGGATTCGCTCGTCACCCCCCTCGGAGAACTGGACACGATCGTGGGACAATCGAAGCAAGCAAAGTTCCAATCCTGCAGTTCTGGACAAACGATCGTGCACGGGGACTGCATCAGCACCAACCAAAGTCCCCCAGGGTTGCTTTGGGGCGGAGACAGTGTGAATAAGCCGCGGGGAGAGCAGCCGCCAAATGACCCAGCGAGGTCCAGTTGTCGTGCCAGAAGTAGGTGTGCTCGCCGTTGCCAACCCTCATTGATGTAAGCGAACGATATAGCGGGACAAGGGAGGCAAAGGCTCTCCAAGTTGGGGTTGAGGGTGCCGGATGATCACACATGTACCAACGGCGAACCCAAATAGTCCACGGGTTAAGCACACCACTGAAGATTTTATGGACCGTCTTTAGAAGGAGGCAGGTATTCTAGACGCCAATATCCACCAAGCCCTTGACTGAGCATTAGTTAGACAGACCCTTTTCCCTTTCCTCGAGATGGCTTCCATCGGGAGTAGTATATTATAATGAGTAAGTATGCTGGAGGTAGCTTCTAACCGAGTAGCAAGCACAATTTTCACTTTAGCGAGTGCACATGTTCGGTGGTATCGTATGAATAGATATATGCATATAACCATCCATGGATTAGCTAGCTAGCTCGACAGACCGATTCAGCTTGCTAGCTTCACTACCGCAGCACTAGATAGCTACTTTACAACCACGGTGCAAGAGTGTTCATGTCTGATTCACTAGGCAAGGACGACGACGACGGCGGCGAGCACACAAGGGTCCGGTGGCTGATAACCGTGGGGCGCTACGCGGCGGCGGCCCTGGTGACCGCGGTCACTGTGGCGGTCATCGTGAGGGCCGCCGCCGTATCGGCGCGATCTGAGAAGCTCTCCATCAACGTCGTCAATGGCACGGTGACCGCTTCGGTGACACCAACCCAGGTGAAGCTGTCGGTCGGCCTCAGCTCGAAGAACCCCAGCGGCCGCGTCGGCATCAAGTACCAGGGCGTCAACGTCACCCTCCTCTACCCGAACGGCACATTGATAGCCTGGATCGGCATCGAGGACGGCCCGGTCTGGCGGCATAGAGGTGGGGCCAGAGCTGGTGCGGGATTCATTCGTAACGACGACCCTGGACGTGCCGGCCGACGTGTCGCGGGAGTTCGCCGGGATGATGATGGCGCGCAACGGGCCACGGCGGGTGGAGAACGCGACGGTGCACCTGAACGGTACGCTCCAGACGCAGATCTCCGGGCTCAACTACACGCACGGCGGCCACGCCACTGAGTACAGCTGCTATCCCGTGACCATCGGCGTACTCTCCGGGCTCAACTACACGCATGGCGGGGATGTGTCATGCGTCCCTTCCGCGTCGAACGGCAACATGTAGTACTAGTAATTTTCTTTTGTTATGTTGGTGAGCTTGTTCATTTTTCTTTTTGGTGTGGGATTATTGGTTAAGCTCCAGGCTTGAGAGCTCCTTTCCTCCTTCCATGTACGTGGTTTGATCAACCATTCTAGTTGTTCGAATACCGACTAGATTGGTGTGGCGTGTGGGTGCTCGAATACCGACTTCCTTTTTCTACCAGCTCACACATTCATCAGTGTATTGTGTATCTGTTAGATTAATGCAACCTACCGTACAACATTGTCAACATGACGAAGCTAGCATCCATTTTAGAAAGGCATTTATCACACCGATGCCAAAATACATGCAGGATAGAGAACCCTGCTTCTATCGCTCGATCAAACAAAGGAAATGTCACTTCTTTTAGTAAATGCAGTGATTCCTACATAATTTGCACTCACCATTTTATTTTTCACCTCGTTGTGTTCGACACTCTTACTGATCAAAATACGCTTGTGGGATATCAGACGCCGATGCCGGTGTGACTCCCTGACGTTGCAGCCGCCAACCCGACACTGCCACGACCTTCCCGTTGCATGCAAGCGCCGCTTTGCAGATGCTGCCACCGCTCCTGCCCGACATGCCTCTCCAATGTGCCTCATCGGCATCGGCGGCTAGGTATACGGTTGGACTTAGGGTTAGGGTTCAAAATTTCCGACAAAAAGAAGGCCAGGGTGGGAAGTTAAAAATCATTGTACTTCCCTCGTAGTTCTGATAATTTACTTTGTTTATTGTTTGTAACATATTAATTCATCACCCAAACGTGAACTGGCCCTCCTCACGCACTGCTGGCAAATATCTCATGCAAAAAAAGTACCATGTACCTTTTCAAAAGTTGCTTGTCTCGCAAAATAATTAATGTCATCTCCACATATAATTTAGTTTTGCATACCATTTTAAGGAAGATTATAGCCGTGTATAAACTTTAAATTTACAATGGAAATTAGCGACTGGGGTGAAAAAACAGAGTGAGCATGTCAAATGGATAACAAGAACGAAACACTAATTTATTGCCTAGTCCAAGTAACTAAAATTGCTCTGGTCTGAGTGATGTGATTGTTAATCCTGAAAACTCCAGAAGATTTTACTAATTTTAGTTGGCAATCCCATTATTTTATTGCAAGCAAATCTAAATATTGCGCTAATCTACAAACAAAAGTATTGTTGCAATAGCACCTGAGTCATGACCTAAACTGCAGACCAATTGCGCAAAACGGAGTAAACACTTGACTTCCGAGTCCCCGATTGTGCTAAGTTATTCTTTTGTTCGTATTACTTCTATAATAACGCTAATGAAATAAATGACATGTGTAATGGTCTTATTTTAGCAATGCCATGTAGGATAATTGGTCAGGTGGAAGAGAGACATACAAAATTAAGAGACTTGCCTTAATGAAATACCATAACGTCTTATATTGAGGAACGGAGGGAGTATTAGTCAAGAGATGATCTCTTAAGAAAAAAGATAAGGCATCCCCCCAATGTACTAGATGTCTTCTGCCATTTACATGTTTTGTAGTTTAATTTCAACCACCCCAGAATTTTAGAATCATGAAGCTAATAATCACTAGAGATTACACTAATATAAAAGAAATTCTATGTCATGTTTTTGGCTTCTCTAAATGGCATGGAATACATGAGAAAATACTGCCTTATCAATGACAGCATCAGGAGACAAAGCAGCCTTGTGAGTAAACAATATTATGAAACAGTAGGATATGAAATACATGAGGAATAGCGCCAGCAAGTATCTCAATTTCACCCATCTCCAAGCACATCGGTCCCCTAGATAACGAGCTACCTGCAGCTTGAGCTCTGAACAACATTT
Source organism: Aegilops bicornis (assembly GCA_021605145.1). Classification (NCBI taxonomy): domain Eukaryota; kingdom Viridiplantae; phylum Streptophyta; class Magnoliopsida; order Poales; family Poaceae; genus Aegilops; species Aegilops bicornis. Next base: position 812,762 of record JAHIAL010000009.1, on the reverse strand, counting down.
CCAGACTTTGGCCATCTATAAGAAAGAATTATTAGCATCCAAAATGACAAATAACTGAATGTTAGAATTATGTCTATTTTTTTTGGAGATAACATATTCGCGTAGAAACTAATGCTCAAAATATTATTTCAAAGATTGGGTCAATGTCCTAAAAGACAGACATGTTGGATTTGAGTGTTACTGTTACCTATCCATTGCAAGTCACTCATTTGATTCTTGCAACACAGAAATCTAGACAACAAATAGGTGCATATTCTACGTGCTAGTCATTTTAGACGTATAAGTATACCAAAGTCCATATTGCCGATCTATGTAAAATTCATGATTTTGTTATTCCAGTTATTGGAAATATTGACATAATGTGTATCTATCATGCATGTGTGATCCACCCAAATCTTGTTACCATTGGTAAGGGCATCTCCAAAGGAGACACTCAATGCTCCAGTATATGTCCGGATTGTGGTTTCCGGACCACTTGTGTCAACTTTTTCCATCAAACGGGAACCCATACGGTCCGCGAAGCCGTCTGGACGTCCAAGAGTCTGGACATGCAATTGACCAACAAAACGACCCCATGTGGTCCTCCATTCTTTTCTCTCTCTTCACATGGATGTTCCTTCTCTTCTCTCTCTACTCCCAACCGGACACTACACCATAATATCTCACCACATGCATGGTCTCCCTGTACTCTCTCTCCTCCCAATTGGATTAATTTGTGAATAGCGTTGGATGTTCGTGGACCATGTCTAGACATAAAACAGACATTTGAGGTGTCCATTTACTGGTCAGTGTAGGAGATACCCTAAGTTGCAGAATAATTCTGTGTTTTCTTTTTGGGCACAGTAATATTATGTTGTGTGGATGTCGCCGTATTTTTGGAACTATTTCACCTTATGAGGTCTAGGGCACTTGCACATCTAATTAGTGTGTCTGGGTAGAGAAGATTACGAAAAGACCAAAAGAAATGCTTGCATCATTGACCATGATTCAATTTGTGTCGGTGTACCATTTCTTGGAACTTTAGCTCTAGCCTCTAAGGCACTTGTGTACCTAACTAATGTGCACTGGAACAGAAGATCAGGCAAAGACTGAAAGATTTGCATGCATGATTGAGCATGATGGACTAAATATCTTGGGACTATCCATGCACAATTTCCTGAGATGCGTGACAAGTCCACAAATCAATATTGAAACCAGGGAAAGAAAAGAAAATGTTACAAAGCATGGAAACTGTTAATCTTTTCTCTCTGCACGGATATTCTTTCCTTCAAGGCCAACGCAATGCCAGTAGTATCTCTGAAGTAGGCCTTGTTGGTAGTACTAACGTATTAATTTATTTTTATTTATTAAATGGAAGAGATGAACCTAGCTTGCTAGCTTAGCTACTTTAGGCATTCTTTGCATATCTTAGTCTTGCGCATGGAACTTGCGCCTCAATTTTATATGTAGAGATAGATGGACAGACTTTGGATGTCATTCACGGATAGCATATTTGCAAAAAATTATTTAATCCTAGTGTTTGGGGAACAAAACACATGGGCCAACGAATCTTTGGCCACAAAAATATAATAACTACACTCCATCAACTGCTTGCTGGAATAGGATTCTTAAAGTTATATTCATCTTTGCGGAAGGCTCTGAGAACCCAAGACCAGATTATTTATTTATTTAGACATTGTTATTTAGTAATATATTGACCTTTTTTGCGCGGGGAGTAACATATTGACCTGACATCGCATTTTGTAACATATTGGCCTGGCCGGCACAAATGCATTTATTACGGGTAGAGGCATATGCTATTAGAAATTAACAACAGTAATATTTAATGGCAAAAGATTTCTTGGCCCACATATTGACCTGACATCGCATTTAGTACTTTTTTTTCTCTTCTTAGAAGCCTGACTTTAGATGTTCACTCGATGCAGTATGTATCGTCTTGTCGTCACAACCGTCCCAACCCACCTCCTCTAGCTTTGGTACTTGAAGATTTCTGGCCCACCTCCATCGCCCCACCCTGATCAAAGGACCATGTTGTGTTCTCATTGATGCGCCTGTCAAATGAAACACTCCACTCGACTATTTGTATCTATATGAACTAATTCTATTCAATGCATTGGTCAAGACGACTGAGAAAGAACATGGAATCAAAGCATAGCAATTAATTTTTACCACGTTTCTCATACCCAGAAACCAGAACATCATGGAAGATACCATGTTAAGGTTTATGGACCTCAAGTTGAGCTTAGATGAAAACAGAGGTCCGGATATTATATACTACAAGGACAATGATGGAGAACTTGTGTCGGGAGGAGGCATCGGCAATATTAAAAACAAAAGGAGAAGATCAAATCCTGGAAAGCATGAGTCGCCCACATAATGAGCTACCTGGAGCTTGAGCTCTGAACATCATTTCCAGAGTTCAGCCATCTATATGAGTTACTACTATCCAAAATTAAAGATAACTTATACTTCTAGAATAATGTCTATTTTTTGAGAGACAACATAGTCACATAGAAATTAATGCTCAACGTATTATTTTAAAGATTGTGTCAGTGTTCTAAAAGACCTAGATCTCAGATTGAGTGTCACTATTACATATCCATTGCAAGACACTGATTTGACTGTTGCGACACACAAAACCTTGACAACAAATAGGAGCATATCGTACGCACTAGCCATTTTAGGCATAAAAGTATACTAAAGTCCATACCACCGCATATATGTAAAATCCATGATTATTTTCCTTCACGTATTGGAAATATTAAAGTAATGTGCATCTATGATTCCGTGAGATTTAAAGGTCATGTTTAATCCACTCCAAATCTTGTAACGAGTGGTAAGTTGCAAAATAAATCTGTGTTTACTTTTTGAGCATAGTAATATTATCTGGTGTCCAAGTTGCCGTATTTTTTGAACCTTTTCACCTTTTGAGCTCTAGGGCACTTGCACATCTAATTAGCGTGTCCGGGTGGAGAAAATCATGAAAAGACCGAAAGAAATGCATGCATGATCACGCATGATTAAATTTGTGCCGATCTTATGATATTCTTGAAACTTTAGCTCTAGGGCACTTGCGCAGATAACTAATGTGCACTAGTACATAAGATCGGGCAAAGACTGAAAGATATGCATGCATGATTGACTAAACAACCTGTGATTGGCCATGTACGATTTCTAGGGATGTGCGACAAGTCCATAAATCAATTTGAAACCAGGGAAAAGAAAAGGAAAGGTTACAAAACATGGAAATTGTTCATCTTTTCTCTCTAGACGAATGTTCTTTCCTTCATGGCCAAAGCATTGCCAGTAGCATCTGTTGGGGAACGTAGTAATTTCAAAAAATTTCCTACGCACACGCAAGATCATGGTGATGGCATAGCAACGAGAGGAGAGTATTGTCCACGTACTGTGAGACCAGAAGCGGAAGCGTTATGACAACGCTTGTTGATGTAGTAAATGACGTCTTCACGATCCGACCGATCCAAGTACCGAACGACGGCACCTCCGAGTTCAGCACACGCTCAGCTCGATGGCGATCCCGGACTCCGATCCAGCAAAGTGTCGGGATGAGTTCCACAAGACACGACGGCAGGACGATGATGATGCTCTACCGGCGCAGGGCTTCGCCTAAACTCCGCGACGATATGACCGAGGTGGAATATGGTGGAGGGGGGCACCGCACATGGCTAAGAGATCCAAGGGATCAATTGTTGTATCTTTGGTGCTAGCCCTGCCCCTCTATTTATATGTTGAGCCCCGGGGTCGAAACTTGGAGCAAAAGCCTCCTCAAAGTCGGTTTTGCACGAAAGGCAAGAGTCCCACTCGGACTCCAGGACCAAACGCCACAATCCTTGGCGTCGGCCCAGACGCCATGGGCCTCGGTGTCGGCCCAGGGGCAGACTCTGTGGTCTCCGGCGTTTGGCCCCCGGCCTCCACAAAACTCCTTTTGCACCGACCTAAAGCCTCATGGGCTTGACCCTTGGCCTAAACATATCATCCAATATATGAATCTTTACGTCTCGACCATTTCGAGACTCCTCGTCATGTCCCCGATCTCATCCGGGACTCCGAACTCCTTCGGTACATCAAAACATGTAAACTCATAATATAAGCATCACATCGAAACCTTAAGCGTCACGGACCCTACGAGTTCGAGAACTATGTAGACATGACCGAGAACTATTCTTGGTCAATAACCAATAGCGGAACCTGGATGCCCATATTGGTTCCTACATATTCTCTGAAGATCTTTATCGGTCAAACCGCATAACAACATACGTTATTCCCTTTGTCATCGGTATGTTACTTGCCCGAGATTCGATCGCCGGTATCCAATACCTAGTTCAATCTGCTATCGCAAGTCTCTTTACTCGTTCCGTAATACATCATCTCGCAACTAACTTATTAGTTGCAATGTTTGCAAGGCTTATATGATGTGTATTACGAGAAGGCTCAGAGATACCTCTCCACAATCGGAGTGACAAAACCTAATCTCGAAATACGCCAACCCAACATGTACCTTTGGAGACACCTGTAGTACTCCTTTATAATCACCCAGTTACGTTGTGACGTTTGGTAGTACCAAAGTGTTCCTCCGTAAACGGAGTTGCATAATCTCATAGTTACAGGAACATGTATAAGTCATGAAGAAAGCAATAGCAACATACTAAACTATCAAGTGCTAGGCTAACAGAATGGGTCATGTCAATCACATCATTCTCCTAATGATGTGATCCCATTAATCAAATAACAACACATGTCTATGGTTAGGAAACATAACCATCTTTGATTAATGAGCTAGTCAAGTAGAGGCATACTAGTGACTATATGTTTGTCTATGTATTCACACATGTATCATGTTTCCGGTTAATACAATTCTAGCATGAATAATAAACATTTATCATGAATTAAGGAAATAAATAATAACTTTATTATTGCCTCTAGGGCATATTTCCTTCAGCATCGCTATGTGAACTAGATTATTGCCTCTAGGGTTCCTTTAGAAAAACCCAATAACTTCAATTATTTTGGAACGGATGGAGTATTACAGAATAGTGCAAATGATATTAGAATTTAACAACAGGCTGATGGAATTGACGATTGGTTGATTTAATGGCTTTCTCATACCATCTTTTCCACTTCTTTGAAGCCTCACTTTAGATGTCCACTCGACACAGTATACATCCTTGTCGCCACAAACATCCCAACACTCCTTCCCTAGCTTTGGTAGTTATGCATTTCTGGCAAACCTTCATCGCCCCACCCTGACCAAAAGACCATGGCATGTTCTCATTGATGCGCCCTTCACTATTTATTGTGTCGGTCCAAACCTCTTGATTGCAAGTTGTATCTGTATGCACAAATCCTATTCACTGCATAGGTCGAGACGGTCGAGAAAGAACATGAAATCAGAGCACAGCAAATATTTTTAACCAGGTCTCTCAAACCCAGAACATCATGGATGATACCATGTTAAGGTTCATGCACTGCAAGTTGAGCTTAGGTGGAAACAGAGTTCCGGACATTATACACTACAAGGACAATGAAGAAGAAGTTGTGTCGGGAGAAGGCATCGGCCATGGGCATGCATGCATATCTAATTGTCCGCGGTACACAGGAAGCACACACAAAGTTAACCAGCAATATTAAAAACAAAAGGAGAAGATCAAATCCTGGAAAGCAAAGGCGTCTAGATACGTGTTGGTGTTGCCCATCACAGGCTGATGGAATTGTGCATGGCTGCTTTCCATCGTACGTCCGGCAACCCATGCATTTCGTTTTCTTTCTATATATAGAGCTAGCAGCTACGATACTGAAATCATCAACCATCCCATCAACTCATCAAGCATTGCCCTCAACACGTGAACACAATTCATTAGTCCGTGAACATGAAGGTCTCCACTTTGCAGTCGCTGCTTCTTGTGATCATCTTGTCTAGTTCCTGCAGCCTGAGTGCAAATGCAGGTGCTGGAGATCACCATGAACACAAACATTTCATGGTTGTGCCAACAAGCTCCCTGAAGCACATCCCAGAAGACGCCGCCTGCTCCGGACACAAGGGTAAGATGTTTATAATTAGTGACTAGAGCAGTATATATGTAGAGTAGTAGCTTCAGCTAATATATACATGCACGGACAACAGTGATACCGTCCAACGGCACCGCCTGGGTGCCGATGAACCGCCCGCACGGTCCGTGCTCATCAACATCGTCGAGGGCATCAGAGGATATAGGCATCGATGTCGATGACATGCTTCTGTGGGACCAGCTCCGCACCAGCTATATCCGGACGCAGCTCTCCGCTGATATCGGCAGTGTCGGTGCTGGGATACCAATAATTGCCAGATCTACCACGGTTTCTAACCGGGATTATACGCCGTCTTCGACAGCTTCAGTCGGGACAAACTCACGGACATCGAAATCGGTGAGAAGGCTTTAGTATGTACAGTACTGCTTTAAAATGATTCCATTAATTCTCGACTGACCGAATTTATGGAAAGTATTCCAGTGAATGAAACTTAGTGTGTGTATCAATTTAATTAAGATGTTTGTGCGTCGGTAACCGGTTCTACAACTTCCTTTTAAAATTTTAGATCCAAAAATCTGATCAGACTCCGCCCGGTGAGCACCATGCCACTATGAGCCAGACGGTGGTCGTCGACACGAGCAGCGACATCCCCTGGGTGCAGTGTCTCCCGTGCCCCATCCTGCAGTGCCACCTCCAGAAGGATCCCTTCTATGACCCCGCCAAGTCGAGTACGTTCGCACCAATCACATGTGGCTCACCGGCCTGCAAGGTGCTAGGCAGCAGCTACGGCAATGGCTGCTCAACCACCACCGATGAGTGCAAGTACATTGTAAATTATGGCGACGGTAAGGCAACTACCGGGACGTATGTTACTGACACGCTGACGATGTCCCCAACCATTGTGGTGAAGGACTTCCGGTTTGGGTGCAGCCATGCCGTGAGGGGCTCCTTCAGCAACCAGAATGCAGGCATCCTGGCACTCGGCGGCGGCCGCGGGTCGCTTCTAGAGCAGACGGCAGAGGCCTACGGTAACGCATTCTCCTACTGCATCCCACAGCCGAGCTCCGCCGGCTTCCTCTCGTTGGGCGGGCCGGTGGAGGCTTCGTTGAAGTTTGCACACACACCTCTCATCAAGAACAAACATGCACCAACGTTCTACATCGTGCACCTGGAGGCCATCATCGTGGCCGGGAAGCAACTGAGCGTGCCGCCAACAGCTTTTGCCACGGGCTCGGTGATGGATTCCGGCGCAGTTGTCACGCAGCTGCCGCCACCAGTGTACGCTGCACTACGGACCGCATTCAGAAGCATCATGGCAGCGTATGGCCCACTGGCGGCCCCCGTGCGCAACCTCGACACATGCTACGACTTCACCCGCTTCCCTGAGGTGAAGGTCCCCAAGGTTTCTCTCGTATTCGCTGGTGGCGCCACCTTGGAGCTCGACCCGGCATCCATAATGTTGGATGGCTGCCTGGCGTTCGCTGCCACCCCCGGTGAAGAATCCGTCGGATTCATCGGAAATGTGCAGCAGCAGACTTACGAGGTTCTCTATGACGTCGGTGGCGGGTCCGTCGGTTTCCGCCCTGCTGCGTGCTGATGTGGCAGGTTGCTCATTCAGATCCACTACTATATATTTGCGGTCTACAAGCTAGCTCATTGAGATCGAGCTAGTTTGCTATAAATAAGTGCAAGAAGAAGATGTAATGCGTGTAACTTTGTTTTCAAATGGCCTATGATTGTAAACCTTACATGGTACATTTACTGACTGTTAAGTCAGCTTATACAATTATTTTACCGATTGATGTGCAATACTATAGTTTGTCCTTCTCATGCCATTCTTATTGTGAAACTTGTTTTGTTTTGCAGCGCACCAGTTACTCTCTCCGGATCGTTATACAAGGCCTATCGTATTTCGAACTAGATGATTTCGGCCCACGTTGCTTTGGCCAAGTATGTTTTTGATATTTTGTTGGCCTAGAATCCTTGGTCTTATGAAACTCCATCCTTCTTGCCAAAAGGGCATTCAAGGCAATCTTCATTCCTTTCCATGCAGAAACGCAAAGAGATGTATAGTTATGAAGTATTGTTACTGCATCCAAACAAAAAATTGCCGAAAGGGCACTCAATGCAATCCTCATTCCTTTCACCGCCGAAGTGAAGACGATGAACAACTTAAAAACCTAGACTACGAGGGAGTAAAAACGATCCACGCTGGCGTGGATCCGGCCACTTCTCACCACCGGCGACCGAGGTTGCCGGTGGAGGACGATCTTGAAAGATTGTCCTCTCTGGCGGCAGCTAGGGTTCCAGCCGCCAGGGACAAGAGGAAAACGATCTGCTTCACGGTTTTTCTTATTGCCAATGATTAATAAGATGGCCTTATATATCTACTTATAACAAGGATATAATAACCCATGTAAAAACCTATGAAAAAACCAGCCCAAGAAAAGGAAAACCAGAGTCTTTATTTTTAGCGTTATATTTGACACACTACAAAAAAAGAAAAACAAGAACTTAGACATAGGAGATCAGGTATACGAAGTGGTTAGTACATCTGGTTATGAATTGTGAGGTTTTGAGTCGAGTCTGGTATAACACGCTCATTTTTTTAAGGTTGCAAAAAGGAAGGATTTCTTTTAAGGTGGCAAAAAAGGAAGACAAAAGGAGAAAATTGGGCCAAGCCTAGCTCATAGGAGTTGTGTACTGCAAATAAAAATAAAATCAAGGAATAAACAGACCAAACAAAACAATAAAAAAGAAGAAACTAGACTAAGAAGATGCACAACAAGAAGATTGAAAGAAGTAGTTAGGGACAACAAGTGAGTTGTCCCAGATGGTTATAGGGGTGGCAGTAGACCACAAACCCGAGAGAAGCAAAAGTAACTTCGAAGGTTTAGTTACGGAAGCCCTAACGCTTCCTCATCGATCGCGTAGAGTTTGTGGTGTGTGTTCTCAGACCAAAGAAACCAAACAAGCATACCTTTCCTTTATTGGAGTATCTTGGGTATGGTACTCCCTCTTTATCAGCTCGATGTTCAATCAGCATTCCTTCATGGGGATCTTGACTGGATGTAAGTCAAGATTGCTATTATCTTTTTAAAGAACATAAACTTCAAAGCTTCTAGTCGGTTCCAACTCTTTCGAGCCACTCTCCCAGTCAACGTTCAAAGGCATCACCATGCCATAGAACTTTTGAGCTTCGGAAATACTTTTCTGGCTTCTTCTCCACACCTTCCGTTAACAACTCAGCTAAAGGCCTGCTAATAGCTCCGTACCCCGGTACAAACCTCCTGTAATAACCCCTGCAACCCTCGGAGTTCTCGGACATTGGCTGGTTCTGGCCGAGGTTGGGAGTTTGAATCCCATCTCTTGCACCTATTTTTTGAAGGTTAAAGAAGAAGAAAAAATGGGCCATGCCCGTGACGGATGGGTGTGACGGGCGGGCGGATCAACTGTGTACCGGTTCATACGTGCCACATATGGAGGTGGGTATACATTATGAGGAAATGACCATACTATCCAAGGGAGGGGGTGTACCCAAGCAATCCTCTAGATTTTGTTGTCTGTTGGTTCATTGGTCCGGTTTTCACGGTTTTTTCTTATTGTCAGTGGTTAACCAGATGGCCTTATATATCTACTTATAACATACGTATGGCCGGTGCTGTACCTGTGCGTACATGTCAATATTTGTCGCATCGTTTAACTAAACAGAGAAGATATGTGCCGGTGCTGTACCCGCAGATTCGTGCGGGTATTTTTTTCCCTTTCTTTATGCTTGATTGAGTCACTTAGATGTGCAATAATTATGCCACATCTAAATGTGCCCTAGATAGACCCTTATTTATTACAGAAAACAATGTCATTAAGGGAAATTCATTTTAAGTCTATCATAGCATACATTCCCATTGTAGGAAGTTCGCGCAAGGATGTCTAAAATGTAAAGGCCAGCCCTGCGCATTCGGCTGCCATCTTGTCCTTGAGAGGTGAGGGGAGCCCGGATCATCAATAATTTTGTGATCTTCATCAGCGTGTAGTACTCTAGTGGTAGTCGTGATGTTTTTTTGCGAATGAAATTATTCTGGCCTGTTTGGCGGCGCCATGGAGACAGATGTTAGTGTTTCATGTTGGTTTTTATTGGTTTGACGATTCTTTGCGCTGCTGGAAGTTTTTCTCGATACTATGATGAAGATCGATCTCGTGGCCTTGAGACAGTGATGCTACAGTGGCCTTAAAAACATGCACAGTCGATCATCACTACCGCTCGTCATCTTGAGCGATGAGCAGAGCTCGCTACCTGGCTGGCTAGCCTGACACGGCGGGGGCGTGGACGGCGAAGTCCGCCCGCGAGGACGACGTCGACGGCCTGAAGATCAGCAGCGCGCTGTGCCGGCGGGCGACGGCGTCCATGTCCATCTGCTCCTGCCTGCAGTCCTCGCTGCAGAATGCCGCCTCGCCCCTGTACATGTAGGCGTTGCGGTCGGAGGCGATGTGCAAGCGCCGCATCCACACGGTTTTGAAATTCATTTTTGAAATTCTTACACATTTAAAAACGTCATTAAAGAACGTAGTGAACATTTGTTAGTGTTGGAATATTTTTAAAATTAGGAAAAAAATTACAATATGTGTCTACTTTAGTTTTATACACTTCTATAATGTGCAAGCAATGTTTAAATTCAGGAAAAATTTGAATTCAAAATCAGTTTTGGAATTTATTAATTTTCAAAATTTTGAAACATTTTTAGGATTCACCAGAATTGTTTTTTAAAAAATTGGACATGTTTTAAGATCAAATTTTAATAATAAAAATGTATGAACCTATTTTAAAGTTCATGTTTGCTAGAAAATTCTTGAACAGTTTTTCATGGAAAAATATATACAAAATACCTCCTAAAAACTGACCTATCCAAGAAGCGCTTTGTTAAATTGAATAGGATGTACGAAGCCAGATGGGTTGACCCAGCCACAATGCAGGGTGCACGATTGCTCGTAGTCGAGGGATTTCATGTTGAATAGGAGGTACCATGGCTGGGTCCACCACACAAATGATGAATGATCATATAAATCTAACAGGTATGTATTATTAGTTTAATAAGTATCCAATGAATAAAGGGTCGAATGTTTGATGAGGCAATCAACCAGCAATGCAAGCCATCCCACTTGTTCCTCCAACCCTAACCACCAGAAGATCTTATCTACTACTACGCCTCGTCGTCCTCTTCTCCCCTATCTAACGGTCTTGTTGGTGGCTAGAGGAGTGGACCTCATTTACCTTATGTGTTCGATTTCCGGTGGCACTAACAAGGTGGTGACGGTGATGACACATTGAAATGAGGTCTCTCCGCATATCCCTACCTCGCGATGTCTGATCCGATTGCTGCGAAGAACCTGTTAGGATAGTTGTTACAAGATATGTTGACTCTCTTTGGATATTGGAAGTTGGTGTGTTAATCAAGGAAATCAGTTGGTTAGATCTTGATGCAGCAATTACAACATCTTCTTTTGATTTGTTCGGTGGCATGGTCTGATTTCTTCAACCCACTGGACCGGTGGTGAAGAATTGTAAGCATGTGTTGCATGGGTTGATGCCCCAACAGATGTCCCTTCAGCGGATTCTTGATCTCTTTTCAGGTGGCAAGTAGCTACTGCGATCTTTAATACCTGGTATGATGAGGGGGTTTCTAGGTTTTCCTTTCCTTTTCCATCCCTTCAGTAGATTTTTCAAAGGAAGAAGATCATCAATATGTTTCCAATGTAATTTTAATTTTGTTTGGTCGTTTTGTGTCTAGTTTGGTTTTTTAATTATCAGATCTAAGGATGCTCTATGTTTTCTATCCAAAAAATAAAATGGGTCGAATGTATTGTTTTGTTCTTTTTGTAATTTATAGTATATTTCCTATGTCTGGCCCATATTGTGCTTGTATGACACCCCACAAAAAAAAAATCTTAGCTCTGCCAATATCCCACCACTTGTTACAAATCCAATCATGACACTCCTTGCAGACATGCTAAACGCAAAATTACATACCCAACAATATGTGCAGTACGCTGGATAAAGATGGTAATGATGATGCCACTGAGCTTTCTATTCCAACTTTCACTGTAGTAATAGTCCGCTCGGGACGCCGGAGAAGCATGGGAGGCTTTGCAAGGTGCCAATCCCACTGTTTTTTCTTGAGAATTGCCGAACCATCTTCCTGATTCATTGTTGAGTGTCACAAATAAAGAAAGGGGCCTCGGTTTATAGCTCGAGGAAATGGGCCACCTTTGGCCACCCCACCTCACCAAAGAGGCCTAGCTTGGAAAGGGCTTCCAATGGACCATCCGTTGCCCCACTGAAGTGTATAGAAAAAAAAGCCAGTAGAAGTCCAGAAAGAAACAGATAAATCTGAAGAAAGAGAAAGAAAAGGAAAAAAACCGGTGATAAAAAAGTAAAACTGCAAAAAAACATTAAAAACCAGTGAAGAAACAAAGAAAACTATAAGAAAAAACACAAGAAAATGACCAAAAAAAACCACGATAAAACTGCCTAGTCGAGTGACAACTGACAACCGACCGCAGAAACAAGGACAACAAAAACCCACAGCTACAGCGACGATCGAACACAGCAACCGAGCGAGCTAAACTCGAAAATGGGCTGGCCCAAAACTGCAGGTACTTTAGGCAAGAGCTCCTTATATCTTGCTATAAGTGAGATATAACAGTCACGCTGACTCGGTCATGCTAATCCAAGCATATATCTGTGGATCCTCATTCCTCGGTCACACAATTATATTTTTATTTTCAGTCACATATTCCAAGTAGAAGACTTTATTCGGTGGTTGTGTACTGATGTTGTAACTAATGGGATTAGCTAGTTTTGTGTGTGTGTGTGTGCAAAGTAGCTTGCTTTTATGAGTTGTGTTCGTTGCGATTATTCCTCTGACATCTGCGATGCGCTAGGTCATCTAGTTTTATCTCAAATATTATCAGCAGGTTTAAATGGATGAACACTAAGAATCTAACTTTTCTTAACACACTACAGACACAAGCGCTCATATACACGCGCATACACTCACCCCTATGAACGCACACACGCATCCCCTACCCCTATGAGCACCTCTGTAAGACTGAGCCGACATATCATCTTGAAATTTACGAAGTCAACGTAGGCACCTCGTCGTCGACGGGAATGTCTCCTCCCACCGAATGCACATCGCCGAAAATTCTGAAATAAATTCAGAAATAAATGTGAGCATCAGAATTTGAATCCTGGTGGGCTAGAGATACCACAGTCCCTCTAACCATCCAACCACAGGTTAGTTCGCCACGACGAATCTAACTGGTTGTGGAAAGTTGTATGCTGTAATATTGCCCGTGGCCTGAACTCCGAAAACATGCATACAGGTTACACTAGACTACTAGAGTACATGGGTGGTTTTTGCAATATAAAACAGAAATCGTTGTAAAATATACATTCAGGTTCGTAGGCACGCCGGCATCAGCACCCCTCCCTCATCAGCCGGACAAACTTTACTGTAGTAGATAGTCGGGAAATCATCGTGCTAAGCCTCTACAGGACCAGCCCACCAAAACAACAACCCCCTGCCGATGAGAGAAACCTATATCAAACAAACGAAGACCGGAGCCACGTGGATCCATCGAAGACGAACAACGACGGAATCCTGCGAGATCCACCAGAGACAAACCTCCACTGCCCTTGAACGATGCTAGAAGCACCGCTGGGATGGTGCTAAGTTGGGATAACCTTATTCTATCTTTAGAGAGACGCCGCTACCTCATTTATTTGAGTAGGACACAAACCCTAACAAACTAAAAAAACAATAATAAACGAAGCCATCCCGCTGGCAAGGGCTGGATCCACCGCGCATCCATGGCCATAAGGCCACAGGAGACGAGGCAGACCAGCGGCGGGAGCCCTCTGGTGGCAGGTGCGGCCCGAACATCCGGATACTCATCGTGGCAGTTTCGACCAGTGGCAGACTCCTCACCTTCGATTTCGGACCTAGCAGCATCGGGATTGCTCAGGTTATGGCCAAGGAGAAATCTTTGTCCAGCTTGCCGGTGCCGTTTTCCTTCTCGAAGGCGCTGCAATGGCCTCCTCCTGCGCCCATCTTTGAGCTCATAGGAAACCCTAGGTCCGGCTCTTCGGAATATAAAGAGTGTTGCCAAAAAAAAGAATATAAAGAGTAACAGAAAAAAATAGATCAGCCAGTTCCTTCTCTAGGCCCCGTTGGAAAAAGGAGCAAAATCATTCTATCCTGTTCACCGATAGGTTGTGCACCAATTCTTATCTTTATTATTACCCTGTATGTATACTTTGTGGGGTCATAGGCTTTCTTCAAAGCTTCTAGCAGGTGGCACAACCAAATCGAGATCGAATCCCTGAGACGAATTGATCACCTTAATCATTAAGCATCGACAAGCTCCTTTTTAAAGCATCGATCTATTATCTCCGATGGAAAGAGCGGACCTGTCTTGGCTGCCAAGTATGAGAGCACCACATAAACGAGCCATGGCGCAGAACTGGCAAAGCAAAAAACGAAAGCGGATCAGATGTGGATTACGTGGGTCAGGGGCACGCAAAGCAACACGATGCCAGACGAGCTGGTCGGATGCTCGCTCGATTGTGCCACTGGTACAACAATCCTCTCTTTTTTCTGCTTGATTGATTGTTCATACACCTGATCGGATCGGTTCTTTCTGTTGGTGCAGCTAGCCCTTGCCCTAGCTCGCCGGTCACCCCTCTCTCTCTCTCACGCGCTGAAGTAGAAGGGAGGAAGAAGATGGAGCAGTGGACACAGGAGGTTTTCCGGCGCACGAACGCCCGCCGCGCCGACGGCCCTTTTACTCGTCAAGCATGAACTCGAACACCTCAGCTGTAACAACGATCACTCCGGCTCGGTCCACCATCTCTTTCGACATAGGCATAGTGTCGGTTTATGAACTTTATTGTTGCCGAATTGTCGGTCTTTTATCTTTCTATTTATCAAACTACTGGTGTTTGACTGTGTGCATCCTAGTTATGCAGAGGCCGGGTGATACTTTTAATGCTTTATATCACTTTGATGATACATTTTGAGATAATAAAAGCGTCCTTCATGGAAAAAAACAACGATCACCGCACGGCTTTATAGCCCCAAGCCGGCGCCCTAGGCATGTACCCACGCCTCCACTCGCCACGCTCTGGCCGCGCCCGCAACGCGCGCGACTCGCGGTGAGCACCAATAGAACGGGCCCGATCGCGCCGGGCAGCTCGCCAATAGCCTAGACCTACACACACACACGGGGTGTACTCCTACACGGGCACCCCCGTGCACCACACACACGCACACACGCACAGCTACACCGCGGACCCGACACACCCAGCGCGCTCTCATACACGCGCCCGACATGTCCGACCCCTGGCCGCGGCTTTATTTTGCCCAACACTTTCAAGTTTCAACCATCACACTTTGTGCGTCGTGCGGATGGGCAAGATACCATACATAGAGTTAGGATTGAATAGATTCTTTGACCTATTACTAGGTAATTATCTGTGCATTGCATCGGGTCATAAACATTTTACACGCAATCATCATAATTTACACGTCATTTTTATTGTCAATGTAATTAATTACGTAACGAGATGGACTTTAGGTGCCAATTTGACCAACACCTATTGACTTGCCAAAAAAAATATATTTTACTTTTTCTTTAGTAATTTTGAATGGAAGATCTAATTTATGAACCGCAAGATCCGTCCTCAGCTACTGTGACCAACATCACTTTGCATCGCCACCACTCCATGTAGTTGCGCTGAAGTCTATGGTGATACCTTCCTCGGCTCCTTGCCGGCGTTTTTTTGTTTTGTGTTTCTGTGTTGCCTTCTACTCGCCTTCGTTGCCCTACACTCTGTTATGATATCTTGCTCGGCTACTTTCCGGTGTTTTTTTTCATATCGCCGTGTACTCCCTCTCGCTGTGAGTAGCCTCTATTACTGTAATTGCTTGCTCTGCTATCATGTCATACATCACTTTCACCACGCGTCATTCACTCTGGCTCGTTGTTCCTAACCTAATGCTAATGTGATCCCTTGCTCGTCTGTGATATCTGGTGTCACTCTGTGTTCTTGTCCACCCTACACCTGACATCTACAGATATGGTCACCTGCTCAGCTTTCATGTTCATTGTTGGTTCGCTCTGCTGTCCACTCCATTATATAAGATAGTTCACATTACTTTCCTCGGACAATAATTTCCTTTCCCCTAGCAAAAGGTACGGATCCTGAATGCAAAGCATGCAAGGTTATCTGCCTAAACCTATAAACCACGTAGGCTCTATGCAATCTAGGTACTTGCACGCAAGGGATAGAGGGCGTGTGAGGATGAAAGATGCGTGCGTAGCTACCAGCCTGGAGACGAAGTAAATTTTCAAGCATGATAATATAAGATGAAAGAGAAATCATATTCCTATTTAAAAGTTCTACAAGAACTCAACCTACTAGTTCACTTTGACTGCGACCGAACTCTACAACATACTACTCCCTCCGTCCCATAATGTAAGACGTTTTTTGACACTATACTAGTGTCAAAATATAGTGTCAAAAAACGTCTTACATTATGGGACGGAGGGAGTAGTTCATTTTGACTGCAACCATCTCCACGTTTGTAAGATTTTTGTAAAATTAGCAACTAGGAATGTCATTGCTCAAAAATGAATATGGTAAAATAACTGGCACTTCCTTTGGACTCAAGAATCGTACGTTGTATAATAAATCCTTCCTTGATTGTAACCACAGACGCTCAAATCAAGTAAGTACACTGGTCCCCACAAATGTACACACGCATACCTTATCTTCATGAGCACACCTCTGAGTCGAGTTGGTAGATATTTTTTTCTTGAAGATAGTACAGACGCGGACGCTCATACATATGCATATACACTCATCTCTATGAAAGCATACCCTACTCCTATGAGCACCTGCAAAAGACTGAGAAAACACATTATCTTGAGATTGATGAAGTCGTAGTCAATGTGGACGTGTCCTTCCACACAATGCACATCATCGGAAAGCCTAAAATAAGTCCAGGAAAATATGAGCACTAATGTCAAGTCTACTTCTCCCACTGAACACACATCGTTGGACGGCCTGAAATAAATCCAGGAAAATGCGAGCACCGATATTAATTCTAGGAGTTGAATTCTGGTGGGCTGTGAATACCACTGTCCTCCTAACCATCTAACCACAGGTTGATTCTCAACCAATTTGGCAAATCTTGACATTGACAAAGTCACTACAGACATCTCGTAGGCGATGAGCATATCATACCAACGAAACCATAGCACCGAAAAAGCTGAAACAAATTCGGAAATATATGAGCAGCCATGCTAAGTCTAAAACTTGAATTCGGGTGGGCTGGTTTCACCATGACAAATAGCGTGGCGGCTATAACCCGTGCTTCCGCTTGAACTGATATCCAATTAAAAAATGTAAAAAAGAAAAAAAAATCAAATTATGCAAAATGATTGTGATTATTTTATAATGGGCCAAACATGATGAACAATACTTGACCATTTGAGGATGATCATAGCATACAACTCGAATAAGGACTGAGTAGTCCAGCAAATAAATCTTACGCTTAAACCACATAAAATAATTCTCAACCTTCATTTCGCACAATAAGTAAAGCTTTTACAATCGATAAAGGCACACAAAATATTGGTAACGGGAAATACGGCACACAAAAACACTTGTCAAATCGGCTTATTTGTCGGCCATAGGTGAAAGGCCCCATAGGGATATTACCCAAGAACCCAAATGATGGTAGGTAGTAGGTAGGTAGGTAGGCTGAACGCGCGCGGTGTAGCTCAGCACGCGGCACGGCGGAACCCGACGGCGCTGCCGCCGACGTTGTAGAGCACCTCGATCGTCCGCTGCTGGACGTGGCCGATGACACCGGTGGATCCGTCGCCGCCGCCGGTGGACGCGAAAGCGAGGCAGCTGTTGAACAGCACCCCCGACGGGTCCAGCTCCACGGCAGCGCCGCCGTTGCTCCGGCTGTCGAACACAAGCGAGATCTTGGGCAGCCTGAGGGTGCGGACGCCGGTGAAGTCGTAGCAGGTGTCAAGCTGGCCCTTGGGCGCGGCGACGCGGTACGCGCCCATCTGGGCCCTGAAGGCGTCGCGCAGCGCGCGGTACGCCGTGGGCTGGAGGCGCGTGATGACGGTGCGGGAGTCCATCACCGCGCCGGCGGCAAATACCATGGGAGGCACGGCGAGGCGCTGACCGGCTACGTCGATGCCGCGGAGGCGCACGAGGTACATGGACGGGGCCATCTTGCTGTTGAGCATGGGCGTGAGCACGTACTTGGAGGCGGCGATCCTCGGGACGCCGAGGACGAAGAAGCCGGTGTGGCTCGACGTCGGCGGGACGCAGTAGGAGAAGACGTGGCCGTAGGTTCCCTTGGTCTGCGACGAGAGGGACTGCGCGCCCCGGCCGAGCGACATGATCCCGGCGGTGGTGTTGCTGAAGAGGTCGGGTCGCTGCAGGGCGTGGCTGCACCCGAAGCGGAAGCCGCTGACCGTGCCGGCGGGGGTGGGGGTGATGGTCAGAACGTCGGAGATGTAGGTGCCGGAGGTGGATGATCCGTCGGGGTACTGAACGCGGTACTGGCACTGGCCGGTGTTGCCCGCGCCGGTGCAGCCGTTGGCGTACGGACCGAGCTGGCGGCAGACGGGAGAGCTGCAAGGGAAGGGAGCATAGGTGGTGGACTTGCTTGGGTCGTATGTGGCGTCCGTCTGAGGGTGGCACTGTGGCTTTGGGCAGGGCGCGCACTGCACCCACGGCACGTCGCTGGCCGTGTCGATCACCATGTGTTGGGTCACTCCGGGCAGACTGCCCTGGCCGACCGTGGCCGTCGGAGTGACCTCGGACTTCCCCTGCAAAGTAATATAAGGTTACAAGTGAATTTCATGAACCACGGACGATCGATAAAAACACCAGTTTCTTGATTTTCTACTTGTTTTATATATTTCATTCACACTTTTAGTTAAGACATTCATCTATTTTGCTGCGGTTACCAAGCATTTAGATCAACGTACAACCATCATCAACAATGTGCTTTAGTTCACCTGATTTCCAGCTGGCAGAGCAAACTTTGCGGCGGGCTCGCTAGTGACCCCGGATGCCTGGGGTTGCTGAAGGGGCGGTTCGTCGTCGTCGCCGGAGGGCTCATCGCCGGAGAGCTTCCTCTGGATGTATCCGGCGCGGTGCTGGTCCCACTGGAGCGTCTCGGCCGCGGATGACCACGGCGCGCCACTGTTCCCTGCCTCGGAGCACGGACCATTAGGATGGCTCAGCGGCACCCAGGCGCCGCCGGTAAGGTTGCCGGTGCCGCTGGCCGATGGGCTCACTGCATATATTACATGGCAAACGTTGATTAATTTCCAAATGCGCCGCTGCATCTTTTGGTAGAGTTTTAGAGGCACACCAGTGGTGGGATATGGGTTGATTAGTTAGTATCCGTGCATACGTACCCCTGTGACCTTGGCAGACGGGGCTCGCCTCCAGCGAGGTAGTTTCCACGACGACGTAGTAGTTGAGCTCCTCGCCCACGCTGGCTGCGGTTGCTCCATGGGAAATGTCAAGAGATGATGATGTACCACAGGAGCTAGAGAAGAGAAGCAGCACCAGTAATGGCACAAGGAGAGCCATGGCTAGAGGCTAGCTATTGTGAATTGTGTGCTATGATCGATGCTTACTCGGACACTCCTATTATATATAGATAAACGATATGGTGGTGTTTATTTTTTGGGCAGGAGGATTCACCACCGCCTCAGCATCATATGATTGCAGACTACTATTTTTCTTTTCTTAATCATAGTACAGACGCAATCGCTCGCATATACACGCATACACTCACCCATAAGGGCAGCGCATACACTCACCCATAAGGGCATCTCCAATGCGGGCGCTAAAGCCGAGCGCCAGGATCAGAATCCTAGTAGTTTTTCTCATATCACGTCCGATTCCAGGAAATAGGTCAGCATCGATGCCGCGCCAGTCGCCGCTCGCCGGGCGCTAGCCCAATTTTTTGTTCTTTTTTTCACATGAGTACCGCCAGTACCTAGCACCGAGCGTTGGAAACACGGGCTCTAGCCACGGCGCAAGGAAGAGAAACATTTTTTTATTACGGCTTAAGTGTCTAATGAGGCGCCTTGCAATATACATGCCCTAAACACACATAACTAATGTATACTCGCTCACTTCCTTGCACTATCTCTACTATTAAATAGGAGTTTCTACGTCGCTCACCTCCTCCCACACGTCCCTATCTCTTTGGTCTTTTGCAAATGTTTATGGTAATCTCAACAGATGCCGCACAAAAAAGACCCAATGTATATAGAATAACTTGAAATAATCTAAACCAAATCAAAATATATATTTCCTTGTCCTACTCATTCTCTTAATAAAACATCCATTCATTGATGGAAAGTATCATTTAATTAACTTTGGACGGAAGGATCATGCTAATTATGAAGAGTATCATTCTTTGTTTTTATTGTAGCATAGCGGTTAATACCTCAAGGAACCATCGCCTAAATTTAGGGAAAGTATCATTTATATGAGCTCCTCCTAGAAAGGGGCGCTCTGCTCCCAGTTACTAAGAAAAATCTTGCATTCTCTCTCCATCATCTTCATGTTCTGCCACACGATCTTTTCCGGCGACTTGGATGTGGAATGGGCTTTAGGAAAAAAATCACTCACGACGTCTTTAATGGGATACTCGTAATTGATATTAAATCACTAAATTTGTTTGCTCTCGTTGCAACCGACGGGCAATTAGCTAATCCTCTATAACACTAAGGCCTCCTTTGGTTCATAGGGTAGGAAAATCATAGGAATAGAAAAGTCATAGGAAATAAGATGATATGCATCTCAAATCCTATGAGTAGGAATATGAAAGAAGATATCCTTTGATTGAAATCATAGGATTTTTTTCATTTAGTCTAGGCTAATGTTTATTTTCCTATGAAATGTGGAGGATAGGAAGAATTCCTGCATAGGAATAAGATTCTATTCCTACAAACCAAAGGGCATTAAAGGATTTTTTCCTATAAAAATCCTATCCTATGGCATTCCTACAAAATTCCTCAAAACCAAAGGAGGCCTAAGCTCCCTAGTTTTAAAGAGCTCACATTCAATTGAGGTCTTCAATTAAAATTGGGTAACCCGATTTTGACCGAGTCAACGATTTCTCTTTTTTTGCGAGAAAAACTTCAAATCCATTCTTCTTCAATCATGGTAGTACAACGAACACTAAAAATAATAAAAATTACATCAAGATCCGTAGACCACCTAGCAAAGACTACAAGCACTAAAGCGAGGCAAGGCGGCGCCGCTGTCATCGCCCTCCCTCGCCGGAGCTGGGCAAACGTTGTTGTCGTAGACAATCGAGAAGTCGTCGTGCTAAGGCCCCATAAAACCAACGCACCAGAATAGCAACCACCGCAGATGAAGAGTGTAGATCAAAAGGATCCAACCTGAAGACACATGAGCGAAGACGAACGACGAACAGATCCGAGCAAATCCACCAAAGATAGATCCGCCGAAGACACACATCCACACGCCCACCGATGATGCTAGACGCATCATTGGAACGGGGGCTAGGCGGCGAGACCTTTATTCCATCTTCAGGGGGCCGCCGCTATCTCGCCTTCCTGAGAAGGACACAAACCCTCACAAAGCTCGAAAAAAGATCTAAAAACGGAGCCCTCCCACCGAAGACGGGACAGACCGGCACCGGCGCCGGCGGGAGGCAGAGAACCCTAGCTTTTTGGAGGCGGCGGCTGGCTACCTGAAGTCAACGGTTTATCAAAGGTCTCTTATTCAATTCTTTTATACTATACACTATGTTTCCTAAATTTTAAGACCTCACAATTAATTGAGGTATTCAATTTAGAATTAGGCCAACCATTTTGACCGGATCGACACTTCCTCAAGCTCTCCCATTCTAATCTTTTAATCTACTATGTTCCCTAGTTTTGAAGGTCTTTCATTCAATTGAGGTATTCAATTTTGGATTTGGTTTACGATTTTGACCGGACAAATGACCTTTCAAACGGCCTATAAAAACATATCAATCCCGCGCACCCTCCCACCACCTGGCAAAAAAGAAGCGCCACTATATGATATTGTAACACCAATATAGTAGTACATCCAACCACTGATACATAAATGTCCCCACGTAAATATAGCTTGGTTAGCGGATAATACAGAATCACACCATGAAATACACACCAAATCACCGCATTATAAATAAAAATAAAACACACTCTGTCATCATCCTCACCCGTCAAACTAAATATTCTATCAAAATATAAGGGGTATTAGTTTTGTTGAAAGTCAAATTTCTTTTACTTTGACCAAGTTTCAGAGCAAAAATATCGACATCCACAATATGAAACACAAGGACATTCATTTCATGATGAATTTAAAAAATACCAATTGGATATTATTGATTTTGATATATTTCTCTATAAATTTGATCAAACCTAAATGGTTTGACTATCAAAGAAGTAATACACCTTATATTTTGAAATAGGGTGATTATTTTGCTACCATGGAACGACAGAGAAAATCAGAAGCATGCATGTAACTTTTTTTTGTTTTTTTGGAAAAGGAGGCTTACCCCCGGCCTCTGCATCCGAAGAATGCATGTGGCCATCTTTATTAAAAATGAAGTTCAAAACAAAAAAAGTCTTATCTCCATTACAACTCGCAAGAGGAGCGAAAATAAAAAAGAGTTCTCAAAGCCACAACCAGCACGTGTAAAACAATAGAACACTAAATGCCTATTCTATTAAGAGACCGCCATCCAAACCGGTTGAACATATCCCGTCGTACCGTCTCCCATTGGATGCACCCAGTAATCAAAGGCTCCCTGGACTCCATAGGAGTGAGTAAGGACCACGTACTGATCCAAGCAGTAGCTCTGAATATGACCTGCAAGAATGTTAAGGAATATTGTCTGTTAAAGATCATATAACTTCAGCAGTTCCATATAGCCCAAAGAAGCGCACATATTCCAATCCGAATACGAGACGCAGTAAGCAAATCTATACTAGCTAGCCAGGTCCCAAATAAACCTTCAATGCTAGTTGGTGGATTAATGTTAAAGGCTATATGAATCGATCGCCAGAGTAATCTTGCGAGGGGGCATTCTATAAATAAGTGTTGTATTGTCTCATCATGCACACAAAAACAACATCATGGACTACCCACCCACCTTCGCTGTTGTCCTTGTTAAGAATCACTTGCTTGTGTACAAACCATATAAAGATTTTAATACGCAAGGGACCTTCACCTTTCAAATATGTAGGGATCTTGGGATTGGGCCAGAGTTAATGAGATCCATATAAAACGATTTAACCGTGAACATACTGTTGCTTGTTAGTTTCCAGATAAAAGAATCAGATTGGTCAGATAATTGAAGATCCATTAACCATCTAACCAACTGTAGCTAGGAATTCCAACGTTCCCCGACTAGAGATCTCCTAAACTGTATATTTAAGGGTACCTCTTGTAGCATGCATGTAACTAACAGAAACTCTTTTTTTTGTGAATAGTAACGAAGAGAAACTATGACATTCAACCACTAGAATAAAAAAAAGGGTACCGAATCTCCATCTACCATTTGGAATACACATTCAAAAAACATCTACAAAATAAATGTACTAGGGTTGTCAGGACAAACCACTAAAGAAAAAAGGGTTGACAGGACAAAAGAAATGATAATCTAACAGAAAGCATCACATTCCCAGCTTGGCTGCCTTTCTTCTTTCACACGATTTTCCTTGACTACACGTGGACCCTATATATGCCTCTTTTCTCTTGGCGCGTGTTACACGCGTTAAAGATCATCGTACGATCGTGCTGACCGACTGGCGTGAAAAATAACCGGACAGGGTGCGATGCAATGATGGCACCTCTGGGTTTCGGGTGCGTTCGCAGCAGCATGGATACATGCATGGCTAAGCATATTTTTCCCATTCGTAGATGGCTAGCTTTCGTTTTGCATCTTTGTTGCTTTGCTTTCAATCCGACATCGTGATGGACATCTGATCCGGCTCTCCTTTGATTTCCTTTTTGTTGAGGTAGTGCTTTCCTTTGCTTTTTTCTGCGTTGCTTTAGTAGGGCTCGCTTTCTGGGACGTAGGGCGCTTGCTCTCAAGATCTCCCAACACAGAAATCTTATATCTTACTTATTTACTAATTGGAGGCGAGACCTGCTCTCCTATGCCATGTATGTGTGAGTCGTCCTTCTCTAGGTCTCTCTCCGTTTCCTATATATAAAAAAAAGGAAAAACTGATCGTGGATGAAGTAGGAAACCTGCTCTCCTATCCCACGTACATTGTAAAACTAACCTTAGGATGTTAACTGTAGGGTTAGGATCAAATAGACAATGATGGAGCGATCTGTCGTAAGAGACGAGAATTCTCTCTCTCTCTCTCTCTCTCTCTCTCTCTTGACATGGAAGACAGTGGGGGAAAAATCTCTACTATAATATCATATATCTATATAAATAGGGAGTTTACATAGACATATCAGTTTTCCTTTTACATCACATTTTGTTGCAACCAAACCTAATGTGTGGTTGCTCAACCAGTTGAAGAAAGAGAAGGATGCTATACAATAGAAGTACAAAAGGTGATCAGAGCAGCTCTATGTGCTGCTTTAACACTATGTTGCAAGAGAGACAAGTCTTCTTTGAATCGTGTGAGCCAAGATCCAATACTGGGGGCCAGGCCTGTGAAGTGTTGGTTGTTTATCTCCTTCCAAATACTCCACGCTGCTGTTAGAAATGTTTCATAGAAGAACGGGTTCGGCCAGCTTTCCTTTGTGTTTTGCAGAAGATCGAGGCGGCAGGAGAAAGTCGGCCAAGCTGTGTTGAGTCTCGTCCAGCAGCTTTGACTAAAAGGGCATGAGAAGATCATGTGATCCACTATCTCCTTGACATGGTGGTTGCAGAGGCCGCAATTAAAATTGTTGCCAATATTATAATGCCTTCTCTTCAACATGTTACGTGTGTTGAGACGATCATGGAACATGAGCCAACCAAAAGCCTTGATTTTCATAGTGGATTTAGACTTGGCGGAATGCTTGATGAGACCCCCCATCCCTAAAGTAATTGTTGTAGCAGTCCCTTGGTTTGTAAAGCGTGCCCCCCCAAGGAATAGTGCCAAACATCATGCAGAGATGTCGATGGAGAGATCCACGTTGTTTGTCTTTGGATTTCTTGGATCTCATCAAGGGCCAGAGGCTAGACAGGAAGGTGAAAGGTTTCATGCATGTCCATAGTGTCCATCACCTCGGCAACAAAAAGATCCTCATGCACGGCAAAAGAGAAAGCACGAGGATGTGAGATTTGTAGCACCTCTTCCTGCCAGAGATCTTTCCAAAAGAGGGTCGACACACCATCTACTATTTGGACTTGAGAAATGCCTCGGTAGATGTGGGTCAGTTTGAGAATGTCCTTCCACCAGAACGAACCAATGGGGTCAACAGCATGTGGAATTTTGCCATCATAGTGATTGTCCCAGATTAGGCTGACCCAGGGCACATCAAGTTTGTTGTAGAACTTGTGGAAGAAATTTTAGGAGCAGGGCCTCATTATGAACTTTCAAATTGATAACTCCTAAACCCCCTATCTTCTTTGGCCGATGTCGATGTCAAAACCGGCGAATCTCGGGTAGGGGGTGTAAGTGCATCTAGTGCCACCCCTAGTTGGTTTTGGAGTATTGACGACAAATTTGGTTGAGGGACTAATGTGTTTGTGAGAATTGCAGGATAACACAAGTAGTGTCCCTCATTGATTCGGTTTACCTACGGAGATGACCCCTAAAATGTATGAAGACATTGACGACAATGGTGGTATGTGGAGATATTCATATTGAAGACTATGACACGAGAAGACATTGAGTGAAGACTATGGAGCGCGAAGACTGTGTCGTTTCGTTGTTTCCTTTTTCTTCTTTGTTGAGTCATAGGAACCATCGTACTGTTAAGTGGGGTCCAAGTGAACAAAGTCGTAATGATCAAGTGATGCTCAACCCAAATCCTATGTCTTCGAGCGAAGACAATGAGAGAAAATCTTATCCAGAGCTGGATGAGTCAGCTTTGCTTGTAGCCCAAGTAAAGTTGTCGTGTGTGTTTGAAATCTGACCGTTGGAACACGTGTCAGTTCCTTAGTGACCCAGGGTCATTTCGGACATATCAGGTCGGGTTGCCTAGTGGCTATAAATAGCCCACCCCTACACCATAAATCGGTGGATGCTCAGAGTTAGTTCACGGCTTTTGTCGTTTGAGATCAACCCACCTCGAAGCCTTTGAGAGAGAAATCCTTGCGAGGACAAAGCCCAAAACCCAGAGCCAAAGAGTGTTAGGCATCACCGAAGTTTTACATGCATGTGACCTGAAGACTTATTACACTTGAGGACTATGACTCCTCCAGGCGGTTAGGCGTCGCGTTCTGAGCATCCAAGAGTCATTGTGGATCGCCGATGAACGTAGTCTGTGTAGGTTCGATAGTCTACCTTGAAGACTTTCCAGAGTGATTGGGTGAGGGAGTCCTGGACTAGGGGGTGTCGGATAGCGAACTATCATCGGTGGCGGACTCTGGACTATGAAGATACAAGATTGAAGACTTCGTCCGATGTCTGGATGGGACTTTTCTTGGCGTGGAAGGCAAGCTTGGCAATACGGATATGTAGATCTCCTACCAATGTAACCGACTCTGTGTAACCCTAACCCTGTCCGGTGTCTATATAAACCAGAGGGTTTTAGTCCGTAGGACAAAGAACAATCATACCATAGGCTAGCTTCTAGGGTTTAGCCTCTCTGATCTCGTGGTAGATCTACTCTTGTACTACCCATATCATCAATATTAATCAAGCAGGAGTAGGGTTTTACCTCCATCGAGAGGGCCCGAACCTGGGTAAATACATCGTGTCCCTTGTCTCCTGTTACCATCCGCCTAGACGCACAGTTCGGGACCCCCTACCCGAGATCCGCCGGTTTTGACACCGACATTGGGCGAGGACTGTGTGTCCTTAGCTCAAGGGGAATAAGGTGAAGACGCGATCTTCTGAGTTGAATCTCAGCCTCCCTAACCTGACGTACAATTGTCACAACAAGCTGGAACTGGTCCAACAAATCTTGTGTCTTCAACAAGTGGTGGTTCTATCCTCTTCCTCCCTTTACTTAGAGGTTGTCTTCGTTGAAGTCATTGCCTATTTGTCATACCTGTTTGACTTCATTGCTTGACTACTATCGTTGGTTGGCTTCATACTATCTTCCATCCTGATTCTTACTACTAAGCTGCTATTAGTCTTTGTACTTTCACATTATTGCATACTTGACTATGGTTTGCTTGTTGTAGTTTATCTTCCGCTGCATATCAATTAGGTCATTTCTATTGTTTGTCTTCGAAACTTCCACGTTTAGAAGACTTTCATAAAAATCGCTATTCGCCTCTAGTCGATAACTAGCACTTTCAATTGGTATCGAGCAAGGTACTCCCTTGTTACGTGTGATTGGTTTAACCACGGAGTTTTAGCTATGTCAACTGCGCAGGGATAATCAAAGTCTCCGCTCCTTGCCCCGTGTTCGATGGAACTGAATATCCTCTTGGAAGAATAAGATGCGCATGCATCTTGAAGCCGATGATGTCGACCTACGGTATGTAAGAAATCCAAGAACGGGCGTTCCCAAAATCGGGTGAAGGTGTCACCCTGTTGATGTCAAGAAGTTCATTCAAGCTGGACTATCTGACCAAGAACATCATCTGTGGTCATCTAACCAAAGGACAGTATGGCCGTGTGAGTGCTCTGAAACGCCGAAGCTAGTGCCGACTGGCTATCCAAGCTCAACGAAGGCGTCTCAACCTGTGGAGATCAAAGGATCGGTGTTCTTCGCAACCTCTTCAACCGCTTCAAGAGAAGCGACAATGACAATGTCCACCTCCCGATTGCTCGCCACACTGACAGCACAACTGATCTTCATGCTCTCGGCGCCACCGAGATTACCAAGCATGAATTCGTCAAGACACTACTGAGATCACTTGACAGCTCCTTTGACACCCTTGCCCTCATGATACAAGAACACCACGACTTCAAGACACTCGATCCGTCTCGATATACTTGAGAGGGTCAACACACATGAGTTCCAGCTACGAGAAAAGAGATATCTATGGTCCCAACTATGGCCAAACTCGCTTTGAAGGCAAAAGTTGTTTCCTCATCTGAAGAAGAATCATTTGCAGATCTGATGATCCCAAGACATTGGAAAGGAACTTGCTATGCTTGTGAAGAAGTTCTAGAAGTTCACTAAGAAGAAGGGCTTGAAAGTCTTCACGATCTAGCTCAAGAAATGATGAAGCTGCCACTCATGACTACAAGAAGAGAACATGTCACAAGTGCAAGAAACACGGACACTATATCTACGAGTGTCCACAGTGGGACAATGAGAAGAAGAAGAAGAAGAGCAAGGAATATGATTCTGGTGACAAGAAGAAGAGGAAATCTTCAAAGTCTTCTTCCAAGTCCTCATCAAAGTCTTCATCTCATAAGAAGAGCTCATCTGGCAAGGCTCGTGCTTTTGTTGGCAAGGAAATGGATTCAAAGGAGGAGTGCATACGAGGAGGCGGAGGTGGAGTCTGAAGAGGAGTCGACCTGGCGTTGCAAGTCCGGCTCTAGCCACGACCTACGTTGCCAAGTCCATCTTCAACACTGAAGATAATGACTTCCACACCAACGCTGAAGCTGATGACAAGGACGACCCTGCTCCCACCTACTGCTTCATGGCACGTGGTGCCAAGGTAAAATCACGTGATGCTTACTTTCAAAACACTTGCTAAAATTGCAACTGAGCAACAAAAAGCTATGGAACATACTCAAAAACTGTTAGACAAAAGCGATGACCTGTTGACGCCTTGAAATGACACGCGTTCACAGTCCTTAGTTGAAGACATAAAAATCTTCACGCTAAGTACCAAGAACTTGAAAGTCGTCATGAAACGCTCTCAACCACTCATGAAAAGCTCTCCTATGATTATCTTCAAAGGAAGCAAGAGCTTGAGAAATTGAGAGCGGCTCATGAAGATCTTCAAAAAGAGAATGAGTCGCCAGCGCTCAGCAGATCAGTCCGCTTCGGGATGGATTTGAACCACCATGTCTAAAATGCCTTGAGCGTGATATCGCTACCTCATTGGTGAATGTTCCACTTTGCTGCTTGTTGCATTGTCTTCAACTACCGATGTGGTAACTAACCCCTCTGCGGAGGATACCACTACTATTGGCGATGAAAATGCTAGGTTGAAGACATTGCTTGAAACAGGGATGTATAAAAGTGCGAAAGGACATCAGACACTGCGATGTCCTCAAAAGCAGATTCTGAACCGAAACCCTAGGAAAGAGGGTGTTGGGTTGAGAGGAAAATGAATGTTGATGGTTCCCTCTTTGGAAGCCCGAGCGGTATCCCAAAACCACATGGAGTTCTTTGCAAAGGGACCTTCAGTGGATCCATCCACCTTATCTGGCTTTACCTGTGCTAATCCTATTATCATTGATGAATCCTTGATGCAAACTATAAGCAGTTCAAGAATCGAATGGTGAAGTGTTTGCGGTATATTGGTACTAACTGCAGGAATGGACCACCTATGAAGAAGATCTGGGTTCCCAAAAGGCTGTCTTGAGAATCTTCGATGAATGTGATCATGACACGACCTGGAAGAAGAAGACAAACCCGGACCCAAGGCGTCATATGGTCCAAAGGCTTCATACGCAGACGGAGGACTCACACAGTCACCCTAACGCCAATGTTTTGTAGGGAAACCGTACTCAAACTTATGAATATGAGCGTGTGTCTTCAAACCGCTATGTTCATAGAACAAAGAACTTTTCTGCTTATTCATATGAGTATCATTCATCTCCTGCAAGGCTATTTGCTAGGGCTCCAAAGCCGAAGTTCTCAGATGCTGCACTTAGACTCATTGCTTCTAAGCCGCCTCAAGATGTGGGTGG
This sequence comes from Aegilops bicornis, assembly GCA_021605145.1. Taxonomy (NCBI): domain Eukaryota; kingdom Viridiplantae; phylum Streptophyta; class Magnoliopsida; order Poales; family Poaceae; genus Aegilops; species Aegilops bicornis. Next base: position 782,675 of record JAHIAL010000009.1, on the reverse strand, counting down.
TTAAGAAGAACTAACTTTCTTTTGCAGGAAAGGTCTCCAGGCGAAAATCAAAGGCGTCGATGCTATTCTTGGGGACCTAAAACATCTTGTAGAGGCGCAAGATCAAATGCCCAAATGGTCTCACTATGTATTTTGTTCCTGAATTGTTTGCCACTCATCCTATCAGTCCTAATCTTGATCTGAGCTTCAATAATCCTCTTGCCCGTCAAATGTTTATGCCTCACAATACTCTTGGTGAAGCCTATCCCCCTAAATGTACTGTAGGGTATGACACCTCATGCTTCAGAATGGATTATGGATAGCGGATGCACTAATCATATGACCGGTGATCGAAGTCTTCTCATGGACTCAACCTTACGTCCATCGGACAAGAGTCACATCACATTTGCGACACCTTTGGTAAAAGCAAGGTATTGGGTCTAGGTAGAGTTGCAATCTCAAAGGAACTACACATGGATAAAGTGATGCTTGTTGAATCCTTGGTTTCAACTTAATGTCTATCTCAATGCTTTGTGACTTGAACATGATTGTGCTATTCGGAAAATATCGTTGCCTTGTACTAATGGAATCTGACAAGTCTCTAGTCTTTGAAGGGTATCGGAAAGATGATCTATACATGGTAGATTTCTCAGCAGGTCCACAACTTGCCGTATGTCTTCTTGCAAAGCTTGAATCTGGCTCGGCATCGGAGGCTGGGGCATCTTGGCATGAGGAACTTACACACACTCGCCAAGAAGAAGCATGTCATAGGCATCGAGGGTGTCAAGTTCAAGAAGGATCATTTGTGTGGTGCTGCATGGTGGAAAGATGACTAGGGCAAAGCACCCTCGAAGGCGATCATGACGACATCTCAACCCTTCGAGCTGTTACACATGGACTTATTTGGCCCTACTCACTACTCTACCCTCACAACAACTGCTTGTCTCTATGGCTTCGTCATTGTTGATGACTACTCAAGATATACATGGGTGCACATAATTCTCTACAAGACTGAAGTGCAAGATGTCTTCAGACGCTTCGCCAATCAAGCCATGAACAATTATGGCATCAAGATCAAGCATATCAGAAGTGACAACGGCACTGAGTTCAAGAACACCGGACTTGATCTTTATCTAGATACAATGGGAATCAGTCATGAGTTTTGTGCTCCATACACACCTCAGCAAAATGGCATCGTAGAGCGCAAGAACAGAACCCTCATTGAGATGGCTCGAACAATGCTCGTGAGTACAAGACACCAAGGAAGTTCGGCACAGAAGCTATTGATACAAAGATGTCACATCATCAACCGTGTTTACATCCATAAGCTTTTGAATAAAACATCTTATGAGCTCCCATCGCAAAGAAGCCAAATGTCGGCTACTTGAGTATTTGAGCTAGGTGCTTTGGATCAAGGATCCCCATCACAAGTCAAAATTTGCACCTAAAGCTCACGAAGGCTTCATGCTCGATTCTGAAAGGACTACGCACTCTTCTGAGTCTTCAACCTCTATCTTTACAAAATTGTCGAAACTGTGGACGTGAAATTTGATGAAACCAATGGTTCACAAAGAGAGCTCCTGCCAAGTACACTAGACGAAGCTCCGCCCAGCGAATCTATCAAGCTGATGGGAACTGGTGAAATCATGCCTTCTGAAGCACAGCCTGAAGAGGAACTTATCATTTCAGCACCTAACGGTAGAAGACAATGCTCGGGCCGAAGACAATCTTCCCAATGATGACAATGATCGGCCAAGAGCAAGGTCTTCGGCCCAGTTCATCCTCGAGTTGCAAATGAAGTACAAATTGAGAAGATAATTGATGGCATCAATGCACTGGTCCACTTACTCGCTCAAGAGCATACAGTTAGCAAATTTTTGTGGGCACTTTTCTTTTGTGTCAATATCGAGAACCCAAGAAGTTCTTTGAAGCCTTATGGAACCTGAATGGATACAAGCTATGCAAGAAGAACTTCAACAGTTCAAGCTGAACAATGTTTGGGAACTTGTCAAGCGTCCCGACCCTGCAAGCATAACATTATTGGCACAAAATGGATATATCGAAACAAGCAAGATGAGCATGGTCAAGTCGCCGTAAAACAAAGCACGTCTTGTGGCTCAAGGATATACTCAAGTTGAAGGAATTGACTTTGATGAAACATTTGCTCCTGTGGCTAGGCTTGAAGCTATTCGTGATCTTGCTAGCCTATGCTAACCACCACAACATCTTGCTATATCAAATGGATGTGAAGAGTGCATTTCTCAGCAGCAAAATTGAAGAAGAAGTATACGCCGCTCAACCACCGGGCTTTGAAGACCCAAAACATCCTAATATGGTGTACAAGCTAAACAAAAGCCTTGTATGGCCTCAAACAAGTTCCTCACGCTTGGTATGATACGATCAAAGACTTCACGAAGAGCAAAGGCTTCAAACCTGGATCCCTTGATCCCACACTCTTCACGAAGACATATGATGGTGAAGCTGTTTGTGCCAAATATATGTGGATGTCATTATCTTGGATGCACCAACCGTAAGTATAGTGATGAGTTTGGATACATGATGCAAGAGCAATATCGATGTCCATGATGGGTGAGCTGAAGTTCTTCCTTGGTCTTCAAATTCGTCAGCAAAGGAATGGCATCTTCATATCTCAAGAAAAATACCTCAAAGACTGTCTGAAGAAGTTTGGAATGCAAGATTGCAAAGGTTACATGACGCCAATGCCAGCCAAACACCATCTGGGTCCCAACGACAATGGTAAAGAATTTGATCAAAAGGTATACCGCTCCATGATTGGTTCCTTACTTTACCTATGTGCATCTAGGCCAAATATTATGCTTAGTGTTTGCATGTGTGCTCGATTCCAAGCGGCACCAAAGGAATCGCATCACTTAGCTGTGAAGCGAATTCTTGATATTTGGCTCACACCCCAACACTCGGATTATGGTATCCAAAGGGCTCGAATTTGATCTGGTTGGATTCTCGGATGCTGATTATGCTGGTGACAAGGTGGATCGCAAGTCTACATCAGGCACATGTCACTTTACGCACGATCACTTGTGCGTTGGTCTTCAAAGAAGCGTAACTGTATCACTCTCAACCGCTGAATCTGAATACATTGCTGCTTTGGATCTTGCTTGCGCTCAGCTTCTATGGATGAAGCAAACTCTTAAGGACTATGGCATCAATCTCGAAAACAAGTACCTCTCTTCTGCGACAACGAAAGCGCCATCAAGATTGCCAACAATCCAGTCCAGCACTCAAGACAAAGCACATTGAAATTCGCCATCACTTACTCGTAGATCATGTCATGAAGAAAGATATTGACATCATTCACGTCAACACCGAAGAGCAAGCGCAGATATCTTCACAAAGCCCTTGGATGAGAAAAGGTTTTGCAAGTTACAGTGTGAACTAAATATCTTGGAATCCTCAAATGTCCTGTGATCAGGCACACATCCTAACACTTACGCATGTTGATGACTTAGATGTGCAACACACGAAGTAAAGTATATCTTCAATCAATGAAGACTTACATTCTGAGTGTGAATACATTAACGTGGAATTTGACTTTGGAGCATACGATAATTGTGCTACCGTGATATGGTCTAATACTTCCTATACGGTGGGTAACGCCACCACCAAATTTCTCTGTTTGAAGTGTTTCACTCATGGCGGTATTTTTGCCATGTCTTCGCATTTGGTTTGTCTTCAAATTTCAACTTATCTTCATGATATTCTTCACTATGTTGATTTGATTGCCTTCTAATATACATACTAGTGTTACATCCTCTCTGACATTCACTTATAGCTATGTCTTCCTAGTTGAATCTTTTGAACTAAGTGAATGTGATCGGACCCTAATCTCTCTATGCTTTCTATCTCAAACTCTATCTGTCCAAATCATATGCATTCTATTGAAACTGTCGAATGTCTTCTCTGCGTCCTTGTCAGCAGAAGACACAGAGACAAACATTAAGTCTGTTTTAAATGATTCATCCTTATTGTTTGAAATCCGGAGAAGCCGGAACGACCATCCGACAAACCTGGCGGGCGTGGGAACGTGGGACAACTCTGAGTATGTTGCATGCTTGCCACGTGCCCCTCAGATGTGAACCGCCAGAGAACACTGAGTAATTGGCATGCCGCACACTTCCTTATAAATACATGTCCCCTGCGGTAAAGAAAACCTTCTTCCACCTCTCCACCTCGTCAAAACCCTAAGCGCCACCGCTAGCTCTACGATAATATTTGGCGGCAAGCGCTTAGCTGCCGCGACTTCTCCGACGCCGTCCCTCATGCCGCCGCGGACATCGTCTTCTCCGCCCGCCAGAGGTGTCCTCCATCGCCAAGTTAGGGCACGGTGGATTGAATCGCTCGGTCTCCTACTCATCCCATCTAGCAGTTCTTCGTGTGGTAAATACAACTCTATTTTTACCATCCTTTTGATTCTCAAAGATTCATCCTATTTACCAAAATTGGTTTCTGCCTATACAATGTTAGATCTATTGCATGCGCATCTCATACTGCCTAGTATATTCACTTAAGCTTCATATCTAGTTAGATTCCTCACTTGTACTTATTCACGGATTCGTACAAATCTGGAACCAACTCTCAAGTGAATGTCTTCGCATCATGAGGTCAATGTCTTCAAACTGATTTATCTTCAAAATCTTCTGAGAATGCATATGACCTCTTCCCCTTCCCTCGCATCTCTAATCCTGTCACAGGGACATGTCCGTGGGAGAATCCCTTGGTTCTCATAGTCTGCATTCGTTTGCAGAATTCTTACGACTTCACATTAACTCTCCCGAAGCCAGCCTCTGTGTGTCCAAAGAAGCGAAAGCCTTTGAAGCCTTTGAACGTGTTGAAGCCATTCAGTTTGAAGTTCATGGCTGCAGAGAAATCGATGAGGAAGGGTGGCAGAACATGGCCGTGGGGGAACATCAAGAGATTTACCTGATGACCTCTCGAGCTTTACAAGACAGATCACGAAGAGAATTATAATCAGCGCAAGACACGAATCCAATGGATTGGACGATATTGGGCTGAACAATGGTTCAAATACAAGTTCGTGACCCAGGAATACGCTGAGAAGTATGCTATCAAAAGTCCTTGGGGTGATATTCTCTTTCAAAGCCTTCCACCCAAGAACAGAACTGAAGCTATTGCACAGGGTTTCTATCCTTGTATGGTCCGTGGACCTCAGCCTGAAAATGCCGTCCCATCGTCATTGCTCGTGTCGTGACGATAATCTCTTCAAGCGCAACTTCCAGCACGCAAAAGGCATCGGCCAAGGAAAACAAGAAGTCATTGGGATTAGACTTCAACCCTGGTCCTTCGCTCCCGTCGCGGCCGACGGCTCACGTGGATGCGTAACCCAATGTCATCGGTCCGTTCTACAACCTTGATGGCCTCATCACTCACATCTCGGTCCAAGGTGCCAAAGTGGATCATTACGATGATGATCTTGACATCGATGAAGCCCCAGCTCCTACTCCAAAGCAGCGAAGCCAAAAGAAGGCTAAGGCTTCAAAAGCTTCACGCGCCAAACCAGCAGCCTTTGCACCTCCCCGAAGGCGATTATGCGATGCGAAGATCTATCACGTATCTCCAAGAAGACGGAGAAGAAAAAGAGAATCGTCAAAAATACTGATCAGACATTGACTCCTGCTGCCATTCTGCGAGAAGAGCACATTGATCTATCCAGCGATGAAGATCTTGCAGATAATGCCCTTGAGCAACTGATCAAGAGCAAGGAAGAAGCAGAGATCTTCAATGATTTGCCTCTCTTTGATGTGGCAATCATCCATAACTTCATTGATGAGTGGTTTGACACCCCAAATCTCAGCTTTGAAGATCTGCAACTTCCCATTGGCCTCAGCGCCTCCTTCAATGGCGCCATTGCTTCTGAGCTAGCTCTTGCTCAGCGCATCGTTGAACTGAAGCACAAGATCGACTATGAGAAAGCTCAGTTCAAGAAGCATGTGGCAAAGCTCAGCGTGCAAGATGTCAAAAACTTCAAGAACATGCTGCACGAGCTCAAAGAAGCCTTTCTCAAGAAGCATGAAGAAGCTAAAGGCTCTCGTGAGCGCATGAAGAGTCTGGCTGACAAGTGTGTGCAAGCCTACAATGAAATTTGAGAAGCGCAAGGCTCTTGGTCGCCCCTGGCATTGAACCCGAATGGCTGCAAAGAAGAAGAAGACGAGGACCGACCAAACTGCACCTTCAAGGCAGGAAGAACCTCGCATAGTCTTCCCAAGCAGCATGGTGGCTCGAAGCCAAAGGCCAGGTCAACCGCTTCAGAACTGAAGAAGACGAGGACTGCCGAGGCTGAAGCCAGAAAAAGGAAAAATCCTGAAGCCTCAGATGTTGCTCCCCCCAAGAAGCACAAAACCAAGAAGAATCGGGCTGCTCCCACAGAGCCCTTAGTTGTTGAACCTATCTCAATGGTTCGCCTACGCATCGAACACCAAGAACGACAGATGATAGTTCATGAGCACGCTTCCACAGAGGCTCATGAAGCTGAAGAAATTCCAGCAGCTTGATCCCACTACTGTCAAGACATTGGTCACAATGACAATGTTGAGGATGATGTAGTTCTTCCTCAGATCAAACACAACTTGGTATCATCGCTTTGTTCTCACGAACAGCGAACTCATCAACATTGGTCGCCCCTCGGCGCCAATTGCTCAGATGCATCATGGGCTGATCACCCACAACAACAAGACTTCCGAGTACTCCCCAACAACAACAGGTCACACCTCCTGCGGGTAAGAAGAAGAGGAAGACTTTGAGGCCCAGCCAACTCCATCTCCAAAGGCGCCGCCAAGATTACGCAGGCTTCGCGAAAGGACCAAGGCCTCAAGTCCCTCTTTCGAGCGTTCGAAGGAGAAGTGCACCACCAATCTGTTGCACGTCAAGTGTTTCGAAGCCACTCCGACCGTGTGAATGTCTCTGTCTGCGAAGCCAAAGCTGCTGAAGACAATTGGTACGCATCACCGATGACAACCAAGAAGAAGAACGTGTCCCTACTCCCCCCATTACTGAAGAAGCTGTTCCTGAAGTGAACGTGCCAGTGCCCGACCCTCCAGCTCATCAAGTGGAGGTTGAAAATCTTGAGGCTGCCACCGCCAACACAAATGAAGCCAATGACACAGTCATGGCTGAAGAAAATGTGGAGCCTGCACCAACCAATGTGTCAGAATCCAATGATGCAACTGTTCCTGAAGCATCTGTTGTGCAACCTGACGCCTCTGTTGTTGCCACTGCTCCTGTTCCGCCACCAAGGCCCCATACAATTGAGCAAGCATACAACTATGGTCAGCTAATCATCATCAAATGGCTCGCTCTGGGTCCCTCCGCCTAATGCCTCGGTCCTCGGTTTGATTATCATATTGAGCATAGGCCTCTGGTCCGTAAACCCAAGCCAAGACTGCCAAGGTTCCTGTGCATCGCCACCTCTACAGGGGTCCTTCAATGCAAATGGCTTCAAAGCCCACAACACCTTCTTTGTGAGCAAAGAACCCTTACTCAAGGCCAAGAATATCATCGGATCGCTTCGAGCTATCAACGGCCAAGCTATTACTCCTGCGTTTCAGTATGATCAAAGGCGCATTTTCCCTCATATGCGCCTCGATCTTACGACCATTCTTTGGACTGCCATGCTTAGAAGAAGCACTTATTTGCTTTCGTGATGCAGTCTGCTCAGCTTTGTGATGCATTTAAGAACATTGGAATGAGGAACTTTTGCTTCAATTCTATGCTACCCTCCACATTCAAGGGCTTACCACAGTGGGATACAAAGACATGGGTTCTCGAGTGGATGACAGGAAATGTTCATCATGAAGCCAAAGCTCTTGACGTCATTGAGCTTACAGGCCTACCCACTCCCGGAGAGCTGTTCGAACCTGATTGTCAACTCCACCACAATGCACTGGAGAGCATCTTCCATAAGCCAGAGCCCAACATGAGCCAGATGTTGAGCATGATGAAGCCTTTGCCACCTGACGCTGAATACCCAAAGGAATTCCTTGTTGATGACCTTGAGTATCTGCCTCGCACAATATATCACATCATCAGGCGAACTCTATGGCCTATCAAAGGGCATTCATCATCTGCAAAACTTGAAGGAGCCATGAAGACATTGGTCTTTTACATCCTCAATGGCATCGACTTCAATACACAAGAATACTTCATCCGCAAGAAGCTGCGTCAGGAGTTCGACCTTTTGGCCTGAAATTCTATGCTCCATGGGTCATGCGCCTCATCAAGCTACACTGCTATCAACTATCAGCCCTCCGCTCGCAATCATTTGATCTTTCTACGAGAGGTTGATATGTCGATTGAAGCCATATACCCTGAGCCTGCCAAGAAGCCCCTTTGTCTTCAAAATGCTGATCACCAAAGCTTCAGTCAACCCATGGAAGGAGTCCAAGCAGGAACTCGTGTCTATCCAATGGCTGGGAACACTCGTCTGCCTCACCGTGCTCAAACTGAAGCTACTGAGAGCACAATTGCCCAAAGGCCTAAGAAGCGCTCTCGCGTCCCAAATGACCGAGAACTTCTTGTGGCTCTGCATCAGAAACAAGACAAGCATCACTTTTGCTCAAGCGACAGATGCAAAGCCTCTTGGTGGACATCAATCGCATTCGAAATCTTGCCACCAAGAATGCTTTTGTCACTCACGAGACCTATCGGCGATCATGGAAGAGTTTGACGCTGCTCAGTGCTGAAGCAGATCTTCAAGACGATGGCTTCACTGAAAGATTCAAGTTTGACTCCACTCCTCCATGGAATGCTGTCCTACGTCGAACTCCATCCCTTGAAGACTCTGACTATTCTTCCTCCGCGGCAACTATGAATGCCAAAGTGATCGATGATGAAGACGATGCTACTTCACCGCCCCCTACTTCTGCACGCATCGACACTTTGCACCAAGTTCGTCTGCCTTACGCCTAACAACAACGACAACCCTGCTGCTTCACCTACTCCTCATGGGGAACGCAGTAGATGCTCTGTGTCTTCAAACCTTTTTGGTCCTTACTGACAAAAGGGGGAGAAGCATATGAGTTTGATAGTCTTCAAGCGGGTTCATTTGGGCGGTTGCTTTATACTTTGCCTAGTGTTTACAACTCTCACTTTTGATACATTTGGTTCTTTGAGTTGTAACACTTAAACTCGATGGTCGTCTTCTACTTATTTGCTTTTCTGTGATGCGATGATAAGTTCCGCATGTGCGATGATAACTTCCGCACTTAGATCATTCTGCAGATGTCCATTTTTCATTATGCATGTCATTCTCTTAGTTATATCATTTCATGCATGATGAATTATCTTCATAAGTTGAAGAGGATCTCCACAAGTACAACTTGCCATGTGCATTTGCATTCCAAAAGCAAATTACTTATATGCACATCTCCAGGGGGAGCCTTTGCCACTTATGAAGACAATACCCGATCCTTTACAATTTCACATACTTTATCCCCGTTGAAAACTTCAACCAGTTTGTCATCAATCACCAAAAGGGGAGATTGTAAGTGCATCTAGTGCCACCCCTAGTTGGTTTTGGAGTATTGACGACAAATTTGGTTGAGGGACTAATGTGTTTGTGAGAATTGCAGGATAACACAAGTAGTGTCCCTCATTGATTCGGTTTACCTACGGAGATGAACCCTAAAAATGTATGAAGACATTGACGACAATGGTGGTATGTGGAGATATTCATATTGAAGACTATGACACGAGAAGACATTGAGTGAAGACTATGGAGCGCGAAGACTGTGTCGTTTCATTGTTTCCTTGTTCTTCTTTGTTGAGTCATAGGAACCACCGTACTGTTAAGGTGGGTCCAAGTGAACAAAGTCAGAATGATTGAAGTGATGCTCAACCCAAATCCTATGTCTTCGAGCGAAGACAATGAGAGCAAATCTTATCCAATTTGGATGAGTCAGCTTTGCTTGTAGCCCAAGTAAAGTTGCCGTGTGTGTTTGAAATCGACCGTTGGAACACGTGTCGGTTCCTTAGTGACCTGTGGTCATTTCGGACATATCAGGTCGGGTTGCCTAGTGGCTATAAATAGCCCACCCCTACACCATAAATTGGTGGCTGCTCAGGAGTTAGTGCACGGCTTTTGTCGCTTGAGAGCAACCCACCTCGAAGCCTTTGAGAGAGAAATCCTTGCGAGGACAAAGCCCAAACACCCAGAGCCAAAGAGTCTTAGGCATCATCAAGTATTTACATGTCTGGTGACACGAAGACTTATTACACTTGAGGACCTGTGGAATCCTCCGGCCCGGTTAGGCGTCGCGTTCGAGCATCCAACAGTCATTGTGGATCGCCGGTGAACGAAGTCTGTGAAGGTTTGGAAGTATACCTTGAAGACTTACCAGAGTGATTGGGCGAGGACTGTGTGTCCTTAGCTCAAGGGGAATAAGGTGAAGACGCGGTCTTCTGAGTTGAATCTCAGCCTCCCTAACCAGCGTCTGATTGTCACGACAAGCTGGAACTGGTCCAACAAATCCTGTGTCTTCAACAAGTGACTGGTTCTATCCTCTTCCTCCCTTTACTTAGAGTTTGTCTTCGTGAAGTCATTGCCTATTTGTCATACCTGTTTGACTTCATTGCTTGACTACTATCGTTGGTTGGCTTCATACTATCTTCCATCCTGATCCTTACTACTAAGCTGCTATTAGTCTTTGTACTTTCACATTATTGCATACTTGACTATGGTTTGCTTGTTGTAGTTTATCTTCCGCTGCATAGCAATTAGGTCATTTCTATTGTTTGTCTTCGAAACTTCCATGTATAGAAGACTTTCATAAAAATCGCCTATTCACCCCCCCTCTAGTCGATAACTAGCACTTTCAGGGGGTCCCGAACTGTGCGTCTAAGGCGGATGGTAACAGGAGGCAAAGGACACAATGTTTACCCAGGTTCGGGCCCTCTCTATGGAGGTAATACCCTACTTCCTGCTTGATTGATCTTGACGAATATGAGTATTACAAGAGTTGATCTACCACGAGATCGTAGAGGCTAAACCCTAGAAGCTAGCCTATGGTATGATTGTTGTATATATCTATCGACTAGCCTGGCCTCGGTTTATATAATGCACCAGAGGCCTAGGATAACAAGAGTCCTAACCCGAATCGCCGGTGGGGAGGAGTCCTTGTCTTGATCGCCAAGTCTTGTGGAATCTTCCTTGTATGCGGCTGTATGCAGGGATCGCCCATGAGTATACGGCCATGGGGGTCCTCGGCCCAATCTAACAGATCGGGAGATGACGTGGTGAGTACCCCCTAGTCTAGGACACCGTCAGTAGCCCCCTGATCCGGTCTTCAAATTAGGAACGCTCCTTGATTCTTCCGAACTGTTCTTCATCTTCGGTCGTCGGTCTTGAAAACTGGTTCAACAAATCTTCTCATCTTCGATCTTGAGGATCGCCGAAGTGCATCCGAAGAGTTTACACGTCGGGCATTCGAGGAGCCCCTTTAAGTTTCCGGCCTTTATCAATGCCTTGTTATTTTTATGCCTCACTTCGGGTTTGAAGTTTTTCCCGGGAGGCAGTGTCCTCTTGCGTCCGAGCTCCAACGCCGGACTGCATTCGAGGTATCTGTTGCAGCCGAGCACCAATGTCGGACTGCTTCTGAGCTCCAACGCCGAAATGTATCCGAGCTCCAACGCGGATGTGTCCAAGCTCCAACGCCGGATTGTATCCGAGCTCAACGCGGACTATATCCAAGATGTCATAGATCATCTTGGTTCAAAAAGTTGAAGGACTTTAGCCGAAGCTTAATGCCGGAAATGCCCTTTATGGAGCTAGCATGGCTGGCGCTTAGAGCTTTATGGACTGCCTCAGGGTGGTGCACCACCCGACCCATGAGCTGATTTTTTGTGAATATTTTTAAGCTGGTGCAGTTTATCCTCTGCCGAGATATATAGCCAGTATCCCTCAAGGTGTGTATCAGTCTAAAACCCGAGACGCACTTTGAAGGAAAGCATAAAACCGCTGTTCGGTAACCCACGAGACTCGTGTCGATGCACGAAATCGGCCTGAGGATCAACTCCTTGCTCGGCAGCACACATAGGAATAAAAACGCAGTGTAATATATTAGAGACAATAGTGATCGGCGAATGGGCCCCTGAGAGAGGGTCGTGAGAAGTCGCTGCAGTATACTAGATTGACGCCGGATAGGTCCATATGGTACCTATTATTGTCCGAAGACATGTATGCGCATAGTTCGGTCAGGCCGAACACCGAGCACTTTTAATTCTCTGCATTGATTAAGCAATGCAGTAGCCCTGAGACAACGGGTCGGGTGGCAACACCGGATCGTGGGATCGATGCCTTTATATTTGTAAATAATGAGCGCAAAGCCCAGTAGCCCCCGAGCATTAATGTGGGCACGGGTGGCCGAATTAAGGATCGATATCCAGAGTAAAATCACAGATTATGTGTAATGATTCTATGTATCCAAGTACTTTACATCATTATTTTGACTCCATTACGACCGTTTATCAGTTGAAAGTGGCCCATCGTCGGCCTCTACCCCTTGGTAGATACTACGCAGGGTGTTTCTGCACAAACAAAACAACCCTTAGCCGACGTCTCGGTGCCCGGAGGCGGTTGTGTTAGCGGAAACGAGGCAATCAGATATGCGGGCTTTATAACTTTCGCTTAGTCATAGGAGCTTCAAAACTGGGGAAGCTAGCTATGAGCCCCCGGTTAGTGTTCGGCGACATCCGAGGTCAAGTCGTAAACACTTCGGCCAATGTTATGAACGGCCCGTCATTCAACATTGTCATTGGATCGCTGACCAGTTTACGCCTATTGTGACAGTCAGTTTTCGGCATTCTCCACTGAGGTGCTTAACCATGCGAGCTGGAAGCACAATCACAGTGGTTCTCCCTTTGCACACCTAGTCGAACCAAGCGGAACGTAGGAGGCAAGCACAGGAGCCGGGCAACTCAACTATTGCCCGAAGACACAATTCGAAACCGATGCATATATGGCAATATCCGAGAATGTTTTTGCCGAATCCCTAAAGGTGTCCGGCGTTGCACTGCGAGACTAATGCTGGAATCGCACAAATAGTTTAAAAGTGCCATAGGCTCGAAAAGCCAAAAGACTTATTCAAAAGTTTAATGTCCAAACTAAATCAAGTGTTCGGTGCCAATCCGAAATTTGGACTTTAAAAAAGGTGCTTCTGCCGTGCTTTAACATGACACATCCTATCTCAAGACTTCAAGCGGGTCAGCCTACGGCTTCAACCACCTATCCCGAAGGCGGAGTACTTCTCATTAGGCCAGTTTAGAAAACTAAACTCTAGCGGTTTTGAGAGAGAAATTAAGCTCGCCGGCTAGTGACCAGACACTCGTGTCGAAAAAAGGAGTGATAAATAGTAATAATAATAAAAAAAACTTTGCAACGACTAAGAAGAAAAACAAAAATGGCTCAAATAAACTTAAGAGCCCCCAAGCGACTTGGGTAAAAGAATGATTGTGTGTACCGAAGTACTTATATCATATCTATGTTCACCCGAACTTTAAACTCGTGTTAACCGACTGTCGGCTTCTCTCTCTTCGGTCAGAGACCAAAAAAGTGTTATGTACTCCACCTGTCGAGAATATCGACAGTGTTTCCAATAACCAGGCAATCAGGTCATAAGGCTGTAACAGACAAAGCGCGCTCAGGGAACTTATGCTATATTACTGATAGAGTGTAAGAAGCATCTTGAAGAAAATAGTACCCCACCGATACCTTTCTTGGTGCTCATTGTTAATATGAGACTTGTGCAATAGATTTTTGTACTCATGAGTTCCGTTGTGTGCCGACTATGATTGAAAACAATAAGAGCTAAGCTTTCGCTTCACCAGTCTAAGGTCCGCTCGGATGAACCGATCCTCGACAATCGCAGAGGTGCTCCTTTACTCCCTAGCGAACAATCGGGAGCGAGGGGTAAGCACAGGAGCCAGGCAACCCAGCTTGCGGAACACTTTGGTCAATATGGTGCATATTGTGGCGTAATACACGAACAAGGAATGAAGCCGTACAAGTATAATCATATGCAAGAGGAAAAGCTTCATAAAGGAAGCCCCCAAGTAAACGGGGTATTTGAATTTGTGCGTCACAAACAAAGTTTGGACAAGGAAATTTTTTACACGCAACTTTTTTCCAAAAAAGTATAATGCTTGGTCGAGCCGAACACAAGTTAAAAAGAATATAAAACTTTGAGCATGAAGGCAACTTAGCTGGTTAATGTGTTCGGTATTGATGACGCGGTCCGAGCTTGATGCGGAACAAGGTTCCATCCGCCAAGCCGGTCCCGAGGTGGCGGAGCAAAGAGCTCGGCACTCCGAAGTGGTGACATAGCACTGTCAATGCAGGCCGATGAGTGATGCCGAAGTCCCCGGCATGGGGTAATGAAGTGTTGACGAAGCCCCCCGTCTAGCCGAGGTGACGCCAAAGGATATAGTCCAGCTGGATCATTTTCCTGTGCACAGAAAATAGTGCAAACCGGAGATAATAGTAATAATGATAAAAAAATCGTTGCATAATAAATAATTTACGCAAAGTGAGTAATGAAATAAATATGGCCTGGCGCCGAAGTCAATGTCGATCACGGGGCATCGGTGATGCGGTAAAGGCGTGGCAAAGCCTGAATTCATAGGTCGGTCCGAAGTTCGGATCTGGCGTCACGGACTATGTCTGAAACTGACCGAACCACTATGCGACCATCGTTAATGCGGCCACCATTTGATAGACCTGTGTACATATGATGGACAAACCAGAGTAATAATTCCTTGGGAAAAATGAACCCAAACAAGCAAAAACTACTAGGATTAATAGCACCTGGTTTATTTGTTGCAGCAATCCAAAGGAAGGTGATTCCCAAAATTGGGACTCGATCCGCACACCCATTGCCTGATGGGCGATAAAGAACGGCATGGCGATGCTAGCAAAGGTTGGCTTGTCGAGGCAAAGCCCTCGGTCCAGCTAACGTGATGGAGCTGGTCGGCTAGTGACGCCGAAGTCTCCGGAGTAGGTTGATGAAGAGATGGCGAAGCCCCCGGTACAGCCGAGATGTCGAAGCCTCGATGTCAGACGATGAGTCGGAGTAGGTCGGCGTGATGGACACCGGCTTGAAGGAGCAACAGTGCGGCCCTGCCGATGCATGTCGTGACGTGGTCAATGCCGGCTTGATGAAGTGACCGTGCGGCGATGCCGGTGTGCCCACTCCGTGTAATCCGTGGGGCGGCAATGTTGGTGATGATTTATCCTTTGCGATGCCGAACCCTTGTTCGGCTTGCGGAGATGATGATCCGAAGAAGTTGAGCTCGGCTCAACAAAGTGACGACGTGTCTAGTGCAGGTCGTCAGCCGTGGAGCAATATTGCCGGACTGGTTTGACACCAGCATGATGTTGAAGATCATGTTCAAAGGATTTTAAAGTTAGTGGGATGTGTTCGGGAACAAAACACAATACCCCATACAGAACTTCCTTAAGAAAGGATGTCTGAAATCCCGTTCATAAAAAAGACGAACTCGGGTCGGATTCGTTTCCACGCAGAAAATAGATCCAAAAAGTGATGCACTAATCGGAAGGTTCCCGGAGTTTGGATGGTCGGATCGACCTGAAATTTTGAGGGGTGGTAGATATAGGAATTCCGCAGCCGATCAACGGTTGGATATTACAAAGGAAGTCCGAGCTAGAAGCTAGACACCATGCCCTAAACTCGTCCAGATTCTCGTCCGAATTTGACAGGGCTCCGGTATATCGCGGATTGCCAGAAATTCCTCCATCGGAACTCGACGAAATTTTCCAGGGTTGTTGTAGACTCAATCCCGCACAATTCCACCGAAGCAATCGTTAAAACGACGCTTGAGGAGGCGGTACTTAGGACACCCATGTTAGTAAGTTCGCCAGGAGCAGAATATATGGCAAGACAAGGATGTTTTCAGATGGCATTGACCATTGGAAGCCATGTTTTGCCCTCAGACCTGATAATTTTGGAGTCACATGGTTTGGATGTGATACTAGGAATGGATTGGCTATCGATGTATGGAGGAAAGATCGATTGCGCCAGTAAGTCAATTTTGCTCACTACCCCGGAGGGAAAATGGATCAAGTATGTATCTAGGCATGCGCCAAGGAGGATTCAAGTAAATTCTCTCACGGGAGTTGTTCAGGAGGACGTGCCTGTAGTGAAGGATTACCCGGATGTATTTTTGGAGGAGTTACCAGGCATGCCGCCAGATCGAGACATCGAGTTTTTGATAGAGCTATTGCCAGACACCGGGCCAATATCAAAGAGACCATATCGGATGCCCGCAAATGATCTAGAAGAGATCAAGAAACAGATTAAGGGGTTATTGGAGAAAAGTTACATCCGACGAAGTTCATCACCGTGGGGAGCCCCGTGCTTTTGGTTGAGAAGAAGGATGGATCCTTAAGGATGGTTGTTGATTATCGTGCACTGAATGAAGTGACGATCAAGAACAAGTACCCACTGCCGATGATCAATGATTTATTTGACCAGTTGACAGGAGCTAAAGTGTTTTCGAAGATCGATCTGCGATCAGGATATCACCAACTGAAGATTAGGGAAAAGGATATACCTAAAACAGCTTTCACCACAAGGTACGGGTTGTATGAGTATACTGTTATGTCTTTTGGACTAACTAACGCCCCTGCCTATTTCATGAGTATGATGAACAAGGTGTTCATGGAGCTCTTGGATAAGTTTGTCGTGGTGTTTATAGATGATATCTTGATATACTCGAAGAATGAAGAGGAACACAAGGAACATTTGCGTTTGGTTCTCACTACGAGAAACAAATAATTTGCCGTCAGGAGACGTCTTTGGTGTCAGCTTTTTGTCGGGCAGACGGCAAGGAAAGGGTTTGCCGTCGTTAGTAGATGGCAAAGAAAAACTGACGGCAAAATAAACTTTGCTGTCTACAGAAAAAAATAAAGACGGCAAAGAGCTCACTTTGCCGTCTGCAATAAAAATCATAGACGCCAAAGAAACTTTGTCGTCTGTGTGTGTTTTGGCAGACGGCAAAGAATATTTGCCGTCTGTGTTTTTTTAGCAGATGGCAAAGTAAGATCTTTGCCATCTGTATTTTTTTCGTAGACAGCAAAGAAAAAACACACCACGGGATCAATCATGCGGATCGATGACTTGGAAACATCGTATACGCACATCCCACCCACTCTGAGTCGTCGGACGCACGCCCCCACCGACCGCCACAACGCACGCGCATCCACGCATGCCCCCACCAACGATGCCACGACCATACATGCCCCATCCACAACTCCCATCTCTTTCTTGGATTCTCCCCCGTGACCCCTCCTCTTGTCCATCTCCCCGAGTAGTAGCACGCTCTCTCCTGCTCCCTCCTCCCCCGAGCAGCCACACGCCGCCGGCCAACGCCCGTCCGGCGACTTCTCGAGCAACCGCGACACTGGCCCAGCGGTTCGCGAGTCCGGGCGCCTCGAGCAGCCGCAGACGCTGGAAAGCCCGGGCGCCCGCTCGTCCCGAGGTGCCGCGACGCTGCTGCCAGGCGCCGGGAGTTCGCCTGCTCGCCGCGCCAAAGATCCATCTGCCCGTCCGTCCGCCACCTCACCATTGGCACAAAGCTCCACCTAACGAGCTCGTCCTCACCCGTCGGCCGACCGCGCACCAACTCCTCCGGCTGCGCACCGAGCGTGTCCACATCGCGAGCTCCACCTCACCCGCCGTTCGTGCACTCCGCCTCGCGAGCTCTGCCGCTAGAGCAGCCGGAAGCTCCACCTCGCGAGCTCTGCCGATCGAGCACCGCCCATCCCCGACCTCCCTCCCTCGCGTGCCTCCTCGCGGAGCCGGAGCGAGTCAGCTCCCGAGCACAGCAGGGCCGGAGCGGCGTGGCTGAGCAGGGCCGGACGACGTGCGATGTGAGCGGAGTACGTTGCGATCACGGGCGAAATGGGGGCAAGGCGACGGGCGTAAACAGAGCAATGCAATGAGAGAAGAAGGGCTCGATTGATTTTTAGTTTTAGCTTGTAGGGTCCTTTGTGTTAATTTTTAGGACTATTCTGTAACTAAACATAGCCGGGCCTTTCCCCGTTAAAAAGAGTAAGAAACATAGGCAGTGGACTGCATGCGTTGACCGCTTCACTCGGAAGCTGTGTTTTTTTAATAAATTTGACCCCCTTTCTTTGCTGTATGTGATGTACGAGGGTCACAGCAAAGTAATGAATAGCTGACGGCAAATCTGTAGTCTGGCTGACGGCAAAAGTATTTTTCTTTGCCGTCTGTGAGTTATAAGGCGGACGGCGAACTAGATTTTGCAGACGGCAAAGTCTTTGCCGTCTGCCCGATGAAAAGCTGACGGCAAAGCATATTCTTTGCCGACTTATCTTTGCTGTCTAAGTTTGCCGTCTGCTTCCCTACGGCAAAATCTTTGCCGTCTGGATTTAGGTCTTTGCCGTCTATGACCCACAGACGGCAAATTACCTGTTTCCTGTAGTGTCTCGAGAAGCTCAGGGAACACTAGTCATATGCCAAGTTCAGCAAATGTGAGTTTTGGTCGAAGGAAGTTGGATTTCTTGGACATGTTTTATCAGGAGAAGGTATAGCAGTGGATCCCACTAAGGTTCGATCGATCCTTTGAGTGGTTGGCACCCACCTCGATCGGAGAGATCCATGATTTCCTTGGACTCGCGGGATACTATCGGAGATTCATTTAGAATTTCTCTAAGATTGCAAAGCCTATGACGGCATTGTTGAAGAAGGACACTAAGTTCCATTGGACTGATGAATGTGAAGCAAGTTTCCAGGAGTTGAAGAAACATTTGACTACAGCCCAGTCTTGATTCTCGCCAGATATACGCAAGGATTTCCAAGTGTATTGCGACGCATCTCGCTTAGGACTTGGAGGAGTACTTATGCAAGACGGGAGAGTTGTTTCATATGCCTCGCGACAACTGATACCGCATGAGTTGAATTATGCCACGCACGATTTAGAGTTAGCAGCTATGGTGCATGCGCTCAAGACCTGGAGACATTTCTCATTGGAAACCATTGCGATGTGTACACGGATCACAAGATTTTGAAGTACATCTTCACACAGAAGGAGCTTAACCTCAGCCGGAGGAGATGGTTGGAGCTCATAAAGGATTATGACATGAAGCTACATTATCATCCAGGAAAGGCCAATGTCGTAGCAGACGCCTTGAGCCGTAAGAGTTATGTTAACACCCTTGTAAACGGAGGGATGCCAAAGGAGTTAGCCGAGGATCTCAGGGAACTACGTTTGGAGATAGTCCCTAGAGGTTTTGTTGCAGCAATGGAGGTTCAGTCTACATTATTGGGAAAGATTTGAGAAGCTCAGAAGGATGACAAGGAGATTGCCGAGATAAAGGAGAAGATGAGCGAAGGGAAAGCCAAAGGTTTTCGTGAGGATGAGCACGACACCTTATGGTTTGAGGACCGTATATGTGTGCCCAATAATGCAAAGATGAGGAAATTGATACTACAGGAAATCTCATGACTCGCCATACTCGATACACCCCGAAAATACCAAGATGTATTTGGATTTGAAGGAGCGTTTCTGGTGGACCGGTATGAAGAAGGATATCGCTGAGTATGAAGCAGTATGTGATGTATGTCAGAGAGTGAAGGCAGAACATCAGAAGCCAACAGGATTACTGCAGCGTATGCCGATACCCGAATGGAAGTGGGATAAACTTGGCATGGATTTCATCACCGGATTGCCTAGGACTCGATCAAGATATGATTCTATCTGGGTAGTAGTTGATCGCCTGACCAAAGTAGCTCACTTTATTCCAGTGAAAACCACGTATACCAGTGCGAAGTTGGCCAAGATATATATGACCAGGATCGTATATGCGCACGGAGTTCCGAGGACCATCGTGTCGGATAGAGGAGCACAGTTTACTTCAAAGTTTTGGCATCGATTAAGCCAAACTTTGGAGTACGAGGTTGTAGTTCAAGATACAACATTTCACTTTCATGCAGGTGGATGGACAGACCGAGAGAGTCAATCAGATTCTGGAGGATATGTTGAGAGCTTGTGCGCTAGATTACGGATCTAGTTGGGATAACAACTTGCCCTACGCGGAGTTCTCATACAACAACAGCTACCAGGTTAGTTTGAAGATGGCATCGTTCGAAGACCTGTATGGAGGAAGATGCCAAACCCCGCTGATGTGCGATGAAGTTGGAGACCGCCAGTTGTTTGGACCGGATTTGATTAAGGAATTTGAAGAGAAGGTTAAGCTGATTCGGGATAGACTGAAGGTAGCTTAGTGCCGACAGAAGAGTTATCCAGATTCAAAATGCAAGGAGGTAGTCTATGAAATCGGAGACAGAGCGTATCTGCGAGTATCACCTATTCGATAAGTTAAGAGTTTTGGAATAAAAGGAAAGTTAGCCCCGAGATTTGTTGGACCGTACCGTCTTTTGGAACGTATGGGAGAAGTTGCCTACAAGTTGGAGTTACCTGGAGGACTGTCAGGAGTACATGATGTGTTTCACGTTTCCCAGTTGAAGAAATGCCATGTAGAGATGGCCAATATACCTCTGAGAGATACAGTGTCCCTGGAAGCGATTCAGTTGGACAGTGATTTGACATATGAGGAGAAACCTCTCAAGATTCTAGAGTTTGCCAGCCGAGTTACTCGCAGCATGGTTATCAAATTTTCCAAAGTTCAGTGGAGCCACCATACCGAGGATGAAGCCACCTGGGAACGAGAAGATGACCTATGGAAAGACCACCCACACCTATTCTCTAGACAACCCGAATCTCGAGGGCGAGGATCATCTTAAGGGGGGTAGGTTTGTAACATCCCAAAATTTTCAATTTGGAATGTTATACATAGATCATTCATGCATATCATATTCTATTGCATATTTGTTTTGCGATCCTCGAAATTCTAAGCAACTCAAGGACCCTCGGAGAGAGTTGGGGATTTCACCGTTTTCGTATTTGAATTTCTTATCGAATGTCGAAACGAGGAGCTTTTGTTTTATTATTTTTCCCTCCGAAAATATTTCATATTAAAATATATGAAAGGAGATAATATGACTTCTCCAAAATAAATGAAATATTGGAGGAAAAATATTAAATTAAATATTTGATTTTATTTGGATTTTTATTGCTATTTTATTTGCATAGGAAAATTCACGTTTTTCAAAATTGCATTATAGGCCCAAATACATGTTCACATTGTCCGGCTTATATTTAGAGGAAGGGGAAAATTTATTTAGGAATTTTTGGAGTCCGTTTAGTATTTCTTTTCTTTCTTTTTCTGCACGTCGGAATATTAAAAAAATAACCGACTACCGGCAGATCGGGACTCCGCCGGGAGAAACTTTATAAGCCGCGCCACCCTCGCCTCGCATTTCACCCGCCGCCTAAACCCTAGCTGCCGCCCTAGCCGCCCGCCGCCGCGCCACCTCCCTTGCCGCCGCCGCCTCCTTGCTGCCGGTACCGCCGCTTGCCATGAATCCCGTCGCCATTGAGCGTCGTTGACCGGTCGGTTTTCTTTGGATAACCCCGTTTTTTTATTTTCTTTGGTTTATTTTCGTTAGATCGATTTTCCCGACGGTTTATTTATTTTGCGGACGTTCGTCCGTTTGTTCATTTAAACGAATGCCGTTTCACCGTTATTCACGCAGACGTGACGTTAGATTCGTTAGCACGTTCGTCGCTTTTCTTTTTCTCGGGATTTTCGCAATTATTTTCGATCGTGATTTCTGATCCCGATTTTCGTTTTAGTTAATCTTTTCGCTCGTTTATCGGAATCTGGCGATTCAAGCGCCTAGATCTTCGTTTCGAAGCCCTCTATATGTTTAACCAACTTGAACAAGATTTTGATACTGTAAAATTTGACTTTAGTTCAGATTTGTAAACGGATCTTGTTTCTTTCGCCGTTTGAGTTTCATTGCTCCGTTTGATTTGACTCTTTTTGCAAACCAGAGTTCTTAAGTTGAACTTTCTGGTTAGATCTTCTTATTTGAGTTTTACCCTTGCATCTTTGCTTGATTGCTTATGTATGCTATTGTTTGTTTGCGATAGAGTTCCCGGAGTGTGAAGCGTGCTACTACGAGTCACTAGGTTTTGCGGATCGTCAGCAAGGCAAGTAACACATTGAACATATCCCTTTATTACCCAGTTTTTATTCATTAGCTAAAACCCTCACACATTGCATGAGTAGGATCTCTTAATTTGTGGGTTTGGGAAGTAGATGATGAGGTAGAACCTATTACCTGTTTTCATATCAACCCTTGGGAGTTACTTCTACGTATTGCTTATATTGCTATGCTATGCTCGTAGACGTGGATTGGGTTTGAGTGTATCCATGACAGATGTGAGATTTTTAATTAATGGTTCAACTTAAGGTGGCAACTTTAATACACATCTGGGTGGATTGCTTGTTTGGGCACCTGGGGTATCCGTGTTGTCCTAGGAGATCCCGGGGTATCCGTGTGATCATCCTACGGTCCGGCATCCAGGCTCAAAGGCATCGTGAGATTATTCATGCTAGAAACTTCCATGTGCAGCCACAAGCCATTATGGGCTCTGGCATGGTTGAGTACGTTGTGTGACCTCTTCCAGTGGTGGGCTAGCAGATGTAGAGGGAAAGTAGGTGTAACTGTGCACCCGGAGTAAAGGGTTAATGCTTCTGAAAGACTATGTCTCGGTCATCCGTTTCTCAAACACCATGTAGTGCGAGAAATCCAATGGAGGAGATCTAGTCTTGTGGGGGAAAAGTGCGCAAACCTCTGCAGAGTGTACAACTAATCATGGTTAGCCGTGTCCCCGGTTATGGACATCTTGAGTATCTAGTACTTGGATTTTCCTACTGTATCTCATCACTCTAATTTAATTTGGTGGGTTAATGATTACCTTTAATTGGGATTGAGATGGGGGTGCCATTCTCAATGATGTTTCAACTACCATGATAGTTAAATAAAATTTATTCCTTTGTTGTAGGGAAAATTTGGCTTTTTCACAAAATCATATAACCATAGAGCCTCCACCAGCCATATATGCATATAGTGATAGCATTATCTATTCATTGCTCTTCTGTGTTATGTTGCCAGCATAATCCATGTGCTGACCCGTTTTTGGGCTGCAACGTATTATGTAGCAGACTTTTCAGACGACGAGTGAGGTTCGCTAGGTCGTTGTCGTGCAGCTCAGCTATGCCGTTGGAGTTGATGGACTCTCTTTATCTTCCAAGTCTTCCGCCGTTATCGTATTAGATGGCCTTAAGCCATATTTATTGTACTAAGTTCTCTTTGGAGACATTCGATGTAATAAGTGTGTGATTGCTACTCTGTTACAAATCCTTCAAGTAATTTGTGTTTCAGCATTACGGATCTAGGGATGACACTGAAGCACAGAGAATTGACCGTTTGAGGTCGGGTCGCTACAAAGGGGCACTATGATCGTACTTGAGCATTGGGTGTGATACATCTCCATCGTATCTATAATTTTTTATTATTTCATGCCAATATTATTCAACTTTCACATGTTTTTGGCAACTTTCTATATGATTTATTGGACTAACCTATAGGTTTTGGGGAGATGCATGTTGTTCTTCATATTTTAGGCGAAATCTTTGCAAGAGTAGGATGTAGGAGAGTTGTAGTGCAGTAGAGATGCTATTTGGTATGTTGCCACGGTATTTTCAATTAACCGTAGTACCGCTCCAATGTTGCGGATGTGCCTAGATCTGTTCATCTCGGATTTGACCCCGAGCGGTACTACTGCACCTCCTGTACGTAATTTACTCGGGCAGCCGCTCAAGATCGCATTTGCACTACCGTGCCATCCCGGAGCGGTACTACTGCGGCTAGAGCAGCAGTAAAATTTTAGTTCCGCTTAGAGGTGCGGTCTATTTTCCATCATATTAGTTTTTTATCTACTATTTTGCATTTTTTTATTTTCAGATCTATAAACCAAAAAACCCAAAAATATTTTATCTTTTGTTTAGTTTTATCCATCTCTATCAGATTTCACGTTTGCAAGTAACCGTGAAGGGATTGACAACCCCTTTATCACGTTGGGTGCAAGTGTTTGATTGTTGTGCAGATACAACTGTTGGTGATTTGTGCGTTCTTCTCCTACTGGATTGATACCTTGGTTCTTAACTGAGGGAAATACTTATCTCTATTGTGCTGCATCACACTTTCCTCTTCGAGAGAAAAACCAACGCAAGCTCAGACTACAAAAAAAATACACTTCCGTGATGATACGTGTTTGTCACAGTAGGTCGCGTTTTTTGTCATGCATGTACATCCATGACAAATTTATGACAGAATCAAGATAGTCATACCTGTGTTGTCGCAGAAGTGTTCCATGACATTACCAAAATTATCATCACGGAAGTGTCCACTTCCATGACAATAAATCGCGCGTCATGAAGTGCTTTCGTCCAAGGGTGACCCGACGCGTGGCATCCACCGTAGCGAACGCCGTTAAGCTTATCGGGTCGGGTTTTGGATCCGATAACCCGTTAACAGCCCGACCAATGGGGATTTTCCACGTGTAAAATCATCATTGGCTGGAGGAGACACGTGTCATGTCCGCTACCGCACAGTGTCACTCATCCAATGGGCGAGACGCGCCTATGATATGTTGACACGTGGACCGCCCATCAAGTTTAAATGGGCCGCCCAACTAAAGGCCCGTAAGATTTTGCGGACCATAATGGGCTGGCCCGACTAAAGGCCCACAGATTTTGCAGACCATAATGGGCTGGCCCGACTAAAGGCCCACAAGATTTTGCGGGTGATAATGGGCGGCCGGGTAAGGGCTCACAAGATTTTTGTGTGTCAGTAATGGGCCGGCCTGTGTAAAGGCCCACAAGATTCTTGCGGATCATAATGGGCGGCCCGCTAAAGGCCCACGAGATTACCTGACATTAATGGGCGGCCCAAATTGTAGGGCCCACAAGAATTTGAGGACCCTAGTAGGCCGGCCCATTAACTGGCTGCCATGTTTTGGGCCAAATGTCGCCCATATTTGGTCCGGTCCATTAATGGCCTGCCGTTCCAGCCTAATAGTGGCCCATATGAGATCCGGCCCGTTAAAAGCCTACCACGTTCTTGGCCAAATTACGGCCCAGATCAGGTCCGGCCCTTTAAGAGGCTATGGGCTCAATTATGGCCCATATCAGATTCGGCCCGCCAACTGGACACTATGCTTTTGGGCCCACTTGCTAAAGGCCCACTTAGTAATTCGGCCTGATATTAATTTCGGGCTGTTAAATGCCCGTCATATAGTTGGGCCTAACTACGGCCGGTTTGCATCCGCCCGCTTTCGCAACCGATATCCCATTGGGCCAAACAAGGACCGAGAAAATTTTGGCTCGTTAAAGCCCGTGATTTGATTCCCACAATCATGGGTCGGCGTTCATTTCTGGGTCTTTGCCCGGCCGTTAGCTATTAAGCACGCGTTTGGGCCCAACCTACATCGTGATTTCATGACGCCCCGATTATGTACCGTAATTTTACGGTTTGGCTGGTTTACTGCAAAGACAGGATATATATACAGTAAAATAACTGCAGCATCGTGAATAAGAAAAAACCTAGACTATACAATAAAGAAATTACAGCATATTACATCCACTGGGCATCAAAGTTCGCCACTATGATAATAAAGCACAAGGCATGACAGATTACATACTTTGGGCATCAAAGATCGCCACCAAAGGTGCAAATAAACATCTTGACAAAAATAATATACAAAACCGACAAAGACTTCAATAGAGTTCAAGAAAGGTTAGCCCTCTTTGCCGGGAGCTGCACAAGCAAGCAGGTGAGCAAGATGATGAGACTGCGCTTGTTCAACACTTAAATCTTCCTCACTCTGAAAGATAAGCAAGCAGACAGATGACGGGTTTTGCACACAAAAGTATCAGTGCTGACAATTCATCACATTTCTTCTTGATTTAATAAAGTGACACAGCTTTAAAATTGCATTAAAACAATATGGTGTTGTTCAGTCAAGACATCACAGGAAATGACATTGTGAAGGAGTTGGCAGCTTCACGACACCAATCGGATTACGGATCAAGAACTCATAAGTATCAATGGTTAGTGTGTCATCAATTTATCCCATTTCAGATTGGCAAATAAAGAGGCCAGTTTAAATAATACTCCCTCCGTCCGGAATTACTTGTCATCAAAATGGATGTGTCTAGAACTAAAATACATCTAGATACATCCATTTCAATGATAAGTATTATCGGACGGAGGGAGTAGTAGAATGATATGACATTATTCATAGTTAAGACATTGCAGAATATGACATTGTGCTGTAGTGGGTAGGTTCACCACACCACTGGATTACGAATGAAGAACAGAAGCATACATGCAAAGGCAAAAGAAGATCACTTGCTCAGTATAGTTTAATTTACATGGTATGAATAAGGAACTTGGTTGTACAACTGAAAACTTAAATTGAGAAAGGACAAACTTTTGTTTATGAACTACATAATAAACTTTAAACATGCAATTTGACGCAAACACCAAAAATAAACTGTTGCAGTCATGCCTAACCAAATATATACAACAAAGTTTGAAGGCTTGAGATGGACAAACTTACATTATTGGTGAAGACAGGCTCTATAAAGGCCTTGTCCATGCTGATGGGGGCAATTCAAGAAGTTTACCACAGAATCTTCTTCATAAGCATTGCCTTTATTCTACATTTTGTTAAGAGTAAATATAGATGTGATAATATACAAAAAAATGGAGAATATTTAAGATAAGATGAAGAGTGATGCTACATAACCAAGTAGCTATAAATGTAAGTGCAGTGTCTGAGCAAAAGGTACAGCCAAGAGCAATGCGCAGCTAAACTTCTTCATTACCAACCTTATGGTAAGAGTAAATATAGATTTGATGTGTAGAAAATGGAGGGCAAAGGAAAATAAGCTGCAGAGTGATGGTACATGAACAACTACCTGTCATTATAAGTTACCTTTGGTAAAGGACAACATGTACTTACAAGAACAATGCAGAGCTAAAAAAACATTGGCATTGGATATATTCTACACTAATGCAAACATTCATACAGATCGGATAATTTGAGCGAACAATTGATAAGCAAGCTATCATGCATCTTGTTGTCACATAATGAACCAGGTCTGTATGCAAGTACAAAGGATACTGACAACAGGTACTAACAAGAGCAAAGCGTTGGGCAGCATATTTGCGATATCCTGTCGTTCTTTTTCAAACCGGAATTATTCTTCGAGCAGATTTACTGCAAAAAAGATCCGTAAGGCACATGCGGAAAAGTAGAAGTTCAAATTGTCATGTGTTTTCATAGACAGTACCTCATCCACAGGAACGAGACCGATTGCATAACAAGGTTTTTCCATTCAATGTCTTCTAAATTTAGCATGTGAGACTTCACCGGAAATTCATTTATAGACTTGCCACCAAAGTGTGATTTCCTCGGGTAACACCGACATCTGCTGCAATGCTTCCTTGAAAAGCACAAGCAAGCTTTGCTCGTCATGACTTTCAGATTAACCTCGCCTTAGTTACAACAATGTAATGTAAATCATTGATGTGTTCAATCTAAGTAAAACAGTGAAAATAATAACCATGAATAATATCACTTACACGTAAGTTGGACGAGAAGATGTGAAAATGGTGTTTGTCTTCACAATAATCTTCCCATGATGGGAATATATGCACGTAGTCCCTAACAACATTGAGAGCATTGTCTTTAAACTGGGAATAAATGGAATGGGATTCCAATCTGCAGGAATTGGCCGCCTCTGCAGCTTGGGATAGGTCTTCGACGGTGGACTTGCGTACTTTTTTGCTGGGTGGGATTTTCTGTGGTACAGCTGGTGCTATGGCAAATGAAATCGGTATACCTTTTCTGGAGTGCAGGTCCTGTGTGGTGGGAGCTAGTGGTGTGGCCAGTGAAGTATGGAGTGCAGTCTGTGGAGTCGGGTCCTCGTTTTACATCCTTTGGTTGTACAACCAATATAAGTGGGTGTCTTGTCTGATTTCTCCAAGCACCACCACGCTTTTTCAAGGACTTTGCTGGTGCTCCTTCGTGTTCGCAATCACCCTCTTCCTTTTGATGTCTGATGCACACGAACATCATTTGAGTGGAAAAACATGGTATGATGACGGATGGAATATGTATTGATAATGGATGGGCATGGCATCTCGACATATATGATGAGTAAACTAAGAAGATGGCGGTGCAACAAAGTAGAAGAAATGCAAGACAACATATGCAAGATAACCGCAATCAATAAAACATTGCCAAATTAGAACAGAGCACCTTGATGGGTGAACAGGACAGACCATCCGCCTTTGACTCCTCGAGGTTAGAATAGTCATTAGGATCATATTCGAACAAGAGTCAACAGGTGGGGAGCGATGAGTTTCATTGCATCAGAATGGCACTCAATGCCTTGGTGCCAATTTTGTAAGTCGCTGCGTTGTTTAGCTTCAAGAGTGGACTGCTGCTAGTGTGACACAACGCAGCTACTGCAGATCATAGTGTAGATATAACAGGAAAACCTTAAGCATCAGAGTAAAATCAGCAAAGTGGAACTTGCTTTGGAATATATGTGCTAGTATTGCAGACGGCTAGAAAGGCTTCGGATACCAGCTTCTTCAAGTGAAGGTGTGGTACAATTAATATCAGTGTAACTCTCAAAGGCGACACAGCTCCGCGCATTTCCTTGCTATTCTTATAGGATTCAAGTGGGCAGGCCACTACAAATCCTATTCCTATGTTTACAAGATCCTACGAATCAAAGAGGCTCAAAGTGTCCATCACAACCGGATCGTATAGACCTCTAATCGCAAATGTCCCTGCTCATCTTCAAGACAAGGAACATATCAGTACTATTAGTATACTCTCCTCCGTTCCAAAATATAAGTCTTGGTAGAGATTTCCACTATGGATCACATACAGATGTATCCAGATACATTTTAGAGTGTAGATTCACTCATTTTGCTCCATATGTAGTCCATGGTGGAATCTATACAAAGACTTGTATTTAGGAACAGAGAGAGTATATATTAAAGAAGAACGGAAGAGGAACATGGTAAAGAAGAGCAAGCAGATTTTGGATAATAAAATGTTGGTTGCGCAGTGCCCACACATGATGAACCAGAGCGCATTAAGAATGCAACTCCCCGCTGTCTCTCGACCATTTCAGGCTGTTGGATGAAGATCCTACGTCTCCTAACCCTTCTTCTTCCTCGCCTCTCGATTCTTCCCATACAGTATCATCAAGACGGGCCGGGCCGGACCACCGCCCCACCGCCTGTGTTCCTCCGGGCCACCCCCACTTCTACCCGCTTCCCGAAGTTTTCTTTCGCTCAACGAGGTCGACAACCACCCGAGCCCCTTGGATCGCACCGTGACTCAAAAATCGACCGACCCAATTTTGAAATTTAGTCTACTTTGATTTAACTAGTGTGGAATATAAAAGGGAAAACCATAAGCATTGGCGAGTATAGTGTTGAGCGTGCCATGGCGGATCTGAAGGTGCAAACCGGACAAAGGCAACTTCGCAACCAAGACAAGAAATCAGAGTAAAGCAAAGTGGCGATCTATTTTCTTCTTGCTGCGATAAATAAGTTGAGCAGACATTTAAAGAGTACCGCCTGCAGTGCGGCGCCTTGTACGCATCTGCTGAGAATTTGACGGTGCTGCGATAGCGATGGTATGGCGTGGAAGCAGATCTAGGAGGGTAGACGATGGCGGCAAGTGGGCGGTGGGCGACGGTCGTAGGAGCAGCCGCGGCAAGGTGGACGACGGCGGGATGAAGCGAGAGGAAGGGATGCAAGGATCCCGGTCCAAGGCGTGGATGAGAGAGGTCGATCTCTTGTAATGGACGGGCGGCGCTGGGTATCAGGCCCGGCATGGTGGAGGAGGACGGCGGTGGATGGGGTGGCGACGGCTGACAGACGGAGGAGGGTGGGGTGGAGAGGGTGTTTTCGCGCCCACGGAGTACGAACAGGGAAAAGGGAGGTAGAGAGGAAGGGGGGAACCATGTATTCAGGGCGCGCTTGTCTCAAATGCGAGGAAATTTACAAACTTAGCCCTTGTTTCAAATTTATACTACATCACAACAACATTAGTCGGTTGGGGATAGGACGGTAATCTCGCATACACCGAATATTTGCCGACGAGAGTTTGTTTTTGGCGCCCACCGTGTATGAATCTGAATCGGGAGGAGTCGATTTGCCGTAGGGCACATTGTGCTTTGGCGCCCACCGTATGAATCCGGGTGAGAGGCGGTTATGTCACGCTTGGGTGAAATTACAAACCTACCCCTACTCGAAACCTATAGAAATCCAGCAGATAGGCTTTATGGCGTAAGGTGGATAGGCAGTAGTGATTTCCATCTCGCATGATTTTGGTTTCGGTGATTATCGCGACTTTCCCCGCTTTGTTCAAATTTTGCAGACTACACGCCATCGTGCCAACTCAATTCGAATCCCGTTTGTATTCTTATTTTTTTCGGGCGGGATCCATTTTCAATTGGAATTACATTCTATATACATAATTTTTTTATATATACTTTCAAAAGCACAACAAAGAATTCTGCTCCTTTATATGTATAATATGATTTACAAATACAACGATCTCGAAATCTTAAGGTTGAATTCAGAATAATTTAACCAAATTATGTTCTACTAAAATGTATGGATCATTAATACCTACATATTAAATAACATAGATGTGCGTGAATTCATATGAGTGTGCATGTTTGATAGATCAATTTTGGTTCCAGTATGGATTAAATGTATCATAATCTCGAATTCAAATATTTGAATCCCTTTTTTGTTCACTCCTTTCACGCCCATCTCTCTCGCATGCATGCTCCTTCAGGTAGCTATCACTCTCTTTTCTCCAGCTCACCCAAGACGCTCACTTCATGTTTCTCCTATCCTCGCAAACATGGTCTCTCGACGTCTCCCTTGAGAAGTGTCACACTCTCCCTATCATTATACATTACACGGTTTTCATTGTCTCTCACGTCACAGCTGTTCTCTGGTATCACTCGGTACCTAAGCTTTCTCTTTCACCGCCACACACACAGTCTCCACTCGTCTTTCACTTTGTCTTTCTCTCTATGGGATTCTCTTACACACCCTATATGTCTCTACATATGACTCATACCACTAAAATTACTCTCTCTCTCTCTCCTATAGACACAACATTTGTTGCGGTCTCCTTTTAAATCTCCATCCTGCCGACATTATTCATTTGTTTACGATCGTATAACCCCGACTACCGCCTCCTCTCTCTCTCTCTCTCACAGACACACACACACAACTCCTGCTTCCTCCCTTCCCGACCACCGCCTCTCTCTCACACACAAACTTCTCGCTTCCTTTTGACTCGTATTTCTCTCACAAACATTTATCGACTAGCTAGCCTCTAGATAGGTTTATACACCCGACACCTCGTGCTTCCACAATCGCATACATGTCTCTCTCTCCGCCTCCTTGTATCTATGTAGCTTTTTCTTCCCTTCTTGGGACATGCCCTCTCGATAATGCACACACACACTATCGCCTCATTTTAAGCTGATACCTATCGCACACACACTACTTGTGTCTTCGTCACACATGCACTCCGTCCTCCTCCACTCTCCCTCTCTCTCACACACACATGGGATTTTTGCAACAACTAGCAAGATGCCCATGCGTTGCACGAAACATCAAGATGCATTTGTATGAGTAGTTTATCTTGTGGGGGAAAAGGATGAACGAGGGAAGGCCTTATTTGCAAATGTGGAGAGGGGTGTGGGTATCTTTTTGCAAAATTGCCATAGTTTCCTTCCTATCCGTCAGATATAGATCGGACGACCTATATTGTAGGATGGCTGGCACACGATCATCACCGACAATGCTTTTTATAAGAGTAGGGATAAAAATAGAGTTGGTGATGATGGTGGGCCTGCCATCCTGCAATGTAGGTCGTCCGATTTATATCTCGACAAATAGGAAGGAAGAAAATATGGCAATTTACTCGCACTCTTCACCACATTTGCAGATAAGGCCTTCCCTCGTTCATCCTTTTCTCTCCCACAAGATCTTGATGTTCTGGGTAACGACGGCATCTTGCTAGTAAGAGTAGAAATTAGACATATACCACTTCTTGAATCTTCAAAACCAACAACATTCCTCCCTTATCTCATCAAAACCGCCAAAGGAATATATTTTGAGTGAAACATAACATATTTTTAGTGATATACGTATTTCAAAACTAGACTTTTTTTTCTATCAAATCGGTGAATATGCATTAATCTACTTTGATCGTGTGGCAACGCATTGGCACATTGCTAGTAGTTATTATAATTTTTTGGACACCAGACAAACGGTGGAGTACATATACGAAGAGAAGAGGCGCACGCACGTAGTCGGCCTCTCGTTTTCTCGCACACATGAGTGTTACGTAAAGGCGATGTTAACAAATAAACCCTAAAACCTTAGGTGCACGATTGCTGCATTCGCGGGTACCAGGTATGTGGTGGAGCACCTTTGTAGGAGTTGATGGTCGGGACCACAGTGAACGACTTGGATAGCAGTGGCTCACCGGTTACGATCGAGTAGCCACGTTTAAAATATCGCTTTTTTAAGCGGGGTTAAGAGTTCCGATTTTCAATGGCACGTTATAAGTAGTAAGTAGTTTTAGAACGATTGGTATGGAGCGAAAATGGAATTCATAGTACTACGTACCTCCTTGGCGTATGGTTGTATGGGTTTATGTTGCGAGATGTTGAACCTGGTAGTTCTAGGGCAAATACTATGGTTTAGATTTAGATGCTGGTTTTCAGTAATCGGAAGGGGAAACACTTCTTTGATTAAAAAAACTACTACCTCCATTCTAGTTTACTAGTCCCCATCGTACTTTGGGTCAAAGTTTGTCCACGAATTTTACTTGTAAAATGTGAATGGAAAACGAGATTTTGTTATACCCAAACAAAAAGGACTGGAGGGAGTGATTGCTCTGACACGCGACGCGACCTCTCATAGCGCAGGCATTGAACTGCAGGCCGGGCCGAAGAGGGCCGCACTCTCGGCCGCAGCCCGGCTAAGCACGCCTCCTCGCCGCTTGCAACCAGCTTAAGACCGCCCCGCCTGCCTTCATTGAATCATGGCGTGTAATGCGACCACGTCCTTCCATGAGCCGGCGAGGCATTTTAGAACAGAAAAATGACTAAAATATAATTAATTTACGCATGGTCTTGACTTGTTGTGCTCGTGACCGGTAGCAGGAACTAGTATAGTTTTTTCTTTATTTATAACTCTCCTCACATTTTTTTTGGCTTTGAAGTGAATCATGGTTGTGGACATTATTTATGAATGTGCAGATATCTGTGAACATGAGTTTGATGTGGAAGTTGAACTTGGAATGTCGGGCTTGGCGTGAACTATACCATGTCCAATGCTTCATTCGTTATTGTTTGGAAAGTAATTGCTGTTATTACATGACCCGAAAAAAACTTTTTGTGCCACATCAAGAGATGCACAGACATCACAACAGTATCTTGATTGGATAAACATTTGAACCTAGCTATTATGAAGGAAATTTTGTATTGACAACAGTTATAGATAGCGAGGAGGCGCCCTAGCCCGTTATTGCCTCTCGCTAGCTTATTTATGGCTTCTTCCATCTCTTCTTTGGCTTGGGTGAAGAGAGCATCTGATTGCTCTTTTCGCTTCTTCAGAACTCAGCTACATTCTCAAGGGCTCTTTGCATGCTTTCTTTCAGCCTTTACTAATGCCACGAGGACACGAACAAATTGACGACTCCACCTGGCTTGTGTGTAATCCAGCATCATCTGGGAATTTGCACCTTGTGTCTAATCAAAAATCATTAGGAACTGGAACCTTGTGTGTAATCCAGCCTCATTTTGGAAACATGATCTCAAGTTTGACCATACTTCCCTCCTCGCAGGAACTGCATCCTGACATGAAGTTACTTCTTTTTTAGATCAATACTCAGAGCAACCTAGATCCATTTAGTAGAAGCGATAAATGTAACTCGAGAAGTGAATTCAAAAGGAAAAGAAATATAAAACAGACTACAAGGTGAGAACACCCACTTCCTACATCAAGGTAAAAACGAAAGCATTAGGACGATTAAGACTCTTCTTATTACACATCGAAGAACACCACGCTTAAGAGAAACAGAAACTACAACATATACACATCGAAGAACACAAGGCTAAACAAAACTAATTGAAAGGGTGTTACTTACCAAAGCTCGTTTTACAGGTTCGGTGCAGCTCCTCTTTAACTTGCCACGCTCCTTGAAGATGTCCCGAGTATCCCGTGTTTGGTCTTCATTGCTCCTCTGCATGTTCACGCTCGTGGTTTTAAAATCTCAACATGGCAAGAAAAATACTACTAGTAATACTCGCGCATCTTGTGGGTAACATTAAAGCACTCGTCTGCCATGTTAGAGCATCTCCAACAGAATCGCCACACGCGGCACTTCATAAAAGCGTCTACCAATCGAGGAGAAGAACGATGGTCGCGGCGGCCTCTGTGAGTCATGGTCGGCAACGGCAGTCTATAACCAATTACTTTTACGGGAACAATAGCACCCAGGAAAATTGAAGGGTAGGTATGAACAAAATTGGAACTGCACATGTACTGCTAAGTGATTCAATACACACATTACCAATCGAGGAGGAGAACGATGGTCGCGGCGGCCTCTGTGAGTCATGGTCGGCAACGGGAGTTAGTTCATTGTCCACGACGGTGGTACTTCTGCGCTTGGCGTCGGCTTCCGGGAAGCAGATCCGAGACCGTGGAAGACGATGCCGGGGAAGAGGCTCCGTCTACGACGACGATGGTGGACCGGCTCCAGTGCGGCGTACGAGGTCGTCGATGAGGCAGATGCGCTGCGGTGGACGAGTGCGCCGATGTAAAGGGGAGGAGCACGAAGGCTGCGGTGTAAATGGAGAAGTCTATTTTGCGATGGGGATAGAAAATGGGGAGTATTCAGGTGTACAACTCTGGGTGCAGCGGTGGGGTTGGCTGGGTAGGGTGAACTCGGGTTACGAAAACAGCCCCCTACCAAGCGTCGTCCGTAGGCATGTTCGAAGGCTATGATGTTAACTTCCCATTGCTCAAATCAGGGTCATGGAGAGTTTCCGCCGACCTCAAAATTTTGTGACACTTTGGACTCCCGTGTGGCGTGTTGAGTGATTCGGCTAAGCAACTAGCGAGTAGTAGTAGTAAACTCTGCATATTAGGTTTGACCGAAGTCAAACTTCCTAAAGTTTGACCAAGTTTATATAAAAATATGAACATTTACCATAACAAATATGTATGATGTGAAAGTACATTCAATAATGAATCTAATGGTATTTATTTGTTATTGTATATGTTAATATTTTTGTTATAAGCTTTACGAGAGTTTACAAAACTTGACTTTGACCAATGCTAACACAGCGGACTTAAATAAAAACGGAGGAGTACACATTTGTTTTCTTAGTTTGTAGTGAACTAATCATTTGTTGAAATTGTGAAATAAATATATTAGGCTATTGACTTGAATGTGATGGTCTATACAATTCAATAGTTACAATCATTGTCGAATCCCAAGATGTATACAAGGTCTATAGTACTTCACAACATGCTCAAACTCACATAATCCCGTCAAATGAGAATCTAAATGCATTTCATAGTTATTACTTTGTAGGATGCAACAAAAACAACCAAAACTCTACATCAGCCATTATAGAAGCAACATTTTGACATATCCCAATGTGTGAATGAAGCGTGCGCAGAGAGAGAGCTTTTGAAGATGAAGTAGATAGGGATGGATAGATTGTCTGTATGTGGTCGAGAGAGTTTGAGACAAACCTAACGAGACAGAGAGAGAGAGAGAGAGAGAGAGAGAGAAAGAGAAAGAGAGAGGAAGAAGTTAGGTCTGTGAGAAAGATGGAGACATGTAATATACGTGAGATGCGTGTGCATCCGGATTCTGTACACATGGAAGGAGAAGAGACAACATTGTTTGATGAGAGAGCTGGAAAAACATGGACGAGAGGGGAAGGATCTCATGGGTTGAGGGATTGACAATTTTGTGCGGGGGACAGAGGGATTGGTAATTTTCTGCAAGAGAGAGAGGGTGGGGGAGGAGTGGATCGGCCTCATCACATCACCTGCTTCCAAATGACCCGCATTCTCTAAAGGCGGTGTGGTCGCCGTCTTGATCTGCTCGATGCCCTCTTTGAAGATTGAGGTGTTGTGCATGTTGGGTTGCAAAGAAGCACACGCGAGAGTGGTCACCGTATAACCTTGGATGGGGATGAATTGTCTGCTTGGGGGAGTGTGTGTGTGTGTGTGTGTGTGTGTGTGTGTTGTGCTGCGCGCGCGCGCGCGTGTGTGTGTGTCAAATATTGAGCGAAAACAAACCTAAGGAGAGAAATGGGTATTCACGAAGAGATTGTGCGGGCCTTGAGGTGGGCAGGGGCCGAGTGAGGGTGTCAAAATGTGCGCGTTGATGCATGTGTTGCATGCGATCGTGCGAGGGACGGACGAATCGAGAGAGTTGGTTGTTGTGTTACGGATGCTCCTCTCTCTCTCTCTCTGTCTCTCTCTGTGTCTCTCTCTATCTCTCTCTCTCTCTCTCTCACACACACACACACACAAGTAAACTTGAAGACCGTTCCCTCATGTATACACAACGTATCGGAATCTCGCTATGTCTCAGTCATGCATGATCATTTGCACATTCACACCTCTCTATGTCTGTATGACACGCACACCGTCTCCACATTGGCCTTGCGCCACAATACACATACGGACACATACACACGTTGTCTCTCAGTCACACAGACACAAAATAAGTATTAAAAAAACTAGGGCGCACCTAAAACGTCCAAATCCAAATAAACACAAACTGGAGCTAAATTCAAATATATGGAAATATTGCAGCGTCTAGAACTTTCCCAGGGAAAAAAGATGAGTAATATTCAAGGATTGTTTTCACACACACAAAAAGGTTCGGTGGATGTCCTTCGAGCGCTACACGGTGACGCACCGTTCGATCGACCGCTTGACGGTCATGTTCACGCTGCTTGCACGAGATTCCATATCGTGGCTGTGGTACTAACTTCAAAAAAAGCGCTGCCTAAGTCTAATGTTTACGTGTACTAGTACGGTTTTCTTTTTAAGTTTGACCAACCTTATATAAAACTAAAGTAAGCTCCCATACGCGCACTCATCAATATGCCGCCACCGCCGTTCGCGCATGCCGGCGCCGCCTGCTCCGACGACAATTTCGCCCATCACCGCCGTGTCGCCGTCCGTCACTGTGCCATGAAGCGAAGGCTCGCCCGCTCACGTCGTCTGCGCAGTCCCTCGCCATGCCGCCGCGCTTGCCAAGCACGCAAGCAGCTGGTGGAGCCGCGTCTATACGCAGCGTACATAAAGAAGGAGGACGGCGCGTGCTCAAAGACGGCCAGCGAGGAGGAACTAGCATGTCATTGTCGTCTCCGCCCAGCGGAGGAGGCGCTTATGGTGGCTGGCCGCGGAAGCCGTCAGCAAGCGTCGAGCCCGCAAAACCCGGTGCGGACGCGGAATCTACCTTTGAGACCTTGAATGCCACATGGATCCTGCAATCTGAAGGAGCAATTTGGGTCAGTCGACTCATGTGAGCCGTTTGATGCAACATGGATGGCTAGAAGGGCTTCTTCCACCTCTTCTGCCGTCTTCTTCCTTCTCTCCGTCGAACTTCTTTCACAAATCGACTGACCCGAATTATACTACTAGTACGAATGTATTAAGTAAAGTAGGAACACGAAGATACGAGCAGTAGTACCAACTGCAAGAAGAACTATAGTAAGACATAGTACTAGTACTACTGTAGGTACTAAAGAGTTCAAATAACGAGAAAGAACATAAACATAGATTCTGCTGGGGCCTCAAGACAACACACCCTTGAAAATAAACTAAGCAACTAGTCCGGCTTGACACCGCGGTAGAAACAGCATGAGCGACGGCATCGCCACCTACTCGAGTCCGAGTCCACGTCCTCGACTTTGTCCTCGTCCCTCTTCCTCTTCCTCTTCGCCGATGCTTCTTTGCTTGAACCGGACACTAGGCTCTGCTTCTTCATCCAACCCATGTAGATATTTAAACAAAGGTAGGCATCCATTGCTGCGTACAGGATGTGATCTTCATCTATTGTCTTCGACTCCCATGCATGATGAAACTCATGATGAGGTTTTTTCAGTTTAGCGTACGAAGGATCAATCATGGCTGCTACCAGGGTCACCATTGAAGGTTGAGAGGAGGACACTAGGCTTGCCTTCTGGAGATCGAAGGGCTGGCCTGCAACGAGACCTATCCGACGCAGGACATCCCCGTCGTTCTTAAAGCCTACAGTAACGAATTTCACTCTTTTGTCCTTCAGGAAGTTCTTAAGATCCTGGCACTCAACGTCGGCATGGCATATGTGGTAGACCAAGCAAACGTCATGTACGCAAACCTAGATCATGGCGGGCTTCTTCCTCTCTTCGTCCTTTAGATCCTTCTCTCGTCCCAGGACTGTGGTGTACTCAACATCTAGCCCAGCGACCCACTCATCCGTTGAACTGTTGAACATGTGTAGGAAGCGAGCAAGCCATGCTTTGACCGTCGCGGATCCATGTGTGTAGATGATGATGAACTGATCGCCGGTGATGGCTCTAACCTGGTACTTAGCGGCGACCATGGAGATTTGGGAGGCCATGGATTTTGGAGGAGGGTTAGGAGAAGTTGAACTGTTGTACCCATAAAAACCGGGAGCGAACTAATGTGAAAGGACAGGACGACCGGGAGCGAACTGTTGTGAGGTAGAAGACGGGGCCAGTAGAGGCGTGCGAATGGCATGGGGTTGCTGGCTTGCCCGGTGGATAAACGGCTGCAAGCCCCCAAAGAGTTCTCAAGAACTATGCGGGACCCACTAGATGTCATGTCTACTAGACCCATATCGTTTGCCTGACGGTATAGCTTCGCTTGTTCGCATACGCCATGCCGTAGCGTGGATGTAACTTCACTTAATTCCGTCAACCGTCGCGCCTCCCGACCTTTCGCCTCCCTCGCTGTCGCTACTTTGAGACTTCGACCCGGCTATAAATGAGCAATTTTTTGCCTACTCCACATGCATGATACTCCTCTGGTCCTTTTACTCCCACAACCGTTTGCAAAGTGTTGGACCAAATATATACTTTTTTTAACACCACCTTATATTAATTAACCAGCCACACCAGTACACTAATTCGATACAATATTCACCACACAGGGCGGTACGTTATTTAGAAGAATACCATCTAATCTATTGTCAAAGTTATACTTAGTGATTAAGTGTGCCACCTTATTGGCCGAACGGCTAATCTTTGACAATTGAAGATTGTTGATCAACTTCGAGATGCTCAACGCTTTTATCTTCAGGTCACGCATAGCAGACATGTCATAGTCCCCCGATGCAAGAGACGCTACCACAAAAGTGCAATCAGTCTCTAAAATTACAGGATTATGAAGAGAAATACCTATGTAGAGACCGGCAATGTAAGCAAGCCCTAAGCTCCGCTTCCTCCACACTTTGACAGGCATCAATGAAATCCCACGACCAAATTTATACTAAAAATATCAATATCTACAATACTGATTATAATAAGTATAAGAACTACGTTTTATAATAAGTGTAAAAATATTGATTTGACATTGTGAATGTTGATACTCCCTCCGTCTAGGTGAGTAAGTCATCTTAGGCTGTGCACCGTGACCAAGGAGGAGGGAAAAGCGAGAGGCATTAATGTTTATTTGCTAATTAAATAGTATTGCATGCAATGAACTAACCACTGCATGTCATGTTTGATAGTCTCAGGTCATTAAAAGCATGCACACCTTCATCTCTTATTGGTTGATATGTCAAGAAACAAGAAGCGAGGTAGAAGTTAATGCACCGCGCCTACGTGTTTTGGGATTATTTGGTTTTCGTAAGATGACTTACACACCTAGCTATTAGAGTACCACTACCTCCCTTCTAGTTTAAAGGGCTCGACTCAAAAATTTCACCTACCCTTAGCAAGATAGTAGAGGCGGTGGAATAGTTTTTGAAGTCTGCAAAAGTACTCAACTAATGCTGTCGTTCTTCGCAAAAAATGTGTTTACCAATGCATGCATGAACACTAGTTACTCTAACCCCCCTCTCTTCTTTAATTCTTTGCCACATCAGCATGTTTGCTATTCCTGTGTGCATGATACCAGCTAAGATACCACCATTATGGCCAACCTTAATCATCGCATGCAATAATTTAGTGCACCTTGAAATATGAACATGTGTGGGGCGTGTATGTTTTTAATGACTTGAGACTATACCTAGCCCAGCATGCAAGATGACTTATTATGCACCCTTCCCCATACTTGTAGGAAGCCCGTTCGTCTCCAAATATTTTCCTCTCCATGTGTGGAAACAATATGCCTGCCAAACTCTCCTTCTCCCTCCAGCGGTCCCACCACTCCACCCCGTGTGAAAAAGTCTGCATGCATGACTCTCCTCCCCCAACGCTCGTCCAATCCGTTGTGACGCAACTGGACCTGCAGTTAAGTCAGTGCAGCTCAGTCCATTTCTTACGTAGGTGCGCCATTGCTCGCTATAAATACTGCGCCTCCCACGACATCGCTATCTCCTCCCCCTCACGTTCACGTTCATCGCTATCTCCTCCCCTCACGTTCACGTTCATCGCTATCTCCTCCCCCTCCCTCTCACGTCGACCACCATGGCATCGCCCCTCCCAAGCCCTATGAGCCTCTCGCTGCACCGGGTGGACGGTCACGCGTCGCCGTTCCGTTCCTCCGCCGCCACTAGTCGAGGAGGGCCGCCGGCGTTCCGCTCACTACCGCCTCATTGACGCGACGCGTTCCGTTCCTCGCCGCCACTAGTCGAGGAGGACGCGTCGGCGTTCCGCTCCTCAACGCGCCTTGACGCGTCGCCGTTCTGTTCTCGCCGCCACTAATCAGTCGAGGAGGGCGGCGTCAGCGTTCCTTTATCTCGCCAAAGACGCTCGTCGAGGACGCGTCGGCTCCCGCCAGAGGAGAACACCGCCGCCGTCGAGCCCCCCCAGCCTTGAGGAGCTTTGGAAAGAAATGGATGTCGCCTTGTGGGAGGCTTTGCCTCTAGCAGAGCGCGCCAAAATAGAGGCGGAGAAGAAGGCCGAGGAAGACAAGCGCACCACGCAACAAACTTTCTGGGAGATCTATGTCGCGTTCGAGAGAGTCAAGCAATTGGTTCTTTCGCAGAAGGCTCGTGCGAGGGCTGTGAGGGTGGCGGAGGACGCCCGTGCCGACGCTCTAAGTGCAGTCGGGCCCAAGCGCCTCATCTACGCTTGGCGGTACGTGGACCGGGTACACGCTTCCAACCAGGAGGAGTGCCTATTGGCGCCGGATCACCACACCGGTGAGATCGCGCTCGCCCGCCGGCAAGCCGTCAATCAGCACCTCGCGAGTTGCGAGGCTGAGAAGAGGCGTCCTTAATTAAGTACGTAAAAGGGAAAGTTTGGAAACGTTGTGTATTATTATGCATTTTGCAAGTACGTGCATATAGCACAAACTTTACTATATACTATCGGACTACACGTCTCTCTCGATATATGCTTGCAGACTGTGCTACTCCCTCCGTCCAGGTCAATAATTCATCTTTGGTTGTGCACGGTGACCAAGAAGGAGGGAAGACTTGTACACCTAGACGGAGGGAGTACTAGTATTACTTATGTACGTGCAAATACACGTTTTAACATTACGATGCGGTTTTTGTAAAAGTAGAAAAATAGCACTAGTCAAGCTTGTGAAACGATTCAATGCAAAAGAAATGCAAAAATGCTCATTTGATTGTTTACTTTTAGCTTCCTTCTCTGTGGTTATTTCTCTGTCGTACTTTGGACGGAGTATCTCACTGGTTGGAAAGGCATGCAAATTCCCAAACCGCTTCCTACACCTGTGTCGAATTTTTTGCCTAACAAGTTGTGTCGTGCAATTGAATTCCAACTTGAGAACTACTACTAGAAGGAGTACCAGGGCCAGTTCTTTTAGGCTTCTAGATTAGTAATCCCATAACTACTACCTCCGTCCTGGTTTATTGGTCCCCATTGTAATCTGTCTCAAATTTTGATCATAAATTTAACTAATGAAATGTTAGTGCATGTCACATGCACTACTCCATCCGTCTAGGTGAGTAAGTCATCTTAGGCTGTGCTCCGTGACCAAGGAGGAGGAGAAAACGAGAAACGTTAATGTTTATTTGCTAATTAATAGTATTGCATGCAATGAACTAACCATTGTCTATCGTGTTTGATATCTCAAGTCATTAAAAGCATGCACACTCTCTATCTCTTATTGGTTGATATGTCAAGAAACAAGAAATGAGGTAGAAGTTAATGCACCGCGCCTAAGTGTTTTGGGATTATTTGGTTTTCGTAAGATGACTAACACACCTAGATGCACCGCACCTAAGTCTTTTGAGTAACATTTTATCAATTAAATCTTTGGTCAAAATTTAGCACAAATTACAATGGTGAGGAATAAACCAGGACGGAGTAGTAGTTTAGAAGCCCAAATAAATGAGTGAGGCGCCTTATTGTTACTCTCCACTGTGACTAGTCTTGTGGGAAAAGCTGGAGAAGCCGCCAAAAGAACTGGTCCTAGGAGTAGTAGCTAGGGTTCGAGTGTGGGAGATAAACCGAAGAAAGTAAATGCAGAGAGATGAAATGCAAAAAAGACGGAGGGATGTGATGGTTGCTTGTCCGTTTATTTTACCAGGCCACTTATTACTGGGAGTGGTTGGGTTTTGTGATATGACGGCTTTACTGCCGCGCCACGAGCGGGGTGAGAGGTGAGACTCCCGTGCAGCGCCGCCCTCTACACTTGTACTACGTCGATTAAATGGTTTATTAGTCTCCCATTGAATTTGGTGAAGATTTAATCGACAAAATGTTAGTGCATGTCAACAAAAACTATATCGTTGGATTCGTATTTGAACATAGTTTGGAATGATATAATTTTAGGTGACATGCATCAGTATTTATTGTACTATATATAATGTTGGTTCAATTTTGGTCGTACTAATCTATAGTAGTAAGGTGCCCGTCGTTGCAATCGAAGAGTGAAATGCATTGATCGGGGAGTTGTTTATTTTGACAAAGGATGTGTGGGTCATCTCATGTGTAACGGGTATCTATAGGTTTCTACGGATATTATCTCATCTCTAGAGCTCACAAACATCCGGGTGAAATAGATAAAAAGGTATCTTTTACAAACAAAAGCGTTCAACTGTTCAACCTGCATCCAAAACTTGTGAAGAAATAACACTTATTGTGCTTTGCAAGAAATGATCTTTAAGAATTAGTTTTTGAGTATCGATTGTTATACATGTTGGATACAGATGACATGGCACTTTCTTATAGTCAACAGTTGGCTATACTATTAAGTAATATTAACCATGCCCTTATACACCTAGACGGAGGGATTAAATCAGGATGACTTGCAAGGGGGCAGAGGAGATGTAAGAAATGGTTCATCGTAAGTCTTTCACCGGTACTATAGTAAAAATTCATACATGGAAGATTCTAGACTAAACCATAAGCGGATACACTTTTATTCATGCGCCGATACTCCAATATAGCTATATCCTGAATGGAAGTCTCCACATGCTTTGACATCGGATTACATTGAGCGAAGACTAATGATCAACATTTTACTTGATAATGCGTATTTTTAGAAGAACAGGGAGGCTCCTCCCCGGTTCCATTATCAAATGAAACCCAAAGTGTCTTACATCAGCTCACTGAGAGGAGCAGTTCAAAGGAAGGACTGCGGCGAAAGCCACTCAAGTTTAACAACAAGCTTACAGAATCAAAAGCGGCAAAGACACGGGCCATAAGAGCCCACACACACTACATGTTTACTAAGTGCACTTGATAATGCGTATGTCCAGGTGAACCTCCTTGGAGTCCCCGTGCACCGCGTCGGCGGGTAAAGGATGG
This sequence comes from Aegilops bicornis, assembly GCA_021605145.1. NCBI lineage: Eukaryota > Viridiplantae > Streptophyta > Magnoliopsida > Poales > Poaceae > Aegilops > Aegilops bicornis. Next base: position 738,634 of record JAHIAL010000009.1, on the reverse strand, counting down.
AACGGATGCCATGGGTTTTCCAAGTCCACATTGGCGGGATAGTCCCAGCTCCCCAGAGTCCAAGTCCGTCCGATGAGGCCGGTGTCGCCGCCCATGCGACCCGGAGGGGTAGTAACAGTGACCACGCACCCGTACATCTGCCTCGTGTCGGTGTCAAGATCAACGGCATACCGACGCACATTAAAGAGACGGGCGGCGGCTTCTGCTGGCCTCGCCGGTGCCCACGATCAAGAGGAAGACGCTGCCGTCCTCCTCTGAGACTAGCAGGCGGCGGTGATCCTCCAGCGACTCCGGCATGGTGAACTGGTAGCACATGTCGTACTTGATGTTCTCCACCAAGGGCCAGCAGTGACCGCTGCACGCATCCGTGAGGTGATGCACCATGTCCGCCGAGCCACAAACGGCATCGGGCACTCATAGCAAGGTGGACGAAGGGCTCCTTGGAGGCATCAACCAGGCCGTCCATGAAACGGGAATGGCTGTAGGGACGTTCGCCATTGAATATATGAGCAAGTTACTACGAGATTTAATCCGAATAAGCACAAAATAAATCATGACGGCTATAACAGAGATGAAACTAATTATGTGGACTAGCATAGTAGTAAGATACAGAGTAGAAACATGAATTCTACCACGATTTCGAACAGGAAGGACAGAAACATACGGTGCAACAGGAGCAGCCCCGTTGGCGATGAGGTTGTCGCCCCTGGCATTGAGGAAGAGGTTGCGAGGTCGGGAAGAAGTAAATCGTCGGTGAAGTCGTGGCTGCCAGTCATGAGAGTCGCTCCCAGATTTCAACAGCGCTTGAATGGAGCGCAGGAGGGAGTGGCTGTAAGGGGCGTTCTTGACCGCCGAATGGAGCGCAGGAGTAGCACATGAAGCAGTAGATGGTATCCTTACTAGTACTCCCTAGTCTCTATCTATCTATATCTATATATATCTACTCTTATAGAAAACCGAGTTGGTGATGATGGTGTGCCTGCCATCTTGTAATGTAGACCGTCCAATCTATATCTGACGGATAGAAAACCAACTATGACAATTTTACAAAAGATACCCGCACCTCTCTCCACATTTACAGATAAGTCCTTGCCTCGTTCATCCTTATCTCCCACAACCTCGTGCTCCTCCCTATGTCTCTATCTCTACTACTCTTTTTTATAACAAATCGAATTGTGCTGCGCCGTCCGCTGCACGCCCGGCTGAACACGCCTCCTCACCTCCATCATCACCAAGCGAGTCTTTATAGGAGTAGGAGTAGAGAAAACCGAGTTGGTGATGATGGTGTGCAGTGCAATGCACGGGCATCTTGCTATTTTTTGCATATAAGTCCAAACACCACGTAGAACCACGGTCTTTGAGCACGGTTCATAGTCATTCCACGATCGGGCATTGAAGTTTGTAACTATTTTAGATTAGAATATACTACTCCTCCGGTGCTAGTAGTAGAGCGAGTCGTACTCTACTACTCTACTCTAGCAAGCTAGGGCATAGTAATCTTGTAGTAGGTCTCAGAGGGAGTACCAGTATTGTGATCACTCAAGCAAGTTGTTTGGCATCGATATGACCCTACGCTGCTGGTATGTGTCTCGTAAGTCAAGCGGCGTGTTGTAGTCATCATCACCTGTCCACTTCCCGCAGCACATATTCGCTTCTCCATCTTTGTCCGCACATAATCTCGTCCAAGCTTCCATCCCCGCTAAGGCGCCAACCCCCCTCGTCCGAAACCCAAGCACTAACAATGGCGAGAACCGAGCAGCGTCCGCCGAAAAGAGTGGGTGGAATTCGCTCCCCATAGAGGTAATCAAGCTCATTGTTTCGGTGTGTGGACAATCTCGATTACCATGCCGCTTTCGCCCGGCGTGCTTTCGTCGAGGGCTGTACTGTTTACTCAAAGTCCTCAGTCCGGAGCTTCTTAAGCCAGCTCCTTGCTTGCTGATGCCGCCTGATCTTCAGAAACGGCGTGTCACGCAGCATAACGATCGTAGGGTGGCGAGCATCAACCCCTTCACTGCGATCCGATCCCGTCACCTCGGCTACATTAACGGTATGTACTGGTCGGCATGAACACGTCTTGCATGGTGCTCGCCGACGGTCATGGCAGCTGGATGCTCGTGGAGGTCTACACCCGGCGATTGATCCCCTTCCTTCGATTAACCTTTGCACTGCTTTGGCACCGCGCCCGAATACTCGGAATCTACAAGAGCCAACATGATACCAAGTTTGATTTGCTCAAGGTTGTAATCTGCCAAGTGCCCACAAGATCTGCGAATTATAAAGATTTCAGGCTAATGCGTTCTTCAACCGCGGTCTCGCCTATCCGACAAGTCATCGCGGTAAGTGTATAAATCTGCACGTCCATCGCAGGATCATACATCCTCCATGGTTCTCTCGATGCCATTAAACACAAGGGCTTCATTTACCGTCGACTCCTTCTATGGCTGGACGTATTGCTGGCCTACTCCGATCATCGCTACAAACGGCTGTTACAGTAGTATGTTACTTTCCTATGATATCATGATGGCTTGCTTATATTCTTGTCAACATTTACTGAAAAATATTCATGCTCATAACATGTTGTTCTTAAGATTAACTAAATCAAGAGCCCTTTTTATTTGACTCAACTTGATATGATGTTGTAGGCCGCTCGGTGTCCCTAACCTTCCTAATCCCGTAACCTTTCAAAGAAAAGCGGCATGGCGATTGCGGTGGTTCTGGCTCAATGGAACAACGGCGAAAGATTGAAGATTGTTCGCACGCATGCGGACGTGTTGTTTCACGGAATACAATCACAGTCACTGCAAGGTCTTTGAGCAGGATCCCAGCTTCTCTGGGCCTTCAGGAGTTTTTGACTGGAGGCTGGTAAGTAGCCTCGGTACACACTCTCTGTTTGTCAGACTGAATTATCCGATTAACCAGGAGATAACCGACGGCAAGGATCATGATGGCAGCGCGGTTTCGTTCATCAGGCAAAACTGTGTGTACACAACGTACCATGCGTCTCTGCAAGCACTATACCCTGATATGTGCGGCCACGCTCTGCAGCCCAAAGTAGGAGAGAGGACGCAAGTATCAGACTTCAACCTGCTGGCTGGAGTTTCCCCCGTCAGGCACCCATCTGGTTCAAGCCATCAGCCAATCTCCACAGCTTAATAAATAGTAACGTCTAATTGAGCCAGTTAGTTAGATGCGTACACTTGGTGCAGTAGGATCTTTATTTAGTTATATGCATACACTTGTTCTTTTTTGGTAGCCCTTTTGTAATGATGGCTGATGTTTGGTTTGGAAAAGAGAGCTGCGTCTTCACTCTTCTGGCCTGCTTACTGCTTCTGTTGCATCCCCAGCCCTGGTTGCTGCTGCTGCTGTTTTCAATGTACAATCAGTAGTATATTTTGTCTGTTTGCTGAATAAATGTGTTGTTAGAACGACAAACACAATGTTTTGGAAGTCGTTGCACGGTTCGATCCTTTAGTGCCCCGTACCTTACGTAACTCATACTATTTTTTGTATGGAACACATTTTCCACTAGTTGATAACATGCAGCCCACTGATGAAGGCCCAATAGAGAAGCCCATAATTAACTGGAAGGGAGGCTCTCACATGAATCCGGCTCAGGTACATGCTCATGGTCCCCTAAACATAAATAAGTAAATAAATAAATAAAGCTAAATGCTCATGTACCAGTTCTTTGGGAAAATAGGTAGCCCAATATTTCTTTTTGAAGAATACCCAAGCTAGGCCTATTTGTTTTCTCCGAATTACTGGGCTGCAAATCTTTCAAGACGAGGAGGGATGCATTCCGTCCTGGCCAAAGAGTATGGTCAATGTCTGTTAAAAGTAATATCAAAAGGGGTTAAAAATTCCAAAAAATTTATAGCAAATGGGATATTAGTTTTTTTTTAATTTTGTTCTTCACTGATATCTTATACGTATTTCATTGGATTTAACATGACATAGTACTAATTTATTTTTAAATTCTTTTAGTATGGCTATTAATTTTGGATTAAGAATATTTTATTCCCAAAGAAAAAATTTGCGAATTTTCAAAATTTCCCACATATTTAGTTAATTTTTTGACCCTGGTACTGACCAGAAAATGGCCGGCAATTCTAAAAATGGAAAATCGGCTGCAATAAATTCCATATGAATTAGAAAATGAGAAAAAATTATAAAGATAATAGCAAATGGGTTGTACACACCACAGATTTCGAGGCTGACTTGTTTACGCAAGGCTTTGTCAGTAACACACGATTCTAGCAAAGAAGTGATCGTTGGATGTCCATCCAACGGCCGACGTCTTTCTTCAATCTCTAATCTTCCTGCTCCAGCGCCTAAACTAGCGCCCGTGGAACTACCTGCTCCCTCCTCTTGTGGCCCTGTGATGCCGTGCGAGCTTCCCGGCCCAGCCTACTCCTCTGCTGGCCTGGCCGCACGCAATCAACTGCCTCCTTAATACGTGAAAAAAATTCCTCCCAAAGGACATCTGGGCGCACCGTTGGGAGGTTGACCTGTGGGCCTACTACGTTGACGCTGCACGCAGGCTTGTCAACTTAGTCAACAAACGATTCTAGCAGCAGTAACCGTTGGATTTGAATCAAACGGTCCTGCTACTTCTTCAATCGCTGCTCTTCTTGCACCAACCGCCCAAACCAGCGCCGGGGAGACCGCCTGCTCCTGCCTCCAGAGGACGGTTGTGCTGCCGTTGAGGCCACCTCGCCCCCTACTCTCACCGCTAGCTGCCTGCGGCGGCAGAGCCCCACACCGCAGCCGAACGGTGAACCTCGTACTCCTCTCCGCGTGGGCATCAATCGTCGCGTTTTCCCGGCTCGCGTCGCCCCTTCCTAGGCTCGCCGTCGTCCACCGCCTTGGTGCTCTCGGCGCGGCGTGGTCAATGTGGTCAACGACATTCCATCGGAAGAGTACTGTACATGGAGAGGCTGACAGCTGGGTCCACGGCCACAGCTCAATTTTTTGTGATTTGCCAAGTAAGTCGCTTTGTAAGGCCTGTTGGGCTGCAAATCTTTCAAGACGAGGAGAGCTTTCATTCGGCTGGCCGAGAAAATGGCCCATCAGTAATGAGAAATGGGCTGTACATATTTAAAACACATCAAACCGGCAATTAGTTTCAAATATCTTTTTTTCATTTCAAGATTTTAAATTACATTAATTTTTATGCATGGAGAATTTGTTGGATTTTATATTGATATACATTTGTTTTTAAAATCAGTTTGAATGTGAGTCAAAATTTTGGGATTAAAAACAGTTCGGACCGCACAGAAATATGCAAATATAATTTTTTAACCGTGGCCACAATATGGGCTGTAATGCTAACAAAAAGAATATAGGCTCCAAAAAAAACCTTAAGAATTAGCAAATGGGCTGTAAATTATTAGAAATAATGGCAGATGGGCTGTATGCTGTTTTCCACAGATTTGAGGCTTTCCTAAAAAAAAGGTTGACACACAAGCAGTGACTGTTGGATGTCCATCCAACGGCCGTCGTGCTTCTTCAATCTCTGCTCTTCCTGCTCCAGCCGCTCAAACAAGCGCCGGCGGGACTGCCTGCTCCCTCCTCCCCGCGGCCGGCTGTGCTGCCGCGCAGGCCTCACCGCCCCACCGTACTCCCATCGCTGGCCTAGCCATCCCTCTACTCACCCACACCTGCTGTTATTCTCCGGCGACGGCAGACGAACCAGTAAACCCTCAGATAGGTCGTACTCCTCCGCGTGAAACAAGCTGCCGAGTCTTCCTGCCTCCGTGTCGTCCCCTTCCTAGGCTCGCCGTCGCCCACCGCCGTGGTGCTCTTGGCGTGGCGTGATCAATGTGGTCAACGACCGACTTCCATCGAGAAAAGTCTTGTCGTGGGCCCGGCTGACAGCTGGGTCGACAGCCGCAGCAAGGAAGTGCCTCCTTATTACGCCGCAAAATAATTATTCCTCCACCCGACAGCGGAGACCCACCGGACGGGCCACCGTATTTCACGAAAAAAACATTTCCCCCCTGACTGCTGGGACCCATCAGCTACACCTTCGCACGCAAGGAAGTGTGTCCGGGCAAAAAAAAACGATTCGCCCCCCTGACTGCTGGGACCAACCAGCTACATCTTCGCACGCAAGGAAGTGCGTCCGGGCAAAAAAAACGATTCGCCCCCCTGACTGCTGGGACCCACCAGCTACATCTTCGCACACAAGGAAGTGCTGGCGATACCGACCCACCTGGTCGAAGCGTCGTGGCGTTGTCATTCTGGTCGCTAACGATATGCGTACATACTGGTCGATGTAGAGGCGCCGCACGTGTCGTAGTAGAGACGCCGACGTAGCATGTACACACATTACAGCGGCGAGTGTGCAAGAAAGAAAAATCTGACCATGTACGTACATACGGCAGGGTCTCAACGCCTATCGCGCATACGTACATGGCTGGGTCGGAACGAAAAAACAGCGTCGATAAATGCGTGTTCATGGGGAGCCAACCGGCTGGGTCGGAACGGAATCGGTGGTCGTGTTCATCGGGAGGGTTTGGACGGAACAGGCAATGAAAACGAGGCCTGGCGTACCGCACAACGGAGGAAACGGCCTTGTGTTCGACCGGCCATGTTCAAAACGGGATCCTGTTGATCGGTAGGGGCCTCGCGTACTGCAAAACAGAGGAAACGGACCTCCTACGGTCGAAACGGGTCATGTTGATCGGGAGGGTGTGGACGCATCGCCAAACGGAGAAACGGACCTCCCTACGGTGAAACGGGGTCCTGTTGATTGGGAGGGTGTGGCGCATCGCAAAAAGCGGACTTAAACGGACTTGTGTTGGAGCGCTACGGTCGAAGCAGGGGTCCTATTAATCGGGGAGGGTGTGGCGATCGCAAAACGGGCTCCACGGGATACTGTTCATCTCCACCGTTGACCTCCTCCAGCCTCCACGGGCTACCGTCGACCTCCTCCAGCCTCCACGGGCTCCTGTTCATCCAGCCCTCCACCATCTACTGTTCATACAGCCCTCCACACCACGGGGTCCTGTTCAGCCACCCCTCCACGGCCACCCCTCCACCGCTTCACCGCTCATCCAGCCCTCCACACCACGGGTCCTGTTCATCCAGAGGCAACGCCACCGGGCCATCGCTCATCCAACCCCCCACCCGCGCAACGCTCATCGTTCATCCAATCGATCGGCTTCGATTAGTAGCGAGCGGCGAATCGCTTCCATCGGGTTCGATCAGCCATCGATCGATCGCCCGGGTTCAAGAACGCGTAGCCTGCGAAGGCAATCGCCGGGTTCGATTCAGTTAGAGCCCAACGCCTCGCTCGGGTTCAGTTAGAGCCAACGCCTCGCACGTGTATGAGAGAAACACGCATCGCTCGGCCCCCGACCTCCCACCGTAACCGGCAACTCCCCGAAATTTTCCTCCCCCTCGCTTCTACCACGGTTTTCTCCGTCATGGACGACCCAAATAATGTCATGCAGCTGCGTCTCTAGCCGCCTGTGACGAAAAGCCCATTTTCTGTCATGATTTTTTGTCATAGAAGTAGGAGCCCACCACATCGATGATGATACCGGTTTTGTCACAATTATCGTCATAGAAGTGTCATATGTATGACAGAAAAAAAATTCGTTCGGCCCAAAATGTCACGGATGTGTCTTTTTTTTGTAGTGTCAAGAAGTAGCAGGGATGCTAATTGATTTCAGGAAATTAAATAAAGCTACTAGAAAAGATTATTACGCCTTGCCTTTTACTGATCAAATGTTAGAAAAATTATCTAAGCATACACACTTTTGATTTCTTGATGGTTATTTTATTTTTTCACAAATACCTGTATCACAAGAAGATCAAGAGAAAACTACCTTTACTTGTTGTCGCGGCTTTGTCACGGCAGATGTCCTAGTGTGACGACTTTGTCGTGAGGCCAACACATCTATGTGGTAGCTTGAGAGGGTTTGAGCGGAATCGAGAGACGCAACACAAGACAAGGATTTAGATAGCTTCGGGCCCCGGGAAACATCATCCGGTAATAGCCCTACAAGCTGTTTGTGGCTAGGTCTCATTATGATCATGAGGGAGTTGTCGGTAAGTCGGCTCTTCGTGTCTAACCCTAGAGATTATTTTTTCTTGCTTGTCCCTCTTTGGGGTGCCCTGCCCCTCCTTATATAAGTCGAAGTGGCGGGTTACATGACTAGTCCTAGCAGGATTAGGATTACTCAATTACAAGTGGAGTCCTAGTCTTGCTTCCTTTGTAAGGGAATATTCCTTACGCTTTCCTCTTAAGCCGGCCCACCAGAGTATAAACCGGCCTGCTTGGCCTTGGGCCTTGTCGTCCGTTTGATCCGCCCGCTGGGTCTCCAGTGAGTCACAATGTCCAGTCGGGTTACATGTAAACCGCCATATCCGGGCGGATCCCTAGTGAGTCGCCTAGATCCAGCCGGGTCTCTGGTGAGTCGCCAAGTCCGGCCGGGTCATAATTCTGGCCGGGTCATACCGCGGGGTATATCCCCGACATTAGTCCCCAAGTTTAGCTTGGATTTATCCATGGTAAACTTATGCTGCAAAATAAACACAAGAACAAAATTGACAGGCTGTGCTCCGGGTTAAGAATTCTTGTAAACTGGCACCTGATCATCCTTAAGTCCTTGTCATTTCCTCCTTCTAGAAAATCCGGGTTAATAAGCCAGCTTCATACTCAAATCGCTGATGTTGGTTTCTCACAGAAAAATATTGTGAAGAATAATCCACTTGAGTCGGTTTCCAAGGCGTCGGCTTAAAAAAATTTGGTCTACAAATACTCATCTGATATTCAGCTAGCTTGAAGATGTAAAACTTGCCGGTTTATCATTACCAAAATTGTCGGGTTATAAAGCAGACGATGCCGGATCATAATTGTTGTTGACACCGGGTCATGTAATTGATCTTCCTGATTTGCTCAAAACTGATAATTTGAGGACGTTCCTCCTTTATATGCATAATACCTGTAGCCCCCAAGTCTTAAGAGGAGAACATAGTGGTAGCTTAAGACTTGCTCCAATATAAGTGTTGCAATCTTGAAGAAATCCAGGTTGTTCATCTGAATCATTAGTCATAAACTGAATATTCCACACATGTAGCCCCCAAGTGCCGGGTTGTCATGCTTGCAGCAACCTGGGACTTGTAATTGCCTTATGCTCATAAAAACTTCAACCAGTGTAGCCCCCAAGGGCCGGGTCATTATGCAATAATGAGCAGGGACTTTATAAATATGATCATGTAGACTTGAACAACAACGCGTAGCCCCCAAGGGCCGGCTCAGTAAGATATTACTGAGCTGGGACTTTGTATATGATTCATTGATAATAACATCATATGATTTAATCTCCACCATGGGGCTTGAATCCACGTCCACAAGGTTAAGAGCTTTGTACTCTACCAACTGAGTAGTGGATCTTTCAATATAATGGATTAAGGCTTGTGTACCTTGAATTTTCGACAGGAGCAATTGGTAGCCCCCAAGGGCGGCTCATTTAGAATGTGATGAGTCGGGTCTTCAATAAGTTGAGAAAAAAAATGACTTTGCATTAGCCCTCAATTGACATGGTGCATGTTGGCAGTGACATGGGAATTGCATATTTGATATAATCTTAATTTGAATAATGTAGCCCCCAAGTGTCGGGTCGTAAGACTCGGGACTATTCCTTCCATTGTAGATTAAACCATATCCATTGATAAAATAATAGCCATTGCGCCAAAGCGACTTTGAATACCTTATCTGTTGACAAGTATATCCGGAGTGTAAATACCCGGGGGCTCTTGACCGATGGGGATTTAATACACCTCCATTATAACCTTTCAGAAAATCCAGAACAGATAATCATTTTGAAGCATCAATTTTAATGATGAGCTTGGACTTAAGCATTTATATCAGTCATAGTTCTGCAAATCCTGCATAGAGTTTAAACAACATATGCCCTAGCGACTTAACGTCAAAAGTCAGGGCCGGTTTAAACACAATCATGTATAAACAATATCATACCTGTGATATTGAATTGTACTGCCGGCTTATGATACCTTTGCAGTAAGGGTGATAAACCAGTCTTTAGATGCCAAAACTTCCAAATGTTTATGATTGTCATATAATGGCGACTTATCATCCAAAGTCAAGTCGGGTTAAATTTAAACCACACTTATACTAAGATCTGGACAAAAGCCTCAAGACAAGAACAAAGATTGTTTGCAAAAAACTGAAGCAAAATAGAAAGAAAAATTTGAGGCTTCTGTTCCGAATACGATCAGTAAACCGGACCAAAGGGGTTAAGCTAGGATTCGAATACGATCATGTAGCCTCCAGTGGCTTTGGCGTTGCGCCGATCAAGAGGGTACCTACCGCTATTTTCTCTTTGTTTCAAACACCACCTATGTTTGAACATCAAGCCCCAAAATGACCTTTATTGTTTTTTAACGACTCTGATTCGAATACGATCAAAGTCGGATCCAAAAGGGGTTAAGCTATGATTCGAATACGATCAAGAAGCCCCCTAGTGGGTTTGGCATTATGCCGATCAAGAGGATACCAAAAGCTATGTTCTCTTTGGTTCGAATACGACCTATGTTTGAACAGGATGCCCTCAAATGACCTTGAGACTTTTTTAACGACTCTGATTCGAATACGATCAAAGTCGGACCAAAAGGGGTTAAGCTAGATTCGAATACGATCAGCCCCCAATGGTCTTGGAAGCAGGGTACCTATGTTTGAGTTGTGCTTTGCAACAGAATCTCTTTGGTCCCTTTAATTTTTGTGAGAACTCTAACTTGCGAGAGACTAATTCTTTTTGAACCGGGAATTCATAAACCGGATATTGAGAGCTCCAAGGCTTTGTGAGAGACAAATTTACCTTGAGCCAGATTTTGAACCAGATTTGAGAGCTTCAAAGCTTTATGGGAGATGGATGTCTCTTGAACCGGATTTAAAACCAGAATCTTCATTTTGAACCGGCAATTTTCTGACGGCTTTTAAAATTTTCACCAATATGGCGGCAGCCTCCGGAACCGGGTTATCTTCCCTCAAATGATCCGGGGTCTTGAATCTCACAATGTTTACCAAGGCATGTCATCGTAGCCCCCGTGTCTTAAGACTTACTCGAGGAGTCCATTGACCCGTCCGGTGTAGGCAAGGGCCATAGTTTGATGGCCTCTTTTGTAATGATGAATTATTCTGCATAAGAAATTGCACAAACGAGAGTAATTATTCTCGAAGAAAATAAAAATGTATCAATAAAAATTGATTGGACAGCTTTCACCTGATTTGTCTGGACGAAAAATGAGCCGTATATAGCGTCCATAGATCACCTCCAGTCACTTCAACTGTGATTTAGCCACTCTCTCATAGCCGCGGTAGAGGTGGCGGCTAAAGCGCCGAACCGGGTGGCTCAAGATTGATTCTCCGGGTCATGTTGACCCACTAATTTTTTTTTCAACCCCTGACCGCTTTGACTTTTCGCCCAACCCAGCCTTTCCTTGTTTTTGTTATCCAGATGGGAAAAAACCACGGCAGCTGAATAGCAACAGCCGGCAAGGTGCAAGGTGTCCTCCAGCAGGGGCGGCTTAAAGTAAAACGCAACCGGCGGGGGCAGCTCAAGGCAGCGCCGGCGGGTCAATGGAGCAGCTCCAAGGCAGGGCGGCTCATCCGTGGCGGAGCGAGGCGGCTCAAGGAAGCCCCCGGCGAAGCGGAGAAGGAACATGGCAACTCGAGGCACGACGACGGAGGCAACCCGGAGTGGCGACTCAGCAGCGGTACAGGCCGGCCCAGAGGCTCCGGACCAAAACAGAGGTGGCGTGCAGCAGCGGCTCAATGGGGGCGCCGGCGGGTTACGGCCTCGGCGGCTTCAAACGAAGGGCAGCTCGGCGATGCGAAGGGCCGGTGCTGGTGGAACACCCGGTGAGGCGAGGTATAGGCTCTCAATGGCAGCGGCAGCTCAAAGGCGGCGATTTGCAGCACGAGTCACGGTGTCTCAGAAGCAGGTCAACTTAGGCCGTGGGGGTCGAAACTGATAGCCGGCCGGGGCGTCTCAGGACAAGGCCGCACAGGGGCGACTCGCGTCGGAGGCGAGGTGAGACCACAGCGGAGGCCGGATGGAGGAACAACGTCAAAGCGGCCGACAACTTGGCGCGCTGGCGATTCTATTACCATCCAGAATTTGTGCGTACATGCACCATCTTCCATTTGATTGACGCTTCACGTAGGGTCATGGCAGCAAGAGCTAATACTCCATGATTTGAATTGTCTAGTGGATTGACACTACTGATCCGGCTCGTAGTGGCGCCCGTGCTTGAGCTGCAACTTTTTCCTTTGCTCCTCACGAGGTGAGTTTGAATCCGGTCTGAACGATGTCTCGGGAGGAGTACTGGGCTGCAGGCGTATAGCGTTTTGGCACAGGGGACGGTGACGGCCAGCAGCAGCGGAGGGTGTTGCTCGGGGGCGAGTTGGAACAGAGGTAGAACAAGGCCACGACCGCTCGGACGCAACGCGGTGGCGAAGAAGAGGAACTCGGGCGCGGGCGGCTCTCTGAAATCGAGGCGGAGGCGCACGACAAGGCGGGGCAAGTCAACCCAAGGGCAGGCAGCAGCTCACATGAGACGGCGTTTCTCCGGCGGCGGCTTAGCAGGAGCAACTCTCGGTAATATCGAGAGGAGCGGCCGGCGGTTCAACGGTCGCGGGGCGACTTAGGCAGGCGGCGGCTCGGCCCTGTCGCGGCTGATGGGAAGCTGCTCGCGGTGCAGTCGGAGAGGCGCCGGCGAGTCGAACGACGAGGGCGCGACGGCGACGACCGGCCCAGAGGCGATTTAAGGAGGAGCGACGGGGTGGACCGTCGGCGGGGGCAGCTCGAAGGCACGGCAGCGAGGTAAACCGGTGATGGCGGTTTAGAGGTAAAGCGGCGGCGTTCTGACTTGTGAGGCAGGTCGGCGACTCGAGGAGCGAGGTCAAAACGGGCCGCAGCCACGGCTTAGCGCGCCGGTGTTGGCAGCTCAGGCGCGGCCATCTGTTTTAAAGACGGTCGGCAGAGGCAACTTGCGATGAGGGCCGGCGACTTAGAGGCGGAGTCGTGCGGCGGGAGGTCGACCCGAGGCGGCGGTTGAGGCTGACCGCAGATGCAGTGGCGGAGCACCGGTGAAGGGAGGTCGACCCGAGGCAGGCAGCTCTGCGGTGACTCAACGTAGAGGCAAAACCGGCGAGGCGCGGGCGGCTCAGGTGGAGACGAACCGGGCGTGAAGGTCGAGGGCCTGCTGGAAGACGGCGGTTTGAACGCCGAGGGGGCGGCTCAGCGGAGCAACGCGGAGGCGGAGCGTCGAGACGGCAGCGGCTGCAGAGGCGCCGACGGCGGCCGGCGGCAGGGCCATGAAGACAGCGAGCGGGTCGACGGTGGCCGACTTGCGGGCGAGGCCGCAGGTGTAGGGGCGGAGGTTGTGGCCGGTTCTCTGCAGGTGGAAGTGGAGAGCGACGGCGGGAAGGTGCGAGCGAAGCAAGGCCGCGGCAGCAGGAAGCAGAGGCGCATCGAACTCCTACCCCTGGTCGTGGTTGATCTCATCAATCCTCATCCGGGTCTTTCTCCAGCTCACGGTCCCCACACCCTCTTTTTTTTTCTTTTTGGGTCTAGAGCCCTTTTTCGTGGGAAATCCTTGGATCAACAGATTAGTTTCCTTTTTTTTATCAGCCCAATCCACTAATTGGTCACACACCATCATGACTTGCTACAACGCCGGATCTTCTTGGGGCTTGAGTAGGCAAATTTAACCTTGCCTCGTTTGATTGAATTGAAAATTCTGACTTGACAGTGGTTATAGATCCAAACATGACATGCCGGCGAAATAAGCTGCAGCAGAAAAAACGACGTCCTCGGCAACTTGTAATTCGACCGCCCGCTCAGACAAACAGCGGTTGGCCTCAAAAAATATTGCACTGCCCAATTCAAAGTTTGATCGGCGAACTTAATTAATCCGGTTGTGGCTCATCCGTAAATTGCAAACTTCTTGATCCCTGAGATAGAGCCCTTCAAAAACTCAACACCATCGTGCACAGGCCCTACGGTGAACGCCAACTGTCGTGGATTTGTCACGGCAGATGTCCTAGTGTGACGACTTTGTCGTGAGGCCAACGCATCTATGTGGTAGCTTGAGAGGGGTTGAGCGAAATCGAGAGACGCAATACAAGACAAGGATTTAGACAGCTTCGGGCCCCAGGAAACATCATCCGGTAATAGCCCTACATGCTGTTTGTGGTTAGGTCTCATTATGATCATGAGGGAGTCGTCGGTAACCCGGCTCTTCGTGTCTAACCCTAGAGATTATTTCTTCTTGCTTGTCCCTCTTTGGGATGCCCTGCCCCTCCTTATATAAGTTGAAGGGGCGGGTTATATGACTAGTCCTAGCAGGATTAGGATTACTCAATTACAAGTGGAGTCCTAGTCTTGCTTCCTTTGTAAGGGAATATTCCTTACGCTTTCCTCTTAAGCCGGCCCACCAGAGTATAAACCGGCCTGCTGGGCCTTGGGCCTTGTCGTCCGTTCGATCCGCCCGCCGGGTCTTCAGTGAGTCACAATGTCCAGGCGGGTTACATGTAAACCGCCATATCCGGGCGGATCGCCAGTGAGTCGCCTAGCTCCAGCCGGGTCTCTGGTGAGTCGCCAAGTCCGACTGGGTCATAGTTCTGGCTGGGTCATACCGCGGGGTATATCCCCGACACTTGTCCTTCTGGAACTTATGCTTATAGACGTATGCCTTTTGGGTTATGCAATGCACCTACTACTTTTCAAACATGTATGACTGCTATCTCTGATTTATTTGAGAAAATTGTTGAGGTATTCATGGATGATTTTTTCGTTTATCAAACTTCTTTTGATGATTGCTTAAGCACCCTTTACCGAGTTTTGTAGAGATGTGAAAAAATTAATCTTTTCTTGAACTTGGAGAAGTGCCACTTTATGGTAAATGAAGGTATGGTCTTTGGGCATAAAATTTATGAAAGACGTATTGAGATAGATAAAGCTAAAGTTGATGCAATCGAGAAAATGCCATGACCTAAAGATATAAAAGGTATAAGAAGTTTCCTTTGTCATGCCGGCTTCTATAGAAGGTTCATAAAACACTTCTCTAAAATTTCTAGGCCTCTTTCTAATCTTTTGCAAAAAGATGTTCCATTTTTTATGATGATGATTGTGTAGAAGCCATTGAAATACTTGAGAAAGCCTTAATTTCTACACATATTGTTTAATCACCTGGTTGGAACTTACCCTTTGAAATAACGTGTGGTGCTAGTGATTATGCTATTGGTGCTATCCTAGGTCAAAGAGTTGATAAGAAATTGAATGTTAATCATTATGCCAGTAAGACTCTAGATAGTGCTCAAAAGAATTATGCTACTTCTGAGAAAGAATTTTTAGTATTTACGTATGCATGTGATATATTCGACCTTATATAGTTAATTTATAAGTAATCATTCACACTGGTCATGCTGTTATTAAATATCTTATGGAAAAGAAAGATCCTAAACCAAGACTAATTAGGTGGGTTCTTTTACTACAAGAGTTTGATCTACGTATTGTTGCTAGAAAAGGAGCTGAGAATCCTGTAGCAGATAGCTTGTCTAGGACGGAAAATGTTCCTGATGACCAACAGCTTATTGATGATAGTTTTATTGATGAGCAATTAGATGTTATAAATACTTCTACATATCACAATAATCCTTGGTATGATGATTATATGCTAATTTCATTGTTGCTAAGCATATACCACCTAGTTACACATACCAATAAAAGAAAAAGTTCTTCTTTAATTTAAGACATAACTTTTGGGATGACCCACATTTATATAAAGGAGTATTTGGCGTTATTAGACGATGTGTTCCTGAGCACGAACAGGAACAAATCCTACGGAAGTGTCATTTCGAGGCATACGGAGGGCACCATGCTGGAGACAGAGCCACACATAAGGTACTATATTTTGGTATTTATTGGCCTACTCTCTTCAAGGATGAACATAAGTTTGTCCTTTCTTGTGATGAAGGTCAAAGAATTGGTAATAATAGTCGTCAACCCGTGCATTCGTATGGGCTAGTTAGTTTATATTATTTATCTCTTGTTGTTGTAAAGTAGATAATAAAAAATTCTTGCAGGATAATTACGGAAAGTTGATAATAAAAAATTATTTCTTGTTTTTATAAAATATAGAATTACAGAAAGTAGATAAAAAAATTCCCTCATATATTGTGTTTCTTCTAACCGGCTTTGGTAATGCTTGTGAAGATAAGCACCCTTGCTTTGTGTATAACATCTAGTTCTGGTTGGTGTATGTGCATACAACTTACTCCATATGTATCCTGATATTTTGATGCGGGCAAATTTCTAGGATTGAATATTTGTTCTAACTAAAAAAATATTTAATAGTTGATGGATTTGTAGCATACTAACTAAGCCTTAAATAGTACTAACCTAATCCATGAGAGTAATCGTGATCCACCACACTTTCAAATATTTCTAACGAACTCATGAAAGCAATCGATCCACTACCATGAAATATTGTTAAGATACGTGATAAAAGGCACTAATTAGTATGGCGTAGATATACATACGGTGCTTTTATATAGTCTTATGTTTTAGTAAATGGCAAGATGCCTAAAGAATGTGGCAACCCTAGCAACCGTGTGTCCTTCATTCATAGATGTGTTCCGAGTTCATCATATCCTTTAGGCGCTTAATCAACTTGACATAGGGCAGGCATCAATACGTCATCTAGTTAGGCAGTTAGCGTTGTCTAAGTATACAATGTATCAGTCTTATGTAGTCGCCCAAGAGATTTTCAGGTGTGCGCTTCTCATTTTGCTACTCGTAGGCTTCGTAATTGTTGAGTATATTGATTATTAGGAAAGACTAGATAGACTAGGATTAGTTCTGGCTTGTCTTGCACTTCAAGTTGATCATTGTACTCCTATATATATGCCCACGAGGCTCAAGCAATATATCTATTATTCCGCAACAATCCCTCTCTCTCCCTTCTAACATGGTATCAGTTTCCGGGTTCTAAACCCTAGCCGTCGCCGCTTCCGCACCCGCGCGCCGCCCTTGGGGTGGTCAGCCTCCATGACCGCCGCCGGGGGCTGCGCCGCCCGTACCTAGGGTTCGTCCGCCGGCCATGTTGGCCGGCTGCCCTAGAGAGTCTTTTTCCCGATCCTTTGATCCGGGTTTTTCTCTCTTTCGTCGGTCGCTTTGATCGGCGTCTACCTTTTGGTTTTTCGATCTATTCTTGATCGGTTTGCGTTGCCTACCGCCGCCTTCGACCCCGAGCGCCTCTACTCCGACCACGGCGCGACCAGCCGGCCTCTCCTCCGACCCAGCGACCACGCTGCCGAGGCGGCCCGTCGAGGTTAGCCACCGTCTGGCGTCGGTCCGCCCGTCGCTTCTGCGCCCGGCCGTCACCGCCCTGCTCCGACGAAACCTGCATCGCCCGA
The DNA here is from genome assembly GCA_021605145.1 of Aegilops bicornis. Taxonomy (NCBI): domain Eukaryota; kingdom Viridiplantae; phylum Streptophyta; class Magnoliopsida; order Poales; family Poaceae; genus Aegilops; species Aegilops bicornis. Next base: position 721,179 of record JAHIAL010000009.1, on the reverse strand, counting down.
CCAGCGGCTTCGCCATCACGATGGCCAATCATAGCCGTCGCTCGCGCGCTGGTCTGCCGATCGATCCACGTCATCCGCCTCCGCCGCGTCTGCACGGCGGCTCGGAGGTCTACCTCGCCGGCCTCGTCCTCGGCTGTCAGGCTCGTCGGCTGCCTCAAACTCGGGCGCCGCTGCTCCGTTGGTCGCTCGGGCCTCGCTGCCCGGGCGCCGGTGCTGCATTGGCAGCCCGGGTGCCGGTGCTGACGTCCCACACCGTCCGTCGTCGCCGGCCTCATCCAGGACTCCGCCGGCACGATGCCTCCATCGAGCGGCGTCCCCGTCCTCGCGCGCGATCGGCTTGATCACCCGCTTGCCGCCGCGATCCGCCTCATCTACGCTGCGCGATCAACCTGGCCCGTTGGCGACGCGCTCCCCCGCAGGTCCCGTGAAGAACTTCCTGAGTACCGCGCGCCTCTCCACCGATCGAGCATCGGGCTGCCGCTGCGTCGCCCCGTCGGGCCGCAGCGCCGCCGCCCCGTGGTTCTCCTCGCGGCTGCATCGACTCGTGCGTCGCCGCTGCGTCGCCCCTTCGGGCCGTAGTGCCGCGATACGCGGTCCCCGCCGCCGCCCCGAGGCCGTCCCCGCGGTTGCACCGACTCGCGAACCGCCGTTGCGTCGCCCCTTCGGGCCGCAGCGTCGCGGCCTGCGGTCCCCGCCACCGCCCGAGGTCTTCCCGCCGTCGCCCCGACCCGCATGTCGCCGCTGCATCGCCCCTTCGGGCCGTAGCGCCGCGGCCCGCGGTCCACTCCGCCGTCACCGCGTGTCGACCTCCCGTGGTATGCGCCGCGCCGTCTCCCTTGGCGCGGGAACGCCACCGTCCGCGCCGGTCTTCGTCACGCTGTCAGGGTTCTTCGCCTACTTCGAGCACCGCCGCCGCACTTTTAACCTAGCCGCCGCCGCCGCTACCTTCAGAAGCGCGCAGCGCCCGTCCACCCCCTTCATCTTCGTCCAGCACCAGCCCGTCGCCAGCGTCGCCGTCATCTACCCCGACCGCTTCATCTACTCCGACAACCGCGGGCGACATTGGCCCTGAGCCGATTGGCGTCGCAACCATCGTCGAGTCCTTCTCTGCTGGCCTCTCAAACTTCTTCGACATGGCGTACAGCTCGTGCAGGTCCCAGTCTACGCATGCCCGGTGCTGGCAACACCGCCGCGTGCCTTCGTCCACGACGTGTCCCCGGGCCTGGCAAGCCTGGTGCGGCGCTTCGTCAACTTCGTCTTCGTCCGTCTACGCATGCCCGGTGCTGGCAACACCGACGCGTGCCTTCGTCTACGATGTGTTCCCGGGGTTGGCAACCCCGGCGCGACGCGTCGTCAACATCATCTCCTTCCTGGCGCACCACTACTTCGACACCACTGCGCCCACGACTAACTCGGCGCCTCCTTGCGCCCGCGGCTCCACGGCGACTTCCTCGACACCGGCCACCCTGACTCGACATCGACCACGACATTCTTCGCACGGCTACCTCGACCACGGCTCCACCACCCACGCTCTCGGCTACATCGACAAATGGCACAAAGGGCTACCGCTTGCTTGAGCAATCTCGTCGGTTTTCACTCCAGCCACAACTCCGCGCTGCATCGACCGTTACGACTGTGGGGGGGTGTCCGTCGACTTGCCTTCGGATTCTTCTCCAGTCTCATCGTCTGCGTCGCTCCCGTTGTGACTGCGGGGGGATGTTGAGTATATTGATTATTAGGAAAGACTAGATAGACTAGGATTAGTTCTGGCTTGTCTTGTACTCCAAGTTGATCATTGTACTCCTATATATATATGCCCACGAGGCTCAAGCAATATATCGACTATTCCGCAACAATCCCTCTCTCTCCCTTCTATCAGTAATCATTGTTGTTGTTCGGTTGATTACAATAAAATGAACCAATATGCATCATCAGCCTTCTCCTTTCCTATAAATATATATCAGTTGTGTTGTGGATGCTTGTTGTTTCGTTTCTATACAGACGAATCTGACATTGATCTAAAAATGTATAATTACTTATTATATAAAAACACATGAAGGACACTAATTCTGGTGGTATTCGGTTGATGCATGACTTCATATACATGATAATGGATCTTCTGATGATTACAACGACATTCTATGTGTAAAGAGAAATGTGAAAAAAAAACATCATAGAAACATGGAGTTGTGTACAGCATGCCTAAGATGTGAGAGAAATTCATGCACTGTGTAGAGGAAACTTCTCTTTTTGTCAACACACGATGTGTCCATCTGTTGAAAGCAATGGATTAATGAGAAAATTCCGACAATGCAAAGCTTGCAAACAAAAAGAAAGATCAAAGTATCTGGTTATAAGATATAAGACGTCTTGAACACTCTGATAGTGTCAAAAAACGTCTTATATTATGTTATGGAGGCACTAATTATTAAGCTAGTTGAACCTACATGATGCAATTATAGGTAGGATCTGAATACGTTTAATATAGGTATAATATATGAGTTTATTTGGCTGCAAAGGATGTATCATGTCATGCAGGAGGAGTATCCATCCAGTATGCACTCTCCCCTTCCGACTTTCAGAAGCCTGCTCGACGCTTGGAGTGCAGTCAGGTGCTGACATGATGATGTGGTCGGCCGCATCACAATGTTCAGCATGTAGCAAACCCTGTTTCGCATATATCTGTTGATTTTAATTGAAGCCTTTTCTAGCCAAAGAGAAGATAACTAAAAAGGGGAAGCACAAAGCAGAGCCAGAGAATAATCACTATTATCGTAATCGGGAACATGGACGCCACGTGAACACCTGCCCTCAAACAATTGTAGCATGTGAGTTCATGACCCTGGGAATTCGCAGCCCCGTCAAGGTTGACAAAGACACCAGTGTCTTGGATAGTGTACGGCCTCCACACAGGCCTAGTCCATAACTTGAGATGTTATGATAGCTGGCGTGGAGACTGTCATGGTTGGTTGACTCCAGCGATGAAGCCGTAACTATTCTGTTCGGACTTCTACAGCCTACTGGGCATGGTCTCCTGCTATGGGCTTCTAGACTTGCTAATCCGCCGCTGCAGCCGTGGTAGTTGCAATGCAGCATGCCGATCATCAGACCTCAGTTGCATCGAGCTTGGGAGGGAGGGCGATCCTGCAGTATTCCCGTACTGGCTTGTACATAGGCTGCTGGATTGGGCGAAAGTGGATCTCATGGTGGAGAAGAAATAGGCAGATCAGTCGAAAGGGACTAAAAGAACACATATATTGTGTCAGGGGAGTCTTTGAGGAAGGATATATCTTCATGTTTCCTAGGAGTACTATAGATTGGTTTCTGTTTTCTGTTTTGCAAAAGAAACAGAAAGAAAAAACAATCTAGGAGTACGCTAGATGTTGGAGTTCTTTAGGAATACACTATATTTCTTAATGGTTGTTTGTACGAAAACGAAGTTATCTGATGGTTTTTAATTAGTTGCAACGTAGGATTTTCTTAGATGATTGGTTTCTGATTTTTAATTTTTTGAAACATAGGGATTTTATAGATAGGTTAGGTGCTACGTGAGGTTACATTTTATAGATTAGGTTTCTTTCTTTCGCAAACAAATCTTAGGTAAAAAAGAAACTAAAAAATCTACACAATTATAACTTGGACCCACCAGATTAATGGACCATATTGTCTAATTAACGTAGGAATTTATAGAGATTGGTGTTTCTTTCTTTCACAAACAAATCTCAGGTAGAAAAAGGAACAAACAAATCTACATCGTTAAACAAATCTCAGGTAAAAAAAGAAACAAACAAATCTACACCATTATAACTTGGACCCACCAGATTAACGGCTTTTATTTTCTAATTAACGTAGGAATTTCTAGGGAGTCCCTATTAGTATAAGTATAGATAGATAGATAGATTGGTAGACGTTAGGAAATGCCTATGAATTATTCACTTGTTATTGAACTATTTGATGTTTGGGGCTTTAATTATACGGGACATTTTCCTTCCTCTAATGCGTACACTCATATTTTAGTTTTTGTTGATTATGTTACTAGGTGGGTAGAAGCTATTCCAACTAGTAGTGCTGATCATAGCACTTCTATTAAAATGCTTAAGGAACTTATCTTTGCAAGGTTTGGATTCCCTAGATACCTAATGACTGATGGTGGTTCACGTTTTATTCATGGTGCATTCCATAAACTCCTAGCTAAATATGATTTTAACCATAGAATTATATCCACGTATCATCCTCAATCTAGTGGTCAAGTTGAACTGTGAAATAGAGAAATAAAGTTAATCTTGCAAAAGATTGTTAATAGGTCCAGGAAGAATTGGTCTAAGAAACTTGATGATGCATTATGGACATATAGAACTGCCGATAGAAACCCTATGGGTATGTGCCCATATAAAAGGTTCTAAGGAAAAATGTGTCATTTGCTTCTTGAATTAGAACATAAAGCTTATTAGGCAATTAAAGAACTTAACTATGATTTCAAACTTGTTGGCGAGAATAGCTTATTTGATATTAGCTATATAGATGAATGGAGAACACAAGCTTATGAAAGTGCCAAGTTGTTTAAAGGAAAAGTTAAAAGATGCCATGATAAAAAAAAATACAAAAACAGGAATTTAAAGTTGGTGATCAAGTTCTATTGTACAATCCTTGTTTCAGATTCTTTGCCGGAAACCTTCTCTCTAAATGGGAAGGACAATACATCGTTGAAGAAGTTCATCGCTCCGGAGCTATCAAGATTAACGTCGAGGGCACTAATCCGAGGGTGGTTAATGGGAAAGAATTAAGCATTATATTTCAGATACACCTATTAATATGTAGACAAGACTTATTCAAACAATTACAGCGGAAGAGCACATAAAGGAGACCTTCCAAAACACTCCAGAATCCTGAGAAAGGAATATGTATGTGATACGGTAAGTAAACCGACTCCAATAGTTCTACAAAAGTACTTTTGTTCATTTCAAAATATATGGAAAATTAGGAAATAATAAACAACCAGGAAAGTGGAAGAGGGAGTGCCAAGCCCAGCTGGCGACCCCCGCCCCGGGGTGTGCCGTGTGAGCTCATTACTCCCCATGGGCTTTCCAGACTATGTTTTCTTCTAGATTACTTGTTTTGCATGGGGGAAAATCATTATATATACTCCACGCTATTTTGACCACCGTATCGCAAGTTTCGCCTCTATTCTCGTTTCAGTCTATTTTTCTGACAGATCTAGAACGTCATGTCGCCACTAAGCTCATCCAATGACAAGTTGTATGAGAAGGTCATCAACCCCTACCTCCCGGAGGTGATGAAGCACCCTTAAACCATGGAGCTTCGGGAGGGGGTGTTTCACATCTGGGACGTCCAAGGCCTAAAGAAGGAGGGAAGAAAGAAGGCCAGGCTTGAAGCAGTGGAGCAGGAGATCTTCAAGTGTCAAGGGATGGTGGAGCGTGGAATCAGTGCCAACCACTTCATGATCATGGAATTATCCTTGAGCACAAGTGGGGCAGCAAGGATATTCTAGAGGCCATCTGCAAGCTCCATGAAAAGGTTGATCATCTCCAACGGTGATTATGAGTCCAGATTTAAAAGGATGAGCCTAGGTGCAGATTTCGGGACTCCGGAGACTCGTTTTTCGTGCTTTGATGAAGAGCCCATGCCTTGGAAACTGGAGGACAATCCCACTACTTCATCACCACCTTCACTGAAGACGGAAACTTGAGTACACGGGTACGGCCACCACCCTTGGCTTGTTCCTAAATTGGGGGAGGTGCCCCGCTATCATATCACCATCACTATCTATCTTAGTTTGATCCTTAGTTATTTCGTGATTTAGAAGAATAAAGTTTAGTATGATTAAGATTTGGGTGCTTGTTTCCTGATCTATTTATGTAATCGAGTGTGAGAGTTATATAAGAATGAGTAGTTTGAGTTTCATTGTTTTACTTTCTTGTTTCAATCTTAGCAATAAAAAGAATGAAACAAAAATGATAATCCCCCATGAAGTAATAAGAAGTATAATTGCTAAAATTTGTTGAAAGTTAACAAACATGGCATTGGTAATTGATGCAACTCATCAGAATCAATAAAGAAAGGGCTCACATATAAATATACTATCTTGTACATCTTTTATGAATGTGTGCCCTATCAAATATTCTATGCTTGATCAAATAGTTGATGTTGGACAAGGAAGGCAATGTAATAGGTTATGTTTTTTTATATTCACATAGAAGTTATATTGTCATGGATCATCTAACATGTGATGCTCATAATCTTTAGCTAGCCAAAAATCGTACTGAGTTGAGATACTGCTTGTGTATCCAAAACCCTTGAACCCAATTTCATGCCCAGAGAGTCCACCGTATCTACCTATGGATTGAATGAGATCCTCCAAGTAATTTGTCATTGGTGCAAAAAACAATACAAATTGCTCCTAAATATATATGATCTTTTATTATAAGGAAAAATAAGCTTTGTACAAACTTGTGATGGTAAAGAAATAAAATCGAACTTTCTAACATTACTTTGTTCAATGCTAGCCCGCGAAATAGCATGGAAACCAACACTTAACATCGTCGATCTTTATCGGAGCCGCAAGCATCAGAAAACCAAAAAGAAAGCAGCCACAAACTACAGGCCCGGAGAGTAAGGTAGCCTCAGCACGGCCGAAATTCGCAAGGGTATGCACCTGCCAAGTCCTCCCTGGCCGCTCGATTGCCGTCCGATTTGCGAAGTAGTAGTTAAATCCCACACATGGCACGGTAAGTTTGATGTTTAAGTCGTTGAAACTTAAGATTTTTCATCTGAAACTTGTGCTTTTCTCGATTGCTCTTACCAAGTTTCGTAGATAAAAATTTAAGACATTTTTTATGGCAACTGAAGACAAAAAACATCATGATTGTATCGGTAACTCGTACTAAGTTTTAAGAGTTGAAACTTAAAATTTATTTGAAAACCTATTGGAAATGAATTTTATTTAAAAACCCACGTCACCAGAAAAACAAATATAAAAACAAAACTTAATTTGGACTGCTCGTTCAAAAATTATAAAAAATTAGGAAACGAAAGGCAAAAATAAAAGCACGCTCGGAGGACTCAGTGGCTTGAAACCGGCGGGCCACAAATCCTCGTCACACAACAGGGCAACGGGCTACGGCACAAATAAAGATCAAAAGTTTGTCCTAGATCGAGATTGCCCAGGAGGATTCACCGCTTATTGGTTTGAACGAGAAAAAAAATAGTTACACCGATTATTCACACTAACATCAATATTAAACATTTATACACTTAACTGAATCAAGAAAAGGAAGTTCTTAATCAGCATTGCACACATGCACACATCCGTGGTACCAGCAATCTAGCTGCTGGCTGGCTGATTCTGATCCGTGCACTGCACGTCGACTGCAGCCTCACTGTCGTCGTCCTTATCGCCGCCAACGACGATGGGCGAGCAGAAGTAGAATACTGGCACGTGGTCGGTCACGTTGCGACCGGAGTAAACCTCGACGGTGCGGGTGCCCTCCACGGCAATCATAGCGTCGTCGATGCTGCTCCCATTGGCCAGCATATTGAAGTAGTACACCTGTTTCTTAACAAGCGCAAATGTATTTATCAGAATGTTGGAGTCGATGCTCGACTTGGGCCCCAAGGACACGTCGGGCAACCGGAGACGGAGCAAAGTGCTTGACGCCGACGACATGTTGCTCTTGATCTTGGCCTCGACGTCGGTGTAGTAGATGCTGACGCGGCCACTGGGGTTGATGGCCCGCACGGTGAATGAGAAGGTGAGGTTGCCGCGGCCGATGCTGGCGTTGAACGGCGGCCTGCGCAGGTTGTCGCCGCCTGAAACAGAGACGGAGACGGAGCCTTGGAGGACCCCGATATAGAGGTCCCCTGGGCGGAGCACCACGGTGATGGCGTACACGATGACCGCCATGATGAGCACGCTCACCGTGGCTGCCACAACGTAGCGTGCCGCGTCGAGGCACCGGAAGATTGATTTCTCGTTGCCGCCGTCGAGGACATCGTCTGCCGCCGGCGCCATGCGTAGGAGCCTTGGATTACCTTTCTCCGTCGCGGCTGGCTAGCTAGCTTCCGTGTGCACGCATAGCATCTACGTCGACGAATATATAGCAAGCATGATAGCTTGACCATCACTGGTACTATATGCTTATACACCATTTACCTTGGTTCTAATAGACAGACCACCACTTGCATGGCATTGTGAGCCACCGACAGTTTACACGCAAAGTACGCACATGCATTCATCACCTCGAGTACCTTACAAAAATGCATCGAAAAGTAAAAGTGCGAAAATCCGGTCAGCGAACGTTTGCTCTCTGATCTAAGAGAGCAAACACTCAAGTGCGCCGTTCAATGTGATCGTGTGATGTTGAAAAAGAGAGGACAGAGACAAAATGCGATAAGAAGGACAAGAGCATAGCGAGGAAGAAAGGGGGAGCCCGGCCAACAAACTCTACTGCGGCATCTATAGAGTCCCAAGATAGATAAACTGAAACACTAAAAATTTAACGTGTTTGAAATGCAACCAAGTGTGTTCTTATCCTAAAAGTCCTGGTGTGAGTGAGTTTGGATATATAAACAATAACATTATTTTACTGCAACCAAGAATACAATTTGACTCATAATTTCTGGATTGTGTTGTCCGGACCATTTTTGTTAATTTGTGTTATCCAATTGGGACCCTATTGGTCCACTGAGAGGTCCGGACGTCCGTTTTCCCGCAAATCGGAACCAAAGTGGGGAATCTATGCGGGTGTCCGGGCATGCACTTGACAAACGCAAAGCCTCCGCGTGGTCTTTCTCTTTTTTCTCTCTCTTCACATGCATGGTGGCCTCCCATTTCTCTCATCCCAAGACATCATACTACAATATCCCACCAAAAGCAAAGGCATGCATGGTCTACCCTTTATCTCTCTCCTCCCAATGGTCAATAAGGATTAATTTGTCAATAGCGTTAGATGTACTCTCTCTCACATCATGTCCGCGGACTATGTTCGAACATAAAAACAGATATTTGCGGTTTCTATTTGTGCGTCAGCATCGGAGATGCCGTAAACGTGGTAAAAGAATGGAATACTCGGTGAGTTAGCATAAAATGTTTGGCTCAAGGTTCACCGCTACGTAATAAAGGGGGAGATGGTAGCGCGCGGCCGTGCTCTACAAGAGACCAAATCAAAAAGAGTAAAATTCTGTACATGTGAACGTACGTGATCAACACAGAGAGATCTGTGGGCCGAGCAAAAAAGAAATGCTTTGCTTAACTAGGAACTAGCGTGCTACGTACTTATTCGAATTCTTTCGTGCATGAGCAGCTACAAGGCGCCCACCGGCTGGCCGGCCACCAGTATTGTTGTTTTGGCTAGAGCTAGGTAAGATGCATACTGACACTACCACCACCATCACCAAGGCCACGGCGGATGACGCCAAATTTTGGACTACCAGGAACTACATCCTAGCGGCGCTCGGCGGGACCCTAGTCGTCACCGCCATCATCATCATCGTCTCTGTCGTCCTCGGCCCCGCGCACATCAGCTTCTACATCGTCCACGCCTCAAGCACCGATCCCAGAGCCAGCAACGACGGCACCCAGTACTTGAATCTCACCATCGCCGCCGCAAACGGCAGCCGGAAGCGTGCGGCGGTGCGGTACCAGAGCGTCTTCGTCGACCTCAAGAATAGCACGAGCGTGACCAGGCGGAACACGATCCACGCCCCAGTCTACGCGACCACGCCACCGATGAACCATTACCTGCCGCCGGGAGCGGAACCGGCGAGCATCAAAGCGTCGGCGCTCCTGCTGACGAGGAGCGAGAACCAGGACTTCATCGGCCGCCGGGTGAACGTCAGCGGGTTCACGGTGGTGGTGACGGCGCTGGTCCGGTTCCGGATCCACGGAGTCCCCACGAGGGCGTACGACATCAAGGTCTCGTGCAATCACGTATTTTTCCCGGTAGAAGGGCCATCCAGCTTCCGCGCGCCGCCAATCAATTGCACTGCTTACTAATAACCATTTGGTCGCTAATGTTTCATCTGGTGCGCATGCGCGTTTGTGTGTGGATTTCCTTTCTTGATCTTGCTATTCTTTGGTTGTTTCGGTTTCATTTCCTGAGATGTTTAGGAGAGACACAATTGGTAGATCTGTGCTTTCGCGTTCCTTGTGTGCTCGAGGTATTGTCATGGTGATTATGCATGAACGCGTGTGAAGTTGGGACACTCGACATACACTCCGTTGGCAAAGTGTTTTATTTTTTTTCTCGGACGATCGACGAATAGTTTGTCGAATGTTTCTTGAGATACTTGGCAAAAAACTTCACTCGGTGAAAAATAAATAATGGACGTCATACATGATGAAAACTAGTTGGTTTGCCCAGTGTAACACTCAGCAAAGTCCAAGGCTTTGCCCAATGCAACACTCGCAAAATGTGGGGTTTAACAGAATAAAAAAGATGCCGCTAGAGCCGTGACAACTGCCGAAGTGCGGGGTTGCAGGACAAAACGACCACATGGGCGATAGCGCCCGCAGACAGTAGGTCCGCAGCGGGATACACCGCGAGCGGGAGGAGAACGACGACGTCCCCAGCGGTGGCTCCGCCTGTATGTGTGCTGCTGCTTTCCTGCTACTTGCATGCTCTGATGTGTGCTTGCCGCTGTGTGCTGCTGTTGTTGCCTGCTTGTTGCTGCTTGCTAGGGAACAGGAGGACCAGGGGCGAATGAGAAGCGGGCGGCAAAGTGTAGCTAGAAGAACGGCTCGGCCTAGACGGTACCCATTATCTGTACCGGTGGGCACGCCGTGGAGATCAGTGCTACAACTAGCATCAGCAGCAGTATTCCCTGTAGCCACAGTGATTTGACTGAAAAGACATAGCTACATGAACAGTAACAAGATTCCCTTGTAGGTCCTGCACCTGTCGATCCTGATATTGTTTGCTGGTTCTGTCACTATAGCCATGTGACATGGACCTCACGCTGTCTGCTCTCTTGTTTCTTCACGCATGTGGGTGAGAGAGGGAAAGGTGAGGAGAGAGATAGAGTATTTCTTTTTGTGAGCATGTGTAAGAAGAGAGAAAAGAAAAGGCACAGAGAGAAGAAAAGAAATTTCAGGACGAGAGAGAAGATTATTCTCATTTGTGAAAGAGGTTGGGAGATAAGAGAGAGAAAAGAACTACTGTCTTCAATTGGAGAAAAACCAGCTACTGTGTATCATGAGAGATAACGAACGGGGAAAATCTTGGGAGGAGAGAGACCGAGAGAGAAGAATGAGAGAGATAGAGAGAGAAAATAACGTGTTTTGTCAAAGAGAGAACATGTGAGAGAGTTTGTGGACAAAATCCTCCATCATGTCTCGTCTAAGTCAGGACACATGCATGTCACATTATGTCACGCACAGTAGCCGAATTTGGTGGGCTTCGCGGCAGATAATTAAGCTTAAGCGGCTGGCGCCAACAGCCGTGCACACATCCACATGAAACATGGGAACCAGTGGATGGCTGTGATAATGGATACCGTGTAGCCCAGCTAGGAAAAACCGCTCTCCTAGAAGAAAGAGGATAGAGGGGGCGTTTCCAGGGGGAGGAGCGATTCTATGCAATCTAATACCAGGATCTTTGCGGAGTGCACATTTTGTTAGAGCATCTACAGCCGGACATAGAAAATATGACCCATTAAACGCCCGCGGACGCGCCCGATGTGTCCGTTTTAAGCCCTTATTTATCCGTCCGCACAATCATACTACTCATTTTTCTTTTCATGTGTCCGATCATTTGCACGTGATTGATGAAGATGAAGAGAGAGAAATAAAAAAAAATGAATAAGCAAAGAGAAAAGGTGGTTCGGGATGGGGCCGTGTCCTATCACTAATAGGGAAAAACCTAGCAATAGCGCAGGTCAGAGGTCTACTGATAAGGCGCTACAGCTAACTTTTAGCAGTAGCGAGTTTTGACCCGCGCTACTGCTAACTTTACGTAGTAGTAGTAGCGTTCCTCATGAAACGCGTTGCGCCTCTATATAGAGCGTGCTGCTGATAAAAGCACGCTGCTGCTACCTTCATAGCCACGCTAGTGCTAACTTTTCCTGTATTTTTTATGCAACATATTGGCGCTGTATTTGTACAGCTTATATACATTAGTCTCATCATATGATTTTATGATCATGATGAGTTATTATATATATCAGTGGGTGCTCATATAACAACTAAGTATCATCATCATTAATAATAACCCATCATCGTTATCATAATAAAAAAGACATACTCATCATCATCATAGTCATCTAACAACTTCTACTCGTTATCATAATAACAAATCATACTCAACATCATCATAGTCATCTAGCCAACTCTACTTAATTGTTCTTAGCACATGGTCATGAGTATTAGCTAGGACCTACTACCCTCTCTAAGGTAAAATAGTGTAAAACAAGATAGGCCGTGACTCTCCATTATGGAGAATGAAGATTATTCTGTCTCCAATACTTGCGCTTCGCAAGATGTTGCTTCCAATTAGCTCCCTATGATTCTTCATACATTTATTCCATTCTTTGATTGTCATGTCTTCACCGGTTTGAGAAATCTTGTATGAACAACGGTGAAGCCTAGGGGGACTTGGTTGTAAGCTAATAACATCAAGGCGACCTTTCGGAAACATCAGATCAGGCACACAGTACTTCGGGATTTTCTGATGAAAAACATAATAATAACGTCGTAGTTAGCAATGTAGTTTAGCATGAGAAGAACCGCAAAAGATGCACGTATGTTGTAATAGTAAAAAATCTTACCATGCCATCTCCATGAATGTTACCGTGGTTCAACACGTGCACTACTGGCACGTATTGACCATAATGTGCTGGAGTTTCATTATTGCTATTGTAATTCTCAACATCAATAAAAAATGAGATCCCTTTTCGAAAAGAAAAAAGATAAGATGATATTTCTCCTCATAAGTTAATTTAGAGCCATCAGTGTAGTAGGTTCTGTCTACTATCTTCCATACATTTTTGGAAGTTTGAAAAATAAGCTGTCAATGAAAATAAGTTGTCAACTATTTTGAAATAAACAGTATACATTACTTAATAAATATGTTTGAGAAATTCACATCGAGGTAGAAGTGGAGGCATATCAACATCGGCCCAAATGTTCATATTATCTTCGTTGATACTATCTTCGTTAGTGTCATCTTCAGAATCACCAAGATTGAAGATGACCTGCATACCCTCTAGAAAACCATAGACCTTGCATAGTGCTTCCCAAATGTGGGTAGGTCACCGCATTGTATAGCTTTACGGGAAAAGCATAACCATGATGGGTCCTGAGGTTAAATCTCTTTGTCTCCGTATTCTCGTGATCTTCGAAATTCAGCTTCTCCAAGACATAACGTCTTGCATGACAGGGAATGCACTAGTTGAATTGTAAAAGATGAAAATTACACGTTGAAAAAGCAGAAGTCATGCTTAATTACGAAAAAATACTTGTCGTTGTTGCATACCTTTTAAACATCGAAGGTGTCGTCAAGCTTAATGCTGAAGCGCCAACTGTCTACTAGGTGAGGCCTGTCGCACAGACCCCGGTCGTCGCCACAGTAGTCGCACTCCGGGATCCTATCGTCATCGTCAGACATTTCCTATGTTCGTAATTCAAAGATTAAACTTCTAAAATTCAATATATGTACTACAAAAACTAAATTAGATCATTATTATTCATCACGGGGTGACTATCGGTCTGTCGAGTCTTTTCTTGAAAACTCTCAACTCACGTGGTGTATATATTCGACCGTCGGTGATGGTCGCTCCTCCCTTCGTCCCCGAGTGCATTACATCAAAATGTCTAGCCCATGGGAATGAAGGAGAAGCGACCCCCACGACAACGGTCAGGATACAACGGTCGGGATTCTTCCTCTCTGACATTTGCGACCGTCGGTGATGGTCGTTCTTCTCTTCCTTCCCGTGCATTACCAAAAGGTCTATCACGAGAAAGAAGAGGAAGAACGACACCCACGACAACAATCGGCATTCTTCTTCCCTCATATATGGTGGCCACTCCCTCACTGTTTTTGACTATCATATATGGAGCCCCAACAGACTTAAAGTCAACCCAAAATGTCGTTTAATGTTCTTTCTGGCAAATCCAAGGCAGTCGATATTTCCTACTTTATAGCACAAGTCATGCTCAAATCAGCGAAAAAAATCTGTCGTGACATTTTCTAAAAAGGACATATCGAGCACCTAAAATTTGTCGGAACGGAAATTAATCAACACTCCGGCAAAACATATGCAACTCGGAGGTGTTCCTTGCAAACATAGGCCACTTGGGCAAGCACATATCCTATTTGAGCAACACTGGATATACATGTTTATATCTACATCATATTTGAGCAACACTAGTTAGTACTTAGTACACAACACTAGATATACATGTTTACTCACTATAGACGATGGTTGTCTAGGATGCGGATGTCGCCGGTGATCTTCTGGGCGTCGTCGACCGGCTCGTCATTGATATACCCTGCGCCACACATGAGCATTCAAACTTTCCGCTCATTCACAATGGTTCAATATAGAAACTAGGTCTCTCTCTCTCTCTCTAAATTTGGCAATGTGAGATTGACATAACTAAATACCCTAGTTCTACTCTATTCAACACTTCCTAACAAATTTTAATACTATAATTGCTATACCTAAATTTTCTTACAACAAACTTCTATTACTAAATGTAATACCTAAATTTTTTTCATATAGCATTCCAATACATTTCTATATTGGAAGTTTCTACACATAAAAATTTCTGTTACTATAATTTATTTTCTATTCTATTACTAGTTATAGTATCTACCAACTAAGTGCCCAATACATGTTTCTACCAACTAATTTTTTAACTAATTAAGTAAACTAGAAAGTATAAAGTACTAGGTTAACTAATTTATGTTACTATTTTTTTTACTAAAAATTCAAAAACAGATGGAGGTGAAGGGAGGAACAGGGAAGCATGAGCGAGGGAGGGAGGGAGCGAGCTAGGTGGAGGGAGAGGAGGAGGACGAGGTTGGGAGGGTGGTGACCGGGAGGGAGGAGGAGGAGGATGACGAACGTGGTTGGGTGGGGGGAGGCAGGAGGGAGGGATTGGAGGGAGGAGGAGGACAGATGAGGCAAGGAGAGGGAGGAGGAAGGAGGGAGGGAGGGAGAGGGAGGTGGAAGCAGAGAGGTGGAGGGAGGAGGAGGAGGGAGGAAGGAGATACCTCGACCTCCGTTGGCAGCGGGCGACGGCGGCATGGCTTGGCGTGGCGATCTCTAGACAAAGTGATGTGTCTTCTTCATCATCTGGTAAAGAGGGATAGCCTTTTCAACCAACCGGCTTATGAACTGGCTTAAGGCCGCAATACGACGTGGCAAACGCTGAGCAACATTGATACACGCCGGTTTAGCCAGGGAAGTGATAGCCTTTATTTTCTCCGGGATAGCTTCAATACCCCGTTCAGAAACCAAAAAGCCTAATAGCTTGCCTGCTGGTACGCCAAAGACACACTTGGCTGGGTTAATTAAGCATCATCTTGTAGACCCAGAGATTGTCAAAGGTCTCTTTCAAATCATCTATCAAGGTTTCCTTCTTCTTGGATTTCACCACAATATCATCCACATAAGCATGAACATTGCGCCCAATCTGATCATGAAGGCAATTTTGCACAAACCACTGGTAAGTCACCTGGGCACTCTTGAGCCCAAAAGGCATAGACACATAATGGAAGGCTCCAAAGGGAGTAATAGTTGCTGTCTTCTCCTGGTCCATAACTGCGATCTTGATCTGATGATAACCAGAATAAGCGTCCAAAAAGCTCAAACGCTCACAACCCGCCGTAGCATCAATAATCTGATCAATACGGGGGAGAGCAAAGGGATCAGCCGGACAGGCCTTGTTTAAGTCCGTGTAATCCACACACATACGCCAAGTACCGGTTTTCTTAAGTACCAGCACCGGGTTAGCCAACCACTCAGGATGAAATACTTCAACAATAAACCCAGCCGCCACGAGCCGGGCCACTTCCTCACCAATGGCCTTGCACCTCTCTTCATTGAAACGGCGAAGAAATTGCTTGACCGGTTTAAACATTGGATCAATATTGAGAGTGTGCTCAGCAAGTTCTCTCGGTACACCTGGCATGTCTGATGGCTTCCATGCAAAGATGTCCCAGTTCTCACAGATGAACTCGATGAGCGCGCTTTCCTATGTCTGATCCAGATTGGCACTGATGCTAAGCTGCTTGGATGAATCGCCAGGAAGGAAGTCAACTAGCTTAGTGTCATCCACCGACTTAAATTTCAAAAGGGGATCATGCTTTGTGGTTGGGTTTTTCAAAGATGTCATGTCCGCTGGGTTAATATTATCTTTGTAATATTTCAATTCTTCTGTTGCACTGACAGACTCAGCATAAGCTGCATCGCCTTCTTCACGTTCCAAGGCTATCTTCCGGCTTCCATGCACTGTGATGGTACCCTTGTGACCCAGCATCTTAAGCTACAAATAAACATAACAAGGCCTTACCATGAACTTAGCATAAGCCGGCCACCCAAACAGAGCATGATAAGGGCTCTTGATTTTAACCACCTCAAAAGTCAATGTCTCAGATCTGGAATCATAATCATCTCCAAAAGCAACCTCCAAAGATATTTTGCCCACTGGATACGCTTACTTACCAGGCACCACGCCGTTAAAGACAGTGTTTGACGGCTTGAGATCTTTGTCAGTCAAGCTCATGCGACGAAAAGTTTCATAATACAGAATATTGATGTTGCTGCCCCCGTCCATGAGTACCTTAGTATATCTGTACCCTCCAACCCGAGGCACCACCACCAGAGCCAAATGACCTGGATTATTAACCCGAGGCGGGTGATCCTCACGACTCCAGAGAATAGGGTGTTTAGACCATTGCAAGAAACGAGGAACCGCCGGCTCAACTGCATTCACTGCCCTTTTATGGAGCTTCTGATCTCGTTTGCATAAACTTGTGGTGAAAACGTGGTACTGTCCACTATTCAACTGTTTCGGGTTATTTTGATAACCAGACTGCTGCTGCTGATTCCCTTGACCAGATTGTTGATTAAAACCACCTTGATTGCCTTGTCCCTGGAAACCGGAATTAGAACCACCGCCACCATAACCCGGACCGTGAGAGCCAAATCCTGACCAACCGTCCGGCCAATGATTGTTCTGGAAAAAATTGAAATTTCTATACTCCCTCATAATGAAGCAATCCTTCCAGAGGTGAGTGTCCGGCTTTGGATAAGGCTGATTCATCATCGTCTCAAGATTGAATTTTGGTCCTCCAAACTAAGGGGGAAGCTTTCCCTTGCGGCGCTGACTATTATTCTACGTATTGGTGTTAGCCACAAAATCTAAATTACAATCAGCTTTGCGCTTACCATTGCCACCCTAACTCGCCGGGTTATGCTGCTGCCCTATCGCGTTGCTGCTCTTCTTTCCCTTACCGGACCTTTCATCATCAGACTCGGGGTCCTTGGTAGTATCAGAGTCGGCATACTTGACGAGAGCCGCCATTAGCTCCCCCATGTCGTTGTAGTGAAGTTTAAGCCGCCCCAGTTTCTGCTTCAGGTGCATGAAACGGTAATTCTTCTCCAACATCAGGACTGCTGAACCGGCATTGATACGATCCGATGAGTGTAGGATGGTCGAGACACGGCGCACCCAATGCGTTGTTGACTCGCCCTCACCTTGGACACAGGAGTCCAAATCCACGATTGACATAGGCTGCTTGCACGTGTCTTTAAAATTCTGGATAAACCGGGCTTTTAACTCGGCCCATGATCCAATGGAGTTGGCAGGCAGCCCTTTCAACCAAGTACGAGCCGTCACGTCCAACATCATGGTGAAATACTTAGCGCATGCAGCATCGCCAACATCCAGCATCTCCATTGCCATCTCATAACTTTCAATCCAAGCTTTAGGGGGTTGCTATGTTGTGTAGTTAGGCACCTTACGAGGACCCTTAAAATCCTTGGGCAAATGCTCGTTACGCAGAGCCAGCACTAAACATGGCACACCCAAGGTTCTAGAGGTCATGCCTGCCTCCACCGAAGCTGACGGATAAACCGGTAAATACTGATGAGCCGCTTGCTGAGCCGCCAGTTCGGCCTCCCGACGCGCTCTGCGAGGCTGGTTACGGTGTTGTTCACTGCTTGAAACTGCTGGTGAGTCAATGTGCCTGCTATAACTCCGGCTTGGACGAGGGGTTGAGTGGATCCGCTCGCGGAAGTATGAATAAGCTGCCTGTTGTGCCACAACTGTCTGAAGAAGCTCTCTGGCCCTCCGTGTCTCTATCGCTGTTGGAGACTCGCCTTCAACCGCTAGAGCCGCCAGTCGCATTGCCGCAGCAATCATATTATCCAAAGGGTTAGAATAATGACCCGGAGGCGTTGGAACATGCTGAGGCGGAGTATTATTCAAACATGGTGGGTCCATCGCGCATGGCTGAACCGGCGCTCCAGTTCCAGGCGCTTCGATCGCCCGGTTTAGCACCGACGGGTCACTGGTCCCTGCTCCAGGCGTGTTGAAGAGGTTCCTCGGCTCATAAACCGGGGGTAGATGACTCTGGTGCCTCCTCCTCATGACCTCATTTGAAGCGTTCTGGTCCAATGTGAGCCGGAAGGAATCCGCTTGAATTCGATGTGCCTGGGCGTCCAAAGCAGCCCACTCCGTAGCCATCCTGGCATTCTCAGCCGCCAGCTCTTCTTTGGCTTGAGCGATCTCATCTCGCAGGTTTGCCACATCAACCTTATGATGTTCATGATTGTCCCGGGGTTAGCTCTACCCCCATCAAAGTAGCCAGAGCCTCCAATAACTCTGTGAGAACATGAGCTGGCGGGCGCGCATAGCCACTAGCACCATCCGCGTCGCAGCCATTGAACTGGAGGTCATAGCCGCGGCGGTTGTTGAACCGAGCATCGGTTGTGTACCGGCCATGAAGATCGCGACCCTATTCGGCGGCTCATAGGGGTTCGAAATACTTTCACCATCGGAACAGCCCCCAAGCCGGCCGTCTTGTAGTTGATACAATGAATTAGTGTCGCCTGTGGACGACTCACCATCAGAGTAGATGGCTATCACACTGCCAGACACAGATCCTTCCTCACCTTCCGCCCCATGGTTGAAACCAACAAAGGCGTGCTTCATGGCGGGCTGAACCCGGGAGGGTCGTGCATGCTGAGCCGTCTCGATTATGTCGGTGCAGATGTCCGGCTCAGGGCCCGGTTCGCCAATTTTGCCGATGAAGACGTGGATTCCGCCTAAGGGGATCCGGTACCCGTACTCAATTGAGCCGGCCTCGGGGCCCCAGCCTGCATCATCGACATAGAGCTTGCCGCGATGACTCTTGGTCATCCAGCCCACAGCGTATCCCTTGATCCCTTTGAAGTTGCCCTATAAGAACTCGAAACCACCGTGCGCTGGCCCCACGGTGGGCGCCAACTGTCGTGGAATTGTCACGGCAGATGTCCTAGCAGAAGGACTTAGTCGTGGAGCCATGGCAACGAGGTTAGCTTAAAGGGGTTAATCGGAACAAAGGACACAAAGAGTTTATACTGAGTCGGCCCCTTGCGGTGAAGGTAAACGCCTAATGCAATTTGAGGTGGTATTGCTAGGGTTTTGATTACCAGGGAGCGAATATGTTGACCTAGTTCTCGATCTCTTGTTTCTTGCCCTAAACCGCCGCCGGGTCATCCCTTTATATACACAGGTTGACGCCCGGCGGTTCACGGAGTCCCGGCCGGCTCATACACAACGTGTCCGGCTCGGTGACTAACTACACTTGCCTTACAATACAAGTCATACATACATGGCGGTTCATCCTCCTGGGCCTTAAGTCACCTCTGGGTCTTGGGCCATCAACAGGATCGTATGATCCGCCATCTTCATTGGTAAGCCGCCAGTGGTATAACCCAGCCCCTCCTGGGCGGTTCATACCCAATAGTCATATCCCCAATAGAGAGTGAGAAGAGCGGAGGAAGACGACAAGCTTGTGTTAGTAGCGGCGTAGCAGTAGCGCGGTTAGTAGAAGGGTGCTACTACTATACCTAGCTCGGCAACGGTGTGACAATTATAGTAGTAGTGCGTTTTATTCTTGCCGCGCTACTACTATGTGGATAGCTGTAGCGCCCTTTGTGACAACTCCGCCTTTTAACAAGTGCTACTGATAAGCTTATGTGTATAAAGTTTTCCCTAGTAGTGTATGTGGCGGAATGCCCGGGCGTGCCTGGGCGCATCCGCGAGCCCTCATATCGTTCCCATATTTGAGATGGATATGAGAGTTCGCGAACAGCCCGGACGTATAGGGATGATATGAGGGATCTGGTTGGGTCACGTTTTTCCTTCTCTCTCCTGTCCGATCACTAACCGGGCAGGTCCGCAGGCATATGAGGGGTGGTTTGAGGCGTCCGACTGTGGATGCTCTTACAGCCGGCAAACCTTACATCTTTTTCTTCTACTTTCTTTTCTTTGTTGTTGTTGTTTTTTATTTTTCCTAAAAATACACCAAATGACTTAAATATATGAAAAAAATAAAAGCAAGAGTCTATTCCCAGCCGCCTCCTTCATCCAACAAAATAAACCCAAATGATAACAGAAATATATTTTTTAGGACCAGGTAACAAAAATACGTATAGCAGCCCAAAGTATACAATACTATGGGCGGTCAAAAAGGCCACGGCCACACAGAGTCACAAACGCGAATCAACCTGTGGTTGAGTTGGTTAGGTGGACAGTGGTATCCCCAACCCACCAGGGTTCAAATCCTGGTGCTCGCATTATTCCTGGATTAATTTCAGGATTTCTGGCGATGCGCTTTCAGTGGGAGGAGACGTTCCCGTCGACGACGAGGCGCCTACGGTGACTTCGTAAATTTCAAGATAATATGCCGGCTCAGTCTCTCGGAGGTGCTCATAAGGGTAGTGTGTGCGTGCGTGCGTTCATAGAGGTGAGTGTGTGAGTGTGTATATGAGCGCTTGTGTCTGTACTGATACTAAAAAAAAAAACACAGTCACAAACGGACTGGCAAAAAAGAAGAAAGACGGGAGAACAAGCAAACGTGAGGCAGAAGCGATCGACAGAAACAAACCTATGAGCGGAAAATTGCACGAGATTTACAGCATCTCTGGATCCAAGGGCGAGAGACTGCAGTCACTAATTAATGTGTATTCTTTGTAAAGATTACTTTCATCTTCATTGATTGCAACAAGTGGCGCACTACATGTATGTTACTTGTCGCAATCTGTGATTTTGCCCCTTTTTCTATATTTGTTTATTAAAAATATTTTATCTATTAAACTGTGCGTCTAAATCTCGAACCGTTTTCATCTTTGGATTCCTTGCGTTCAGACCTTCAAAATTAGATCTCATATTGATAAGTTTCAACCAAAAAAAAAATTCCGCGAAAAATGTTGGAGGAAAAAAGCCCACCAGGAGCACTTTTTTTCCTTTTCCAAAGGGGCATGGCTGTACCTACACGAGAAGTATATTTCTGCCTCTTGCGGAAGACAAAAACGTGTTTTCTCGATAGGTACAACTGTGCCTCTCGTGAAAAAAATGCATTTTTCCCCTTTTCGATAGACCCGACTGTCCTCTCACGGAAGCAAATATGTGCCCCCACGAAAAGTAAATTTGTGCCTCTCGTCGAAGGAAAAAATGCATTTTTTTCCTTTCTAAAGAGGCACGACTATGCCTCTGGCAGAAGCAAATTCGTGCGTCAATGAGAAGTAAATATGTGCCTCTCGCGGAAGGAAAAAAGTAAAATGTGTTTCTAACTTTTCCGAAGAGATAGGATTGTATATCTCGCCGAAGCAAATCCGTGCATCCACGAAAAGTAAATATGTGCCTCTTGCAGAAGGAAAAATATATTTCTGCCCCATTTCCAAAGAGGCATATGGCTGTGCCTCTCGCGGTACACCTTGCCTCCACAAGAAGTAAATATGTGCCTCTTGCAGACAAAAATGTGTTTTTTTGCGAAATGTTTTTTCGTAATTATTTTTGTCCAAAACCTAAGAAAATCCATGGGAAAGAGGAAACATGATAAAAGCGAAAAAAATCTAAAAGCCGAAAACGCATGCCAAAAAATTTAGAAAAATCGAGAGGGAGCGCCTACAACGTGACACGTGACGGTGGCTGAGAGCGCGCAAGTGGGCTCCCGAAAGAGTGCTCCTTAATTAATAGCTTTCGTCAAAGACATATATGTGACATTGTTAAATCTCATCTAGAGAAGATTTAGCAAAACCGTAAAGATTAATTACCAAAAAAATTGAATATGCAAAGATTGAAGATCGATAACTCATAAAAAGGATTGAAGTTCAAGATGGGACAAGTATGTATACCTCGCGCCTGCGTGTGTGCGTGTGTGTGTGCAATAGCTGGGTATAGTCATGCCCTCGTGCATCCGCTTTTCTCTGCTTTTCTCTACAACATGATTATTTCCGCTTTTTCCAAACTTGCAAATCAAGGTGAGTATATGTCCTGATCTATTGGAGCTATCCTTGAAGGTGACAAAAGCGTCATGTCACTAACAGGCAGATGGTAATATTCTTTTCACTTGGAACTATTGTCAGTAGCCTTGATGCTTTGATGTCTGTTGCTTTCCTTTGGAGAAAAATGGAATAAAAGCTGGGAGCATATTGCACGAACCAGCATGTGTTAGGTTTGTTAGTGAGGTTAAGAGCAAAGTTAGTTCACCCGCAAAAAAAAGCAAAGTTACTAATATAACTTAGAAAAGTTCGTGCGCTACCCACCATTCTAGCGGGTTTGGCGCAAGGCAATCAGCTCGACCATCCGATTTGTTACGTAGCGTCCTTTTTTGGCCGCTGGCGGATGGTCAGCCGTTGATTCCTTGTCTACTTCAGCTGCTGCATCCATGCTAGATAACTGGTGGGCTCGCTTAATTGTGGGGCCCAGCAAGTCAGATGGTTTTCTCTCATTTTGATTGTTTAAGCTACTTATGCAAGATGGTGTATGGCAAACCCTCCTAAGAAAAAAATATGTGGGCTCAAAGGCAGTGTCCCAAGTATATTGAAAGTCTGGGGACTCAAAATTTTTTGGGCTAGTCTAATGGCTACGAAGAAATATTTCTTCCACTATGGATCCTTCACCATTAAAGACAAATTGGAGATTAGGTTCTGCGAGGATAAGTGGCTAGGCAATGCCAGTCTCCGGGAACAATATTCTGGCCTATACAATATTGTGCGTCACAAGGGTGATACTATCGCTGTGGTTATAGAATCCTTTCAGCCGAACGTGATGTTCAAGAGAGATTTAATTGGTCCTAGACTTGAATCGTTGAACACTTTGGTACAACGCTTGTCCACGGTGCAATTGTCGCAAGGGACCGATGTAATTCATTGGAACCTCCACGCGAGTGGTAATTTCTCTATGGAGTCCATGTATAGAGCACTAATCCAGTCAGATGTACCAGTTCATAATAATAAAATATTTTTGAAGATGAAGATACCACTCAAGAATAAATCATTGTGTGATATCTTCGTCGAGGAGTCATTCTTATCAAAGAGAACCTTATTGAGAGGAATTGCCATGGAAGTGCACAATGTGTTTTTTGTCGCCATGATGAGACCATAAAACACTTGTTCTTCCGATGCGAATTGGCTTGTTCTCTATGGTCAGTCAACCAAGTTGTTTCTGGCTTGTATCCTCCACGTAGTGTTGCCAATATTTCTGCCAACTTGTTACATGGGATCAATAACAAGTTTAGAATTCTTGTTAGGGTGGCAACGCTTTGGCTATCTAGAAATGATAAGGTGTATAACGATAAAAGTTCTTCTCTTTTGCAGGTTATCAACAGATGTACCGCTGCGCTCCGTTTTTTGTCGTCTCTACAACGTATGGAGAATCGAGGCATGCTTACGGTGGTGTGTACACGCTTGGAGCCCACGGCGAAGGATATTTTTACCCGACATGGATGGCAGCATGATCATCGGATTGGCCCTCCTACGCCTTAGGTGTTATACAGTCTTCACATGATTACTTGTATTCCGCCTTTTTTTCTTTTTTTTTTGGACTTGAACTTGGTTATGACTGTGTGCATATCAGTTATGCAGAGGTCGGGTGTAATGCTTTAACCTTTTAAGAAATGAAACGACCTTTATCGAGAAAAAAAAGCAACCCCCTCTCCCTTCACTTTTCTCTCTAGTGCAGCTGTCGCTAGCGCCGCCTGCCGCCATCGTTTTCTCTCCCAACGCCGCCGCCTTTGGAGTGATGCCGATAGGCGATGAATATTCTTGTCGTTCCCCATCCTCCAAATGTAACCTTTCATAAAACTTTAAATTCCCACATGGATGATCTGCCAAGTAAAGGACGAACCCTTCTTTAATTCTGCATTCGGAATGTCACCTCAGGGAAAATATCTCGACCTTAGCACCTTTGCAGACAGAGAGTCCTGTTCACATAGTAATCGCCAAACTTGTTTAACAAGCATAGGGAGATTAAAACATGGAATATATCTGAAACTCATGCCACCCATTTTCTTTGGGATGCACATTTTCCACCACGCAAACCAATGTATATGCTTCTTCACGTATTCATCTCCCCACTAGTAACTGGTCATATATAGCATATGTGATCCCTTTTCTTATCTTCTTAGGAAGCATGAAGACTGACATGGCATACATAGGAGTACCCTAAGCCACCGCCTTAGTCACAACTTCTTTCCCCCATAAGAAATATTTTTTTTCCTTGTAACCTCCTAAACTCTTACAAACTCTATCAGTAAGATCTTGAAAACTATCTGACCGCTGGACACCAACAGATATCCTCCCTTGTCTCCGCATCTGTACAAGGGCTAAAGAAAATGCTGGATTTCATCACTTATGAATTGTCCAGACATCGCACAATAAGTTTGCAACACATTCCACAGAGTATGTACATTGTGCCGGTCTGCCCTCATCGAAATAAGTGAATCATCGGAGAATAGAAGGTGTGTGATCGAGGCGGGCCCAAGTACTTTGACACCGCATACTTTACCAGATTCCTCCTCATGCATCAACAAATTGGATAACCCTTTGGCACACAACAAAGCTAGATACACTGAAATTGGGTCACCCTGGTGAAGCCCTCTCGAAGGGAAACAAATTTATGTTTCCTCTCCATTGACCCAGACTTGATATTGTACAGAAGAAACACAAGACATATTCATCTTAACCCACGGATGGTCAAAACCGAGACAAAGAAGAATCCTCTCTAGAATACCCCACTCAACTCTGTTGTAAGCCTTGTGCATATCTATTTTAATAGCACACAATCAAAACTTCCCCATCTTCTTTTTCTTGATAGTAACATAGGACTCATAAGCCAGTAGGACATTATGAGTAATCAAGCAACCCGGCATGAAGGCACTTTGATTGGGAGAAATAATCTCTAGTAATATGAGCTTAAGACGTCTTGCAAGCACCTGAGAGATAACCTTATATAAATAAAACTACAAAGACTGATTGGACGATACTTGGTTACCTTCTGCGGGTTATCAACTTCTGGAATGAACACTATGGTGGTGCCGTTCCAATCTGCCAGCATCTGGCCAGAATTACGTGCCGGCAAAACTTCATCCGTGAGATCATCACCTAGAATGGACCAATACTGTTTAAAGAATATAGCTTGAAAACTGTCCGGTCCAGGTGAAAACTGTCCGGTCCAGGTGCCTTTAGATCACCAATACTAAAATGAGCCTTTTTCTACTTCCTCCCTAGTATACGGTGGACATAATGCATCATTCATTGCCTGAGTAACATAGGGGTTAATCTTATGAATAACCTCGTCATCCGCATCGACAGTTTTCATAGCAAAAAGCTGCTGGAAATACACATTAATATGTTGGTGCAACTCTGACTTGTCTTCTATCCAAATGCCATTGCCATCTTTTAGTTTGTTGATTAGGTTAATTTTGCTTTCTCATTGATGCAAAACTCAGAAAAAACGACGTGTTCCGATTACCACGCATCAACCAATTGGCATGATTCCGTTGCAAATATTGTATTTCCTCCATCTCATGTATATGCTCAATCTGCAACTGTAATTCTTGCTGTCAGGTAGTTACCTTATCCTAAAGGGCGCCAGCCATCACTTTCTTTAGTTCTTATTGCAGGGCACACTACTGCCTCTTCGGCTCCTTCAGTGTTTTCTTGTCCCATGCATGCAGGGCTCCATGCACAACTTTCACTTGCTGGGCCAGGCTAGGTCAAGAAATGCGTCCTCCCATGCCTTCCTGACGACGTCTTCAACTGTTTCCTCCAACAGCCAACATACTTCAAACATTTTCCTTCTCCTTGGCCTAGGAGCAATAGGATCAACCAAGTATTCTGCTGGAATTTTGTCTATTTTGGGCATAGCCCAATAGCAGTTTCAGAAATTCTTAATAAATTCTAGAGGCCCACGCAGCCCATTTGTGCAAGGCAAGAGGTGGAACTAAAGTTTAGTCCCACATTGCTAGTTTAGAGGGAGTTGGACCTTTTTATAAGAGAGGCTCTTTCTCCACATGTATGAGAATGAGAACAAGAGGGACATCCATGCGCGCTCCTCCTCCGCCGTCCGCCTTGGCACCCCGCGGGTTGCGGAAATGAGCCGAGCCGATGTCTAAATTTTTGCCACGCATACGTGGTATCTGAAAGGTCACTTGGAAGCTGAAAGCGTTTTGCTGTAGTGGAGATTGAATACGAACGGCGCACCTCTTCGCCTGCTGCATGTTTGTTTCGTCTCCCTCGTTCTCTTCAGCTCCCGGCGCAGCCTCTCGCCTCCTTCTCTTGCGCCTATAAAAGGGAGGTCGCTCCTCTCAGAGATACGCACCAGAACTTCTTCTTCCTCTCGCCACAAGTTCCTGAGCACTGCGCTGCTGCTACGTTCTTCCCCATCCCGGCTTGCGGCGTGCACCGCAGGTCGGGACAGTAGGCCTCCGAAACCGCACCTCTTTGAGTCCTGTACGGGAGAAGGGTGATAAGGTTTCTGGGGAGCGCTTCGCGCAATTACTGACTTCTTCGTCATGGACGCCCCGGACTCCGACGACTACTTACCCGACGACGACTTCTTCCCCGATGTCGACAACCTCCTCAACAACATGGCTGGCGAGGACACCGACCCCAAGTCCAGCGCTTTTGCTGCTGCTGTCCCGTACGCATTCTTTCTCTCTCTATTAGAGGCCCTGCTACAGTTCCTTATTCTAGTGTTTGCCCTATATATGTTAGACTATGTTTCATATATGCAACTTGCTATACTGTCTGCTCTAGATGTGTTTAGTTACAGTTCATATATGAAGATGTTGTTTACCTTCTCTTTGTCAAATCGCATGACTTGTTTTATCACTGCTATACTAGTCGTGCTTTATCTAGTATTTCTGTTAATAAAATCATTCGGTAAATTGCTCATATTTCCAATAATCCAAAAACATTATTATAGGCAATTTACACCAAGTGGTTTTGCTGCTTCCATGAGAACTCCTATGTTTGAGGGTATCCACTATAAGAGGTGGCGCGTGAGAGCAGTCTTATCGTTTCAAACCATGAGTTGCTATGATGCCACTCTTGGCAAACCTGAAGGGGAGCATGATGCCCAACAGGAACAAGCTTTTCAGAAAATGGATTCTCTGTTTAAGGCTGCTCTCTTGAGTGTTCTTGGTGAGAACATAGTTGATGTGTATGCGTCAATTGACAATGGAAAAGATATGTGGGATGCACTCGAGGCCAGGTTTGGGGTCTCGGATGCTGGCACTGAGCTGTACATCATGGAGCAATTCTATGATTACAGGATGAGTGAAGAGCGCTCCATCGTTGAGCAAGCTCATGAGATACAGTCATTTGCTAGAGAACTTGAGCACTTCAATTGTATGCTACCGGACAAGTTTGTTGCCGGAGGTATCATGACTAAGCTTCCTCCTTCATAGAGGAACTTTGCTACCTTACTGAAGCATAAGAGACAGGAGTTTTCCGTTCCGGATCTCATTGGTACTCTTGAAGTGGAAGAAAAGGCGAAAGAAAAGGACACACGTGCTCGAGGTATTGAGGGAGGATCTAGTGCCAACTGCATGTATGTAACTTCCAAATTTCACGAGTTCAAGAACAAGGGCACGTTTTATGGTAAAGCAAAGTTTGATGGGAAGAACAAGGCTGTGTAGCACAAGAACTTCAAGAAGAAGAATGACAAAAGAAAGGTGTTTGTCATGTGTGTGGGGATCCTGATCATTGGGCTCCTAGTTGCCCTATTCGCTATGACAAGCGTCATCCTGGGAAAGGCGGCAAGACCGCTAATGTTGTCATTGGAGACACAAACATGAAGGATGTTGGGTATGGTATATTTCCCACTATTCTTTCAGTATGTCATTCTCCTCATTGGTTGATTGACACAGGTGCTAATGTGCATGTATGCGGTGATATTTCCATGTTTTCGTCTTATCAGACCGCAGGGACTTCAACCGTGTTGATGGGCAACGGTTCAAGTGCTTCTGTTCGTGGTGTCGGCATGGTCTATCTGAAGTTTACTTCGCGGAAGATCGTGCGGCTGAAGAACGTGCATTATGTGCCCTCTGTCAATAAAAATCTTGTTAGCGGATCTCTTCTGTGTAGAGATGGCTACAAGCTTGTCTTTGAGTCGAATAAATTTGTAATATCCAAGTACGGAACCTTTGTTGGTAAAGGCTATGAGTCAGGAGGCCTGTTTCGTTTATCCTTATCAGATATTTGCAATAAAGTTGTTAATAATATTTGCAACAATAGTGAATCAAATGTGTGGCATTCACGTCTTTGTCATGTTAATTTTGGTTGCATGTCGCGACTAGCCAAATTGAACTTAATCCCTAGTTTCACCACTGTCAAGGGATCTAAGTGCCAAGTTTGTGTGCAAGCTAAGCAACCTCGTAAGTCTCACACGACTGCGGAAACGAGAAATCTTGCACCACTAGAACTCATACATGCAGATCTATGTGAAATGAATGGTGTTTTGACAAAAGGTGGAAAGAAATATTTCATGGCGTTAATTGGCGACTCCACTAGAATCGCCGTGTGTATCTTACGAAATCTAAGGATGAGGCTTTGAACTTTTTCAAGATCTATAAAGCTGAAGTGGAAACCCAACTTGATCGGAAAATCAAGAGGCTTAGGTCCGACCGTGGTGGAGAGTATTTTTCCAATGAATTTGATGTTTTTTGTGCGGAACATGGTATAATCCATGAGAGGGCGCCTCCCTATTCACCTCATTCAAGTGGGGTGGCCGAAAGAAAGAACCGTACTCTAACAGATTTGGTTAACGCCATGTTAGACACATCGGATCTCTCCAAGGCATGGTGGGGGGAGGCGATATTGACTGCATGTCATGTCCTAAATCGAGTTCCCACAAAGAATAAAGAGATGACTCCGTTCAAGGAATGGGAGAAGAAAATATTAAAACTCTCTTATCTACGAACCTGGGGTTGTTTGGCGAAAGTCAATGTAACAATTCCAAAGAAGCGCAAGCTTGGACCAAAGACCGTGGATTGTGTTTTCCTGGGATATGCTTTTCATAGCATTGGTTATAGATTCTTGGTTGTAAGATCTAAGGTACCTGACATGCATGTCGGTACGATCATGGAGTCGAATCATGCGACTTTCTTTGAAGATATCTTTCCAATGAAGGATATGGCTACCTCATCTAATCAGGAGATGCCTAGTTCATCGAATCAGGAACCAGTTACAATTACCGAAAAATGAAGTCGTGTGGAGGAGAACAATGAAGTTCCTACTAGGAGCAAGAGACAGAGGACTGCAAAGTCCTTTAGTGATGATTTTCTTGTGTATCTCATAGATGACACTCCCAGTTCTATTTCAAAGGCCTATGCATCGAAGATCTTGACTACTTTGGAAGGAAGCGGTTAAATGGTAGATGGATTCTATCTTGGTGAATGAAACTTGGGAGACAACTGATCGTCCTTATGGGTACGAACCTATAGGATGCAAATGGGTATTCAAGAAGAAGCTTAGGCCTGATGCTACTATTGAAAAGTACAAGGCTCGGCTCGTGGCTAAGGGTTATACCCAAAAGGAAGGTGAAGACTTATTTGATACTTACTCACCTGTGGCTCGGCTGACCACTATTCAAGTTCTACTTTCACTAGCTGTCTCACATGGTCTTTTCGTTCATCAAATGGATGTTAAGACTGCTTTCCTAAATGGAGAGTTGGACGAGGAAATTTATATGGAACAACGAGATGGGTTTGTACTAGATGGTTAGGAAGGAAAAGTGTGCAAGTAGCTGAAGTCTTTGTATGGACTCAAGCAAGCACCCAAACAGTGGCATGAGAAGTTCGAAAGAACTTTAACAGCTGCAGGCTTTTTGTAAAGGAAGCTGACAAATGTGTGTACTATCACCATGGTGGGGGCGAGGGAGTTATCCTTTGCTTGTATGTTGACGACATACTGATTTTCAGAACAAATCTGAATGTTATTAAGGAGGTCAAGGATTTCCTATCTCGTTGTTTTGAGATGAAGGATTTAGGAGTGGCTGATGTCATTCTGAACATCAGGTTGTTGAGAGACGATGATGGTGCAATTAAATTGCTTCAATCTCACTATGTGGAAAAGATCTTGAGTCGCTTGGGCTATAGTGACAGCAAGCCCTCTCCAACGCCATATGATGCGGGTGTGTTACTTCGAAAAAATCGAAGAATTGCTAGAGATCAATTGAAACATTCTCAGATTATTGGCTCGCTTATGTACTTAGCCAGTGCTACAAGACCTGACATCTCTTTTGTTGTTAGCAAACTGAGTCGGTTTGTCTCAAAACCAGGAGATGTGCATTGGAAAGCTCTAGCACTAGTAGAAAAAGGGTCAAATGTGAGACACATTAGTCCCGGTTTGTAACAGAACCGGCACTAATGTGTCCATTAGTGCCGGTTCCAACGGCTAGGCGGGAGGAGACCTTTAGTACGGTTAAATTGGCGAACCTTTAGAACCGGTTCGTGCCACGAACCGGTACTAATGAGAGTGGTGGCAGGATGTTGTCGATGCAGGGCCCCTCCGGCACCTTTTTAGTACCGGTTCGTAGCACGAACCAAGATTACTAAAGGTCGTCAGACATAAACCCTTCGTCCACCCGAGCTCGCTCTGTTCTTCCACTTTCCCCTCACTTCCTCTGTTCTTCCCCTCTCTTCCTCGAGCTCATCACAATTTTTTCCCAAAATTTGTCAAGATTTGGAGGCCCCCATCCATTCAAATGATCACAAAGGTTAGCAACTTTGTCCTTTCATCTCTCATTGCTAGATTAGCTCGTGCAATGCTTTGTATAGTGATTAATTTGTGAGTTTAGTAATTTGGGATGAATTATATGTGCTAGTATTTGATTTATATGCAATTTGAGGTCAAAAATAACACTTAGTTTGCATATGTAGGTGTGGTTTACTTAGTGCCTTCTAAATCTCCGTCGTAACCACCGTCGATCGCCCTTTTCATCCTGTCACGGCACCACCTTGTGGTGAGGCTCTTGTTCATGAATGTTTTACATTACCAAATTGATGTTTGTGTGATTTGGATATATAGTTACTGGTATAATTATCTTTCTCATTCGTTGTTTGTTATACATAGTGCCATGGTTTTGATATCCGTCCCCGTCGGCCCTCGTCCTTGTTATGATTCGGTTGTGGTATATTCTCTTTTAAAACTAGTTGTTGCATTTCGTGTTTATGACAAATTATGCCCATCAAGTTTACATAGATATTTTTATCTAGGAGGTATGTGAACCGGAAATTCCAACCGACCCTATTGTCGAGAGGTTAAATTTAGTTGAAAGAGAAAAGCAGTATTTGAAAGAAAATTGAAAAGAATTGAGGGGAGAAGATGGAATTGGAGTTGTATGTTGCCGATGTCGTCGATGATCACAAGATCAAGATGGAGCAAATGCGGTTGAAGATTAGAAAGATTAGAAAATATGCCATTGATAGTGTGGCTTGGTATCATTATGCTGTTGAATCAATTGTTACCTTAGTTTCGATCTTGATCGCATTTGTTGTTGCATCTAAATTCTTTAGCTAGGGAGTTATTTGTATGTTGCATTTAATTAAGTGTTGTATATAAACTTTATGTATGAACTTTATATATGAAATTGTATTAATTTGGTCTATTCGGTGTTGTGTAATGAAGATGAGCCGACAATGGATGTATGATGACCGATGCTCTCCCGAGTTCATTAATGGCGTGCATACTTTTCTGCTTGCCGCTGAGGCAAACAAGCGGGCAGATGGTTTTATGCCTTGTCCATGTGCTGGCTGTAAGAACGGTCGCAATTACTCTACGTCAAGAACCATTCACGTCCACCTGTTTGAATCCGGTTTCATGCCCCACTATAATGTTTGGACCAAGCACGGAGAAAGAGAGGTTATGATGGAAGACAATGAAGAAGAAGAGGACTGACAGCTACTACGGCCATGGGTTTCCAGAATACGATGATACAACAATGGGGAAGAAGCCGAGCAGGTAATGCAGGAAGAAGTTGAGCGGCAATGCGGGAAGAAGCTGAATAAGAGGCATCGGATGAGCCCGTTGATGATCTAGGTCGGGCCATTGCCGATGCAAAGAGAAAGCTAGCCAAGTTATTTGGAGAAGAAGAAGTTGCAACGCATGTTAGAGGATCACAAAAATTGTTGTACCCAAATTGCGTAGGTGACAAGAAAAGCTGGGCACCACCTTTGGAATTGCTGCAATGGAAGGCAGATAATGGTGTATCTGACAAGGGATTTGGAAAGTTGCTGGTAATGATAAAGAATATGCTTCCAAAGGACAACGAATTGCCCGAGAGTACGTACGAGGCAAAGAAGGCTGTCTGCCCTCTAGGGTTAGAGGTGCAGAAGATACATGCATTCCCTAATGATTGCATCCTCTACCGCGGTGAGTACGAGGATTTGAACGCCTGCCCGTTATGCGGTGCATTGCGCTATGAGATCAGCCGCGATGACCCTGGTGATGTCGAGGGCGAGCGCCCCAGGAAGAAGATTCCTACCAAGGTGATGTGGTATGCTCCTATAGTACCACGGTTGAAACATTTGTTCCAAAACAAAGAGCATGCCAAGGCGATGCGATGGCACAGAGAAGACCGTAAGAAAGACGGAAAGTTGAGAGTACCATTGACGGTCGCAGTGGAGAAAAATCAAAAGAAAGTACGGAAGGAGTTTGCGATGACGCAAGGAGCGTATGGTTTGGTCGAAGCGCAGATGGCATTAATCCTTTTGGGGAGCAGAGCAGCAACCATAGCACCTGGCCTGTGACTCTATGTTTGTATAACCCTCCTCCTTGGTTGTGCATGAAGCGGAAGTTCATTATGATGCGGTTGCTCATCCAAGGCCCTAAGCAACCAAGAACGACATTGATGTGTACCTAAGGCCATTAGTTGAAGAACTCTTACAACTGTGGAATGGAGCAGGTGTGCGTGCGTGGGATGAGCACATGGGGAAGAATTTGACCTAAAGGCGTTGCTGTTCATGACCATCAATGATTGGCCTGCTCTCGGTAACCTTTCAGACAGACAAACAAGGGATACCGCGCATGCACGCGCCTTGTTGTTTGGACGATACCAACAGTATATATTTGGCTAATTGTAAGAAGAATGTGTACACAGGACATCGCCGATTTCTTCTGGCAGGCATCCGTAAGAAAGAAAGGCAAGCATTTCAAAGGTGAGGCGGATCACCGGACAAAACCTCGCCACCGTCATCGGTGCTGATGTACATGATATGGTCAAGGATTTGAAGGTGGTCTTTGGAAAGGGTCACGTGGACAACTTTGTTCCGAATGACCACTGACGGGGCCAGCGGATCCATGTGGAAAAAGAAATCTATATTTTGGGAACTGCCCTATTGGAAAGACCTAGAGGTCCGTTCCACAATCGACGTGATGCACGTGACGAAGAATCTTTGTGTGACCCTACTTGGCTTCTTGGGCGTGTATGGGAAGACCGAAGATACACCGAGGCATGGGAGGACCAGCAACGTAGGGCACGGAAAAGACGACATACATCGGTCATGCAAGCTACGCTCTTACCAAAGAAGAGAAGGAAATCTTCTTTGAATGCCTGCTCGATATTAAGGTCTTGTGCGGCTTCTCGTCGAATATAAAGGGAATAATAAACATGGCAGAAAAAGTTCCGTAACCTAAAGTCTCATGACTGCCACGTGATTATGACGCAAGCGCTTCCGGTTGCATTGAGGGGCTTCTACCGTAAAACGCTCGATTAGCCATTGTGAAGCTATGTGCATTTCTCAATGCAATCTCTCAGAAGGTAATCAATCCAGAAATCATACCAAGGTTACAGAATGATTTGGTGCAATGTCTTGTCAGTTTCGAGTTGGTGTTCCACCATCCTTCTTCAACATCATGACGCACGTCCTAGTTCACCTATGCGAAGAGATTAACGTTTTGGGTCCTGTATTTCTACACAATATGTTCCCCTTTGAGAGGTTCATGGGAGTCTTAAAGAAGGATGCATCTCCAAGGGCCATGAAAATGAGGAGGTCATTGAGTTTTGTATTGACTTTATTCCTGACCTTAAGCCGATTGGTGTTCCTGAATCGCGGCATAAGGGCAGACTGGATGGAAGAGGCACGCTAGGAGGGAACAAATAATATGTATGGACGGACATTCTCTCATCAAGCACACTACTACACAGTTCTACAGAATTCCGCCTTGGTGGCTCCGTATATGGATGAACATAAGAATTTGCTACCTCCAAACACCCGAGCGGTCTCGATGACCTGGATTACACGTGAACAAACCAGGAGTTTCACCAGCTGGTTGGTTGCGAACACGTACCATGCATGACACCTGTATTGAAGATGACATGTACTTGCTGTCCCAGTTAACATCTTCGAATATAATGACTTTCAAAGGGTACGAGATAAATGGTAATACATTTTACACGATCGCCCAAGATAAGAAGAGCACCAACCAAAAAAGCTGTGTCCGCGTTGATGCAGAAACCAAGACGGGAAAGGAAACATATTATGGTTATATACAGGACATATGGGAACTTGACTATCGACGTGGTTTAAAGGTCCCTTTGTTTCGGTGCAAATGGGTCAATATGACACGAGGCGGGGTAACGGAAGTCCCTGAAGACGGAATGACAACAGTGGATCTCAACAATCTTGCGTATGCAGACGAACCATTCGTCCTAGCCAATGATGTGGCACAGGTTTTCTATGTGAAGAACATGTCTACCAAGCCGAGAACAAAAATATTCACAAAGAAACTCTAAATATAGCAAAAAACAACTAAAAATAAATAAAACAAAATAAATAAAGCAGAAAAGAAAAAACTAAATGAGAAAAGCCCACCTACTGGGCCACAACGGCCTGCATACGACTAGAAACCCAAATTGTAATTGGGCCAGGATGCAGGCCCGCTTAGCCCAATAGGCCCATCGAGGCATAGCAGCGTGCACGAGGAAGGCCTGCTTAAGAGAGGAGCTCAAGAGAGCTACCAAGACTGGGCTTATAAACGGTCTGGCGCCCCTCGGCTAGCGAGGTGGGACTAAACTTGTCAAGATTGCACCTGCGCCAACACACCACCTTTAGTTCCGGTTGGTGGCTGAACCGGCATTACTAAAGGGTGGGTCTTTAGTACCGGTTCCAGCCACTACCCGGTACTAAAGGCCTGCCCTTCCCGCCACTTGGCCTGGCCAAAACAGGCCTTTAGTACCGGTTGGTGGTTGGAACCGGTACTAAAGGTGTCCCCTGTATAAGAAACACTTCGAAAAATTTCAGTTTCTCATCTCCCACTTCTCCCTGCCGCCGCCCCATCCCGCGCCGTCGCCGCCCCTGTCGCGCCGTCCCCGTCGACTCCGCGACGCCCCCGTCCTCGTCGTGTCGTCCCCTGCCGACCATGCGGCACCCCTGCCGGCCTTGTCCTAGTCGCCGCACCGCCCGTCTGCCCCTCGCCATTGCCGCTGGGCCGCCTTGGATCGAAACCTCGCCTCGTCGTCGCCGTCGCCTCGACCTCGCCCGCGTGCGCTGTGAGCCCCTCCCGGCCCCTCTCCTCCCTCAAATCGATCAAAGCCACACCGCACCGGCGCTGAGCACACACGCTGCTGCACACACACACACACACACACTACACGCGCATACACACACAAATTTTCTGTTTTTAGCTTTTAGTTTTTTCTGTTTTCCATACAAAGTTTTAGATGAATTAATTAATTAGATTAGATTAATGTCAAATAGTATATAGAAATGTTAATTATTTATAACATATATAATGTCAAAGGTTTTTTGCTATTTTTTATACAAATGTTATAGAAATGTTAGTTATATAGAAATGTTAGTTTTAGCTAGCTAGATGAATTAGATTAATTTCAAATTGTTAGACGATGATCGATGTTTTTTTAGTTTCTTATATTTTTAGTTATAAAATTTAGAATTTGCATATATGAAATCACAATCCATCATTCAAAAAATGTTACTTTACTTTTGTGGCATATAGTGTTTGTTGTCGACGATGCCCGGCCGCATCAAGATCTCGCTGGCCGACCTGCTCGCTGACGACGCCCTACTTGAGAGGACCCATGTCCGGACTGGGCTCCCTGGGCTGGCACTGGGAGGTGCTTCTTTGTCGTGGTTCTAAGTCCGATGAGAATGAGGGGTAGGTATGGAGAGGCAAGATCCTAGCTATGGAGTAGTTGTATACGCAAGGATTTACGAGTTCAGGCCCTTCTCGTGAGGGAAGTAACAGCCCTACGTCTCGGAGCCCGGAGGCGGTCGACTGGATTATATGCGTATGTGTTACAGGTGTGCGAACCCTTCTACCTGTGGAGGGGGTTGGCTTATATAGAGTGCGCCAGGACCCCAGCCAGCCCACGTAGTAGAGGGTTTAAGGTGCGTTAAAGCTAGGCGTTACTGAGTGGCTCTTGGACTCTTGGGTCCTCTGAAGTGGCCCTTACATAAAGTGTCATTAAGGTCATAAATACTATTTAATTACAGACCGTTTGGACACCGAGTGGCTCTTGGACTCTTGGTGGTCGAGTGGGTCTTCATAGTCGAGTGTCTTTGAATCTGTCGAGTGGAAGCCTACCAGGTCATTTGGAAGGCTGCTTCTCTTGTGAACGTCCTTGTGGAGGGTACCTTTGGGCAGGTCCATGACCCTACCCCAGGTACATGACTTCATCATTAGCCCCCGAATGGATCGAGGTTTGAGTGAGGAAGGAGTTGATAATCTTTCCGACCTGTTCTTCGTGTTGTGAGTGTGTCTTACTCTGGATCAACGACCTTTTAGTAACGGCATCAACTTCTCTTTCAGTCTCCTTGATCCATTCTTCACGTTTGTCGAGTGAACTTTGTGAACCTGAGGATTTCCGAGCGGCGGATCTGAGGAAATCTGTTATCTGACGAGTTGCTCTGCGGTTAGCAGATTTCGCGGGATCCGAATTTTGGGGAGCGCGCGAAGCGGAGAAAACCGCGACACTCGGATGGGATAAGACGATGACACCTCGATCCTCGCACCACCTTTTTCGCCACGTATCGTGCGCGCGCCTGTTGCGGGATCGCGACGGGATTGCCTGGGCCTACCGGTCAGCCACTCGGAAGTGACCCCATATAAAGCGTTGGACCGGGCATTTTGAACAATGCGTCTTCAGACTTCTCCTCTCTCCGCCTCCAAAACCCTCTAGCCACGCTCTCCGCCTGTCCAGCGCCGAAGCTCGGTACTTTTCTGCTTGGCGACCATGGTGAAGGACAAGACTGCCGCCACAGAACGGTGAAGAAGGCGGCGAAGGCCAAGGGGAGAGCGCCAATGGGCGGTTCCTCTTCAAGCGGTCCAAGCTGCCGCAGGCTGGGTCCAAGGAGACCGGATCCGCCGACCATCACTAAGAAAGATCTCACCGATCTGGCCAACGAAGCGACTGATCCCCCATGGGTCGGCGAGGCTTCCGGCACGGAGTGGCAACCGCAGCTCGAAGAGGGTGAGTGCGTCCTCCTGGCCACCCACGAGATAGGGGTTTTCTCGCCGCCAAATCCTTTTTCCGGGGTTTACGAACTTTTTGGAGCACAACTCCACCATTTCACTCCAAACTCCATTGTGTATCTTGCTGCTTTCGTTTCGCTCTGCGAGAATTTCTTGGGTTGTCGACCGCATTGGGGTCTTTTCAAGCACATATTCACCTGTCGCTCCCAGACGGTGAAGAAAACGAGCCCGAATGACGAGAGGACCCAAGTAATCCAAATGTGGGGGACTCGGGGTCCAGATGAGGGGGAAGAGCGCCTTTCCAGCTATGACTCTCCCCGACTCGGTTAGAGGGTGGCAGTCGACCTAGTTTTACTGCCAAGACCAGCCGACGCCGGGGCAGTCGACTGGGCTCCCTCCTTTCTCCATGAGTCGAGTGAACAAGCCATCTTCCCTGAAGGTGTTACCAGAGGAGAAGTCCCAAGTAAAGCTGCTGATGGAGCGTGTAGTCCAGCTTATTCGCGATGGGGTGACCGGCATGGATCTCCTGGAGGTTTTTCTCCGACGGCGTATTCAGCCACTCCAACACCGAGGTCATCCGATGTGGATGTACTCTGGTACGGATGATACCACTCGGGTCAATCCAAAGGAGGTTGATGACGCCATACTGGAGAAGTGGATGACTGCCATCGCAGGAAATAAAGACAACCCTCGAGGAGCTAGGAGGATTCCACCACTCGACCAGAGTTATCAACCAGACAAGGTATCACCGCTTATGTCAATCGTGATTCTGGCCGTATTCATTCTGTTTTGATGTCAATTTCACGATTGACTTTCACCTTGTTTTGCTGTCTTCTAGGTCACCATTGAGATGTACTCGATGCCCAACGGGCGCAGGAAACAACGAAGAAGAAGAAGGAAGTGGAGGTGAGAGTGCGGAGGAATGGGAGTCCAACAGCGAGGAGGATGAGGAGGAGGATGACTCGATGATGAGGAGGAGGAGGAAGAAGAGGAGGAAGGCGTCGACCCTCCTCGCTCGGAGGGAAGGTCCAAGTTGGCCTTACGACCAGTGACAAGCGCGGTAAAGTCAGCTGTTGTGCCCACCGGTCGGTCGTGAAGCGACCTAGGACAACTTCTCCAGCGCCCGACCGAGAAGCCGCCCGAAGCAACCTCGAGCGACGTCGTCAAAGCCGTGAAGGCCTTGCCAAAGATGCGAATGGTCATCCCCACCATCTCCGGGTAACCAATCAGAACCTCGTATTTCTTTTTTCAACATGAGTGAACTTTTGGTCGACTTGATGACTGATCAGCCGACTCCTGAAATCTTCAGAGCTGCTACCTCGAGACTTCAGCCAAACACGATGATCAGAAATGGAGGATGCGCCACTTCCAATCTTGGTAAGATCTCCGAGGTTTTACTTTTAGCCGATCGGAGCTTTTAGTCGATTGGGCTTCCATGTTTACTCGGATCTCTCTTGTAGTTCCACCTCACGTCATTGATCTCCCCGATGATGATGAGGAAGCGCCATTGAGGAAGAGGAGGAACAAGAAAGTGCCTGCTGGCAAGGCTGCTCAAGTCGCGGCGACTCCTGAGACGCTGATTTCCGAGGGAGGCAATCTCACTCGGACTTCTGTATCTTTTGTTGCATCACCGACGAAAGTGCCCGACCCACTTGGCCGATCGCTGATCAACCGTCTCTCTTTGCTACACACCACGTCCCGGAGGACCAAGTAAGTGCTGCTAAGGAGGCCATACGCCTGCAGGGATCATGATGGAGCAGGTGAAAGCGGCTCGAGAGGCAAGTCAGTGACCTATGATGCCGCTTCAGCTCTCGAGCAATGTCCAAGTAAGTCGATCGTTGCTTGCTTTGTTAGGATATACTATCTCGAAACTGCTTTCTTACGGAGATTTCCATATCTGTACACCCACCGGGTGTTTGTGTCGTTGAACTTTTGTGGGGCACGCTGAGTGCACCCAGGGTGTAGTCCCGAGACTATGGTCGATTGCGTGCGATCGGCTATGGTCTTTATCTTGTGATCTTCTTCACTCGACCGGGGCCGGACCAAGTCGAATGGGCCCCGTAAAACCGGTGGGGGGAGCACGCTAAGTGCACCCACTGGGTGTAGTCCCGAGACTCTTGTCCGAATGTTTTATTCGACCGCAGATCTTAGAAATGCTACTATTTTTCCTCAGTCACTCGGAAGTGATCTGTCTTTGATGTCTTTCGTTGGTTGACTCTTTGTAGAAATCTTGCGAGCTTGTGGCTCGCTATACTGAGTTAGAGAAAAAACAGATTCAGCTCAACCTCGATTTGAAGCTTGCTCAGGAGAATTTGCAGAAGGCAAAGGATGAAGCAAAAGGTATGGCTGGTGAGAACTTTTTTTGCCTCGCTTTTCTGCTCATTCTCAACTCTGTTCTCATTGTTGCTTTGCAGATAAAGCTGGAAGAGACTTTGAAGAAGAAGGACCTTGACCTTGCGAGAGAGCCACGGAAAGGCGGCTTTGGAGAAAACAAAGCTCATTTGAAGAGAAGCTTGCCTCAGTCGACAAACTTGAAGATGAAAATGCCAAGCTGAAAGCCTCTCTTGACGCGGCTAACAAGGAAGTCAGTTGACTGAAGAACGACAAGAATGTTCTGTCTGACAAGGTTGGCCAGCTGGCGGGGAAGCGAAACGACCTGGACACTTATCTTGGGGGGTTCGCCAAGAAGCTGTTTCTCATGCTTGAAGGTAATCTCTTTTATCCAACTGTCTTGCTCTCACCGGCTCATCACATGATCTTCATTTTGAGTCTGAGTTGTGTTTTCAGAATTCTGCCAAAACTTTGAAGAAGAAACCAGTCGAGTGGAAACCAGCTTGGACCCCATCAACTCTCCTGTGAAGGACGAAGCTGCTATGAATGTGTTCCGACTGGAGTCTCGTGTTGCTAGCGTATTGGATTATCTTGCTCGACTGAAAGTTGCAGTGTCGCGGATCGACTCGACTCTCTGGCCAGAACAGACTCTCCAGAATGATCTTGAATCCCTGATGACTCGTCTGAATGACATTCCAAGTCGAGTGCAAGAATGGAAAAAGTCATCTGCCAGGTGTGGTGCTGATGTTGCTCTATCTCTGGTTCGTGTCCACTGCAAAGAAGCGCAAGAGGACAAGCTGGTGTCCCTCAAGGTTGCCAATACCAGGAAGCACGACTTCAGATCTTTCATGGAGACTTTCATCGCTGCTGCTACCCGTATTGCTGACGGAATCGACCTCGATCAGTTTGTTGCACCTTCCGGTCCTCCGAGGAGAGTAAAAAACTTCTAAGTGCCACTTTAAATTTGCCTCGGAATGCCGAGTGGTTTCTGTAACCGATAAACTTTAACAGGCTTAACGCCTGAGCGCCTTTAGACCCGTAGGACATTTATCCGAACTTGGTTTTTCCTTTAACATGCTTTGCTTGCATTCGAGAGAACTTTATTCCTCATTCGGAAGATATTCCGTTAAAATTCCAATCGACTTGTGCTTCATCTATCCTGCGGTAGAGGTGAAACACGGACTGCGGCCGACCTTGTCGTCCTTACGGATCGGAGACGAACCGTAGCGTTGTGCACATGGCGAAAGCTCGAAGGAGGAGGTAGCGATCGACCTGCACCTCGTCGTCCTTGCGGATTGGGATGAACCGCACGTTGTACTTGTGGCGAAGCTCGAAGGAGGAGGTAGCGATCGACCTGCACCTCGTCGTCCTTGCGGATTGGGATGAATTCCTTACTTAGGGCGAAACCTTGGGCTGCAGCTAAGCATCCGAAAGTGGGAGGTTTGCTCTCCACTTTCGGTAGGATTCTTATTACTTAGGCGAGCACTGGGCTGCAGCTAAGCCCCAGTGGGAGGTTTGCTCTCCACTCGGTAGGATTTCTATTACTTAGGCGAGCACTGGGCTGCAGCTAAGCCCCAGTGGGAGGTTTGCTCTCCACTCGGTAGGATTTCTATTACTTAGGCGAGCACTGGCTGCAGCTAAGCCCCGAGTGGGAGGTTTGCTCTCCACTCGGTAGGATTTCTATTACTTAGGCGAGCACGGGCTGCAGCTAAGCCCCGAGTGGGGGTTTGCTCTCCACTCGGTAGGGATTTCTATTACTTAGGCGAGCACCGGCTGCAGCTAAGCCTCCCGAGTGGGAGGTTTGCTCTCCACTCGGTAGGATTTCTATTACTTAGGCGAGCACTGGCTGTAGCTAAGCCTCCGAGTGGGAGGTTTGCTCTCCACTCGGTGGGATTTTATCACTTTGGATGTTTAAGGCTAATCTTCGGGCACTTATAAGCCCCCGAGTGGGAGGCGGGCTCACCACTCGGCAGGGTTCGAATACTTAGGCGAGTACTTGGACTGCAGCTAAGCCTCCGAGTGGGAGGCTGGCTCGCCACTCGGTAGGATTTTGGATACTTAGGCGCGTACATGGTCTGCAGCTAAGCCTCCGAGTGGGAGGCTGGCTCGCCACTCGGTGAGGGTTTGAATACTTAGGCGAGTACTTGGACTGCAGCTAAGCCTCCGAGTGGGAGGCTGGCTCGCCACTCGGTAGGATTTTGGATACTTAGGCGAGTACTTGGACTGCAGCTAAGCCTCCGAGTGGGAGGCTGGCTCGCCACTCGTTAGGATTTTGGATACTTAGGCGAAGCGGATTCGCAGCTAAGCCTCCGAGTGGGAGGCTGGCTCGCCACTCGGTAGGATTTTGGATACTTAGGCGAAGCGGATGCGCAGCTAAGCCCCCGAGTGTGAGACTAGCTCGCACTCGGAAAGGAATTTTTTTTTTACAAACTTAGGCGAATCGGATTCGCGACTAAGCCACTGCTTGGGGTAATTTCAACAAAAGTAATAACAATCACTGGGAAAATTATAACATTCTTGTCTTGGATAAACAAACTACAAAAGTACTTTTATTACATCTCAACCGAGTGAGTTTTTAAGTGTAAAAGGGCGGAGCAGTTCCGCGTTCAAGCTCGAGGCTCGTCGATCTGGCGATCAACGTTGTAGAGATGATATGCCCGTTGTGGAGGACTCTCGTGACGATGAAGGACCTTCCCAAGTGGGAGCAAGCTTGTGGGGTTTCAGTTGATCCACTCGGAGGACAAATCTCCCTCTTGGAAGGCTCGACTCTTCACATTTACGGCATGGAATCGACGCAAGTCTTGCGATAGATAGTCGAGCGGATCAAGGCCATCTCTCTCTCCTCTTCCAAGAGGTCGATCGCATCTTGCGGGCTTGTTCCGCTTCTTCTTGAGTATAACTTCGACTCGAGGCGCATTGTGAAGTAGGTCACTCGGCGAGAATCGCTTCAGCTCCATAGACCGGGAAGAATGGAGTTCTCGATCGACCGATTAGGAGTGGTCCTCAATCCCCAGAGAACTGATGGAAGTTCGTCGACCCAAGCTCCTGCTGCGTGTTTGAGATCACGCATCAGCCGAGGTTTTAGCCCTTTGAGAATGAGGCCGTTTGCACGTTCTGCTTGTCCATTCGACTGAGGATGAGCCACTGAAGCATAGTCGACCCGCGTGCCTTGAGAGGCGCAGAAGGCTTTGAACTTGTCATTATCAAAGTTTGACCCATTGTCGGTGATGATGCTATGCGGAACTCCATATCTGAATATCAACTTTCTGATGAAACTGATAGCAAAGGCATGCATCGAGGTTCTTGATGGGCTTGGCTTGATCCACTTGGTGAACTTGTTTAATCGCTACTAGCAAATGGGTGAAACCGCTTACGCGATTCTCAACGGTCCAATCATGTCCAATCCCCAAACAGCGAAGGGCCAAACGAGTGGAATGGTCTTCAAGGCTGAGGCTGGCTTGTGCGACATGTTGGAATAGAACTGACACCCTTCACACTTGTCGACTATTTCTTTTGCCATTTCATTTGCTTTCGGCCAGTAAAATCCCTCTCGGTATGCTTTAGCCACGATGGTCCGGGAGGACGCATGATGGCCACAGGTCCCCGAGTGGATGTCCTCAAGAATTATCCGACCTTCTTCTGGCGTGATACACTTCTGGCCGACTCGACCACGCTTTCTCTGCATAATTGTCCCTTGATCACTGTAAAGGCCTTGGATCGACCAGACGATCCGTCGAGCCTCTTCTTCATTCTCTGGAGCTCTTTCCTTAGGACATATGCGATGTCGGCACTTTGTCGATCGGGAGTGATGACCACAACTTCCATAATCAGGTCGACTATGGCTGGGACCTCAACTTCGGTCGGATCATTGGCACTCTTTTGCTGCGGGGCTTAAATGCGTGCAAGGATCCTCCTGCCTTTGATGGAGCGTGAATGTGTTCAAAAATACATTACTGGAATGGCTTCCCTCTTGGACCCTATCTTCGCCAAATCATCCGCAGCTTGATTTTTCAGTCGGGTATATGATGAAGCTCTAACCCCTCAATTTCTTCTCCAGCTTTTCTTCTTGCATTACAATAACCTGTCATAGATGGGCTTGACATCCCACTCCTTCATTACTTGATTAACAACCAGATCCGAGTCGCCATAGACCATAAGGCGACGGACGCCGAAAGTGAAATGGCCATGCGCAACCCATACAGGAGTGCTTCATATTACCTTCGTTGTTGGAAGAATCAAAGTGAATCTGGAGAACATATTTGAGCCTATCTCCTCGGGGGGAAACCAATACAACCCTGCACCAGAACCGTTCAGCATCTTGGAACCATCGAAAAACATAGTCCAGTGTTCCGAGTGAACTTGGGTCGGAAGCTGCTGTTC
The DNA here is from genome assembly GCA_021605145.1 of Aegilops bicornis. Lineage (NCBI taxonomy): Eukaryota > Viridiplantae > Streptophyta > Magnoliopsida > Poales > Poaceae > Aegilops > Aegilops bicornis. The sequence goes on along the minus strand of JAHIAL010000009.1, from coordinate 676,518 downwards.
AGTCCACTCGGCGAGGAAATCTGCTATTGCTTGGGACTTGATAGCTTTCTTTGCCTCAAATTTGATGTCAAGGGGAAGGAGTTCAATCGCCCATTTTGCCACTCGACCAGATGCATCTCTGTTATGAAGAATTTCCGACAAAGGCGTCGGCGACGCATCGTAATGGAATGATCGGAGAAATAATGAGCAACCTTCTTCGTGGTCATATAGATCCCATAAACAAGCTTCGATAGTGAGGTATCTTTGCTTTGATGGGGCCGATTACTTGAGAAAAGATAATAAACCGGGCGTTGAACTTTGAAGGTTTTTCCTTCTTCTTCCCTTTCGGCCGTAAATGCTGATGCGAAGACTTGGTCCGATGGCTGCAATGTAAAGCAGCAAAGGCTCCTTGCTGATTGGAGCAGCAAGCACCGGCTGGGTGGAGAGCGAGCTTTGAGCTCGCAAACGCTGCATCAGCTTCTAAAGTCCACTCGAACTTGTCCGGCTTCTTCATCGATCGGTAAAGAGGCAATGCCTTTTCACCGAGGCGAGAGATGAATCGACTTAAAGCGGCCAAGCATCCAAAGAAGTTTACGGACATCGTGCACATGCACAGGGCGCTTCATTCAGAGTATGGTGCCAACCTTATCTGTGTTAGCATCGATTCCTCGCACGGAAATGAGAAAACCGAGAAACATTCCACAAGGAACTCCAAATGTACACATTGATGGATTATGCTTGATATCATACATCCTGAGATTGGCAAATGTTTCAGCAAGGTCACCAACAGGTCGGAACCCTTTCGTGACTTGACCACTATATCATCCATGTATGCTACCACATACCGACTGATTTGAGTGAGCAAACAATACTGAATCATCCTCATGAATGTGGCTCCGGCATTCTTGAGACCGAATGGCATGGTGACATAACAGAAGCATCCGAATGGAGTGATGAACGCTGTTTCAATCTCATCGGGTCCATACAGACGGATCTGATGGTATCCGGAATAAGCTTCTAAAAGACAACCTCTCGCATCCCGCAGTTGAGTCGACTATTTGGTCGATCACGAGGAAGAGGGAAATGATCTTCGTGCAGGCCCGGTTGACATGCTTGAAATCAATGCACATGCGCAACGACTTGTCCTTCTTGGGGACCATGACAACGTTGGCGAGCCACTCGGAGTGGTAGATCTCTCGGATGAACTCTGCTGCTAAGAGTCGAGCCACCTCCTCGCCAATGGCCTTTCTCTTACGGGCGGCGGACCGTCAAGATACTCTTTAACTGGTTTGAATTTTGGGTCAACTTCGTGGCGATGCTCAGCCAGCCCCACAGGAACACCGGCATGTCGCCAGGCTTCCATGCAAAGATGTCCCGATTCTCACGGAGGAACCGGATGAGCGCTTCTTCCTATTTTGAGTCGAGTGTTGTTGAGATGTTGGTCGGAGCAGCATCGGGATCGGTCGGGTGAAAGTGAACCTGTTTCGCCTCGCCACGACCGGAATGTTGACCAGTGGCGGGCTTCTTAGCTCGCAACAAATCACTCGGATCCGCAGTTTTACGATACTCTTGTAGCTCTACCATCGCCAACCGAAAGCATCGGCGATCTTAGAGCCTTTCCGGAAGCACTCTTACGCCTTCTTCCGATTGCCCGTGGCGGTGATCACGCCCTTGGGACCAGGCATCTTGATTTAAGATACACGTAACATGGTCGGGCCATGAAGCGTGCATAAGCTGGTCTCCCGAGAATAAGCGTGATAAGCGCCTGGAAATCCATGACCTCAAAGGTCAACTTTTCTTTCAGAAATGCTTTGAATCACCAAAAACTACATCAAGAGCAATTTGGCGAATGACTCAGCCTTCTTTCCAGAATGACTCCGTGGAAGCTCGTGTTATCGGTAATCGAGTCCGGACATCGGAATGCCCATCCCTTTCAACGCGTCTCCGCATATAATATATTCAAACCACTACCACCATCCATCAGGACTTTGGTCACCGAAAGTGCCTTCGACAAGCTGGAGTCGACAACCAACGCTTGCCTCCCAGGGGTGGCAATGTGCGTCGGGTGATCAGACTGATCGAATGTGATGGCGGTCTGGGATCATTTCAGCTAATTGGGAGTCGCCGGACCAACCAAGTTTACTTCCCGATTGATAACCTTCAATCGACTTTTGCTTTCGACGTCAGCAAAACTCATCGAGTGGAATTGACACGGGGATATCCACCATCACCATCATCTCTATCCTCAGCTTTGTGCATACGCTTATCCTTATCCTTGGGATGTTTCCCTTGGAACTGCTGAATCAAGAGCCGACACTGTCGAGTGGTATGTTTCGGGTAAATGAGTTTACCTTCTTCATCTTTATTTGTATGAATATGACATGGTAAATCCAACACGTCGTTCCCATCCTGGTCTTTCACCTTCTTAGGGTTCCAAGGACCCTTGGGTTTCCCCTTGACCTTTCACAGGGTCCTCGCCAAGGCCTCTCCGAACCGCTTGGCTCGACTTTGCTTACCTTCCGAATGGAATTTCCTCGGCCGGTCTCATTGGCGGCCGATTTATATTTACCACTCTGGAGCCGATCCTCTTCTTCACCATTTGCATATTTGGTGGCAATCTCCATCATCCGACTCAGGGTCATATCTCTCGTTCGAACAAATTTCAAACTCAATTCCCTGTTCTTGACACCTTCCTTGAAGGCATGGGCGCGATGATCGAGATACATTCTCATTGTGTGGTGCAAAGTGATCCACCTCTGGATATAATCTCTCAAGGTTTCACTCGACTTTTGCACGCATCGACTGCAACTCTGTCAAACCTGCTGGTCGTTTGCAAGTTCCTTCAAATGTCCTGACAAACACTCGGGCAAGATCTTCCCAAGTGTAAATCTGCTTTGGGTGCTAACTCGATTCAACCATGCCTTTGGCGAACCCTCCAACATAAGAGGTAAATGCTTCATGGCTACCTCATCGTTGCCACCGCCGATCTGAACTGCCACTCGGTAATCTTTCATGCCAAGTGTCGGGCTTGGATTCTCCGATTGAACTTGCTGACTCGATCGCTAACTTTGAAGTTGGGAGGAATCACCGCGGCCCGATGGCCCTGCTGAAACACTCGGTCCCGAGACATAAACTCTACTCTTGGAAGGAACATCTCTATCGTGGCCGTCTCGGTGAGCTCTGTTCTGCCGACCAAACCTTGAACGATAATGGATCTCGCATCAAAGCCTGGTTCTCTGGGGTCGACTGGAACTCTTCGCCCAGCACTGTTTTGACGTCTATCGTCCTGCTGCCGAGGAGCGTATGATCCACCCCTTGGGGGAGGAGTGGGCACTCGACGTCGATCGTTGCGATCGAATCGGTGCTCATACTGCTTTCATGACCCTTGTATTGATCATCACGCCCGGCCTCCACATTCCTCACGCCTCGGGGCGATCTTGGACTATGGGCCGGCTGAATGAATTCGCAGCGACGGATCGGTTGTGAACCCTGTTCCTTGTTGGATACAACTGAGTTTTGATCTCCTGCCGCCGGAGCAAATCTCTGATTTTCTGCAAACCTCATGCGCCTCCGACTAGGAAGGCTGAATTGATTCTGCTATCTGAGCGTGAGCTGCTAGATTCTGAATCGGAGTTCGATATACCTGGGTTGGCGGTTGAAAGAGGCTCAAGGCGTCGACCGGATTCTGGAACCCTCGGTCACAGACGCTCGTCCAGCACTCGCTGAAGATTCTCGGTCGAAAAGCGCTCAGCCAGAGTTGGCTAAGCGCATCCTCCAAGGCGCGAGCCTCGGGGTTTCTCCAGCGATAGGAGTGTGAAGTGCATCCATGTTCCGACGACGAAGCTCCTCCCTCTGGAGCGAAGTGAGGGGCTCGGGCAAGTACTCCTCGTGGGCTTGCACCGGATCGCCTCCACCGCCACCTTCGTTGGTGCGGGTGAATCCAGGGGGACTGCATGGTCCATCGACCATCAGAACCTCTGCCGCCGGGTCACTGCTATCGCATTCGGACGCGGTCTCTACGGAGCCAGTCGACAGGTCGAACAGGCCGTAGAGAGATTCGTCGGGCTCGATCGCCGCGACTTGGGGGATGGCCGACTGGCGGGCCACCGCATGTCTCACCCACCGCTGAAGCCTCGACCGACCGGAACGCTTGCGCCGGTGGGAGACTGGGAGTGAAGACAGCGCAGGAGCCGACCCATACTGGGTCGACGGTTGCCGCAGGAGGACGCCCTTGCGGACACACTTGAAAGTGCGTCGCCCAGCGGATGGGGAAGCGCGTCCCGCGTCGAGTGGAGCCTCCTGAAGCCAAGCGGAGTCGTCGGCGATGAGCGTGAGCGCCGAGGCGGATCTCGTGGCCGTCGACCAGAACTCCACCTGAAACCATGATGCCGGAGATCGAGAGAATCCCAACTTCTCCAACAATTCGCTAAAACTCCCGCCCCACAGTGGGCGCCAACTGTCGTGGTTCTAAGTCTGATAGTAGAATAGGGGCGTAGGAATGGAGAGGCAAGATCCTAGCTATGGAGTAGTTGTATACGCAAGGGATTTATGAGTTCAGGCCCTTCTCGGAAGAAGTAATAGCCCTACGTCTCGGAGCCCGGAGGCGGTCATTTGGATTATATGCGTATGTGTTACAGGTGTGCGAACCCTTCTACCTGTGGAGGGGTTGGCTTATATAAGTGCCGAGGACCCCAGCCAGCCCAATGTAGTAGAGGGTTTAAGGTGCGTTAAAGCTAGGCGTTCTTGGTAACATGCCTTACATAAAGTGTCACTAAGGTCATATAGACTATTTAATTACAGACCGTTTGGACACCGAAAGTGGCTCTTGGACTCTTGGTGGTCGAGTGGGTCTTCATAGTCGAAAGTGTCTTTGAATCTGTCGACTGGAAGCCCACCAGGTCGACTGGAAGGCTGCTTCTCTTGTGAATGTCCTTGTGGAGGGTACCTTTGGGCAGGTCCATGACCCTACCCCAGGTACATGACTTCATAAGCTACCTTCAGGGGCGCGACGCTTGGTGAGGAACCCGGCCTCGGGTCCCGTCGTCGACCCTCATCTCCTTTGGTGGCGTTTGCGTGGGCCACTTTCGGTGCGGAGGGAGCCGGCCCCGCCGGAGGTGGTACGTCGCCGTGTCAGGAAGGAGGACGAGCACGTCCATCGCTACATGGCTAATATGGACGTCAGGTTCTCCAATACCTGGCAGGTTCTTTGGGGAGATCACCCGAGCTATGATCCAGTGATGGTTCCTTCACTTTAGTTGTCCACTGCCCGCGCCTCAGGAACCGCGAGTGGCCTAGATTACTCTTTAGTATTCGATATTTATTAGCTGCTAGATAGCTAGCTAGCTACTGATGTATTCGATATATAATATTCGAGATGATTTATTCGAGATTATATATATTATTCGAGACGCATTTATTCTAGATTATATCTATTATTCGAGATGATGTATTCAAGATTATATTCGATGGTGCTTATTATGTACTATGATTGATTCAGTTTTTCCTTATTAATTGATTGCATCCATGCATTGTAATTTGAATACTAAATTGTTTTATATTTCTTTTGGATTAGTTAAATAAAAGCTATGGCGGACAATACCGGCAGAGAGGGAGAAGAGACCCTGTTCGATATCATACGCCATCCTCGCGGGCCAGATGATGATCAGAATGAAGAAGATTATGACGGCTCCGAATTTCTAAACAACACCGGGGAGGGTGATATGATATTCGATCACGACGAAGAATTGATGAAGTCATGAACTATGATTATGATGATGACGAAGAAAATGTTGATCTTGAAACAACAAAGACCGGCGAGGTATATATATTTATATAAGCAGTGCATCTGGTGATCATCACATGTTTTAAATGACTTGAAGATATATAAGGAATCGATCTTTCTTCTTTCAGCCATCCGGATCGAGCAAATCTTCAGGCAACAGGACACGAGGCCCGAACAAAAAGTTGAAGGAGGGCGTAAAGTACAATATCGAGGCCATCAAACCTAATGGCGAACCATTAGCGCCTAAGAAGATTGCGGACAAGTTCAGAGTTCTTGTGAAGGACCAACTCCCGATCTCCCTTCAAGAATGGAGAGAGCCAGCAAAGCCACGTCCAGATCTTACTTTTGTCGACGACAGACAAAAAGGTCTGCTTTGGGAAACTCTCATGGAACATTTCACCCTACCAGATCATTTCACAGATGCAGATGTGGAGAAAGTCAAGGACGCTGCTCTTAGGAAGATGGCGGTTGCATTCAAAAACCACAAGAATCGTGTATGGGACAAGTACGTCAAGGGAGGAAGGAAGACTCCAGTATTCGAGGGAACACTAGAGAAGCAAAGTGCTCATTGGGACGATTTCGTGAAATTCAAGGATTCGGAATTAGCTAAGGATCGGTCGAGAATAAACAAGAAGAATGCCAAAAAAAGGATAAGTTCCATAAGCTGGGGCCAGGTGGCTACGCGGTGGCAATGCCTAAGTGGGATAAGTTTGAGAAAGAGATGGAGGATGCAGGTGTCACTCCGGTTACTAGGAGCTGGCCCCCCAGGTGCAGGACTTGGTTCTATGGGCATGGGGGGGAGTTGGACCCGAAGACAGGCAAAGTTTCGACGAAGGCATGTCTGAACGGAGCCGATGATAAGCTACTTGTTGCAATAGAAGAGGCTCGATTGGGGGTGTTCCAGCCCAACAGAGAGAACGACGAGCTTACACATGCCCTGGGAAATCCTGAACACCCGGGAAGAACACGAGGCAAGGGCGCTTATTCCGTGGTATGAGGGTTTTTGATTTGGAACGCCGACTACAGAACCCGTGCGAGAAAGAAGATTGCAAGGAGAAGAAGAGGAAGATAGAGGAGGAGCAGAGGAAGCTGGACTATGAACGCCTTCAAGGCCTAGAATCAGCGCACGCGGACTTGGCAGTCAAATTCCAGCGGCAGCAGGAGCAGATCGACTCACTTAGCAAGCAAAGGGGGTCTCAGCAGCTGCAGCAGCTAGCGGATGATCCAGGATTGGATAGCACCGCCCATCCATGCCGAGAAGCAGCGTGGGTTCCGCCCCGGGCGACGCAATGCTGGATAGATACCCCGTGGATGACATCATGGAGAACACTAATCATGAGCTACACTTCAAAATGAAGAACATATCCATGAAGGTGGCGGATGTCATTGCTTTTACAAATCCCCCCGAGGCAACCTTCCATTGCAACCCGATTCCAGCGGGCTATGCTCGTGTCTTGGTTGATGAGGTGGTGGACCCGTATTCGGGGCTACAGCTTGACATTCCTAGAGGTGACGACGAGCACACATTGGGAGAGGCCATACATCGTATCATCATATGGAGAAAGGATTGCATAGTCTTTCGAAGGCCACCGACACCGCGTCGGTGACTCCCTCGTCAAGTCCGTCACCCGAAGTCGGTGAGACTCCGGCTCCTTCAAGTCCGACAGCTGACAGCGAGCCACCTCCTCCTGCTTCAAGTCCCAAGAACAGCGTGAGGCCACTCCTCCTGCTTCAAGTCCGACACCGCATGAGGCCACTCCTCCTACTTCAAGTCCGGCTGGCGTGAGGCCACTCCTCCTGCTTCAAGTCCGCACAGCTTCCAGTGCCACTCCTCCTCCTCCAACTAAGCCACGTCGGCCGTCTCCGCCGCCTCAGCAATCATGGAAGAGAGCCGCTGCAGCTATGGTGCGTAGCGGTACATTTCGAGGTAGTACGGGAGGTACAGGCGGAGGCAAGCGATTTCAATATGGTCCAAGCCTCGCGCCTCTTCCGCGGAGGCCTTACGACAGGTCCGAGGAGGAAACCACGGCCATATCAAAGGCCGAGGTGGAAGCCCATTTTGCACCGAAACCGCCACCGCCGCCAAGGGAGAAAGTGCCTAAGGAAAAGATTGACCACTTCATTCGTATGGCTAGACCACCAGCTCCCAAGCCTGTTGACACAGACTATGAGCGCCACCTCAGGAAGTTAAATCGAGCACGTCTACAGAAAGAGGCGAGCTCGAGCTCGAGCAAATCAGCTGGCAAAAATGCGGTAAAACCGTTCCCCAGCTGGGAGAACAGGCGGCGCAATCAATCCCCCCGCTTGTTGTGCCAACAACACATGAGAGTAGGCGCGCCCAATATTATTATGGGCAAACTGTTAACGTTCCCACTGGGCGATGTGGTAATAACCGAGGAGCATATAAGGCAGGCTGAAATCCTCAAGATCACTGTTGGACAACTCCTCGAGATCGAGCCCATGCCTCCGCTTAGAGAGGAGGAAATAAACGGAAATATGTCCGGGCCAACCTTTGGTCAAGCAGACGAGGTCAAGAAGCTCCCAACAAGATTGTATGAATTGCATCAATGGTACATGGACATTACCAAGATTTCCAATCGAGTGTCCCTCATGGTGAATGTCAAGAAGGATCATTACTACCATGAGAAAGGCTGTGTCCGATTGAGTATTCGTAACTATTTCAGTTATACAATCAAGACGGACTCGACAAATCTATCGTCGATTGCTATTGTGCGTAGTTTATTTCTTTACGTAATTTAAGTCTCAAGCTAGCTGTAGTGATCATTTTGATCAATCATTACCTGTAATTATCCTCACTATATTCTTTTCTGTGGTATTATGCAGGATGAAGATGTATGAAATGAAAAAAGGTGGACGCTGTGGCATTGGGTTCATTGACCCAAATACCGTTAATGAATACACATGGAACTTAGATGCATATCATGAAAAAAGTGTAGAGGAAAGCATGCTAGAGTTCTTGAAGCGCCTCAATACCAATGAAGATATACTACTTCCTTACAACTTCCAGTGAGTCACACCGTCTTATACTACAAATTCTCTGTTTTTGCCTACTAGTTAGCTACATGTTTTTGCTTACATATGCTCGCTTAATTAAGACATGCAAATGTGTGTGCATGCAGATTTCACTTGGTCTTGTTAATCATTAAAGTTGATGAAGGAACAGTTGAAGTACTAGACTCACTACTTAAGAAAGCAAGTGACTACACCATCGTGAAGTGGATAGTCAACAGGTAATTTCAATCATTATTAACTATATCTCGGCCTATTTAATTAGTTCGTCATTTCCTGATAACAACTATTTAATAACCCATTTATTCATTTTCTTTGTCGGCGGGCAGGGCTTGGGCAAAGCTCATCAGCGTCCTCGGGGCCAATGGAAACAAAATCTGAAATGGTATCGACCCAAGGTAAGTAATTAAGTAGTACTAGCTAGCTGCCATCTCTTTAATTATCATGCTTGATTAATTATTATCTGATCAAATTCCATTCTCGGAAAGATCACAGGCGGCGGCGGGGAATGATCTGTGTGCATACTACGTTTGCGAGAACATTCGCATGATGACGGACGAAAGGAGCAGATCTGAAAGACAGGACTGGGTATGTTTGTCAGAACACTATTCACAATTTTTACACCATTATCGATATATCTAATCACACAACTAATACACATGCATATTGATCTCCTTCTTAACAGTTCAGAGAGGTGCGGGAGAAGCTCCTAGCAGAGGAGCGCATAGAAGCAATTCAAGAGGAAATAGCGGGATTTTTGCTCGGCCAGGTCATAGATTCCAAAGGAGAATACTATTACCCGCTACCGCCCCCATGAACCACTTCCAATTGTCATCGTGCTCCGATGGCACCAATTAGGCTAATGCCACTGGCTCCGAAGGCACCAATTAGGAGACATTGTATATATATAGCTAGCTAACTGTATACATGTGTGAATTAATGGTGGTTGTGAGACATTCGATGATATATATATATATATATATATATATATATATATATATATATATATATATATATATATATATATATATATATATATGATCAGTTCTACTAGAAATTCTATTTATATATATGCATAACGTGTAAAATATGTAGCATCGTAAAATACCGACAAGCGAAAAAAAAGAATTAAATGGAAACACAAAATTAAATGAAAAAGAAATCATAAACCCCAAACCCCCAACCTTTTAATACGGTTGGTTTCACCAACCGGTACTAAAAACTCCCTGCCCCGGAGCTGGCTCGTGCCACGTGGTTGCCCTTTTGCGGTTAAGTCTTGAACCCGGTACTAAAGGGGGGCCTTTAGTGCCCACACTTTAGTGCCGGTTACCGAACCGGCACTAAAGGACCTTACAAACCGGTGTTATTGCCCGGTTCTGCACTAGTGTACAGAGTTTTTTGCGTTATTTGAAAGGCACTGCGAATTATGGAATTCACTACACCGGGCACCCAAAGGTGCTTGAAGGGTATAGTGACTCAAACTGGATCTCAGATGCTGATGAGATAAAGTTCACGAGCGGTTATTTATTCACTCATGGAGGTGGCTCTGTTTCTTGGAAGTCTTGCAAGAAGACCATCTTAACGAGGTCAACAATGGAAGTAGAACTCACAGAACTAGATACAACTACGGTCGAAGTAGATTGGCTTCGTCGGCTCTTGAATGACTTGCCGGTTGTTGAGAAACCTGTACCGGGAATCCTTATGAACTGCGACAATCAAACTGTAATCACGAAAGTGAGCAGCTCAAAGGATAACATGAAGTCATCAAGACACGTTCAGAGAAGGTTAAAGTCTATCAGGAAAATGAGATACTCCGGAGTTATTGCATTGGATTATATCCAAACGTCTAAAAATCTGGCAGATCCTTTCTCTAAGGGTTTATCACGTAATGTGATAGATAATGCATCGAGGGAGATGGGTATGAGACCCACAATATGAGTTGTTCACAGTGGTAACCTAGTCTATGTGATCGGACATCCCGTGAATTAGATGTGGAAGACAACCTGTTGGTCAACTGAGAGGAGAGTATCCTTACTATTAATACCACTCCTTGAAGATGCAATACTCTCCTAATCTACATGGCAGGTTGATGTTGAAAGTGCTAGTTATCGACTAGAGGGGGGTGAATAGGCGATTTTTATGAAAGTCTTCAAAACACGGGGGCTTTGAAGACAAACAATATAAATGAACCTATTGATATGCAGCGGAAGGTAGACTACACTAGACAAGCCATAGTCAAGTAAGTAATGAAGTGAAAGTACGAAGACTATTAGCAGCTAGGCAGTATGGATCAGGATGCAAGATAGTATGAAGCCAAGCAACAATAGTCATCACACAGTGAAGTCAATCAGATCAAGCAAACAGGCAATGACTTCACAAAGACAAACTCTAAGTAAAGAGAGGGAGAAGATAGAACCAGTAGCTTGGAGAGGACAGGGATTTTTTGGACCAGTTCCAGTTGCTGTGACAACTGTACGTCTGGTTAGGGAGGCTGAGATTCAACTCAGAAGACCGCGTCTTCACCTTATTCCCCTTGAGCAAAGGACACTTAGTCCTCGCCCAATCACTTTGGTAAGTCTTCAAGGTAGACTTTCAAACCTTCACAGACTTTGTTCACCAGCAATCCACAATGACTCTTGGATGCTCAGAACGCGACGCCTAACCGGCTGGAGGATTCACAGTGCTCAAGTGTAACAAGTCTTCAGGCCACGCAGACTGAAGGACTTCAATGATGCCAAACACTCTTTGGGCTCTGGGTGTATTGGGCTTTGTCCTCGCAAGGATCTCTCACTCAAATGCTTCGGAGGTGGGTTGCTCTCAAACGACAAAAGCCGTGCACTAACTCTGAGCAGCCACCAATTTATGGTGTAGGGGCTAGGCTATTTATAGCCAGAAGGCAACCCGACCTGATTTGTCCGAAATGACCACGGGTCACTAAAGGCCGACACGTGTCCAACGGTCAGATTTCAAATACACGCAGCAGCTTGACTTGGGCTACAAGTATAGCTGACTCATCCAGCTCTGGATAAGTTTTGCTCTCATTGTCTTCGCTCGAAGACAAAGGATTTTGTTGAGCATCACTTCAGTCACTCTGACTTTGTTCACATGGACCCCACTTAACAGTACGGTGGTTCCTATGACTCAACAAAGAAGAAAAGGAAACTACGAAACAGTTATGTCTTCGCACTCCATAGTCTTCATGCGATGTCTTCTCACGTCACAGTCTTCATTTTGAATATCTTCACAAACCACCATTGTCTTCAATGTCTTCACACATTTTTAGGGGTCATCTCCGGTAGGTAAACCGAATCAATGAGGGACTACTACCTGTGTTATCCTGCAATTCTCACAAACACATTAGTCCCTCAACCAGGTTTGTTGTCAATACTCCAAAACCAACTAGGGGTGGCACTAGATGCACATACAATCTCCCCCTTTTTGGTGATTGATGACAAACTGGTTGAAGTTTTCAACGGTGATAAAAGTATGTGAAATTGTAAGGGTTGAGGTATTGTCTTTATAAGTAGCAAAAGGCTCCCCCTGAAGATGTGCATATAAATAGTTTGTGTTTGAATGCAAATGCACATGGCAGGTTTTACTTGTGGAGATCCTCTTCAACTTATGAAGACAATTCATCATGCATGAAAGGATATAATGAAGATAATGACATGCATAATGAAAAATTGACGTCTGCGGAATGATTTCGTGCGGAATTTATCATCGCACATGCGTAATTTATCGTCGCATCACATAGTTGACAGAAAAAGTAGCAGACGACCATCAAGTTTAAGTATACAACTCAAATAACCAAATGTATCAAAAGCGAGAGTTGTAAACACTTGGCAAAAGTATAGCAACCACCCATAAGGACCCGCTTGAAGACTATAAACTAATATGAACTCATATGCTTCTCCCCCTTTTGTTAGTAAGGACCAAAAAGGTTTGAAGACATAGAGCTTCTACTCGTTCCCATGAGGAGAAGGTGAAGGTGCAGGGTTGACGTTGGAGTCCAGTGGTGCAGAAGAACTTGGTGTAGTGTCGATATGTGGAGAAGTTGTAGTTGGTGAAGTAGCATCATCTTCGTCATCGATGACTCTGGCATTGACAGTGGCCGCCGAGGAGGAGTACTCAAAGTCTTCGAGAGAGGGAGTCCGACCCAAGATAGCGTTCCTGGGAGGAGTGGAATCAAATGAATCGCTCTGTGAAGCCATCTTGTTGAAGATTATCTTCAGAGCTTAGCAATGTGCGACTCTTCCACGACCGCCGACAGGTTTCATGAGTGACAAAGGCATTCTTGGTGGCAAGATTTCGAATGCGATTAACATCCACCAAGAGGCTCTGCATCTGACGCTTGAGCCAGTCATGATGCTTATCCTGTTTCTGATGCAAGGCCACGAGAAGCTCTCGGTCATTGAGAACGCGAGATCGCTTCCGAGGCCTTTGAGCAATAGTGCTTTCAGTGGCTTCAGTTGTTGCACGATGAGATGCACGTGTAGTACCAGCCAGAGGATAAACTCGAGTTGCAGCAAGAACTCCTTCAATAGGTTGCGTGAAGCTTTGGCGATCGACATTGTAAAGATATAGTGGCTCCTTAGCAGGTTCAGGGTAGATGGCTTCGACAGACATATCAACCTGTGGCAAGAATATAAGATGCTTGCGCGCAGAAGGCTGATAGTTGACAGAAGAGTGAAGCTTGATGAGGCGCATTACCCATGGAGCGTAAAACTTCAGACCAAATAGATCATCACCAGATGCAGCAAGTTCCCTGATGAAGAAATCTTGTTTATTGAAGCTGATGCCATTGAGGATATAGAAAACCAATGTCTTCATTGCGCCTTCAAGCTTTGCCGCAGGAGAATGTCCTTTGACAGGCCATAGAGTTTTCCTTATAATATGATAAATGGTGCGGGGCAGATACTCTAGGTCTTCAACAAAGAATTCCTTTGGATATTCAGCATCGTGTGGCAGTGGCTTCATCATGCTCAGCATTTGGCTCATATTCGGCTCAGGCTTCTGGAATATGCTCTCCAAAGCATTGCGGTGAAGCTGACAACCAGGTTCATAGAGTTCACACAGGTGGGCGAGGCAGTAAGCTCAATTATATCTTGGGCTTTGGCTTCATTGTGTACATCGCCTGTCATCCACTCAAGGACCCAAGTCTTCGGATCCCCGTTGTAGCCGCGAAGGTGAAGAGTGGCGTAGAATTGTAGCAGAAGCTCCTCATTCCAATTTTCTTTGTCGGTCACAAACTGCAGAAGGCCAGCATCTCTGAAGCAGTCTAGGGCTTCTTCCAAGCAGGGCAGGCCAGCAATGGCTTCGTAGTCTAGACGCATATGGGGAAAATTGTGCCCTTGATTGTATAAGATACAAGAGTAATAATTGTGCTGCTGATAGCTCCAGAACTGATACGATGAAATTCTTGGCTTCGAATATGGGTTCTTGGCACTATCAAAGAAGGTATTGTGTGCTTTGAAGGTATTCACATTGAACGATCCTGGCGAAGTCGCAGTACCTGGAATCCTTGGCAGCCTGGGCTTTGGCTTTTGGACCGCGTTCTCCACATGATAGTCAAACTACGGTCCGGGGGCAGTCGGAGGAACCAGAATGGGCCAGTGGATAGTGACAAGTTGACCATGATCAAATGCTTGCTCAATGGTGTGAGGCCTTGGGGGCGGTACAGGAGCAGTCGCATTGACCTGGGCTTCAAGCTGCACATTGGCTTCAGGTGCAAATTTATCTTCAGGCACCAGATTCACTTCAGGCGCCACAATATCTTTAGCCATGACAACGTCATTGGCTTCAGTGGTGTTGTGTGTGGCTGCCTCAATGTTTTCAACCTCCACTTGAGTAGCTGGAGGGTTGGGCACAGACTCGTTCTCCTCGAGAACAACTTCTTGGTTGGTGGGGGGTGTAGCAACTCGCTCTTCTTCTTGGCGGGGTTCTTGGTGTTCTTCGGCTGATGCTGCCGGTATGTCTTCAGCAGCTTTGGCTTCAGACTCAGAGGCATCCGTAGTTCGAGTGGCATCAGGAAACACTTGTCGTGCTACTGAGTTGTTTTGCACTTCTCCTTCCGGAACGCTCGGCAAGGTGACCTGTTGCCTAGGGCATTTACGAAGCCTGCGGAATGCGGGCGACGCCTTTGGAGATGGGGTGATCTGCACCGTGTAATTATCGTCGTCAAGCACCGGAGAGGTGACTTGAGCTGGTGGAGTTCTTGGTGTCTCATCTTGAATGGGGGAGTCTTGAGGGCGATCAGCCCATGAATCATCCTGAGAAATTGGTGTCATGGGACGACCAATGCTGATGAGTTTGCTGTTCGTGAGAATAGGCGATGATACCGTTTGGTGCTCTATCTGAGGAAGGACTTCATCATCATCTATATTGTCTTGATGAACAATGTCTTCAGCTGTGATGGGGTCAACAGCTGGAATGTCTTCAGCTTCAGGAGCCTCTGTGGAAGCAGGCTCATGAAGTACTAGCTGACGCTCTTGGTTTGCGGATGCAGGACGAGCAACAGAGATGGGCTCGACAACTAGGGGCTCTGAGCGAGCAGCCCGATCTGTCTTCGAAGACTTTGTCTTCCGCTTCTTGGTCTGTGGTGCATCATCAGTGGAATTCTTGTTCTTGCGCTTCCTGGCTTCGGCCTCAGCTACCCTTGTCTTTTTCAGTTCTAAAGCAGCTGTGGGGACCATAGGCTTCGAGCCTGTCATGCTGGCAGGGAAGACAATGCGAGGTGCTTCCCGCCCTGATGCTTCAGCTTGGGCCACAACAGGCTTCTTCTTTTTGGCAGCCAACTTCGGGTCGATGCCAGGACGCCCAAATGCCTTGTGCTTTTCATCCTCATTATGAACTTGAACACATTTACTGGCGGAAAGTTTCATCTGCTCTCTTGATCCTTTTGCTACTTCACGTTTCTTTTGAAACTTCTCTTTGAGGTCATGCAGCATATTCCTGAAGCTTTGAACATCAGCCACACTGAGATTGGCCATGTTCCTCTTGAATTAAGCTTTCTCATGATCAATCTTCTTCTTCAGTTCGATGATCATCTAAGCCAGAGACAGCTCATTGGCACTGGCACTATGGAAAGAGACACTGATGCCAATTGGAAGCTCAAGATCATCGATGCTGATGCTTGGGTTGTCAAACTATTCATCAATGAAGTGATTCAAAATATCCACATCAAAGAGGGGCAGATCATTGAAGATCTCCGCCTCCTCCTTGCTCTTTATGAGCATCTCAGGAGCATCATCACCAAGATCGTCGTCGCTGGACAGATCAATGGTGGCTTCTTCATTCCGAAAAATATCAGCCGGGGTCAGTTGTTGCCCAGAACTCTGGATGGGCTTCTTCCGCTTTGACGACTTCTCGGTCTTCTTGGAGATGCGAGAAAGATCTTCAGACTACACACTTGCTTCAGGTGGTGCAATGGCCAATGGCTTGAGACGCGAAGCTTTAGGTGCAGCAGAAGGCTTTGAAGCCTTTGTTTTCTTCTGCTTCTGTGGTTTTGGTGGAGCTGGCGCTTCATCAGTATCAGCATCATCCGCAGATTGATCCACTGTAGCCCTATGAGCAGCGATGTAGGAGAGTAAACCATCAAAGTTGTCAAAGGGGCCGATGACATTGGGATTGGCATCACATGTGCCATCAGCCCTGGGAACAGAAGGACCTGGGTTGAAATTACATCCAAGATTCTTCTTGTTCTTTACAGCAGAATCCTTAGCAAACTTGTAGTTGCGCTTGAACAGATTGTCTTTGCGACACCATAGCAGAGAGGATGGGTCGGCATTTTCAGGTTGTGGTCCTCTGACCATGCAAGAATAGAAGCCTTGAGCAATGGCTTTAGACTTGGACTTGGGTTGAAGATTTTTGTATAAGATATCTCCCCAAGGTCTCTTGATGGCATTTTTCTCAGCATACTCAGTAGTGACGAATCTGTACTTGAACCATTCCTCTGCCCAATATCTTCGAATCCATTGGATTTGAGTCTTGCGTTCACCATTGGTTTCTTTAGGATCTGTCTTGTACATTTCATACAGATCAGGTGGCAAATCTTTGGATGTATTCCCATGGCGCTGTCTGCCGCCCTTTCTTGCTGACTTTTCTATGACCATGAAGTTCAAACTGAATGGCTTCAAAACTTCCAAAGGCTTTTAGTCGGCTGGTCGACAGAAGGCCTGGCAGGAGAATTGATGTGGCGCTAAAAGAACTGCGCAAATGAATGCAGACTATGAGAACCAAGGATTCTCCCACGGACATGTACACAATGACGGCATTAGAGATGCGAGGGAAGGGGAAGAGGTCATATGCATTCTCAGAATATTTTGAAGATAAATCAGTTTGAAGACATTGACCTCATAATGCGAAGACATTCACTTATATGGTGAGAGTTGGTTCCAGATTTGTATGAATCTAAGAATAAGTACAAATGAGGAATCTAACTAGTTGTGAAGCATAAGTGAATATACTAGGCAAGATATGAGATTCGGAACAAGATAGATCCAGATATGGAAGTCAAGAAACTAATTTTGGTGAAAGTAGATGGATCTGATGGATCAAAAAGGCAGTAAAAGTAAGATTTAATTAACACACGAAGAACTGCTAGACGAAGTAGAGAAGGAGGCCGAGCAGTTCAATCTCCCGTGCCCTAACTTGGCGATGGAAGACACCTACGGCGGCGGCGGAGCAGACGAGGTCCACGGCCGGCGTGAGGACGACGTCGGTGAGTTCGCGGCAGCTAAGCGCTTCGTCGTCGGCGTCGTCGAGAGCTAGCGGAGGCGCTAGGATTTTTGCGAGGTGGAGAGGTGGGAGAAGGATTTTGACCGTGATGTGATGTGTATTTATAAGGAAAGGGACAGCACAGTGCAATTACGCAGGTGCCCCTGGCAGTTCACATCTGAGGGACACGTGGCAAGCATGCAACACATTGGAAGTTGTTCCATGTCCCCACGCACGCCTGGACTGTCGGGCGGTCGTTCCGGCTTCTCCGGGTTTCAGGTAATAAGGATATAGCATTTAAAACAGATTCAATTTTTGTCATGTATCTTCTCACGATAAGGATGTAGAGAAGACATTTGTGATTTCAATAGAATGCATACGATTTGGAAAGATAGAATTTGAGATAGAAGCATAGAAGAGGTTAGGGTCCGATCACATTCACTTAGATCAAAAGATTCAAGCAAGAAGACATAGCTATAAATGAGTGCTGTAGAGGACAGAACACTAATGCATGTATATGTATGAATAAGACCAAATCAACATTGAGAAGATAAAAAGAAGTCAAATCAATGTTGATGACAAACCAAATGCGAATACTTTGCAAATGACACACCAGATGAAACACTTCGAACAAGAATTTGGTGGTGGCGTTACCCACCTTATAGGAAGTATTAGACCCAGACACAGCGCACAATTATCGTGGCGCTCCGAAGTCAAATTCTGCGTTAATGTATTCACACTTAGAGCGTATGTCTTCATTGATTGAAGATATACGTTACTTCGTGTGTTGCACATCTAAGTCATCAATATGCATAAGTGTTAGGATGAGTGTCCAATCACAGGAAATTTGAGGATTCTAAGATATTTAGCTCACACCACAACTTGCAAAACCTTTTCTCATCCAAGGGTTTTGTAAAGATACCTGCCAATTGCTCTTCAGTGTTGACGTGAATGATATCAATATCTTCCTTCATGACATGATCTCTGAGAAAGTGATGACGAATTTCAATGTGCTTTGTCTTCGAGTGCTGAACTAGGTTGTTGGAAATCTTGATGGCGCTTTCATTGTCGCAGTTGAGTGGCACATGCTTCAGGTGGACACCATAGTCCTTGAGAGTCTACTTCATCCATAGAAGCTGAGCGCAGCAAGATCCAGCAGCAATGTATTCAGATTCAGCAATGGAGAGAGACACACAGTTCTGCTTCCTTGAAGACCAACCGACAAGTGATCGTCCCAGAAAGTGACATGTGCCTGATGTGGACTTGCGATCAACTTTGTGACCAGCATAATCAGCATCTGAGAATCCAACTAGATCAAACTCTAAGCCCTTTGGATACCATAATCCTAGTGTTGGGGTGTAAGCCAAATATCAAAGAATTCGCTTCACAGCTAAGTGATGCAATTCCTTTGGTGTCGCTTGGAATCGGGCACACATGCAAACAGTAAGCATTATATCTGGCCTAGATGCACATAAATAAAGTAAAGAACCAATCATGGAGTGGTATACCTCTTGATCGAACTCTTTACCATTGGCGTCAGGACCCAGATGACTTTTGGTTGGCATTGGCGTCGTGTAACCTTGCAATCTTGCATTCCAAACTTCTTAAGGCAATCTTTGAGATGTTGTTGCTCTGCTGATGGATTTGAAGACCAAGGAAGAACTTTAGCTCACCCATCATGGACATCTGATATTGCTCTTGCATCATGTCTACAAACTCATCACTATATCTCTTGTCAGTGCAGCCGAAGATAATGTCATCCACATAGATTTGGCACACATATAGTTCTCCATCATATGTCTTCGTGAAGGGAGTAGGATCTAGAGAACTAGGTTTGAAGCCTTTGCTCTTCAGGAAGTATTTGAGTGTGTCATACCAAGCACGAGGGGCTTGTTTGAGGCCATACAGTGCCTTGTTGAGCTTCTATACCATATCAGGATGTTTCGGATCTTCAAAGCCAGGTGGTTGTGTAGCATACACTTCTTCTTCAATCTTCCTATTGAGAAAGGCACTCTGCACATCCATTTGATACAGAAGGATGTTGTGATGGTTGGCATAGGCTAGCAGTATGCGAATGGCTTCAAGCCTAGCCACCGGAGCAAATGTTTCATCGAAGTCAATCCCTTCAACTTGAGTATATCCTTGAGCAACAAGACGAGCCTTGTTTCTGACAACTTGACCATGCTCATCTTGCTTGTTGCGATATATCCATTTGGTGCCTATGATGTTGTGCTTGCGAGGATCAGGACGCTTGACCAATTCCCACACATTGTTCAGCTCGAACTGTTGAAGCTCTTCTTGCATAGCTTGAATCCATTCAGGTTCCATGAAAGCTTCAACAACTTTCTTGGGTTCAGATATTGAAAAAAATGCAAAGTGCCCAAAGAAATTTGCTAGTTGCATTGCTCTTGAACGAGTGAGTGGACCAGGTGTATTGATGCTATCAATTATTTTCTCAATATGTACTTCATTTGCAACACGAGGATGGGTTGGACGAAGATTTTGCTCTTGCTGATCATTGTCTTCATTTTGAGCATTGACTTCAGGCTGAGCACTGTCTTCAGGTTGATTAGGCGCAGAAACAATAAGTTCCTCTTCAGCCTGTGCCTCAGAAGGTATGATTTCTCCAGTTCCCATAAGCTTAATTGATTCAATTGGAGGGACTTCATCTAGCACATTTGGCATGTGCTCTCTTTGCGAGCCGTTAGTCTCATCAAACCGCACATCCACAGTTTCAACCACTTTATAGTGAAAGAGGTTGAAGACTCTGTAGGAGTGTGAATCCTTTCCGTAACCAAGCATAAAACATTCATGTGCTTTCGGTGCAAATTTATAAGTGTGATGTGGATCCTTGATCCAGCACCTAGCACCAAATACTCTGAAGTAACTGACGTTTGGCTTCTTGCCAGTTAGGAGCTCATAGGATGTCTTCTTCAGAAGCTTGTGAAGATAAACACGGTTGATGACATAGCATGCAGTATCAATGGCTTCGGGCCAGAACTTCCTTGGAGTCTTGTATTCATCAAGCATCGTCCGAGCCATCTCGATAAGTGTTCTATTCTTCCGCTCCATGATGCCATTCTGTTGAGGTGTGTATGGAGCAGAGAACTCATGAGTGATGCCTAATGTATCCAGGTAAAGGTCGAGGCTGGTATTCTTGAATTATGTTCCGTTGTCACTTCTGATGTGCTTGATCTTGATGCATAGTTCGCCATGGCACGATTGGCGAAGCGTCTGAAGACATCCTGCACTTCATTCTTGTAGAGGATTATATGCACCCATGTATATCTTGAATAATCATCGTGATGACGAAGCCATAGAGGCATAGCAGTGGTAGTAAGAGTAGAGTAGTGAGTAGGGCCAAATAAGTCCATGTGAAGCAGCTCAAAGGGTTGAGATGTCGTCATGATTGTCTTCGAGGATGCTTGGCCCTGGTCATCTTTCCAAATTCGCAGCACCACACAGATGATCCTTCTTGAACTTGACGCCCTCGATGCCTACGACATGTTTCTTCTTCGCGAGAGTGTACAAGTTCCTCATGCCAGCATGCCCTGGCCTCCGATGCCCGAGCCATCACTCTCAAGCTTTTGCTAGAAGACATACGGCCAACTGTGGTCCTGCTGAGAAATCTACCATATACAGATCATCTTTCCGATACCCTTCAAAGACTAGAGACTTGTCAGATTCCATTAGAACAAGGCAACGATATTTTCCAAATATCACAAAGCATTGAGACAGACATTAAGTTGAAACCAAGGGATTCAACAAGCATCACTTTATCCATGTGCTGATCCTTTGAGATTGCAACTCTACCTAGACCCAATACCTTGCTTTTCCAGTGTCAGCAAATGTGATGTGACTCTTGTCAGATGGACGTAAGGTTGAGCACATGAGAAGACTTCGATGACCAGTCATATGATTAGTTCATCCACTGTCCATAATCCATTTTGAAGCATGAGGTGTCATACCCTACAGTGCAGTTAGGGGGATAGGCTTCACCAAGGGTATTGTGAAGGATAAACATTTGACGGACAAGCGGATTATGAAAGCTCAGATGAAGGTTAGGACTGATAGGATGATTGGCAAATGATTCAGGAACAAAATGCATAATAAGACCATTTGGGCATTTTATCTTGCACCCCACAGGATGTTTTAGGTCCCCAGCATAAACATCAGACGCCTTTGATTTCTGGCTGGAGATCTTTCCCTGCAAAAGAGAGTTAAGTTTTCTTAACCACCCACATTTTCAGGGGTGGCTTCGAAGCAATGAGTCTAAGTGCAGCATCTGGGAACTTCGGCTTTGGAGCCCTAGCAAATAGCCATGCAGGAGGTGAAAAATACTCATATGAATAAGCAGAAAAGTTTTTGTTTTTATGAACATAGCGGTTTGAAGAAAGACGCTCATATTCATAAGTCTGAGTATGATTTCCCTGCAAAACATTGGCGTTAGCGAGACTCTGGTGAGTCCTCTGTCTGTATGAAGCCTTTGGACTATATGAAGCCTTTGGTCTGGGGTTTGTCTTCTTCCCTTGTGGTGTCATGATGCCATTCACAGGAAGATTCTCAAGACACCTTTTGGGCACCTAGATCTTCTTCATAGGTGCTCCATTCCTGCAGTTAGTACCAATATACCTGGCAAACACTTCACCCTTCTGATTCTTAAACATTTTATAGTTTGCATCAAAGGATTCATCAATGATAATCGGGTTAGCACAAGTGAAGCCAGATAAGGTGGATGGGTCTACTGAAGGGGTCTAGGGTTACACAGAGTCGGTTATGATTGTTAAACCTTAGAAGCTAGCCTATGGTATGATTGTTATATATCCTACGGACTAAACCCTCCGATTTATATAGACACCGGAGGGGTCTAGGGTTACACAGAGTCGGTTACAAGGGAGGAGATCTACATATCCGTATCGCCATGCTTGCCTTCCACGCCAAGGAGAGTCCCATCCGGACACGGGACGAAGTCTTCAATCTTGCATCTTCATAGTCCAACAGTCCAGCCAAAGGATATAGTCCGGCTGTCCGGAGACCCCCTAATCCAGGACTCCTCAAGAGCCTCGAACCAGGCTTCAATGACGATGAGTCCGGCGCGCAGATTTTTCTTCGGCATTGCAAGGCGGGTTCCTCCTCCGAATATTCCATAGAAGATTTTGAACACAAGGACAATGTCCGCCTCTGCAAAACAAGTTCCACATACCACCGTAGAGAGAAAATAATATTTTCACAAATCTAATCTGCTGACGCATTTTGCCGCATGACATCACGCCACGGCCCGGTCTTTATTCGAACCGTTTTTCACAACCAGCCACCGCACATATCGCGAGGTGGTTTCCTCGGCACGCCTTGTCGAAGCAGAGATCGTGTCCCCTTATCATGGGATTCTCATCAATACGGGTGTGGGTAACCCAACTGCGCCATCAATTACGGCGCTTGGGGAGTAAGCGATCTTACCAGGCGAATGGGGAGGCGCATCGCCTCTTCCGCCCTTGTAAAGGGATAAGGATTCACCCTTTTCACCTAGGCCTTCCTCCCCCTAGTTCGTCCGTTCTTGCACACTCGAGCTCTAGCGCCCAAGTGTATCCGAGCTCCAACGTCGGACTGTGTCCAAGATCCAAATCTGGACTATATCCAAGATGTCGTAGATCATCTTGGTCCAAAAAAGTTGAAGGAGTTTAGCCGAGCTTAATGCCGGAAATGCCCTTCATGGAGCTAGCCGCTGGCGTCCGAGCTTTATGCCGGACTGCCTCCGAGGTGGTGCACCACGCCGACTGTGGGCTGATTTTTGTGAATATTTTAAGCCGGTAGCGCAGTTTATTCTCTGCCGATGTATACCCGAAGCCCTCAAGGTGTGTTATCAGTTTAAAACCCGAGATGTACACGAAGGAAAACATGAAACCGCTGATCTGGTAGCCTCGAGACTCAGGTCGATGCGCGAAATCGGCCTGAGGATCAACTCCTAGCTCGATAGCACACGTAGGAATAGAAATGCAGTGTAATATATTAGAGATAATAGTGATCGGCGAACGGGCCCTTCAGAGAGGGTCTTGAAAATTTGCCGTAATATATTTAGCTTGACGCCGGATAGGTCCAAATGGTACCTATTGTTATCCGAAGACAAGTTTGCCCATAGTTCGGTCAAGCGAACACTTGGCGATTGAAATTTTACGCATTGAAATAGGCAATGCAAAGTAGCCCGAGACATTGGTCGGGTGGCAACACCCGCATCGTGGGATCGATGTGCCCTTTAATATTTGTAAATAATGAGCGCAAAGCCCAAGAGCCCCGAGCCTTAATGTGGGCACGGGTGGTCAATTAAGGATCAATATCCGCAGTAAAATCACAGATTATGTGTAATGATTCTATGTATCCAAGTACTTTACATCATTAGTTTGACTCCATTGTGACCGTTTATCAGTTGAAAGTGGCCCATCGTCGGCTTCTACCCCTTGGTAGATACTACTCGGGGTGTTTCCGCACTAACAACACAACCCTTAGCCGACGTCTCGGTGCCCGGAGGCGGTTGTGTTAGCAGAAACGAAGCAATCAGATATGCGGGCTTTATAACTTTTACTTAGTCATAGGAGCTTTAAACTGGGGAAGCTAGCCATGAGCCCCCGGTTACTGTTCGGCGACATCCAAGGTCAAGCCGTAAACACCTCGGTCAATGTTATGAATGGACCGTTATTTAACATAGTCATCGGATCGCTGACCAGTTTACGCCTATTGTGACGATCGATTTTGGCTTTCTCCACCGAGGTGCTTGACCATGCGAGCTGGAAGCACAATCGCATGGGTTCTCCTTTGCACACCTAGCCGAACAAAGCGCACGTGGGAGGCAAGCACAGAGCCGGCAACCCAACTATTGTCCAAGACACACCAAACTGATGCATATATAGCAATATCCGAGAATTTTTGCCGAATCCCTAAAGGTGTCAGGCGTTGCACTGCGAGACTAATGCTGGAAACGCACAAATATTTTGAAAGTGCCATAGGCTCGAAAAGCCAAAAAAATTATTCAAAAGTGTAATGTCCGAACTAGATCAAGTGTTCGGTGCCAATCCAAAAATTGGACTGTAAAAAAAAGGTGCTTCATGTGGCTTTTAACATGACATAACCTATCTCAAGACTCCAAGCCGGTCAGCCTATGGCCTCAACCTCCTTATCCCGAAAGGCGGCGTGCTTCTCCGAGGCTAGTTTAGCAAACTGCACTTGAGCGGATTTAGAGAGAAGCAAGGCTATCCGGCTATTGACCACACACTTGCATCGAGAAAGGAGTGATAGAAAAAAGACTTTGCAACGACCAAGAAGAAAAAGGAGCGCATACTAATTTAAGAGCCCCCAAGTGACTTGGGTAAAAGAATTTTATGTATAATGATTGTATGTACCAAACTACTTACATCATATCTGTGTTCACCCGACCTTTATACGCGTCTTAACCGACCGTCGGCTTCTCCCTCTTCGGTCAAGGACCGAAAAGTGTTATGTACTCCACATGTCTAGAATATCGATGGTGTTTCCTAAAACCAGGCAATCAGGTCATAAGTACATAACCGGACATAAAGCGGCGCTCGGGGAACTTATGCTATATTACCGATTTAAGTGTAAGAAGCATCTTCAAGAAAATAGTACCCCACCGATACCTGTCTTCGGTGCTCATTGTTACTATGAGACGTGTGCGATAGATTTTTTGTACTCATGAGTTCCGTTGTGTGCCTGCCATAATTGAAAACAGTAAGAGCGCGGCTCGGATGAACCGATCGTGACAATCGCAGAAGTGCTCCCTTTACTCCCTAGCCGAACAATCGGGAACGTAGGGGTAAACACAGGAGCAAGGCAACCCAGCTTGCAAATCACTTAGGTCAATATGGTGCATATTGTGGCGTAATACATAAACAAGGAACGAAGCCGTACAAGTATAATCATTTGCAAGAGGGATGGCTTCATAAAGGAAGCCCCCAAGTAAACGGGGTATTTTAATTTGTGTCTCACAAACAAAGTTTGGACAAGAAAGTTTTTCGCAAACAACCTTTTGTCAAAAAGGTATAATGCTTGGTCGGACCGAACAAAATTTAAAACTGAAAGTTTTTTACCATGAAAGCGACTTAGCTGGTTAATGTGCTCGGTGTTGATGACGCGGTCCTAGCTTGATGCGGGACAAGGTCCCAGCCCCCAAGCCGGTCTCGAGGTGGCGGAGCGAAGAGCTAGGCAATCGGAAGTGGCGACATAGCACGGCCAATGTAGGCCGGCAGAGTGACGCCGAAGAGACCACGCGACACAGTCAAAGTCCATTACCTGCACATGTAAAATAGTGCGGTCCAGGAAATAATAATAATATATATAATCCTTGCGTAATTGCTTTGTAAAAAATAATTTATTTAAAGAGATGTGGCCTAGTGCTTTGAAGCCAATGTCGAGGGCGTGCCGTGGACGCAAAGGATGACAAAGCCTGAATTTGCAGGGCGGTCCGGGCTCCGGATGCGGCGTTCGCTGAACTATGTACGGAAACTGACCGAACCACCACGCGACCATTTTTAATGTGGCCGCCATTTGATAGACCTGTGTACAGATGATGGAACAAACCAGAGTAATAATTCCTTAAGAAAAATAAACCCAACAAGCAAAAATTGTTAGGATTAATAGCACCTGGTTTATTTGTTGTAGTCGTCCGAAGAAAAGTGACTCCCAAAATTGGGACTCGATCCGCATACCCATTGCCTGATGGGCGATGAAGCGATGGCATGGCGACGCTGGTAAAGGTTGACTCGCCGAGGCAAAGCCCTCGGTCCAGCGGGCGTGATGATGTCTACTACACAACCTTCTTCTTGTGGACGTTGTTGGACCTGCAAGTGCACAGGTTTGTAGGACAGAGCAAATTTCCCTCAAGTGGATGACCTAAGGTTTATCAATCCGTGGGAGGCGAGGGATGAAGATGGTCTCTCTCAAACAACCCTGCAACCAAATAACAAAGAGTCTCTTGTGTCCCCAACACACCCAATACAATGGTAAATTGTATAGGTGCACTAGTTCGGCGAAGAGATGGTGATACAAGTGCAATATGGACGGTAGATAAGAGTATTTGTAATCTGAAAATATAAAAATAGCAAGGTAACTAATGATAAAAGTGAGCGTAAACGGTGTTGCAATGATAGGAAACAAGGCCTAGGGTTCATACTTTAACTAGTGCAAGTTCTCTCAACAATAATAACATAGATAGATCATATAACAATCCCTCAACATGCAACAAAGAGTCACTCCAAGCCACTAATAGAGGAGAACAAACGTAGAGATTATGGTAGGGTTAAAACCACCTCAAAGTTATTCTTTCGGATCAATCTATAAAAGAGTTCGTACTAAAATAACACCTTAAGACACAAATCAACCAAAACCCTAATGTCACCTAGATACTCCATTGTCACCTCAAGTATCCGTGGTCATGATTATACGATATGCATCACGCAATCTCAGATTCATCCAACCAACACAAAGTACTTCAAAGAGTGCCCCAAAGTTTTTACCGGAGAGTCAAGAACGTGTGCCAACCCCTATGCATAGGTTCATGGGCGGAACCCGCAAGTTGGTCACCAAAACATACATCAAGTGGCACATGATATCCCATTGTCACCACAGATAAACACGGCAAGACATACATCAAGTGTTCTCATAAAAGACTCAATCCGATAAGATAACTTCAAAGGGGAAACTCAATTCATCACAAGAGAGTAGAGGGGAGAAACATCATAAGATCCAACTACAATAGAAAAGCTCGGATACATCAAGATCGTGCCATAGAGGGAACACGAGAGAGAATACGAGAGAGAGAGAGAGAGACAGAGAGATCAAACACATAGCTACTGGTACATACCCTGATCCCCGAGGGTGAAATACTCCCTCCTCATCATGGAGAGCGCCGGGATGATGAAGATGGCCACAGGTGAGGGTTCCCCCCTCCGGCAGGGTGCCGGAACAGGGTCCCGATTTGTTTTTTGTGGCTCTGGAGGTTTTGCGGCGGCGGAACTCCCGATCTAGGTTCTGTTCTGGAAGTTTTAGGATACGTGGGTATATATGGGTGAAAGAATGCGTCGGTGGACCCGAAGGGGGGCCACGAGGCAGGGGCGTGCCTGTGGGGTGGGCGCGCCCCCACCCTCGTGAGCACCTCCTTCTTTCTGACATGCACTCCAAGTCCATCGGGTGGCTTTCCTTCCAAAAATAACTTCTCCGATTGATTTCGCCCGCTTTTGACTCCATCCGATATTCCTTTTCCTCGAAACACCGAAATAGGCATAAAACAAAGAAATTTGGGCTGGGCCTCCGTTAATAGGTTAGTCCCAAAAATAATATAAAAGTGGATAATAAAGCCCAATATTGCCTAACAGTAGATAAAGTAGCATGGAGCAATCAAAATTATAGATACGTTGGAGACGTATCAAGCATCCCCAAGCTTAATTCCTGCTCGTCCTCGAGTAGGTAAATGATAAAAAGAGAATTTTTGATGCGGAGTGATACTTTGGCATAATTTCAATGTAAATCTTCTTAATTGTGGTATGAATATTCGGATCCGAATGAATACAAAATAAAAGTTCATATTGATAAAAGAAATAGTAATACTTCAAGCATACTAATCAAAGTAATCATGTCTTCTCAAAATAGCATGGCAAAAGAAAGTTCATCCTACAAAATCATATAGTTAGGCTATGCTTCATTGTCCTCACACAAAGATGTTCCCAACTTCTATACCCCGATGACAAGCCAAGCAATTGTTTCATACTTAAATAATCTCAAACTTTTTCAACCTTCACGCAATACATGAGCGTGAGCCATGGGTATAGCACTATGGGTGGAATAGAATATGATGATGGGGATTGTGTGGAGAAGACAAAAAAGGAGAAAGTCTCATATTGACGAGGATAATCAACGGGCTATGGAGATGCCCATCAATTGATGTCAACATGAGGAGTAGGGATTGCCATGCAACGGATGCACTAGAGCTATGAATGCTCAACAAAAAGAAAACTAGTGGGTGTGCATCCAACTTGCTTGCTCATGAAGACCTAGGGCATTTGAGGAAGCCCATCGTAGGAATATACAAGCCAAGTTCTATAATGAAAAATTCCACTAGTATGAAAAGACAACTTATGAGACTCACTATATGAAAAACATGGTGCTACTTTGAAGCACAATATAGGAGACTCACTACATGAAGAGCAAGGTGCTACTTTGAAGCACAATAGATGACACTTCACTACATGAAGAACAAGGTGCTACTTTGAAGCACAAGTGTGGAAAAAGAGATAGTAACATTGCCCTTTTTATTTATTTTCCCTTTTTTTGGGCCTTTCTTTTTTTCTTTTTGGCCTTTCTCTCTTTTTTTTGGGCAATGCTCTAATAATGATGATCATCACACTTCTATTGATTACAACATAAGGATTACAACTCGAAACTAGAATAAGATATGACTCTATATGAATGCCTCTGGCGCTGTACCGGGATGGTGCAATGAATCAAGAGTGACATGTATGAAAAATAAAGCATGGTGGCTTTGCCACAAATACGATGTCAACTACATGATCATGCAATGGCAATATGACAAAAGTAAAGTATGTCATGATGATGATCGGAACGATGGAAAGTTGCATGACAATATATCTCGGAATGGCTATGGAAATGCCATAATAGGTAGGTATGGTGGCTGTTTTGAGGAAGATATAAGGAGGTTTATGTGTGATAGAGCGATCGTATCACGGGGTTTGGATGCACCGCTAAGTTTGCACCAACTCTCAAGGTGAGAAAGGGCAATGCACGCAATCAAGACGCTAGCAAAGGCGGAAAGGTAAAAGTGCGATAATCCATGGACTCAACATTAGTCAAAAGAACTCATATACTTATTCCAAAAATTTAGAAGTCATCAAAATCAAGTACTACGCCAAGATGCTCCTAGGGGGATAGATTGGTAGGAAAAAGACCATCGCCGTCCCCGACCGCCACTCATAAGGATGCACAAGCCAGGTACACTTCATGTTTCAAATTTGTTACACAACTTTAACCATAATGCATGCTACGGGATTTGCTAACTTCAACACAAGCATTCTTTAAATTCATAATCACCCAACTAGCATGACTTTAATATCACTACCTCCACATCTCAAAACAATTATCAAGTATCCAACTTTTCTTAGTATTCAACACACTCACAAGAAAGTTTCACATATCTTGAATACCAAGTATATTAATTTTAAGCAAATTACTATGCTATTAATGACTCTCAAAATAATCTAAGTGAAGCACTAGAGCAAATGACAAACTACTCCGAAAGATATAAGTGAAGATCAATGAGTAGTCGAATAATTATGCAACTATGTGAAGACTCTCCTATTTAATAATTTCAGATCTTGATACTTTATTCAAACAGAAAGCAAAGCTAAAGAAAACTACAATGCAAGGATAGCACAACTCATGTGAAGAAGCAAAAACTTAAGCTCAACCGATACTAACCGATAGTTGTTGAAGAAGAAAGGTGGGATGCCTACGGGGCATCCCCAAGCTTAGATGCTTGAGACTTCTTGAAATATTATCTTGGGGTGCCTTGGGCATCCCCAAGCTTGAACTTTGTTTCTACTTAATTCCTCTCATATCATGGTTTCTCTTTTTATCAAAAGCTTCATTCACAACAAACTCAACAAGAACTCGTGAGATAGGTTAGTATAATCCAATGCAAAACCTTATCATTTTCTACTGTAAAAAATCACTAACATTATTATTCAACATTGCATACTAAATGCGTCTGCATATTCAATACTCCTATACTTAATTAGAATCATTAAACAAGCAAACATGTGCAAACAATGCAAACATAACAGCAATCTGCCAAAACAGTACAGTCTGTGAAGAATGCAAGAGTATCAATACTTCCCTTATTCCAAAAATTATGAACTAAAATTCCCACTGTAATAAATTTATCAGAGCTCAATATGTAGAAAGAATCAACATTATACCACTCTCTGACTTTTCTAGGGAATTTTTGCAACAGCGGTAAACTTTCTGTTTTCAAACAGCAACATGTATAGTAACAAAATAAGCATGGCAAAGGCTATCCTTGACTTTTTTATTGAAACTAAAGATGAAAAACATTATTCTAAATAACATAAAGCAAAAAATAACAAGAGAAAATGACGCTCCAAGCAAAACACATATCATGTGGTGAATAAAAATATAGTTCCAAGTAAAGTTACCGATGAACGAAGACGAAAGAGGGGATGCCATCCGGGGCATCCCCAAGCTTAGGCTCTTGGTTGTCCTTGAATATTACCTTGGGGTGCCTTGGGCATCCCAAGCTTGGGCTCTTGCCACTCCTTATTCCATAGTCCATCGAATCTTTACCCAAAACTTGGAAACTTCACAACACAAAACTTAACAAAAAACTCGTAAGCTCCGTTAGCGAAAGAAAACAAAACACCACTTCAAGGTACTGTAATGAACTCATTATTTATTTATATTGGTGTTAAACCTACTGTTTTCCAACTTCTCTATGGTTTATAAACTATTTTACTAGCCATAGAGTCATCAAAATAAGCAAACAACACACCTAAAAACAGAATCTGTCAAAAACAGAACAGTCTGTAGTAATCTGTAACTAACGCAAACTTCTGGAACTCCAAGAATTCTAAAATAAATTGGTGGACCTGAGGAATTTGTCTAGTAATCATCTTCAAAAAGAATCAACTAAATAGCACTCTCCATTAAAAAGTTGAAGCTAATCTCGTGAGCGCTAAAGTTTCTGTTTTTTACAGCATGATCATAAAGACTTCACCCAAGTCTTACCAAATGTTCTACTTGGCACAAACACTAATTAAAACACCAAACCACATCTAAACAAAAGCTAGATGGATTATTTATTACTAAACAGAACCAAAAAGTAAGAAACTAAAATAAAATTGGGTTGCCTCCCAACAAGCGCTAACGTTTAACGCCCCTAGCTAGGCATGATGACTTCAATGATGCTCACATAAAAGATAAGAATTGAAACATAAAGAGAGCATCATGAAGAATGTGACTAGCACATTTAAGTCTAACCCACTTATTATGCATAGGGATTTTGTGAGCAAACAACTTATGGGAACAATAATCAACTAGCATAGGAGGGTAACACAAGCATAGCTTCAAGATTTTCAACACATAGAGAGGAAACTTGACATTATTGCAATTCCTACAAGCATATATTCCTCCCTCATAATAATTTTCAGTAGCATCATAAATGAATTCAACAATATAACCAGCACCTAAATCATTCTTTTCATGATCTACAAGCATAGAAAATTTACTACTCTCCACATAAGCAAAATTCTTCTCATTCGAAATAGTGGGAGTATACTCAACAAAATAACTATCATATGATTGAGAATTAAGATCAAGATGACAAGTTTCATGGTTATCATTATTCTTTAAAGCATACGTGTCATCACAATAATCATCATAGATAGGAGGCATGCTTTCATCATAGTAAATTTGCTCATCAAAGCTTGGGGAACAAAAATATTATCTTCATCAAACATAGCTTCCCAAGCTTGTGGCTTTGCATATCATTAGCATCATGGATATTCAAGGAATTCATACTAACAACATTGCATTCATGATCATCATACAAAGATTTAGTGCCAAACATTTTATAGATTTCTTCTTCTAGCACTTGAGCACAATTTTCCTTTCCATCATTCTCAAGAAAGATATTAAAAAGATGAAGCGTATGAGACAAACTCATTTCCATTTTTTTGTAGTTTTCTTTTATAAACTATAATAGTGATAAAACAAGAAACAAAAAGATTCGATTGCAAGATCTAAAGGTATACCTTCAATTACTAACCTCCCCGGCAACGGCGCCAGAAAAGAGCTTGATGTCTACTACACAACCTTCTTCTTGTAGACGTTGTTGGGCACTAAGTACACAGGTTTGTAGGACAGTAGAAAATTTCCCTCAAGTGGATGACCTAAGGTTTTCAATCCATGGGAGGCGAGGGATGAAGATGGTCTCTCTCAAACAACCCTGCAACCAAATAACAAAGAGTCTCTTGTGTCCCCAACACACCCAATACAATGGTAAATTGTATAGGTGCACTAGTTCGCGAAGAGATGGTGATACAAGTGCAATATGGACGGTAGATAAGAGTATTTGTAATCTGAAAATATAAAAACAGCAAGATAACTAATGATAAAAGTGAGCGTAAACGGTGTTGCAATGATAGGAAACAAGGCCTAGGGTTCATACTTTCACTAGTGCAAGTTCTCTCAACAATAATAACATAGATAGATCATATAACAATCCCTCAAAGATGCAACAAAGAGTCACTCGAAGCCACTAATAGAGGAGAACAAACGAGAGATTATGGTAGGGCATTTAAACCACCTCAAAGTTATTCTTTCGGATCAATCTATAAAAGAGTTCGTACTAGAATAACACCTTAATACACAAATCAACCAAAACCCTAATGTCACCTAGATACTCCATTGTCACCTCAAGTATCCGTGGGCATGATTATACGATATGCATCACACAATCTCAGATTCATCCAACCAACACAAAGTACTTCAAAGAGTGCCCCAAAGTTTCTACCGGAGAGTCAAGAACGTGTGCCAACCCCTATGCAGAGGTTCATGGGCGGAACCCGCAAGTTGGTCACCAAAACATACATCAAGTGGCACATGATATCCCATTGTCACCACAGATAAACACGGCAAGACATACATCAAGTGTTCTCATAAAAGACTCAATCCGATAAGATAACTTCAAAGGGGAAACTCAATCCATCACAAGAGAGTAGAGGGGGAGAAACATCATAAGATCCAACTACAATAGCAAAGCTCGGGATACATCAAGATCGTGTCATAGAGGGAACATGAGAGAGAACACGAGAGAGAGAGAGAGAGAGAGAGAGAGAGAGAGAGATCAAACACATAGCTACTGGTACATACCCTGAGCCCCGAGGGTGAATTACTCCCTCCTCGTCATGGAGAGCGCCGGGATGATGAACATGGCCACAGGTGAGGGTTCCCCCCTCAGAGAAGTCCTAACAGTGGTCCCGATTGGTTTTTGGTGGCTCTGGAGGTTTTGCGGCGGCGGAACTCCCGATCTAGGTTCTGTTCTGGAAGTTTTAGGATACGTGGGTATATATGGGTGAAAGGAGTACGTCGGTGGACCGAAGGGGGGGCCACGAGGCAGGGGGCGCGCCCCAGGGGGGTGGGCGCGCCCCCCCACCCTCGTGAGAACCTCCCTTCGTTCCTGACATGCACTCCAAGTCCATCGGGTGGCTTTCCTTTCAAAAATAACTTCTCCAGTTGATTTCGTTCCTGCTTTTGACTCCATCCGATATTCCTTTTCCTCGAAACACTGAAATAGGCATAAAACAACAAATCTGGGCTGGGCCTCCGGTTAATAGGTTAGTCCCAAAAATAATATAAAAGTGGATAATAAAGCCCGATATTGCCTAAAACAGTAGATAAAGTAGCATGGAGCAATCAAAAATTATAGATTCGTTGGAGACGTATCACGTGACGAAGCTGGTCGGCTGATGAAGGGATGATGAAGCCCCCGACCCGGCCGAGGGAGACGGAGCAGATCGATGAGGAGATGTTGCAGCTGCCATGTCAGCCGAGTTGTTGAAGTAGTTCGGCGTTGGTGGACATTGGCTCGATGAAGCAAGAGTTCGGCCATGCCGATGCAGGTCGTAACTTGTGACGTGGTCAATACTGGCTTACTGAAGTGGCCGTGCGGCGATGTCGGTGTGCCCGCTCCATGTAATCCGTGGGGCGGTGATGTTTTATCTTTGGCGATTCCGAACTCTTGTTCGGCTCACCGAGGTGAGTATCCGAAGAAGTTGAGCTCGGCTCAAAAAGTGACGACATGTCTAGCGCAGGTCGGCAGCTGTGGAGTTATATTGCCGGACTGGTTTGACACCAGCGTGATGGCGAAGATTACCTCGGAGGAGGATTAAAATTTTATGGGCGCGTGTTAAAAACAATGCGCAATACCTTAGAAGAAAATTTCTTTTGAAAAGGTTGTCAAATATCACGTTCATAAAGAAACATGAATTCGGGTCGGATCCGTATTCGCGTAGGAAACAAATCTGAAAAGTGATGCCCTAGTTGGGAGGTTCCCGGAGTTTGGACGGTCGGATCGAGCTGAATGTTTGACAGGTGGTAGATATAGGAATTCCACAGCCGATCAACGGTTGGAACTTCCAAAGGATGTCCGAGCTAGATGCTGGACACCACGCTCCAAACTCGTCCGGATTCTCGTCCAGATTCAATGCGACTCCGGTATATCGGAGATTGCCGGACATTCCTCCATCGGAACTCGACGAAATTTTCCAGGGTCATTGTAGACTCAATTCCGCACAATTCCATCGAAGCAATCGTTTAAGCGACACTCGAGGAGGCGGTGGTGGCGGATACAAGTTCGCTGTCCAGAAAAACAGCGTGGTCGCCCGAGGGCAATGTTGACATTGAGCCCCTGAGCGCTATGGATGATTCCTCCATGATCCTGATAGAGATCAGAGTTGATGTTGATGAAGGCCCTTGTCCGAACATGACGATCGGAGGCAGGGCACAGTATTCGGTCGGGCCGAGGTGACCGGTCGAGCCGGTGATGACGAAGTCGACGTCGCAGTTGATGTGCTGACGAGCCATTGATCCTTTTGCCGATCACACAGCAGAACTCTCAATGAAAGCACAATTGTCGGTGTCAAAACCGGCGGATCTCGGGTAGGGAGTTCCGAACTGTGCGTCTAAGGATCAATGGTAACAGGAGGCGGGGACATGATGTTTACCTGTGTTCAGCCCTCTCGACGGAGGTAATACCCTACTTCTGCTTGATTGATCTTGATGATATGAGTATTACAAGAGTTGATCTACCACAAGATCGTAGAGGCTAAACCTTAGAAGCTAGCCTATGGTATAATTGTTATATATCCTACGGACTAAACCCTCCGGTTTATATAGACACCGGAGGGGGCTAGGATTACACAGAGTCAGTTACAAGGGAGGAGATCTACCTATCCGTATAGCCAAGCTTGCCTTCCACGCCAAGGAGAGTCCCATCCGGACACGGGACGAAGTCTTCAATCTTGTATCTTCATAGTCCAACAGTCCGGCCAAATGATATAGTCCGGCTGTCCGGAGACCCCCTAATCTAGGACTCCCTCAACGATATACCAGAGGTTGACATCAATGGCTTCAAGATGCACGGGCATCTTATTCTTCCAGTAGGATTAATCAGTGCCATCGAAGACAGGGCACACAGCGGAGACTTTGATTATCCATGCAGTCGACATAGCTAAAATTCCAGGTGGTTAAACCGAATCACACTAAACAAGGGAGCACCTTGCTCTGATACCAATTGAAAGTGATAGTTATCGACTAGAGGGGGGTGAATAGGCAATATTTATGAAAGTCTTCAAAACACGGGGGCTTTGAAGAAAAACGATAGGAATGAACCTATTGATATGCAGCGGAAGGTAGACTACACTAGACAAGCCATAGTCAAGTAAGTAATGAAGATAGAACCAGTAGCTTGGAGAAGACAGGGATTCGTTGTACCAGTTCCAGTTGCTGTGACAACTATACGTCTGGTTAGGGAGGCGGAGATTCAACTCAGAAGACCGCGTCTTCACCTTATCCCGTTGAGCTAAGGAAACTTAGTCCTCGCCCAATCACTCTAGTAAGTCTTCAAGGTAGACTTCCAAACCTTCACAGACTTTGTTCACCGGCAATCCACAATGACTCTTGGATGCTCAGAACGCGATGCCTAACCGGTTGGAGGATTCACAGTCCTCAAGTGTAACAAGTCTTCAGGTCACGCGGGCAGAAGGACTTCAGTGATGCCAAACTCTCTTTGGGCTCTGGTTGTTTTGGGATTTGTCCTCGCAAGGATCTCTCTCTCAAATGCTTCGGAGGTGGGTTGCTCTCAAATGACAAAAGCCGTGCACTAACTCTGGGCAACCACCAATTTATGGTGTAGGGGGTGGGCTATTTATAGCCAGAAGGCAACCCGACCTGATTTGTCTGAAATGACCCTGGGTCACTAAGGTACTGACACGCGGCAGCTTGACTTGGGCTATAAGTAAAGCTGACTCATCCAGCTGTGGATAAGTTTTGCTCTAATTGTCTTCGCTGGAAGACATAGGATTTGGTTGAGCATCACTTCAGTCACTCTGACTTTGTTCACTTGGACCCCACTTAACAGTACGGTGGTTCCTATGACTCAACAAAGAAGAAAAGGAAACTACGAAACAGCTATGTCTTCGCACTCCATAGTCTTCATGCGATGTCTTCTCATGTCACAGTCTTCATTGTGAATATCTTCGTAAACTAGCATTATCTTCAATGTCTTCACACATTTTTAGGGGTCATCTCTGGTAGGTAAACCGAATCAATGAGGGACTACTACCTTTGTTATCCACAATTCTCACAAACACATTAGTCCCTCAACCAGGTTTGTCCTCAATACAACAAAACTAACTAGGGAAATGATGCCTTGTTGATCAAACATCTCTTCAAATTTTATAACAAGTTGGATGTGCCCTGGGTTTCACTTATCTGGGACACATATTATGCTGCTGCTCCGCCCCAAGTAACGCATAAAGTTGTGGTTCTTTTGGTGGCGTGATGTGATGAAGCTCTATGACAATTTTTGTAAGCTGGCCATCCCTCATGTGCGCTCCGGGGACTCGGTGGTTTTCGGGCTGGATCGGGTGGCAACTTAATAACGAGGTGGTTATCATGCAACAACGCTTTCCCGAGGCTTCATTCTTTGTCATTGATGACACGCTTACCATTAAGAATGTGATGGAGCTGCCTGTCCCGACCGACAATTTTCACCTGCTTTTATCGCTGAAGCTTTTGAGGAATTCAATCAACTTCGTGCTATAATGCCGCTGATAGACTTGCAGGAGGGAGTTAGTGATGTCTGGAAATGGCCTTCAAAAACTGGGGAGTATCAATCCAGGATCTACTATTTGTCTTGTTTTTCCGAAACCGTGGCTGACCCTCTTTTTCGGTGGATCTGGAAATGTGCTTGCACTCTCAAGCTCAAGGTGTTTGGCTGGCTTCTTTTGATGGACCGTCTGAACACTAGGGATATGATGCAGAGACGACATTGGATTATCCAGGATGATTCTTGTGCCATTTGCTTCTCAGGTTTGCATGAAGATAGAGCTCATCTCTTCTTCGCTTGCAATTTTAGCCAACGTGTCTGGAATTATTTGGGCATTTCATGGAATGTTCAACCTAACCAGACTACTTTTGAAATGGCTTGTGCGGCCGGGGAGGGATTTTGGTCAACTGCTTTTCAACGAGGTAGTCTTT
The DNA here is from genome assembly GCA_021605145.1 of Aegilops bicornis. Taxonomy (NCBI): domain Eukaryota; kingdom Viridiplantae; phylum Streptophyta; class Magnoliopsida; order Poales; family Poaceae; genus Aegilops; species Aegilops bicornis. The sequence goes on along the minus strand of JAHIAL010000009.1, from coordinate 638,657 downwards.
ACGGCTACCTGGAATATTTGGACCCAAAGGAATGGAAGGATCTTCAGAAATGAGTTGCCCACTTTCAGAGCTTGGAGGAGGAATTTTATTTGTGATATTTCTCTCTTAGCTCATATAATCAAGTGTAAATATAGAGATAGACTAACTAACTGGATAGCTTCATTACACTAATCACTCCCTGTAAGTAGTCTTTCTTCCTTTTGTTTCCCTTTGTAATTTTATACTGAACCCATATTGTTTTAATAAAGGACTGTGAGGTTGTTGCCTTGCAGTACATAGTCAAAAAAAAACAAAACTAACTAGGGGTGGCACTAGATGCAATTACAGATGTATATCTTAATGTGTTCTAAGTGTCTCATTGAAGCAGAGATGTCGTCCTGCAGAACATCTTTTGAAGAACGCACCTATATGAGTCTGATTGTTAAACGTCGCAATCTATGAGAGTAGGGTTCTCTAGTAAACTCATGAAATGTCTCGAGTATGACGATAAGCTCCACCTCAAGGGAAGACCCACGGTAGCCACGTGATCGGTCAAGGCTTTATGTGAAGCTAGATTCACGTAAAACTTGCGATTCAAGGCCCAGTCCACTGTCCAAGTTGCTTACAGTGTAGCATAGAGTTCTAGGTGGAAGTTCAACTTAACAGTCTCCACTGTAGTACCGGTATATAAAACAGTGTTTTGGAACCTAAGGCAAATTTTGTGTGCCTCTGGGATCTGGTGGGGGATTGCTGGAATTTTGTCTATTTTGGGCCTGGCCCAATAGCAGTTTCAGAAATTCCTAATAAATACTACAGGCCCACGCAGCCCATTCGTGCAAGGCAAGAAGTGGAACTAAAGTTTAGTCCCACATTGCTAGTTTAGAGGGAGTTGGACCTCTTTATAAGGGAGGATCTTTCTCCACATGTATGAGAATGAGAACAAGAGGGACATCCACGCGCGCTCCTCCTCTGCAGCCCGCCTCGCCACGCCACCCCTCGTCACGAGGCAGGTTGCGGGTTGCGGGAATGAGCCGAGCAGATGTCTAAATTTTTGCCACGCACGACGGGTATACGATAGGTCACGCGGAAGCTGAAACGTTTTTGCTGTAGTGGAGGTTGAATACGAATGACGCACCTCTTCGCCTACTGCCTGTTCGTTTCATCTCCCTCGTTCTCTTCAGCTCCCGGCGCAGCCTCTCGCCTCCTTCTCGTGCACGTATAAAAGGGAGGTCGCTCCTCTCAGAGATACGCACCAGAACTTGTTTTTCCTCTCGCCACAAGTTCCTGAGCACTGCGCTACTGCTACGTTCTGTTGGAAATATGCCCTGGAGGCAATAATAAAATGGTTATTATTATATTTCCTTGTTCATGATAATTGTCTATTGTTCATGCTATAATTATGTTATCCGGAAATCTTAATACATGTGTGAATACATAGACCACAACATGTCCCTAGTGAGCCTCTAGTTGACTAGCTCGTTGATCAACAGATAGTCATGGTTTCCTAACTATGGACATTGGATGTCATTGATAACGGGATCACATCATTAGAGAATGATGTGATGGACAAGACCCAATCCTAAGCACAAAGACAAGATCGTGTAGTTCGCTTTGCTAGAGCTTTTCCAATGTCAAGTATCATTTCCTTAGACCATGAGATCGTGTAACTCCCGGATGCCGTAGGAGTGCTTTGGGTGTACCAAACGTCACAACTTAACTGGGTGACTATAAAGGTATACTACAGGTAGCCCCGAAAGTATCTGTTGGGTTGACACGGATCGAGACTGGGATTTGTCACTCCGTATGACGGAGAGGTATCTCTGGGCCCACTCGGTAATGCATCATCATAATGAGTTCAATGTGACCAAGTGTTTGGTCACGGGATCATGCATCACGGTACGAGTAAAGTGACTTGCCGGTAACGAGATTGAACGAGGTATGGGGATACCGACGATCGAATCTCGGGCAAGTAACGTACCGATTGACAAAGGGAATTGTATACAGGATTACCTGAATCCTCGACATCGTGGTTCATTCGGTGAGATCATCGTGGAACATGTGGGAGCCAACATGGGTATCCAGATCCCGTTGTTGGTTATTGGCCGGAGAGCTGTCTCAGTCATGTCTGCATGATTCCCGAACCCGTAGGGTCTACACACTTAAGGTTCGGTGACGGTAGGGTTGTAGATATATTAGTATGCGGTAACCCGAAAGTTGTTCGGAGTCCCGGTTGAGATCCCGGATGTCACGAGGAGTTCCGGAATGGTCCGGAGGTGAAGATTTGTATATAGGAAGTCCAGTTTCGGCCACCGGGAAAGTTTCGGGGGTCACCGGTATTGTACCGGGACCACCGGAAGGGTCCCGGGGGCCACCTATCCCGGAGGGCCACATGGGCTGAAGTGGGAAGGGAACCAGCCTCGGTGGGCTGGTGCGCCTTGGGCCTCCCTGTGCCTAGGGTTGGAAACCCTAGGTGGGGGCGCCCACTTGACTTGGGGGCAATTCCCCTTGCCCCCCTTGAGATTAGATCTCTAGGGGCGGCGCCTCAGGGCCCCTATATAAAGAGGGGGAGGGAGGGCAGCCGCACCTCAGTCCTCGGCGCCTCCCTCTCCCTGCACCACCTCTACCACTCGCTGAGCTTGGCGAGAAGCCCTGCCGAGATTGCCGCCATTTCCACCACCACGCCAGGCTGGATCTCCATTAACCTCTCCTTCCCTTGTTGGATCAAGAAGGAGGAGACGCCTTCCCCAACCGTACGTGTGTTGAACACGGAGGTGCCGTCAGATAGGAACTAGGAACTTCGGTGATTTGGATCACGACGAGTACGACTCCCTCAACCCCGTTCTCTTGAACGCTTCCGCTCGCGATCTACAAGGGTATGTAGATGCACTCCTCTCTCTCGTTGCTAGATGACTCCATAGATTGATTTTGGTGAAGCGTAGAAATTTTTTATTTTCTGCAACGTTCCCCAACAGTGGCATCATGAGCTAGGTCTATGCGTAGTTTCTATGCACGAGTAGAACACAATCTTGTTGTGGGCGTAGATGTTGTCAATTTTCTTGCCACTACTAGTCTTATCTTGTTTGGTGACATCGCATTGGGATGAAGCGGCCCGGACCGACCTTACACGTACGCTTACGTGAGACAGGTTCCACCGACTGACATGCACTAGTTGCATAAGGTGGCTAGTGGGTGTCTGTCTCTCCCACTTTATTTGGATCGGATTTGATGAAAAGGGTCCTTATGAAGGGTAAATAGAAATTGGCATATCACGTTGTGGTTTTACGTAGGTAAGAAACGTTCTTGCTAGAACCCTATTGTAGCCACGTAAAAACATGCAACAACAATTAGAGGACGTCTAACTTGTTTTTGCAGCATATGCCTTGTGATGTGATATGGCCAAAAAAGGTTGTGATGAATGATATATATGTGATGTATGAGATTGATCATGTTCTTGTAATAGGAATCACGACTTGCATGTCGATGAGTATGACAACCGGCAGGAGCCATAGGAGTTGTCTTAATTATTGTATGACCTGCGTGTCAATGAATAAACGCCATGTAATTACTTTACTTTATTGCTAAACCGTTAGCCATAGTAGTAGAAGTAATAGTTGGCAAACAACTTCATGGAGACACGATGATGGAGATCATGATGATGGAGATCATGGTGTCATGCCAGTGATGAAGATGACCATGGCGCCCCGAAGATGGAGATCAAAGGAGAAATATGATATTGGCCATATCATGTCACTATTTGATTGCATGTGATGTTTATCATGTTTTTTGCATCTTATTTGCTTAGAACGATGGTAGTAAATAAGATGATCCCTCATAATAATTTCAAGAATGTGTTCCCCCTAACTGTGCGCCGTTGCGAAAGTTCGTTGTTTCGAAGCACCACGTGATGATCGGGTGTGATACATTCCAACGTCCACATACAACGGGTGTAAGACAGATTTACACATGCAAAACACTTAGGTTGACTTGACGAGCCTAGCATGTACAGACATGGCCTCGAAACACAAGAGACCGAAAGGTCAAACATGAGTTGTATGGAAGATATGATCTACATGGAGATGTTCACCGATGATGACTAGTCCGTCTCACGTGATGATCGGACACGGTCTAGGTGAGTCGGATCATGTATCACTTAGATGACTAGAGGGATGTCTAATCTGAGTGGGAGTTCATTAAATAATTTGATTAGATGAACTTAATTATCATGAACTTAGTCTAAAACCTTTGCAAAATGTCTTGTAGATCAAATGGCCCACGCTCATGTCAACCTCAACTTCAACGCTGCTCCTAGAGAAAACCAAGCTGAAAGATGATGGCAGCAACTATACGGACTGGGTCCGGAACCTAAGGATCATCCTCATAGCTGCCAAGAAAGCATATGTCCTAGAAGCACCGCTAGGTGAAGCACCCATCCCAGAGAACCAAGACGTTATGAACGCTTGGCAGTCAAGCAAGGTCGATGATTACTCCCTCGCTCAAAGGCGGCATGCTTTACAACTTAGAACCGGGGCTCCAAAAGCGTTTTGAGCAACACAGAGCATATGAGATGTTCAAAGAGCTGAAAATGGTTTTCCAAGCTCATGCCCAGGTCGAGAGATATGAAGTCTCCGACAAGTTCTACAGTTGTAAGATGGAGGAAAATAGTTCTGTCAGTGAGCACATACTCAAAATGTCTGGGTTGCACAACCGCTTGTCCCAGCTGGACATTAACCTCCCGGACGAGGAGGTCATTGACAGAATCCTTCAGTCGCTCCCACCTAGCTACAAGAGCTTTGTGATGAACAACAATATGCAGGGGATGGTGAAAACTATTCCTGAAGTATTTTCAATGCTGAAATCAGCGGAGGTGGAAATCAAAAAGGAACATCAAGTGTTGATGGTCAATAAAACCACTAGTTTCAGGAAAGGCAAGGGTAAGAAGAACTTCAAGAAGGACGGCAAGGGAGTTGCCGCGCCCGGTAAGCCAGTTGCCGGGAAGAAGCCAAAGAATGGACCCAAACCTGAGACTGAGTGTTTTTATTGCAAGGGAAGCGGACACTGGAAGCGGAACTGCCCCAAATACTTAGCGGCCAAAAGGGCTGGCAACACTAAAGGTATATGTGATATACATGTAATTGATGTGTACCTTACCAGTACTCGTAGTAGCTCCTGGGTATTTGATACTGGTGCGATTGCTCATATTTTTAACTCAAAACAGGAGCTGCGGAATAAGCGGAGACTGGCGAAGGATGAGGTGACGATGCGCGTCGGGAATGGTTCCAAGGTCGATGTGATCGCCGTCGGCACACTACCTCTACATTTACCTACAGGATTAGTTTTAAACGTCAATAATTGTTATTTAGTGCCCGCTTTGAGCATGAACATTGTATCTGGATCTCGTTTAATACGAGATGGCTACTCATTTAAATCCGAAAATAATGGTTGTTCTATTTATATGAGAGATATGTTTTATGGTCATGCCCCGCTGTTCAATGGTTTATTCTTAATGAATCTCGAACATGATGTTACACATATTCATAGTGTGAATACCAAAAGATGTAAGATTGATAATGATAGTCCCACATATCTGTGGGTAATCGCCGCCTTGGTCACATTGATGTCAAACGCATGAAGAAGCTCCATACATATGGACTTTTGGAGTCTCATGATTTCGAATCATTTGACACGTGCGAACCATGCCTCATGGGTAAAATGACCAAGACTCCATTCTCCGGAACAATGGAGTGAGCAACCAACTTATTGGAAATTATACATACTGATGTGTGTGGTCCAATGAGCGGTGAGGCTCAAGGTGGCTATCAAGTTATGTTCTCACTCTCACCGATGACTTAAGTAGATATGGGTATGTCTACTTGATGAAACACAAGTCCGAGACCTTTGAAAAGTTCAAGGAATTTCAGAATGAGGTAGAGAATCAACGTGACCAAAAAATAAAGTTCTTACGATCAGATCGTGGAGGAGAATATTTAAGTCACGAATTTGGTGCACTTCAAGGAAATTGAATCGTTTCACAACTCACGCTTTGGAACACCTCAGCGTAGAACGGTGTGTCCGAGCGTCGTAATTGCACTCTATTTGGTATGGTGCGATCTATGATGTCACTCACCGATTTACTGCTATCATTTTGGGGATACGCTCTAGAGACAGCTACATTCACTTTAAATAGGGCACCGTCTAAATCCGTTGAGACGACACCGTATGAATTATAGTTTGGGAAGAAACCTAAGCTGTCGTTTCTAAAAGTTTGGGGATGCGAAGCTTATGTCAAGAAACTTCAACCTGAAAAGCTTGAACCCAAATCGGAAAAATGTGTCTTCATAGGATACCCTAAGGAAACCATTGGGTATACCTTCTACCTCAGATCCGAAGGCAAGATCTTTGTTGCCAAGAACGGGTCCTTTCTAGAGAAAGAGTTTCTCTCAAAAGAAGTAAGTGGGAGGAAAGTGGAACTTGATGAAGTACTACCTCTTGAACCGGTAAGTAGCGCAGCTCAGAAGATGTTCTGTGGTGCCCGCACCGACTAGAGAGGAAATTAATGATGATGATCAAGGTACTTCGGATCAAGTTACTACTGAACTTCAGAGGTCCACAAGGACACGCTCCACACCAGAGTGGTATGGCAACCCTGTCTCCGGAAATCATGTTGTTAGACAACGGTGAACCTTCGAACTATGAAGAAGCAATGGCGGGCCCAGATTCCAACAAATGGCTTGAAGCCATGCAATCCGAGATAGGATCCATGTATGAAAACAAAGTGTGGACTTTAACAGACTTGCCCGATGATCGGCGTGCGATAGAAAACAAATGGATCTTTAAGAAGAAGACGGACGCGGATGGTAATGTTACCATGTATAAAGCTCGACTTATCGCTAAGGGTTATCGACAAGTTCAAGGGGTTGACTACGATGAGACTTTCTCTCCCGTAGCGAAGCTGAAGTCCGTCCGAATCATGTTAGCAATTGCCGCATACTATGATTATGAGATATGGCAAATGGACGTCAAAACGGCATTCCTTAACGGCTATCTTGAGGAAGAACTGTATATGATGCAACCGGAAGGTTTTGTCGATCCTGAGAATGCTAACAAGGTATGCAAACTCCAGCGATCCATTTATGGGCTGGTGCAAGCATCTCGGAGTTGGAACATTCGCTTTAATGAGATGATCAAAGCGTTTGGGTTTATGCAGACTTATGGAGAAGCCTACGTTTACAAGAAAGTGAGCGGGAGCTCTGTAGCATTTCTCATATTATATGTAGATGACATACTTTCGATGGGAAATGATATAGAACTTTTGGACAGCATTAAGGCCTACTTGAATAAGTATTTTTCAATGAAGGACCTTGGAGAAGCTGCTTACATATTAGGCATCAAGATCCATAGGGATAGATCGAGACGCCTCATAGGTCTTTCACAAAGCACATACCTTGATAAGATATTGAAGAAGTTCAATATGGATCAGTCCAAAGAAGGGGTTCTTGCTGTGTTGCAAGGTGTGAAATTGAGCTCGGCTCAATGCCCGACCACGGCAGAAGATAGAGAAAAGATGAGTGTCATCCCCTATGCCTCGGCCATAGGGTCTATTATGTATGCCATGCTGTGTACCAGACCTGATGTAAACCTTGCCGTAAGTTTGGTAGGAAGGTACCAAAGTAATCCCGCAAGGAACACCGGACAGCGTCAAGAATATCCTGAAGTACTTGAAAAGGACTAAGGATATGTTTCTCGCTTATGGAGGTGACGAAGAGCTCGTCAGAAGGGTTACGCCGACGCTTAGCTTCGACACAGATCCGGATGACTCTAAGTCACAAACCGGATACGTGTATATTTTGAATGGAGGGGCGTAAGCTGGTGCGATTTGCAAGCAAAGCATCGTGGCGGGATCTACATGTGAAGCGGAGTACATGGCAGCCTCGGAGGCAGCAGATGAAGCATTCTGGATGAAGGAGTTCATCACCGACCTAGGAGTCATACCCAATGCGTCGGGGCGATCACTCTCTTCTGTGACAACACTGGAGCTATTCCCCTTGCCAAGGAGCCCAGGTTTCACAAGAAGACCAGGCACATCAAGCGTCGCTTCAACTCCATTCGTGAAAATGTTCAAGATAGATACATAGATATTTGCAAAGTGCATACGGATCTGAATGTCGCAGATCCATTGACTAAACCTCTTCCACGAGCAAAACATGATCAACACCAGAACTCTATGGGTGTTCGATTCATCACAATGTAACTAGATTATTGACTCTAGTGCAAGTGGGAGACTGTTGGAAATATGCCCTAGAGGCAATAATAAAATGGTTATTATTATATTTCCTTGTTCATGATAATTGTCTATTATTCATGCTATAATTGTATTATCCGGAAATCGTAATACATGTGTGAATACATAGACCACAACATGTCCCTAGTGAGCCTCTAGTTGACTAGCTCGTTGATCAATGAGATAGTCATGGTTTCTGACTATGGACACCGGATGTCATTGATAATGAGATCACATCATTAGGAGAATGATGTGATGGACAAGACCCAATCCTAAGCATAGCACAAGATCGTGTAGTTCGTTTGCTAGAGCTTTTCCAATGTCAAGTATCATTTCCTTAGACCATGAGATAGTGTAACTCCCGGATGCCGAGGGAGTGCTTTGGGTGTACCAAACGCCACAACGTAATCGGGTGACTATAAAGGTATACTACAGGTAGCCCCGAAAGTATCTCATTGGGTTGACACGGATCGAGATCGGATTTGTCACCCGTATGACGGAGAGGTATCTCTGGGCCCACTCGGTAATGCATCATCATAATGAGTTCAATGTGACCAAGTGTTTGGTCACGGGATCATGCATCACGGTATGAGTAAAGTGACTTGCCGGTAACGAGATTGAACAAGGCATGGGGATACCGACGATCGAATCTCGGGCAAGTAACGTACCGATTGACAAAGGGAATTGTATACGGGATTACCTGAATCCTCGACATCGTGGTTCATTCGATGAGATCATCGTGGAACATGTGGGAGCCAACATGGGTATCCAGATCCCGTTGTTGGTTATTGGCCGGAGAGCTGTCTCAGTCATGTCTGCATGATTCCCGAACCCGTAGGGTCTACACACTTAAGGTTCGGTGACGGTAGGGTTGTAGAGATATTAGTATGCGGTAACCCGAAAGTTGTTCGGAGTCCCGGTTGAGATCCCGGACGTCACGAGGAGTTCCGTAATGGTCCGCAGGTGAAGATTTGTATATAGGAAGTCCAGTTTCGGCCACCGGGAAAGTTTCGGGGTCACCGGTATTGTACCGACCACCGGAAGGATCCTGGGTCCACCGGTGGGGCCACCTATCCCGGAGGGCCACATGGGCTGAAGTGGGAAGGGAACCAGCCCTGTGGGCTGGTGCGCCCCTTGGCCTCCCCGCGCCTAGGGTTGGAAACCCTAGGTGGGGGCGCCTACTTGACTTGGGGGCAAGTCCCCCCTTGGCGCCCCCTTGAGATTAGATCTCTAGGGGCCGGCGCCCCTGTGGCCCCTATATAAAGAGGGGGAGGAGGGCAGCCGCACCCAGTCCCCTCGGCGCCTCCCTCTCCCCGTACCACCTCTCCCTCTCGCTGAGCTTGGCGAAGCCACTGCCGAGATTGCCGCTACTTCCACCACCACGCCTTGGTTGTCTGCTGGATCTCCATCAACCTCTCCTTCCCTTTCTGGATCAAGAAGGAGGAGACGTCTTCCCCAACCGCACGTGTGTTGAACGCGGAGGTGCCGTCTGCTCGCACTAGGATCTTCGGTGATTTGGATCACGACGCAGTACGACTCCCTCAACCCCATTCTCTTGAACGCTTCCGCTCGCGATCTACAAGGGTATGTAGATGCACTCCTCTCTCTCATTGCTAGATGACTCCATAGATTGATTTTGGTGAAGCGTAGAAAAATTCTATTTTCTACAACATTCCCCAACACGTTCTTCCACATCCCTGCTTGCGGCGTGCACCGCAGGTCGGGACAGTAGGCCTCCGAAATCGCACCTCTCTGAGTCCTGTATGGGAGAAGGGTGATAAGGTTTATGGGGAGCGCTTCGCGCAACTACTGACTTCTTTGTCATGGACGCCCCAGACTCCGACGACTACTTCCCCGACGACGACTTCTTCCCCGACGTCGACAACCTCCTTGACGACATGGTTGGCGAGGACACCGACCCCAAGTCCAGCGCTTCTGCTGCTGCTGTCCCGTACGCGTGCTTCCTCTTTCTATTAGAAGCGCTGCTACAGTTCCTTATTCTAGTGTTTGCCCTAGATATGTTAGACTCTGTTTCATATATTCAACTTGCTATACTTTCTGCTCTAGATGTGTTTAGTTACAGTTCATATATAAAGATGTTGTTTACCTTCTCTTTGTCAAATCGCATGACTTGTTTTATCACTGCTATACTAGTCGTGCTTTATCTAGTATTTCTGTTAATAAAATCATTCGGTAAATTGCTCATATTTCCAACATATTCCGTGTCGACAAGAATTGGACTACAGTCAGACTTTCAGATTTCTTCATGGATCACATTCGCCAGTGGGAATTCGGTGTTCCACTTATGATCACAGACCGCCCGATCTAGCCGCTCATGGACTTTTCCTCTTCTCCATGTATAAAGGTCCCCTACAAAGCCCATTTTAAAGAGATTGCAATCATCGAGCGCGTCACGGAATGCTTGCATACTTCTCTGGTATCTCAAAGCACCCCCAACTTTTTCAGCATTCATCAAGATCTCATTAAAATCACCTAGGACAATCCAGGGAAGATCAACTGATGACCTGCAAGTGCACAAGGCTGTTGTAGCACTTTCGTTCCAGGTAAAGTGTCGAACCCACAGGGAGCTGATAGGAAGGCATCACAGACCCTGCAACTACATTGTCACTTAACGCAACTACATACACACCCAAACCGGAGTTTGGGAGTAGTCTACTCTATCAATTGCTAGGGAAACCAGATAAAAAGGGTGTCTATCTAAACTACTAAGAAAAGATAAAGACAGAAATTAAATGACACTAAGCTAGCAAGGATGGCTTGAGTAGTAAAGCGTTCTCGAGGGTTTTGGAATCACTAGAACTGATATGGACTACCGTATCCTCTAGTTACTCTTCATATTCATAAGTGGGTGGAGCTGGGTATAAAGCACATTCTATTCTAGGTAGACTCCGTGCCACGTACGCCACCACCGTAGCTTCCCCGAGATGGTTATCACTACGATAATGAAGGGTTTCCTCATGGACGAAGCCTCTCTAAGGGTTCTCCATTTATCCCCTATCAACTAGAATGATGAGGAATATAGGCTTTTACTATCACCTCGAATTACCCCAATATCGCCAACCCTCACTAAGACAGTAATATTCTTCACAACAACAAGGCAATAATGTGAGCGAGCGCTCCTCTCAACATTCATGAAGGCTATTAACTCGAATAAATGAACATGTAATAGGATCGTATCAAGAATCACATAGGGTTCAACCGTATCTCAAGAACAAGTAAAAGTACTCAAACATAAACACGAAGGTTAGGGACAAGTTACAAGTCGGGATCAAACCAGTGAAGGGAGAAGGCATGGTGGTGTTGATGGAGATGGCGGAGCGGTGGTGATGGTGATGATGGTGGAGGCCCCGCCGATGATGATGATGATGGTGGCGGCGCTGGCAATGGCGCCAGCGCGTGATACGTCTCCGACGTATCTATAAATTTTGATTGTTTCATACTATTATATTATCAATTTTGGATGTTTTATATGCTATTTTATATTTTTTTGGGACTAACCTATTAAGCGATTACTTGATGCCAGTTCCTTTTTTTGCTTGTTTTTTTACTTTTCGTAAAATCAATAGCAAACGGAAGTCTAAACACGATGAAACTTTATGGTGATTTTAATAGACAGAAGGGACCCTAGAAGGTTCGGGAGGAGCCGAGAATCCTTACAGGAGAGCCACGAGATCATAGGGCATGCCCTCAGGAATAGGCGCGGCCCCTGATCTCGCAACTCCACGCAACTCTATTTGATCTAATTCCACCTCTATAAATTCTCGATTAATCACAAACCAACAGGGAGTCACCCGAAACACTTTTTCTACTCCCGGAAGCCTCTGTTCTTCTAAGATCCCATCTGGAGGCCTTTTTCAGTATTCTGTCGAAGGGGGAATCGATCACGAAGGGCCTCTACATCAACCTTGCTGCTCTACCAATGATGCGTGATTAGTTCACCACAGACCTACGGGTCCAAAGCTACTAGCTAGATGGCTTCTTATCTCTCTTTGATTTTCATTACCATATTCTCCTCAATCTTCTTGGAGTTCTATCCGATGCAATCTTCTTCTGCGATTTATTTGTTGTGATCCGACGAATTGTGGGTTTATGATTATATTATTCATTGAAAGTAATTTAGTCTTTTTTGAACTTTCTAATGCATGATTATTATATCTTTGTATTTCTCACCAATCTATCCGTTTGGTTTGGCCAACTGGATTGATTTATCTTCAGTTAGAGAGGTGCTTTGTCACGGGTTTAATCTTACGGTGTTCTCACCCAGTGACAGAAGGGGTAGCGATGCACGTATTTGTATTGTTGCCATTAAGGGTAAAACGACAAGGTTTATTCATATTGATTGGGTTTACTTTGTGTATATCATCTCATCTTGCTTAATGCATTACTCTGTTTCTCATGAACTTAAACCTAGAGAGGCAGGCATAGAAGTACCCTCGAAGTGGAGTAATAGTAGTAGATGCAGAATCATTTCGGTCTACTTATCACGGACGTGATGCCTATATATGTAATCATTGCCATGAATAACATTATAGCTATGTGATTTTCTATCAATTTCCCAATATTAATTTGTTTACCGACCGTATGCTATGTGTTCGAGAGATAAGCCTCTAGTGACACCTATGTCCCCTGTGTCTACTTGATCATATTGCTAAAAAACAAAAATATTTTGCTACAATTTATTTACTTTTTTTTACTTTGCATATGATATGAAGCATTTTTTCACTATAATATACTCTAAAAAGTATGCATAAAATCCACTCGTCAACATCCCCAAGATTAAACCTTGCTCGTCCTTGAGCAAAAGGGCTGATAAACCAAAGTTGATCCATCTAGCTCATCAATAAAGATTGTTGCTCCAAAGGTGCATCCTTATTTTCTCTGCAAGTTATAAGCAAGATAGAACATATTTGTACAAGCTACACATGCTTAGCTAGATAATATTTATTTTGATCACCAAACCACTGGAGCTTCAGTAAAATTTCTATGCTCCATGTCAAAGTTTAATCTAGCATGAAAACAAATACTTGGATCCTATTACTTATTAGCTTATTCATTTATTTTTCTTTTCTTTTTGTTTTTAAACAAACTTGACCACAAGGGGTTGTCAAAAAGTCAAGATATGGAGTTTTTCATTCATACGCACTAACATTCTCAACTCAGGGCTCTCAGGTACTTACTTCAATCATTGATTGTCAAACTTTATTGTTAGGTGACAGGATCATGCCAAAAGAATGATCATGCTTGGGTTTCCTTGCAGTGGCTTAAGATTGAGTACTATGGTCCAATATATTGTTTCTTTCGACCTCTTGCAATCAATAATCATTTGTTACCACATACACACTCACTTAAGGGAAAGTTGAATAATATTCGCTGCAATGTTGCCACTTCAAAGATTAACAAACTCATATCCAAATCCGAGCCAAAACTCTGGTGGATCATTCATTGGCTAGTGGAGTTCTCAGCTTAATATCAAGAAGGTGACCAAGACACATTTACACACATACATGTGCATAGAGTAGCAAGCCATAGCACCAGCAAGAAGCTCAAGCGTCGTGTACTGCAACACAGATTTTGGCATAATCTCATTCACCTTTCAACTAAGTTCCTCTGGACAACATTATTCACAGGGGCCACTGAGTCTAGTATATCAAACACCATGGGGTTAAGCTACTCCATAACTTTTCGCTTAAAACAATTCTAACAAGTGTCAAACTTTTTATTCAACCATCATCATTTTATTCGTTGCATATGATATGAGGGATTTTGTCACTATAATATACTCTAAAAAGTATGCATAAAATCCTTTCGTCAACATCCCCAAGATTAAACCTTGCTGATAAACCAAAGTTGATCCATCTAGCTCATCAATAAAGATTGTTGCTCCAAAGGTGCATCCTTATTTTCTCTGCAAGCTATAAGCAAGATAGAACATATTTGTACAAGCTACACATGCTTAGCTAGATAATATTTATTTTGATCACCAAACCACTAGAGCTTGAGAGGATCACATATTTATGATGTTATTCATGGCAATGATCACATAGTTATGATGTTATTCGTGGCAATGTCTTTCAGAGGATCACAAGATTGTTCTCAATCTAAGCTAAAAACTTGAACAAAATGCGTAAAAACATTAACTTGGCAATATGGGGCCTAACTTGAGCAAGTGATTCTCTTATACAAATAGAGAGCACTCATACTTAAGGAAGCATATCAAACAATGGGACACATGATTGATACTATTCATCAGATGAAGATCATTGTATAAAACTCTGCACATGCAAAAATAACTTCACCAAGCTTAGAACTTTGCAAGAACTAGTCTCAAGAAAATAATGAAGAGAGAAAGTGCAGTTTATTAAAGAACAGTATGGAAAGTGGTTACTTCCCCAAGCTTAAATATAAGCAAGGGTAATAAGACTTTTTACCGATGAGGTGCAAATAACATCTCCTTTAATGCATATGGACATACGCTTCGTCAAAAATTTTTGATATGGTCCGGCAGGACTAGACACTTGTAGTTGAAGGCTTTGTTGAATCGAAGTGGCCGAGTGGCTTGTGTGGGTTTGCACACGGTTGGCATCATACCATACGTATCATCACACTAATTCCAAACCTCCGCGATAATAAAGCACAAGATAAAAAGAACATGGTTCGGTATACGAACAGAATTCTTATACCCAACCGCACAAAGGAAATAAAAGAAAACATGAAGAAGTACAAAGTTTATTGGTTAAGAGGCTTCAAGGGTGAATATTTGAGGCTAGGATGCAAACAGAAGGTTTAATATAACCCACTAACCTTGGCTCGAAGAAATAAACAAAATGGGTATTTTCTAAACTTCATACGAGCGCTCATACTCCGCCGTCTTTTGTTCTGCAGTGGCACACGGTCTCAGCACCAAGCCATACAAGCGGACACCTCATTATAAATGTCGTCTTGCGCTATGGATCTCTGGCCACTTCTGCCCCGAGCGTCATACGACCGTGCATACGAGCGTTTATGCTCGCCGTCGTTTGCTCTGTGGGCTCCAGTTGTATTTGTTGGCGCCGCCTTGCTTGATACAATAGCGCATACGACCGCGGCTGGTCGTATAAAACGCCATCTTTTTCTCTGTTTCGTCTGGAACTTTGTTTTCTTCGAAAATTCCTGCGGGGTTACTGCCAACACTTTTACTAGGCAAATACTAAGAAGATCTAACAGTGAAACTTGTAACACATAAAACTTTTGAGCAGACGAAAATTTTCACCTATTGAAGACTTAACCAAACCAACTTTAATAGTAAATCATGCAAAGTGCCAATGCAAAAATATGAATGCAAACTGAACTATAAACATCCAAAACTAATAAAGACTCCTACTTACTTCCCGGCTGCCTCCCAATAGCGCTTTCTTTAGAGCCATATAGCTAGGCTTCGATGCTCCATAAATCCACCTGGATCCCAAGGGATATCGACCCGGTCTGTAGTTGGACTTGCCTCCGACCACTTTTTGAAGCATCTGATAGCAAAGTGTGGTCGGAGTCGTACCCTCTTGCCGTGCATCGGTATCATATATGTTAAAAGATCCTCGCTCTCATGCGAAAACTAATGCATCGGAGTAGAAACACATGTCTCCATGTACTTCTACAATGCAAGGGTTAGAGACTTATGAATAAATTTTAATATGTCACCTTGGCTACCATTGTAGGGGAACACTTCATAAAATTCTTCTTATGGAGTGGTTAACTGAACACTCCTTAATGGTTTCCCCTGCATAAGAGAATCATCCAAAGAAGCATAGTTGGAAATTAGCATCAATAAATCAAGAGTATATTATTCCTCTAGTTCGGCATTTGAGCTAATAGGATAGTTATCATCCTCATGTTGAGGGTGACATTTCTTCATGGGAAGTTTGTTAGCATCTAATTCATTCAAAGCAGAGTTATCACTATACTTTTGTTCCTGTATATTGCAGGGTTGTTTTATCATGACTCCTCTTCCTCATGATTTTCTTCTTCCTCTTGTTTTTCTTCTTCATATTTTTCCTGTGACACATCATATTCACAAACATACTTACCACCACAATAATTAAATAGGATGGTCACCGCACGATACATCTCAGTAAGTATGACACTCTCTTCATTGGCTTGAACCTGTTTAATTTCTTTAGGAAACATCCCTACAGCTTTGCATAAACCATATAGCAATGTTTCATCACCGTATTCACTCTCACAACCACTATTGTAATATGCCATGACCTTGTCGGGATAATCTGCACACTGGAATTCCAGGTGGTCCTTATTGTTACAATTCCTGCAAGAAACTGGGTATGAGGAACACAACATAAATGCACATGCATCCAACAAATGTATTAATAGCCTCATATCCATAGTAGCCATACGTTCATCCGTGAGCACTTCAAATAATTGCAAGAAATCACTATCAAAATTAGTAGTTGTGAGAAGGCGGTAAAAACGTTCGTGCTCCTCTTCCTTGCTAGATTCTTCCTATGAGCTCACTTGTTCATCC
The DNA here is from genome assembly GCA_021605145.1 of Aegilops bicornis. Classification (NCBI taxonomy): domain Eukaryota; kingdom Viridiplantae; phylum Streptophyta; class Magnoliopsida; order Poales; family Poaceae; genus Aegilops; species Aegilops bicornis. The sequence goes on along the minus strand of JAHIAL010000009.1, from coordinate 621,870 downwards.
AAGTTCATTGGTTCTTTGTGATCCCCTTTATCTTGCTGCCAAGAATGTTTAATTCATGATCTCTTGCCACTTCTTGTAGCCATTCATCAAAGGGATTGTTATCTCTTCATTGGTTGTCGGTGTACAAAAGTAGGGGCTCTCCTTTTACCCCTTTACTTGTGCATCGGCAGTCGTGAGCCACCCACGGCCACACTAAGTAGAGCAGAGGAGGGAAGCCAGAGGCACAAGACGACCAAAGCAACGCCAAGACCAGATACGCAAAGATCAAGAGGGCGAGGTGGACTCCCCCGGTAAGGCCCTTGCCGGGGCAGCCTCCGCAACCTCGGCAAGAGCCTTGCCGGGGCAGATTGCCCAACACCAGCAGGGCGCGCCACCCTTGAGCCCAAGGGTTCCAACACCGTCAACCACATTGGAACCAAGGCTCGGGAGGCACCTCCGTGGTGGCATGCAGATCTTTGTGAAGATCATAAAGACACAAGATCAGATGAGGACCAGAAGATGACGACCCTCGATAAGATCCTTGCTGAGGGAATCAACGAGACCTCCGGCAAGATCCTTGCCGGGGACGACCGCGATCTCACGACAAGACCCTTGCCGAGGACACCCGCGGGGCCACGGCCAGGCCCACGTCTGCCAAGACTCCACTGCCGTTCCCATACAGCTGCCAGCCCAACCAGCCGGGCAGGCACCTGCATGGCGACGTGCGGCCTCGAGGCCAACTCAACAAGCACCTGCATGGTGGCATGCAGATCTTCGTGAAAACTCTGCCACCGAGCCAGCCCAGCAGCCAGCCAACATGGCGCTGCAACGCCTCATCAGCTCGGACGCGCGTTGGAGCCAGGCGAGGCGGCGACAACTGGGACGAGCTTCCTCGTCGTCCCCAATAAAGCAACGGGACACCTAAGGAGCGCATTTAATGTGTCTTGTCCCGTAATGATAAGCAATAAGTGGGTGGAGCTGGGTATAAAGCACATTCTATTCTAGGTAGACTCGTACACGACGCCACCACCGTAGCTTCCCCGAGATGGTTATCACTACGATAATGAAGGGTTTCCTCATGGACGAAGCCTCTCTAAGGGTTCTCCATTTATCCCCTATCAACTAGAATGATGAGGAATATAGGCTTTTACTATCACCTCGAATTACCCCAATATCGCCAACCCTCACTAAGACAAAGAATATTCTTCACAACAACAAGGCAATAATGTGAGCGAGCGCTCCTCTCAACATTCATGAAGGCTATTAACTCGAATAAATGAACATGTAATAGGATCATATCAAGAATCACATAGGGTTCAACCGTATCTCAAGAACAAGTAAAAGTACTCAAACATAAACACGAAGGTTAGGGACAAGTTACAAGTCGGGATCAAACCAGTGAAGGGAGAAGGCATGGTGGTGTTGATGGAGATGGCGGAGCGGTGGTGATGGTGATGATGGTGGAGGCCCCGCCGATGATGATGATGATGGTGGCGGCGCTGGCAATGGCGCTTACAAGTGGATACGCCTCCCGACGATCTATAAATTTTGATTGTTTCATACTATTATATTATCAAAATTGGATGTTTTATATGCTATTTTATATTTTTTTGGGACTAACCTATTAAGCCAGTGCCCAGTGCCAGTTCCTTTTTTTTGCTTGTTTTTTTTTTACTTTTCAGAAAATCAATAGCAAACGAAGTCTAAACACGATGAAACTTTATGGTGATTTTTAATAGACCAGAAGGGACCCTAGAAGGTTCGGGAGGAGCCGAGAATCCTTACAGGAGAGCCACGAGATCATAGGGCATGCCCCAGGGGAATAGGCGCGGCCCCTGATCTCGCAACTCCACGCAACTCTATTTGATCTAATTCCACCTCTATAAATTCTCGATTAATCACAAACCAACAGGGAGTCACCCGAAACACTTTTTCTACTCCCGGAAGCCTCTCGTTCTTCTAAGATCCCATCCGGAGGCCTTTTTTCAAAGATTCATCGTCAAGGGGGAATCGATCACGAAGGGCCTCTACATCAACCTTGCTGCTCTACCAATGATGCGTGATTAGTTCACCACAGACCTACGGGTCCAAAGCTACTAGCTAGATGGCTTCTTATCTCTCTTTGATTTTCATTACCATATTCTCCTCAATCTTCTTGGAGTTCTATCCGATGCAATCTTCTTCTCAAGCGATTTATTTGTTGTGATCCTAATTAATTGTGGGTTTATGATTATATTATTCATTGAAAGTAATTTAGTCTTTTTTGAACTTTCTAATGCATGATTATTATATCTTTGTATTTCTCACCAATCTATCCGCTTTGGTTTGGCCAACTGGATTGATTTATCTTCGCTAGAGAGGTGCTTTGTCACGGGTTTAATCTTACGGTGTTCTCACCCAAAGGATGTAAGGGTAGCGATGCACGTATTTGTATTGTTGCCATTAAGGGTAAAACGACAAGGTTTATTCATATTGATTGGGTTTACTTTGTGTATATCATCTCATCTTGCTTAATGCATTACTCGCTTTCTCATGAACTTAAACCTAGAGAGGCGTGCATAGAAGTACCCTCGAAGTGGAGTAATAGTAGTAGATGCGTAATCATTTCGGTCTACTTATCACGGACGTGATGCCTATATATGTAATCATTGCCATGAATAACATTATAGCTATGTGATTTTCTATCAATTTCCCAATATTAATTTGTTTACCGACCGTATGCTATGTGTTCGAGAGATAAGCCTCTAGTGACACCTATGTCCCCCAGGTCTACTTGATCATATTGCTAAAAAACAAAAATATTTTGCTACAATTTATTTACTTTTTTTTACTTTGCATATGATATGAAGCATTTTTTCACTATAATATACTCTAAAAAGTATGCATAAAATCCACTCACAACATCCCCAAGATTAAACCTTGCTCATCCTTGAGCAAAAGGGTTGATAAACCAAAGTTGATCCATCTAGCTCATCAATAAAGATTGTTGCTCCAAAGGTGCATCCTTATTTTCTCTGCAAGTTATAAGCAAGATAGAACATATTTGTACAAGCTACACATGCTTAGCTAGATAATATTTATTTTGATCACCAAACCACTGGAGCTTCAAAGAAAATTCCTATGCTCCATGTCAAAGTTTAATCTAGCATGAAAACAAATACTTGGATCCTATTACTTATTAGCTTATTCATTTATTTTTCTTTTCTTTTTGTTTTTAAACAAACTTGACCACAAGGGGTTGTCAAAAAGTCAAGATATGGAGTTTTTCATTCATACGCACTAACATTCTCAACTCAGGGCTCTCAGGTACTTACTTCAATCATTGATTGCCGAAACTTTTATTGTTAGGTGACAGGATCATGCCAAAAGAATGATCATGCTTGGGTTTCGCAGTGGCTTAAGATTGAGTACTATGGTCCAATATATTGTTTCTTTCGACCTCTTGCAATCAATAATCATTTGTTACCACATACACACTCACTTAAGGGAAAGTTGAATAATATTCGCTGCAATGTTGCCACTTCAAAGATTAACAAACTCATATCCGAAATCCGAGCCAAAACTCTGGTGGATCATTCATTGGCTAGTGGAGTTCTCAGCTTAATATCAAGAAGGTGACCAAGACACATTTACACACATACATGTGCATAGAGTAGCAAGCCATAGCACCAGCGAGAAGCTCAAGCGTCGTGTACTGCAACACAGATTTTGGCATAATCTCATTCACCTTTCAACTAAGTTCCTCTGGACAACATTATTCACAGGGGCCACTGAGTCTAGTATATCAAACACCATGGGGTTAAGCTACTCCATAACTTTTCGTTTAAAACAATTCTAACAAGTGTCAAACTTTTTATTCAACCATCATCATTTTATTCGTTGCATATGATATGAGGGATTTTGTCACTATAATATACTCTAAAAAGTATGCATAAAATCCTTTCGTCAACATCCCCAAGATTAAACCTATCGATAAACCAAAGTTGATCCATCTAGCTCATCAATAAAGATTGTTGCTCCAAAGGTGCATCCTTATTTTCTCTGCAAGCTATAAGCAAGATAGAACATATTTGTACAAGCTACACATGCTTAGCTAGATAATATTTATTTTGATCACCAAACCACTAGAGCTTCAGAGGATCACATATTTATGATGTTATTCATGGCAATGATCACATAGTTATGATGTTATTCGTGGCAATGTCTTTCAGAGGATCACAAGATTGTTCTCAATCTAAGCTAAAAACTTGAACAAAATGCGTAAAAACATTAACTTGGCAATATGGGGCCTAACTTGATCAAGTGATTCTCTTATACAAATAGAGAGCAATCATACTTAAGGAAGCATATCAAACAATGGGACACATGATTGATACTATTCATCAGATGAAGATCATTGTATAAAACTCTGCACATGCAAAAATAACTTCACCAAGCTTAGAACTTTGCAAGAACTAGTCTCAAGAAAATAATGAAGAGAGAAAGTGCAGTTTATTAAAGAACAAAGTATGGAAAGTGGTTACTTCCCCAAGCTTAAATATAAGCAAGGGTAATAAGACTTTTTACCGATGAGGTGCAAATAACATCTCCTTTAATGCATATGGACATACGCTTCGTCAAACATTTTTGATATGGTCCGGCAGGACTAGACACTTGTAGTTGAAGGCTTTGTTGAATCGAAGTGGCCGAGTGGCTTGTGTGGGTTTGCACACGGTTGGCATCATACCATACGTATCATCACACTAATTCCAAACCTCCGCGATAATAAAGCACAAGATAAAAAGAACATGGTTCGGTATACGAACAGAATTCTTATACCCAACCGCACAAAGGAAATAAAAGAAAACATGAAGAAGTACAAAGTTTATTGGTTAAGAGGCTTCAAGGGTGAATATTTGAGGCTAGGATGCAAACAGAAGGTTTAATATAACCCACTAACCTTGGCTCAAGAAATAAACAAATGGGTATTTTCTAAACTTCATACGAGCGCCATACTCCATTGCCTTTTTTGTTCTCAAGTGGCACACGGTCTCAAAGACCAAGCCATACAAGCGGACACCTCATTATAAATGTCGCCTTGGCGCTTATGGATCTCTGGCCACTTCGCCTCGAAGGCCATATACGACCGTGCATACGAGCGTTTATGCTCGCCGTCGTTTGCTCTGTGGGCTCCAGTTGTATTTGTTGGCGCCGCCTTGCTTGATACAATAGCGCATACGACCGCGGCTGGTCGTATAAAACGCCATCTTTTTCTCTGTTTCGTCTGGAACTTTGTTTTCTTCGAAAATTCCTGCGGGGTTACTGCCAACACTTTTACTAGGCAAATACTAAGAAGATCTAATGTTGAAACTTGTAACACATAAAACTTTTGAGCGTATTTAAAATTTTCACCTATTGAAGACTTAACCAAACCAACTTTAATAGTAAATCATGCAAAGTGCCAATGCAAAAATATGAATGCAAACTGAACTATAAACATCCAAAACTAATAAAGACTCCTACTTACTTCCCGGCTGCCTCCCAATAGCGCTTTCTTTAGAGCCATATAGCTAGGCTTCGATGCTCCATAAATCCACCTGGATCCCAAGGGATATCGACCCGGTTCAGAAGTTGGACTTGCCTCCCACCACTTTTTGAAGCATCCGATAGCAAAGTGTGGTCGGAGTCGCACTTCTGCCGTGCATCGGTATCATATATGTTAAAAGATCCTCGCCTCATGCTAAAACTAATGCATCGGAGTAGAAACACATGTCTCCATGTACTTCTACAATGCAAGGGTTAGAGACTTATGAATAAATTTTAATATGTCACCTTGGCTACCATTGTAGGGGAACACTTCATAAAATTCTTCTTATGGAGTGGTTAATCGAACACTCCTTAATGGTTTCCCTGCATAAGAAAATCATCCAAAGAAGCATAGTTGGAAATTAGCATCAATAAATCAAGAGTATATTATTCCTCTAGTTCGGCATTTGAGCTAATAGGATAGTTATCATCCTCATGTTGAGGGTGACATTTCTTCATGGGAAGTTTGTTAGCATCTAATTCATTCAAAGCAGAGTTATCACTATACTTTTGTTCCTGTATATTGCAGGGTTGTTTTATCATGACTCCTCTTCCTCATGATTTTCTTCTTCCTCTTGTTTTTCTTCTTCATATTTTTCCTGTGACACATCATATTCACAAACATACTTACCACCACAATAATTAAATAGGATGGTCACCGCACGATACATCTCAAAGAAGTATGACACTCTCTTCATTGGCTTGAACCTGTTTAATTTCTTTTAGGAAACATCCCTACAGCTTTGCATAAACCATATAGCAATGTTTCATCACCGTATTCACTCTCACAACCACTATTGTAATATGCCATGACCTTGTCGGGATAATCTGCACACTGGAATTCCAGGTGGTCCTTATTGTTACAATTCCTCGCAAGAAACTGGGTATGAGGAACACAACATAAATGCACATGCATCCAACAAATGTATTAATAGCCTCATATCCATAGTAGCCATACGTTCATCCGTGAGCACTTCAAATAATTGCAAGAAATCACTATCAAAATTAGTAGTTGTGAGAAGGCGGTAAAAACGTTCGTGCTCCTCTTCCTTGCTAGATTCTTCCTATGAGCTCACTTGTTCATCCAAGTTCATTGGTTCTTTGTGATCCCCTTTATCTTGCTGCCAGTAAATGTTTAATTCATGATCTCTTGCCACTTCTTGTAGCCATTCATCAAAGGGGATTGTTATCTCTTCATTGGTTGTCGGTGTACAAAAGTAGGGGCTCTCCTTTTTACCCCTTTACTTGTGCACGGGCAGTCAGAGCCGCGCCCACGGCCACACTAAGTAGAGCAGAGGAGGGAAGCCAGAGGCACAAGACGACCAAAGCAACGCCAAGACCAGATACGCAAAGATCAAGAGGGCGAGGTGGACTCCCGGTAAGGCCCTTGCCGGGTAGTTTTCCGCATAACCCCCAAGAAGAGCCTTGCCGGGGCAGATTGCCCAACACCAACAGGGCGCGCCACCCTTGAGCCCAAGGGTTCCAACACCGTCAACCACATTGGAACCAAGGCTCGGGAGGCACCTCCGTGGTGGCATGCAGATCTTTGTGAAGATCATAAAGACACAAGATCAGATGAGGACCAGAAGATGACGACCCTCGATAAGATCCTTGTCGAGGGAATCAACGAGACCTCGGCAAGATCCTTGCCGGGGACGACCGCGATCTCACGACAAGACCCTTGCCGAGGACACCCGCGGGGCCACGGCCAGGCCCACGTCTGCCAAGACTCCACTGCCGTTCCCATACAGCTGCCAGCCCAACCAGCCGGGCAGGCACCTGCATGGCGACGTGCGGCCTCGAGGCCAACTCAACAAGCACCTGCATGGTGGCATGCAGATCTTCGTGAAGACTCTGCCACCGAGCCAGCCCAGCAGCCAGCCAACATGGCGCTGCAACGCCTCATCAGCTCGGACGCTGCCGGAGCCAAAGCGAGGCGGCGATAATCGGGACGAGCTTCCTCGTCCCCAATAAAGCAACGGGACACCTAAGGAGCGCATTTAATGTGTCTTGTCCCGTAATGATAAGCAATAAGCTTGTACACTGTATACCTTTCCACCTCCTGTGTGCCACTGTGGCGACCCCTTTGTGTCTATAAAAGGAGGCCCGAGGCGTCCAGGAGAAGGGTTCGGATCTTTTGGGCTAGACACGCGTCGTAGCTAGTTCAAGAACTCAAGAACACCCAAATACATACCTGGGTAAACGATCCTTGTGCGGACCGCCAGACCTGCTCTTTGCACAACTCCGCGCCCGCCAACCGTAGAAGGGATCCTTGTGATCCCATAGGTGTCGTTCCCACCGACATCTTTGGCGGGCCAGGTAGGGGGACGCAGTTGTGAAAATCCGGTCTAGCAGTTAGTGTAGCAGTTCTTCATCGCCATGGCTCCCAAAAGAAGAAGACGATCATGGCGATCAGTTCATCGGGAGCCGAACGGCCCGTACCAGTGTGGGCGAGTGGTGGGGCGGTCGCGGACGGGAGCCGAGGCGCGACCCGTGAACACCCACATCACTCTGGCATTCAAAGCCTGGCGAGCGGCGTCATTCGTGCGCGGGACGACGGGACGCACGCCTCCAAATCCAAAGACGGAGTCGGGCCCCCCGTAGGCGGCGCGGGGCCCTCCATGGGCGGCGCCGTGCCACCTACGGGCGGTCCGGTGACCTCCAAGACGCCTATGCCGGCGCCCATGACGCGCTGGTGACCCCGGACGCCGTCGTGGGAAGAGTCATGTGCATCGTTCGTAGGACGAAGGAGGCCAGCATGCACGCCGAGACGCTGGCGAAAATGGCGCACAGCCGCCAGGCCGTGATAGAGCTCCTTCTAATGTGGTTAGAAGTCGGAGCGCGTCACGGTCCATGCAGCTTTCGCCGCCACCCACGCCAGCCGAAGCTTTGGCGCGCGCGCAGTTGCTCCTCGACTTTCCTCCTGCTGCGGAGAAGCTCGACGAGTGGAGAGCCACCATCCGGAGCCTCGTTGGCGTTGCCAACAAAGATGAGCCGCAACCAGCGGGGCCCTCAGGCCGGCGCTCCGTCGAGCCACCGCATGCCAGTGGTGGAAGGACCGGAGGTGCTGCGGCCACGGTGCACTCTCCTCCCCCACGTCCGTCTCCGCAGGTGCCGGTCCGTCGTGATGACTCTTGCGGTAACATCTCCATAGCGTCATCCGACCCATGGACCCATCGCGATCAGCACCAAGTTCTTCGGGAGCGAGCCCATGAAGACGCTCGAACCACCATCGAGCGCCGGCGCGATGCACGCCACCAGTCAGATAAGAGGGCGGGGCCCACTACGGACCACCCAGCACCGGGAGGCTCTGGCGGCCTACCCTACGAGGTGGGTTGCCTAGCCTTTACCGTGAGCTGCAGTAGTTACAGTGGCCCTCCCACCGCACGTTGAAGCCCGACGTTGGCGAGAAGTACAACGGCAAGACCCACCCATCAGAGTTCCTCAGCATCTACACCATCGCGTGCAAGCCGCATGAGCTCGCGACGACAAGGTGCTTGCCAATTACTTCCCGTTGGCACTAAAACCCCATGTCATGTCATGGTTGATGCACTTGCCGGCGGATTCCATTTCTTCTTGGTTGGATCTGTGTCATGAATTCGCTGGTGCCTTCACTGGAGGCCACCAAGCTCATGGCCAGGCAAGCGATTTGCATATCATCCCCCAGAAAGATGGTGAAACACTACACAAGTACATACAGAGATTCAGCCGGGAGCAGTACAACATCCCCGACGTTCATCCTGCTGCCGTGATTAGCGCATTCCACCAGAATGTGCGCAACCGCAAGATGCATGAAGAGCTGGCGATGAACAAGGTCAAAGATGTGGCCGAACTTTATGTTCGGCCGATAGGTGCACTCGGGCTGAAGAGAGGAGGAAATACCCTGGCGAGGACGCTGGCGCGGAAACTGACTCCATAGATGAAGGCACGGCCACCCCGACGAAGAAGGGCCGGCGCCACAACAGGAAGCGCAACGGCAAGACCGTGCTTGCCGTCGAGGGATCCGAGGACACCGGGGCTGCCAAGAAGGCCAAGGCAGACGACCCCAGCAAGGAAACTGCTGGGTGCGTCGCTTGCCGGGCCTTGGCGGCTGCCGACAAGCCAGGAGGCTCCGACAAGCCGTACTGCAAGATCCACCACACCAAGAGCCACGACCTCCAGAACTGCCGGCAAGTCGAGCTGCTTGCAGAGAAGCAAAAAGCTGGGTATGAGAGGCGGGACAAGGAGAAAGGCCAGGATGGTGCCGAGGGATCTGGCATGAAGCGTGGCGGCCAAGGAGGTCGCCGCGGCAAGGATAACCAGCAAGAGAGGCCCGCTCGGGGCCGCGACAAGAAGCAGGAAGACGATGATCATGATGAGGACAACTAGTCCGATGAGCATGAGTTCCAGAAAGCTACGGAGGCCATGTGCGTCGATGGTGGCGCCTTGCTGCATACCTCTCACCGCCAGCTCAAGCAGTGGGCGCGTGAGATCACAGCAGCGGAGCCATCATTCGACGCTCAGAAGCCACTGAAGTGGTCCAGCACGCCTATCATCTTTGACACCGAGGACCACCCTGATCGCACAACTGCGGTCGGGTGTTTGCCGTTGTTGGTTTCACCAACGATACGCAACCTCAAGGTGACAAAGATGCTAGTTGACGGCGGGGCCGGTCTGAACTTGATCTCGCCCGTTGTGATCAAAAGGCTGCAGATTCCTGATGGAGACCTCGAGGAGACGGGCACGTTTCAAGGGGTCAACCCGGGAAGGAGTCAGCCGAAGGGTAAGGTCACGCTGCCTGTGACGTTTGGAGGCGAGTTGAACTACAGGACAGAGAGGATTGTCTTTGATGTAGCCGAGATCCCCTTGCCCTACAACGTGATCCTCGGCCGCCCAACGCTAGCCAAGTTCATGGCGGCCTCACACTACGCCTACAACACGCTGAAGATACCCTGGCCGATGACCATCATCATTGTCCCCTCCGACAAGAAGGATGCGCTTATCTGCACTGACCAACTTTACCGGGAGGCAGTCGCAGCAACTGCTACCAAGGCACTTGCTCCTGTCGCTGAAGCCCCGGGGAGGAAGAAGACCGGTAAGACCTCTCGCACCCACTCCGGCAAGGGCACCTCTCCGGAGTGTTGTGCTCCCGTCAAGGACGTGCCAGAGAGCTCCACCGGCAAGAGGAAGAAATCCAGAGCTGCACCAGCAGAGACAAAGAAGGTGTCCGTCAAGGAGGATGGCACGGGAGGGGCTTTCACCATAAGCTCCTGGCACGGGAGGGGCTTTCACCATAAGCTCCACCCTAGACAACAAATAGGAAGGCGCGCTCGTCACCTTCCTGCGGGCGAATGTCGACGTGTTTGCATGGCAAGCATCCGACATCCCCGGCGTTCCCAGGGAGGTGATTGAGCACCATCATGCTGGCTATCCTCATGCGCGACCCGTCAAGCAGAAGGTCAGGAAGCAAGCTTTGGAAAGGCAGGAGTTCATCACAGAGGAGATCAAGAAGTTGGAAGCGGCAGGCTTGGTGAGAGGAGTACTCCATCCGACGTGGTTGGCCAATCCGGTGATGGTGCGCAAGGCAAATGGGAAGTGGAGGTTGTGTATTGATTACACAGATCTATACCTCTATATACCTATACTAATTAGGCATTCCCTAAAAATTCCTACGTTCATTAGTAATTAGGAGCCGTTAATCTATGTGGGGCCGAGTTATTATGATGTTGATTAACCCATTAGACATTCCCACCATAACCAAAGAAAATAAAATCAAACCATCTATTTTGTGGACCAAGAATAACCTTCCATCCAGATCTAGCCTCCGTGTATTGAGTCCAGGAGAAAAAAACTAGGAACAATATATTTTGTACAAAACAGATTGCAATCTGATCTCAACACGAAAAAAAGAACACATTAGCAATCTGATCTCAACCGCAAAAAAAGTAGCAGTATAACTAAAACAAAGCAATCCGATCGCAACAAAATTGGGCATCACCTCTTCCTTGCAGGAGCCTCTCCTTGGCACAGCCATGGCTTTGCGCCTCTCTTTCCTACTCAAGAAAAATACAGCTTCTGGTTGCGGTGAGTTAGATCCAGCGGCAAATCACGTCTACCTCTCTCCTCTCCATGTCCCCATGTCAAGCTGCCATCGATTTCTATGAAAAATCGTCCTTGGCGCGAGCTGCTGCCACCACGGCCAGCGCGTCCTCCTCTGGCTCTTCTCTCTTGCATCCTTTAATGATTTCTGTGCAGCGTTTCCAGCTGCAAATATTGACCAGTGCATGTTGTTACCAAGGTTTCTTATGTGCATGTTCAATCCAGCCAGTATGTACGTGGCATCTCGCCGAGCGAGCTTCTGCATGATCACGCCGAGAAGAAATCAAGCGAGCTTGACGCTGCACACCATCATGAGCACGGTTATGTTGCCATCGATCGTGGCTCTCGCGTGCGTGTGTTAGCAGCTCAACGATAGAGATATGTGCTACATGTATGTATGTACGTACATACATACTAGCCCATCTAGCCTGCCGGAACCCATCAACCTGTTTGGGGAGTCAGGTTAGTATGTGTAAGTGTGTTTTTGGTATATTTTCTATAAATCTGATGATGATCTTCTCAGCCTTTATGAAACCAGCACCGCACAGCTACCCGCAGGAGCTATGCCTTATTTATTGGGACATACAAGACGGCAGCAAACACATCTATCTGTCTGCTGAAGAAAATTAATATTTCGTATGTGGCTACTGCTAGGATTTATGCCCTATTTTGGGAGAAACAATAGCAACAAGAGCCTCGCTTTGTCCAGACACGACACGTGGACACTCACAATAGCAACAATATCATCGATGCCTATTAATGTGATTGACACTCACGACACGTATTTATATTCTTCTTCTTCTTCTTCTTCTTCTTCTTCTTCTTCTTCTTCAGTTTTAGCATGCATGCTAGGTTAAGTCTTTCCCTCAGTTAGGGTTGTTAGTGCTTAGCGGTGACTAATCCCTAGCATAGAGGTCGAGTGTGCGTCTCTCTGTTCCTTTCCGTCCTCTTTGGTTCGCATGGTACATGGACGTTTCCGCTGAGCTGTTTGGAAGAAAGAGAACAAGCCGGCACTCCGGCCCCGGCAACCCAAGGTTGCTGGGGGCTACAGATACAAGAATCCCACCACGGCAAGCCAAGGATGCCGGGGGCTGCAGATCCAGATAAGTCTTTTATCCCCTATTGTGCATTTCCGTATGGAGTTGGGACGTATGAAACCTCGTTTTATTCCTAGGCCACCGTGCTCCCCCTTTTTTCCTGTACCCAACTATTCCCTGGGTCGGAACTGGGTCGTAGTCGCGGTGACAAGAAAATAAACAAAGGGCCTAACTCTACTTCGCCCCTGCCTCTGCCAAGAGCATGAGAATGGTCGAGTGAAGTAATGGGACGGCAAGGCCTGTTGCCGGGCGACAATGTTTATCTTAAAAATAACAAGGATTCACTCCTTGGCATGGGCCTCGCTCACGCACAAAGAACCCGGCAAGCACCCTTTTTCATTAAAAACATCCCATACAGGTATAGTTCATACGGAATGAAAAACATGAGCAAGGGGATTACAAGTTTCAAATTTAACAAATGCCCGCAGGCTTACAAACTAAATAGAAATAAGATGCCCGTAATCCCTTTCTTGTCCCTCTCCTCAGGGAATGGAACAAGATGGCAGGAGGGAAAAAAGAGCGCCTAGGCGAGGCACGAGCAGCAGAAGACACCAAGAGAACATACCGGTGGCCGCCCCAAAGAAGGCTGGTGATGATGGTGCCGGGAGAAGAGCTGGAAGATGAGGCAGCGGGCCGGCAATACTCGACGAAGGCGTCGGTGCCCGTGTACTCCGACTTGACGGCCCGCCACCCGCCTTCTTCGTCTTCTCCGGCCTCCCAAGCCAGCCGCCCAAGGAGGCGACCCCGAGAAGTTCAAGGAGCTGCTGATGCAGATGAAGGTGCCACCGGCGTCGCCTTGGGATGGTGCGTCCGACGCCTAGTCAGACCCGTCATCTCCCGCCTGCTACCCTCATCGTCGCTGTCGTTGTCCTCCTCGTCACTCCCGCTTGAGGAAGAATCTTCGTCATCGGAGGAGCACTCCACGCAGCACTTTAGGCGAGTTCCAAGGTCCCCAAAGACCTTGACGGGGAGCAGGCCGTTCTCCATTAGTTTGAAGTAGAGAACGAGCCCCGCCGTCAAGCTGTGGACACGAGCGAAGGTCTTCCATCCGCGACGAAGGTACATGACATGAGGAGCGGGAATGTCGACGTCAACCCGCGTGCCGCCGTTCCCACAGCCCCTCATATGCAACCTGAGGGTCTGTGGCGGGTCGAGCTCCATCTCCCGAGCAAATGGAGTAGGGATACGAAGACAACGACGCGGTGGCCGGCGCAGCCTGATGAAGAACTCATGGGGCTGGTCCCCGACATGGCCCTCCATCAGGGGAGGCATCGCTGGCGGAGGCAAGGCCGGTGCGCCGGCCCGTCCCCCTCTTCCCCGAGCGCCACGGTGACCTCGGCCTCGCCCCCTCCCCCTTCCTCTCATGGCCGGCTCCACCGCCGCGAGCTCTTGAGGAGGATGGACGCGCTGTCGAGCAGAGACCCTTGCCGCCACCGTCGAAGGACCAGCGCCCCCTCCCGCCATGGCCGATGAAAGGAAGGAGCCGAGGTGGAAGGAGATGGATGATGAAAGATTGTGGGCTGGCATCCCCCTCCCCCTTCTTATAAAGGGGCGGGGTCGGGGCTCGGCCACCCCACTCAAACAATCCGACCATCGGGGGCGCAGGGAATCGAGACCGACCCACTGCTCCAATCAGCGACGACCCACTTTCCCGCCTCGTCATTTAAGGCCCGTGCCCCCTGCCGGTGTCAAAACCGGCGGATCTCGGGTAGGGGGTCCCGAACTGTGCGTCTAGGCGGATGGTAACAGGAGACAAGGGACACGATGTTTTTTACCCAGGTTCGGGCCCTCTCGATGGAGGTAAAACCCTACTCCTACTTGATTAATATTGATGATATGGGTAGTACAAGAGTAGATCTACCACGAGATCAGAGAGGCTAAACCCTATAAGCTAGCCTATGGTATGATTGGTGTTTGTCCTACGGACTAAAACCCTCCGGTTTATATAGACACCGAATAGGGTTAGGCTTACACAGAGTTGCTTACAATGGTAGGAGATCTACATATCCGTATCGCCAAGCTTGCCTTCCACGCCAAGGAAAGTCCCATCCGGACACCGGACGAAGTCTTCAATCTTGTATCTTCATAGTCCAGGAGTCTGGCCAAAGATGATAGTTCGGCTATCCGGACACCCCCTAGTTCAGGAATCCCTCACCCCCCCACCCCCAGCTGCTGCCACCGCGCCACCTTAGGGGCATGGGGGACACATGGCGAGCAATTAGAAATCAAGGGGACGGGTGAGGCGACCGTTCTCCACCCCGTGATCATGGGGCGCGGGCGCCTTGAAGACCACGACCCGAGTCCACTCAGTAAATGAGCCGCGCCTC
The DNA here is from genome assembly GCA_021605145.1 of Aegilops bicornis. Lineage (NCBI taxonomy): Eukaryota > Viridiplantae > Streptophyta > Magnoliopsida > Poales > Poaceae > Aegilops > Aegilops bicornis. The sequence continues at coordinate 606,824 of JAHIAL010000009.1, read as the reverse complement.
TGCGTTTTCCTCTTTTTATGGGGAAGGCACGAGCCGCCTCTTTACCATGATGTGACGCATGCGTGTGGGAACCGCCCCACGCATGACCCCCACGTCACGCATGACCCTCCACGTCGCGCGTTCAATGTGGGTCGTGGGGAAGCGCAGTGGACGGAAAAGTTACTGCAGTAAAAATCCGCCCCACCTGCCCGCGCACCGTTCTGGGCCTAGCCCAACAACGCGTCGCGCTTATGTGTGGCCCAGGCACGAGGACTCCTGTCGGTGTACAAAAGTAGGGGCTCTCCTTTTTACCCCTTTACTTGTGCACGGGAAGTCAGAGCCGTGCCCACGGCTACACTAAGTAGAGCAGAGGAGGGAAGCCAGAGGCACAAGACGGCCAAAGCAACGCCAAGACCAGAGACGCAAAGATCAAGAGGGCGAGGTGGACTCCCCCGGCAATGCCCTTGCCAGGGCGGCCACCACAGCCCCGGCAAGAGCCTTGCCAGGGCAGCTTGCCCAACACCAGCATGGCGCGCCACCCTTGAGCCCAAGGGTTCTAACACCGTCAATCACATTGGAACCAAGGCTCGGGAGGCACCTCCGTGGTGGCATGCAGATCTTTGTGAAGATCATAAAGACACAAGATCAGATGAGGACCAGAAGACGACGACCCTCGACAAGATCCTTGCTGAGGGAATCAACGAGATCTCCGGCAAGATCCTTGCCGGGAACAACCGCGATGTCACGAGAAGACCCTTGCCGAGGACACCCGCGGGGCCACGGCCAGGCCCACGTCTGCCCAGACTCCACCCTGTTCCCATACAGCTGCCAGCCCAACCAGCTGGGCAAGCACCTGCGTGGCGACGTGCGGCCTCCAGGCCAACTCAACAAGCACCTGCGTGGTGGCATGCAGATCTTCGCGAACACTCTGCCACCGCGCCAGCCCAGCAGCCAGCAAATGTGGCGCTGCAACGCCTCATCAGCTCGGACGCGCGTCGGAGCCAAGCGAGGCAGCGACAGCTGGGATGAGCTTCCTCGTCATCCCCAATAAAGCAACGGGACACCTAAGGAGCGTATTTAATGCGTCTTGTCCCGTAATAACAAGTGATAAGCTTGTACACTGTATACCTTTCCACCTCCTATGTGCCACTGTGGCGACCCCTTTTTGTCTATAAAAGGAGGCCCGAGGCGTCCAGGAGAAGGATTCGGATCTTTTGGGCTAGACATGCACCGTAGCTAGTTCAAGCACTCAAGAACACTCAAATACATATACCAAAGCAGGACTAGGGTATTACGCATCTTTGCGGCCCGAACCTGGGTAAACGATCCTTGTGCTGACCGCCAGACCCGCTCTTTGCACAACTCCGCGCCCGCCAACCGTAGAAGGGATCCTTGTGATCTCATAGGTGTCGTTCCCACCGACATTGGTTGCATCCTTCTCTTCATCCTTCTATGGTTGCTGCAAGAGTTTTTCTATTTCGGGAAAGGATGCAATCCGCTCTTCTTCATAGACAACAAATGCATTATCACATAAATTATCTAGGCAAAATGTATGGATAGGTTGCAACTCAATATAAATTGTATCAAGCATAGCATCTCTTATCTCCAAATCCAATATATAATGTAAAACCTCATGAGCACCCGCAAGAAGCACAAATTGCAAGACCTCCACACTAGCATTGGATTTACTAAGAATATTATATCTTGGTAATGCGGGATCAATATTCTACCTACATTGATATATCGTAGGTGCTCTTTGGATCCACAATCTTCACATGATGTTGGATATGAATGGTGTATAAGGGACGTGATTTTTCTTTCAACTAGTTCAATCCATTCCTTCAATTTTGCTTCATCAGTAGCCAAGAATGGTAGACTCTTGTATCTCTTTTCCTTCATCGCAAGTTCCATGTGTTTCTGGACAGACATCTTAGATGACATGTTCAGCGATACTTTTTCTATTTGATTTAAGGGAAAACTAAAAGATAAATAACCTAACAAAATAAACTATGTGTGAGCGGGAAGGTAATAACTGAGCGCTTTTACTCCACGGCAACGGCACCAGAAAAGCTTGATGAACTGCAAGGGCATAGGGCTATTGCAATTCACGGTAAGTAGAGTATGTCGATCGCACAGGGAGCGGTGGTTGCACTGATAACTACCAACCCCACAGCTATGTCGTCACACCCAGAGTGTTATCTGGAAATAGTCTATTCATCGGTTGCTAGCGGAAACGATAAGAAGGGTGATTTTAACTAATGAACTATGCCGAGGTAAAGACATCAATAAAACAGCGGGAAAAATAAAGGAGCGGCGCTTGAGTAATGAGGGCATTCTCAAGGTATTTGGAATCATCACTACACGTTCGTTCTACTAATACTATGCCTTACATGTTTCTCTTTGTGAGCGGAGTCGGTACAGATACGTGCATACATGCGGCAGCCACGTATCACAAATGTCAAACGGTGATCAAGGGGAAAAAGGTCTCCGTGGACGCAGCCAAAGTGGTCTCCATTTTACCCCCTGCTGCAACGATTCCACTATAAAGGGAGATCGGGCCTGTCACTCACCCACCTCACCAAACCTAATGGTTCGCCAACAGTAATAACCTTCCATCCAAAATTGCCATACATTGGATGGTCGACTTCACCCAACGTCAAGAAGACTGCTAACATAAACATGCAAAGAGGATATCACATCGCGCAAGAAGATCGGTACTAGCATATTGTAGAGTTCATCTTATTCCCCCAAGAACTAATGACTTACTCAAATATGGTTATGGAGTACATAGAGATGAGGGACAACTTACAATCCAACATGGAGTTGGAGATGGAGGGAGGCATGGCGGCGGCGATGAAGAGGGCACCGGCCCTCCGGCTTGCGCCGGACGTGGGAGGCGCCTCCTCCCTTCTCCCTTCCTTGTCTTGGCCTTTCTCTATGGTGGAGTTTGCTGCAATTGAGGTGTGGTGGCTGTAGATGAAACTTGTGGAAGATGAAGATTGAATGAGTTGGCGGTTAGGGCTCAAGGTCTTGATATAGGAGTCCACCTCGGGTCTCCCCTGTTGATCTAGCCTCCTCCCTTTCATCCAAGGGCTCAAGGGGAGCCCAATCCACGTCCCAAACAAGTCTTCATCATCAAGGATCTCATAGGGAAAAACCGGGACAAAATCGACGCAAAATTTGGAAAGTTCTGCCCAATTTTCGTGGTTGTCTGGAGCTCAAATGACCGCTCAAACGGGCGGCTCCGGTGGCATGGAAGGCCGTCTTTCACTCTAGACTTTGGAGCTGCTTTGTATTTTGCTCGCCATTTCTTTATACCAACTCCGATTTTGATATACTTGGGCTCGTTAGATTGCTAGCGAAATTCCAAATGCGTTTGTGGCCTTGGATCTTCATTTTGGACACTTTGTTAATTGTGAAATCATCAAATTCTCCAAAGGGCCTTGATCAGGTGCCTGGAACTTCTCTGGTTTGACCCCTAGCTTGATTCTTTTGATGTCCCAAGTCCATGAACACGTCAACACACCTACAAAGACCACAAAACAAAGGAAAACTAATAAAACTAAATAAAAATAAATTGTCTGCAATGAACTTGGTAAAACAAGTAAATATCAAACGCTATGCATTGGTGACCTGAATAAGTGCAAGATGGATAAGATATGAAGGATTTTGGCACTATAATATACTCTAAAAAGTATGTATAAAATCCACTCTTCAAGTCCTACGAAGATGCATCAACATCCTCCACATCCGCTCCAGCCAGCATAGGTGAAGTTTTCTCTTTGATGGAGAGAACCAAGTCCTTTCCCGTTGTATCATCAGTAGCTAGCACCCATCTACGGCATCACTCATGCTGGGGGTTGCAGATTCATCCTTTTCCTACCGGTCAGGAGCTTGTCCGGGTCCTCAAGAGGGGGATTTTTTTTGAGGTGTTGCTAGCTTTGTCTTCCAGTTCCCCCTCCGATGCCAAATTCTTCTGTGTCCACTCCTAATTTGCATCAGACCAACCTCCAACCACCCCCCCCCCCCCCCACCACCCCAATGACACCCCTACATCCAGGAGTCAGGCTGCCTCTTGTGTAGGGAGGGGTAATCATGAGCGCCAACAACCATGCACCCCGACCCATGTCTTTTTCCTCGTGTTTCCCATTGCCATGTTCCAGAAAAGTGTGTCCCAGCAAGCCACATACATAGCAAAACTTAGGGATTTTCTCGTAGAACACTTGATAGAATACTCTCTTCTTATCTTTCATAATCGCCATGAATCTAGTCAAGGGTTTGTTAACATTGTAGAAGGACAAGATATGGGCTGTGCAATCTCGATGTATCGATTGGTTCACCAGGCACGTATATATAAGTACAGAGGTGGGCCACAACCTCAACTATACAAAGAATACAGGAGGTGGGCCCTACACACAAATATACACTTACACAATATACTCAACCCCCCCCCCCCCCCAGTCAAAGCGGCGCTAGTGACGCAAAGACTGGAACGAAACTCCTCGAAGGTAGATGTCGGCAGTCCCTTCGTCATCACATCGGCGAACTGTTGGGCAGTCGGCACATGGAGAACCCGAATGCGTCCAAGAGCCACCTGCTCGCGCACAAAGTGAATGTCCAGCTCAATGTGTTTAGTCCAGTGATGATGAACGGGGTTGGCGGAGAGGTACACCGCAGAAACGTTGTCACAGTAGACAACCGTAGCCTGGGATACGTCGTGATGCAGCTCTTGAAGTAACTGGCGTAGCCAGGTGCACTCGGCAACAACGTTGGCCACAGCTCGGTACTCAGCCTCCGCGCTGGAGCGCGAAACCGTGGGTTGTCGCTTAGACGACCACGAGACGAGTGAAGGACCGAGGTAGAAGCAGTAGCCGAGGTGGACCGACGAGTATCGGGCAGCCGCCCATTGCAGATCGGAGTAGGCCACCATCTCCAGAGAAGTAGACGTTGTAAGTGTCAACCCAAGGGTCATCGTGCCGCGGACATAACGAAGGATCCGCTTCACGAGAGTCCAATGAGAGTCACGAGGGGCGTGCATGTGGAGACACACCTGCTGAACAGCATATCAAGATCCGGGTCCGTGAGAGTCAAATCATCAAGAGCGCCGACAATAGACCGTAGAAAGGAGCATCCGACGCAGGCGAGCCCTCAAGAGCAGAGACCTTGGTTTCGTGGTCAACAGGAGTAGCAACAGGGTGACAGCTTGAGCATGCCAAGACGCTCAAGAAGCTCATGTGCATACTTTCGCCGATGAAGAAAGAAACCGTCCGGACGCTGAACGACCTCAGTGCCAAGGAAATAATGTAGAGCACCCAGGTCCTTGATAGCAAACTCGTCACGCAGCCGGAGAGTAATCTGCTGAAGAACAATTGCGGAGGAGGCCGTCAGGATGATGTCATCGACGTAAAGCAGTAGATATGCAGTCATGTCACCGTGGCGATAGACAAACAGTGAGGCGTCCGAGCGAGTAACGCTGAAGCCCAAAGGTTCAAGAAACCCAGCGATCCGCTAGTTAGGCGCGGGCGTGCTCGCTTGAGCCCGTAGAAGAGAGCGGGACAGCAGACACACATGGCCGGAAGTGAGTCGCCGATTTAAACCGTGGGTTGCTCACAATACACCTGCTCCTCAAGATGGCCGTGGAGAAAGGCGTTGGAGACATCCATCTGGTGAACAGGCCAGCCGCGGGATACGGTGAAGGACGGTGCGGATCGTGCCCGGTTTGACAACCGGGGCAAACGTCTCAGTGAAGTCCACTCCAGCGCGCTGGCGGAAACCGCGGACCACCCAGCGAGCCTTGTAGCGCTCGAGAGTACCATCCGAGCGGGTCTTATGGCGAAAGACCCACTTGCCGGTGATGACGTTGGCGCGAGGAGGCCGGGGAACCAGGGTCCAGGTGCGGTTCCGTTGAAGAGCATCGAACTCTTCCTGCATCGCCGCAAGCCAGTGAGGATCACGGAGGGCGGCGCGAGCGGATGCGGGAATGGGCGACGGCTCCGCGGCGGAAGCGGCAAGGACGCATTCGCCGCCGAGTACCGGAGGCTCGGACGATGAATGCCGGTACGGCATGGGTGATCGGGCCGGAAGGCGCCGGCGGAGCCACCGGGCCAGGCGGCCGGGCGTCCGGGCGGTTGCCGCCGTCGGGCCGGAAGCGGTTGAAGCGCCATGGCCGAGGTAGCCGGGCGTTGGGGCCGATGAGGTAGCCGTGTCGAGCCGGCGAGGGGCGGCGCTGTGGCCGGCCAGTGGTCAAGCGCCGAGGTCGCGGAAGAGGCGGCCGAGCTCGCAGCGCCGATCCAGCGCGCCCGAGTAGGGGCGGCGGGTGAAGACGGGCGCCGGCTGCACTGTCGAGCCGGGCCGAGGAGGCCGAGGGGCGGGCGCCGCGTGAGGGCGCGAGACCGCCAAAGCCCGGAGGCGGTCCACGGGCTAGACAGGACCGCCCACCGACGAAGTCGTTAAGGCCGCCGGTGGCCGGGCGGTGACGAGACGACAAGGGGTACCTGCTGAAATGTAAACACCATCTCATCAACGTAAACGTGTCGGGAGGTGAAAACACGATGGGAGACGGGATCATAGCAGAGATAGCCCTTGGTGTTAGGTGGGTAGCCGAGAAAGATGCAGGCGATGGAGCGGGGTGCAAGCTTATGAGGCGCAGTAGCGGCGATGCTAGGGTAGCAAAGGCAGCCGAAGATGTGAAGCCCATCATAAGACGGGGGTGCACCGAAGAGAAGATGATGAGGTGTAAAGTTCCCGCGAGTACGACATGGGCGAATGTTGATGAGGAGAGAATCGGTGGCAAGAGCGTCAGGCCAAAAGCGCGGAGGCACATTGGCATGAAAGAGAAGAGTCCTAACGCAGTCATTGAGAGTGCGAAGGATGCGCTCAGCATGACCGTTCTGCTGCGAGGTGTACGGGCAAGTGAGACGAAAAATCGTGCCATGTGTGGTGAGAAGATTACGAACAGCGAGGTTGTCAAACTCCTTCCTGTTGTCTGTCTGCAACGCAAGAATGGGACGACCAAACTGCGTGAGAACATAAGAGTAGAAAGCGGCGAGAGTGGATATAACATCCGACTTGCGGCGCAAGAACGGGAAGGTCCACACATAATGCGAAAAATGCGTCCAAGTATGACAAGATAATAAAGAAAGCCCGACATCGGCAACAGGAGATGTCCAAACATCACTATGAATTAACTCAAACGGGTATGATGCAACAAAAGAAGAAGCCCTAAACGGAAGACGAGCATGTTTGCCGAGGCGACATGCATGACACGAGTGATCCTCATTCTTATTACACGTGAAAGAAAAACTCCGAAGTATGTGGCGAAGGGTGGCAGGATTAGGATGACCCAAGCGAGCATGCCAAAGATCCACTCCGTGGCGAGAGCGGCAGGGCGGCGGAAGTGGTGGAGGTGGCGGAGTGAACCGGTAGAGCCTGCCGGGCTGTCACATCGGTGGAGCACCATCCGCGGCGAAAGGCCCTTAACAGAAAAACCACATTCCGTCAAATTCAACGGTAACCGGATTTTCACATGTAAGAGAAACGAACAGAAACAAGATTTTTAAGATGTTCAGGAGAGTCTTTAATATTAGCAATGGATATAGGAGTGGAGTTAGACGGAAAATATGTATGACCAATATGAGTGATGGGAAGGGAAGAGCCGTCACCGACGGTGATGCGGTTGGAGGTGTGGACAGGATGGGCGGTGTGGAGGTTACCGGGGTACGCCGCCATGTGAGCGGTGGCGCCGCTGTCCATGTACCAATCGCCGCCACCGGTGTAGCTGGACGGGGAAGGAGCGGTGTGGAGAGCCGCCAGGAGGGCCGCGTCCCACGGTGCCGGCGGGAGAGGCAGCGCAGCCGTCAGGGGCAGGAGCGGCAGCCCACCTGGCGGCGGCTGCTGACCGTAAAGGCGCCGCAGGGCTGGCGCGCGGCGTAGTACGCCTGGTGTGGCTGAGGCCGGTGCCGAGAATGCCCGGCAGGGCCCGAGGAACCGGCATGGAGTAGGCGTGTACAACGCCGGTCCATGGGTTCTGGCCGGCGTACCACGGGGCCGGCTGAGAAGCCTGCTGCGGTGGGCGGGGCGCTCCTCCCTGAGCACCTGCGCCTCCCTGCTTGCGGCCGCCACGATGACCGCCCCGCCCCCCCCCCCCCCCGGTTGGCCGCCGGCTGGGGCGGCGGGAAGGGGGCGGCGGGCGGGAAGCCCGGCGGGAAAAGCGGCGGCGCCGCCGTGGCGTGGCGTCCGGGCGCGGCGGTGGCGGGCCGAACCCGCGGTGCCTGCGACGAGGGCGGTGTGGGTCGCACTAGTCCGCGCCACCCGCATCCGGCGCTCCTCCAACTTGAGGTACGCAACCACCTTAGCGAAGGTGGGCTCCGGGATGAGGGTGAGGTTGGAGGCGGCGTTCCCGAAGTCCTCGTTGAGGCCGCCCGAGAGGGTGCTGATGAGGAGCTCGTCGCCGATCTTTTCCCCGAGATCAAGGAGCTCATCGGCGAGCTTCTTGAGACGCATGCAAAAATCATCGATGGATGAGTCAAGTTGCTGGCACCCGTAAAACTCATCATAGAGCAGGACCCGCGCTGCAGCCGATTGTCGGCGAAGAGGCCGTTGAGCTTGGTCCGCACCGCATAGGCGCTGCCCTCGCTGCCCACCACGGTGTGGAAGAGGTCGCTGGAGATGGTGAGGTAGAACCAGCGGATGATGGTGGCGCCGAGGATCATCCACTCCTCGTCGTTGATCATGAGTGCCGAGTCCACGGTGCCGTCCACGTGGCCGTGCAAGAGGTACTCACGGAACACAAGCGAAAAATACCGCTTCCAAGCGGAGTAGGACGCGGTGGTGTGATCAAGCTTGACCGGTACACGCGCATGGATGTTGAGGTCGCGGACGAGAGTGACATCGGGACCGGCGAACGGGTTGGAAACGGTGGATGAGGAGGAGCTCATGGCTAGGGTTCGGGACTCGTCGCGGGTGGAGGGAGACGGGTGGTGCGGTGCGGCGCGGGTGGGAGAGGAGGGAAGGGTGGCGGCTGGTGGGAGGGGAGGAGAGGGTTGCGCGCGGGTGGGAGGTGATGGTGCGGTGCGTTGGCGGAAGGGAGCAAGCGGCGGCGGCGGCCTTGGAGAGAGGCGGCAGCGGCGGGCGAGGTGGTGGGAGAGGCGGCGGTGACCAGCAGCGGCGGCGGCGACCGGAAGGTGGGTGGCGGCGGCGGCGGCTGGTGACGGCGGCGGGGAGTAGCGGCAAGGTGGATCCAAGGCGGCTGGTGGACGTAGGGGAGATTCGTGATGAAACTCTGGAGAAGGTCTTCGGGTAATCGAAACCCCAGGCGTGCCTCCAGGGTAATTTTTTCCTTCTACTACCATGCGCCGCAAGGTGGATCCAAGGACGGAGCAGAATATTTGGCGCACATTCAGACCCTATTAAATATCCTAGATGCTAATGATCTAATGTCAGATTTGTAATCATTCCGATGGAACGCGTTCAGGCACGCCGGATCCTAAAGCGTTAGCTCCCATGCACCCCTCTGATCGATTTGCGAGTTGACTACACTAAACTATTCGCTCAGTATGGCAATATGAGCGAATGCATTTGGGATGACGAATTCTATTTTTAAAGCATGGGAATTTCACCTTATTCCATTGATATAGCATGGCAATTATTTTCAACCAGCACTGCAATTCCTGAGCATGGCAATTTTCATCATTTTTAAGGCTAGCAATTCTCCATGCTACAATCGTGACAAATACCTGAAAACACATGGCAATTACTTTGTTGCAGCATGACGATTTTATGACAATCTTTTTATATAACATGGCAATTTTTACGTAAGAACATACAAGTCCTTATACAACAGCACGATAAATTTATCTATTTTTGCATGGGAATTCTGGAGTGTTTGCGGGGAGTGGTTTTTAGATCAAATGGAAACGTTCATCCATTCCTACCCGACTGGGGGAATGATAGTTCGCTCGGATGACCTTCTTGATGCATGGAACGTCAGCATGTTATTTCTATGTCGATTTATTCATAGCCACTCTCGCATTTCCATCATCGAGTCCATCTTAAAGAGAAAGAAGAAGTGTTTTATTTTGCGAGAATTTTTTAATTTATTCATCAATTATCATGGTTGTATAAATAACATCAGAAATAATAAAAATTACATCCAGGTCGGTAGACGACCTAGCGACAACTACAAACACTAGAGCGAGCCGGAGACGCGCCCCCATCATCGCCACTCCCTTGCCGGAGCCGGACATACTTTCTTGTAGTATATAGTCAAGAAATCATCGTGCTATCCCCCATAGGACGAGCACACACACCAGAGTAATAACCATCGCCGATGAAGAGAAGTGTAGGTTGAAAGTATCCAACTTGTAGACATATCAACGCAGACGAACAAAAGCCAGATCCAAGCAGATCCACCGAAGACAAACGCCGACCAAATCTTGTGGGATCCGCTGCAAACACACCTCCACATGCCCTCCGGGGAGAAAAAAAAGAAGTGTTACCATGCGAAAAACAAGAACAAGTATGCTATTGCTACGGTTCAGGAGCAACGGCTGGCAGCGATGTCATGCACGTTACGTAGCTGATCTAGCTTTCAATCGACCAAGCGAATCAAAACCTTGCCATTCGAGCACGCGATGCCCATCAGAAGTATTCTCGCGTGCATTCAACGTCACGAGCTTTTACATCGCGCAAGCCAACTACAAAAACATGGGTAGCTTTCTGCCACGCTAGTATATGGCTATATGCACGTAGACAATTAAGATTGAAACGCCATGATAAGCTTCGCGCCCAACTCTACCGGCGACTATCTCTTGCATCGCTTCTGCGACGCCAACACGTCCGCCAGCGTCGACAAGTACGTGCGCAACGTCACAGACTCTTACACCGACACGAGCAATGAGTCGTCCATGGTGGCCGCCTCCGTCATCATGTTTGCCCTCGCCGGCATCTTCTTCAACCTCAACCTCTTCAGCCGCTTCTCCGACGTCAGCGCCATCCTCGACCCCAAGGTCCGGCTCTTCCTCTCCTCCTTGCTCTCCCTCTTCCTCCCCGTCATGTCCTACCTCTTCTCCGAGGCCAAGAACGCCGGCAAGGTGGCCGCCGCCGCCGGCGCTGCCCGCCGCGAGGAGCCGGACCTCTCGCTGCAGGCCGGCTTGATCCTCCTCTGGATGCTCCTCGTGGAGCTCCTCCGCAAGAAGGTGGACGAGATCCGCATGCGCGGCTACTCCGGCACCATCCAGCGTGCCGGCCGCGTCGTCTGGCTCGGCAGCCTCGTCTTCTTCAACCTCAGGAGAGTCGGTCGCAAGGCCGTGTTCGGCATCTTTTGGGTGCTCTGCGCCACCAAGGTGGTGCAGAGGATCGCCTTCACCGAGGTCGGCAAGCGATCCTACGCACATGGCAAGAACACGCGTCTCATCACATCCTACATGTCACAAATACTGCAGCCAGGTCGACCACAACGACAGGTATTTAACTGCATGGGCTAATAGATAGCGAAATTAAATTCTAGCCACTATGTGAGCAAATACGCATGTTGCATAGGAGTACTATATGGAATTCAACTATTTAGAAAAAATTGGAACCACCCACTGTATAGAAGCCATGATCCGATTTAGAATCAGTTTGCAGATTAGTGTTCATGACATTTAAATCTTTTGAACAAGATCAAACGTTAACATGTTCTAAACAAGTATAAATTTAAATGTAGTACCGTAATGAAATTTATATGAGATGTGAGATGATACGACAACGAAACCGGAGTGAACCAATACTGAAAACATGCAAAACATAATAAAGCGTATAGCAAATTGAATGTCGAATGAAACAATAACGGAAACATGCAAAAGGGAATGTATGAATAAATAGTGAAAACATGTAAAATTGTGATGATATAAAAATGGTATCATATAGAAAATATATGAAGAGAACATTTTTAGTGCCCTGCCCAACCTTGAAAGATAATTTAGCAAATGGATATAAAACTTATTTGAAAGCTCCAAAAATAGAAATGCAAACTGAATGAAATAGTACGGAAATCCGGAATAGGAAAGTAGTGAAGCCATGTAATGAAAAAAATAATGGAACATGTGAAAATACGATGAAACACACATGTAATAGTTTCATATAAGTTTTAATATGGTCACATACAAAAATTTAAAGTGTTCAAAACTGATCTTGTTTCGTCGATTTAAATTTTGTGAATACTAATATTCAAACGGGTTTTCAATCGAATATTTGGTTCAAAAGATATATAATTGGCACAAACAATATAATAACACTAAAATCGTGGTTGGATGCGATGTAACTCTGTTGTAGGTTGGTTCAAAAGATCTCATACCACCATTTGAAAAAAATGAGACCAACCCAAGGGCTAACCCTCGTTGGCTTTTCTTTATAGGAGAAACTCCGTGAGCACCACGCGTCTGCGGACTCGAACTCGGGTGGGCTGGCAGCAACCTCAGCTGCCCAGCTAACGGGTCGACGCCCCGTCCTCCTCATACCACCATTTGACTACAAAACAGACCCACTAGTCAATTTGCTATTGTGCCACCTCGTTAGCTGTCCCACACGTCATAGGGAGAAGGTGATATGATGTACATGGTTCACATAATATGCATAGTACGTGCACACATGGCGTGCATGTAGGACTGGCTAGAACAGAAAAATCCTGTCCTCTAAGACTAGCCACGATGGGGAGTAACGTAGACTAGTAACATACCTATGTTATTAGTCTATGTTACTACCTTTATGGTGGAGTATCATGCAACACTTTATTTATTAGGTTATAGACTCAATTTGTCTATGTGATGTGTTACTCATACTATGAGTAACTAGCTATGTTACCACATGCCTCTTTTTCTTCATTGATTACTTGCCACATCATCTATTTTGCCTAGATATATGTGATATTGCCACTTATATTACTCCCACTATGGATAGTCTAATCAATAAGCAAAAAAGTTGACAAGCACATGCTCTTTAACGGTCGCCCTTCACATTATATTCCATCATCAGGATCAGCAAGAGCCCCAGCAGCACCATTCGCCGTCGACCCATGTCCTCGACGTTGAGGACGTTGAGCACCGGGCGGCTGCCGGAAATAACCAAGGTGGTGGCGGCGAAGCCATGTTGAAGAGCTGCAGGTTCATCGTCATGGGTGAAGAAGACCTGGTTATAGAACCAACTGCTGATGGCTACAAGCTAAAGGATATATCTCGCAACGACACCGTCCTCACCGTTGGAAAAATCTGGGATCATGCCTATTCCAACCTTGAGGAAGGCCTACGGCTGCGACTCAGGAGGCTGTGCCTCTCCTTCGCGCTCTTCAAGCTGCTACGGAGGAGGTTCGAGCACCTGCCGCCGGTGACCAAGGAAGAGACTCGTGAGTGCCGTGACCTACTCTTCAAAGGAGTCTACCATGACAAGTCAGAGAAGGCGGCGGCGGAGCTATTCCAGATGATGAACGACGAGGTGAACTTCTTGTGCGAGTACTACCACTCCGTCATCCCCGTCGTCCTCGCGAGCCCTTTCTTCTTACTCGCCAACTACTTCCTTCTCCCCGTGGTGGTGCTCGGACTGTGCGTCATGACGGTCGTCCTCTGCGGCTTCGGCGATGCGGGATTCGCCTTCTCCAGCATCACGACGGACAACTTCGCCATAAAGTCCGGCGTCGTCAACACCACCATGTGCCTCCTAGTCAAGTCCATCTCCTCGCCGTCGGCCTTCTTCACGACGGTGGACTTTGCCATCACCTTCCTCCTCTTAGCCATCTTCTTCTACGAGGAGATGTGGGAATTCATCGTCTTCCTCCTCTCAAACTGGTTCATGGTGTCACTGGTCCACAACTACGTGACAAAGCGGTGGTGGCGTGATAGCAAGATGTTCAGGAGCTCTGTCCACCGCATCATATGGTTGCGGAAAAAGATGAGCCAGCCCATCCTTGGCTTCAAGCAGTTCTCACTGCTGAACCTCCGGTGGCCGCTCGTCCTCGGCCTGCCATCCATGTTCTCTCTCGTCCTCGAGACGGCACCCGTGCCAAAAGGCGCCAAACACGCCATCATGGAATCGCTTGTGAAGCACATCCATGATGGCACTGATCTCAACAATGGAAGCTCTGTTCTTGTGAACAGAGAAGACCTCTTGCCGGCGTGCCGGAGCGATAGCCTCGCGGAGGTCATCCTCACCTGGCACGTCGCTACCACCATCATGGAGGCCAAGTACTCTCCTGACAAGGGAAAGCAGAGCAAGGCTTCCCACTACCACATGGTGGCGACGAGGCTGTCCAAGTACTGTGCCTACCTGGTGGCCTTCCACCCCGAACTACTCCCCGACAACCAGGAAAAGTCGGAGCGCGTCTTCGAGGCCGCCAAGGAGGAGCTCAAGGCCACTCTCAAATGCGCCCCCTACTACCTCTTGTGTTGGCGCTCGAGGGTCGACAAGGTCATGGCGGCCCCCAAGAGGGAGGCGACGGCGGTCTGGGAGGACGGCAAGGTGGTCCACAACGGCACGAAGCTGGGGAATATGCTGAGGGAGGAACCTACGACAGACGACGACAACCAGCGAGAGCAGACGTGGAAGCTTCTTGCCGACGTGTGGACGGAGCTCCTTGTGTACCTGGCGCCGTCGAGCGACGAGGAGCGCGTGATGGGGCACGAGAGTGTGCTGGTGCAGGGCGGCGAGTTCATCACCGTGCTTTGGGCCTTGACCACCCACACTGGAATAACCCGACCGGAAAAGTAGTATGGATGTCTTTTGCTGCGTGTGGGTTTTGGCCTTGCATTTTCTTATTGGATCGCTTCATATTGGTTGCTTGCTTGCATTTTCCCATTTTGATTAAATTGTTTATTTCTAAGCGGATTGAGAGAATTTTATTTGTACTAATATTGTCCATGAGCTGTTCACGATCTTCCTATTGCTATGTTGGCCATAATACTTTTTACTCCCTCCATTTCCTTATACAAGGCCACAAACTCAGATTACAGGTACGAAGATAAAATTTAATAACTGCTATACAAGCCAATTTCTTTTTTTCGTTAACCGGGATCATAAATACGCCGCTTTGATGAAAGGACGGAAAGTAAAGGAAGTAGCAAAGTGTCATTATGACTGTATGCTTTATTTTCATCACCAACCAGGGCAAACTTTTGCAGTCAAGTCCCTGGAGCTTTTATTTTCCTCATAAACAAGGCCAAAATTTTGACAAGTCGAGAGAATTCTAGGATGAAATTTTGGCAGTATAACATGTGGGCTGGAAATTTGAGAAGCACTGAAACAATGGTATTATATATCACATATAATTGTTGCGAGCAGAGATACAACAACTTGAAACAATGATCCATCAGCAACACCACCAGGATGGGTGATATCTAAGAGCTACTACCTATGTACCCACGAACTACGATGCATCCATCCTACCAACACAACACAACAATTCTCAAAACAAGTAACTAATCTCGACGAACGAGAACCAACGACGCATCCATCATCATAGCCTTGGGCATAACGACCACAGCCTCCTTGAGTCACACCACGAGCTAACCATCAGCTCATTCTTGAATACTACAAACATCAGTTTTCCCCTCGAATGCTAAGCTGAAACATCCAAAAAAACATGGGTGACCATCTTCTACATCCTGAGCTTCTTCCTTCAACTCAGCACTTGCATAGCAACCCCAACAGAGCTTTTGACGCATCATCGCACAAGCACCTACCACCAGTACAGTTCAGTAAACATCAGTACTAGTGCATCTTCTATATATGAAAATCAGTGGACTTTTTTCAAATCCGATGAATCTTTTCTCCAAATCACTGAATTTTATCTCAATTCGATGATATTTTTGAAAAAAAATATGGACAGTTTTTCAAAATAAGTGAACTTTTTTAAAAAAAATCGATGAACTTTTTTGAAATATTTGATTTTTTTTGGAAATTTGAGGAACTGTTGTTCATTAAAAAAAATAGGCATTTTCTGATTTATTTTCAAATAACTCAAAATTTTCAGTGGTATAGTAAATGACTGAGTAATAAATAGCAGGCTATAATTAGTTCTATAACTGTTCGCGTTGGCCTTTTTGACTAGCGTCCTGAAGCTGTCGTGGTTAAGCTAAGCAATTACTCCGTATAAGATGTGTGGCGCGAGATCCAATTTTTTTGCGTGTTGAAACAGCCCACACAGGGCACTAATTCCACTTTCGGACACCTGCAGCGCCCAATAGTTGAGGAGTACTCGTTATAAAGATTGCTCCCATCTCCCTAGGTTGTGACAAGTGGTGTGCTGCATGTGCGTCACTTATCGCAACCTGGGAGTTTTCCCTTTTTTTATAGATCCGTTTATTCAAAAAGTTTTATCTCATAAATCGTGCGTGTAAATCTTGAACTGTTTTCACCGTTGGATTCCTCACGTCGAGATTTTCAAAACTAGATCCCATGTTGATAGGTTTTGACAATCTTTTTTTCATGAAAAAAAGCCGGATAAAAAACCGACCCGGGAGCACGGGTTTTTTCCCTTTTCGAAAGAGGCACGCCTGTGTCTCTCGCGAAAGCACGCCCGTGCCTATCGCGAAAGAAAAAAAATTGAAAACACGTTTTTTCGTTTCCGAGAGGCACATCCGTGACTCTCACGAAAGCACAACCTTGCCTCTCGCGGAAGCAAAACCGTGACTCTTGCGGAAGCAAAAGAAAACAGAAAGCGGCGTTTTTTCCGTTTCTGAGAGGCACGGTCGTGACTCTCGTGAAAGCACAACCGTGCCTCTCGCGGAAGCAAAACCGTGCCTCTCGCGGAAGAAAAAAAAACAGAAAACTCGTTTTTTTCTTTTCCGAAAGGCACAGCCATGACTCTCGCGAAAGCACAACCATGCCTCTCGCGAGAGCAAAACCGTGCCTCTCGCAGAAGGAAAAAAAAAGAAAACGCGTCTTTTTTCGTTTCCGAAAGACACGGCAGTGCCTCTCGCGGAAGAAAAAAAACAAAAAACGGGTTATTTTTCCGTTTTCGAAAAGCACGGCCGTGACTCTCGCGAAAGCACAACCGTGCCTTTCGCGGAAGCAAAACCGTGACTCTCGCGAAAGAAAAAAAAAGTAAATGTGTTTTTTTAGCGCAATTTTTTCCCGAATTTTTTTGGACCCAAAAGCTAAGGAAGACCGGTAGAAAACTGAAACGTCAAAAAAAAAGGAGAAAAAACCATTTAAAAAGCAGAAAACGCGTGCGGAAAATAAAAACAAAACAAAATCCGAAGGGAGCGCCCAGAGCGTGACACGTGGCGAATGGCTGTGACCGCGCCCAGAGCTCACTTAAACTTTTTTTTTCGAGGCACTCTCTTAAACTAATTTTTTTTTCTTAGACTACTAAGTGAGTTGGAAGAGATGCTGGGCCATATTGGAGAAAAAGGTTAAGCAACGAGCCGTTCATGTTGGGCCGGGCCGTGGAGCTTATATCAGCACAGACGCACGCTCCTCGTGGCCCAGGCGTGGCCATACCTTGTTTTCTCTTTCCCCTTCCCCCGAATCCAATCCGCCGCGGAGGTAGCGATCGAGAGGCGAAATCAGAGGAGGAATCGAGCGATCGACAGGATGATCTACCGCAACTGGTCCCTGCTCTCCTCCACGGTCGTCATCTGGGGCAGCGTCGGCGCCGCCGGCCTCGCCGGGATCTTCCTCTTCGGCGGCAAGGTAAACCAGCCGACCGACCACCCACCGCGCCCTCCCCCTTCCCTCCCGAAACCCCGTCGCCGATCCCCCTCCGCCCGACGGACGCGGTTGTCTTAGGTTAGATCCGTTTGCTGCGCGCGCGAGGTGTGGATCTGGCGGTTCGCTCGGCTCCGATTAGGGATCGACAGTTCCAACCAATCCCGTCGGTAGTTGTAGATAGATTGGTTTCGGTTGTACATACAAGGCCGTTTAGCTGCCGATTTCTGCGGTTTCCAGCCAGAGGGCACGAGTTCCTGGTTCAAGCCTGTCACTTTGCTGATGGATTCGGGTGTCCGTGCTAACAGCGAGTTCAGTCGCTGTCGCTGTTGTTTCGGAAACGGTTTTCGTTGTGCCTGCTGGTGCTCAGAATGAGCTGCTTTGCTGCGACCCGTCATGTAGAGCAATCATTGTTTGCTGCCCCAGGAGTCCTTCGCGTACTGCCAAAGTGACATGTTAAGATTACGCTCTAGCTAGTGGTTTGATGGCTTGTGTAAGACATTGATAAATCTTGTCTAGGTGTCAACTTTCAAGGAACCGGAGTTGCACATCACAATTAGTCATGCTGTCTATTGGTTTCGGTTATATCTTACTATTTCAGAGGACAAGACCTGGTTTCCCAATCTGTGGCGACACCAAAGTCAGAATATGTTTTTGAGTTCGAGTAGCCAACTATTTTCACGGGATGTAAAAAATCATAGATTGCATGTCAGAACCGACATTATGATGCACTACACAGCAGCAAAGTAGCAAACGTTGTTGTAATCAAGCAAAGGGGCCGTCTCTCCATGCTTTGGTGCTATCCGTAAACAGAGTTTTTTGGGAGGCTATGCACATGGTTGTGCAACATACGAGGCTAATGTTGTAACTTATCGCGTCTTGATTTGTGTAATATGCAAAGCGCAAGGCGCATTTACTTCTTGCTTTCATTAGTGTTAATGATAGCAAGAGTTGCAGCTCAAGTATGTGTCCTGTTTTGATATAGTTTTAGGTGTATAGACACATAATTTGCAGATTACGGTAACAGGTATATATGGAATTGAAAAGTGATGGAGTGGTCAAGTGGGCAATAATAGAAGATTTTCAATAGTAACAGAGTTGAAAGCTAAACATGCCTTATGATGACAAAGTTGCTATTTGATCTTTGGCAGAATAGTTTCTTCTTTGTATAGATGTTTGTGAGTGTGGAGTTTCTGTTATGTCTACCGTTTCCTGCATCATGGATTTCTTTGCCCATTTGTCAGTGTAGCTGTTTAAGACTGCAGAGTTTCTGTTATGTCACCCACTACAGTATAATGGGTTGCTTTACCTGTTGTAACAAAAAATTCGTTAAGATATATACTTTTGAAGTTCATTGTTGGTGTATTTTGGTTGAAATACTGGCGACTTGTGTACTCATATCGGATTAGGCATCTTAATACTCTATACTCTAGTTATTGTCCTGTCTTTTAAAATGGCACATATATCTTTGCTATTTGTAATTTGGTACGTTTTTGGTTCCTAGTTGTGACATTATTTTGGTTGTTGTCTGTACCGATTATGTTAATTTCTAGCTCTTTACTATTGCCCTTTTGGGATTTCTAAGTTCAGTATATAGCTGGATGCAAAATTGTGTTTTCTGACGTCTTATAATGTTCTTCTTTCTTTAAACAATAAAAACAAGATCCAGTGGCTGATATGTATAAGTTTTTTAACTATCCAGTTTTTTAGCAGCTGGAAGTTATTTCATCTACCTCTTCCTTGTATGCCTCTGTATATTTCATTTTTAATCTTATTGTTTTTGCCCTAACCCATATGTCTTAGTCATATTCCCTTGGGACCAACATAATGCTGATGTAGTCACCTCTCCTTGGGATGCCCCATAGAACCAAGCCTAGTGAATACTGAGATGTGAATTGTACTGAAGTAACTTCTTTTTATACGCTATCTCAAGTGATCCTTTTCAAAGGTATTTCAGCGCGATTAATGTATGGGAAATTGCAATGTGTAGTCTATAAAGTGCATCCTCGTGATGATCACACACACATATATATATATATTATACTGTGATAGTTTGATTACTTGTACGCACATGATTTCTTTTGCTCCTTTACTTATGTTAGCATTGCTATCACTGTTCAGAACTTGTGAGCAGTTGCTAACCGGTGGCTGAGGTGTAATCATTCTTGCTTTCATTTTGGCAGGAGAAATTCCAGGGCTATCTTTCTCGCGAAGGCGAGAGGCTGAGGCAGCAGGACAGAGCCATGATGGGCAAGAACTAGAGCAGAGCACGGCTCACTTTCGACGTGTCAACATGTGAACTAGACATGAAACGACGTATCTCTGCTGTAGAACAAAACTTTCTCTTCCTGCCAATGGCACCTTTTGATTCCGGCCCCCATGAATAATCTTGACGCGGATGTTCATTCTGTTCCCCCATGAATGTTCTCGACGCCGATGTTTGCTCTGTTCCCTTTGGTAGCCTGCTGTTTGTCGACTTTGTTCTGGCGCTCTGAATAAGTTTTGATACTGATATACCATCGCTGTTGAGGCGCAATACTTTTTTGTCGCTGGAGTGAATCAGTGATATGTTAGAGAGTCAGTGTACATTCGGCCGGTGCTTGGGCGGATGAATTATGTTTGCCAGACAACCAATCATTTAAAAACACCAACGAACAAACATCCAAGCGTTCGTGCATAAACAAGCGCACAAGTGACCCTTACATATTCCCTCTGCTCAGTGCATAAGGCGTTGCGCGTAGTTTTAGGTCATCAATTTAACTAGCTAGATATGTATTATATGTAATTAAAAATATATTTAGAAAGAGGTAATATCATCAGTGGTGCATAAACTTGCCATGAATATTCACTTTCGTGCATGAACTTGAAAAGTACACCAAACTGGTTCTAAAACTTGGCATAAACGTGCAAATATGGTGATAAGTCATTCGTAGATGTAGAATGTGCTGATGTGGCACTAAACTGACGAGGCATGAGGTCCACCTGTAGCACGAAACAATATTTTAGTTGTCCGGGTTCCACCATGCGACTTGAAGATTGCGGGCCACCACCGTTGGCCACAAACCAAGGGAGTTTTCATGGCAACCAAGGTTTTGCTTCCGCGAAAGGCACATTTGTCTTCAGTAGCCACGAATGCGTCTTCTCGAAAACGAAAAAATTGCTTTTCGCTTTTTTTTCCTTTCGCGAGAGTCATGGCCGTGCCTCCATGGAAACGAAAAAAAACGCGTTTTTTATTTTTTTTCCCTTCCGCGAGAGTCACGGTTTTGCTTCCGCGAGAGGCGCGGTTGTGATTTCGTGAGAGGCACGGGCGTGCCTCTTTCGGAAAGGGAAAAAACCCATGCTCCCGGTTCGGTTTTTTCGTGAAAAAAAAGTTTGTCAAAACCTATCAACACGGGATCTACTTTTGAAGATCTCGACACGAGGAATCCAATGATGAAAGTGGTTTGAGATTTGGACGCACGGTTTGAGAGATAAAATGTTTTGAATAAACGAATCTACGGAAAAAGGGAAACTGGGTTGCGACAAGAATACGCTGCGTACTTGTCGCAACCAGGAAAGTTGGAGTGATCTTTGCAATGAGTACTCCTCAATTAGTGATTTCGCATACTCATTGTAAGGGAAAAGACTTGTGCTACTTAAATGGGCTGCAGACGGTGCTGCCAATTTAGCATATGTTATTTTTTTGAAAAAAAATCAGTAAATTATAATTCACAGAGTAGTAGCATGTGTATTAGTGTGATTATAATTTACAGAGTAGTAAACATGTGTAAATTATAATTTCACATTTTTCTTAAAAAAATCTGTTAATTTTGAACACATTATTTTTAAAGAAAAATGTGAAACGTCTGTAGATTATAATTGTAACAAACACATGTATTATTTAAGAAAAAACTATAAAGCAGGCCTACGCCATGTTGTGGGTTACAAATATTCATGTGCACACAAAATAAATACATAGATGTATGCAAGTATTACTTAGAAAATGCTATTTTGAGTAAAATCTATGAGTGTCTACAATCAATTCAAATATAAAATCATTGATTATATTTAAAATTATAATTTTTATAAATATATAGTGAATACAAATATTTTTATACATGCATGGTTATATTGAATTTATAGAAATTTATGGATAACAACATAAACTAATATTTATGCATATTCAATGGTGTATAATTTCACTCATGGTTAGCATTCATAATTTTATATAAGAATATGTAAATTTAATCCACGAGTGAATATTCATATCTAAATTTTAAATTTTAAATTATGAATTAGTTTTAACTGTACAAAAAATTAACAACATACTTATGAATTATAAAATGTGAGTATAACTATTCAAATGTTTGAACTGTAGTTTTTTAAAATATTTGCATTATTTAATATTATACAAACATCATTATAATTAATATTTATTATTTCTATTATAGGCATGTTTTTAGATAATGCATAAATATTTTTTAAAATACATGAACATTTTTAAAGAATTTATTATTTTTATTTTATGTACAACATTTATAATTATTGATAACACACGACTATTTGAAATTTATTTGTATTACTGTGATTATGACTTATATGCATTTTACAGTTTAAAAAAATTAACATGCGCTAAATGGGCCGCACCGAGTGCAACCCTTTAATAAAACAAAAGCTTTTTACCTCACAGTACATTAGGAGTAAGGGGCGTTTTAACCACATAAAACTTTGGTTTTTTTTAGGATCCATAAAACTTTGGTTTGAGTGGTTAGCCAGGTCAATTTCCCCTCTCTACTGACAGGCAGGACCCGGTAGTCATAGACACATGGTGTTTAACTGAAATCTTGTTTGGTTGCTAGAAGTGGACCCATGCCATGTCAGCCAAATACAGTGCCAAATCAGCACACTTTATGTCTACAAATGAGATTAGCACCGTATTTGTACGTTCATATCAAGTTCTAAAACCAGTTCATGCACTAAAGTGAACATCCATGCCAAGTTCAAGCACCACGGATGATATTACCTTATTTAGAAACTACTACATTCTTATATGAATCAAATCATATGATATCGATGAAATATAACACATTTTTAGTTAGTCAAATCAATGATCTAGAACTACGCGCACGCCCTATGCACCGAGGCGGAGGGAGCACTTGTTTTATAGTTTTTCATTTCGGTTAGAATGCCACGATTAAGTTCCTTTGACGAATACGAGTAGATATGAATTAACTCGCACACGCTGATTTCTATTACAAGAGCTCAGCTTAGGGCATTTCTAACCGACCCCTTAAAAGTTAGTGGAGTAAACGACGAAGCTAACGGGGTCGGAGCAGCGCCAGTAGGACCCGTCGCGGGGCGCCCACCGCCTGCCACCACCATTGAAGCCTTGTCATCGCCGCACGAGAGCCATCACCTTAACTCGAGGAGGAGGAAGTGCCGCCGGAGGAGGGGAAGGGGCGCCTGCAGGAGACAAGTTACGTGCATCCCGCAACTCGGCGCAAGTCCCACGCCCAACAGTAGCACCAACAACAGACCGGCCGCGCTGCCAGCGGGAGGGGGCTGCAGGGATGGGTGCCCATGATCGCATCCATGACACGATGCATCCACCGCTGGACCGGCAGGGGTGGAGGCTGCAGCTGGAGGCGGGGGGCGCCCGCGCCCGCCATGGATTGAGCTCGGCAACGGGGGGGAGGCTCGGCAAGCCCGAGGCGTGCGGAGGGGCCAAGCCGATGAGGGGAGGCCGGTTTCAGGCACACGCACGGCTATGGCGCACCCGCAACCTCGCGGACCAGCAAGCATCCGCCGTGGGGGAGGGTGGCGCTGGAGTGTGCTAGGAGCTAGATACGCCCCACCGCCACCTTTATGGGGTCCGTGCGCGGCTTCACCGGTCGGCCCTCCGGTGGAGGCAATGCAGGGGAGGCCGCCGGAGGTGAGTGCTAGCGGCGGTGGCTAGGGTCCCCCCATGACGCGGGAGGAGGGTGGCGCGGTGGACAGAGGAACGACGCGGGGGCGATAGAATATGTTTACTTTTCCGAGGGATGCCAATTAAAACATGCATATCATAACCATAATAACATAAATTTTCATCATCGCGTTTTTCAAATTAAAACATGCAAAGTTCACCCAAAAGACAACACTTGAAACACAATGTTTGATCCAAAATCACCACAAACATAGTATATGTATATGTTGTGGATCGAGCCAACCAATGGAATTTACCACCACCCCCTCGGCCACCACCACTCAAACTATGTCATCGGTAAAGAAATCAACTCCACCGTCCTCTCGGTGACCATCACCACTGCCATCCTCTAGGCCACCATCACCAACACCACCACCACCATCATCAACACCATCCCTTCTTGGTCACCACCACCAACATCACCCCCCCCCTTGGCCACAACCATCGCCACCATCACCGCCACCACCCCCTCGGCCACCACCAACATTACGAAGAGAGGATTCCAAGATCTCTCCGCGAGTGAGCTCTCAATACTTTCTTGTGGTTTCATCCATTGTGTTTGGATTCATGAACATGATAGCACGTTCTTCGGCCTTCTTGGAATCACGAATCCTCTCCTCTTCAATTGCAAGCCTATGCTCCTTTTCCTTCAACTTTCTCTCTTCGGCCGCCAACTTGGCCTTCCATTTCTCATCCTCCAATGCCTTGAGCTTATTCCACCTTGCCATCTTCTCTTCTTTGCGTTCGGCCGCCAACACCTTCTTGGTCTCGATCATTGCCACAAGTTCTTCTTTGTAAGTGCCACCGAATGCATTTCTCTTATTTCTTTCATTTGCAGTCTTGTTTCCTTCCGGTCTATTGTTGACATCTTCATCAACCTCAGCGTCCTCCTCAATGGATATGCTCAACCTTGATCTCTTTGGATTGGTCCCCATGATTATTTGGATCCACTTCCCGTTCTTGCATATCTCTTTGTAGCAATGATGCAACATGAGGGGCTTGTGGTCGAACTTGGTGTTCCTATTCTTGAATAGTTCTTGGATGTAGGGGCATACTCCGCCACTTGCACACCACTTGGTTGATCCACTTGGTTGATGCAACTGGACCATCGGTTGCATTGGTCATGAATGGTTCTCCAACGATGCCCAAGAGAACCTTGTGTATGGATGATCACACATCTACGGAGGTGTTGTAGTGGTTGGTAATTCTCTCCCAAAACATGGTATTGATTTGATCCATTCCAATCATTGCATCCATGGAGATCGTGCACCAAGCATAAAAAAGAGTGATATCCTCCTTTTTGTTGTAGTTTTGGGTGCGGCACCTTGGCACCTTCGTGCTTACTTCGGTCACCTCCACAACCACCTATTCCTCGGCCTCCTCCTCCCTGGCCTCCTCCTCTTTCCCGGTCACATCTTGCTCCATGTCTTGGTTCACCTCCGAATGATCCCAAAACAAGTCGTTGTTGAGCTCATCAAGTCCATTGGCGGTCGAGGACTCCAAAGACATGAGGAATTCGGGCGTGTTCATCTCTGGACTACAATAGCAAAACAAACACTACCAACCATCACTAGCGGCCACCAACAATCACTATCGGAAACCAACAAATGCGAGGTTTTTATTTTTACCTTGTAGGCATTTCGTCAATTGATAGCCTGGCTTAATAGGGATGATAGAATACTTATATCAATAAGGAAATCCTTATTTTCCAGGAGCCCATTAGGAAAGAACTCCAAACTTAAGCGTTCTTAGCTTGGAGTAATTTTAGGATGGGTGACCGACCGAGAAGTTGGTCCTGGATGCGCACGAGTGAGAACAAAGTGCGCAGGAAAGACTGGTATTGATGTGTGGGGCCAGTCTAGATCCCTCCTGGAGTAACGACCACCGGTGAGTGTGTCCGGGGCGTTATAAGTTGGTATCAGAGCCGACCCTCGCGGGTACGGGATATTTGCGAACAGGTGCGCGGTCATGTTGTGCATGACATTTGTGACCTGTCGTGGCACACGGCATGGCATATGTGCCGGACTAGACGCATCGACGTATGTGTCAAGATGGACCGTTGACATGGCCCGATGAGGACGTCGGTTCCTCTGAGTGGGGGTGTATGTGATAGCCTGACTTAGTAGGGATGATAGACTACTCATATCAATAAGGAATTCCTTCTTTTCTGGGAGCCCATTCAGAAAGAACTCCAACGTTAAGCGTGTTTAGCTTGGAATAATTTGAGGATGGGTGACCGACTGGGAAGTTGGTCCCGGTGCGCACGAGTGAGGACAAACTACGCAAGAAAATACTAGTATTGCTGTGTGGGGCCAGTCTGGATCCCGCCAAGAGTAACGACCACTGGCGAGTGTGTCCGGGGTGTTACAATCAAGCACTTGGTGGCCGTGATGCTTGTTGTCGGTTGCGGCCGCCACCCGCGCCGGAGTAGTGCCCTTAGGGGTCGCCGGAGTAGTTGCACGAGGTGCCAGCCTAGGATGAGGAGCCACTTTCTTCTTCTTCTTCTTCTTCTTCTTCTTCTTCTTCTTCTTCTTCTTCTTTCTTCTTCTTCTTCTTCTTCTTCTTCTTCTTCTTCTTCTTCGCAGCCGCATCGGCGAGCGCGGCGGCTGCCGCCAACGTCTTCCGAGCTCGTTTGGCTCCGGGGGGAGGGCTATGGGCCGTTGCCGGGAAAGTGCTGGCCATCCCGAAGGCCATTGGGGCGGTTGGAGGAGGAGCTTGAACACGGTGGATTTTTTTATTCCCAACCTCTTCTTCGGCATGGGGCGACGCGTGGTGATTTCCAGCGGCGAAAAGCCGGCGGTGGTGGTCGGCGGGTTGGGGGAAGGGTCCGGACTATCCATTCCGGCCGAACAGATAGTCATCGGTGGCGGCGTTGGGGCGCGGCGGATGCGGCCGTGTGAGATAGGGTGGTATGTGTGGTGGGAGAAGGAGAGGCGCCAGTTTTACTCGACGACCGCTTGAGTGAGTTAATTTTGGGAGATCTGGAGGGATATTGAGAGTTGGAGTAAAAATTACTCCACTATGACTTTTAGGGGATTGGCTAGGTGCGCTGTAAGGGGGTAAAACCAATTTTTTACTCCCTTATGGACTTTAAGGGATCGGTTAGAAACGCCTTAATGCATCTCCAACGCCAATTGGCAAATTTCCTCCCGCATCCGTCCGCGGACAGGGATGGAAGCTGGCCATCAAATGCTATCCTATATGTCCGTCAGTAGAGGGGCATTTGAAATTCAAATAAAGTCCAATCCACACAGCGCGCCGGATCACACCAGCGCCGGATCGCATGCCCGATCACAGCCAAAAAGTGGCAAGTATGCTTAGTTTTTACATCCCCGAATCCAAAAGAACATTAGTCTGTGCAATTTTCTTCCATGCCGGACCGACAATCCCAGCGATCTGCTCCAGATCAAGGTGTCATCGCCGCAGTGTAGGTAGCCTCCGCCGTGTCCTCATTGTCTGCCGCTATTAACTAATCTTTCTGTCGCTGCAACGTTTGGTAGCGGACGAATTGCACGATCATTCTTGCGCCTAGATCCAAAGAGGCCACATTCAAGCACAACATCTTGGCCTCCTCCGCTTTGACGCGGTGAGTTTGCCGCGTCGCTGAGATGATCTTTCGGGCGAGCATGATGCTCGGATCTTCCGGCACGTTCGCCACCTCCATCTCTGACATGTTCTCCTCGGTTCCATGCGTCGGTGACAGAAGGAAGGAGAGGGTGTGAGAACATGTTTGATGGTCGGCGTTGGAGATGCCTTATACATGATGCATTCCCCTTTCCTAATACAATGTACTGCTGTCTATTAATTTCAAACGAGATTTTACAAGAATAATTTAAAATATGTACTCCACATGGCAAGAAAATGTTTTGTGCCTTGACAATTACAACAGTTCGAAACAGAATCGTCCTTGCAAGAGCCAACCTTTACATCTGGGGTACGAATGCATGCCTAGTTCTGGAATGAAACTAACTAGCAGCTCACACCAGATCGGTACAACTGGATATGTCGAAACCATGTAATCCGGTAACTGGCCAGCGATCACCTGGTAACCGACCAGCCGGCTTGTTTGGGGAAATTCCCGGAACCCGGAATTATGATCCTTGGACATAGCTTCTCTATAGACCCATCTGGCGGCCCCTCAATGTGACGTAGCTTAATCTCATATAGCGTTGGCCATAATTTTCCGGTCACTGCAAGTGCCGAAAGGGTTCATCATGGTTCCCAGATTTTAGAATCTAAGAGGCCTGGCAACAAACAGAGAAATGCGAGCACTAGAACTCACCGAACAATCTGCGGTTGTCTTCATCCCAAGCTATACCATTTAGAACGTCATGAGCCTGGATTATGAAACAGATCGGTGTCATGTAACCATCACTATGAGATTTGGATAACAAGATCTTGTGTGCGTTCATGCAAATTGAACAAAATGTAACTCACTCCAACAAGCATGATAATAAAAGGAGATCACAGACCGAGGAAACATCCAAGCACAATATTAACAAGTAAACCATAAACCACTCACCATATTACCTGAATTCGGTGAGTGATGCCTGCATGAACCACATCAACAATTATTTCAGAAACAGTTACTACAAAAATAGAAATATGTATGAATAGTCTCAACTGATGGTAATATAAATAGAGAAACATAAGCTATTTATGTGCAACATACCTCAGCTCATGAAGAAAAACCCAACCCACCACTATGCCACTATCAGGGGAAATTATAGCGATGCAATCTGTCTGCATGTCATAGCCTGGAATACTTAGAATTGCAGCACAGTATTACAACAAATTGGTAGGGCTGCTGACAACTTATGGTAAATGGAACCAATAACCAGTTGAAGTGGCAAACTAATACTCGCATTTTTCATTGCATAATCAATTTCACTTTCATTCCACAGTTGACTAGAAAAAATAATATGTCTTCCATTAAATCCGAGCCAATGTTTTTTTGCCAAAGAAAAATTGGCCAATTTTCATTTCTACCAATGGCCTATTTCGCAGTACCAATCACCAATCCCCAAAAGGACGACACACAAGGAAAATCGTTAAATCTTAGTAAAAATTGAGGCATGCCACTTCATCACATTTTGTGAAACCCTTTATCCACATTTTGTCTGGACCAAGCATTTACGAGATGACACAACGGAATGATGTGGCAACAATATTCTAATGGAAAATGTTCTGGCTCTCCATCCCTTGATGAACATATTAGTTAATAAGAAACTAAAATTGGTACTCTAGAATGACTATTCAGCATTTCGGGGAAGGAGGAAGTAGACAACTAACCTTGAAGACATTTGCCCACACTTCACCGTTTATGTATTCAAGTTCATTAAGATACCTAATGTCATTATCTTGATATTTCACAGGCACCATCCTCATGACTACATCCAAGGAAATGCCAAATATAAGAGACGGAAGTCTGAAAGCTAGAAGAACCTCAAGCACAATGAATGATTACCCTGATGAGACTCTGGATCTATCTGGTACAAAGTTGAGGTACCATCACTGCCGAAAACAACCTTCCCATCTGTAGCTAGCCCCCAGCCATCATGCATTTTGTGGGAAAAACTACCACACTTCACAAGACAACATATTAACTAGACACCCAATACATTAGTAAAAAAAAGACGGTAAATGAGCAGGAAATAAAAGGAGTGCCCTATGTTTGGTACAGTTAATTGCATCAGTCACCGTTCAAATATACGTAGGGCTGATAGCAAATGCATATTTCACAAAATGAGCACCCCCCCCACAGACAATTCATATCCAAAATATGTGTGAGCTTAAGATCACTGGCTGGGAGTTCACAACAGAAACATGTAAAGCATCATCTGTTACTATATCAAGCAGAGAACAGGGGCAGGAACATACTTTACTAAAGTTGTGTCGATCGTACGTAAATCCAACATTCGTCAACCAAGTAAGTTGAAACAATCTACAGACGGAAGTAAAATAATAGATGAGATAAGGCTGTACATGACAGAATATAAGCAAATAACTACCTATATTCAAGATAGCAATTAAAGACTCTGATACAAAATTTAGGTTAATCTAGCAACCTATCGCCGAGAAGTGTTAGACCTTCTCCAAACATTTTCTCGTCCATTTGGTGCAGAACTAAAACCTGAGAAATGGCAAAGTGATAAGAAACAAGTTCTGTTGTACTCCCTCCGTCCCAAAACAAGTGCCGCTGGTTTAGTACAACTTTGTAATAACTCAGCGACACTTATTTTGGCACAGAGGAAGTAGTTCAGTGCAGAATGAATAGCAGAGGTCGGATATGTGGCAAACATTAGACTATGGTAAGATAAATATGTTAAGAGAAGTATTTATCGTACCTTTCCTGTCTGAAGATCAACCTTTCGCACGGATGACTGTTGAAGAACCAAGAGGGAGATACATATTTAGGGATTTTAGAGAATCAGTTAATGATACAAGAAAAAAAAACACATGCAGCATAAAAGGATTATGCATCGATCGTGTATAGGTTCTTACATAACTCGGAGTAGTTGCTACGTGGGAGTCATCGAAACCAACTGTAGTCAACTAAAAGTACACCTAATTGACTGCCACTGTCATTTTAATCAAACCAAGAGAGCTTCAGACCGCATACTGACTATGAACCTAATCTGCTAGTGGTATAGAAACATCGTCGCTGGAGGGATTGATCTAGGGAAAGATTACATGGAGGAAAGATATGAAGTCAGCAAGAAGGGAAACATTTACCTTGCCAAAAAGGCCAGTGGACTCGAAAAGAGTGTCATTTCCTCCATACAAGAGGCCCTGCAATGCAAACACAATATGGAGATTAGATCCTCATTTCTTCCAACCTATATCATATATAAAACTAACTAATACATTATTTGTAGTAACATGCCAGTCAATTTGCACAATTTCTTTGCATTGAACGTCAGGCTTAATAACACAAATAAATAAACTTCAGGCCTAATAATCACTGAGAGACATACTACTACTTAGTATACTTACTAGTACTACTAAACTAGTACAGTAAGTACTACGTACTAGTAGTCACACAAGTGGTTAGGAAGTACTTCCACACGGAGGCCATGGGATGGGAATAGGATCAATGGCAAAGAAGCGTAGGTACCTCTGTGAAGGCCTCCGGATCGTGAGGGTACTCGCGCATCAGGTCGAACGAGTAGAACCTGGTGGCGAGCGTAGCAGTTGGTGGGAGCCCGAGGAGGGCGAGGAGCATGGCGGGGATAATGAAGATAAGTACCGGGTGCCGGACGAGGAGCGGCGGCATGCTGGCAACGTCGGGAAAAAATGATGCGACTCAAAGCGTCGTCGGCAGCGGATATGCATGTTAGTATCTATATGTATCTATTCATATCTATATCTATATCTATATCTCTATATCTATATTTATATCTATATCTATATCTATATCTATCTATCTATAATTATACTTATACTAATTATGCACTACTAATAAAAAAATAGAAACCATTTATTTTGTGGGTCCGAATTATATGGTTCAGATCTAATCTTTTCTCCATTACGGATAATGAAAGCGCAGGTTTACTCTCACGCCGGGAGTGGGGTGGGGGGATGAGAGATTTTTAAAAATTCGTCAAACTCTGACGAAGTTGACGAAATAGCAACAGAAGCGAAACTAAGCCACCGGACAAACATAAGGCATGCACACATGATACATACAAATGAAGAACATGCAATCATACAGTCATTCAAGCACGAGGAAGATGAACTGAAGAATTAGAGTACAACAAGATGAAAATATTCAGTTCAAGTTCTGCACAGGATAGATCACAAATTCTTACGCAACGGAACAACGTAAAGGTAAGGGTTGAGGAATTTGAAATCACATAGGCTCGATGAAGACACAACAATTTGGTAGACCAGTTCCAGTTGTTTAATCAACTGTACGTCTGGTTGGGGCAGTTGAGCGTGAGCTCTGAAGACAGTCCTCACCGTATTCCTCTTGAGTCAAGGTCACTTAGACTTCGCCTAATCATTCATGGTAAGTCTTCAAGATAGACTTCTAAAACCTTAACAGACTTATTCACCGGCACACCACAATTACTCTTGGGTGCTCAGAACTTAACGCTTAACTGTCTGAAAGAATGATAGTCTTTAAAGGTAACAAGCGTCGGATCACATAGACCAATCTCTTCAGTGATGCTCAATCACATTGACTCTGGTTGGGGTTTTCCACACTTACGATTCTCTCAAAGTCATCGGATGATGGTTTGCTCTCAAATGACAAATGTCAAGCTCTCTCGGAGCAGCCAACCGACAGGTGATTGTCGGGGGCGGCTATTTATTGACAGGAGGCAACCCGACATTAATTGTCATAAATGCCCTTTGGACATGACCATTGACAGGTTAAGGATCCATTCGACAGCTGGCATGCGGCGCAGCAACGGTCGGAGATTTTAGCTCTCAATTTCGTTGGGGCACTCAATTTCCTCACGATAGGCATATCGCACTGGCGAAATCATAACTCGTCAAAATGACCAAATTCTTCAAAGACCAGATGAACTTCGTCACTGTGCTAACAAAGTCGTCAGCTGTTCCAGAGATGTCCAATGGCTTCACCCGAAGCGGCTTCTGTAAGTATTTGTTTGAGCATCACTATGAAAATGTGAAATATGTTTCACCTAGACCCCCCTTTAACAGTAAGGTTTTTCCTATGACTCAAATAAGAAAAGAAACTATGAAAACAAAGTCTTAAAGCTTCAAAGTATTCACATCAATTTCTTCAGAGGTCGTACCAATTTCTTCACTTGAAGAAATACATTTTTAGGGGTCGTCTTTTCTGGGTTAAACCAAATCTTTAGGGACTATAACTCTTGTGTACACTCGCAAACACATTAGTCCCTTAACCTATTTGTCTTCAATACTTCAAAACTACTAAGGGTGCACTACAATCACCTCCTTTTTGGTGATTGATGACAAATTGGTTAAGTTTTCAATGGGAGTAAATAATGAAAGTGTAAGAACAGAGTATGAAGAAATTGGCTACAAGATATTGAGGAACTCCCCCTGAAGATGTGCATATAACACTTGTGTAGAAAATGCTAGCTATGGCGTGTAAAAGTGGCCTTGCTGGCATGGACACACCACACCACCAATATGGCGCCATTGTTAAATAATAGTGATGGAGTTGGTGCCCACGTCAGCAGTATTATACGTATTACTAGCCTGCCAACAACGCCACCATTGTAATCTCTCATCTAGGGACACACAATGTATTTTGCACGCCACCAATGTTGCGTGCAGGAAAGAAAACTTATTTTTTCACACCATCCAACATTTAGCATTTCTCTATCTCTACTACCTAAAAAGAACGTAATGTTCCCTCTCCCCTCTTACGTCTCCCACCCTTCGTCCATCCTTCTCTTGTACGACCCCCACCCCACCACCGATTTTCTTTTCTCCCTCCACCGGTTTTCTTCCTGGTGGTTCCCTATTTGCTGGTTTTATTCACATCAGGCTGGACAGACCCACTATATTTTTGGCAACCAAATAATTCATGTATGGTAACCAATCTTTTGTTTGGTAATACAAACACGATCAGTACGTACATGTATGGTAATGAATATCTTCTTTGGTAATGCAATAAACGCAATGAAGGTCATCAATTTACTTTCTTCTTTCAACCAAATCGGTAAACAAATCAGAAGGAAACAATCACGTGCATATACGGAAGATAATCACGGCCCGCGCGTGTCACGCAGGAAGAAATTGTCGTGATCCGCGGAAAAGAAGGAAATAAATCTCTAGGCTGCTCGCACTCCCCCATCAACGGCCCTGCACATGCACTCTCGATTTGGATTTTCTTTAAACGTGATTCATATATCACTTTCTTATCCCTATGGCCGATCGCTGTGGGCACGTTTCATCTGAGGGCAGCTGGGATCCCGG
Organism: Aegilops bicornis; assembly: GCA_021605145.1. NCBI lineage: Eukaryota > Viridiplantae > Streptophyta > Magnoliopsida > Poales > Poaceae > Aegilops > Aegilops bicornis. The sequence goes on along the minus strand of JAHIAL010000009.1, from coordinate 573,307 downwards.
GACTGGCTCGCCGGTGTACTGCGCCTCAAGGTCGTCCTTCTCAAGATGCTGCGCCACGGCCGACCGCCATGTCTGTAGCATGCTGTGGGAGCTCCTTGCATTCACGCACGTGCATTAGCAATCAGCGGATCAGCTTTCTAATTGGCGCTTATGTGTGGTAACAAAGCAGAGATCACCAATAAAAAGGCGGCAGCAGCAGCTACTGCTGCAAGAGCAAGACAAAGCGAGAGCATGTGACTCCAATTAGAGATTCAGGTAATAACAATCATTCAGTAGTGAACAGTGCTTATCTTCTCAGATCATGCTGATGTTGCCCATGAGAAATGATTTGGGGGAAGCACAGATTCAGGTAGTGAAACAGTTAAGGACTACAAGCTCAAGACATTCAATGATTCAAGGCATGCACTAATGTCCAGATTTCCATACATTCCAGTATGTTGATATATATTAGTGTATAACTTGTAAATTGTAATCATATGCCATGGGCACTGCTAATGGGATTTCGTCTCCAGAGACTCGACCGTCATGGAAAAGCAAGGTGACAGGGATGGAAGCTGGACCACTACGGGACTGCCAGCTGCAAGGTAATCTTCTTCCCTAGGATTTCATGGTATGATATGATTTTTAATTCTTGTTCCTCCGTCTATCTAAACACCTAAGAGATGTTCAACGAAATAACTCTACATGCTGCAATTAAGAGTATAACGGAGTTGTTGTTCTCTTTATGTTCGGTAGAGGCTCATCTTACTTCGATATGCTAGCTCAAGGGAGAAAAAAGAACATGGAGAAAGGAGCCCACATCGTAGAAATTAACTCCTAAGTTACTTAAGATGTGACATCCACTTAATTTACTCCTGATTTACTACTCTGTATTTAGACTGATCATTGCATGCATCTTTGATCATTTTTGTAAATAAGAAATTTAATATGTCGTCTCCTGTGCAGGTGACAGTCGTTTCACTTGCAAATTAGACATACAATACACTTCATCTCCCAAGATATGTGAGACCATTTATAGATCTACTAAATCTACAAAAAATATGGTGCGCAAGCGAGGTAGGCGACAATACGATTATGTATGTGCCAGTGTTCGAAAAACACAAGCAACTATTCCCTCTGTAACGTAATAGAAGACATTTTTTGACATTGTCATAGTTTCAAAAAATATCTTGTTATAGAGGGAGTAGAACTAATCTTGGGGTTTCATCGCCCGCTCATATTCTGTCCATATAAAACCGGGACCGAAGGATGCATTACATCTTATATTTGCTTTCTAGCTAAATGTTTTTGAACAAGACATGATTCGGCAAGATGTGCATGAGGACTATAAAGGTATATATTTTTCATGATTGTACTAAACTTTTAGAATATTTGTGCCCCGTTGCAACGCACGGGCAATTTCCTAGTCACATTAAAATTAAGCACATATAGAACATTACGCAGTAGAACAGTATCAGTTAATAGAACATTACGAGTTAATAAGTGATAATCTCACAAATAATTGTAGATCACTAATAAAACGACAATCATCGTCTCTTGACAAACACGAGCTAAAACAGTAGTAAATAGCGCTAATAAGCATTTTATTTAGCATCGATGGCCCCGCCACACACATACTTGTAAATGAGGTCGATGACCAAATCATGGCGCCGGGTGTTCCTGATAGTAACTAATATGGCCTGTCCAACCTGGAGATTCTTGCCAGCAATGATGAATTGCTATTTAGCACTGTTCCATTTTGAGCACCGCGGGGTGGAACAACTTCCTTGCTAAATAAACTGCTTATTAGCGCTACAAGATCGTCGATGGCGCGCGTTGCTGCGCCCATCTATTTTGTCAGTTATTTGGGATATAGAGTAATCTGTATAATTTGTTCCAAATGCTTTTAGGTATCGTGCTTTCTTGTAGCTTGTGCTTGACTCCTTCATTTTAAAAATGGTATGTAGTTGAATAAGAATCTGATAGCTTATCAAGAAAGTTGTGTCATGAGCTTTTTTATTTCGTATTAAGTCGAGTAGACTTGGTTCGAGCTTGGGTTTCGAGTTTATGAACTTTGAATTAGGACGGCTGATAAATGTTTTGTGATAGATCATGGGCTCTTTTGCCTCAGGATGTCTCCTGTGTATTGTTTTTAATTAGGATGGTTGATGGACACATGTTTTTGATAAAGCGTGTACTCTTCTGGCTCAAGATGACAAACGTTACCATGACCCTCTATTCTTTCATAGAGTGGTAGAATTGAACGTGTATAATGGTATCAAACATGAAAGGTTGATGAAATACTTATTAAGTTGTTTGTCCAGTAACAAAATTAAATCTAACTTTCTATATCAACAAAGCATTGCACAATACTTTTTTGGGGGACAATATGACGCTTGTTCTTTGGAGGATAATGCGACAGAACATATAGTATGATAAATATGTCAAAACAACAAATAATTACAAGTATAAGATGAAATGTGTGCAGCTTCCAAAAGCAGCTAATAAAAACGGGTGTATGCTAGTAAGGTTAAGAGATAGCATTACAACCGTGCGATGTCATTCTCAATCCGTAGGCTGCAGATCTGCTGCACACCACACTCCAAGACCTCTACTAAACTGGAATGTGTGCAACTTTATTACTTTTTCTGTTAATCTCCACCACTCTTAGCCTAGTAGCTGCCTGAGTCGTCTTGTTTTCTTGTTTTTCTAACACCCTTGCAGTTGAAGATGCTGGTCTATACATTTTCAGATCCTCAACAAAAACAGCTCAATCGCTGTCGGCGATCACCGGTAGGCTCAATATACAATGACGCCAGATTTCTTCCATGCAAAATACAACTAGACTGCATCTTTGCAGCTCTGAATGAGGGAACATGCACATACCACAGAACTGAACCTGTGGCATGTCGCAACCCATGAACATTGGCATGTTTCACTAATATAACTGGCATGAATGTTCAGCTTCGGCCAGATTTTGTCAGGTTTCATCCTGCAAATTCTAGCTATATAGAGCCAAATTGAACAAGCTATGCATCTTGACAAAAAACACTTTCCACACCCATGAATAGGTGAAGCACAACAACTTACACGCAAAAAAAACTGGATAGGAGTTAAGGCATTGTTCTATGGAAAACCTCATATAAATGATATATTTCTAGGCTAAAATGTAAATGTGAGAAGATTTCACTACAAATTGGATGTGCATATTACTAAGATCAAGAAGCTACTTAATTAGCATACCCACAACTTTAATAGAAGACTACATGGCAGCAACCAAACTGCTGCAGCAACTCACAGCAAGCCTTGGAGTGTTCTAACAATTCTTCATGGGGTATAGACGCATAGGCCATTGAGATAGCTTTGCATGAGGCCCTTTCAATGTGCACTTGTCTAGCAAAGAGGATTTAGTTTTTCCGAGTCTCCCGAATTACATACGATTCTCTGTATTGATCATGGCCTCAAAATCTAAGACATAATGACATTAATAAACCAATAGAAGTTGTGTTAGTTACAAGATTAAGAATATACATCATAATGTCAATACAAGATGCTATACATCAACTATCTAATTTACAGGGTAAGGGTGCAGTCGATATTCAAAGGCAGAGTGGAGTACACAAGAGTATCATGATTTCAAAACTTTATAAGCACTACTGTCCTAAATTGTACTTGAAAGTGAAAGTACAAATAGAAATCTAAATATTAGATGGGAGATCAAATGAATGGGCCTGAAATAATTTCCAAGCTAAGAAACTATAATTAGTAATATTAAGTTTAAGAACAATACCTATATCAGCAGATTTTCTGGGTTACACTAAGAGAGCAGTGCAAGATGTATGAAGAGCAGCAGCTTAAAATGGAAAATATCTTCAACAGTTAAACCAATTTCTTGACATGGTAGTAGAGTAGTTTAGCAATGGTAGCAACTCATTTTTTTACAAATAATATATATCGCCAGCTACTTGAGAACATAGATAGATCCGGAGAAACCCTTGCAAAGGATTCCATTTGAAAGAGATTTCTTGTGAACTAATGCATCAATAGTGCTACCTTGGTCTGATTATGAACAACCCATTATCAATTTATCATATAAATAAAAACAGTACGAATTCTCTTCTAGTCTTCTGCAAATAAATTGTGTGCAAAGCTATGCAGAAATGCCATACAACAGAAGGTAGCACCATGACATGTAAATATATAATCTACACAATCGTGTGTGGCGTAAAAACATGGAAGGATAAGATCTGACAGTACAATTGAAGTAATTATCTATCCAGAAGCCACTAGATATTATGAGCTGAAGAATTTTCTAAGTAAAAACGAGTACCAATCTCCAAGATCTAAACAAATCAATTGACAAAGGCCAATATGAACAACACCTATTTTGGATTGAGAGGATATGAGGACAATGTAATTGTTTGCTGGAAGAAGGAACCGTACATAAACAACAAGAAATAAAGGGAAACCTAGCAGAGCACCATGCTTATGGATATTGCGCCGTAGGGGGGGGGGGGGAGCATCTATAATTCTATGTACACACCTGCATGGAGGCAGAGAAAAGGACGGACACATCACCAGCGATAAATACCTGAGAAACTGATTGCATCCTTCCCCTAAAAAACAGATTGCATCCTTGAAATCTGCGTGGAGCAGTTTCAATCGAACCCATAGTCGGTTGCATCCCTCGCGGCGGCAGATCGATAGACCGATCCCCACCCTTCTCTCTCGCAGCGGCCAACCCATCCCCTTTTCACCTTCTCTTGCGTCGAGCGATTTTGTTTGGAAGGGATAGCGATTGGTCGATCGACTGTATCTCTACTCCTAATGTCTGAGTTGGTGAATAGCCTCCACGGTTTATTTTCGTCCCACCACTTTCAACCGTTTTTCGCTGGTTTTTTTCGTCCCCTCCCCTCTATGCACGAAAAAAAACCACCCCCGCAGCAGCAGACATAGAAAAATCCACGTACCTACGCCCTCCTTCAATACCTAGCTATCCCTAGGTCGTCTCCCGGTCTCCAACCGCCGCCGCAGCCGCCGCCGCACCCCCAATCCTCGATCTGGCTCTTCACCTCACGCCAATGCGGTGTCTCTCGGCGATGACCTCTTCCTCACGCCCTCGCCCTCATCCTCCTCCTCAAGACGTCATCGTCGCCTCCCTAGCCCACCGCCATGATGACCGATTTGGCGTTGGCGCTGTAGATCACCCTGTGGTCCATGACCTCGCCCATCTCTACTCCTAATGTCTAAGTTGGTGAATAGCCTCCACGGTTTATTTTCGTCCCACCACTTTCAACCGTTTTTCGCTAGTTTTTTTTCGTCCCCTCCCCTCTACGCACGAAAAAAACCCCACCCCCGCAGCAGCAGACATAGAAAAATCCACGTACTTGCTCCCTCCTTCAATACCTAGCTATCCCTAGGTTGGCGAATCAACCTGTGGTTGAGTTGGTTAGGTGGACAGTGGTATCCCCAACCCACCAGGGTTCAAATCCTGGTGCTCGCATTATTCCTGGATTTATTTCAGGATTTCCGGCGATGCGCTTTCAGTGGGAGGAGACGTTCCCGTCGGCGACGAGGCGCCTACGGTGACTTCGTAAATCTCAAGATGATATGCCGGCTCAGTCTCTCGGAGGTGCTCATAGGGGTAGGGTGTGCGTGTGTGCGTTCATAGGGGTGAGTGCGCGTGTATATGAGCGCTTGTGTCTGTACTGATGCTAAAAAAAAGCTATCCCTAGGTTGTCTCCCGGTCTCCAACCGCAGCCGCCGCCGCACCCCCAATCCTCGATCTGGCTCTTCACCTCACGCCAACGAGGTGTCTCTCGGCGATGACCTCTTCCTCATGCCCTCACCCTCATCCTCCTCATCAAGACGTCATCGTCGCCTCCCTAGCCCGCCGCCATGATGACCGGTCTGGCGTTGGCGCTGTAGATCACCCTGTGGTCCATGACCTCGCCCAGGTATGAATCCCTCCTCCACTTCTTCTGGTTTGGTTCATCTTCGCATCTGATTCGGGCGTGCATGCAATTTGCTACGATCTAGCGACCGAGATGCAAGGAGAAGCCGCTGCGGGTTCAAGGGGCCGTGAGGATGCCCACTATGAAGGTGTTCAACATCAGTTTTTTGCCTCTCTCTTTTCATTTGGTTGGTGTGGTTTGCTGATGTTTCGATTTGTCTTATATGTGCTTCTATTCTGAATAATCTACTTGCCTGTCTGTCTATTTTTCTATTCTTGGTGGAGCATCTGCGTGCATATATGCAACCCGTATTTTTCTTTGGATAAGGTTTCAGATTGATAATAGTGATAACTCTCAGCTGGTACGGAGTAATACATTCTCTCGGGATAGTCAGGTATACCTCTCACATTTGAATACAAAACTGCATTTTTTCTTATGTTAATTTGTCTTGAAAATGTGGAGTCATCAATATGACTGGTTGTGGACGAGTCCTTGTTACGTAGATGAGCATTCAAACTATGCTATCAATACTATGAAGATTAGAACATTCAGAATATGTTTCCAAGTGTTAGTAAATGTATTGCTGGACTATAGTGCAAGCATCTTCTATATTGTTTGCAGCAATTCCAAAGCTTTCAACGTCTGAAGTGCTGCAGGTTTTTTAGATCAATGAAGTGTTGTAGTTAAGAGTTAACTACAGAGTGCCAAGATATTAAACTCCAATTTCACATGGGCCTCATATATTTCATCAACTATTTTGCATAGTAAGCATGGGAGGATCTCCTGGTGGAGTTTGGGAGAGGGGATGCACTGGGAGGAGGAGACGTCATGGTGGCCAAGCACGGATGCAGCAGAAGAGGTAGGGTCGTTGCCGTAAAATAAGCGGGTCAACGAAGTCTGTGAGGCAGTAGGTGCTCTTTTCTTATTTTTCAGTCGGTTCCGATTTTGTTGTTCTTTTTTGCATTCAAGTACGATGAATATTTGTATTAGTATCTCTTCTTTCTGCGCATCAGGTTGTTTTTTGTCCAAACCACTTTGAAGATTTATAGACCAAATTGTAGAAGGCCATAGAGGGTCATGTGTTATTGATGTGATTAACGTTTTAAAACTACAAATCTATAATCTGAACCGAACTAAGTTTTCATTCAGTAAGTTATAATTTTAGTCTAAGCATTGATTTTTAACTTCTCTCCTTGTATATCTTGGTTTTAAACATGAACATTACTATATTTTGATATGTTCGGTACTTACACATGACCATACTGAGGATTAAGTATATTATCATGTAACTGAACCGATTAACCTTGTAATCTCATGTAAAAATGCAGCCGTGACCCACTTGAAGGAGAGAAGGAGAGGGGTTGCCTCCCGTCAATCTCATCCCATCCCTTGTGCCAGCCATGAAAGAGAGGAGGGAGAATAGAGAGGAGCGCGGTGGCATTCGCTGATGCTGGCCGGTTGATGCATGGTTGACATGTCAGTCAAGGGTCCCTGCATCTATGGTGGTCGGCTCGCTGTGGTGGTCGACCACACGCAGGTACACACATAGGCATACCGAGATCGTTATTAATTAATCCATATTGTTTCATGTCCAGGTCAATGTTTATTTGGGGGAAGTGTTGTTGATTTTTTTATTCAACCATGAGTGTTTAGTGTTGAGTTTGAGGGCATTTTTAGGTGTTTTAGTTGAGCTAGCAAGGGGGCGTAGTGGATCTGTCATCATTTTTTTGAAATGGGTGAAAGATGTTCAGCGTTGGCTCTATATTTTCAAGGGCATGTGCTACTCTGAAGATGCTTCAGCTACATTTCTGTTTACCCATCATTCGGTGCAAATCTCTGATTCCTCACGGGCTGCAGATGATGAGTACTCACATTTTTGGTCTTATTGATTTTGTCAGACTGATGGGTGCATGGCAAATTTTGGTCTTACTGATTTCGTCTGAGAGATAATGAGATAAAATGACACTTGACCCCCAACTAACCACGACTAGCTTAGCTTCACTAGCCGCCATTAACTAATCAGTCACTCAACTCGTAGCTTGGTGTCGTTCTGAATGATTCCATATCCGTTACGTAGATTCAACTGGATGCTCTTGCTTGATCCCTACATTATGCCCTACTCCTACCAAATTATTAGCAAGTACGTACTCGATCCATGGAATCTGCCGAGAAATGTATGCACCTTTTCCTTGTATATTGATACTAGAGGCATCATTTTGAAGTTAGTATTAATTCTGTGTTACACTACATTTTGAAGTTAGTATCCATTCATTCTGTTCTTGCAAAATATTTATTTATATACCTTGCTATCATCTAATTTGTCATGTGAGAGGAAAGGTACGGTGCTGTCGATCCGTCCTGCCTGTGGATTCATTGGACACGTCTTGGTGGAGTGAGCACTTATCAGATTCGATCTGGTTGCTCTGTCTTTCAAGTTTCAAGGCGGAATCGGGGTCAGTGGGTTGGGACGAATCGACCGCTGTTGTCATGTGAGATCACAATAATGTAGTCAAGCAAGGTAAATGAAATTGTTGTATAATAACGTCCTTGTGTTCTTATGGATCACCTTAGGCAGAGTCTCCATGTAAGCTTCTGGAACATTGTTGCCTTCAAGACTTGGTTGGCAAGCTCCTTCTTCTGGTGTTGAAGCCATCTCCTCGTCGAGTCTGACAGACCCTCGGGAGGGACCTTGACCGTCAGGAGCCACCATTTGTCACTCTGCGGCGTGTCGCCCTTCTCGGATTCATTGCATTTTTCTTCACATACCAAAACTCCTGCTTGTCGCTGAAACTATCGAGGTAGTCCTGTTTGACATCAGAAATGTGCAACGGTAACAAATTAGCAACTCAGGTATCTTCACATCAATCTCGTAAACAATTCAGAGAAGGGTGTGGAGTTTTATATTACAAGGAGCATTCCATCAAGCTTGCACAATGTCGGGATATTCATCAGCAGATCTCTGCGCTGGTGAGTTATCATAACCTGCTTGTCAAAAAAGAATAAAATTGTACTATTGTAATTAGTTGTAACTAGTCGTCAACCCGTGCATCTGCACGGGCTAGCACTTTCATAGTGTTTGGTCTTAAAACACTTCATAGATTAGATCCTATATGTGCATGACATTTAAGCAAAAGTCGTCTCTTGGGAACAGATGGGGAGCGGAGAATTAACTATTTTCTCATGCCCTTTTTTGGGGAAATTCTTATTCCTTAAGAGCCCTATATTATTCAGATTTGATGTTGTTTTCTTAACCAATAAATTATTACAGAATTACTTTTATTATTAATATGTATGGGAACTTTGTAATAGATTATTTGGAATTAAGTTGTTTGTACCAAAACATTCTTAAAGAATTTGTTCTATGATTGTTCCTAATTTTTAATACTTATTATCCATTCTATGAAAATATAAATATCCCTCATATGGATATTTGTGGTGAATGACACATCCAGATTTTGTATTGTTACTATAGTAATTAGGTGTTATTTTGAAGGTATTTTAATAGCTATAATTTTCTCTTACTTATAAGGCAAAATAAAGTCATGCATAGATTTAATATACACGCATAAAATATGTATTGACAATCTGCACATGCCAAGAATCATGTGGATCCATGTAATTCATGAATCGCATGCGTGGAAAAGTAGTATAGATGTCAGAACAGTAGTATTATGTGCGTCTTATATTTACTAATTGAAAGCACCATACAAGACACCACGATAATCCTAGGAATTAATAAATTTTGGCCTTCCGATTAATTTACTGAGTGTCTATGGCCGTTGGATGAAACCTCTCATATCCCACGTATTCCAATCGTCATCCCCTTGGACTCTTTGTATTTCCCACGCAAAGCAAAAACAGAAACCTCTCCTATCCCACGTACGCCAATCGTCCTTCACCTGGTCTCTTTCTATTTCCCTTGCTGAAAAGAAAAAACAGGAACCTCTCCTATCCCACGTACGCCAATGGTCCTCGCCTTGGTCTCTCTATTCCCCACGAAATAGAAAACAGGAATCTGAAATCTGAGCGCCTCTCCTCCTAGATTTGGCAGCAATAAGTTTAAATTGGTAACCTTCCGGCGATTGCTTAGGTGCCTGGTGGAGATGGGACAAGCAGCCGTCTCTGCCTCCCCGTGGCTTGTACAGGAACGCGTTGGCAGCATGCACCTCCTGCGATCTCTGCGGCAGCAGCATCAAGTACGTGGTGGACCTCATGAGGAAGGACAAGGACAAGGTGAGGATCGCAAGAACATCCAGCACCCTGCTCGCCAGGAAGTGAGCGGAGATCGTGTCGGACCTCTGCCATGCCGGGTTCAAAGACTGATCTGATGTGGAGAAAGCCTATTTTCAGCGGCCCTACCAGGGCGCACGGTCCTACAGATCTTTGCAGGTGTTAAAACCATCATTCAGCCCACGAATCACAAGGATGATTATGAGACATTTTTTGTCGTCTAATTGTCCTGGAGACTCCAAGGAAAGGATCAAACAGAGACATCTTTTGTTAAAATAAATCCGAGGCATACCGTTGATCATCCGAGGACCAAGCAATCACACGAGCACAACACCGAGATTTGTTAACGAGGTTCACCGATATGGCTACATCCCCGGGGCCTGACTACGGGCGCTCCTCCCCGTGACACCGTCACAATACCGCACACCGGTCACCCAGGCGCCGGCACACTACGCCCGGCTCCCCCTTGCGCGCCTGTGCTATTATGTTGGCATAGGTTACATCGTGTGTCTAACCCCGCTATATAAGAGAGGCCTAGGATACAAGTGTTCTACTTGGACACGACTCCATATCCTGTAAACACAATACAACTACAAGTCCAACTGTAATCTACCTTGTACACAATATTCGACACAACTCCAACAAACTCCATCTTGGCGAATATTCTCCATCACCTTGAGTTCGTCAATGCATCAAACTTCCATGTACATTGGACTTGAGCTTATCCCATGAGTACCGCTGCTACTCCAAAGACTCCATGTGACTCCACCTGCAACTTGTAGTTCCTTTTTTTCTTGACCACAGTCAACACTCGAGCGAAATTAAGTTTCACATTACTCTAGTTTGCGCTCCCAACTTCCAGAGTATCAGTCCAACGCCATCACACACCGATCATCGACCATGTGAAAGTGAACAACTCACATATTGGGTGTCACACATAAGAGTTAGCTGAACTCAACATCACCGGCTCCTTTCTTGACCGCCTGTCTGAAACTTGAAAAATTTCACCATTGCTTGTAGTCATCCCGAGTCAAATTCGCAGTTGTCTCACCACATGTATGACCACCAGAGCCCTGGCCCGCCTCCATGTCCTGTGCATATCACTGCGCCTCGCCGCTTATTACCGCGTCGAGCCTCCGCTGTCCCGGTCGAGTCTCAAGGTTCGTGAACCCACACCACTCAACCCCCACTGCAGAGTACCATCGGTCATCGCCGACCGATGACGAGTTTCACGCTTCCATCAGACCACTGGGCTCCAGTCCAAACTGCATGTCACTCGCTTTTTTCCCAGCTGAAATAGGCTTCGATTCTCTGGATCCTTACACCGTAGCCCCTCAATCCAGCTCCACCTTCAATATGACTCCATGGTAGATGATCAGTACACTCTTGCGCCCCGTCGACTCCAAGCTCTCATGTGCACCGTCTTGAATCAACCCTGCGCCATAGTCTTGTCGAAGCCACACAAGCACTCAGGCCCGTGCCACGTGTTTCCATGCCCAGAAGTCGGTCACCATCAGCATCACGCTCCTATGCCGTCGTCGCCGATCCCACCACCGTCTTCTGTACCAACCGACTTGCGTCGATCCGTCAGACTGCCTAGTCCGACCCAGCCGAACTTATCCAACTGCAACCATGCTCCACCTTGCGTCGTGTTCGCCTCCGCACATCTCCGTGCATTGCCTTGACGCCCTGTGTATGCATGTTCCTGCCACGACATGCTCCAGACGCCTTCGAGCCTTATATGCATGTCACCAACCTGTCATCCTCTTGGTATAGCAAAACATCCCAAAAAGAAAATTGATTTCCTGGTAGCCTCCATGGTACACCAAGCATGTGCGCCATCACTTCCAACACTCCTTTTCTTTTGTCATGTTGCTATCCCAAGCACAAAGCCACGTACTACCAATTACAGGCTGCCCTTTTTTTTTCACAAAACAAATCACGTGTCTGCACAACACCAAGCAAGGCACACGTATACATGACGTGCACGTCCAGGATCAGCAGCACCGCATGGGCCTTGCGCGCCATGCCTGGCCGCTACCTTCTCGGCCACCCAGCACCCAGAAAACCAGAATACAGCCGTCCCGCAGAAAAAAAATTCCACGCCTTGGCCCGCCCTGGTGACTGCCTCCTGCGGCGCTCGCTGCGCTCCGTGCCCTAGCCGCCGCTGCTTCGGATCTGACCTGCCGCTGCTTGGTTGCTTCCGATTGCTTCCGGGCCTGCTGCTTTGGCCTCCGTGTCACGGCCGTCCTTGACCTTCACATCCAGGGCCGGTCCTGAGAATTTGGGGGCCCGGGGCGAAATTATGTTTGTGGGGCCCTTTGTATAAGCATCATAGCATTAATTACTAATCCATGTATATATAAAATGTTACAAATAAACACTCAAAATGCATTCAAATCAATCATATTGAATAATTTGTACGTATTACCTTTAAAAATCTTCTGACATTCCTCTATGCAAAGTCACTTACAATGTGGTCGTTGTCAATTCCATCCGGCAATTCCTTCTCAATTCTTCTCATCCATGGCAGCTATCGTGGACTTAGCATCTGGGTTAATAGAAGCACTAGTATTCCTTCAAAAAAAATTGTAAATCACCCCTTTGTGATTGTATGAATCCAAACTCAAGTTTCCATTTTTTTTTGTTACATTACCACATGCATACTTTCTGGACGACAAGATAACACAGGGAGCTGAAATAAAAAAAAATTGCACGAGAAGTTAAAACGTGCTATGCATCTTGTATGAGAAGGTAAATTATTTAATTAGCGACAATGTTGATTCCTGCTAATTATTGGAGGAAAATTATATATATGAAATAAGGAATAGTATTATGATTGTTATAGTCCCAATTTCCCAGTATCCCACACAGATCATACCCTTTTACTCAATTGGATTCGGGGGCATAACAATTTATACCTAGAATTGGTCGGATCGGTGTTGGTGATCGGACACTCGACGATGCCACTATGTGGACTTCCGGCGGGATCTGGAGTCGATCGTATGTTCCCAACATCTGGAGAGTGAACATCGGAGGCGCTCGGCGATGTGAATTGTGAGGGTTTGGGCGCGTGTGCATTGTTGCGTCAAGCGCCTGGAGAACTGTGTGCCGGCTACAGATGCATTTGCGAGAGGGAGTCTAGGAGCCAACGGAACAGGGAATAGGAAATTAAGGGATCGTGCGAACTCACGTCTCACGATCGTAAGGAAAACGAGACGAGGTGATTACGCGGTTTGCCTTTTTTTCTTGCCTGCCGATGCCTACCTTAATTACGTCCTTTCCTCTCTGTGACTCTACTGGGCTAAATTTTCTACGAAGCTAATTCCCAATGACCAATGGGCCACCTGCATGTATACAACGGCTGACCTGGGAGGGGGCCCCTGGATTTTGGGGGCCCGGGGCGGCCGCCCCCTGCCCCCCCTCAGGGCCGGCCCTGTTCACATCGGACCTTATTTGCTGTGGACCGTCAAGAGATCGGAACAGAACACGACGCCTCTTCAAGACCCACCATCGCAGCTTTTCCTCTTGATCAACAGTCTACAGCAACCTCTACCACTTGTTAAAATAAATCTAAGGCATACCGTTGATCATCCGAGGACCAAACAATCACACGAGCACAACACCGAGATTTGTTAACGAGGTTCACCGATATGGCTACATCCCCGGGGCCTGACTACGGGCGCTCCTCCCCGTGACACCGTCACAATACCGCACACCGGTCACCCAGGCGCCGGCACACGCCGCCGGCTCCCCCTTGCGCGCCTGTGCTATTATGTTGGCATAGGTTACATCGTGTGTCTAACCCCGCTATATAAGAGAGGCCTAGGATACAAGTGTCCTACTTGGACACGACTCCATATCCTGTAAACACAATACAACTACAGGTCCAACTGTAACCTACATTGTACACAATATTCGACACAACTCCAACAAATCACGTGTCTGCACAACACCAAGCAAGGCACACGTATACATGACGTGCACGTCCAGGATCAATAGCACCGGAACGCAGGGGAAGTCGGCGGCATGTGCCGGTGTCCAGGGCGACCGGGTGCGGTATTGTGACGGTGTCACGGGGAGGAGCGCCCGTAGTCAGGCCCCGGGGATGTAGCCATATCGGTGAACCTCGTTAACAAATCTCGGTGTCGTGCTTGGGTGATTGCTTGGTCCTCGGATGATCGACGGTATGCCTCGGATTTATTCTAACATCTTTCGTACCGTCAGCCGGAAGCCTGTACTCAGCTGCGAAACAAGGTTCACTAATCTCGGGTAAGCATTATTAATCATGTTAAAATCCTAGATGATAACCCAGTTGTTTGGATGCGACCAATGCTTAGTTTATTTTAATTGTACGTATAAGAATGGTGCATTATGTGATTTCTCCTTTCCCAGGTCAAATCAACTTATGGAACAGAAGGTAAAGAAAAGATCATGTTATCAGTACTGGTATACGTGTCATTGCTAGCAAGTTAATCTAGAGCTCTGATCAGTGTTTTATCACCATTTGCAATATTATCAGATTTTGAGTCGTATGGTACAATGTTGTCTGGTGCGTCTCAAAAACAAAATTTGTTATCCAGTGCTTCGATTTGTTGAGACTACTTCTACTGTTTAAAGTTCAACTTTTGTGACTGCTCATAGACCCCTATTCATACATTAGTTCATCTCATCATGGTGGCATACAGTTAGGTTGTATTCAATAATTCTGTATGTATGTTTGCTAGCATGAGGCATGAATGACTTTAGGTGTTCGACGCATGCCTAAAATCATAAGTTTCCATTCCCCTGTTCATTAAGTTTATCCATATTAATTTAGTGGAATACAAGGGTTGGGTCAGTTAGGAGAAAGAGGATTTTGGCCCCCTTGACCTGCATGTTGCACTTGGCATTGTGTGATCCTAATGAACCTATTTGTCAATCTATGAAGTTATCCCTGTTAAAAATATATAATAACATGGAATTATATATATACCAGTACATATGGCGGAAACCATCTACTATGTCATTGTATTTGCCAAACTTCGAAATGTTGTTTCTTTCAGTTCAAAGAATATGGATGTCTATTTGAGGTTATTCTTCAGCTTTTGTATGGGACATGCAGGCCAGCAGAGGAACACCATAATAATAGACAAACTTATACAAAGTTGCAAGTTGAACCTCATATGTGATTGGCCAACTTTTATTGCTTACGCATACTTACATTTAGGACCACCAAGATGTAGGTCAAGGGAGTCGCCAGCAGAGTGATTCTTTCAAATATATGACACTTCTACTTAATTTTTTTGTTTCCACATTATATTAGTACAATAATGCAAAATTACATAAAAATACCTAGCCCGTGCAGTGGCACGGGTTGATGACTACTGCATAATAATTATAATCAATGCTCGAGCTGATTTAGCATCTAGACTAAACTTGCAGGACACCACAACATTGCACCTGCCGACGTCGGATCCAGCCATAGCCCGGCGGCGGTTAGGAGGAGCTCGTCGAGCCGGCCCATACATCGCCCGTAGATTCATGAAATCAGTCGCTCAATCTAAAATGATTTATCTTGGTCGGGTAAATGCACTCTTCCACTTCCTGACCAATTAGTTAGTGAAGTGGATCGGCCTTTCCTTGTAGAAGAATGGCATGCTCCCATGTTTATATTGTTTATTAGGAGCAGCAAGCAAAGCAGTACAAATTTTGACTGTATTTAAATTCGACAAAATACTTGTGGAGCCGCGGGGTATATCAGAATTTTCCGAGATCACTTGGATGTCCTTTGCTTTTCAATACCATGAACAGATTCAATATTCGGAATGCTTACGTTTATTTTTTTAGGACACCCAATAATAGTGTTTGGTCGTATGCACTATATGGGAAGAATGATAAACTAATTATTGGGTACATTGGCCGGCTCCCCTATGCTCTCTGCACCAACAAAACTCGCCAAGAAAACAAAATTATAATTTAAGTGGCCCAATGTCGCCAGCTCAGGAAATCAAAAATGTAATCTGATTCCTCAAAATTGATTTATTTCTCAAAAAAAAAAAATCAACCAACAGCTAATCTGATTTCCTAGGTTCTTCATCTCCACGACTATATCCATTAGTCTTGAGTCCTGACTCGACCCAAGTCTTTCCTTGCGGTGTGTCTCATCTAGCTGTCAGTTTCGATCAACTCCACATCTATAGTTGACAAACTTCCGCGTCAACCTTCTTTCAAAAAATATATATTGTATCTACAAAACATGAGAGATTTATATTTTGAGCTAGCATATAGAAAAATATATTAGGTGTATGTTAGATTGAATTCTAGGATAAAAAGGAAAATATATTAGGAGAACCGAGCACACTTGACTTGAAAGAGAAAAATCAGCGCCACCAGCCATAGAGAGCACGATTGAAAGGGCAGGAGGCAACGATCACGTACAGGAGTCCAGCTAGAGTTTAATCGGCAGAATATTTTTGGGAGTATCTAGAACTCATCTAGATGCGATATAATTTGGTCTCGTTCACTTTGAGTTACGAGTTTGACCTTCATTTAAAACAATGTGGAATAGTTTCACAACTCACGCCACCTGGAACACCACAGCGTAATGGTGTGTCCGAACGTTGTAACCATAATTTATTAGATATGGTGCAACCTATGATGTCTCTTACCGATTTACCACTATCCTTTTGGGGTTATGCACTAAAGATAGCTGCATTCACATTAAATAGGGCACCGTCTAAATTCATTGAGACGACACTGTATGAAATATGGTTTGGCAAGAAACCTAAGCTGTTGTTTCTTAAAGTTTGGGGTTGCGACACTTATGTCCAAAGGCTTCAGCCTGATAAGCTCGAACTCAAATCGGAGAAGTGTGTCTTCATAGGATACCCTAAGGAAACAGTTGGGTACACTTTCTACCATAGATCCGAAGGCAAGATCTTTGTTTGCCAAGAGTGGAACCTTTCTAGAGAAGGAGTTTCTCTCTAAAGAAGTGAGTGGGAGGAAAGTAGAACTTGATGAGGTAATTGTACCTTCTCTCAATTTGGAAAGTAGTTCATCTGAGAAATCCGTTCCCGTGATGCCTACACCAACTAGAGAGGAAGCTAATGATGATGATCATGAAACTTCAGATCAAGTTATTACCGAACCTCGTAGGTCAACCAGAACATGATCGACACCAAAGTGGTACGGTAATCCTATTCTGAAAGTCATGTTACTAGATCATAGCGAACCTATGAACTATGAAGAAGCTATGATGAGCCCAGATTCTGATAAATGGCTTGAGGCCATGAAATCTGAGATAGGATCCATGTATGAGAACAAAGTGTGGACTTTGGTGGATTTGCCGGCGATCAATGGACCCATAGAGAATAAATGGATCTTCAAGAAAAGACTGACGCTGATGGTAATGTTACTGTCTATAATGCTCGACTTGTCACAAAAGGTTTTTGACAAGTTCAAGGAGTTGACTACGATGAGACTTTCTCACCCGTAGTGATGCTTAAGTCTGTCCGAATCATGTTAGCAATTGCCGCATTTTATGATTATGAAATTTGGCAAATGGACGTCAAAACTGCATTCCTTAATGGTTTCTAAAAGAAGAGTTGTATATGATGCAACCAGAAGGTTTTGTCGATCCTAAAGGTGCTAACAAAGTGTGCAAGCTCCAGCGATCCATCTATGGACTGGTGCAAGCATCTCGGAGTTGGAATATACACTTTGATGAGGTGATCAAAGCATATGGTTTCATACAGACTTTTGGAGAAGCCTGTATTTACTAGAAAGTGAGTGGTAGCTCTGTAGCATTCTAATATTATATGTGGATGACATATTGTTGATTGGAAATGATGTAGAATTTCTGGGTAGCATAAAAGTATACTTGAATAAAGTTTTTCAATGAAAGACCTCGGTGAAGCTGCTTATATATTAGGCATCAAGATATATAGAGATAGATCAAGACGCTTAATAAGACTTTCACAAAGCTCATACCTTGTTAAAGTTTTGAATAAGTTCAAAATTGATTAGTCAAAGAAAGGGTTCTTGCTTGTGTTACAAGGTTTGAAATTGAGTCAGACTCAATGCCCGACCACTGCAGAAGATAGAGAGAAAATGAAAGTCATTCCCTATGCCTCAGCCATAGGTTCTATCATGTATGCTATGCTGTGTATCAGACCTGATGTGTGCCTTGCCATAAGTCTGGCAGGGAGGTACCAAAGTAATCCAGGAGTGGATCACTGGACAGCGGTCAAGAATATCCTGAAGTACCTGAAGAGGACAAAGGATATGTTTCTCGTTTATGGAGATGACAAATAGCTCGTCGTAAATGGTTACGTCGATGCTAGTTTTGACACGGATCCGATGAATCTAAGTCACAAACTGGATACGTATTTATATTGAATGGTGGAGCTGTCAGTTCGTGCAGTTCCAAGAAAAGCGTCGTGGTGGGATCTACGTGTGAAGCGGAGTACATAGCTGCTTCAGAAGCAGCAAACGAAGGAGTCTGGATGAAGAAGTTCATATCCGATTTAGGTGTAATACCTAGTGCATCGGGTCCAATGAAAATCTTTTTTCACAATACTAGAGCAATTGCCTTAGCGAAGGAATCCAGATTTCACAAAAAGACCAAACACATCAAGAGACGCTTCAACTCCATCCGTGATCTAGTCAAGGAGGGAGACATAGAGATTTGCAAAATACATACGGATCTGAATGTGGCAGACCCGTTGACTAAGCCTCTTCCACGAGGAAAACATGATCAGCACCAAGACTCCATGGGTGTTAGAATCATTAAAATGTAATCTAGATTATTGACTCCAGTGCAAGTGGGAGAAGGAAATATGCCCTAAAGGCAATAGTAAAGTTGTAATTTTTATATTTCCTTATTCATGATAAATGTTTATTATTCATGCTAGAATTGTATTGATCGGAAACCTTAATACACATGTGAATACATAGACAAACACTGTGTCCCTAGTGAGCCTCTACTTGACTAGCTCGTTGATCAAAGATAGTTAAGGTTTCCTAACCATGGACATGATTTGTCATTTGATAATGGGATCATATCATTAGGAGAATGATGTGATGGACATGACCCATTCGTTAGCTTAGCATAATGATCGTTCAGTTTTATTGCTATTGCTTTCTTCATGTCAAATACATATTCCTCCGACTATGAGATTATGCAACTCCTGGATACCGGAGGAATCCCTTATGTGCAAATCAAATGTCACAATGTAACTGGGTGATTATAAAGATGCTCTACAGGTATCTCCGAAGGTTTTTGTTGGGTTGGCATAGATCAAGATTAGGATGTGTCACTCCGAGTATCGAAGAGGTATCTCTGGGCCCTTTCGGTAATGCACATCCTAAGAAGCCTTGCAAGCAAAGTGACTAATGAGTTAGTTGCAGGATGATGCATTACAGAACGAGTAAAGAGACTTCCAGTAACGAGATTGAACTAGGTATGAAGGTACTGACGGTCGAATCTCGGGAAAGTAACATACCGATGACAAAGGGAATAACATATGTTGTCATTACGGTTCGACCGATAAAGATATTCATAGAATATGTAGGAGCCAATATGAGCATACAGGTTCCGCTATTGGTTATTGACCAGAGAGGTGTCTCGGTCATGTCTACATAGTTCTCGAACCCGTAGGGTCCGCACGCTGAACGTTCAATGACGATAGTATTATATGAGTTATGTGGTTTGGTGACCGAATGTTGTTCGGATGAGATCACAACACTAGTAGAAAAAGGGCCTATAGTCCCGGTTGGTGAGGGCCTTTAGTCCCGGTTCATGAACCGGGACTAAAGGGTCGATACTAATCTACAGCCCTTTAGTCCCGGTTCAATCGAACCGGGACAGATGGGCCTCCACGTGGCCTGTCCATGAGCCCAGGCGGGGAGGGCCTTTGGTCGATTGGTTGCACCAACCGGGACCAATAGGCATCCCCGCGTCAGCATTACTATGGCAGTGTGTTTTGTTTATTTTTGGAAAGGGGGGTTTGGGGGTTTTGGGGGTTAATTTAGGTGTTTCATATATTGTGCTATAGCTAGCTAACTAATAGAGAGAAAGTGTCCTCTCTTTTGTCCGTGCTTGGTCGACGCTACGTACTATACATACATTATAGAGAGGACTAGCTAGACACGCTTAGCTAGCTAGTAAGCAAGCAGGAAGATAAGATCGTCATGAACATATATGCATACAGAGAGAAGTGATATCGACCACCTCTCCTTCTCCGACAGATTGGTCGAACAACATGTTCTCGTATATCTATCCGACACTACCGGCTACATATATACAATAATTATCTTTTACAAATATATAATCTCCTAACATACGGACGCGTGGTCCACATAGTATTCTCCGTCTTCAGCGATCACGTGGTCAAGAAAGAATGCCGCCAATTCCTCTTGAATTTCTCGCATGCGATCTGGTGCTAGGAGTTCATCCCATCATCAAAACATCTAATTTTAAGAAGGGGGTCAATACATACATATATATATATATATATATATATATATATATATATATATATATATATATATATATATATATATGAATAAATGAAACTCAACACAAATGATGGTAATAAAATAAAATTGTGAATATTTTTATTTACGCACTTCATATTGTTTGTTTGAGTAGCCCGCTCACAGTGTCCGTGGCGGATGGACTCATAAATGTAGTATCCACAGAAATCATTCCCTTGTTCCTGCCACAACCACTTTACAAGAAATAGAGGTCAATCAAACTAATAATTAGCAAGCATGCTAAATGGTATTGATGAAACTAGCGCTTGAATCACTAGGAGATGCGTGGACTATGCTACTATATAGTACTTACTGGTGTCTAAATTGCAGCTTCTTCGGTAGTCCCGGAGCTTTTTGGTGAATTTTCTCCAAGCCCTGCCATACAAAGAAAAACAATTACTTGATATCACGAAATGAACAAAGTTGCTGATATGGTGGATAATGATTGATTTAACTTACTTCTCGAGCATTTCAGTCATGTCCGCATACTCCTTGGGATCTTTTCGTTTGGAGTCTAAGACAGTTACTAGTCCCTTCTCAAGCTTAATCTCTAGGAGAATATAGTGGTAGCTGCGCACACATGCTAACTCATCAATATTACATTACTATAACACGGACTAATAAGGAAACCGAATATGCCACAAGACAGTAACACTCACTTGAAGTTGTAAGGAAAGAGTATTATATCTTTGTGTTCATTTATTACCAACGATTGTAGCAAGTTGGCCTCGGTATTTTCGGCATGAAATTCAACCTCGATTTTATCTATGAGATATGTGTTAATGAACCCAATATCACCCTCTTATCTTTTTCTTCAATTCGATCTTCAATCTGCATAATATAGTGAGGATAATTATAAATACATGCAATGAAAGAGCTGAGTTATATAGAGAGACTTAATGATGAAGTAGTACTACTTACAGGCGATAGCAGGTGACCGTTGCTTTATCGATGGCCAATTGATTGAAAAAGCGATAGAACTCCTCAAATGGAATAGGCAACAGTTCAATTCCAAGGAGGTCATGCTCCTTTTAACTCTCACATACAAAGTACTCCTCCTCGGACTCTTTGCAGGTTTTCATGTACCAATCATGCAATCTTCGCATCATCATTGATAGAGAACTTTCATCTTTGACGAGAGGCTTCCCATACTCGTATCTTTGTATCCGCACCTCCAAGAAATCATAATGTACATCGTCGGGCAGTGTAATCTGCAGGATTGCCATAACCGGGCACCATCCTCGGATCGACGATGTCGCTAAGCGGTGCACCTTGAGCGGGGCACGATTGCTTTGTTCGCCGAGCTGGGCAATTTGTTTCCCGGCTCGTCGTTCTTTCATCCTTTGATCACTTTTAGTACTTCCGACCTCTCCGCTTCGCAAATGCCTTTCCAATAATGCGCTCATAGTTGCCTTCGGCGGAGACTTGGGTGGTTTTGTCGGGGCAGCCAGAGGCGCTTCACTTTCACCGGATCTACCTTCTCCTCCGAGGTGGATGTCTCTTTGCTTTCAACCCTTGAAACCAGTCATCCACTGGGTCTGCGCGATCTTCGCGTTTTCCTCCTCGGACCTCTCAGAAGGTAACTTCTCTGGAGTCTTGAGAGAAGGACCAAATCTATCTCCTCCCGCCTTTGGCTGTCTTTGCTAGACGCCCGGCCAGCAGACGGAGCGGATGTCTTCTTTCCTTGCTTACGAGGCGGAGGAGAAAAGGACTCTGACGCGCGGAGCAGCCGGCGGCGGCGGGTCTCTTCCGCCTCTTGCCGACGAGGCGGAGAAGGAGGAGGCTGGCTGCTCGGCGCTGGGCCAGCAGGAGGAGAAGGAGGCGGAGTGCCACCACGCCGGAGAAGGCCGGCCGAGTGCCCTGATCGTCACTCACGGGAGGAGGAGGCGGTGGAGGAGGCGGTGGAGGAGGCGGAGTGCCCTGACTCACGGGAGGAGGAGGAGGCGGAGGCGCCCAGTTCGGAAGGTTGATGAGATCCTTCCGCCATAGGCATGGAGTCTTCAGAGCGTAACCCAGCCGATACTCCCCTTCACCGGTAGGGTGGTCAGCGGAGGTCCTCAAATCCTCCGTTATTTCATCCACCATCACCTTAGCATATCCTTCGGAATCGGCGGCGGTGAAAAGTTGAGTCGGGTTTAGTAGGATAAACAGAGCCAACAGCCGCCTTGACCTTTAAATTGCTCCATTGCGCCATAAGGTGGCAATTTTGAGACTCCGTGATAGCATCCACGGGATAGCTGGCAGGAGCCATCAAGGCATGCTTTCTGGCTGAAGCAGCTCGGTGGAAGCCACGCTTTTGTTGAGATGGCGGGGTAACCGGGGAAGCTTGGCGGAGTCGTTCTTTGCGATCGCTTCTCGTTCCTCTAGCCCCATTACCCTTTCGTGCAGCGCTACCGCAGTTGGCTCGCTCCAGCTTTCTTCCTCCTCTCCGGGTTTTGTAACCCCTGCGTCGAAATCCAGCCTTCCACGAAACGGAGCCTCGGCGTGCCTCGTGTCCGCCTGTGGTGCTCAGATTCCCGAGGGCCATTGTGAGCTCTTCCTTCTCCCTATCTCGAACGAACGTCCCTGCCGGCTTGCCGATATATTACTGAAGCCTCTTGACTGGTATGTCCAATTGTTCGTCCGTCCAAATGCACTTCCTCATAGGGTCCAAGGTTCCGCCACTCAAGAACCAAGTCCGCAACGGTCTCGCCAGTTCATTGTCTCTCGGTTCGATCCGCTTTATCAAGCAGATCATTCTCAGCCTTGGCCCACTTAGGTCGGGCTACGAGGTAGCCACCGACCCCTGTGATGGTGAAGCTTCTTCTTCGCAGCATTTTGCTTGTTTGTCGCCGACATCTTTTTACTCTTTTCCGATGTCTTGTGGGCCACAAATGCGGGCCAGCCATCTCTGATCTTCTCATATTTGCCCTTGAATTCTGGTGTCTCATTTTTATCTACATACCTATTCAGGTCTTTCTTCCAATTCCTGAATAGGTCTGCCATCTTCTTAAGAGCAAAAGACTTGATTAATGGCTCTATAATTGGCTTCTCCGGATCATCCTCTGGCGGTAGGGGTGAAATTTGACTTCAGCTCGGTCCAAAGATCATTTTTGCATATCATTGACATAAGACACCTCGTGGTCTTCGTTCTTAGGCTTATACCATTGGTGGATGCTGATCAAGATCTTGTCCCTAACCAGAACCCCGTGACCGAGCAACAAATGCCTTCTTTGTCCGGTAGGGTTCAATCGGTTGGCTGTCGTCATACGCGATTTCTATGATCTCAAACTTTTCATCCGGAAGCTCAACTTTTTCTTCGGCCTCGTCTCTTTACCGAAGTTGTGCTTTCGATCCGGAGGGCTAGAAAAAGAACAAAGACGAGAGTTAATTAATATGTGTAAATACCAAAACAATGAATGCATCAATTAGCTAGTCGACATGCTTAACTAATATATATACCTGGCCGGACTCGGTTCGGTGATCACCGGAGCCCTCCTCACGGTCTACTTCTTCACCCTCTCCTTCTTGCACCGGCATTGGGTCATCGGAGCCATGTAAATCATAGCAACTGCTTCTTCACCATCTCCTTCCAGACCATCGTTGTCGTTGAGAAACATCAACGAGCAGACGGCATCACTTCCTTCTGCGATTATGTCCCTCAACAACGCTTCTTGTGCTTCATCTCGGGGGGTGTCCATAGTTTCTACAAATATTTACAACATGGCAATTATTATTCAAACATGACAGATATGGATATATTAGTGGCAAACATAGAACTAGCTAGCTAATCACAGTAAGGAATCATATTAATTAGTGGCCTCGACGCTACTTCTCTAGGGTTTTGGGTGGCCACGACAACGCTTCAAGGGTTAGGGGTGGCCTCGAGAACGCTTCAAGGAGGGGCTAATATCGAATTCCCCACGTGTTGAAGCTATCGGAGGGGGGTATATCGACAACAACAACGACGACACTACATCTATGTCCCACAAGTGACGTGGGCATCGACGCCTGTCACTTGTGGTACGTGGACGTAGTGTCCGACACACCAATTACCACATGTATCTCACACCGACGATACTTGCTATTTAATTAGGGTTTCCTCTGTATCGCCAATGACCCTCGGCGACCCTCGTTCTATAAAAAAAGAGGAAGAAGAAAAAAAAAGAGGAGAAGAAAGAATAGAGGAGAAGAACTCCTCTATTCTTTCTTCTCCTCTTTTTTTTCTTCTTCCTCTTCTTATGATGTATTCGCTTCCTTATCTTTTCTTTTCCTCGGTCTGGTAGACATGTCCTTCACATAGATAACCTGTGCCACATCATTGGCTAGGACGAACGGTTCACAAGTGTACCCAAGATTTTTCAGATCCATCGTTGTCATTCAGCATCGTGGGTCTACACCTGCACCCTACCACGACAGCATTGACCCACTTGCACTTAAACAAAGGGACCTTAAAATCTACTCCGTAGTCAAGTTCCCATATGTCTACTATGTAACCATAATATGTGTCCTTTCTCGCCGGTTGTCTGCATCAAAGCGGAGACCGCTGTTTTAGTTGGTGCTCTTTTCATCTTGGTCAATCGTGTAAAATGTATTCCCATTTATCTTGTATCCTTTCCAAATCATTACAGTCGAAGATGGTCCCCTCGACAGACAACAAGTACTTTCATCACAAACAGTCTTGTCACCTCCGAGACGTGTTTCCAACCAACCGCCGAAAAGTCTGATGTGTTCACATGTAATCCAGTCGCATCGCTTCCGGGTGTTTGGAGCGCAGATCGTTTCTTGTGTTCATCGACATACGGGGTCACCAAGGTAGAGTTCTCAGAGAACTGCGTAGTGTGCTTGAGACCAAGAATATCGTCCTCGCATATTATTGAGTCCTTCCAAGCGCGTTTTTCCAGCTTAGTCTCCCTCATACCACGATTTAGGGAGACCTATCTTCTTAAGGCCAGGAATGAAGTCAACACAAAACCCGATGACATCCTCTCGCTTGATGGCCCATGGAGATGCTTCCTTCCGGCCTAAGCGATTACGTAACATATTTCTTTAGGACTCCCATGAACCTCTCAAAGGGGTACATATTGTGTAGAAATACGGGCCCCGTAATGACAATCTCGTCGACTAGATGAACTAGGACGTGCATCATGATATTGAAGAAGGATGGTGGAACACCAGCTCAAACTCGACAAGACATTGCGCCACATCACTCCTTAAGCGTTGGTACGATTTCTGGATCGATCACCTTTCCGAGATATTGCATTGAGGAATGCACATAGCTTCACAATGGCTAATCGGACATTTTCGGTAGAAGCCCCTCAATGCAAACCAAGCAGTTGCGTCATAATCACGTGGCGATCATGAGACTTTAGGTTCGGAACTTTTCTCCGGCATATTTATTATTCCCTTTATATTCGACGCAGAAGCCGGTCGGGACCTTCATATCGAGCAAGCATTGAAAGAAGATTTCTTTCTCTTCTTTCTCGTGAAGAGCGTGGTGGCAGGACCTTCATCTTTGCCGGAGGCATGCCCTCTTTTCGTGCAAGCGTTGCAGGTCCTCCGTGCCTCGGTGTATCTTTTGTCTTCCCAAACACGCCCAAGGAGCCTAGCAGGTTCACGCAAAGGGTCTTCGTCACATGCATCACGGCAAGTGAAGAGCGGACCTCTAGGTCTTTCCGGTGAGGTAGGTCCCAAAATATGGATTTCTTCTTCCACATGGGTGCGTGATTCTCGGCGTCATTCGAACAAGCTAGTCCGCCGACCCTTTCCAAAGATTACGTGTAAATCATTGACCATAGCAAGCACGTGATCACCGGCACGCATGGCGGGCTTCTTCCGGTGATCTCGCCTGCCTTTGAAATGCTTGCCTTTCTTTCGACATTGATGGTTGGTCGGAAGAAATCGACGGCGGCTCAGTACACATTCTTCCGCAGCTTCCTGGTATATACTATCGCTGTCAAGTAAACAAAGGCGTGCATGCGTGGTATCCCTTGTTTGTCTGTCCCGAAGGTTACCGAGAGCGGGCCAATCGTTGATGGTCACGATCAACAACGCCTTTAGGTCAAATTCCTCCTTTTTGTGCTCATCCCACGCACGCATACACCGCTTCCATTCCACAACCGTAAAAGTTCTTCAACTAATGGCCTTAGGTACACATCAATGTCGTTGTCGGGTTGCTTAGGGCCTTGGATGAGAACGGCATCATAATGAACTTCCGCTTCATGCACATCCAAGGAGGAAGGTTATACATACATAGAGTCACGGGCCAGTGCCGTGATTGCTGCTCTACTCCCCTAAAAGGATTAATGCCATCCGCGCTTAAAAGCAAACCATATGTTCCTTGGGTCCTTTGCAAACTCATCCCAAAGATTTTCTCTCGATTTTTCTCCACTGCGCGACCCGTCACCGGTGCTCTCAACTTCCCGTCTTTCTTACGGTCCTCATGTGCCATCGCATCAACTTGGCATGCTCTCCGTTTCTGAACAGACGTTTCAACCGTGGTATTATAGGAGCATACCACATCACCTTCGCGAGAACCCTCTTCCCGAGAGGCTCGCCGTCAACATCACCAGTGGTCATCTCGTCGATCTTATATCGCAATGCACCACATACCAGGGCATGCTTTTAGATCCTTGTAGGCACCATGATAGAGGATGCAGTCATTAGGGCATGCATGTATCTTCTCCACCTCCAATCCTAGAGGGCATACGACCTTCTTTGCTGCGTATGTACTTGTCGGGCAATTCGTTATCCTTTGGAAGCTTCTTCTTCATTATTTTCAGAGCTTCGAAATCCTTTATCGAGCATGACATTCTCTGCCTTCCACTGCAGCAATTCCAGTACGGTACCGAGCTTTGTGTTGCCATCTTCGCAATTGGGGTACAACCCTTTTTTTGTGATCCTCTAACATGCGATCGAACTTCAGCTTCTCCTTTTGACTTTCGCATTGCGTCCTTGCATCGACAATGACCAGCGGAGATCATCATCATCCGGGCACATCGTCTGGTTCCTCTTGATCTTCAGCGCTTCGTTGCAGCACCATCGTGCACATCGTCCTGGTGCATCTTGATGTTCGATAGCATCACCGTATTCAGGGGGCACATAGTTGTCATCGTACTCTTCTTCCTCGCCGTCTTCCATCATAACCCCTATTTCTCCGTGCCTCGTCCAAACATTATAGTGTGGCATGAAACCCTTGTAAAGCAGGTGGGTGTGAAGGATTTTCGGTCGAGTAAGACTTCGTATTCCCACATATAGGGCATGGACAACACATAAAACCATTCTCGCTTTGTTTGCCTCAGCCACTTCGAGAAAATCATGCACGCCCTTAATGTACTTTCGGAGGTGTGTCGTCACACCGTACATCCATTGCGGTTCATCTGCGTGCATTATATATAATTAAGTGTGTCAAAAATCATTACAGAACATCATGAATAGATAATTAAGTGACCAAATTAATAGAAGTTCATCATCACATAAAAACCAAAGTACATACATAGTTCTCATCTAACAACATAAAGCTCGCAGAGCATCTAAATTAATTAAACCATACATTGAAACTATGTAAAACATTTCAATGCAAAAACAAATGCGATCATAATCGCAACCAAGGTAACAAGCTGATCCAACGGCATAATGATACCAAGCCTCGTATGAATGGCATATTTTCTAATCTTTCTCATCTTCAAGCGCATTGCATCCATCTTGATCTTGTGATCATCGACGACATCCGCAACATGCAACTCCAATATCATCTTGTCCTCCTCAAGTTTTTTTATTTTTTCCTTCAAGAAATTGTTTTCTTATTAAAATAAATTTAACATCTCGAAAATAGGGTAGTTTGGAAATTCCGGTTCAAAAACAACATAGATAAATAAAAACTATTTCACGTTGGTCGGGCATAATTTTCATAAACAATAAATGAACCAATAGTTATGAAAAGATAATATATACCACATCAAGAATCATAGACAGGACGAGGGCACCGGCGGAAATGAGATGCAAAACCATCGCACTATATAAGATGCAATAATAAAAGTAAGAAAATAATACAAGTATCTATCTAAACATACAAGTAAGAATATTTTTCCTTTCGTAAAGAAGATAAGAACAAGAGGCTCACATGGTGGTGCCATGATTTAGATCAAGCGCGGGTGATCGACGGCGGTGAAGACGGGGAAGGGGCGTGACGGACCGCTAAACCTAGATAAATATTGAGGAAAATGGAGCTTGGCGGTCGAGCTTGGAGAGGAGAAACCTTAAGTAGTGTGGCTCGGGCATTCCATCGAACACCTTGTGTGCATAGGAGGTGAGCTAGAGCACCACCAAGCCCTCTCCCCCTCGGCCAGAAAAAACAGAGCAGTGTGCTCTGCTTTTGCGCGAGGGGGTATATATAGGCACCACCATTGGTCCCGGTTGGTGGCATGAACCGGGGCTAAAGGTATCCCTTTGGTCCCGGTTATTGCCACCAACCGGGACCAATAGTGGTGGGCCAGGAGCCAGGCCCATTGGTCCCGATTCGTCCCACCAACCGGGACCAAAAGGTCCGGACGAACCGGGACCAATGGCCCACGTGGCCCGGCCGGCCCGCTGGGCTCACGAACCGGGACAAATACCTCAATTGGTCTCGGTTCGTGGCAGAACCGGGACTAATGGGCTGAACCTGCCTGGGCCATTGCCCCCTTTTCTACTAGTGTTATGTGATGAGGTTGGAGAATGATTTATTTTTTGATTGTCTTCCTTATGAGTGGCGGTCGGGGACGAGCGATGGTCTTTTCCTACCAATCTATCCCCCTAGGAGCAAGCGTGTAGTACTTTGTTTCGATGACTAATAAATTTTTGCAATAAGTATGTGAGTTCTTTATGACTAATGTTGAGTCCATGGATTATACGCCTTTGTCACCCTTCTACCATTGCTAGCCTCTCTAGTACCGCTTTAACTTTCATTGGTGCATTAAACCCACCATAGCCATTCCGTGATATATTGCCATGCAACTTCCACCATTCTGTTTATTATGACACGCACCATCATTGTCATATTGCTTTACATGATCGTAAGATAGCTAGCATGATGGTTTTTTTCATGGCTTGTCCGTTTTTGGTGCCATTTGCTACGCTAGATTATTGCATATCCCGGTACACCATCGGAGGAATTCATATAGAGTCATATCTTGTTCTAGCATCGAGTTGTAATTCTTGAGTTGTAAGTAAATAAAAGTGTGATGATCTTCATCATTAGAGCATTTTCCCATGTGAGGAAAGGATGATGGAAGCTATGATTCCCTCACAAGTTGGGATGAGTTTCTGGACTTTATAAAAAAAATAAAAGAGGCCAAAGAAGCCCAAATAAAAAAAGAGGCCAAAGAAGCATAAAAAATGAGAGAAAAGAGAGAAGGGACAATGTTACTATCCTTTTTCCACACTTGTGCTTCAAAGTAGCACCATGATCTTCATGATAGAGAGTCTCCTATTTTTTCACTTTCATATACTAGTGGGAATTTTTCATTATAGAACTTGGCTTTTATATTCCAATGATGTGCTTCCTCAAATTGCCCTAGGTCTTCGTGAGCAAGCGAGTTGGATGCACACCCACTTAGTTTCTTTTTGAGCTTTCATACACTTATAGCTCTAGTGCATCAGTTGCATGGCAATCCCTACTCACTTGCATCGATATCAGTTGATGGGCATCTCCATAGCCCATTAATTTTCCTAGTTGATGTGAGACTTTCTCCTTCTTTTTTCTTCTCCACAACCACCATATTCTATTCCACCCATAGTGCTATATCCATGGCTCGCGCTCATGTACTGCGTGAAAGTTGAAAAAGTTTGAGAACACCAAAAGTATGAAACAATTGCTTGGCTTGTCATCGGGGTTGTGCATGATGAAATACTTTCTATGATGAAGATGGAGCATAGCCAGACTATATGATTTTGTAGGGATAACTTTCTTTGGCCATGTTATTTTGAGAAGACATGATCGCTTTATTAGTATGCTTGAAGTATTATTGTTTTTATGTCAATATTAAACTTTTGTTTTGAATCTTATGGATCTGAACATTCATGCCACAATAAAGAAGATTACATTGATAAATATGTAAGATAGCATTCCACATCAAAAATTCTGTTTTTATCATTTAGCTACTCGAGGACGAGCAGGAATTAAGCTTGGGGATGCTTGATACGTCTCCAATGTATCTATAATTTTTTATTGTTCCATGCTATTATATTATCTGTTTTGGATGTTTTATATGCATTAATATGCTATCTTATACTATATTTGGGACTAACTTATTAACCTAGAGCCTAGTGCCAGTTTCTGTTTTTTCTTTGTTTTTGAGTTTTACAGAAAAGGAATATCAAACAGAGTCCAAACGGAATAAAACTTTGGCGATGATTTTTCTTGGACCAGAAGACATCCAGAAGATTTGGAGAGGGGGCCAGAAGGTTCCCGAGGAGGCCACAAGCCTAATGTATACTACACAACTTGTTCTTGTAGACTCGTGTCGGTCCTCCATGCGCAGAGTTTTGTAGGACAGTAGCAAATTTCCCTCAAGTGGATGACCTATGGTTTATCAATCCGTGGGAGGCGTAGGACGAAGATGGTCTCTCTCAAACAACCGTGCAACCAAATAATAAAAAGTGTCTTGTGTACCCAACACACCAAATACAAATGGTAATTTGTATAGGTGCACTAGTTCGGGGAAGAGATGGCGATACAAGCATAGTAATGATAATATATATTGATTTTTGTAATAGGAACTATAAAAAAACAGCAAGGCAGCAATTGATAAAACGGAGCACAAACGGTATTGCAATGCTTGAAAATGAGGCCTAGGGTCCGTACATTCGCTAGTGCAATCTCTCAACAATGCTAATCTAATTGGATCATATAACCATCCCTCAACGCGTGATGAAGAATCACTCCAAAGTTCTTATCTAGCGGAGAACATAAGAAGAAATTGTTTGTAGGGTATGAAACCACCTCAAAGTTATTCTTTCCGTTCAATCTATTCAAGAGTTCGTACTAAAATAACATAAAGCTATTCTTTCCATTCGATCTATCCAAGAGTTCGTACTAAAATAACACCATATGATACGCCTCAACCAACTCTAATGTCACCTAGATACTCCAATGTCACCACAAGTATCCATGAGTTAATTATACGATACACATCAAACAATTTCAGATTCATAATACTCAATCCAACACAAAGAACCTCAAATAGTGTCCCAAGATTTCTACCAGAGAAACAAGGACGGAAACATGCATCAACCCCTATGCATAGATTACCCCAATGTCACCTCGGGAATCCGCAAGTTGAGTGCCAAAACATATATCAAGTGAATCAATATAATACTCACCATGAATATTCATATGCAAGACATATATCAAGTGATATCAAATCCATCAAAATATTCAATCCGATAAGAACGGAATCTCAGAGGGAAAAATTAGTTCATCGCAACAAGATAGAGAGGGAGAAACACCATATGATCCAACTATATTAACAAAGCCCGCGATATATCAAGATCGTGCCATCTCAAGAACACGAGAGAGAGAGAGAGCGAGATTAAACACAGAGCTACTAGTACAAACCCTCAGCCCCGAGGGTGGACTCCTCCCTCCTCATCATGGTGGCTGCCGGGATGATGAAGATGGCCTCCGATGATGATTCCCCACTCTGACAGGGTGCCGGAACAGTGTCCAGATTTGTTTTTGTGGATACAGAGGCTTGCAGCGGTGGAACTTCCGATGTAGGGTTATCTTCAGGGGTTTTGGAATATTTGGCAATTTATAGAGCGATGAGGTGGTGCAGGAGGCCACCAAGGTGCGCACAACCCACTAGGGCGCGCCTAGCCCCCTAGCCGTGCCCAGGTGGGTTGTGCCCCCCCTCGGGGCACCCCTCTGGTACTTCTTTGGCCCATCCGGTGTCTTCTAGTCCAGAAAAAATCTCCAAAAAGTTTCGATGCGTTTGGACTCCGTTTGGTATTGATCTTCTATGAAGTAAAAAACAAGCAAAAAACTGCAACTGGCACTGGGCACTATGTCAATAGGTTAGTCCCAAAAAATGATATAAAGTTACTATAAAATGATTGTAAAACATCCAAGAATGATAATATAATAGCATGGAACAATAAAAAATTATAGATACATTGGAGACGTATCAAAGCCCGCCAGGCGCCCCAGGGGGCGCCCTGAGGGCTTGTGGGCCCTCGGAGGTCTTCTAACCCTAATCTTTGCACTATAAATTCCCAAATATTCCCAAACTATCAGAGGCAAGCCTCTGTTCCCGTGAGATCCCATCTTGGGGCCTTTTCCGGCACCCTGCCAGAGGGGGATTCGATCATGGAGGGCCTCTACATCAACCTTGCCGCCCTTTCAATGAAGCGTGAGTAGTTTACCACGGACCTAAGGGTCCATAGCTAGTAGCTAGATGGCTTCTTCTCTCTCTTTGATCTTCAATACAATGCTCTCCTCGATGTTCTTGGAGATCTATCCGATGCAATATTATTTTGCGGTGTGTTTGTCGAGATCCGATAAATTGTGGATTTATGATTAGTTTATCTATGAATATTATTTGAGTATTTTATGAACTCTTTTATGCATGATCAAATATCTTTGTATTTCTCTTCGAATTGTCGGTTTGGTTTGGCCAACTAGATTGGTTTTTCTTGCAATGGGAGAGGTGCTTGGTTTTGGGTTAAATCTTGCGGTGTCCTCACCGAGTGACATAGTAGGGGTAGTGAGGCACGTATTGTATTGTTGCCATCAAGGATAAAATGATGGGGTTTTCATCATATTGCTGTTTATCCCTCTACATCATGTCATCTTACTTAAGGCGTTACTCCGTTCTTATGAACTTAATAACCTAGATGCATGCATGCTGGATAGCGGTCGATGTGTGGAGTAATAGTAGTAGATGCAGAATCGTTTCGGTCTACTTGACACAGACGTGATGCCTATATTCACGTGATGCCTATATTCATGATCATTGCCTTAGATATCGTCATAACTTTGCGCTTTTCTATCAATTGCTCGACAATAATTTGTTTACCCACCATATGCTTTCTTTCAAGAGAGAAGCCTCTAGTGAAACCTATGGCCCCGAGTCTATTTTCCATCATATATTTTCAGATCTATAAACCAAAAAACCCAAAAATACCTTGCTGCAATTTATTTATAATTACTTTACTTTGCCTTTTTATTTATCTTTTATACCTATCTCTATTAGATCTCACTCTTTTCTGAGACCGTGAAGGGATTGACTACCCCTTTTCCGTGTTGAGTGCAAGTGTTTGTTAGTTTGTGCAGGTGCATAGATTGGAGAGTTGCTTGAGCCTCCTCTTTGGATTGATACCTTGGTTCTTAAGCGAGGGAAATACTTATGTCTACTTTGCTGCATCACCCTTTTCCTTTTCAAGGGAAAAATCAACGCAAGCTCAAGAAGTAGGATGCGAACACTCTAAAACTAAACACTTGCCTTTCTACACCTAGCACCAAAAAGGGAGCCTTTAATTCATCATCTCTATACGATCTTAGTGCCCATGGGAAATTCCCAGAGTCTTTGGACACCCCGTGCGCATGGGGCCTTTGACCCCAGCGAACTTAGCCCGTGCGCACGGGGTCCAACGGCTAGAAACAACTATAAGATTGAAAACACTATAAAATGCACCCTTCTTCCTCCTCCAACCCTAATACTTTTGCCTTGGGGCAGCCATGATGAGTCGAATTTATGTGATAATTATGTTAATAATTTTGTGCCTACAAGGCTAAGTGGAATTTTACCGCGCTCGTTGATGACCCACAAGTATAGTGGATCTATCGTAGTCCTTCCGATAAGTAAGAGTGTCGAACCCAACGAGGAGCAGAAGGAAATGACAAGTAATTTTCAGCAAGGTATCCTCTGCAAGCACTGAAATTATCGGTAACAGATAGTTTGGTGATAAGATAATCGTAACGGGTAACAAGAAATAAAAGTAAACAAGGTGCAGCAAGGTGGCCCAATCCTTTTTTGTAGCAAAGGACAAGCCTGGACGAACTCTTATATAATGCAAAGTGCTCACATGGGAATTACTGTCAAGCTAGTTTTCATCATGCTTATATGGTTCACGTTCGTTACTTTGATAATTTGATATGTGGGTGGACCGGTGCACTATAGGAATCAGGCATGCCTGGCGGACGGCAAAGGCCTTTGCTGTCAGACAACGGACGACAACAGGTCCGCCTGAATAGGCTACGACAAAGGCCTTTTGTCGTTTGCTGACAGACGTCAAAGATGCAAAGGCCTTTGCCATCAGCTGGCTGACGACAAAGAGCCTGGACGGCAAATGTGGCAGCTTAGGGCCGTTAAGGGGTTAACGGTGCGCTTTGCCGTCTGCTGATAGATGACAAAGATGCAAAGTTCTTTGCCGTCTGCCAGCGGACGGAAAAGAAACCATATAGACCAGCCAAGTGCCCCCCAGGTTGCACAGGTAGCTGCCACGTGGCAGCTTTGCCGTCTGCTAGCTGATGGCAAAGAACTTTGCCGTCTGCCAGCGGATGGCAAAGTGCCTATATAGCCCCTGTTTTTTCTTAAATTCATTCATTTTGACAGAATTTCATAGACACACACACACACACACACACACACACATATACATTTCAAAATAATTTCAACAAGCATACCAACAATAAGTTTCCAACAACATAAGAAACATACAAGTTTCCAACAACATATCCAACATACAATGATTTCGAACAAGAAGTTTCCAACAACATATCCATATATACATACATATCCAAAACAAGTTTCCAACAACATATCCATATATATATACATATCCAAAAGAAGTTTCCAACAAGTTTCCATAAACAAAAAGGAATCACAAGGAGAAGAGTACACTCCATCAATGCAAGCTTCCTCATCTAAAGCAAATCTGCAAATTGGGAAAGATGAAAGTTAGAAGAAGAAGAAGAAGAAGAAGACTAGCTAGAAGAAAAAGAAGAAAAGGAAGGAGAAAAAGAAGAATAAGAATTTATCTTCTTTTTATTTTTCTCCTCTCCTCTTCTTTATCTTCTTCTTCTTCTAGCTAAGCTAGGTAAAAATGCTAAGTGTGTAGGTCATTTTAGAGCTAAGCTAGGTAAATAGGTCATTTTGGAGCTAACCTAGGTAAAATGGATCATATTGGAGCTAACTAGGTAAACTTGGTCATTTGGGAGCTAACCTAGGTAAAATGGATCATATTGGAGCTAACCTAGGTAAACTTGGTCATTTGGGAGCTAACCTACGTAAAATTGGTCAATTGGAGCTAACCTAGGTAAAATTGGTCATTTTGGAGCTAACCTAGGTAAAATGGATCATATTGGAGCTAACGTAGGTAAAAATTGGTCATTTTGGAGCTAACCTAGCTAATTATGCCATTTTTGAGTTAACTAAGCATATTATGCCATTTTTGACATAAGTAAGCTAAGTATATGTCTTTCTTGAGCTAACCCAGGTAACTAAGCATATTAGAGCTAATTTAGCATTTTAGAGCTAACTTAGGTAAAATTGATCATTTTGGAGCTAATTAGGCTTATTATGTCATTTTCAAGGAAAATAAGCTAACTATATGACATATATGAGGTTACCAAGATTGTTATGCCATTTCAAACCCAGGTAACTAAGCATATTAGAGCTAACTTAGAGATAACTTAGGTCATTTTGGAGCTAACTTAGGTAAAATTGATCATTTGGAGCTAATTAGGTTTATTATGTCATTTTCAAGGAAAATAAGCTAACTATATGACATATATGAGGTTACCAAGATTGTTATGCCATTTCAAACCTAGGTAACTAAGCATATTAGAGATAACTTAGCATATTAGAGCTAACTTAGGTCATTTAGGACGAAACAAAGCTAAGTATGGATCATTTTGGAGATCTGACATACCTGACATACTTCACTCCTCCTTCTTCTCCTTCTTCTTCTCCTTCATCATCCTGATAGTGGGATGTAGTCTTCTACCACAATTGGCATGGTCATGTCGCTTTGTTGTGGGATCGCCGTGCCACCACCATCGCGAGGTCATTGTCAGGCACCACCACCATCGCGAGGCCATCTTCAGGCAGCACCATCTCTTGCACATCGTCAGCCACCACCATCGCTTGCCCATCGTCAGCGAGCACCATCTCTTGGCCATCGTCAGCCACCACCATCGCGAGGTCTTCGTCAGACAGAATAGGCTGCACCTCCTCATCCCCACTCTGCTCCTCTTCTTCCCCACTCCATTCCGGATCATCCTCGCCGCTGCTTTCGCTATAGCCAGACTTCGCTTTGCTTTTCTTTGTGTGAGTCGCTGCTGCTGCTCCCATTGCCTGACCAAATGCAACAATTTTTTTTAACAATCAGTGTGAGACAAAGCCAAATGGATAGGAAGAAGAGGCAGAGCGTACTGGCATCGCCGTCGTCCTGGTAGCACATGCGGAACATAGTTGTGTTGAACACCTTCACGGTGAGCGTGGCGTTGCCGTCGTACCTGAGGACAAGGAAGTACCCGTGCATGGTCGTGAAACGCAGACGAACTGCTCCCAGCCATGACACAAGTACATGTGGTCGTACCTGAACACCACCTCCACGTCCCACAGCCTGTGTAGCCCGCTGCCGGCCTGTCGCAGCTTCACATTCTTTGGCCGATGGCCGTCCAACATCTTCATAAAAGTGTTAGGCAGCCTTTGTAGCATGGGTCAAGCAGTGATGTAGCAAACAACAAAGTTATGATAAAGAGATGGATGAAGGGGAGATCTCTCCTTTTATATACCTGCCTCTTGGAGGAATTCTCGAGTATGATCATGAAGAACTCGAAACCTTCCAAGTCGTACTCTAGTGTGGCAGAGCGCAACATGCGGTGGCGTCCTCCCCCCATCTCTGATAAGCAGCACAAGAGACCAATTAGTATCTATAACCATATCTATAAGCACAGCTAGCCCAAACCATATCTATGAACTATATCATATTAAGTTGATAAATGGACATAGTTGGAATAGAGCCAAGTTTTTAGACATGAAAGAAAACTGAGAAAAAAAATCAATGCACTTGTGCTCAACAACATCAACAACACTTAATTAATTTGGTAGGTTAGTTGGCAATGGCAATTGGCACCCTTCAAAACTAGGGATTTCTTTAGACATGAAAGAAAACTGAAAATGTTGAAAAACAGAGCATATTAATCTAAAAATAGGGAAAAACTACACTTCTTCTTCCTCCTCTTTATCTTCTTCTTCTTATTTTTTTCATCTTTCTTCTTTCTTCTTAACCAAAACTAAACCTAGTGGTGTGCTCACATTGGAATACTTGCGGTGTGATCACATCTTCCTTGTGGTGTGATCACATTGGAATACTTGTGGCAACAATCATAGTTGCACCATATTTTAGGTGGCTCTAGGTTGACATACTAGAGCTGAGCACAAGATTTAACCTTGGTATGTGGATTTAGGTGGCTCTAGGTTGACATAGAAGTGACCTATCCTTGTATGCAAATCAGAACAAGTACCACATCACATTACCATAGGATCCTATTACAGAAAAGAAGCATACTCCTTATAGGCACAATAAATCCTATTACTGCTCCATATATATTTTCCCCTATTCAAGACTGAAAGGCATGCCAACAGAGCACTTCTAAGAAGCATATTGGCCTACTTTGCTGCATTCATGACTATCTTTCCACAGTGATTACAAATATCTATGTATAGTACAGTACATCATGCTCAAACTAAGATGACCAAGATTGTATGTGTCCCAGTTAGATTTTCCATTGTCCACAGAATACTTCAAGCATATAAGTAGGGGTGTAGAGTGGCGCCCGATCCGCCCCGCTCCATAGGCAAAATCGATTTACTTTAGTTCTAACTGGTCCTCTTTGATTTAGTTCAATTGGAGTAATCCTCTACTTATGAGGGACTATGATATGTAGGCAATAGGCTAGTTGACACCCAAAACTCAAGCTACATTTGACTGAGCATGCAAGTAATCATCTGCAGTTTTAATTCTTCAATGACAAAAAAACAGAAGTTCCCAAGATAGCTGCTTAGTACACCTTGAATTCATCAAGCAATCAATCCAATTTGGGCAGTTGATCCATCCATCAATAGAAGCATGCAAGGAAGATACCACAACTAATTGAACACAACAAGCAAGAAATTAGGGGCAACCACATTGCAATTGCATCAATTTGGAAGCGAAATAGAGCCTGCAAAATTAACTTATGAAAATAGAGGTAAGTAGTAACTCCATTACTTCTGCACTCTGCAGAGTTCATCATCGGACTAAACATGACCAAGCCATGATGGTAAACTAAAGTAAACCTAAACTAAACCAAACCTAAAGTAAAGCTAAACTAAACTTAAAATACAGAAACAAAAATAGAAAAAATACTAGAGGTCTCACCGAACCTGGCGCGGGCAGTGAGGCGGTCATGGAGTGGAGGAGAGGCGCCTTGGGGTGGCCAGCGTGGAGGGGCGCCGGAGCAGTGGCGGCTTGAGTGGTGGAGGAGAGGCCGGGTGGCCGGGTGGAGGGTGCAGAGCGGCAGGCGGCGTGGTGGTGGAGGAGAGACGCCCGGGGTGGCCGGGTGGAGGAGGGCGGGAGGCAGGCGGCATGATGTGGTGGAGAGGGCCTGGGGTGGAGTAAAGGCGCCCAGCGATCCAGGGGTGGCATGGGCGGCCTCGGGCCTGAGGCGGCAGGGCAGCTGTGGCCAGCAGAGGATGGCTGAGGCGGAGGAGGGTCGCGGGGCTTGGGCGGCGGGGGCCAGGGGGTGGCTGTGAGGTGGTGGCGGCACGGGCGGGTGGCCTTGGCCAGCAGCTCGGGCAAGGCGGAGAGAGAGAGAGAGAGAGAGAGAGGCGAGAGATGGGCGAGAGGCGGGCGTCGTGGGCATTTTAGTTAGAACACGGTTCTTTGCCGTCCGCTAGCGTGACGACAAAGAGCATAGCTAATGGACGTTAGTTTGGCCACTTTCTTTGCCGTCTGCTAGCGGACGGCAAAGAAAGTGTCTGTTAGGTGGTTCCCGGTAGTGGGCCACCCTCACTCTTTGCCGTCTGCTAGAAGACGGCAAAGACTCTATGCCGTCTGCTAGCTGACGGCTAAGAACTAGCTGACGGCAAACATTGTCTTTGCCGTCAGCTCTTTCTTTGCCATCAACTTCTCTTAAGCTGAGGGCAAAGACCTTCTTTGCCGTCCGCTAGCTGACGACAAAGATATGGCTGACGACAAAGATCCTGATTCCAGTAGTGGTGCTTGGGTGCTTCCCTTCCTTGGACAAGCCTCCCGCTTATGATTAACCCCTCTCGCAAGCATCCACAACTACGAAAGAAGAATTAAGGTAAACCTAACCATAGCAAGAAACATATGGATCCAAATCAGCCCCTTACGAAGCAACGCATAAACTAGGGTTTAAGCTTCTGTCACTCTAGCAACCCATCAACAACTTATTACTTCCCATTGCCTTCCCCTAGGCCCAAATAATGGTGAAGTGTCATGTAGTCTACGTTCACATAGCACCACTAGAGGGGAGACAACATACATCTCATCAAAATATCGAACGAATACTAAATTCACATGATTACTTATAACAAGACTTCTCCCATGTCCTCGGGAACAAAGCGTAACTACTGCATAAAACATATTTATGATCAAGATTAGAGGAGTATTCATTATCATTAAGGATCTGAAAATATAATCTTCCACCGGATAAATCAACTAGCATCAACTACAAGGAGTAATAAACACTACTAGCAACCCACAGGTACCAATCTGAGGTTTTGCGACCAAGATCGAATACAAGAGATGAACTAGGGTTTGAGAGGAGATGGTGTTGGTGAAGATTTTGATGGAGATTGACCCCCTCTCAATGAGAGGATCGATGGTGATGATGATGGCGATGATTCCCCCCCGGAGGGATGTTCCCTCGGCAAAACAGCTCCGCCGGAGCCCTAGATTGGTTCTTCTTAGGTTCCGCCTCGAGACGGCGGCTCTTCGTCCAAAAAGCTTCCTTCCAATTTTTCCAGGTCAAAACACACAATATAGCCAAAGATGGGCACCGGAGGCCAGCCAGGGGGCCCACAAGGACGGGGGGCACCCGAGGGGGTAGCGCGCCCTACAACTTTATGGCTGGCTGGTGGCTCCCTCTGGTATTTTCTTCGCCCAATATTTTTATATATTCCAAAAACATGCTGCGTGAAGTTTCAGGACTTTTGGAGTTGTGCAGAATAGGTATCTAATATTTGCTCCTTTTCCAGTCTAGAATTCCAGCTGCCGGCATTCTCCCTCCTCATGTAAACCTTATAAAATAAGAGAGAAAAGGCATAAGTATTGTGATATAATGTGTAATAACAGCCCATAATGCAATAAATATCAATGTAAAAGCATGATGCAAAATGGACGTATCAACTCCCCCAGCTTAGACCTTGCTTGTCCTCAAGCGAAAGCCGATATCGATAAATATGTCCAGATGTTTAGAGATAGAGGTGTCGATAAAATAAAATACGAACATGAGGGCATCATGATCATCTTTAGAACAGCAACATATAATGCCATATAATTTCTTATGCTCAAGTAACAATTCGTTCACAAAGTAAAGTATGAATCAGAAACTTCATTCAAAACTAACAAACTATGATCTCAGTCATTGGAGCAATTGCAATTTATCATAACATTGGAAAGAGTAAATATAAGATCTTTTCAGCATGTCCACATACTCAACTATCATTTAATCTTTCACAATTGCTAACACTCATGCGATACTTATGGGTACAAAGTTTCAATCGGACACAGAGAAAGATAGGGTCTTATAGTTTCGCCTCTCAACCTTTTACCTCAAGGGTAATGTCAACAACAATACTTAGAAAACCTACATCCAAGTGGATATATATATCCGGATCTCTCCAACACGTAGAGCTTGCCAAAGGAAAAAGTGTAAAAAGGAAAGGTAATGATCACCATGACTCTTGTATAAGGGCAGGAGATAAAATTAAAAGATAGGCCCTTCGCAGAGGGAAGGACTAAGGATGGCAATTTTATCCATGGACATGGACACCCGTGGATACCCGACCCAAAGGGGTAGGATATGGATACATTTTTACGCCCATGGGCAGCAGCCGAACCTGACCCGATTACTCGTGGATAGGGCATGGATATAATTGTGTATTCATGGATATACCCGAACCCGACCCGATAGTATGACATGTGTGTCAAAATTCAGTGATCCCTGCTATCCCATGTTTCAATGTATTTTTCATTTATAAAAAGGGAAAAAAAATAAAGTGTACAATCCCTCCTCAGTCCCCACAGTAACTTTACTCTGCCTCTTCTCATTCTTTGTATCTCCTCGTTGAACGACTCACCATTAATCACCAGACCATCTCCGTCTCGTCAGCCTACTACTCACGCAGCCCTAGATGCAGCCGCCGGTGCTGCCAGCTTTTACCTCTACATATGGCGCAGGCATGCAACACTTCAGCATTAAACGCCATTG
This sequence comes from Aegilops bicornis, assembly GCA_021605145.1. Taxonomy (NCBI): domain Eukaryota; kingdom Viridiplantae; phylum Streptophyta; class Magnoliopsida; order Poales; family Poaceae; genus Aegilops; species Aegilops bicornis. Next base: position 531,160 of record JAHIAL010000009.1, on the reverse strand, counting down.
TACAGTTGCAGCCCAACTCCAAATCCCCTCGACCCTCCGTCTCGACTTCTTCTCGCACACACATACAACAGCGGGCGGCGCAAGTCTCTGAGCTGTGATGCAGAGCACACCTATGCGGAGCGACGCGACTTACAACAGCGTTGCTGCGCACATGACCGAGGAGCACGGCAGCACTTTGGAGTGCCCGGCCCGATGAGCGCAGGCCCAGAAGAGGACCATGACGCTGCCAAGGAGGTGATGAACACAACAAACAGCCGGCGTTCAGGGTGAGTTTCTTTTGTGCCCTGAATCTCTCTCATGTACGGCTGGTGTTCCTGTATGTGGGTGTGCAAGTTGTGCTTCTTCCCTGAATCCCTCTCATGTATGTCTGCAAATTAAGTATTTCTTTCATTTTACAGTAGTATTTGGAGCAGTAGTAATTTTTTGTTCCGGAATCCCTCTCATGTATGTCAGCAAGTTAAGTATTTCTTGAGTTCTGATAGTAATTGGGGCAGTAGTAGATTTTTGTTCTGTGAATCCCTCTCATGTATGTCTAAAATTAAGTACTATATTTCTTTCAGTTACAGTAGTAATTTGAGCAGTAGTAATTTTTTTGTTTCCTGAATACCTCTCATGTATGTCTGCAAATCAAATATTTTTTGCAGCTTACAGTAGTAACTAGAAGATATTTATAGAATTAGGTAAATTTTTGTTGGTATGAGCACATATCATATTTGGATACATGGCGTGGTCTGTAGCTATGCATGTTAATTAGTAATTAGGTTTTACCACATCTCAGTGTATTTTAATCTATAGGATTGTGAATGATTAAGATTCATAGAATCTGGCGTTTAATCTAGGCAGTTCTATCTTATCCATAAAAGAAAAAAGATATAAAGTAATTAATTTAGGTTCGTAGTGACCATTCACTACGATTTAGAGATTACAATATTTCCAAATTAGTGCAGTTTACATTATGTACCTTGGATCACTTTAACTGAAACTGAAGATTGTTACTTTTTTTTGCATGTACATCTCAGTAGCTTCTCATGGTGGAGCACAAGGCCCTGCTGCCGTTAGCCCTGGAAATGTTAACTCTGTAGGGAGCCCAACATAACAGAAGCGTGAAGATGATGCATAGAAGATTGAGGTGAAGAATTGAAGATGATGCATGGTAGTACATGTGCTTACTTGATGTTGTTCTATGCCATTTTGTGAGAAATCAAGATTGAGAAATGACCTTGTTTTATTGCTATGTCAATCTACAAGGATGGATAATTGTGTACTTATGTTTATGTGATGTTATGTCATTTTGTGAGAATCTGAGAGCTTATTTGGTGATGTAAACTTGTCCTATGTCATTTTGTGAGAATATAAGAGCTCATTTGATGTTGTGCACTTTTGCTATGTCATTTGGTGAGAACTTGGGAGCTTATGTGAAGGTTGTGCTCTGTTTTATGTATACGTGTTAAGAGAACCCGGTGGATATCCATACCCGATGGATACTCATCGGGTTTGGACATGGACATAATTTTTCGCCCATGGATTTTTTCACGAACGGGCACACAATGTCTTCATGGATTTGGATATGGATTTGATATCATTCAACCCGAGCCGAGCCCGATCCATTGCCATCCTTAGGAAGGAGAGGTTGTCATGCGCTTTTATGGTTGGATGCACAAAATCTTAATGCAAAAGAACGTCAATTTATATTGCCACTTGTGATAAAGACCTTTATTATGCAGTCCGTCGCTTTTATTTCTTCCGTATCACAAGTTCGCATAAAGCTTATTTTCTTCACACTAATAGATCACACATATTTAGGGAGCAATTTTTATTGCTTGCACCGATGACAACTTACTTGAAGGATCTTACTCAATCCATAGGTAGGTATGGTGGACTCTCATGGCAAAACTGGGTTTAGGGATATTTGGAAGCACAAGTAGTATCTCTACTTGGTGCAGATAATTTGGCTAGCATGAGAGGGAAAGGCAAACTCAACATGTTGGATGATCCATGACAATATAACTTCTATTCGGATATAAGAAAACATAACCTATTATGTTGTCTTCCTTGTCGAACATCAACTTTTAGCATGTCATATTTTAATGAGTGCTCACAATTACAAAAGATGTCCAAGATAGTATATTTATATGTGAAGCCTCTCTTTCTTTATTACTTCCTATTAATTGCAACAATGACCAAAACTATGTTTGTCAACTCCCAACAACTTTTACTCATCATACTCTTTATATGTGAAGTCATTACTATCCATAAGATCAATATATGAACTTTTTTTTTCTTTCTTTTTATTTGATTCCCTCAAGATCATAGAAAGAAAGCAAAGCCTTCAACTCAAAACTACTCTTTATTATATATCTCACGGACTCGATTACATAGATAGAGATCGAAGCAAAACTCGAAGCTAGATCATACTAAAACTTTATTCTACTAGATCAAGATATAACCAAAAGGATCGAACTAAGAAAAATGGTAAAGATAGAGGTGTGATTGTGATATACTAGGGCACCCCCAAGCTTGGCAGTTGCCAAGGGGAGTGCCCATACCCATGTATTTATGTCTCTCTCTTCGGAGGTGATGATGATGGGGTTGTTGATGAAGTCGTGTCACACATCGAGCGTAGCAAATGCTCCAATATGCGAATAATGCCCTTGAATGCGGTGATGTACTCTTGCAACGAAATATTTTCACGAGTGAGATACTTGTTTTGCACAAGAAATATTTCAATGACCTTGAAAGCTTCAATTTTAGTAGGAGTAAGGTGATGTAGTGAGGTTGGAGGATGTCTTCTTCTTCTGCTGCCGGAACTTGATCTTCCACGGCCTTCTTGATCTTATCACCCTCGTGATTTTCCCGAGTTCTTCCCTCTTCATCTCTATCTTCATCAGCCATGCATCGTCGCCCACATTGTTGGAGGAGGGGGACGACATGATGCCTAGCCTTGAAAACTCTGGCAGAAAACAGCTCGAAACAAAATTAGGAGATATTGTCGTGGTACGACGGTCAAAACCTTCGGAAGATTATATAATGAATTTTTACCGACCATAAGAAGTATTATGCAAGAAAACAGAGTTCGGAGGGCACACGAGGTGGCCACAAGGGCCAGGGGGGCAGGGGGTAGGGCTCGCCCTCCACCCTTGTGGTGGCCTCGTGTCTCTCTCGGACTACTTTTAATTTTCCTTTTTTTTTAAATATTCCAAAACGGAGAAAATTTATCATTGGAAACGTTTTGGAGTTGGTTTACTTACCGTACCACATACCTATTCCTTTTTGGTCTGCAAGCGTTACGGAAAATGTCCCTTATGTACTCCTCCGATTATTACGGTATTAATTATATTGGTCTCAACATTTATGGGAGTGCCTGAGATATAATGTTTGATTCTTTGACCGTTTACCACCTTCGGATTTGTGCCTTCGGCATTGTTAATTTTTATGGCATCGGAACGATAGACCTCCTCAACGGTGTAAGGGCCTTCCCATTTAGAGAGAAGCTTTCCTGCAAAAAATCTTAAAAGAGAGTTGTATAGCAAAACATGATCACCTACATTAAACTCACGCTTTTGTATCCTTCTGTCATGCCATCTTTTAACTTTTTCTTCAAACAACTTGGCATTCTCATAGGCTTGGGATCTCCATTCATCAAGTGAGCTAATGTCAAATAACCTCTTCTCACCGGCAAGTTTAAAATCATATTTGAGCTCTTTAATAGCCCATTATGCCCTATGTTCTAGTTCAAGTGGTCAATGACATGCTTTTCCATAAACCATTTTATACAGAGACATACCCATAGGGTTTCTATAAGCAGTTCTATACGCCCATAATGCATCATCAAGTTTCTTAGACCAATTCTTTCTAGATCTATTAATAGTCTTTTGTAAAATTAACTTAATCTCTCTATTGCTCAATTCTACTTGGCCACTAGATTGAGGATGATACGGATATGCAATTCTATGGTTAACATCATACTTAGCAAGCATTTTATGGAAAGCACCATGAATAAAATGTGAACCACCATCATTCATTAAATATCTAGGGACTCCAAACCTCGGAAAAATAACTTCTTTAAGCATCTTAATAGAAGTGCTATGATCAGCAGTACTAGTTGGAATAGCTTCTACCCACTTAGTAACGTAATCAACAGCAACTAGAATATGTGTATACCCATTAGAGGAAGGAAAAGGTCCCATATAATCAAGGCCCCAAACATCAAATGGTTTAATAACAAGTGAATAGTTCATAGGTATTTCCTGTCGTCTACTAATATTACCAATTCTTTGGCATTCATCACTAGACAAGAAAAACTTACGAGCATCATTGAAGAGAGTGGGCCAATAGAAACCGGATTGCAATACCTTGTGTGCAGTTCTATCTCCAGCATGGTGTCCTCCGTAAGCTTCGGAGTGGCACTTGCGTGAGATCTGTTCTGTTAATGCTCAGGTACACAATGTCTAATAACACCGTCTACTACTTCTTTATAAAGGTGTGGGTCATCCCAAAAGTAATGTCTTAAATCATAGAAAAACTTTTTCTTTTGCTGGTATGTGAAACTTGGTGGTATAAATTTAGCAACAATATAATTGGCATAATCAGCATACCATGGAGTATTACGAGAAGCATTTATGACATTTAATTGCTCATTAGGAAAGCTATCATCAATAGGCAGTGGGTCATCAAGAACATTTTCTAACCTAGACAAGTTGTGTGCAACGGGGTTTTCAGCTCCCTTTCTATCAATAATATGCAAATCAAATTCTTGTAGCAAGAGAACCCATCTAATAGGTCTAGGTTTAGCATCTTTCTTTTCCATAAGATATTTAATAGCAGCATGATCAGTGTGAACGGTAACTTTGGAATCAACAATATAAGGTCTAAACTTATCACATGCAAATACAAATTTGCTAAAAATTCTTTTGGGTGGTAGCATAATTTCTCTGAGCCTTTGTCTAGAGTTTTACTAGCATCTTGAATAACATTTAATTTCTTATCAACTCTTTGTCCTAGACCAGCACCAATAGCATAATCACTAGCATCACACATGATTTCAAAAGGCAAGTTCAATCGGTGGTGAACAATAGGAGCTGAAATCAAGGCTTTCTTAAGTATTTCATATGCTTCTACACAATCATCATAAAAACAAAAGGAACATCTTTTGCAAGAGATTAGTGAGAGGCCTAGAAATTTTAGAGAAGTCTTTAATAAACCTCCTATAGAAGCCAAAATGACCAAGGAAACTTCTTATACCTTTGATATCTTTAGGACACGACATCTTTTCAATACCATCTACTTTAGCTTTATCAACTTCAATACCTCTTTCAGAAATTTTATGCCTTAGGACAATGCCTTCATTAACCATAAAGTGGCACTTCTCCCAATTCAATACCAGATTAGTTTCTTCACATCTCTGCAGAACTCGATCAAGGTTGCTTAAGCAATCATCAAAAGAAGTTTTGTAAACAGAGAAATCATCCATGAAAACCTCAACAATCTTTTCACAAAAGTCAGAGAATATAGTAGTCATACATCTTTGAAAGGTAGCAGGTGCATTGCACAAACCAAAAGGCATACGTCTATAAGCAAAGGTACCGAAAGGGCAAGTAAAAGTGGTTTTCTCTTGATCCTCTTTTGACTCAGGTATTTGAGAGTAACCTGAATAACCATCTGGAAAGCAAAAGTGATTTTGTTTGGATTGTCTTTCTGGCATTTCATCGATTTAAGGTTGAGGGTAATGATCTTTTCTAGTAGCTTTATTCAATTTGCGAAAATCAATTACCATTCTATAACCTATAACAATTCTTTGTGGAATCAATTTATTCTTATCATTAGGAACAACTGTAATACCTCCCTTCTTAGGAACACAATGAACATGGCTTACCCATTAAGTATCGACAATAGGATAAATTATACCTACCTCCAGAAGCTTTAGTATTTCATTTTTTACCACTTCTTTCATCTTAGGATTTAACCATCGTTGATGATCAACAACTGGTTTAGCATCCTTCTCCAATTTTATTTTGTGCTGACATAGAGTGAGACTAATGCCCTTAAGATCATCAAGAGTATATCCAATAGCGGCATGGTGCTTCTTCAGAGTTTTCAATAATTTCTTTTCTTCATGCTCTGAAAGGTTAACACTAATAATAACATGATATATCTTCTTTTCATCAAGATAAGCATATTTGAGTGTCGAGGTAATTGTTTGAGCTCAAACACGGGATCACCCTTGGGTGGAGGAGGATCTCTGAGGATTTCAACATGCAAATTGTGTTTCAAAATAGGCCCTTGATTAAAGAATACTTCATCTATTTCCCTTCTTTCATTCATAAACATATCGTTTTCATGGTCTAGCAAATATTGTTCTAAAGGGATGCATGGGTGGCACGGCAATAGAAGCAAGACCAATAATTTCATCCTTACTAGGCAATTCTTTATCATGGGGTTGTCTATGAGATTTAGAGAAATTAAAATCATGGGACATATCCCCTAAACCAATAGTGACAATATCTTTCTCGCAGTCTATCTTAGCATTAACAGTATTCAAGAAGGGTCTAACAAATATAATGGGACAAAAATTATCTTGCGGGGAAGCAAGAACAAGAAAATCAGTAGGATATTTCATATTCCCACACAAGACATCAACAGCTCTAACAATCACAATTGGTGATATAGTATCTCTATTAGAAAGCTTAATAGTAACATCAATATCTTCTATCTCAGCACGCGCAATGTCACTCATAATTTCTTTATATAAGGTATAAGGAATTGCACTCACACTAGCACCCACGTCACATAAGCCATGATAACAATGATCTCCTATTTTAAGAGATACAATAGCATGCCAACAACAGGTCTATGTTTATCTTTAGTATCAGGTTTAGCAATCCTAGCAGCTTCATCACAGAAATAAATAACATGCCCATCAACATTATCAACCAAGAGATCTTTAACCATAGCAATACTAGGTTCAACTTTAATTTGCTCGGAGGGTTTGGGTGTTCTAATATTACTTTTGTTGACCACAGTTGAAGCTTTAGCATGATCCTTTATTCTAACAGGGAATGGTGGTTTCTCAATATAAGGAGTAGGAACAATAGTATCAACATTATAAGTAATAGTTTTTTCTTCAACTTTAATAGGTTTAACTACTTTAACTTCAATGGGAGGACGATATTTAAACCACTTCTCCTTAGGGAGATCAACATGAGTAGCAAAAGATTCACAGAAAGAAGCTACTATCTCAGAGTCAAGTTCATATTTGGTGCTCAAATCACGAAAAGCATCGGTATCCATAAAAGATTCAACACAATCAAACTTAAGGTTTATACCTTACTCTTTACCTTCTTCGAGTTCCCAATCTTCAGAGTTGCATTTAATTATTTCCAATAAATCCCATTTGAATTCAATATCCTTCTTCATATAGGAACCAGTACAAGAAGTATCGAGCATGGATCGATCATTATGAGAAAGCCGAGCATAAATTTTTTGAATAATAATTTTTCTTGAGAGCTCATGATTGGGGCATGAATATAACATTAACTTAAGCCTCCCCCAAGATTGAGAGATACTTACTCCTTCACAAGGGCAAAAATTATATCTATAATTCCGATCACGATGAACCAGATGCATAGGATAAAACTTCTGATGAAAGTCCAATTTCAGTCGGTTGTAGTTCCATGATCCAATATCATCCAATAGCCTATACCATGTCAATGCGTTTCCCTTCAAAGATAAAGGGAAGACCTTCTTCTTGAGAACATCCTCAGGCATACCTGCAAGCTTAAATAATACACAAACTTCATCCACATAGATTAGGTGCATATCGGAATGTAATGTTCTGTCTCCTGCATAAGGATTAGCTAGCAGTTTCTCTATCATACCTGAAGGAATTTCATAATAAATATTTTCAGTAAGTGTCGTAGGTTGAGGAGCAACTCTTTGCTCTTCCGGTCGAGGTGAAGATACCCCGAAGAAGCCCCTCAAAGGATTATTTTCCATAGTAACAAGTGATAGTAAATTTCAGCATGCTATATATATGTTTCCTTACCAAATTCCACTTACCAAAGGCGCTTCACTCCCTCAAAGCAATGGCGCCGGAAAAGGTGTCTTGATGACCCACAAGTATAGGGGATCTATCGTAGTCCTTTCGATAAGTAAGAGTGTCGAACCCAACGAGGAGCAGAAGGAAATAACAAGTGGTTTTCAGCAAGGTATTCTCTACAAGCACTGAAATTATCAGTAGCAGATAGTTTGGTGATAAGATAAATCATAACGGGTAACAAGAAATAAAAGTAAACAAGGTGCAACAAGGTGGCTCAATCCTTTTTGTAGCAAAGGACAAGCCTAGATGAACTCTTATATAATGCAAAGCGCTCCCGAGGACACATGGGAATTACTGTCAAGCTGGTTTTCATCATGCTCATATGATTCGCGTTCGTTACTTTGATAATTTGATATGTGGGTGGACCGGTGCTTGGGTGCTGATCTTCCTTGGACAAGCCTCCCACTTATGATTAACCCCGCTCGCAAGCATCCGCAACCATGAAAGAAGAATTAAGGTAAACCTAACCATAGGATGAAACATATGGATCCAAATCAGCCCCCTTAAGATGGAACACATAAACTAGGGTTTAAGCTTCTATCACTATCGCAACCCATCATCTACTTATTACTTCCCAATGCCTTCCCCTAGGCCCAAATAATGGTGAAGTGTCATGTAATCGACGTTCACATAACACCACTAGAGGAGAGACAACATACATCTCATCAAAATATCAAACGAATACCAAATTCACATGATTACTTATAGCAAGACTTCTCCCATGTCCTCAGAAACAAATTTAACTACTCACAAAACATATTTATGATCAAGATCAAAGGAGTATTAATTATCATTAAGGATCTGAAAATATAATCTTCCACTGGATAAACCAACTAGCATCAACTACAAGGAGTAATCAATAATACTAGCAACCCACAGGTACCAACCTGAGGTTTTGGGACCAAGATCGAATACAAGAGATGAACTAGGGTTTGAGAGGAGATGGTGCTGGTGAAGATGTTGATGGAGATTGACCCCCTCCCGATGATAGGATCGATGGTGATGACGATGGCGATGATTTCCCCCTCCCGGAGGGATGTTTCCTCGGAAGAACAGCTCCGCCAGATCCCTAGATTGGTTCTACCCAGGTTCCGCCTCGAGACGGCGATGCTTCGTTCCGAAAGCTTCCTTCTGACTTTTTCTAGGTCAAAACACACCATATAGCCAAAGATGGGCACCGGAGGCCTGCCGGGGGCCCACAAGGATGGGGGGTGCGTCGAGGGGGGTAGGGCGCGCCCTCCAACCTTGTGGCTGGATGGTGGCCCCCCTCTTGTATTTTCTTCGCCCAATATTTTTTATATATTTCAAAAACATGCTCCGTGAAGTTTCAGGACTTTTGGAGTTGTGAGAATAGGTCTCTAATATTTGCTCCTTTTCGGTCCGAATTCCAACTACCGACATTCTCCTCTTCATTTAAACCTTATAAAATAAGAGAGAAAAGGCATAAGTACTGTGATATAATGTGTAATAACAGCCCATAATGCAATAAATATCAATATAAAAGCATGATGCAAAATGGACGTATCACTCGTGCACTACCTTTTGTCGTTATTCCTTGGGTAACATATTTTGGAGAAAATGAAGTCTTATGAAATGAATCTCATGAAATTATGGTGGAATCACATTATTTAATGTGTTAGCCAACCATGATAAAAAATAAAGCAAAGGGGCCAAAGGGGGAGCACTTGCGGCGGCTCCAAAGCAAAATACAACCTAGCATATGAGCATGCCCGCTTGTATGGGTGGTCGTATGGCGTGCCACAGGAGCCGCCTCGTCCACTATTTCCACCCCGTGGAATCGGATCGGAGATCAGACGTGCGGAGACACCAGAAACTCGTCCAAAAGGTAGAATTCGAGCCTCCGGAGACCATCCATAGGAGGAATTGGCAAGGGGGGATCACCATCTTCACCACCAAGCACAAAGGGGATACAACATCATCACCACTGTCATCATCATCATCACCACTGTAATCATCATCCACATCCATCTCGTTGTAACATCAGGAACCCTGGCGGCTCATCTTGTAATCCATTCATGTCTACCTTCTACACCATTATGATGTTTGTTGCCTCTATGTGTGAGTACTTTCCCTAGTTATCAGGGATATGGAGGAACCCTAGTGTGTAATATATCGTTTGGTATTAGGATTTAATGTCCTCTTTGCATGTTTGTGTTAATAGTCTTCTTGATGTTGGGTGAAGTTGACTGTCGGTGTCAAAACCGGCGGATCTCGGGTAGGGGGTCCCGAACTGTGCGTCTAGGCAGATGGTAACAGGAGACAAGGGACACGATGTTTTTACCCGAGTTCGGGCCCTCTCGATGGAGGTAAAACCCTACTCCTGCTTGATTAATATTCATGATATGGGTAGTACAAGAGTAGATCTACCACGAGATCGGAGAGGCTAAACCCTAGAAGCTAGCCTATGGTATGATTGTTGTTAGATCCTACGGACTAAAACCCTCCGGTTTATATAGACACGGATAGGGTTAGGGTTACGAGTCGGTTACATTGTTAGGAGATCTACATATCGGTATTGCCAAGCTTGCCTTCCACGCCAAGGAAAGTCCCATCGGACACGGGACGAAGTCTTCAATCTTGTATCTTCATAGTCCGAGAGTCCGGCCACCGATGATAGTTCGGCTATCCGGACACCCCTAGTCAGGACTCCCTCGGTAGCCCTGAACCAGGCTTCAATGGCGATGAGTCCGGCGCGCATATTGTCTGCGGCATTGCAAGGCGGGTTCCTCCTCCGAATACCTCATAGAAGATTTTGAACACAAGGGCGATGTGCGGCTCTGCAAAATAATTTCCACACAACACCGTAGAGAATAATATCTACACAAAATCAATCTGGCGGCGTATCCCACGGCGTGCCATCACGCCACGGCCAAGTCTTTATTCGAATCGTTTTTCTTGTACCGCCTCGGTAGCGTTTAGCGGCGGTTTCCTTAACACGTCTTGTCAAGGCAGAGATCGTGTCCCCCTTATGCAGGATTCTCATCAATACGGACGTGGGTAACCCAAGCTGTGCCCGTTAGCACGCCTCCTCTATCGGCGAGTCCTAATCGGCCAGGGGAGGGCTCTTGGTATTCAACCTCTTTATAATGAGACCAAGGCCGCTCCTTTCTTTCAATCTCAATCGAATCCGCCCCTCGCTTGAGTTCCAACACCCAAAGCTTCAGATTTAGGCGCTTCGGACCTTCGAGGATGTCGGCTCCGACCTGCGAGGCGGTGGATGCCTTCCTCCGTCACGGAAGAAGGCGTGCTAAAATTTGAGAGGCGCCAGGTATCTAACCGGCGAATTTTTGCATAGGCTGCTGCTCCGGGGAAGGTCGTTCCTACTCCGAGCCAGCGAGAGTGTGATGTTCGTATCTCACTTTCTTCGGGGTTTAGGTTTCCTGATGGACCCCTTTGTGTGGGTGCTCATGTTTTATTATGGGCTGGAATTCCATGACTTGAATCCAGAGTCCATCCTCCACATCTCGTCATTCATCGTCGTATGTGAAGCCTTCCTCCATGTTACCCCTCACTTTGGATTGTGGCTCAAGACCTTCAAGATGGAGCCGAGGATGATCGAGGGCAACAAGCGAAGTGCGGAGGGGCAGTCATAAGCAAGTGTCTTGATGCTCCGTGGCCCGAGGGCTCTTTCAAGAGGAGCTTGGTTTGTGGCAACGGAAGTGGTTCTATATCACCGCTCGGGGGCACCAAATGGGTGGCGCTACCGCCTTCGCTCGAGTCCACCACGGCCGATGGCATCATGGGTTAGCGAGGGGCTCGGCCGGGAGTCGTCCAAGGGCGTTCCTCACATTGCGAGGCCGTGTTGAGACCTCCAGGAAAGAGAGATCAATCTGGTCGTGGCGGCGCAGGTTATGCTAATTCGGCGCCTTCTGCCCTGCAAACGTCGCCCCTTCCGTCTGTGGGAGTTCAATCCGGAGGGACCACCAGCTCTCCAACATTTTATGGGCGCAACGCCCGTGGAGATGTATAAACTGTTCTTCGGATCACAAGAGAAGTGTCCGGACTTGACTGAGGCCTTGAGACTAAGCTGCAATCGCCCGGATACTCAAGTAAGTAGTCACATGTAACCCGGACGGCTGTTCATTCATTTATCATATATAGGCCCTTTTAAGGGAGCCGTTTCTTGAACAGGAGTGGATAGCCAAGGCAAAGTTGATAAGGTGTCCGACTCCCTCCGGAGACCACACGGACCCTATCTTGACCAAGATGTTGAAGGTCGCGCCTTTTGAAGAAGGTGAAGGGGGAGCAGGAAGCAAGCTGCCTCCACAAAGGAGGTATTCAAGGAAGGAGGAATCGAGGATCCTACCTTCCGAGGAGAGAAGAGGACCGCCTCAAGACCCGGAAGCCAAGGCCTCAAAGCGGGGAAAGAAATCTTGGTGAATGATCCGGTCTTTGGGAAATACCCGGCCGCACTATTTCCCCAAGGGATCAGCCCTCAATGAGCCGTAAGTAAAAAGAAGGGGTCTTGTGAATAAAGGATATCCACTGTTTATTTACGAAGATAACGAAATTGTACCTTGTAGTTCGGATCTCAGCCCTTCTCAGAGAGCTCATCTTGGGGATCTTCATCCGGAAATGATGGAGAGCGAAACGCCTCCACCTATCGCGCCTTCATGTGAAGCGGGGACCACGAGGTGTAAATCACGGAGGTTTCCCGAGTCAGTGAGCCGGAAGGTCAGCGCCAAGCTGGCGCCTGGTCGGAGGCTGAAGGACCTGCTTGGGCGAGTGTCTATCTCAGAAGATCACCGTGCACTAATGGCTACGGTGATTGAAAGAATTGCATCCGCGAGCGGATTGCAAGCCGCCATGAAGTTTCTTGTGAGGTTTGAGTCTGAGAAAAAGATGATGTACCTTCGGCGGTCATGCATATAGAATGCGCCATGAATATATAGTGGCCCCTGAGACTCGGTATGGTGTCAAAAGCGGCGGCGTGCGAGGATCATAATCTCGATACTAACATATTGCCCTTCCTATATAGGTGGCGGGGTGTCCGGTGGCTAGCCGGATCGATTTAATTTGCTGCCGAACTAGAGCGGCGTCTTGACGAGGCTGATCACGGACATCGCGCTGGTCAATAAGCGGTTTGTGAGTCACAAGGTGTCACGACTCCTCGCGGGCACTGGTAAGGGAGCTTGGCGCCCATGCCTTATTATTTGTATGCTTTGATGCGAGATGGCGGCGCTGCTTTGCGTGGAGAAGGCTGCAGAAGCGGAACTTCGCCGAGCTAAAGAGCAAGCCTGAAAGATTAATGCGGCTGCTTTAAAGGCGGCCGAAGAGCTGAAGGCCGAACGGGCTGCTCACTGCCGAAGCAAAGAGGAGATGGCCAAAATGGCCGTAAAGTTGAAGAATGCTACCGACCGTTGCGGGGTTCTTGAAAAAGAACGACAAGCGGAACAAGAGGGCCTGAACGAGGCCACCGCCGAAGCCAATGATGTTCGCTCTGCGATGAGAGCTATGAAAGAGGAGCTACGTCAGGCCGAAGAAATTGCGGCTGGAAAGCCTTTTACGCTGCGGAGGAGATATCTGGATCCGAAGTATGCTCAGTTGGATAAAATGGGAGTTCGGAGGATGCTTATCTGGACTTAGCGGCGGCGAAGGCCTTGACGCGATTGAGCACTTCCGAGGCGGAAGAAGGGGCATAGAAGGGAAGGGCTATTTTGGTCGCAATTCCATAGTCCGGAGCGTCCTCTTCCGCTGGCCGATCGGTTGGCCGAATGGGCCGAACTGAATCGATTATCCAGACCTGCCATGAAGCATGTCGTGACTCATTTGTGGCTAGGCGAACCCCAGCCGAAGAGTTATTTTGGCTTAGTGCAACAGTTCCTTGGTGCGGTACCGCATATCAATGCAATGAAGCGGTCGGCGTGTATTGAGGGTGCGCGGATGGCTCTTGCTCGTGTCAAGACATACTGGGTGGAGATGAAGGCCATCGACGTTGCATCCCGGGATTCGGACAGAAGCCGAGTACCCGCCGAGCACTATTTTGAGGAAGTCCTGCAGGGCGCTTCGTTTAATAGAGCCTTGATGCTTTCGAAGGATGTTATGTTTGAATGACATGTGTAATTTTATGGAACATCGTTCGATTTAATATAAGAGCTTTTTATACTTGTGCCTTCAAGTAGAAAACTACCTCTGTCTTGACCGTTAATGTATATGTGTATATAACCCGAAAGATGGCAGTCCTTGGCTTTATTTCACGCACATAGTGCGGGGTGTTTACAAAAGGCACATTTTCACACTTAACCCAACGTCTTGGTCCTCAGAGAGGAGGTGATAGCGTAGCAAACTAGGCAACCGGGACTATAATGCTTTATCACTTTCACTTAGCCATAGGGGTTCGAAGGTGGGGCTACGATATAGCCCACAGAATACCGCACTCTCCCGAATCACGGGGTGCATATGTGCTGACCGAAGCGGTCCTTTGTCTATCTTGGAGGAATTCTAAACATTCCTATGGGTCATCGAGTGGTTGACCAGTCTCACGCTACATCATAATGATCAGTTTTGGCTTTCTCTCTTGAGGTGCTCACCAGGCGAACCGGGCACTGTCGCGATAGGTTCTCCTGGTGCCGCGTTAGCCAATGAAAGCAGGCGTAAGGCAGCAAAACACAGGAGCCGGGCAAACCCAACATTTGACCAAAGACATGATTGGAGCTGATGCATATAAAGGCCTAACTTTCGAGGCGCGAACACTCCCTAAGGTATTCGGTCTTTATGAAAGCGGGCAGAACAATGCCCTAAGCCCACAGTGTCCGTGCACGCATAAAAAATTCCGGCAGCCCGATGCCAAAACGCCAGACCTCCTCCTCGGTTATAGCGAGAAACCGGGGATGTATATCAACAAGAGACAGTAAAAAAAAGGTTTACGGTCTTAATCTGAAAGAATCCTTATAACGGGTCCCTCACGCGTACGCGCTTGCTGTGTCTCCGTTGTGCCGTATCTGGGCGGGTGTAGCAGTGTTCATACGTGAAAAAGAAGAACTTAGTATGAAAGAAAAAATATCGTGCGGAAATGTAATTGGAAATAATCATAGTACGATTTAAAAATGAATAAAATTGAGCTTTATTCTCTCGCTGTGTACATGCATGGAGCCCCTTGTAAGGGGGGTACGCGACTAGTGAGCATTATGTTTATTTATGCGGATTAAGCCTAACCGTGTCCGAGTGCGAACGACACACTTTAGGCGCTTTTGGCGATAAGGCCGTATTATTGTGAATTTGTTAAAGGCGTTGGCACATTCTTTCCTTGAAGGATGCGCTTTAGCTTCCCTTAATGAAATGATGCCTCGTGGACGGGCATTTTAAGTTTGAGAGATGCATAGTGCGGTATTGCGTTAAAGTGGGCGAAAGCTTCACGCCCCAGTAGTGCTTGATGGCTACTTCTGAATGGGGTGATGTGGAAGACCAACTTTTCACGACGGAAGTTGTCGGGTGAGCCGAACATAACTTCCAGTAGTAGGGAGCCCGTAAAATGGGCGTAAATGCCTGGCGTGATTCCTTGGAAGGAAGTGTTGCTATGGCTAATCCTGTTTGGGTCTATCCCCATTTTGCGGATTGTGTCCTGATATAGCAGGTTTAAATCACTGCCGCTGTCCATTAGGACTTGCGTAAATTGAAGACCGTCGATTATAGGTTATAGTATCAAGGCAGTCCATCCTGCGTTCCGGATACTTTCGGAGTAGTCTTGATGGTCGAAGGTGATTGGTTTTGACAACCAGTGTTGGGACTCATTTGGGGTAGGCGTGCGGTAGCGTAGTTCAATGGGCGCCGCTCTATTTTCCCCTTTTGTTACTTGAAGTAAGTTTACTTTTTTGACCTCTTGTGGGAAATTCTTTTGGTTTCCGGTGCTCTGCTTGTGGGGTTCGTCATCGTCTTTGCTTGGTGCGTCGAGCCCCTTGTGTTCAGCGTTGAGTCTGCCGGACTGCTTGAAGACCCAGCAATCTCTGTGCGTATGGTTTGCAGGCTTCTCGGGAGTACTGTGGATTTGACATATCCTGTCCAGGATTTTGTTTAAGTTGGATATCTCATCGCTGTTATCCTTAAGGGGCAGTTTTTTGTTGTTCTGCCGTGAGCTTTTGAATCCGGCGTTGACTGCCGAACTCTTTGGACTGTTACCCTTAATCCAGCACTGGTCCTTTCTGCGTCGTGGTTTCCCGTTTCCATCTCTGACTTTGGATGTACTTGGGTCGCTGGTACTGCATCTTGCTAGCCAGCTATCCTCTCCCGCGCAAAAGCGGGTCATGAGGCTTGTTAGTGCGGCCATTGTTCTTGGTTTTTCCTGGCCAAGGTGTCTGGCGAGCCATTCGTCTCGGACGTTATGTTTAAAAGCTACTAAGGTTTCGACGTCCGGACAGTCGACTACTTGGTTCTTTTTGGTGAGGAACCTGTTCGAGAATTTTCGGGCTGACTCACCGGGCTGTTGGGTTATGTGACTTAAATCGTCTGCGTCCGGAGGTGGGACATAGGTGTCCTAGAAATTGGCCTGAAAAGCATCCTCAAGCTCTTCCCAACTACCAATGGTGTTTTCGGGGAGGCTTTTAAGCCAATGCCGGGCTGGCCCTTTGAGCTTGAGGGGTAGGTATTTTATGGCGTGGAGATCATCTCCTCTTGCCATGTGTATGTGGAGGATGTAATCCTCGGTCCAGAGACTCGAGGTCTGTAGTTCCATCGTATGCCTCTATGTTTACGGGTTTGAATCCGGGAATTCATGATCCGGCACCTCATCGGTGAAACATAGAGGGTGCGCAACGCCCTGTATTTGGGTATGCCGTGATGTTCGGACACTTGGCGTGTTGTCTTGTTTCTTTGGAGCTTGCTCTCTTGGCCCGTAGATGGACCTAACTGGGCCATCCTTTTGCTTCTTGGATCGCGTGCGGATTATGTCTGGCGCCTCTTGCCGCTCTATTCTTGTTATGTGGTCGTCTATCCGAAGGCGGCCTTTTTGCTTTTTGATTGCGGGGCTCTAAGGCCTCCTCATCGAATTCGGCGATGGTTGCGCTTTGGGTAGCTCTTTGTTTGGCGGTATCGCCGTATTTGTCTGTGGTGTTGAGTACCTTGCTCCATCTCGATTACGAGTGCATCTTCCGCTGTTTTGAGCTTCCGCTTACCTTTTTTAGGCTACGCAGCGATGTACTTGAGCCTTTTGTGGAGGTTCTTCTGCTCCAACGACTTGTCCGGTGTGAGATCGTCGGACTGTTATCTTCGAGGGCTGGGTTGTTTATCCAAGTTGTCCTGTCCGGAGTGTTGTTCGATTGGCGTGTTAAATGCGTCCACCGGTTCGACACCTTGATGGCTGGAGTCTGTGTGGCTGCCGTGTTTGTCGAGGCGGGACTTGGTGCGGCATTTACGTTGCCGTTTTGACTGCTTTTCGAGGGATTTATCCTTCATAGCGTCCTGTTGTTCCTCGTTGCCACTTCCTTTAGGAGTATCCACCATGTATACATCGTGAGATGAGGTGGCCGTCCGGTATCCTATAGGTGCTGGTTCGTGGTTATCTCCTACATCGTCGTCCATGCCGTCGATGTCTTCGGAGTCGAAATTGAGCACGTCGTTTAAACTTTCGACAGTGGCTACAAAGTGGGTGGTGGGTGGGCGTCGAATTTCTTCGTCTTCCGCATCCCAACCTTCCTGACCATAGTCCGGCCAGGGCACTCCTGACAAAGAGAGAGACTTTAATGAATTCAGGATGTCGCCAAGGGGCGAGTGCTGAAAGATGTCTGCGGCGGTGAACTCCATAACGGCGCCCGATCGGATTCGACAGGCGGGGGCTCGGGAGGTTGGAGTCCGGAGAGGAGTCCGGCACCTCGAGTCACAGGCTCTGCAAAGGGCGATGATGGTGTTCGGCTCAATCACCGTAGATATCATAGCCCCGAGGCGGTGTCCAACCACTCGTCCTCGATCGGTAAATCGGCTCCGAACTAAGAATTGGAGGCGGGCCTTTAATCTGACCTCGAGGACCGCTGACCGTGGCAGAGCTAGATCATACCCATCGAGACAGTGCGGCGCGCATGGCTGTGGCTCGAACCCGTTGAAGATCAAGTCTCCGCGGATGTCAGCCGCATAGTTCAAACTTCCAAATCTGACCTGATGGCCAGGGGCGTAGCTTTCGATCTGCTCCGGATGGCCATGAATTGGCATGCAAAGCCGCCGAATCTGAAGATCTGTCCGGGAGAAAAGTCTCACCTGGACCACGCGTCGTTGTTGATGATCGAAGGAGCCATCGGGCCTAAAAGCGGCGACAGAGGAACTCTCAATTAAAGCACCAATGTCGGTGTCAAAACCGGCGGATCTCGGGTAGGGGTCCCGAACTATGCGTCTAGGCGGATGGTAACAGAGGAGACAAGGGACACGATGTTTTTACCCAGGTTCGGGCCCTCTCGATGGAGGTAAAACCCTAGTCTGCTTGATTAATATTGATGATATGGGTAGTACAAGAGTAGATCTACCACGAGATCGGAGAGGCTAAACCCTAGAAGCTAGCCTATGGTATGATTGTTGTTAGATCCTCTGGACTAAAACCCTCCGTTTATATAGACACCGGATAGGGTTAGGGTTACCACAGTCGGTTACATCGGTAGGAGATCTACATATCTGCATTGCCAAGCTTGCCTTCCACGCCAAGGAAAGTCCCATCCGGACACGGGACGAAGTCTTCAATCTTGTATCTTCATAGTCCAGGAGTCCGGCCACCGATGATAGTTCGGCTATCCGGACACCCCCTAGTCCAGGACTCCCTCATCGACCATGCAACATATGCCAATTTTGGATGAAGGTTATTACTGCTGGCAAACTGACTGGTTGCTGGGGTAGGTACGTGTCAGGGCCTATCTCCCTTCACGCTAGATCGTTGGAGCAAGGGGTAAAACAGAGACCATTTATATGCTGCCTCTACGGGTGCTACTTGTGATAAGCATTGGGATTTCCCTGAAGAGGAAGGGTGACGTACTATAGAACCAAGATTTATCGAACCAATAGGATATCCATGCAAACGACCTTTAGCAGTACCTGCACACAGACAAACAAAATACTTGCACCTAACACAGACAAGAGGGTTGTCAATACCCTTGTACTTGTTAATTGCTAGGATTAATTCTAATAGTGGGATATATATAAATTGAAAAAAAAAATAAAAGTAAATAAATTGCAGCAAGGTATTTAGGGTTTTAGTAATATGATTTAGATGGACCCGGGGGCCATAGCTTTCACTACAGGCATCTCTCTCAAGAACATAGCAACAGTGCGTACACAAATTACTGTTGGGAAATTGATAGAATAGCGCATAGTGAAAGTGAAACTAATCCTCGGGTGGTTTTGGTAATTCATAAAAACATATATCTAATTGAACTAATGTCCATTCAAGTTATTTCAGGATGTTCAATGATTGGCATGGCAAGGACTAGTGATTGTGGACCCCTCTAAATGCTAAGAAAATTGATTGGCAAAAGCTCAAGACTCTACATTTTTGGTTAAGTGATCCAAGATCACATTGAGTCGATAAGAAAGCCAATGAGGTGTTGCTTAATGCTATTTTTGCTCAAGTGCTTAATGATATTTCTCCAAAATCCTCAAATACTTTCTCCATCCAAATATGTCCAAACCCTACATTCCAACTTGGCGCAGACCGATATTTCCTATCCATGACCTAACAAATCAGATCCACCACTATGGATCTCGGTCCCACCGAGATGGCCTTACCCGACTTTCATTGCTGTTAGTTGCAATTGTTTTGGTCCCACCGAGAATTGCAATCGGTACCACTGAGATGGCTTGACCAACTCTCTGTTGCCTTATTGCTTCACTTCAGTCCCACCGAGATGATGCAATCAGTGCCACCAAGATGAGGTTTGCCCTAGCCATTGCACATCGGTCCCTCCAAGTTGTTCTCGTCGGTCCCACCGAGATTCCTAACGTTCATATCTTTGAATGTTTGTCCTATGATCAACAATTTGACTTTTCTGGTAACTTTACTCATAACTTATTTGGAGTACTGGAGTTATTTGGTTATTTACGTACCATGGAATTAATACAAGTGTAATTGAAATCATGTATTTCACTCATCAGTATTTCAAGATACCAATTCTTGCGAAGAACTCCTTCCATGTGACTTTGACAAGAAAACTCTTCTTGGCGTTTTCCATACTAAACTACTTTAGTACTTTGTCAATATGTACATTTGGCTAAGCCTGATTAGACACTACTATCTCCATGGATCATTATGCCTAATACCCAGACTATATATTGCTTAAGTACTTTAGTAGTTTCAATAAAGTCTTAATTTGTGTCAAGAAATCTATATAATTTCCAATCAACAATGTGTTATGCACACACGATGTTTTAGCTCCCACTTTCTTCCTTGTAAATACAAGCATCTTTGCTTTTATCGATGAAATCATATTATTTGATCAATTCATTAAAACAAAGATTCCAACTCCTCTATGCTTGCTTTCGATCATTACTGGATCTCTTGATGTTTGCACACTTAGTAGCATCCTATGGATCGAGAAAATCACCTTGGACCGTATCAAATATACAACCTTGGTTCTATTTCCATCTCATGGGAATCATTTTGACATCCATCTGTTATGTCTCATAACTGAAATATTTAGTAATTGCTAGTTTAATCCGAACTAGCTTTAAGTATTATTATGATGAGACTATCTCGTCATAATCAACTCCTTGATCTTGTCATAAACTATTTGCAACAAGTCAAGCATTATAAAACAATTTTATCTTTGTAAAACAATAGATCCATTATTACACTTTAGACTTTAAGTCTTTTAGAGAGTCTATCAAGTTCTAAACTTGAATTATGTGTATGGATACTATCTCAGATTATATTCGCTTATAGCCAATTCCGGAGTCAGGGCCCATCAATGCTTCTCTATGTATTATAGGTTCAGTTGTTTGTTTCAATAATATTTCATCTGCACACCCTGAAGGTCTGTACGAATTTCCCCAACCTATATAGTTCAGTTGCAAGTTTGACCAAAGTCTCTATATCTCATGTAGAGGCTTTCGTATCATTCATCTTAGTAAATTCTATAACCACTTCGAGTGTTTCTTTTCTTTGACCCGATCACGACGATTCTGCAATCTCGTCGATTTGCACTGTCCTCCCAACTTACTCTTTTGTAGAAAACAATTTCTCCAAAATTTCCGCACTCTCTGGCAAAATACTTTGCCTCAGCGTAGTGATTGAGGAATACCCAACCATTTGTCATAACCTACAAAGTAACACTTATTTCAACAAATTTGATGGCACTCTTTTAAGTGTAAAAGCCATAATCTAAAGCATCACATTGAAAAGTATATTGGAGAAACAATCAATGTCACCTCTGATATCACCATGACGTGCATAGCTTGATTAGATTAACTCAAAACATTCTACTCTAAGTAATGTTCTGGGAAGTATAAGCTATAAAATTCTTTTACAACTCATGAGACATTCGCTAAATTTGTAACTCAAATATTCTTTTCTCGCAATCCAATTGTAGAAACATAATTCTTATTACAATCAATTCTACTTCTTTTTGGAAAAACCTTCAGAAACATTTTAAAGGATCCAGACTTATGTCTCAAAAAGTAAATATAAATATCTACTCGAGTCATCCTTGAAGATAGATAAATCCACTGCTTGCAAAAACACTTACTGAACTATACACATCAATATGCATGTTCCAATTATTCTGTCGCTCGTTCTTTATGGTCTGTGAAACATATTTTAGTTTACTTCACTACTTGGACGAAAGTTGCATGTTTCAGATGATTCATAATCAGATGACTTCAATATCCATTGATACGTCTCCATCATATCTATAATTTTTTATTGTTCCATGCCAATATTCTACAACTTTTACATACTTTTGGCAACAATTTATATGATTTTCTTGGACTAACATATTGATCTAGTGCCCAGTGCAAGTTCCTGCTTCTTGCATATTTTTTGTTTCGCAGAAAATCCATATCAAACGGAGTCCAAACGGGATTAAAACTTACGGAGATTTTTTTGGAATATATGTGAATTTTGGGAAGTGGAATCAACGCGACATGATGCCCGAGGGGCCCACAAGAGTCAGGGGCTAGGGCGCGCCCTGGGCCCTTGTGGCCACTCTGTAAGGTGGTTGGTGACCTACTTTCTCTACAAGAAAGCTAATATCCGGATAAAAATCGTGTTAAAATTTCAGCCCAATCGGAGTTACGGATCTCTGGGAATTTAAGAAACGAAAGGGAAGAATCTGGGAGCGCAGAAACAGAAGGAAACACACACACACACACACACACACAGACACACACACACACACACACAGAGAGAGAGAGAGAGAGAGAGAGAGAGAGAGAGAGAGAGAGAGATCTAATCTCGGAGGGGCTCTCGCCCCTCCGCCTCCATGGAAGCCAAGGACCAGAGGGGAAACCCTTCTCCCATCTAGGGGGAAGGTCAAGGAAGAAGAAGAAGAAGGGGGGCTCTCTCCCCCTCTCTCCCGGTGGCGTCGGAACATCGCCGGGGCCATCATCGTGCTACAATCTATACCAACAACTTCACCATGAAAGGTATTATGCACTACTTTAATAATCCTGAGAAAACTCCATTCAATTATGTAATGGGAGACACGTTGGATCAACGTGAATAATTTAGGGATTATCGCTTGACTCAAAAAGGGAAACTATTATGGGATGAAATTCATATGTTGCATTGATACACTCGGCAACTATGCTTGAGATATGATTATACTTGTTGCTCTAGGATGAAGGCTCTACACCTTCCCTTTTCATGCAAATCTAATGATAATGAAACCTTAGCTTCTTATGCTAATGGTAGATATGATCACTATGATGTGGAAAGAATAGAAGAATTTGTTGCTTTTAAGGGTGCTTATGAAATTGAATCTTTGTTTGAAAAGTATGAAGCTTTTGATGATGATGTTTATAGACCTGAAAATTTTGCTATACTTCAATTTTTCTATGAGAATTATGAATACAATGCCGATATTGACGTGTTTATTGAGAAAGTCTCCGCTGTACAAGAAGAGACTAATATTTTTCAGGAATCTATGGAAGAAGAAATTGCAGAAACTGTGAGCTCATTAGATGAAAAAGATGTGGAGGAGAGCGAAGAACAAAAGGAGGAAGAGCGGATTGATCACCCGTGCCTACCTTCTAATGAGAGTAACTCTTCAACTCATACATTGTTTAAATTCCCTTCGTGCCTAATGAAGGATGATTGCTATGATCCCTTTGATTCGTTTGAAATATCCCTTTTTGATGAACTGGATGCTTGCTATGCTTGTGGCCATGATGCCAATATGAATTATGCTTATGGAGATGAACTTGCTATAGTTCCTTATGTTAAGAATGAAACTGTTGCTATTGCACCCACGCATGATAGTCCTATTATCTTTTTGAATTCTCCCAACTACAGTATATCGGAGAAGTTTGTGCTTATTAAGGATTATATTGATGGGTTGCGTTCTACTATTGCACATGATGATTTTGATAAATATAATATGCATGTGCTTGCTGCTTCTACTTGCAATTATTATGAGAGAGGAACTACATCTCCGCCTCTCTATGTTTCCAATATGATAAAATTTGCAAGAAACTGTTTATACTATGCACCGGCCTTTACTTTGTGTGCATGAATTGTTCTTTTATGACATGCTGATGCATATGAAGAGAGTTAGACTTCGTCATTACTTGATATATATTACTTTGTGCTCAATACTAAATCACAAATCATTGTTAATTAAAATTGGCTTTGATATACCTTGGGATCCAAGTGGATCCATTACTTGAGCACATAACGCCTAGCTTAATGGCTTTAAAGAAAGCGCTGCTAGGGAGACAACCCAAAAGTTTTAGAGAGTCATTTATATCTGTTGTGTTCTTTTATAAAGTTTAAAAACAAAAAAATAAAGTGGGGAACCTAAAACTTTTTTCAAAAAGAAAAGCGAAAGTGAGAAAGATGAGCATTGTTAAAGTGGGAGCTAGCCTTGAACTTTGTTCATGCCCATGGAAACTTTGTGAACCTTGATTACAGAAACTTTTCAAAAAAATAATTACTCCCTTGTACAATTCCATTGTATTATAAAAGTAATGTGCCAAGATTTTCCTTTAGGATGATTAGATTGCTTGTTTGGTTTGTGCGGTGCAAAAATAGAAACTTTGGCTATAGTGCGTGATTTTACATTTTTTGGGAAAGTCGAACGCTTCTGAAACTTTTTGCACAATACTTCTATACAATTTTTTTATTGTTTCCTATTTTTTCAGAATTTTTGGAGTTATAGAAGTATGGTAGATGTTCAGATTGCTACAGACTGTCCTGTTTAAGACAGATTCTATTTTTGATGCATTATTTTGCTAGTTTTGTTAAAACTATCAATTTTATCAGTTGTTTAAGCCATAGAGAAGTTATAATACAGTAGCTACAATGCAAAAACAAAATATGAATGGGTTTGCAGCAGTACTTAAAGTGGTGATTTGTTTTATTATACTAACGGATCTCACGAGGGTTCTGTTAAGTTTTGTGTGATTCAAATTTTCAAGTTTTGGGTGAGATCATGATGGATGAAGGAATAAGGAGTGGCAAGAGCCTAAGCTTGGGGATGCCCGAGGCACCCCAAGGTAATATTCAAGGACTCCCAAGAAACTAAGCTTGGGGATGCCCCGGAAGGCATCCCCTCTTTCTTCTAATGATCATCGGTAATTTTACTTGGAGCTATATTTTTATTCGTCACATGATATGCGTAAATCTATGAGCGTCGTGTGCTTTTTATTTTTCTTTTAATAAATGCACCATGCTGGTATGAGATAGTCCTTGGTTGATTTATAGAATGCTCTTTGCACTTCACTTATATCTTTTGAGTATGGCTTTATAGAATGCTTCATGTGCTTCACTTATATCATTTGAAGTTTGGATTACTTTTGTTCCCGACACACATAGAAAACCGCCATTTGTAGAATGCTTTCTTGCTTCACTTATATTTGTTAGAGCGTGGGAATATCTTTTGTATAAAGAATTAAACTCTCTTGGTTCACTTTATCTATTTAGAGAGTTGACAGGAATTGGTCATTCACATGATTAGTCATAAAATCCTATGTAAAACTTGTAGATCACTGAATACGATACGTTTGATTCCTTGCAATAGTTTTGCGATATAAAGATGGTGATATTAGAGTCATGCTAGTGAGTAATCGTGGGTTGGTAGAAATACTTGTGTTAAGGTTTGTGATTCCCGAAGCATGCACGTATGGTGAACCGTTATGTAACAAAGTCGGAGCATGATTTGTTTTTGATTGTATTCCTTATGAGTGGTGGTCGGGGACGAGAAATGGTCTTTTCCTACCAATCTATCCCCCTAGGAGCATGCGTGTAGTACTTTGTTTCAATAGCTAATAGATTTTTGCAATAAGTATGTGAGTTCTTTGTGACTAATATTGAGTCCATGGATTATACGCACTCTCACCACTGGTACGCGTCCTAAACAAACGGTTTTTAACCCCTTTCCGCGACGGCATTTGGAACCGTCGCCAAGTGAGTGTGGGCGATAGGGGGTCCTCCCACACGACCCATAAACCGTCGGGGATAGGGCCCCTACAGTACTCCTACTCGTTTCTGCTCGCATTGCCATCGCGATCGATGATACCGTGGTGCTACGTTTATGATGCACGGCCCATCACAAATGGTTCACTATTATAGAACGTGTATGATGCGCGGCCCATCACAAACGGTTCACCGTTAAGAAGATTAGCTAATCGTCATACGAGTGTTGGACAGGATTACGAAACGTCGGACGGTCGTAACATCGTCGTACACGACAACTATCGCACAAGCTATTCTGTGGTGCAATGTTTATGATGCATACTTCATCAAAAATAGTTCATGGTTGCGAATCGTGTACGATAAGGCAACTAACACAAACATTTAGTTTGCCCGCACCGTTTGTGATATTGTCTGACATCACAGACGCTTTGCAAACGGCAACTGTGTGCATGCTTGCACACGTTTCCTCTCTGTGAACCGTCTCGGATTATGGTGCATACCGCAAACATTTGTGTTTTACCAACCGTGTGTGTCGTAACATCCTGGAGAGCGTAATTTCACCGTAATTAAATTGCTGCTTTTCCAAATTGTACCGGATTTGGATTTGAATTTGAATGTATGCTACAGCTTTATTCATATCTGTCAGGTTCAAACAACCAATGCATTATTCGATTCATAGGTACATATGTTCATGAATTACATAAGAACCAAATAAATAATGATGAACCACAGTTTTATACTTGTACTATTAAACATGGTAAAGAAAGAGGCGAAATATATTCTGGTTGCTGAACAAGGTGAAGTGGAATGCCCATATTGTGCCCTCCTCCATGCAGAAGGCACGCACGACTCTAGTCCAACCCCTTGTGATGGCCGACCGCCCATCCTTCACGATCTTCATGAAAACATCTAGATAATCATCGTGTTCTGGTAGATATACTTTAACCTTTCCATGCCCACCAATCATGTAGTTTGAGAGGTAATCTTGAGTAAACTGCTTTGGTAACCACTGCAAAGGAAAAAGATTGAACATTGTCATCTAATACAACTCATTATGGGCAGTAAAAAAGAAGGCTGCAGAGTTCTTACTTACCATCCTGCAGTTCATTGTTGTCTTGGGTAAAGTGTAAACAAATAGTTTAATTGCCATCTTTGGACCCATTTTACTAACAATCTTTATCGACTTGCTCACTTGATCTTTGGTTCATCGATATCTCATTTCCCCACTCTGTTGAAAAGGAGAAGCAGCGGATCTATGCCAATGCCATATGTACCTAAAAGCACCAACTTAATATTAGAAGCTAAACAGCAATTGCACAATGATGTAGTACAACACTCTTTTATAATATATCTATATACATCCGTATGTGGTAGTCCATTTGAAATCTCTAAAAAGACAAATATTTAGGAACGGAGGAAGTATCTTATAACATCCAATATACTCACATATTAGATGAATTAACATCTTATATTATGGGCCGGAAGGAGTTTAGTTCATTCTTACAAATTATCGGCTAATTAACTGTTCTTTTGTATCCATGGGTTACGATTAGTTTGAAACTAGTTCGCTCAAATAGCCCTAAAGTATATCTAAACATGAGGGCTAGTTTGAGCTAGTTGCATCTATAACCCACCCAAAAAATCTATCCAACCCAAGAGGTGCTAATTGGAGCTAGTTCTCCTAGTGCATTTATTGTCAATCTAACCTTGCCATCCAAACAACTCTTTGGATGGAGTTAGTTCAGGGTTAGTAATGAGCTACTCCCTCTGTTCCTAAATATAAGTCTTTTTAGACATCTCAAACGGACAATAATATACGGATGTATGTAGACATACTTTAGAGTGTAGATTCACTCATTTTGCTCCGTATGTAGCCACTTGTTGGAATCTCTAGAAAGACTTATATTTGGGAATGGAGGGAGTAGAAACTAACTCTAACCTCTAGCTAAGTTGAGTATCCAAATAGGGCTGTGTTGTTGCTGTTGCTATTGCTGCTCTTCTACGTATATCTAGACATCATTAAAACATTAATGCAACACTCTTCCTTGTTGCTATGTAGCCTAGGATTGCATATTTAGACATTAAGTACAGTGCATGTTGCTATGTAGCCTCAGATATATTACATATGGCCCTAGTTAACCTAACGAAAAATGGATTGCAGATATATTCATTAAAAGTCCGATTCACCGATTAGTCCCTTATCACGCCGACCTATATGGTACCCATTCTACAGATATCTGAGCAAAGGAGCAGATATAAGCCATGGGATGAAACTAACCTCGATGGAAAACAACGATCGTTCCCAAAATTGTCCTGTAGGCAAATTTGTCGAGAAGCATGTTAAGCACAATAGGCTAAACATCAACCAAAATTATACATGGCAGACAAAATAATCTCCAAAAGATAGCTTCAATGTGCAGGTTCAAGCACGCTAGTAAAGCAAAACAAGTGGAAAGGTGTGCTAACTGCAACATGCCTAACATTTAACAACAAGCAAACATAGTCATTCAAACTGGTATTGTGCCGGTCTAAGTACACTAGTTATGGTTAAATAAAAATGGAAAGGCGTGTTAATTACAAGATGCAGCAACCAAATGTAGTCATTCATAGTGGTATTGTTGAAACTGGTACTGATGAAATTGAACTGCACAGTTCATACTTGCACATATAGAACATCACGTTGTGAATAATTGGAATAAACAAGGCATACTACGAACAACCAAAGATAGCATTTGAAACTGAACATATGCTAACTACAAACAACCGAACAATCAAAAAACTTTATAAAGAGGCATATGCTATCTATAACAGGCTTAACAACAAGCAAATATATGCATTCCTATCGGTATGTTTAAAAATGGATTGATGAAATGTCTTGCATAGTAAATAATTGCACATATAGAGCATCACATCATGAACAACTGAAATAAACAAGGCATCTTGCAAACAACCAGATATAGCAATTAAAACTGGACATATTCTCACTACACTACAAAAGGGACTCGACAAAACAAATCATGGGTTTCCCCCTGTGAAGAGGCACGGAAAAACAAATCATGGGTTTCCTCACTTCTCACAGATGGGATCGTTCCCGTGGGAAGAGCACGGACCCTGGATGCGCTCTATGTTGTCGCAGATGGGCTCCTTCCCCCTGGAAGAGCACAACTGTTGGGTGCCCTCCCTGGTGTCGCAGATGGGCGCTTTCCCCTTGGAAGAGCAGATGGGCTCTTTCCCCATGGAAGAGCCGGAGAGGGTGCCCTCCTCGTGGTCGCCGTCGATGAGGTCTGACTTGGAAGCTGTGGATCCCAAGCCAGCGTCAGAAACGTGTCCTTCGAAATGACAAAAGGGGCTCGATGGCGATGTAGAATGGCAAATTGTTGACAGCGAGCGAGAGGAGATCAGCGGCGGGGCCATGGATGAGATCGTAATTTGTTGAACCCGAGGGGTTGGGGTGAGCCAATTAACTTTGTGACACAGCCCGCTTTGAAGCGTCGCTATCGATGACCTCGAAGTCGTAGCCAGTGGCCGAGACATGACCGCATACTCTAGCCCGCTGCTTGAGTGCCTGCCGCTAGTAATGGTCGTCAGCTTCCTCGACGACGTCGGGCGAAGAGACCGCTATACACCTCTTTTGGGCCAGTCGCTCTTCGAGCTCCACGGGAAGTGTAGCCAGGCTTAGGCTGCGACTCTCTGGAGTGGGGGATGGGGATGGGGATCTATGGGAAAGAGCGCGTTTGGCAGGCATCATCTAAGAAACTCAGGGCGGCCTGGGTATGGAGATCGGTGGGTAAGCTGCACGAGCAAACCGGCAGATGTTAGCAATGAAGGCCTTGCAGCGACAACGGCGGTGGGGACCTTGCTAGGGTTTGACGAGGGAGGGTGTGTGTGTCTTGGCATGCGCTTGAGGAGGTTTTGGTGTGTGTGTGTGTGTGGAGGGGCGCGGGTGTTTGAGGAAATGGCAGATGGTACTGAAAATTTTACTACAGCGGGGTGAAATGCTGGGCTATTGAAAATTTTGATGATAGTGCATCGCACACGGTCCGGAGATAACAACCATGTGTTATGAAACAGAAAAACCCTCGAGGCGAGCAGATATTTTCTAAGGATGCAGGTGGGATTGGGAACAAGAAACATCGCACACGGTCCGGAGATAACAACCGTGTGTTATGAAACAGAAAAACCCTCGAGGCGTGTAGATATTTTCTAGGGATGCAGGCGGGATTGTGAACAAGAAACATCGCACATGGTCCGGAGATAAGAGCCGTGTGTTATGAAACAGAAAAACCCTCGAGGCGGGCAGATATTTTTGGGAGGGAGCCTCGTGGAGCCCAATGTCTTGTGTGCAGATGTGCGTGACAGGTGCACCGGCGTGGCACAGTTAGTTTGAGTGAACTGCGGTCTGCATTGCGTCATCCGACTTGTCTAATGTTCATAAATTTGGCGAAAAATGGCGGGAGAGAGGTCGAACACAAACACACTTGCATGTGGACCAAATTTATGTATCAAAAGGGTGGTTTGATTTTCAAATACCAAATGCAACTTCGATGTGGCACCTCTCTCGCAAAGTGCACGGTATTGCTTGCCCCCACCCCCTCGTGTCGGCACGAAGGGAATCCTAAGCTATGAATGCATGCCCCCCCAATCGAGGTTCACCTAGCAAAGTCTTGAAGTAGCTAGCAGCCCCCTCCTCCTCGTGGTTTCAAGACGAAGGGAATCCTAAGCTATGAATGCATGCCCCCCAACCGAGGTTCATTCACCTAGCAAAGTGCGAAGTAGCTAGCAGCTCCCCCTCCCTCATGTTGGCATGAAGGGAATCCTAAGCTACGAATGCATGCCCCCCCAACCGAGGTTCACCCTAGCAAAGTGCGAAGTAGCTAGCAACCCCCCTCCCTCGTGTCGGCACGAAGGGAATCCTAAGCTATGAATGCATGCCCCCAACCGATGTTCACCCTAGCAAAGTGCAAAGTAGCTAGCAGCCCCCTCCCTCATGTAAGCACGAAGGGAATCCTAAGCTATGAATGCATGCCCCCAACTTGAGGTTCACGTGGCAAAGTGCGAAGTAGCTAGCAGCCCCTCCCTCGTGTCGGCACGAAGGGATTCCCTAAGCTATGAAGGCATGCCCCCAACCGAGGTGCACCTCGCAACGTGTTAAGTAGCTAGCAGCCCCCTCCCTCGTGTCGGCACGAAGGGAATCCTAAGCTCTGAATGCATGCCCCCCAACCGAGGTTCACCCTAGCAAAGTGTGAAAAAGCTAGCAGCCCCCCCTCCCTCATGTCGGCACAAAGGGAATCCTAAGCTATTAATGCATGCCCCTAACCAAGGTTCACCTAGCAAAGTCTTGATAGCTAGCAGCCCCCCTCGTGTCGGCACGAAGGGAATCCTAAGCTATGAATGCATGCCCCCGCCCCCCCAACCGAGGTTCACCTAGAAAAGTGCGAAGTAGCTAGCAGCCCCACCCCTCGTGTCGCCACGAAGGGAATCCTAAGCTACGAATGTGCCCCCCCAACCGAGGTTCACCTAGCAAAGTGCAAAGTAGCAACCCCCCCCCCACACACACTTTCAGTCGGCGGGCCAGAGAGGCATATATCTCACCAAGGTGGATGGTAAAAAAGACTAAGAATAATCCACCTTGGTCGTACAACCTCTCTCTTGTTGTTGGTCAAAGTGATGGCCGTCCATGCGACCCCGGAGATGGGCTAGCTCGCCAATAATCACACAAGTAGCTAGTCCCGAAGACAACCACTTTGCATGCGTGTGGCCCAAACATATGTCTGGAGACGTGTGTTTTTGAGTAACAATGGAACAACTTTGATGTGGCACCGTGATTTTGAACTAGAAATCCCCACACTGAGTGAGGGTTAGGTTGATGATGCATATGTATGTTACACCACACTTCAAGCCAACAACGGGGATTCATGCATGCATACGTGCATAGTATATGCGCTCAAACTTAATTAGGTGCGAATCTCACCATGACCTATACTACGATAACATGAACCAAATGAAGAATCCGCCATGGTAACCTATCTTGTTGTTGGTCAAGGTGATCATGGATGTCCACGTGGGCCCACGAATATATAGGCTTTTCGCCTATAACCACGCGAGGGAGTGTATCGTTCAAAGGCAACCCCTACATGCATATGTATTGAGGTGATGCGTGCATGCATGTTTCAATACACAACATTGATGTGGCGCGTGTGTCAAAAATCGTACACTAGCTCCCCACACAGAGCGAGATCGGTTCATGATGTGTCTTTGTACTAGCCACTTCGACTCGATGGGAGGGATTCATGCGTACACATGCATGTGTGTGTGCTCAAAATGTATCATGCATGTCATCCCAGAGCAAAAATAATAATCCCCTCCTAAGTCAAATTAACCTCTCTTGTTGTCAGGCAAAAAGTAGTGATGGACCAAGCGGGCCCATAGATGGAAAGCATTGATATGCCTGATAACCGCTTAAGTGGGTGCGAGAGGACAACCACCACCGCTTTGCATGTGGGCCAAACATATATATGTTGAATACCCAAAATGCACAACTTTGATGTGCCACATGCCTCAAAAACCGTAAACCATGCACCCACACAGAGTGAGGTTCATATCAAGCGTACTACATATGATGGTCCCCTTCCCCCTCTTGACTGCATACTATATGCTCCTGCCGTAATATATGTACAACCCAAAAGAATCCTCATCGATGGTGAAATTAATTAACCTCTCCTGATGTAGGTCAAGGTGATGCATGCATGCATCGACGATGGCCTCGTGGGCCCACAGATGGAAGCGTCACACATGCGTGTCCTAGCAAGGATATGCATGTGGCCCAAAAAGGTGTTGTGTGATGTTTGAATAACCAATTTCAGAATTTTGATGTGGCACGTGCCTCGGTAACCAAAAAGTCCCGACACTGAGTGAGGTGAACTTGTTCCCGGACGTGTACGTATAGTATATATGCTAGTCCCCTCCTACCTCTTCGACGCGTACAATATACCACCATAACACAAACAAAAATAATTCTACCTTGCTGGTCAAATTAACCTCACTGCCGGCTGTTTGTCAAAGTGATGGACGATGACCTCGCGGGCCCACAGAAAGCGTCACATGCGAGTATCGAGTGTCGTGTAGGACAACCATCGGCTGCATGTGGCCAAAACATTTATGTATGAAAGGATTGTGTAATGTTTTAAATAACGATTTCACGACTCTGATGTGGCACCGGCCTGCCTAACAAAATGGCCAACCCACACGGTGGCTCACAACTCGTAGTGTACTGCGAGCCACCCGCCACCCCCAGACGCACACACCCACACACACACACACCGCGAATCCACCGCAACTACGATGCATGTTAAATTAATTATCCCACGGTGAACATACATGTTACCAAAGGAGGGACGTTTTAATTTCAAGAAAATCACCAGAGATCATTAAGATGTTTTAGTACATTGATTGATTGATTTTCTACGTGTATAATGTGCAAAAATCAAATTTGAGGTACATGCACACGTGACAGTGCACCTAAATGGATTGCAAAAACACATGTGTCTCCTTTGGGTGCATGTTTTACTCCCGATGCAACAAATTTCAAACATTGAGAATCTTGGTTTTAAATTCTAGTACATCCAAAACTTATTTGAAGTTTATGAAACTTATCGTGTTGTCATATGGGCGCCAATACAAAGTGGCATTGTACTTTTTGTCAAATTTGAGACCAGTTTTGATGTAATCTTTATCTAATTACAAACGGGAGATTATTAATAATTGGGAACCAATATCCCAAACGGATTATTTATTCGAACCGTGAGCGTTAGACCAACAATGGATACGTGCCATGCTTCGGTTAAGCAATAAAGCGGCAACATTAATCATCCAATTAGAAAAACAATATACGTGCCGCCGCGCTACCCGTGTGGCGTGCGAGCAGGCGTGAGTTGACGGGACACATGTGAGCAGTCCGCCACACAGGCAGACGGGGAGGCGTGCTTGCAGGTGTGTGAATTGACGGAGGCGTGCTCACTACGCAGTGTCATCGGGAGGCATGGGAGTAGCTATCTGAAACTTTGGTAGGCATGCCACCAGTCCGGTGTGTAGGCTCACCGGTAGGCGAGCCATCGGTTTGA
The DNA here is from genome assembly GCA_021605145.1 of Aegilops bicornis. NCBI lineage: Eukaryota > Viridiplantae > Streptophyta > Magnoliopsida > Poales > Poaceae > Aegilops > Aegilops bicornis. The sequence continues at coordinate 497,388 of JAHIAL010000009.1, read as the reverse complement.
CCGTCGCCCGCCTCTCTCCCACAACTCCCACTACTCCATATTAATGGTGCGCCCGAGTGGCCGCACCCCCATCCTCGCTACGCACACACAATCCTCTCTCTCCGCTTGCATCCTCGACGCCGCTCTCAGTCCTCAAAGCCGTCAGTGTATGAGGATGCCGCCGAAGCGCCCCATCGGAGGGAGTGTCGATGCCGGGGCTGCTAAAGCACCGGAGCACGGCGTGGAGATGGAGACAGAGGTTGCCGTCCCCGCTGGCGAGTTATCGCTACACCCTAACATCGTCGACGGCGTCGAGCTTCCACAGCCGGAGGCGGAGTTCCACACCGACTTCGACGACCACTCCGGCGACGACTCCGACGACCACTCCGGTGACGACTGTGACGACGACGGACAGCTGGTTAGTCATCTATACCCATTTATGTTTCAAATAGATCATAGGGTTTCTCTGGTTACTCCTGCCTCCCCCTTTTTGGAATAGAAATCCTATGATTATGTTCTCCCAATCCATGAAATCTGAGTAAGTTTTGTTAGATCCGTGTAGTGTACTGATTGCTTGAATGGTACAGGTGATAAGTGATTAGTTGTTTCATCTGTGCAAATGATTTCTTCTAGTAATCCGACTAGGATTAGTGTTCATGCTAATAATTCCTAGCCAGGGCTTGACAATTGATTCTGAATGACCTACATATGTTTGTGCCTTTATTTTCTTCAAGATTGGTCTGTACATAGATGAGTGTGCTTAAAAATCAAACCATAATCTCTGGATATGTATAAGTAAATAGCCATAAATTCCTAATCCTACTTCACGGCATGTAATCATTGATTTGATGCCAAATTTGTTTTACTATTTTTATAGGTGCTGTCTGACGATGTGGATAGCGAGGATGAAGATGGCCAGAGGAGGTACAAGAGGCAAATCTTGAGGGGGCTTTTTGCGGGAATGCATAACAGGCGTATTAGGACCTGGAATGACGGCTATGGATGCCCATTTTGCAACCAGAAGCTTCATGACGCGTATCTAAGTGTTCTTGCGCATGTAAGAGGATGGGCCGTTGGCTCCTTCAAGCAGAAGTATTCTCGCGAGGTGGTGCGGTAGCGTCGCGAAAGTGCGGAGAAGCTTGAGGATCGTACGGCCGCATGTGAGATGAGATGTGGGATGGATCGAACTATGTATGCTTGAGTATGCTTAATAGCGGTTGAACTATGTACTTATGGTTGAACTATGCTTATGTACGTGTATGCTTATTATCTATGTCCGAGTATGTTAAATACTTGACCAAATTTTAGTAAAAATTACAACGGGGACCAATAAACCAGGAGACGGAGGTAGTAAATCGTTGATCACACAGTTCCCAAAATTGGAACCGTGTGCAATGACTTTCATTTTGCTGCTTTCGTAAATCACACACAGTTCGCTCTAGCAAACCGTCGCCCCCAAAATTCTTTGTGGGACAGAAAACCCTCACCACCCAATTCAAAAAAGAAAAAAGAAAACCCTCACCATCCCCACGTCACAAAAACCCTCACCCCGCCCACCACTCCCTTGGCCCCTCGGTACGTTCCCCATTCACACCTGCACAAACTCCTCCACGCCTATGTCATGGCACCGCCTATCGCAGCGGTAAACACTTAGCTGGACGCCTGCCGCCGCCATGAGGCTTCTCAAAAGCCCACCACATTTCACCATACGCTTGCCGCGCATATCGCCATCGACTTTCTCGACGGCTGCTCGCGGTCAACCCAGCTCCACTTGGTTGGGGAATCTGCCCGTCTTGAGGGTTCTTTCTCATGGGCGACAAGGTAACTAATTTAACGAGATATTATCTCATCTCTTATCCTAGTTCATACGCCTCCTTTAATCACCCGTGAAATCGCCATGAATTAATTTTTATTTGAGCTGATTTGAGGGTTTTCTTTCTGTAGGATCGAAAGTATGTCTAGAGGGGGGGGGGTGATTAGACTACTTGACCAAATAAAAATCTAGCCTTTTCCCAATTTTAGTTTTTTGCAGATTTTAGCAACTTAGCACAAGTCAAGCAATCAGCCTACACATGCAATTCTAAGAGTATAGCAGCGGAATGTAAAACAATTGCATATGAAGGTAAAGGGATGAGTTTGAAGGGGCAAACGCAATGTTGACTCGGAGATTTTTTATCCGTGGTTCCGATAGGTGGTGCTATCGTACATCCATGTTGATGGAGACTTCAACCCACGAAGGGTAATGGTTGCGCGAGTCCACGGAGTGCTCCACCCACGAAGAAGCAACCTTGTCTATCCCACCGTGGCCGTCGCCCACGAAGGACTTGCCTCACTAGGGTAGATCTTCACCAAGTAGGCGATCTCCTTGCCCTTACAAACTCCTTGGTTCAACTCCACAATCTTGTCGGAGGCTCCCAAGTGACAGCTAGCTAATCTAGGAGACACCACTCTCCAAGAAGTAACAAATGGTGTGTTGATGATGAACTCCTTGCTCTTGTGCTTCAAATGATAGTCTCCCCAACACTCAACTCTCTCTCACAGGATATGGATTTGGTGGAAAGAAGATTTGAGTGGAAAGCAACTTGGGGAAGGCTAGAGATCAAGATTTATGTGGTTGGAATGGAATATCTTGACCTCAACACAAGTGTAGTGTCAGGACCCCGATTCCAAGTCACATCGATCTAGCCGGTAACACCTCATATCACTTTGCGGCCTCACGCACGGTATTCCCACGGGTGTCGCCTTACCATGGCCCGGGACCGTTTGCGCCTTTTGGCTCACGTATATGATAGTGTTGCTAGCATCCATATGACAGAGAACCCGGGCCGACATGGCTAGTCGTGAACCCAAAGCGGCACTAACCAATGGGGACAGGCATACGTGAATCACATTGAGCATGTCGATTGGCGTGTGAATCCGGGCTATAACCTGGCTAACAGGACTCCGGGAACCCGGGCATAGCTTGAGCTAGGCGGGACTCCGGATGTCACAGCGTGACATTTCCCCGAAGGGATAGACACAGGAACGGCAGTGAAACACATGCGGCCAGGTCAAGTGTCACGAGCGGTAGTCTTTGGGCTAGCGGGACTCTGGTGAGCCGGGCTGTAGCGGACTACTATGGCTCAGGGAAGCACTAGACTACATTTCCCCATAAGAGAGGCTGCCAAGGATAAACAACTAGATTGTCGGATCCCACACATACCAAGCATTTCAATCATACACACAATATGCTTGATATGTGTAAATACAACATGGCATCACAACATAACTCTACGACTCAAGTATTTATTCATTAGGCTCCGAGGAGCGAGATATTACAAACATGGGTCTCATGACCCAACATTGAAACATACAAATCAAAGCACACGCGGAAGCTTAACATGTCCTCGAGTACTGCATATCTACAAATGAAAAGACTGAAAAGCGACTATCTACGAGATCCTGCCGAGGGCACAAGATCGTGAAATGAGGTATCAAGCTAAACGTCAAGTCCACGCGGAACTATTAGCGAGACTGAAGTCTCTCTGCAAAACATAGATTAAGCAAACGTGAGTACAAATGTACCCAGCAAGACTTACATCAGAACTAACTACATATGCATCGGTGTCAACAAATGGGGTGGTGGAGTTTTACTGCAGCAAGCCAGCTTTGACTCGGTGGCTATCCTAACTATGATTGCAAGTAACTCTTTTGAGGTGGCGCACACGAGTCCACATATTCACCATATCAATACACCACTATGGATCCGCTCCCGTCTCCCTACGAGAACGCCATCCATAGCACTCACGCTTATCTTGCGAATTTTAGAGTATCCACTTTCACTTGTCTATGAACTACTCTGGGCAACCCGAAGTCCTTTACCGTGGGACGCGGCTATTGAATAGATCATTTATAACCTGCAGGGGTGTACTTCTTCACACACGCTCTCGCCACTTACCACCATGTAAACGTCATGTATCTCGGGAACCTTCAAGCGGAAGCTTTGGCGAGGAGTCGGCCACGACCTGACTAACCACACAAGTCTCTAGTCCAGGTTTATTGCCTATTCGGGTTCCATCCATGAGGAGATCCGGCCGGGGTTTCGCTCACGGCCCCAAACGATGTGTGCAGGGTTCCCGAGACACCAAACGGGCGCTCGGTACACCGGGCCACGGTGTATCTATCGCATCATAGCCCACGCCTAGGGTCAACGCCACGCACGGCCTCCAACACATACCCTACAAACACCAAAAACTAGTTGCAACTCACAGGCAGAGATCAGGTTGGTTAATAAGTCGAGAGAGCTTGGGCGCCGGAGCCCAATGTGTGGTAGTAACTGCATTTCATGGATCACAAACACAGAACTCAGTTCACGAGGATGGCTGCAATGAGACAACCCACCATGTACTCCTACATGGCCTCTCACCGCTACCTTTACCAAATCGTGTTCACACACTTAGCTCACACACAGTAGGACATGTTCATCACCATTCCAATTCATTCCCGATGAATCAGACCTGACTCAACTCTAAGAAGTAGCAGGCATGACAAACAAGCATGAATGAGTAGGCACATCAGGGCTCAAAAACCTCCTACTCATGCTAGTGGGTTTCATCTATTTACTGTGGCAATGACAGGTCATGCAGAGGAAAAGGGGTTCAGCTACCACAACATGTAACAGTGGAATCGATGTTGTCCTAATGCGATAAAAGAGAGCAGGAGGCGAGAGAGTGGGATTGTATCGGAATGAACAAGGGGGTTTTGCTTGCCTGGCACTTCTGAAGATAGTATAGTTCTTCATTGGTGTCATTGATATCATCGTCGAAACCACGTCTACTGAGAGGGGACAAATACCGGCAACAAAGGAGAAACACAATCAATGCAATGCAACAATATGATGCATGATCATGACATGGCAATATGCTGTGGTTTGAGCTAATGCAACTAGAAACCAGATTAAATGAAGTTGGTTTGAACCAAGGGTTCAAATTCAAACTCCATATATGCTTATTTAAATGCCAATTATTTGATTTGACCTGATCAGCAATCATAAGTTGATCTAACATGCATGAAAGTGTTACAGATGGATAGATTGGATTTTTCTGATCATTTTTCATATATAACTTATTTCATTTGGAGTTACGGTTGAATTACTATGAATTTTAGAAGTTTGCACTATTTTCTGGAATTTCCTGAAAAGAATAAATCCAGAAAAAGGAATTCCGCGTCAACAACTGCGTCCTTTGGACGTCGGCTGGTCAACGAAGTCGCCAGAGTCAAACCTCGACGGCTAGGACCCACGGGTCGATGTAACGAGGGCTGGTTTGTTGGATGACATGTGGGACGATCCAACGGCGCGTCAGCAAGGTCAATGCTGACGTGTGGGTCCCAGTGGGTTATGAGCTAATCTAAATAGAAAATTAAATTAAACTAAACAGGCGCAGGGCCCACATGGCAGTGGCACTAGGGGTGGTTTAGCGGGGTCATTAGTGGCTAATGACGAGCCACGACATCAGTCGCCGGAGTTTCGCCGGCGTCGACCATTTCGCGCCGCGGAGATCGTCGGGATCTCGCTACAGCCCACGGTTTGAGGCGGGGTTTGCTCCTACGGATTGCTGGCGCTCTCGCGCATCTAGTGGTGGTAGCAGCAGCAGCTGGGATGGCCGGAGTTGACGGCGGCGAGCACTTCCGCGGTGGCCGGAGTACGGGCACGCTCGGACACAGCGTTTTGGTGCACGGGAGGACGAGCTACGGGTTACTATGGAGTCATGCGGACTCGCTGAGCGCGGGGGTGGCTCGAATGCGTGGTGGATGCCTCTAGCTATGGCGGCGCCATGGCCAGCGGCGGTGAGCTCTCGGGCTCGGTCGGAAGACGGGGCTAGGAAACGGGAACGGAGTGGGAGAGCGAGGGGGAAGCAACAAGAGCTCACAGTGAACTCTGTGGCGTCGTCGGTGAGGTCGGGGAAGCCCGGACGGTGACGAATCGAACGGGGTGGCGCTCGGAGCAGAGGAAGAGGACAACAGCGATAGCGGCGCTGCGGGGCGCTCCGGCGTCATGTGGCTCGGCGAAGAGGACGGGGACGTCACGGCGGAGCTCGGGGGCGCGTCGGAGAGGCTCGGAGATGGCTGTGGCCGTGTGGAGCTCGTCGGCGGCGACGGCTGCGTTCGGTCGCGCGTGAGTGAGAGAGCCAGAGAAGAGGGAGAGTGAGCGAGGGGGTCAGCGGAATCGGGACGACACGGGAAAATCGTCCACGCGTCTAGGGGATCGTCGGCAAGCAGGAGGTGGCCGGGGCGCGCCTGCGTGCGTCGGCCACGCGCCGTGCGTCCGACTGGCGGGAGGAAGAAGACCTCCCTGCCCCTGGTGGGCTGGGCCAACCAGATGGGCTGCCAGGTAACTCTCTCACTCTCTGACTTTTCCTAATTCTTTCTGTTTTTCTATTTCTTTTCCTCTGTTTTGAATTAGTAAAAGTACTAACCCATTTTGTAAACTCCTGAAATAATTTGTGGACTCTCTCTGGATAATTCCAGTGACCCACATTTAGTTTCAGAATAATTTGAGCACTTAAATTACTTATAGTATTTAAATGCCAAAGTCAAATACAATATGATTTATTTCAAAAAAATCCAGAATGGCCTAGAAAAATGTGCACCATTTTTGGGAGAGGTTCTAGACCAATGCAAAGATGATGAACATTTTAGAAGGGCATTTTGGGTTCATTGAAAGATTTTATGGTTGACCCTATTTGATTTAATTTTGGTGCTAGGGTTTGTCAATCCCCATTTCAACTTAAATAAAATTTAAACATGATGCAACAAGATGCAAACACCAGGCAGTACCAGAAGCTAGGGATGTGACAACTCACCCCCACTAAACAAGAATCTCGTCCCGAGATTCAAGTCGTGAGGTAAGAAGACAGAGGGGGCACAAGCTAACACGGTCTTCACGATCCAGGTTGCACCTCATAAGGTTGTTGATTCGTTGCATATGTTGATCTTGACATCCTCGCTTTTGAGATCTTCATGCATGAGATGACGACGGAAAGGAGCTCTACTAGGATTGATCTTCTCAAAGATAGAACTATACAATCTCAACTCGCGGAATGAGATGTTGAAACATCTTGAGTTGAGACACAAAACACATCGAGAGGGATGGAAGAACAAACGACGGGGTTTGATTTGGTGGGCAACAATTCCACACTTAGAAAGATGGTGGATGTTGTCAAGGTGGCGAGGAAATAATTGCCACGATTCCGTAACGGGGTACCTTGGAAAAGGTGACTGGTTGAACTACTCCCTTAAGTGGCAAAAAGAATTACTTTTGATCCATAGATCATTGAAACTCTTCATACCAGCTTAAGGCAATTTACAATTGATCGTTTGAAAGAGCTCGAAGGAATGGCATACTCGGACTAGGATGGATGATGTGCACTACCTTGTTGAAGACAACGCAATGGATGAATTTTGCTTATCACCGGAAATGGATGGGACTCATGACAAGTCCACTATTAAAGATGATCTTGGACAGCAACTGCTGAGAAGGGCAGCCCATGGAAAATTTGCACAATGGGGGTGCAAGCTGGGAACAAGACGCAACTGTTGGGAATGTTCCAACCATCATATCTGCCTGAGATTCAGATCCGATTGGTGATGGGATACTTCAGACTCAGCATGTCTGAAAGAAAGTTTGCAACACGATTCGACAAGATGGCGTTGCGAGATTCTCGAGGAATGAATTAAGATAGCAAGCTCCAAAACATGAGCTGGTTCTGCTACACACATGTGAACACGCTGTCCCAGACAAGCATGATCACATGGTAGTCTTGCAATAAAACACTACCGAGTTCTGATTGGGAACCATCATTGAGATAACTGCATATCCGTCCGGGCCCTTCAGGATTAGCGCATGAACTTCTTTTCTTTGAACAATTCAATCAGTGGCTTGGGGTGCTAGGAATTGCATATGGAATGAAGATGATCGATCTATCGGACCATAGAATACTTTGCATGTGCATGATCGACCTGGGATGATTCCAGAGGAAACAAAACAAACCTTTCTCAAATTCATGGCGGCAACTTACACCTAAAGAACATGAATTCGAGGAAGTCACTTCTTCCATCCAAGCATAGGCTTCATGAACGGAACACGAAGGCATTGCTTAGAAAGTTTTCAACACTAGGTTGATGCTCAACATGAATCATGAGTGAGACAAAAATGCTGCTGATGGGCTCAACAACAACTCATCAGAATTTCCATATCACTGGACTTCCACCATCATGTGAACACGGTGATAGCATTGGTTAGACCAAAAGATGTAATGGTATATGCTCGAGGAATCAACCACGAGTAAGACAACATTACGAACATCGTTGGTTCTGATTTGACTTGACAATAGCCCATACTCAGGTCAAAGTTTTGACAAGGCAATAGATCCAACAACTGATCACAGGGACCAATCGATGAAGATATCATCTTTCTTCAACACACACACACACACACGCACGCACACACACACCAGGATATCCCTTGGAGATGAACTAAGTCAGGTAAGCTTTTATCTTCCAACTCTCCAAGTTGTTGTTTAGCTTAACCAACTAGCTCGAGGTATCCAAGCGCATTCTTGGAGAAAGGGTGGTTACAAGAAAACCAACTTGATCATGAACTCAACATAGCGGTCAGGTAACAACCTGGTAATACTTCCAAGAAGATATTCGGAAAATCACGAACCACCAATATGCTACTAAGCTCGAGAATAATCTTGCTTTTCAGGGCAAGACGATATGATCAAAAGAGCGAGGGATTGGCACAATCCTAACTCATTGATCGAAGAGTGCACCGGAAATAAGGACTAGGTAGCACGATCAATCTTAGGATGATGATTTAATAACCAACACGTTAAGAATGAGAATATTGTCCATTAACTACCAAGCAAGGGGGTTGCTAGGCGTATTGATTTCACACATCATGATTCACTTGTCGGCGTTCCGGTTACAATAACACGAAACCGAGGAATGAATAATGATGACAAGAAGTATCACTGTATCAAGAGTTCATAGGATGGTGTGCAATTCCCATGATATTCTTAATATAAAGATAATAATACTCCAAGGTAGAGCAGAACAAAAGCTGGATTAGCAATTTGATCTGCGGAGCATTAACTTCTTGGACCCAATCTCGGATATGGGTCAGGTACTGGAGTTTGCTTCTCCTAGTCATTCCAGAATAGAATGGCTTGACGGACCACAAGAGTAATAGGCATCGATAAACGAATGCACGCATACCCTTGACTATCAATTGATAGACGGGGATCGGAATACAACTAAGGAGGAACAACTCGAGGAACATATAACTTTCTGAGTTGTGGATGCATAGGTTAGTATGTCGAATCAAGTTCAATAGGTTTCTTCCGGATAACCTATGCAGAAAGGTAGAACTGGCAGAGTCGCAATATAGAATGGAGTACTCCTCAAGAGCACCCTGGTTGTGATCTTTTGGTTCAAAAGAACTTCTGCCATAAGCAGTTCATGGTATTTGGAAGAAGGAAATACCACGGACCTCGAGGACTATTGCAAGGTTACTAATATCCTAAAGGAACTAGCAAACACTATCAACATGAAGTAAGTAGGGTGAATCTCGGGCTCAAAACCCAGCAGTAGAATACCTACTACTAAATGGCATCACGGGATGCTTTCGAGAATGGTGGCCAGAATCATCACACCGGGAACACAAAACATGGCTAGTTTACTAGGTGACTCCCTAAAACACCTAGGTTCATAATAATAGCTCCAACATATATGCCGAGGCAGCGGAGTGCCTCAACACACTAATTTGCATGATTAATCTGGCCCAAATGAACATTAGAAACGGAGAGAAGGGATTTGCAAATGCATCACACTATTTAGAAACCTGGGATGACTCGGACAGCATAACGGCTGTAAATGCTCAGAAAAGATTTGAGACATTCACAAGGATTTGCATAGTCACTTAACAACATCATATCAAGGTTCTGGTTCAACTGAGAACATACTAAAAGTAGTAGAAACTGAATTGAGGCTTGAAACTATCAATCCTATAAGTCTCTAACATAGTAACTCATCATCCTAGTAGATAGATGAGAAGCCTAGTTCCTAAACCCGTGAGAAGAGAACATGATGACTCGTGATCGTAAGGCCATGAGGTATAAGGAGTAAAAAGAGCCTTACGTTCCCTTCCACAATCAATTCCCTTACATAACTAAAGATTTCTAGACACAACCCGACCAGTTTGGCTTGGTAATTCTCTGACGATCAGCCCCGATACCAAAGCTGTCAGGACCCGATTCCAAGTCACATCGATCTAGCCGGTAACACCTCATATCACTTTTGGCGGCCTCACGCACGGTATTCCCACGGGTGTCGCCTTACCATGGCCCGGACTGTTTGGCGCCTTTTGGCTCACGTATATGATAGTGTCGCTAGCATCCATATGACAGAGAACCGGGCCGACATGGCTAGTCGTGAACCCAAAGAGGCATTAACCCATGGGGACAGGCATACATGAATCACATCGAGCATGTCGGTCGCCGTGTGAATCCGGGCTGTAGCCTTTGGGCTAACAGGACTCCGGGAACCCGGGCTGTAGCAGACTAGGCAGGACTCGGATGTCACCGGCGTGACATTTCCCGAAGGGATAGACACGAACGAAGTGAAACACATGCCGCCAGTCAAGTGTCCCAGCGGTAGTCTTTGGGCTAGCAGGACTCGGTGAACCGGGCATAGCGGACTACTATGGGTCAGGAAGCACTAGACTACATTTCCCCATAAGAGAGGCTGCCAAGGATAAACAACTAGATTGTCGGAACCCACACATACCAAGCATATCAATCATACACTCAATATGCTCGATAAGTGAAAATACAACATGGCATCACAACATAACTCTACGACTCAAGTATTTATTCATTAGGCTCTGAGGAGCGAGATATTACAAACATGGGTCTCATGACCCAATATTCAGAGCACACGCGGAAGCTTAACATGTCTGAGTACAGACATCTACAAATGAAAAAGGCTGAGAAGCCTGACTATCTACCAGATCCTGCCGAGGGCACAAGATCGTAGCTGAGGTATCAAGCTAAACGTCGAAGTCCACACGGAACTATTAGCGAGACTGAAGTCTCTCTACAAAAAATAGATTAAGCAAACGTGAGTACAAATGTACCCAGCAAGACTTACATCAGAACCAACTACATATGCATCGGTATCAACAAAGGGGGTGGTGGAGTTTAACAGCAGCAAGCCAGCTTTGACTCGGTGGCTATCCTAATTATGACTGCAAGTAACTCTTTTGAGGTGGCGCACACGAGTCCACATATCCACCATATCAATACAGCACTATGGATCCGCTTCCGTCTCCCTACGAGAACGCCATCCATAGCACTCACGCTTATCTTGCGCATTTTAGAGTGTCCACTTTCACTTGTCTATGAACTGTACATGCAACCCAGAAGTCCTTTACCGTGGACGCGGCTATTCGAGTAGATCATTTATAACCCTGCAGGGGTGTACTTCTTCACACACGCTCTCGCCACTTACCACCATGTAAACGTCGTGTATCTCGGCAACCTTCACGCGGAACTATTAGTGAGACTGAAGTCTCTTTGCAAAAAATAGATTAAGCAAACGTGAGTACAAATGTACCCAGCAAGACTTACATTAGAACCAACTACATATGCTTCGGTATCAACAAAGGGGGTGGTGGAGTTTGACTGCGACAAGCCAGCTTTGACTCGTGGCTATCCTAACTATGATTTGCAAGTAACTCTTTTGAGGTGGCGCACACGAGTCCACATATTCACCATATCAATACACCACTATGGATCCGCTCCCGTCTCTCCACGAGAACGCCATCCATAGAACTTACGCTTATCTTGCGCATTTTAGAGTATCCACTTTCACTTGTCTATGAACTGTACATGCAACCCAGAAGTCCTTTACCGTGGACGCGGCTATTCGAGTAGATCATTTATAACCCTGCAGGGGTGTACTTCTTCACACACGCTCTCGCCACTTACCACCATGTAAACGTCGTGTATCTCGGCAACCTTCACGCGGAACTATTAGCGAGACCGAAGTCTCTCTGCCAAAAAATAGATTAAGCAAACGTGAGTACAAATGTACCCAAAGAAGACTTACATCGGAACCAACTACATATGCTTGGTATCAACAAAGGGGTGGTGGAGTTTGACTGACAAGCCAGCTTTGACTCGGTGGCTATCCTAACTATGATTGCAAGTAACTCTTTTGAGGTGGCGCTACGAGTCCACATATTCACCATATCAATACACCACTATGGATCCGCTCCGTCTCCCTCACGAGAACGCCATCCATAGCACTCACGCTTATCTTGCGCATTTTAGAGTATCCACTTTCACTTGTCTATGAACCGTACATGCAACCCGAAGTCCTTTACCGTGGACGCGGCTATTCGAGTAGATCATTTATAACCTGCAGGGTGTACTTCTTCACACACGCTCTCGCCACTTACCACCATGTAAACGTCGTGTATCTCGGAACCTTCAAGCGGAAGCTGGCGAGGGAGTCGGCCACGACCGACTAACCACACAAGTCTCTAGTCCAGGTTTATCACCTATTCGGGTTCCATCCATGAGGAGATCCGGCCGGGTTTCGCTCACAGCCCCCAAGCGATGTGTGCAGGGTTTGGAGACACCAAGCAGGGCGCTTCGGTACACGAACCCACGGTGTATCTACCGCATCATAGCCCACCCCTAGGGTCAGCCACGCACGGCCTCCAACACATACCCTACAAACACCGGAAACTAGTTGCAACTCCCGGACAGAGATCAGGTTGGTTAATAAATCGAGAGAGCTTGGAGCACCGGAGCCCAATGTGTGGTAATGGCTTGTTTCATGGATCACAAACATGTAACTTCAGTTCCTTAGGATGGCTGCAATGAGACAACCCACCATGTACTCCTACATGGCCTCTCACACTTACCTTTACCAAATCGTGTTCACACACTTAGCTCACACACGATGGGACATGTTCATCACCATTCCAATTCATTCCCGATGAATCAGACTGACTCAACTCTAAGCGATGAGCAGGCATGACAAACAAGCATGAATGAGTAGGCACATCAGGGGCTCAAACAACTCCTACTCATGCTAGTGGGTTTCATCTATTTCTTGTGGCAATGACAGGTCATGCAGAGGAAAAGGGGTTCAGCTACCACTGACATGTCACGATTGAATCGATGTTGTCCTAATGCAAGAAAAGAGAGCGGGAAGCGAGAGAGTGGCTGTATCGTAATGAACAAGGGGTTTTGCTTGCCTGGCACTTCTGAAGATAGTATAGTTCTTCATTGGTGTCATTGATCTCATCGTCGAAACCACGTCTACTGAGAGGGGACAAATACCGGCAACAGAGAAGAAACACAATCAATGCAATGCAACAATATGATGCATGATCATGACATGGCAATATGCTGTGGTTTGAGCTAATGCAACTAGAAACCAGATTAAATGAAGTTAGTTTGAACCAAGGGTTCAAATTCAAACTCCATATATGCTTATTTGAATGCCAATTATTTGATTTGACCTGATCAGCAGGCATAAGTTGATCTAACATGCATGAAAGTGGTACAGATGGATAGATTGGATTTTTCTGATAATTTTTCATATATAACTTATTTCATTTGGAGTTACGGTTGAATTACTATGAATTTTAGAAGTTTGCACTATTTTCTGGAATTTCCTGAAAAGAATAAATCCAGAAAAAGGAGTTCTGCGTCAAGATAACGTCCTTTATGACGTCAGCTGGTCAACAGGGTCGCCAGAGTCAAACCTGTGGCTAGGACCCACGAATTGATGTAATGAGGCTGGTTTGGGTGGATGACATGTGGGACCAGTCAACGGCCGCGTTAGCAAGGTCAATGCTGACGTGTGGGTCCCAGTGGGTTATGAGCTAATCTAAGCAGAAAATTAAATTAAACTAAATAGGCGCAGGGCCCACATGGCAGTGGCACTAGGGGTGGTTTAGCGGGGTCATTATTGGCTAATGACGAGCCACGACATCAGTCGCCGGAGTTTCGCCGGCGTCGACCATTTCATGTGCATGAGATCGTCGGGATCTCGCTACAGCCCACGGTTTGAGGCGGGGTTTGCTCCTACGGATTGCTGGCGCCCTCGCGCATCTAGTGGTGGTAGCAGCAGCTGCTTGGATGGTTGGAGTTGACGGCGGCGAGCACTTCCGCGGTGGCCGGAGTACGGGCACGCTCGGACACAGCGTTTTGGTGCACGGGAGGACGAGCTGCGGGTTGCTACGGAGTCCTGCGGACTCGCTGAGCGCGGGGGTAGCTCGAATGCATCGTGGATGCCTCTAGCTAGGGCGGCGCCATGGCCGGTGGCGGTGAGCTCTCGGGCTCGGTCGGAAGACGGGGCTAGAGAACGGGAACAGAGGGGGAGAGCGAGGGGGAAGCAACAGGAGCTCACAGTGAACTCTATGGCATCGTCGATGAGGTCGGGGAAGCCCGGACGGTGACGAATCAAACGGGGCGGCGCTCGGAGCAGAGGAAGAGGACAACAGCGATAGCGGCCCTGCAGGGCGCTCCGGCGTCATGTGGCTCGGCGAAGAGGACGAGGACGTCACGGCGGAGCTCGGGGGCGCGTCGGAGAGGATCGGAGATGGCTGTGGCCGTGTGGAGCTCGTCGGCGGCGATGGTTGCGTTCGGTCGCGCGTGAGTGAGAGAGCCAGAGAAGAGGGAGAGTGAGCGAGGGGGTCAGCGGAATCGGGACGACACGGGAAAATCGTCCACGCGTCTAGGGGATCGTCGGCAAGCGGGGAGGTGGCCGGGCGCTCCTGCGTCGTCTGTCCATCTTGTTGTCGCGTAAGGGCCCGGGAGGAAGAAGACCTCCCTGCCCCTGGTGGGCTGGGCCAGCCAGATGGGCTGCCAGGTAACTCTCTCACTCTCTGCCTTTTCCTAATTCTTTCTGTTTTTCTATTTCTTTTCCTCTGTTTTGAATTAGTAAAAGTACTAACCCATTTTGTAAACTCCTGAAATAATTTGTGGACTCCCTCTGGATAATTCCAGTGACCCACATTTAGTTTCAGAATTATTTGAGCACTTAAATTATTTATAGTATTTAAATGCCCAAAGTCAAATACAATATGATTTAATTCAAAAAAATCCGAAATGGCCAAGAAAAATGTGCACCATTTTTGGGAGAGGTTCTAGACCAATGCAAAGATGATGAACATTTTAGAAGGGCATTTTGGGTTCATTGAAAAGATTTTATGGTTGACCCTATTTGATTTAATTTTGGTGCTAGGGTTTGTCAATCCCCATTTCAACTTAAATAAAATTTAAACATGATGCAACAAGATGCAAACACCAGGCAGTACCAGAAGCTAGGGATGTGACATGTAGGTGGTTCTCTCTCAGAAAATATGTATTGGAATTGTAGGCATGTTCTGATGGCTCTGTCCACGAATGAAGAGGAGGTGGAGGGGTATATATAGCCTCCACATAAAATCTAACTGTTACACACAACTTGCCAAACTCGATGGGACCGAATTAATAAACTCGGTCGGACCAATTCAGCAAGTCTAGTGACCGTTAGGATTTTCGGTGGGACCGACATGCAACTCGGTAGGACCGATATGGTTAGGGTTAGGGCATAACGTAATCTCGGTGAGACCGATTACACAAACTCGGTGAGACCGATTTTGGTAATAAGCTAACTAGAGAGTTGGTCAGGTAAACTCGGTGGGACCGATTCGCTCTTTTCGGTGAGACCGAAATGTTACGAAAGAGAAACAGAGAGTTTACATTGCAATCTCGGTGGGACCGATCGCTCATCTCGGTATGTCCAAATCGTTACGAAGGGAAACAGAGAGATTACAATCCCATCTCGGTGAGACCGAGATCCCTATCGGTGAGACCGATTAGCCTAGGGTTTGTGGCAGTGGCTATGACATCTGAACTCGGTGGCGTCGGATGGAAAGAGTCGGTGGAGCCGAGTTTGACTTTTGGTTTAGGTCAAAGGTGGATGTGAGAAAGTAGTTGAGGGCTTTGGAGCATATCACTAAGCATTTTGAGCAAGAACCTCATTAAGCAACACCTCATCCCTCCTTGATAGTATTGGCTTTTCCTATAGAGTCAATGTGATCTTGGATCACTAAAATAGAAAATGTAGAGTCTTGAGCTTTGAGCTTGAGCCAATCCTTTTGTCTTTAGCATTTTGAGGGGTCCAATTTTCTCATCCATGCCATGACAATCATTGAGCTTTCCTGAAATATTAATCTTGAAATAGCATTAGCTCAATGAGCTATATGTTGTTAGGAATTACCAAAACCACCTAGGGATAGTTGCACTTTCAATCTGCCTCTTTTTGGTAATTGATGACAACATATAGATCAATGCTTTGACAAATGATAGTGAGAGTGAAAAACATTGTCTCTTTGAGAAGTATGTGAAAAGCAAGAGCTCCCCCTAAATTTGTGCATAGTTTAAGATTTGCTTTCGACTGCAAATGCACAATGTGTTAGGATCATGAGCTAGTCTTCCATGTCACATACATCTTGGTGGAGCGCTCAAAATGATAATAATTAAATAAATGCACTCATCACCAAGCAAAGTGGATAATCATATGGGGATATAAGAGGATAATGACATCCAACAAGCATTAAGGCAGCATATGATCAAACACATGATCATCCAAGTATCACACAAAAGCATAAAGTATCTCAGCCAAGCAAATAACAAAGTTCAACCACCAAAGAGAGAACAAAAAGCAACACTCTCTCTCGAAGCCTATGATCTATACATTTTTCTCCCCTTTGGCAACAAGTTACCAAAAGTTCATAAAAACTGCATAGTGCTAGATCGACTCTCAGGCTTGGTCTTCAGGTGGTGCTGTAGATAAGACTCCAAGAAAGAAGGCATCAGTTGATGTAGATGGAGCTGGTGGAGTGGGTGCTTGAGCTGGTGGCACTGAAGCTGTAGCTGGTGCAGATGTAGTTGCTCTGGTGTCTGTGACTGGCATTACAGCAGACCTCTGTGCTCTGGACACTCTAGCAAAAGCATCAGTGGTAGACTTGCCCTTCTTCTCCTGCACTTCATCCTGAAGTTGCTCAACAACCGATCAGATCTCAAAGGACCTTCACATCTAAATCATAGAACTTCTGCTCCATGATCCTCTCCAAGCTCTCTTGATTTTTGGTCAGGGTGGCCAATCCCTTCTCAATCCTCAGAGTGGAGGCAATCAAGTAGCCAAGCTGATCTGGCTTGCTCTTCAGAAGATACTGAGATGCCTCATCAATGGTTGGCATCTTTGCAGCCTTTTCAGTCCTTGCCTTCTCCCTCTTTGCTTGTGCTTGCACAGAAGATGGTTCATTTTCATCCATAACTATAGTGTTGTCCTCAAAGTCTGGGTAGATGGGCAGGTGCTCCTTGTCCAAGAGATATGTGCCAGTGCCCATCTTGGATTTGATTAGCTCCTGGATCTGTGGGGCATACCCACAACTTCTCTTATGATCTGCAACTGTTCTCTTTATGGTTTCCACAATTAGGCTCATGACTTTGAACTTTTGAGGCACATCAAATATGTGAAGAAAGTTAATTGCATGGCCTCTGATCATCTTATGATCACCTGACTTTGGCAATAGAGTGTGCCTGAGGATCCAGTTGATTGTTGGCAAACCTGACAGAAGGTAATGTATTGATCCAAATTCATGTGTCCCAAGAGCAGCATCTGGGATCTCTCTGTACATATGTGCCATGGTGTTTTTATCCTTCTTCTTCGTGGCATAGACATCCAAGTCATCTTCACTTTCTTCTGGGGCATGGATCAACCGAGCCTAGTCTTCAATAGTTGACTGGTACCTAGTACCTTCAGACATCCAGACAATCCTTCCATCTGGGTAGAAATGAGCTGTGGAGTAGAACTGCATAATAATCTCATCATTCCACTTTGTGAGCTTCTGCCCAACAAAGTCATCTACTCCACAAGTCTTGAAACTGTCATAGACTCCAGGATAGTGTGCTTCATTTTCCTTGATGTACTTCCAGTCCACCCATCTCATATCACAGACATGGGCTTCTTGTCAAGCAACACTGTCTCATAGAAATCCTGCTGTTCCTTTGTATGGAACCTGTAGTCCACAATAGTTCTTCTCCTGACTACATAGGGATAAGTCAATCTCCACTTCCTGAGTCCTGCATCCTTCCTGAGCTTCATGTTCTCAGCTACTGGATGAGCATCATTATGATCTGGAATTTTGGGCTTCAACTTCCTCAAGACATGTGACTCAACTTCTTCTTCTTCTACATCAGCTCCAGGCACTGGGGCATTGTTCTTCTCTGCAGCTGGAATATTCCTTGTGCTCCTCTTGGGTGCAGCTTTGGGTTTTGGAGCAGTTGCCTTGGGGGCTTCTTTGGGCTTAGATGAAGCAGCCCCTGATCTTATAGCATCTCCCATAAGCTTTTGAGCTTTAGGTGCTGGTTCAACAACCTCTTCCTCTTCATCTTCCATCATTGAGGGCTTCCCAATTACTCTCACAGTGGTCTTCTTGACCCTTTCTTTCCTCTTCTTGCCCTCTCCAGCTTGCTCAGCAGCAGATTTTGAGGCTTCAACAGTTGATGCTCTGGCTTTGGACATAGGAACTCTCCTTGCTACCATTTTTGTTTTCAGACCTGGCTTTAGTGGAGCTGTTGTCCTAGCTTCTTTCTTTAGCACTTTCTTCTTTGAGGTTGCCTCTTCCTCATCGGCCACATAGTCCTCATCCTCAGAATCTGAGGTTCTCTTCTTTCTGGCCCTGGTGGCTGCCTTAGGCAAGTTGCTGGGTGTACTTCCATCATCGTAACTGCTAGAGGGACTAGTGCCCTCACTCATGTGAACTTGCTCCTCGGACTTGTTCGACCGGCCACTCTGATCCGACATGATGCAAACACCGACAATGAGACCTCGTGAATAGATATAGATGAGATAGATTGGATGAGCATCACAAAGTGCAGAGGTTTTTTCAAAAGAGTGAGTCAAAAACTTAGTTCTAGGTTTTCACAGAAAGCATTCCGGATCAACCGAAGCAGCTTTTGGAACCTAAACTGGTGAACTCGGTCAGACCGAGTCACAGTTCGGTGGCACCGAGACTGCTAGGGTTTCACAAAGAATTGAACTCGGTCACACCGATTTGCAATTCTCGGTCAGACCGAGAATCACATGTGCAATGGCCTTAGCCAAATCGGTGGAACCGATTTCAACAACTCGGTTGGTCCGAGATGGTTTTGGCGGAAACCTAACCCTAAATTTTCAATCCACAACTAAACTACGGAGTGATTTCGTTGGATAGAGTGACCTCAATCGTGGCAAGATACATGGCAAAAACAATGTGCTAAGAATCGGAGTGAGATTTGCACAAAGATCAAGTCCATACCCTAAGTGCGGCGATGGACCTGCTATGGCGGCAACGACGGAGACGATTTCCGTTGACGGAGGCGGAGACCAGCGGCGGGAGGCAGCTGGCGATGAGGAGGACGATCCGGAGACCCAAAGAGACAGAGCAGGCTGAGCGCGGGCGAAGAGGTTCGAAGAAATTTCCAAATTTTGGCCCGGGGATATATATAGCCTGACCCTGTCGGTGTGACCGAGTGGAACAACTCGGTGGCACCGAGATGCATAATCGCAAGCGATTCATCGCAACTTCGGTGTGACCGAAAAGTTCAAATCGGTTACGCCGAGATTGAAAACCTAGATCGACTTAGTGATACACGGTATGACCGAAATGGATGAATCGGTCAGACCAAAACGCACAAAGAAGTTTTGGAAGTTTAAGTCTATGACGAATCGGGACTCCGAGTGCTCCTCACACGTAGTGGTTCGAATCTGACTTGATCAAACTTTGTGATGTAGCATGAATAGAGTTTGAGACGAGAAAAGCATAGGTAGCTAGAGAAGGTTCTTAGGCATTCTTGTCCATCCACTTGGCAAAAGAAAAGGAACGAAACAATCAACACAACAAGTGGATGTCCTCGAATGAGTAAATTATGCAACCAACATGATCACACAATAAAATGGCAAATGAAATATGTGGCAAAGCATGCACAACCAATTCTAGCATCTATCAAGCAAATGGCGATGACTAGGTCATCTATATATGAGTATATTGACTTAGGAGTCAAATGAGAACATTTGATCATAGGTCATACTCATCGTTTAAGCACAAGTGGGGTTACCACTTTTACCTAAAGCTTTGTTGTGTTCACACCATTAGAGTTGCTTTAGCTCAATTCTTAGAGTAAAGCTCCCCCTAGATGTGAGATCCCCCCAAAGAGGGATGAACTAACCTTGGGTTTTGTCGATGATGACTTCATGTAGGTGTTGAAGATGTGGATGCTCAATGTTGATGTAGATCTTTTGGAGCAATCCTTTGGAGTGAGTTGCACTTTCAATACCTACACGGGTTAGTCCCGCAAGGAACAAACAAGGATATCCATAGACATAGAGTGGTGCACACACAAGATGATGTCTATGAAAGCATTAGGTTACATTGTCCCTTGTCTTACCAACAAGAGGATTTGTGACTCCTTGAACTAGTGCAAGATGTGGAAGTTGATTGCACTTGTCCTTGCCAAAATGATAAGAGTGAAGTATGTTGTGAGTCACCCTCAAGAACTCTCTAGTTCTTCTTCTTAGGGATCCACACCATCTTGATGGGAATCCTTGGGGTTGCAGTCATACTTGATGAAGTAGAGCTTGATGTAGTCTTGGGAACCCACTTTACCAAGTCCTTAGGTGCTTCTTCAAATGCATCAATCTCCTCTTGAAGCTTATCCTTGCCTTTTTGCTTGTGGTCTTGTGGTGGAAGATCATCTTGAGCTTGTGTCCCTTTGAAAGAAGTAGGATCATACTTCTCTTGTTGAGGAACAAACTTTGTCTTGGGGTATTGATCGTCTTCCCACTCAACTCCATTGGCATTGAACTTTCGTTCAAAACCAACACCTTGGTTCTTTTGGTGCCTTCCTTGCTTGCGTACAATTTCCTCGAATTTCTTTCTCCCGGCAAGGCTCTTGTAAACACCTTTCTCTATAATTCCCTTCAATAAGCTATTTTCTTGCTCAAGTGTAACTTGGCTAAGAGAATCATTCGTGGAATCAAGAGAACTACTAGAAGCAACAACATTGGATTTAGCATGATTATTGTTACTACTAGAGGAAGAATCTTTCTTGTTCTTGTTACTAGACTTGACTTGAGGCATGTAAGTGGATAAGAGTAAATGCTTGGCAATGTAAGAAGAACTTTTCTTGTGAAGATCATCATTGATTGCCTTTAAGAACTCTCTTGCTCGAGGTTGAGCTTTTCAAAGCATAATTTCTCATGAGTCCTTAAAAGTTCTCGATGATCTCCTAAGATAGTTTCATGAGCTAACTTAAGAGTGTTTAGTTCCCTAGTTAGAAACTCAATCTTCTCCTTATCATTGTCATTCGTTTTATCTTGATTAGCATGATTAATTGATGTTTCATTTGGTGAATCAAATATGTCGTAGGAGTTGGTTGACTCAAGTGCTAGACCGGCAACACCTTCATCTTGAGTATATTCGATTGTCGGAGTGATAAATTCTTTTGGAGTGATTGTTTGAGTTCCGGAGCCGGATACCCATTCACCAACATGAGCTTGATGTCTTCGTTTTGTATAGCTCCTTGATGATTTGTCCTTCCTTTCCGAATCCTTGCTTCTCTGAAAGGGTCTTCGTTCATAACGATCATCTCTACTCCTTCTCTCTCGTGATGGTGATTCTTCTCTTCTACTTCTTCTTTTTGGAGAATCTTCTCTTCTTTTGTAGGGGGCCGTGCACTCATTTGAGTAGTGTCCGGGTCTTCCACAATTGTAGCAATTTCGCTCTCGACTAGAAGATCTTTTGTCATTGTAGGACCTTGACTTGGAACTTCTCTCTTTGCTTCTACTCTTGTAGAACTTGTTGAAGTTATTCACCATTAGGCTTCATTGAAGGTTTGTTTCTCACTTGATGATGTGGGAGCTTCACATGAGGCTTTGTAAGCACCACTTGACTTGTTATGGAGCTCCTCCTTATCCTTGAGTGACATCTCATGAGCAACAATTCTTCCAATGACTTCCATTGGCTTGAGATCTTTGTTATTGGGCATCATTTGGATCAATGTGCACACAGTATCATATTTTCCATCCAAGGCTCTTAGGATCTTCTTGATGATGAATCTGTCGGTCATCTCTTCACTCCCTAAGCCGGCAATCTCATTTGTGATGAGAGCAAGCCTAGAGTACATTTCAAATGACACCTTCACCATCCTTCATTTTGAACTTGTCAAGCTGACTTTGAAGCACATCCAACTTGGTTTCCTTGACGGAGTTGGTACCTTCGTGCATATCAATCAAAGTATCCCAAATTTCCTTTGCATTCTCAAGACGACTGATTTTGTTGAATTCTTCGGGGCACAATCCGTTGTAGAGGATATCACAAGCTTGAGCATTTTATTGCAGCATCTTCAATTCTTCCGCGGTAGCTTCACGGTTCGGTTCTCTCCCATCAAAGAATTCAGCTTGCAAGCCAATACACACAATAGCCCAAGCAGCGGGTTATGTCCAAGAATATGCATTTTCATCTTATGCTTGCAACTAGCAAAATTAGTACCATCAAAGTAAGGACCTCTACGGTGGTAATTTCCCTCGCTAGACGCCATACTCTCCTAGGTTGTGAAACTAAGGCTATGACCACCAAAAGCTATGGAAATCAAAGCAAATGGAGACCAAAGCTCTGATACCACTTGTAGGATCGAAAGTATGTCTAGAGGGGGGTGATTAGACTACTTGACCAAATAAGAATCTAGCCTTTTCCCAATGTCAGTTCTTGGCAGATTTTAGCAACTTAGCACAAGTCAAGCAATCAACCTACACATGCAATTCTAAGAGTATAGCGGCGGAATGTAAAACAATTGCATATGAAGGTAAAGGGATGAGTTTGAAGGGGCAAACGCAATGTTGACACCGAGATTTTTTATCCGTGGTTCCGATAGGTGGTGCTATCGTACATCCACGTTGATGGAAACTTCAACCCACGAAGGGTAACGGTTGCGCGATTCCACGGAGGGCTCCACCCATGAAGGGTCCACGAAGAAGCAACCTTGTCTATCCCACCATGGCCGTCGCCCACGAAGGACTTTCCTCACTCGGGTAGATCTTCACGAAGTAGGCGATCTCCTTGCCCTTACAAACTCCTTGGTTCAACTCCACAATCTTGTCGAGAGAGGCTCCCAAGTGACACCTAGCAAATCTAGGAGACACCACTCTCCAAGAAGTAACAAATGGTGTGTTGATGATGAACTCCTTGCTCTTGTGCTTCAAATGATAGTCTCCCCAACACTCAACTCTCTCTCACAGGATATGGATTTGGTGGAAAGAACATTTGAGGGGAAAGCAACTTGGGGAAGGCTAGAGATCAAGATTTATGTGGTTGGAATGGAATATCTTGACCTTAACACAAGTGTAGGTGGTTCTCTCTCAGAAAATATGTATTGGAAGTGTAGGCATGTTCTGATGGCTCTCTCCACGAATGAAGAGGAGGTGGAGGGGTATATATAGCCTCCACACAAAATCTAACCGTTACACACAACTTGCCAAATTCGGTGGGACCGAATTAATAAACTCGGTTGGACCGATTCAGCATGTCTAGTGACCGTTAGGATTTTCGGTGGGATCGACATGCAACTCGGTAGGACCGATATGGTTAGGGTTAGGGCATAACGTAATCTCGGTGAGACCGATTACACAAACTCGGCGAGACCGATTTTCGTAATAAGCTAACCAGAGAGTTGGTCAGGTAAACTCGGTGGGACCGATTCGCTCTTTTCGGTGAGACCGAAATGTTCCGAAAGGGAGACAGAGAGTTTACATTGCAATCTCGGTGGGACCGATCGCTCATCTCGGTGTGACCAAAACGTTACGAAGGGAAACATAGAGATTACAATCCCATCTCGGTGAGACCGAGATCCCTATCGGTGAGACCAATTTGCCTAGGGTTTATGGCAGTGGCTATGACATCTGAACTCGGTGGCGCCGGATGGAAAGAATCGATGGGGCCGAGTTTGAATTTTGGTGTAGGTCAAAGGTGGATGTGAGAAAGTAGTTGAGGGCTTTGGAGCATATCACTAAGCATTTTGAGCAAGAACCTCATTAAGCAACACCTAATCCCTCCTTGATAGTACTGGCTTTTCCTATAGACTCAATGTGATCTTGGATCACTAAAATAGAAAATGTAGAGTCTTGAGCTTTGAGCTTGAGCCAATCCTTTTGTCTTTAGCATTTTGAGGGGTCCACTTTTCTCATCCATGCCATGCCAATCATTGAGCTTTCCTGAAATATTAATCTTGAAATAGCATAAGCTCAATGAGCTATATGTTGTTAGGAATTACAAAAACCACCTAGGGATAGTTGCACTTTCACTTTCCTTCATAGAATGTACAGTGCACCGACACTTCAGGACTTTGCGACCTCCGCCAGAGATTCCATCTCTCCGTACCAGATAACTTGAGCACGCGCGCGGTATGTTCAATCTCACCCTAAATCGGTTGGCATGGCCTACTTTCCTGAACATATACTAAATATTGCTACATTTGGATAAAAGGTGCCACATGCACCATATACGTCAAAGGGGATTCCCCCCTCTTCTTTCTATATTAGGCAAATTAATGATGTATTGTTCTTTTGATTACTCTCATATTTCCATGATATCATGTTTACCCTATCTGTTTAATTATAGATTTTTGTCCTTCGATTTCAACTGTTGTACAGTTCTTTCAATTTGGGCCCATATTTGCATGTTTCCATATTTTCTTTAACAATCCTACCATTTTCTGCAGAACATCCCTTGCTATGCAACAGATTATGTAGTGCACAGTTTTTCCCTTTACATAGATCAAGGCTCCACGGATGTCATCACACACAAACCATGGATTTACAATCGTTGCTCTTTGTAAGACTTGATGAGTGTGGTGGCCCCTATTTTGGCACTGGCTTTTGGAAAGAAATTGCAAAGTTTTATGTACTGAAAGCTGGCACTAAAATTGTACTGCATATAAAAGGGCCTGGTCATGAGATATATGCTAACTTTCCCGACAAAATCATCCATCCAGACTTTGTTCGAAGTAAGTTTTCTTTTCAACTATCTGCATGTTGACTTACCCAGCAATGTCAAATGAATTGTGTAGTATTTAAGCAACCAATTGTTATTCCCTTTTCTTACTATATTCCTACCTAATAACTTCTAGTTACCAATACACTTTTCTATTGCCCTGTTTTAACTAAATATTCCCTGTACTCCCATTTCTATCAGAAAGCGCTGCTAACAAGGAGACTCCGGAGGTGGAGAACGGGGCTGCCAACAAGCGGAGGCGGGGCGAGCTAGAACCGCAAGCGACTCTAGCAGGTCTAGACTTCATCATCAGCCACCCCGGTGATATGTTGAAAGTCATCATCTCCCTCCTCCCAATCAAATATGGGGCGCGGACAACCCTCCTTTCCCGGCGGCGGCGCCCCCTATGGAACTCCAGCCCTCTCGACCTCATCGACACCCACGAGCTCTGCCATGGCTATCGCAAAAGCTTGGATGCGTTCTCCAAGATCCTCGGCAGTCACCTTGGCCCAACTAAAGTCCTTAGAATGGGCAAGTTCCATTCCAATGGCAAGGACCGAGCCAAGCTTGATGACTGGTTCCTATCCCCCGCCCTAGATCAGCTCGAGGAGCTCACTTTTGATGATGGGCATATGCGGTCACTGCCAACGTCCGCACTCGCCTTGCGCCCATGCTGCGCGTCGCCAAGTTCAGGAACTGCCATTTCCCGCCCCTTAATGACGCTTTGCTCTTATTCTACCACGATGAAGCACCTCGAGCTCGCCGTAAATGCACGCCTCTCAAAGGGTGACATGGAGCGCCTGCTCCATGGCTGTACTGCACTCGAGTACCTTCGTCTTCAGGCGATCAATGGGTTGAGTACCTTCCACATCACCTCCATGACTCTCCAGACTATTTATGTGTGTTGCTAGTGCGGCAGGAAGACATCAAAAGATGCGTACCACGGTATGGTCATTGAGGACACACCTGCACTTGAGAGATTACTTGTAGTTGATCAAGAAGGTCCAACAAGAATCAATGTCATTTCTGCGCCAAAATTGACAGTGGTGGGCTACTCGTCGACAAATACTCTGAACTTGTTATTGGATCCACCCGTTCAGGTACAACAGCCGCCTTCTACCTCTCCTTCTACAAATTAACATTATTTCTAATTTTGAAGATGTTTGTTCGTCTATCATTCAGAAAATGATTCCGACAAGCTTGACCCCGAAACTGCGCACAGTGAAGGTCTTGGCACTAGAATCTATCGGCCCTGACCTGGAGCAAGTTGTCAGTTTCCTGAGATGCTTTCCATGCCTGGAGAAGCTATATATCGAGGTGATGTTCCTTTCCTGTTAAATGTTAACCATAAGTGAGTTCATTTTGTGACACCTTTTTCCAAGTTTACAATGACAATGTACTATGATTTCTGAAGGTTCTTTTGGAGGATTTCAGTACATACATGTCCCCCCCATATCGGTTGCTTGATCCATATGGTTACAATCAGTAAGCATTTCTCCTTTGGATTCATCTGTACTAGTTTTGTTAGGGAACTTTTCATACACTCCAACCTCTTGTGAAGAAGGCTACATTTTTCTAGAATGTAATCAAATGCCCATGTTAATCATGTCGGATCGAAGATGGAATGTTAGTGCATATTATGAATCCTGGAAACCAAATAGCTAGGCCTGTAGTAATGTTCAAAACTGCATGTAGGCACTAACACGTTTTCTTCTTTTGCAGACAAGATTAGGCCTTTGGTGGATAATGTGATACAATATAACAATCACGTCGAATGCCTACATCTGCATCTCTCGAAATTACTTTGAACTCCTATCGAGGGACCTTACAGGAGATTATATTCGCTAGGTTCTTTGTTCTCGAGCAAGGGTCTTTGAAGGAAATGAGGTTTGCCCTACATATATTTCGCAAAAATGAATGGTTTGTTGATCAGCGCCGGCACCTGCGGCAGAATGGAGTAGGCTCCAAAAATGCTGAATTTCATTTTGGAACTTCAGATGACAGAGTAATCGGAAGTCATCGTGTCAACCCCATACATGACTTCTTAGTGGCTGACCCCTTCGCAAAAATTGTGAGGTTTCAAAACCAGACTTAGAAGCAGTGATATTAGTTTGAACCTCTCTGATATCCATGTTCAGCGGATCAATGTGAGCATTTGCAGCTGATGAGCTGAATTTCATTTCTAATATCAGTTTGAACCTTGTAATCTTCGAATTTGAGCCATATAACTCTGGAATTTCAACCTTGTAACATTTTGAGCTTTGTGGTACAATCGCTGAAATGGCATGGTATGAGACTCGTATATTGCTAGCACTATTTTGACCTTAATATGCAATGGTCTTAGATTTTATTAAACATTCTCGAATCAGTTTACCTTGTCGATCTCACAACACATGATCTGTATAGCTAACTTTCATTGCGATCTTTGACATTATTGCACAGAGTTGGTTTCTTCCACCGTGTACAGTCTAGAGCACAAAATTAATTATCGCACTCGAGTGTCCATCATCAGCCTTATGTGTAACTTTGACCTCATCACCCAAGGGTAAACTTGTGACCGAAGTCATTCCACAAACTTCGTTTTTACAAAGCTTTTTGCCAATAAACGCCCACGATTTGTCCCTCTTCTAGCCGACGCGTGGCCAAACTAGCCAGCGGAAGCTTCTGTGATAAACAAGCGGTAGCGTGGGAATAGGCTCACCGACGATACATTTGGCGCCTCTTCGAGCCCACGCGTGCGGTGCTGTGTTGTCAAGCGTGCACTGGAATCCTCCGCTATGAACGCCGTGACGAGACGTGATGATTACAGGTCAGCCAACCCACATTTATTACAGCGGCCATTTAACCTACCCTTGTGTCTCTTCAACCTTTCGATCGCGCCCCACCATTGCAAGAAGCACACCAACCACGAGAAATTCTTAGAGGGTATCCTGCGGCTCCAATGGCGCTCCGAGCGGCGACCGACGATGAGCAGCAGTTCACCATGTGTGCCTTGGCGTACACCCACAGAAGGTTCATGGACCTCTCGGTGGTGTACACCAACGAACGATGCGGGTGGAGTACTCCATCCACATCATGGAGCTGTTGCTTGCTGCGGAGAAGTACAAGGTGGTCGAGTTCGACCTCGAGTACACCCGTGCTTGTGCCGGGTCTCGTCCCAAGGTCGTTGTCGCCCAGATGTGCGTGTGCCACCACGTCCTCGTCTACCACTACTGCCTGGCCACAAGGCCTTGCGAGTGTTTCGCCAGGTTTGTCAACAGCCCCCTCTACATGTTCGCTATGGTGGACATCGCCAACGATGTAAAGGCGCTTGAGAATTCGGGCATCGCCTGCGAGAATCTTGTCGACATCCAGGGCCAATACAAGATCTGGGGCAGCAAGGAGCATGATAAGGACTCACTGGTTCACCTCGTCGAGGCCATCATCGACCCCTACTACAGAGACATGAAGGATTCGTGCAACAAGGACAAGCGTGCCTGGCACTCGGCCTGGATGGAGAAACTCGACAAAGCTCACGTTGTGTACGCGGCCAAGGAGGCGTACACGAGCTACGACATGTACAGGCGGATTGTTGACATGAGGAAGTGCCTCCTTCCCCAAAACGGCCAGGGATCCAGCCGGAAGCAGAGCAATGGCAAGCGTCGTCGCAACAATAAGTAGATGATTAGATCCTCGTTTCTCCTACTTTAGTATGCATGTAATTGCTTTCTTTGGTGTGTGGAAATGTTATGTGTGTAGTCACTTGTGTAATTGTATGCTTAATTTGGTTATGCAATGCTGTCTTTTTAAGTATATACGTTGATGCTCTGTAGACAGAGCATAGATGTTGTGCGGACAAAGAAAATAACATCGCACACGGACTAAAGAATGGAACCCGTCGGTGATGTTTTCATCAATCACTCACAATTGTATACCAGCAATCGTTTTCTCAAAACACACACGGCTTGTTAGCAGTAATCGTCTGTGTTGTTATCGGTCTTCGCACACGTTTCCGATTACAGACCTGTTTGTCTCATATCACACACATCTTGTTCATTTGAACCATTTCTGTTCTCATGTCTCAACGCAAACAGTTCATCCGAGTGAACCGCATGCCGTATATCGCACACACCTTTGATCTGGCTGACCATTTCTTTTGTGTTGGCTAATCACAAACAGTTCATCCGAGTGAACCGTATGCTGTACATCGCATGCACCTTCATCTGGCTGCCCGTTTCTTTTGTTCCTCCTCATCGCAAACGGTTAATTGAGCTGAACTGTATGCCCTGCATCGCACACGCAACTAAAATCTGAACCATGTTTGATGCATCCTCCATCGCAAACATTTTGCACCCTTTTTGACGGTTTTTTACACCACTGTTTGCGATTATGGCATCACACACAATTTCGTCGAAGGGTCTGTGATCGTAGTGTCGTGTTAGCAGCATCCTGCAGTAGTGCACCCTTCCATCATTGCTAGCCTCTTCGGTACCGTGCATTGCCCTTTCTCACCTCGAGAGTCGGTGCAACCTTCGCCAGTGCATCCAAACCCCGTCATATGGTACGCTCTGTCACACATAAGCCTCCTTATATCTTCCTCAAAACAGCCACCATACCTACATATCATGGTATTTCCATAGCCATTCCGAGATATATTGCCATGCAACTTCCATCATCATCATATACATGACTTGAGCATTCATTGTCATATTGCTTTGCATGATCGTAAGATAGCTAGCATGATATTTTCATGGCTTGTCCATTTTTTGATATCTTTGCTATGCTAGCTTTTGCACATCCTGGTACACTGCCAGAGGCATTCATATAGAGTCATTGTTCTAGATATCGAGTTGTAATATTGAGTTGTAAGTAAATAAAAGTGTGATGATCATCATTATTAGAGCATTGTCCCAGTGAGGAAAGGATGATGGAGACTATGATTCCCCCACAAGTCGGGATGAGACTCCGGACGAAGAATAAAATAATAATAAAAAGACAGGCAAAAATGGAGAGCCAAAAAAAGAGAAAAAAATGAGAAAAAAAGAGAGAAGGGGCAATGCTACTATCCTTTCACCACACTTGTGCTTCAAGGTAGCACCATATTCTTCATAGAGAGAGTCTCCTATGGTGTCACTTTCATACACTAGTGGGAATTTTTCATTACAGAACTTGGCTTGTATATTCCGATGATGGGCTTCCTCAAATGCCCGAGGTCTTCATGAGCAAGCAAGTTGGATGCACACCCACTTTGTTTTCAGTTTGAGCTTTCATACACTTATAGCTCTAGTGCATCCATCGCATGGCAATCCCTACTCCTCGCATTGACATAGATTGATGGGCGTCTCCATAGCCAGTTGATTAGCCGCGTCAATGTGAGACTTTCTTCCTTTTTGTCTTCTCCACACAACCTCCACCATCATATTCTATTCCACCTATAGTGCTATATCCATGGCTCACGCTCATGTATTGCGTGAAAGTTGAAAAGACTTAAGAACATTAAAAGTATGAAACAATTGCTTGGCTTGTCATCGGGGTTGTGCATGATGAAATACTTTGTGTGATGAAGATGGAGCATAGCCAGACTATATGATTTTGTAGGGATAACTTTCTTTGGCCATGTTATTTTGAGAAGACATGATTGCTTTATTACTATGCTTGAAGTATTATTGTCTTAATGTCAAATGATAGACTATTGCTTTGAACCACTCGTGTCTTAATATTCATGCCATGATTAGATTATATGATCAAGATTATGCTAGGTAGCATTCCACATCAAAAATTATCTTTTTTATCATTTACCTACTCAAGGACGAGTAGGAACTAAGCTTGGGGATGCTGATATGTCTCCGTCGTATCTATAATTTTTGATTGTTCCATGCCAATATTCTACAACTTTTACATACTTTTTGCAACAATTTATATGATTTTCTTGGACTAACATATTGATCCGATTGCCCAAAGTGCAGCCTCTGTTTGTTGCATGTTTTTTGATTCGCAGAAAATCCACATCAAACAGAGTCCAAACGGGATAAAAACTTACGGAGATTTTTGTTGGAATATATGTGAATTTTGGGAAGTGGAATCAACGCGAGACGATACCCGAGGGGCCCACAAGGGTGAGGGGCGCACCCTAGGGGGTAGGACACGCCCTGGGCCCTTGTGGCCACTCCGTAAGGCGGTTGGTGCCCTTTTTTCGCTGTAAGAAAGCTAATATCCAGATAAAAATCATGTTAAAATGTCAGCCCAATCGGAGTTATGGATCTCCGGGAACGGTGAAAGGGCGGAATCTGGAAGCGCAGAAACAGAAGGAAACAGAGAGAGAGAGAGAGAGAGATCCAATCTTGGAGGGGCTCTCACCCCTTCACCGCCATGGAAGCCAAGGACCAGAGGGGAAACCCTTTTCCCATCTATGGGGAAGGTCAAGGAAGAAGAAGAAGAAGGGGCTCTCTCTACCCCTCTCTCCCGGTGGCGCCGGAATACCGCCGGGGCCATCATCGTGCCAAAAATCTACACCAACAACTTCACCGCCGTCACCACCAACTCTCTCCCCCTCTATGCAGCGGTGTAACACCTCTCCTCCCCGATGTAATCTCTACTTAAACATGGTGCTCAATGCTATATATTATTTCCCAATGATGTATGGCTATCCTATGACGTTTGAGTAGATCCATTTTGTCCTATGGGTTGATTGATGAATCGTGATTGGTTTGATTTGCATGTTTTATTTTTGGTGCTGTCCTATGGTGCTCTCCGTGTCGCACAAGCGTGAGGGATCCCCGCTGTATGGTTTGCAGTATGTTCATGATTTGCTTATGGTGGGTGGCGTGAGTGATAGAAGCACATACCCGAGTAACTAGGTTGTTTGCATATGGGAATAAAGAGGACTTGATACTTTAATGCTATGGTTGGGTTTTACCTTAATGATCTTTAGTAGTTGTGGATGCTTGCTAGAGTTCCAATCATAAGTGCATATGATCCAAGAAGAGAAAGTATGTTAGCTTATGCCTCTCCCTCATATAAAATTGCAATAATGATTACCGGTCTAGTTATCGATTGCCAAGGGACAACTAACTTTCTTATGACAAAAAGCTCTCTACTAAAATTAACTTAGTTGTTTCTTTATCTAAACAGCCCCTAGTTTTTATTTACGTGCTCTTTATTATCTTGCAAACCTATCTTATCACACCTACAAAGTACTTCTAGTTTCATACTTGTTCTAGGTAAAGCAAACGTTAAGCGTGCATAGAGTTGTATCAGTGGTCGATAGAACTTGACGAAATATTTGTTCTACCTTTAGCTCCTCGTTGGGTTCGACACTCTTACTTATCGAAAGAGGCTACAACTGATCCCACCATCAAAAATTATCTTTTTTATCATTTACCTGCTCGAGGACGAGCAGGAAGTAAGCTTGGATGCTGATACATCTCCGTCCTATCTATAATTTTTGATTGTTTCATGCCAATATTATACAACTTTTCTACACTTTTGGCAAATTTTTATATGATTTATTGGACTAACCTATTGATCTAGTGCCTAGTGCCAGTTCCTGTTTTCTGCATGTTTTTTGTATCGCAGAGTATCCATATCAAATGAAGTCCAAATGCAATAAAATTTCACGAAAAATTATTTTGGAATATATATGTGATTTTGGGAGTTGGAATCACCGCAAATGGAGGCCCACACAGTCCACAGGACACTAGGGCGCACTAGAGGCCCCTGGCATGCCGTGGTGGGTTGTGTCCTCCTCGAACGTCGGTTGGGGCTCTACTTCAGGCGCAAGGAAGCTTATATCCGGAAAAAAATCATGTTCAAATCTCAGCGTAATCAGAGTTACAGATCTCCCGGAATATAAGAAACGGTTTTCGGTCAGATCTGGGGAGCGCGAAACAGAAGAGAACAGAGAGGGAGATCCAATCTCGGAGGGGCTCCCTCCCCTCCGCGGCCATGGAGGCCATGGACCAGAGGTGGAACTCTCCTCCAATCTAGGGGGGAGGCCAAGGAAGAAGAAGAGGGAGGGGGCTCTCTCCTCCTCTCTCCGGTGGCGCCAGAGTGCCGCCTGGGCTAGGCGATCTACATCAACAATCTTGCTACCGTCAACACCAACTTTCTCCCCCTCTATGCAGCGGTGTAACACCTCTTTCCCCCGTTGTAATCTCTACTTAAACATGGTGCTCAACTCCATATATTATTTCCCAATGATCTATGGTTATCCTATGATGTTTGAGTAGATCCATTTTGTCCTGTGGGTTAATTGTGATCTTGGTTGGTATGATTGCATATTTTATTTATGGTGCTGTCCTACGGTGCCCTCCTTCTCGCGCAAACGTGAGGAGCCCCCGCTGTAGGGTGTTGCAATATGTTCATGGTTTACTTATTGTCAATGTTGCGGGGGATGACAGCAGCCCTAACGCGGATAAGTGGGTTATGGCGTATGGGAGTAAAGAGGACTTGATACTTAAAGCTATGGTTGGGTTTCACGACCTTAATGATCTTTAGTAGTTGCGGATGCTTGCTAGGGGTCCAATCATAAGTGCATATGATCCAAGTAGAGAAAGTATGTTAGCTCATGCCTCTCCCTCATATAAAATTACAAGAATGATTATCGGTACTTGTTATCGATTGCCTAGGGACAAATAACTTTCTTGTTGACAAAAGCTTTGTACTAAAACTAACTTAGTTGTTTCTTTATCTAAACAGCCCCTAGATTTTATGCTCTTTATTATCTTGCAAACCTATCCTATCACACCTACAAAGTACTTCTAGTTTCATACTTGTTCTAGGTAAAGCGAACGTCAAGCGTGCGTAGAGTTGTATCGGTGGTCGATAGAACTTGAGGGAATATTTTTTCTACCTTTAGCTCCTCGTTGGGTTCGACACTCTTACTTATCGAAAGAGGCTACAATTGATCCCCTATACCTGTGGGTTATAAAGACCTTTTTCTGGCGCCATTGCCGGGGAGCAATAGCTGAAAGGACCCCCAAGGAGTGACCCTGGGTTATCGAACCCATGAGATGACGTGCACTTGTGACAAAGTTTTCTACCAAGCTTTCGCAAGAGTACTAAATTCCAGTTTTCAGACCGAATCATAATCAAGTTGCAACGGAAAACACTTACAATAAAAATAGGCATGGGTATGAGGACTTGTACAACAATATATCTGTGATCATGAGCATGATGATCTTAATTTGTGCTCTGGAAAACAACTATTAAGATATGCTTGCAATGTATCGAAGTGGGGAATGTGTCCAAATCACGGCTTGACCGGAATGCGCCCTACATCAAGAGTAAGTTGTCCAACCATAGGTCCTTTCTGTCGCGTGGGGTTACCTCAATTATTAAGATAAATCAGAAAAAATCATTGGGCGTTTGATGACTACACTTCAAGTATCCCAGAGATTGGATCCACGCTATTGTACTAAACCTTTAAGTCATTGGTGTTCAGAATAGCACTTCATGTTCTCCCTAACCTTAGCCTCCCCGTGGATTGAAGTCCGTGATCCTAGCTACCGGCAGGGACGAAGAACACGAGAGAGACAAGAGACAACTATGATGCAATTTTATTTCACACATACATGACGTTAGCTCGAAGTCATTCCATCGACCCCTCAAACAAATACATCGGGTTGCAAGCCTATGCCACAAACCATTACCTTACCAAATTACTAACACATGGCGATAGATTCGCAAGAAGAAATAATTGAAGAACACATGAAGATGAATGCTTTATTGATAATATATCTCACAATGGTTGCCGAATGCGATAAACGATTACAAGTATGGCTAACTTGGAGGTGGCTTGCTGTGGTGGTGAAGATGGTGGTTGCTACTTCTTGAGCTTGTGTTGGTTTTTCCCTTGAAGAGGAAAGGGTGATGTAGCAATGTAGAGATAAGTATTTCCCTCAGTTAAGAACCAAGGTATCAATCCAGTTGGAGGAACAAACAAGTCTCCAATGATAGCACCTACACAAACAAACAAACACTTGCACCCAACGCGATAAAGGGGTTGTCCCCTTCACGGTTACTTGCAAGGATGAGATCTGATAGAGATAGGTATAAAAGATAAATAAAAGTGCAAAATAAAGTAAAGGTAAATAAATAGCAGCAAGGTATTTTTGTTTTTTTGGTTTTATAGATCGGAAAATAATACGATGAGAATAGACCCGGGGGCCATAGTTTCACCAGACGCTTCTCTCTTGAAAGAAAGCATACGGTGGGTGAACAAATTACTGTTGAGAAATTGATAGAAAAGCGAATAATCATGATGATATCTAAGGCAATGATCATGAATATAGGCATCACGTCCGTGATTAGTAGACCGACTCCTGTCTGCATCTACTACTATTACTCCACACATCGACCGCTAAAAAACATGCATCTAGTGTATTAAGTTAACAAGAACGGAGTAACGCCTTAAGCAAGATGACATGATGTAGAGGGATTGATCCAATCAATATGAAATAAACCCCATCTTTTTATCCTTAATGGAAACAATACAATACATGCCTCGCTACTCCCTTATACATCACTAGGTGAGGACACCGCAAGATTGAACCCATCACAAAGCACCTCTCCCATTGCAAGAAGAATCAATCTAGTTGGCCAAACCAAATCAATAGATCGGAAGAAATACAAAGCTATCTTAATCATGCATAAAATACTTCAGAGAAGACTCAAATAATATTCATAGATAATCTGATCATAAACTCATAATTCATCGGATCTCAACAAACACACCGCAAAAGAAGATTACATCGAATATATCTCCAAGAACATCGAGGAGAACATTGTGTTGAAGATCAAAGAGAGAGAAGAAGCCATCTAGCTACTAGCTATGGACCCATAGGTCTGTGGTAAACTACCCACACATCATCAGAAGGGCGGCAAGGTTGATGTAGAGGCCCTCCGTGATCGAATCCCCCCCGGTAGAGTACCGGAAAAGGCCCCAAGATGGGATCTCACGAGGACAGAAACTTGCGGCGGTGGGAAAGTATTCTTGGTGTGCCCTCTGGTCTTCGTGGAATATTTGAGTATTTATAGAGCTGAGTTTAGGGTTGGGGGAGTCACGGGGGGCCCACAAGCCCTAGAGGCGCCAACCCCTAGGGCCCGGCCTCCAGGTTTGTGGCCACCCCGTGGCTCTTCTGGCCTCCTCCCGAAGCTTCGTAGGTGTCTTCTTGTCCAAGAAAAATCGTCAAAAAGTTTCATTCTATTTGGACTCCGTTTGGTATTGATTGTTTGTAAAGGACAAAAACAAGGGAAAAAACAGGAACTGGCACTGGGCACTATGTTAATACGTTAGTCCCAAAAAATGATATAAAATAGCATTATAATGCATATAAAACATCCAAGATGGATAATATAATAGCATGGAACAATAAAAAAATTATAGATACATTGGAGACGTATCAAGCATCGCCAAGCTTAATTCCTACTCGTCCTCGAGTAGGTAAACGATAAAAAATAGAATTTTTGATGTGGAATGCTACGTAACATGTTTATCAATGTAATCTTTCTTTGTTTGGCATGAATATTCAGATCCATAAGATTCAAAACAAAAGTTAAATATTGACATGAAAACAATAATACTTCAAGCATACTAATAAAGCAATCATGTCTTCTCAAAATATTATGGCTAAAGAAAGTTATCCCTACAAAATCATATAATCTTGTCATGCTCTATCTTCATCACACAAAGTATTTATCATGCATAACCCCGATGACAAGCCAAGTAATTGTTTCATACTTTTGGCGTTCTTAAGCTTTTTCAACTCTCACGCAATACATGAGCGTGAGCCATGGATATAGCACTATAGGTGGAGGTTGTCAGGAGAAGACAAAAAGGAGAAAGTCTCATGTCAACTTGGCAAATTAATGGGCTATGTAGATGCCCATCAATCGATATTAATGTGAGTGAGTAGGGATTGCCATGCAACGAATGCACTAGAGCTATAAGTGTATGAAAGCTCAAAAGAAAACTAAGTGGGTGTGCATCTATCTCGCTTGCTCACGAAGACCTAGTGAAATTTGAGGAAGCCCATCATTGGAATATAGAAGCCAAGTTCTATAATGAAAAATGCCCACTAGTATATGAAAGTGACAAAATAAGAGACTCTCTATCATGAAGAGCATGGTGCTACTTTGAAGCACAAGTGTGGAAAAGGATAGTAACATTGTCCCTTCTCTCTTTTTCTCTCATTTTTTCTTTTTTTTTCTTTTGGGATCTTTGGCCTCTTTTTTTATTTTGGGCTCTTTGGCCTATTTTTTATTTAAGTATGAAGTCTCATCCCGACTTGTGGGGTAATCATAGCCTCCATCATCCTCTCCTCACATGAGAGAATCCTCTAATAATCACACTTTTATTTACTTACAACTCAAGAATTATAACTCAATACTAGAACAAAGACAAGACTCTATATGAATCCCTCATGCATATGTGAACAATATGACAATGATGGTATATGTCATAATAAAATGGAACGGTAGAAGTTGCATGGCAATATATCTCGGAATGACTATGGAAATGCCATAATAGGTAGGTATGGTGGCTGTTTTTGTTGGGGAACGTAGCATGCAATTTCAAAAAAATTCCTATGCTCACGCAAGACCTATCTAGGAGATGCATAGCAATGAGAGGGGGAGAGTGCCCACGTACCCTCGTAGACCAAAAGCGGTAGTGTTTGACAACGCGGTTGATGTAGTCGAACTTCTTCTCGTTCTGACCGATCAAGCACCGAACGTACGGCACCTCCGAGTTCTGCACACGTTCAGCTCGATGACGTCCCTTGAACTCTTAATCCAGCAAAGTGTCGAGGGAGAGTTTCGTCAGCACGACGACATGGTGACGGTTATGGTGAAGTGATCAGTGCAGGGCTTCACCTAAGCACTACAACAATATGACAGGAGGCATAAACTGTGGAGGGGGCGCCGCACACGGCTAACAAATGTTTGTGTGTGTGCTCTAGGCGCCCCCTCCCCACATATATATAGGTTGGAGGGGGGATGAGGCAGCCAGGGGGGCGCCCAAGTAGGTCGAGTCATACTTGGGCTCCCACCCCAATTCGCACACCCCTTCCTTGTTTTGGCACTTGGAGAAGGAAGGAGGAGGTGCCCCCGTTTCCTTTCTCCCTTGAGAAGGGGAAGGAAAGTGGGGCTAGCCCTCCTCCCTTGCCTTCCCTAGGGCTGGCCGACCTGGTAGAGGGGTGCACCAGCCCCCTGGTGGCTGGTCTGTCCCTCCCTAGGCCCATTAAGCCCATATAGATTGCCGGGGGTTGCCCGGAACCCCTTCCGGTGACCGGATACGGACCCGGTACCCCCGAAACACTTCCAGTGTCCAAATAATGTCTTCATATATATGAATCTTTACATCTCGACCATTTCGAGACTCCTCGTCATGTCTGTGATCTCATCCGAGACTCCGAACAACATTCGGTCACCAAATCACATAACACATATAATACAAAATCGTCATCGAACGTTAAGCGTGTGGACCATACGGGTTCGAGAACTATGTAGACATGACCGAGACACCTCTCCAGTCAATAACAAATAGCGGAACCTGGATGCTCATATTGGTTCCTACATATTCTACGAAGATCTTTATCGGTCAAATCATAATGACAACATACGTTATTCCCTTTGTCATCGGTATGTTACTTGCCTGAGATTCGATCATCGGTATCTTTATACCTAGTTTAGTCTCGTTAGTGGCAAGTCTCTTTACTCGTTCCGTAATGCATCATACCGCAACTAACTCATTAGTCACATTGCTTGCAAGGCTTATCATGATGCGCATTACCGAGAGGGCTTAGAGACACCTCTTTGATACTCGGAGTGACAAATCATAATCTCGATATATTCCAACCCA
This sequence comes from Aegilops bicornis, assembly GCA_021605145.1. Classification (NCBI taxonomy): domain Eukaryota; kingdom Viridiplantae; phylum Streptophyta; class Magnoliopsida; order Poales; family Poaceae; genus Aegilops; species Aegilops bicornis. The sequence continues at coordinate 458,431 of JAHIAL010000009.1, read as the reverse complement.
ACAAACACCATCGGAGATACCTGTAGAGCATCTTTATAATCACCCAGTTACTTGTGACGTTTGATAGCACACAAGGTATTCCTCCGGTATTCGAGAGTTGCATAATCTGATAGTCGAAGGAATATGTATTTGACATGAAGAAAGTAATAGCAATAAAACTTAACGATCAACATACTAAGCTAACGGATGGGTCTTGTCCATCACATCATTCTCCTAATGATGTGATCCCGTTGATCAAATGACAACACATATCTATGGCTAGGAAACTCAACCATCTTTGATAAACGACCTAGTCTAGTAGAGGCTTACTAGGGACACTGTCTTTTGTCTATGTATCCACACATGTATCAAATTTCCGGTTAATACAATTCTAGCATGAATAATAAACATTTATCATGATAAAAGGAAATATAAATAACAACTTTATTATTGCCTCTAGGGCATATTTCCTTCAGTCTCCAACTTGCACTAGAGTCAATAATCTAGATTACATTGTAATGATTCTAACACCCATGGAGTCTTGGTGATGATCATGTTTTGCTCGTGGAAGAGGCTTAGTCAACGGGTCTACCACATTCAGATCCGTATGTATTTTGCAAATCTCTATGTCTCCCTCCTTGACTTGATCATGGATGGAGTTGAAGCGTCTCTCGATGTGTTTGCTTCTCTTGTGAAATCTGGATTCCTTCGCCAAGGCAATTGCTCCAAAGATTGTCACAAAAGATTTTCATTGGACCCGATGCACTAGGTATTACACCTAGATCGGATATGAACTCCTTCATCCAGACTCCTTCATTCGCTGCTTCCGAAGCAGCTATGTACTCCGCTTCACAGGTAGATGCCGCCATGACGCTTTGCTTGGAACTGCACCAACTGACAGCTCCACCATTCAATATAAATATGTATCCGGTTTGCGACTTAGAGTCATCCGGATCAGTGTCAAAGCTAGCATCGACGTAACCATTTACGACGAGCTCTTTGTCACCTCCATAAACGGAAACATATCCTTAGTCCTTTTCAGGTACTTTAGGATGTTCTTGACCCCTGTCCAGTGATCCACTCCTGGATTACTTTGGTACCTCCCTGCTAGACTTATAGCAAGGCACACATCAGGTATGGTACACAACAAGCATATATGACAGAACCTATGGCCAAGGCATAGGGAATGACTTTCATTTTCTCTATATCTTCTACAGTGGTCGGGCATTGAGTCTGACTCAACTTCACACCTTGTAACACAGGCAAGAACCCTTTCTTTGACTGATCCATTTTGAACTTCTTCAAAACTTTATCAAGGTATATGCTTTGTGAAAGTCCAGTTAAGCTTCTTGATCTATCTCTATAGATCTTGATGCCTAATACATAAGCAGCTTCATCGAGGTCTTTCATTGAAAAACTCTTATTCAAGTATCCTTTTATGCTATCCAGAAATTCTATATCATTTCCAGTCAACAATATGTCATCCACATATAATATTAGAAATGCTCTGAGCTCCCACTCACTTTCTTGTAAATATGAGCTTCTCTAAAAGTCTATATAAAACCATATGCTTTGATCACCTCATCAAAGCGTATATTCCAACTCCGAGATGCTTGCACCAGTCCATAAATGGATCACTGGAGCTTGCACACTTTGTTAGCACCTTTAGGATCGACAAAACCTTCTGGTTGCATCATATACAACTCTCCTTTGAGAAATCCATTAAGGATTGCAGTTTTGACATCCATTTGCCAGATTTCATAATCATAAAATGCGGCAATTGCTAACATGATTGGGATAGACTTAAGCATCGCTATGGGTGAGAAAGTCTCATCGTAGTCAACTCCTTGAACTTGTCGAAAACCTTTCGCGACAATTCATGCTTTGTAGACAGTAACTTTACCATCAGCGCCAGTCTTCTTCTTGAAGATCCATTTATTCTCTATGGCTTGCCGATCATCGGGCAAGTCAACCAAATTCCATACTTTGTTCTCATACATGGATCCCATCTCAGATTTCATGGCCTCGAGCCATTTTGTGGAATCTGGGCTCATCATCGCTTCCTCATAGTTCATAGGTTCATCATGGTCTAGTAACATGACTTCCAGAACAGGATTACCGTACCACTCTGGTGCGGAACATATTCTGGTTGACCTACGAGGTTTGGTAGTAATTTGATCTGAAGTTTCATGATCATTATCATTATCTTCCTCTCTAGTTGGTGTAGGCATCACGGGAACGGTTTTCTGTGATGAGCTACTTTCCAACTCGAGAGAAGGTACAATTACCTAATCAAGTTATACTTTCCTCCCACTCACTTCTTTCGAGAGAAAATCATTCTTAGAAAGGATCCATTCTTAGCAACAAAGATCTTGCCTTCGGATCTATGATAGAAGGTGTACCCAACAGTTTCTTTTGGGTATCCTATGTAGACGCGTTTCTCCGATTTGGGTTCGAGCTTATCAGGCTGAAGCTTTTTCACATAAGCATCGCAACCCCAAACTTTAAGAAACGACAACTCAGGTTTATTGCCAAACCACAGTTCATACGGTGTCGTCTCAACAGATTTAGTGGGTGCCCTATTTAAAGTGAATGCAGTTGTCTCTAATGCATAACCCCAAATGATAGCGGTAAATCGGTAAGAGACATCATAGATCGCACCATATCTAATAAAGTACGGTTACAACATTCTGACACACCATTACGCTGTGGTGTTCCAGGTGGCGTGAGTTGTGAAACTATTCCACATTGTTTTAAATGAAGGCCAAACTCGTAACTCAAATATTTGCCTCCGCGAGCAGATCGTAGAAACTTTATTTTCTTGTTACGATGATTCTCCACTTCATTCTGAAATTCCTTGAACTTTTCAAATGTTTCAGACTTGTGTTTTATTAAGTAGATATATTGTAGCGACCCGACCTCAGACGGTCAAGCCTACGTGTGTTCTTGTGCCATCCACGGATCAGTATCTTTGGCACACTGATACATCAATGTATATATCAAAGTGCAATCACATGCATAAATAACGTAAAATGATATATACCTCATAATACTCAGCGGAAACAATCAAACGGGTGTGGAGTCCCATCAACGCCATCGGCAAGTTGAGTGTAGACCGTAACCCTGTATCGTAACTCTTACTCGTCGAGGAAATATCTGCAACATGATACGTTGCAGCCGTAGGTCAAAGATTACATTGAATGTACCGGCAAGATCACAATAAGAAAACAGATGATAAACTATACTATATGCAGTATGGCTTTATGGCTCTGTATCTGAGTTTTGTTTGCGTAAAAGCTGGTTTTATTTTCCCTACATCAAAGGAATAACAGGAGCCTGTACTACAGAGTTTTCTATCATGACATGGTTCCGCCAACCGATGTCTCATAGCCCAAAAATCATCATAAGTTGCCCACAATTAAGTTATCAGTCCGGTGTTGAGAGTTCTGAGATAGATCCAAGTCCAGATGCTCAAATTGTCCGTAACCGGGGACACGGCTAATCGATTAGGTTTTAACCCTCTGCAGAGGTTTGTACACTTTACCCGCAAGATTCGATCCCTCTCTTTACGTTCTCGCACTTGAGGTGTTTGAGAACAAGATGACGAAACATGGTCTTCCAAAGAGTTCCTCGACCACCGTCCGGTACTCAACCCATCCTACCGTAGTTCTACATCTGCTAGTACCGTCCCAGCCGGAGTCACAACTAAGGTCAACCAAGCGAGCCCATAATGACTTGCGGTTGCACAGGTAAGCTTAGGGCATGAAGTATTCTTCCGTCTCTTTGAGTGCAGGTGAAGCTTTCCGCAAGATGTCATGGCGCTTCTCCATGCATCCGGCCAACCAACGGTTTCTCCAGGTGCCCGTCAACCGTCCTTCACCCAGTAGTGTGTATTGAATTTCCTGTCGTGAGTCTTGAAGTCTTGAGGCCTTGAAGATGCAGTCCTTGCAGCTTTCCATCATGGAGTTGTCGTCATTGACGAAATCCTTCATTCTCACACCACTCCTGAGCACTCATACCAAACCCCGTCTACTATAGCGTAGCATTGAAATAAAATATCGTCCCGGGCTTGGTAACAGGGTGATGGGTTCCTACCTCATGCATACTACTCAACTACAAGGATTCAATAACACTCTTTGAGGGGTGTTTGCAAAGATGTCACTAAATGCAACAAATCATAGGTATGAAAGCATGGTCAAAGTGAACTTGCTGGTAATACTTGATGAAGATAATAACGCTCTCGGAATAAAGACTTGGTAGAACTATTCGTCACTCCGTTGAAAATCTATATAGTCAAACATAGCATTCACATAAGCAAACATCCTAGCAAACAATTTTAGCACTTCAAATAACAATCAAAACAGCAAGGAAAATCGATAATAAAACTCAAACAAAATCAAAAGATACTTCAAATAAAACTACAAAGAAAAACTACTAACGAAGATCTATGACTTTGCTACAAACATCTAATATAGTTTTGCCGTAAGTAAAAACTTAACAACAATTAAAATACTAAACTAATAAATTAACAGAAAATAAAATGTAAAATAACTAATTTAACAGAAAGTATTTTTTCCATAAAATTTTATTTGCAAAAAGAAACAAATAAAAAGCTTTTATAAAACTCTAACTATGACCTATAGAAGGTTTCATACAAAACTAAGGAAAATAAATTTTTAAAATAAAAATAAATTTTCTCCTGTTGTCTAACAGAAACACAACTAATTTTGTCAAAAGTGACAAAAAGAAATACTTTAAAACTAATAAAAACAATAAAGAAGAAGCTAAAACAGAACTAATACTAAAACAGTACTGTTTTGCTAAAACCTAATTTAAATTAACCTGAAAATAAAATACTAAATACTACTGGATAAACAAAGGTCCTAGAGACCAGGAGCAAAAAGAATTAATTAAAACCTATTTTTAAACTCCCGGAATAAGCAAAACAAGCTTTAATTCAAATCTGATCTAACTCAATTTTTATAAATCCAAACATAGACAAATTATATATTTTTGGAAACTACAAAAACATTGTGATCTAACGCAAAAAGAATCAGCATCATTGGACTTCTAGATCAAAAGTTATAAGCTAAACAAGAACGGAACTAAATCTGTTACGGAAATAAATCTGAAAACGAAAAAAAACAACAAAGGAGTTACTCAGACGTGAGGCAGAGATGGCAGGAAGGAGGCGGCGATGTGGAGGGCTGCTCTGGCGAGGGGCGAGGTCGCCGAGGTGGGGTGGCGGAGGAGGGGTCGGCGCTTAGGGGAGGTGGCCGGGCGATGGGAGGTTCAGGAGAGCTCTGGTGAGCGTTCTAGGCAGGGAAAAGGAGGACGGTGGCGAGAAGGCTACGGGCAGGGAGGGGGCGTGGTGATGGGAGAAATGGAGCGAGGAGAGGAGGGGTTTTATAGGCGGTCTCGGGAGGCGCTGGGATGGAAAGACGAGGGAGATCGGGAAGGTGGAGATTCTGTCTCCATGGATATGGAAAGCTTCTAACGTGAGAGGAAAGCAGAGGAAGGAGATGATCTCTTGTTGGGCTAGAATAGGAAAGTGCTTAATGGGCCAGCAGGGTTTTCCTAATAAAAAGCGATTCCATTCCTATTTTTAAAATTAGGAAACTAAAACAATAAAGAGGAAATCAAATCAATTCGAATAAAGAGTTTTTATATACTAAAATTATCAGAAAAATAAAATGTAGATGATGAGCATTATTCCACGGCCAAAATAAAAACTTAAAAATGTTTTTCAGAAAATCCCTAAAGGCTTTATTTCTTTTTGCAAATAATTTTTTAAATAAAAACTTTGGTTTTTCTTGGCTCAAATATTTTCAAAAATGCCCCTGATTTTGGAGGGTCATTTTCCTCCGCTCTTTCTTGCTTGCAAGAATTTATTTTTCGGGGTATTTCTCGGGAAAGAAAAATAGAGAAGCAAGTGCAAATATTTGAAAGAATTAAATTGCAAAACTCCGTTCAAATTCTTTATAGTTGAAGAAGTCATGTCATCTTCTTTCATTGATTTTAATAGGATGAATTTGAATTTACGGAGAAGGGAAAGTCATTTTATTCCCTCTCATTCAAAAGTTTTTGAAAAGGTTCAAATTTCACTCAAGTTTAATTCACTCAAGCAAACAAACAAACAATTCAATTAATTATATTAACATTCCAAAATTTGGGATGTTACATATATCCATATCTGCTCAAATCATCTGTGAAAGTCAGAAAATAACGATACCCGCCGCGAGCCTCGACACTCATCGGACCGCATACATCGGCATGTATTATTTCCAATAAGTTAGTGGCTCGCTCCATTGTTCCAGAGAACGGAGTTTTAGTCATCCTGCCCATGAGGCATGGTTCGCAAGCATCAAATGATTCATAATCAAGTGATTCCAAAATTCCATCCGCATGGAGTTTCCTCATGCGCTTTACACCAATATGACCTAAACGGCAGTGCCACAAATATGTTGCACTATCATTATCAACTTTGCATCTTTTGTCATCAATATTATGAATGTGTGTATCACCATGATCGAGATTCAACAAAAATAGACCACTCTTCAAGGGTGCATGACCATAAAAGATATTATTCATATAAATAGAACAACCATTATTCTCTGATTTAAATGAATAACCGCCTCGCATCAAACAAGATCCAGATATAGTGTTCATGCTCAACGCTGGCACCAAATAATAATTATTCAGGTCTAAAACTAATCCCGAAGGTAGATGTAGAGGTAGCGTGCCGACGGCAATCACATCGACCTTGGAACCATTCCCGACGCGCATCATCACCTCGTCCTTTGCCAATCTTTGTTTAGTCCAGTAGCCTGCATTTTGAGTTGCAAATATGAGCAGCAGAACCCGGTTTCAAATACCGAGTGCTACTACGAGCATTAGTAAGGTACACATCAATAACATGTATATCAAATATACCTTTGTTCACTTTGCCATCCTTCTTATCAGCCAAATACTTGGGGAAGTTCCGCTTCCAGTGACCAGTCCCTTTGAAGTAGAAGCACTCAGTTTCAGGCTTGGGTCTAGACTTGGGCTTCTTCCTGGGAGTGAAAACTTGCTTGACATTCTTCTAGAAGTTCCCCATCTTTCCCTTGCCCTTTTTCTTGAAACTAGTGGTCTTGTTAACCATCAACACTTGATGCTCTTTCTTGATTTCTACCTCCGCAGCTTTGAGCATAGCGAAGAGCTCGAAAATTGTCTTATCCATCCCTTGTATATTATAGTTCATCACGAAGCCTTTGTAGCTTGGTGGCAGTGACCTAAGAACTCTATCAATAACACTATCATCCTGAAGATTAACTCCCAGCTGAGTCAAGTGGTTATGATACCTAGACATTACAGTATGTGTTCCTTGTAACTATTCTCCTCCATCTTGCAGCTATAGAACTTATTGGAGACTTCATATCTCTCAACTTGGGCATTTGCTTGAAATATTAACTTCAACTCCTGGAACATCTCATATGGTCCATGTCGTTCAAAACGTCTTTGAAGTCCTGATTCTAAGCCGTAGAGCATGGCACACTGAACTATAGAGTAGTCATCAGACCACGTCTGCCAGACGTTCAAAGCGTCTACATTAGCAGGAGGGGGCTTGTCACCTAGCGGTGCATCAAGGACATAATTATTTTGTGCACCAATGAGGATAATCCTAAAGTTACGGACTTGGTCCATGTACTTGCTACCATCATATTTCAACTTAGCTTTCACTAGGAACGCATTAAATTGCAAGGGACCGGTAGCACGGGCCATTGATCTACAACATAGATATGCAAAACTATCAGGACTAAGTTCATGATAAATTAAGTTCAATTAATAATATTACTTAAGAACTCCCACTTAGACAGACATCCCTCGAGTCATCTAAATGATCACGTGATCCATATCAACTAAACCATGTCCGATCATCACGTGAGATGGAGTAGTTTTCAATGGTGAACATCTCTATGTTGATCATATCTACTATATGATTCACGTTCGACCTTTCGGTCTCTAGTGTTCTAAGGCCATGTCTGTACATGCTAGGCTCCTCAAGTTTAACCCGAGTATTCGCATGTGCAAAACTGTCTTGCACCGTTGTATGTGAGCGTAGAGCTTATCACACCGATCATCACGTGGTGTCTCGACGACGGTATCGTCATAGCGGTGCATCTTGAGGGAGAACACCTATACCTTGAAATTTTGGCGGGGGATCATCTTATAATGCTACCTCCGTACTAAGCAAAATAAGATGCATAAAAGATAAACATCACATGCAATCAAAATATGTGACATGATATGGCCATCATCATCTTGTGCCTTTGATCTCTATCTCCAAAGTACTGTCATGATATCCATCGTCACCGGCTTGACACCTTGATCTCCATCGTAGCGTCGTGGTCGTCTCGCCAACTATTGCTTCTACAACTATCGCTAACGCATAGTGATAAAGTAAAGCAATTACATGGCGTTGCATTTCATACAATAAAGCGACAACCATAAGGCCCGTCCGATTGCCAATAACTTTTACAAAACACGATCATCTCATACAATAACATATATCACATCATTCTTGACCATATCACATCACAACATGCCCTGCAAAACAAGTTAGATGCCCTCTACTTTGTTGTTGCAAGTTTTACGTGGCTTCTACGGGCTTCAAGCAAGAAGCAATCTTACCTACGCATCAAAACCACAACGGTGATTTATCAAGTTTGTTGTTTTAACCTTCAACAAGGACCGGCTGCAGTCAAATTCAATTCAACTAAAGTTGGAGAAACAGACACCCACCAGCCACCTTTATACAAAACTAGTTGCATGTCTATCAGTGGAACCGGTCTCATGAACGTGTGTAAGGGCATATTTATCCCTTAGTTGTTTTGGTTATTGATGACAATGCTTTTGCGGACTAATCATGTGCGTTGAGTATTTCAGGCATCTCATCACTACGCACAAGACGATTTGGTGCCCCTCGAAGACTATTGAAGACAGCGTTTCTCTACGTTTCTTTTTGGTGGATTTGAGTCGTAGGAAAGTCGTACTATTAAGAGGGCGTCCGCTTTGGAAAGGTTTGGGTGGAATCATCACGTACACGTCTACTCCTTTTGCACCTCTGTTCCTCTGGCTCTTTGGAGCATCCTCCGTGTTTTCACGTCTATGCAAATTGTCGTGTTTGCTGAGCTTGGGCATGCGGTAGTACTGCTCCTAGGAGCGGTAGTACCGCAGGCCCCTGCGGTAGTACCGGACCTTAGTGCGGTAGTACCATAGCGCCCATGTAGTACCGCTCCTTGGAGCTGTACTACCGTAACCTGTTCGACCGGCCTGTTGCCGCAGCTGCGAGTAGGGCGGATGTAATTATTTACATCCGCGCCCTACGCGGTAGTACCGCGCCCAGTGCGTAGTAGTACCATGCGCTCTGGCCTGACTCAGCAGCTTGCGCGACAGTAGGAGCGGATGTAAATTTTTTACATCCACACCTGTCGGTGGGAAACGACACCTATGGGATCACTGGAATCCCTACTGCGGTTGCGGGGCGCTGGGATCGTGAGAAGAGCGGGACTAGCGACGGCCTGAGGATCGTTTACCCGAGGTTAGACGCGAGGATGCGCATAAATCCCTAGTCCTGCTTTGGTGGGTGTATTTACGAGAGTACTTGAGCTCTCGAACTAGCTCTAGAGTGTTGCCGGAGTTCGAAGAGGCGAATCCTTCTCCTGGTCACCTCGGGCCTCCTTTTATAGGAAAAAGGGGTTGCCACAGTGGCACACAGGAGGTGGAAAGGTGTACAGTGTTGCGAGGTTATCCCTCGTATTACAGGACAAGATGCATTAAATGCGTAGCTTAGGTGTCCCCTCGCTTTGTTGGGGGACGGGCGAGGGCCCGTCCGTCTTGTCATCGCCACTCCTCCTTGCCCGACACGCGCCCTGGCCAGTGATGCATGCGGTGCCATGTAGGCAGGCGAGCAGCTTAGGTGGCGCGGTGGTGGAGCCTCCACGAAGGGTTGCATGTTGCCACGTGGTGCCTGCCTTGACTGATTGGGTCGGCAGGCTGCATCTTGGTGTGGCCGGAAGCTTGGTTGGGGTGGACCTGGCGGTGGCCCTGCTGGCGTCCTTGGTGGGGGCCTTGCCGGGTGGCCCGACAAGGGTCTTGCCGTGGCGCGCTGTCGTCCCCGGAAAGAACCTTGCCGGGGGTCTGGTGGCCTTCCTCTGCAAGGATCTTGCCGAGGACCATCATCTTCTAATCCTCATCTGATCTTGAACATGTCTTCACAAAGATCTGCATGCCACCACAGGGGTGCCTTCCCGAGCCCTGGCCCCACGTGGATGATGGCGTTGGGGACCGTGGGCTCAAGGGTGGCTCGCTCTGCTGGTGTGGGGCGAGTTGCCCCGGCAAGGGTCTTCTTGGGGCTCTTGGCTGCCCCGACAGCGGTCTTGCCGGGGATCCTCGCAAATCCCTCTGCTCTTTATGGTCTTGGCCTTGGCGTTGCTCTGCTCGTCTTGGGCTTCGGTCTTACCTTGACTTATCTCCTCTGCTCTGCTTGGTGCAACCGCGGGCGCAGCTCCGACTGCCCGTGCACAGGTAAAGGGGTACAAAAATGCGCCCCTCTTTTCATACACCGACAGGAGCCCCCCGGCCTGGGCCACACATAAGCGCGACACATTGTTGGGCCAGGCCCAAAAGCAGTCTTGTGAGCAGGTGGGGGCGGTTTTAGCGTGGTAAGACTCCTCATGGCGCTCCACTTCCCACGACCCACGCGCGTGGCGCGGCGTGGAGGGGTGTGTGTGTGACGTGGGCGGCATGCGTGGGGCGCTTCCCGCACGCATGCGCCACGTCGTAGTAAATGGGCAGCGCGCCCTGCGGCTTCCCCATAAAAAGGGATAACCGCGGGCGCACTGTTCCTTTTACCCTTCACACAACCCCAATCTCAGAAACCTCCGCCCGGCCTCCTCTTTTTCTCCGAGCTTCGTTTCTGCTCGCCGCCGTTGCGCTTCCGCTGCCCTCTGTCCTGCCCTCCTCCTCCAGCCGCCATGGCGCCAAAATCTACCAAGGCAAGGGGGCGGCGAAGGTCGACGGAGCTGTGGAGCCGCCGGAGAGCGCGCTGGCGGGGCAGCGGATGCAGTCCGCCTTCTTCTTCCCCTCGACGGTCGATGTGTTCGAGCTTCGGGACTCCTTCAGGCCCCTGTGGGGAGTGAAGACGGGGGGGGGGGGGCGAATTTGGGGCATCCAGCTACGCACGTCATCCCCGCCGACTGCGCCGAACCTGCCCCAAATCGGTACCCTTTCTTTGTTGATTATTTTTCTTGTGGGCTCTGTCCTCCCTTCTCCGATTTCTTCAACGACATCATGCACGCCTTCGGCTTCCGCCTCCTGGATTTTACTCTGAATGCGGTGGCGTGCATGGCTCTTTTCGCGCACCTCTGCGAAGGCTTTGCCGGGGTGCACCCCAACACGGCGCTCTTCCGCCATTATTTCTTCCCTCGGATCCAGACGGGAGGTGCCATCTCGGGGTGCATCGCCTGGATCCCAAAATCCAAGGGAGCGTACCCGGATGGCGCCATGAAGGAGAGGTGGGAGGAATGGCGGGCCCGGTGGTGCTGGATCGAAGAGAAGGACCCGCCGGCGTTCTGCATGTTGGGGAATGTAGTAATTTCAAAAAAATTCCTACGCACACGCAAGATCATGGTGATGCATAGCAACGAGAGGGGAGAGTGTTGTCCACGTACCCTCGTAGACCGAAAGCGGAAGCGTTAGCACAACACGGATGATGTAGTAAATGCGTCTTCACGGCCCGACCGATCAAGCACCGAAACTACGGCACCTCCGAGTTCTTGCACACGTTCAGTTTGATGACGTTCCCCGGACTCCGATCCAGCAAAGTGTCGGGGAAGAGTTCCGTCAGCACGACGGCGTGGTGATGATCTTGATGTTCTACCATGGCAGGCCTTCGCCTAAGCACCGCTACAATATTATCAAGGTGGATTATCATGGAGGGGGGCACCGCACACGGCTAAGAGATCAAGGGATCAATTGTTGTTGTGTCTAGAGGTGCCCCCTGCCCCCGTATATAAAGGAGTGGAGGAGGGGGAGAGGGCCGGCCCCTATGGCGCGCCCTGGAGGAGTCCTACTCCCACCGGGAGTAGGATTCCTCCCCTTACATCTAGTAGGAGTAGGAGACAAGGAAGGGGGAGAGGGAAGAGAAGGAAGGAGGGGGCGCTGCCCTCCCCCTAGTCCAATTCGGACTAGTCATTGGGGGGGGGGTGGCGTGCTCCTCTCTTTCCCCTAAAGCCCAATAAGGCCCATATACTTCTTCCCCCGTATTCCCGTAACTCCCCGGTACTCCGAAAAATACCCGAACCACTCAGAACCTTTCCGATGTCCGAATATAGTCGTCCAATATATCGATCTTTACGTCTCGACCATTTCGAGACTCCTCGTCATGTCCCCGATCTCATCCGGGACTCCAACTCCTTCGGTACATCAAAACTCATAAACTTCGTAATAAAATTGTCATGAAACCTTAAGCGTCACGGACCCTCTTGGTTCGAGAACTATGTAGACATGACGAAACACGTTTCCGGTCAATAACCAATAAGCGGAACCTGGATGCTCATATTGGTTCCCACATATTCTCTGAAGATCTTTATCGGTCAAACCGCATAACAACATACGTTGTTCCCTTTGTCATCGGTATGTTACTTGCCCGAGATTCGATCGTCGGTATCCCAATACCTAGTTCAATATCGTTACCGGCAAGTCTCTTTACTCGTTCCGTAATACATCATCCCGCAACTAACTCATTAGTTGCAATGCTTGCAAGGCTTAAGTGATGTGCATTACCAAGAGAGCCCAGAGATACCTCTCCGACAATCGGAGTGACAAATCCTAATCTCGAAATACGCCAACCCAACAAGTACCTTTGGAGACACCTGTAGAGCACCTTTTTAATCACCCAGTTACGTTGTGACGTTTGGTAGCACACAAAGTGTTCCTCCGGTAAACGGGAGTTGCATAATCTCATAGTCATAGGAACATGTATAAGTCATGAAGAAACACTACAAAAAAAATACACTTCCGTGATGGTACGTGTTTGTCACAGTAGGTCGCGTTTTTTGTCATCCATGTACATCCATGACAATTTATGACAGAATCAAGATAGTCATACCTGTGCTGTCGTAGAAGTGTTCCATGACGTTACGGAAATTATCATCACGGAAGTGTCCACTTCCGTGATGATAAATCGGCGTCCGCGAAGTGCTTTACGTCCAAGGGCGACCGACACGTGCCATCCATCGTAACGAAACACCGTTAAGCTATCGGGTCGGGTTTTGGATCCGATAACCCGTTAACAGCCCGACCAATGGGGATTTTCCACGTGTAAAATCATCATTGGTGGAGGAAACTGCGATGTCGGCTCACCGTTGGGACGAATGTCATCCACTCATTGAATGAAGGCGCCTATGATACGTCGAAACGCGTGGCACAGCCTAACAAGTTTAATTGGGCGGCCCAATTAAAGGCCCACAAGTTTTGCGGACCATAATGGGCGGCCCAGCTAAAACCCACAAGATTTTGCGGACCATAATGCGCATGGCCCGACTAAAGGCCCACAAGATTTTGCGGACAATAATGGGCCGCCCGACTAAAGGCCCATTTAGATTTTATGCGGGCCATAATGGGCCGCCACGTAAAGGCCCACAAGATTTTTGCGGGCCATAATATGCCTACCAGACTAAAGGCCCACAAGATTTTTGTGTGCTATAATGGGCGGCCGGTAAAACCCACAAGATTCTTGCGGATCATAATGGGCGGCCCACTAAAGGCCCACGAGATTTGGCCCGACATTAATGGGCGGCCATTTGAAACCCACATGATTTTGAGGACCCTAGTAGGCGGCCCATTAGCGGCTGCCATGTTTTGGGCCAAATGCCGGCCCATATCTGATCCGGTCCATTAATGGCCTGCCACGTTCCAGGCCTAAAAGTGGCCCATATGAGATCAGGCCCGTTATAAGCCTACCACGTTCTGGGCCAAATTACGGCCCAGATCAGTCTGACCCTTTAAGAGGCTTTGGGCTCAATTATGGCCCATATCAAATTCGGCAAACAGCTGGACACTATGCTTTTGGGCCCACTTGCTAAAGGCCCACTTAGTAATTCGGCACGACATTAGTTTTGGCACGTTAAGGGCCGTTTAACATTTCGGCCATATATTAATTTAATTTGTTCAAAGCCCGTCATATAGTTGGGCCTAACTACGGCCCGATTTGCATCCTACCTGCTCACGGCCGATATCGATTGGGCCAAACAAGGACCGAGACAATTTTGGCTCGTTAAAAGCCCGTGATTTGATTCGCACAATCATGGGCGGGGTTCATTTCGGCTGCTTTGCCGGCAAATCGGATGACACGCGTTTCAGGCCCAACCTACATCGTGATTCCATGATGACCCGATTATGTACCATAATTTTACGGTTTGGCGGTTTACTGCGAAGACATGATATATATCTGATAAAATAAGCGTAGCATCGTGAATAAGAAAAAAACCTAGACTATACAATAAAGAAATTATGGCATATTACATCCTTTGGGTATCAAAGTTCGCCACTATGATAATAAAGCACAAGCAGACATGAGATTACATACACTTTGGGCATCAAAGATCGCATACGATTGCAAATAAACACGCCGACAAAATAATATACAAAACCGACATGACACTTCAATAGAGTTCAAGAAAGGTTAGCCCTATTTGTGCTGCATAAAGTAGTTGAGCAAGATGGTGAGGCTGCGCTTGTTCAACACTTATATCTTCCTCACTCACGAAAGATAAACAAGCGAAGACGGATGACGGGTTTTGCACGTAAAAGTATCGATCTTGACAATTCATCACATTTCTTCTTGACGAATAAAGTGACACAGTTTAAAATTGCATTAACACAATATGGTATTGTTCAGGTCAAGACATGGCAGGAAATGACATTGTGAAGGAGTTGGCGACTTCACGACAACACGGATTACTGAGATCAAGAACTCATAAGTATCAATGGTTAGTGTCTTTGTCAATTTATACAATTTCAAATTGGCAAATAAAGAGGCGGTTTAAATAATAGTAGAATGATATGACATTGTTCATAGTTAAGACATTGCGAGAATATGACATTGTGCTTTGTAGTGGGTAGGTTCACCACACCACCTTTGGATTACGGATGAAGAAACAGAAGCATACATGCAGTGCAAAAGAAGATCACTTGCTCTGTATAGTTTAATTTACATGGTATGAAGAGTGAACTTGGTTGTACAACTGAAAACTTAAATTGAGGAAGGACAAACTTTTGTTTATGAACTACATAATAAACTTTAAATAAGCAATTTGATGCAAACACCAAAAATAAACACACATTGCAGTCATGCCTAACCAAATATATACAACAAAGTTTGAAGGCTTGAGATGGACAAACTTACATTATTGGTGAAGACAGGCTCTATAAAGGCCTTGTCCATGCTGATGGGGGGGGGGGCAATTCAAGAAGTTTACCACATAATCTTCTTCAAAAGCATTGCCTTTATTCTACATTTTGTTAAGAGTAAATATATATGTGATAATATACGAAAAATGGAGAATATTTAAGATAAGATGAAGAGTGATGCTACATAACCAAGTAGCTATAAATGTAAGTGCAGCGATACATGCAAAAGGTACAGCCAAGAGCAATGCACAACTAAACTTCTTCAATTACCAACCTTATGGTAAGAGTGAATATAGATCGATGTGTAGAAAATGGAGGGCAAAGGAAAATAAGCTGCAGAGTGATGGTACATGAACAACTACATCATTATAAGTACAGCGATAAAGGACAACATGTACTTACAAGAACAATGCAGAGCTAAAAAAACATTGGCATTGGATATATTCTACACTAATGTAACCATTCATACTGATCAGATAATTTGGGGCGAACAATTGATAAGCAAGCTATCATGCATACTGCTTTGTCACATAATGAACCAGGTATGTATGCAAGTACGGTGATATGAGACAACAGTACTAACAAGAGCAAAGCAGCGGGCAGCATATTTGCGATATCCTGTCGTTCTTTTCAAACTGGAATTTTTCTTCGAGCGGATTTCCTGCAAAAAAGATCCGTAAGGCACATGCGGAAAAGTAGAAGTTCAAATTGTCATGTGATTTCATAGACGGGTACCTCATCCTGGGAACGAGACCAGTGCATAACAAGGTTTTTCCATTCAATGTCTTCTTGAAAGTGCTAGTTATCGACTAGAGGGGGGGTGAATAGGAGATTTTTATGAAAGTCTTCAAAACATGAAAGTTTCGAAGACAAACATGAAAACTAGACCTATAAACGTGCAGTGGAAGATGAACTACACTAGGCAAGCCATAGTCAAACAAGTATGAAGCTAAAGCATGATGACGAGATAGCGACTAGGAAGTAGGATCGGGATGGAAGATAGTATGAAGCCAATCGGAACAAGTAGTTACAGTGAAGTCAAGCAGGTGAAACAATCAGGCAATGACTTCACAAAGACAAACAATAAGTAAGGAGAGTAAGAGATAGAACCGGTGTGTTGAGAAGACAAGGATTTGTTCGACCAGTTCCGATTCTTTGTGACAAGCTATGCGATGCAGTTAGGGAGGCTGAGATTAAACTTCGAGAAGACCGTGTCTTCACCTTATTCCCCTTGAGCTAAGGACACAGTCCCGCCCAATCACTCTGGTAAGTCTTCAAGGTAGACTTCCAAACCTTCACAGACTTTGTTCACGGCGATCCACAATTACTCTTGGATGCTCGTAACGCGATGCCTAACCGTGCGGAGGATTCCACGGTCCTCAAGTGTAACAAGTCTTGAGATCACGCAGACAGAAAGACTTCAGTGATGCCAAACACTCTTTGGGCTCTGGGTGTTTTGGGCTTTGTCCTCACAAGGATTTCTCTCTCAAACTCTTTGGAGGTGGGTTGCTCTCAGCGACAAAAGCCGTGCACTAACTCTGAGCAGCCACCAATTCATGGTGTAGGGGGTGGGCTATTTATAGCCACTAGGCAACCCGCCCTGATTTGTCCGAAATGACCACAGGTCACTAAAGGCCCGACACGTGTCACAACGGTCGATTTCAAACACACGCGACGACTTGACTTGGGCTACAAGTAAAGTCGACTTATCAACTTCTGGATAAGATTTGCTCTCATTGTCTTTCGAAGACATAGGATTTTAGTTGAGCATCACTTGATCACTCGACTTTGTTCACTTGGACCGCACTTAACGGTCGCGGTGGTTCCTCTGACTCAACAAAGAAGAAAAGAAATAACGAAAGCAGATAAGTCTTGGCGCTCCATAGTCTTCACTCAATGTCTTCTTACATCATAGACTTCAATGTGAATATCTTCACGTACTCACCATTGTCTTCAATGTCTTCATACATTTTAGGGGTCATCTCCGTAGTAAACCGAATCAAGGAGGGACTACTACATGTGTTATCCTGCAATTCTCACAAACACATTAGTCCCTCAACCACGTTTGTCGTCAATACTCCAAAACCAGACGAGGGGTGGCACTAGATGCACTTACAATCTCCCCCTTTTTGGTGATTGATGACAAACTCGTTGAAGTTTTCAACGGGGATATAAATATGTGAAATTGTAAAGGATGAGGTATTGTCTTCATAAGTACCAAAAGGCTCCCCCTGAAGATGTGCATATAAGTAATTTGCTTTTAGAATGCAAATGCACATGGCAGGTTCTACTTGTGGAAATCCTCTTCAACTTATGAAGATTATTCATCATGCAAGATTCGATGTAACGAAGATAATGACATGCATAATGAAAAATGGACGTCTGCAAAATGATTTAAGTGCGGAAGTTATCATCGCACATGCGGAATTTATCATCGCATCACAAAATGGCAAATAAGTAGAAGACGACCATCAAGTTTAAGTGTTACAACTCAGAGAACCAAATGTATCAAGAGCAAGAGTTGTAAACACTAGGCAAAAATATAAAGCAACCGCCCGTATGAACCCGCTTGAAGACTATCAACTCATAGCTTCTCCCCCTTTTGTCAGTAAGGACCAAAAAGGGTTGAAGACATTGAGCCTCTACTCGTTCCTAGAAGGAGTAGGAGAAGATGCAGGGTTGGTGTCGAGGTTTGGCGGTGCAGACGAACTTGGAGCAGTGTCGATACGTGTTGGGGGTGGCGAAGTGGAATCATCTTGATCATCAATCACCACGAGCATTCACGGTTGCAGCAGAAGAGGAGTACTCTGAGTCTTCAAGAGATGGAGTGCGCCGCAGAACAGCGTTTCTGGGTGGAGTGGAATCAAACTTGAATCTTTCTGAGAAGCCATCGTCTGAAGATCTTCCTCGGCACACATAAGCGTCGACCCTTTCCATGTCGTCGACAGGTTTCATGCGCGACAAAGGCATTCTTAGTTGCAAGGTTGCGAATGCGATTGCGTCAGTCATGATGCTCTTCATCTGGCGCTTGAGCCAATCATGATGCCGATCCTGTTTACGATGCGAATAGCGAGAAGCTCTCGGTCATTGAGAACACGAGATCTCTTCGAGGCCGTTGAGAAATTGTCTTTGTCGATGGCTTCGGTTTGGGCGCGGTGAGGTGCACGTGTAGTACCAGCCAATGGATAGACTCTAGTGGCAGCCAAGCACACCTTCAATGGGCTGAGTGAAGCTACGACGATCGGCATTATGAAGATAAAGTGGCTCCTTGTCGGGCTGCGGATAGATGGCTTCAACTGACATATCGACATCAGGCAAGAAGACAATGTGATTGCATGCAGATGGCTCATAGTTGAAAGCAGTGTGAAGCTTGATCAGATGCATGATCCATGGAGCATAGAACTTCAAGCCAAAAATGTCAGATCCTGATGCAGCAAGTTGGTGGATGAAGAATTCCTGTGCATTGAAGCTTTTGCCATGAAGAATATGGAAGACCAATGTCTTCATTGCACCTTCTAGCTTAGCCTTGGAGAATGTCCTTTGATGGGCCAGAGAGTTCGCCTTATGATGTGATAGATTGTGCGAGGCAGATACTCAAGGTCTTCAACAAAGAACTCCGTAGGATATTCAGCATCTGGAGGCAATGGCTTCATCATGCTTAGCATCTGGCTCATGCTGGGTTCGGACTTGTGAAAGATGCTTTCCAAAGCTGCAGTGTGAAGCTGACAACCAGGCTCATAGAGATCCCCTAGAGTGGGCAGGCCAGTAAGCTCAATGACATCAAATGCTTTGGCTTCATGATGGACATTTCACATCATCCACTCAAGTACCCAAGTCTTAGGATCCTGTAGTAGCCTACGATATGAAGAGTGTCGTAGAATTGAAGCAGCAAATCTTGATCCGGTGCTCCTTATCGGTGACAAAATGCGATAAGCCCGACCTCTCTGAAGCAATCGAGAGCTTCTTCTAAGCGAGGCAGGCCAGCTATGGCTTCGGTGTCAAAGGCGCATATGCGGAAATATGCAGCCTTGGTTGTCTGAGAATACACGAATAATAGCTGCTCTTGATAACTCGAACCGATCGGATGAAATCTTGGGCTTGGTGTAGGGGTTCTTTGCGCCATCGAAGAAGGTGTTGTGTGCAATGAAGCCGTTGACATTGAAAGATCTGGTGAAGTGGCTGTACACGGAAATGCAGGCGGGTCTTGGCTTTGGCTTCGAATCGAGGGCACATGCTCGACATGGTAATCAAATTGAGGACCAGCGGCGGTGGAGGAATCGAGAATGGGCCATCCGGCGGTGACAAGCTGACCATAGTTGTATGCTTGCTTTCGATAGTATGTGGCCTTGGAGGCGGAGCAGGAGGCGATGGCATTGACTTCGGGCTGCAGATTTGTGTCAGGTGCGGCATTGACTTCATCTGCTTCATGGGCTTCATTGGCTTCATTGGCCATTGGTGCATTGGCCACTGGAGGCTCCACATTGGCTTCGGCCATGACAACGTCATTGGCTTCAGGAATGTCATTGGTGGCAGCCTCAGGATTTTCACCCTCCACTTGAGTAGCTGGAGGTTCTGGCATGGACTGGTTCTCTTCATGATCTTCTTCTTGAGTTATAGGGGGAGTAGCGACACGCTCTTCTTCTTGTGTTGCTTCGGCTGATGCAATGGAGGGTCTTCAAAGAAAGATTGGCTTGCATACGTGAACTGTCCACGGTATGATTGTCTTGAGGAAACACTTGGCGTGCCAACGAACTTGACAAGTTGGAGCCCTCTTACGTGATGGTGGTCATGGAGATGGATGGCCTCGGGCCTTTGCAAAGCCGTTGAAATCTGAGGCGGCCTTTGTGGTGATGGTGATGTCTCCATGTAGTTGTCATCATTGGACATGGGGCTGATGGCGGGCACGGATGACGGTTGGGGTGTACTTGGTGAGTCTTGATGTGGGGTAGCTTCTGAGGCGATTAGCCCACGATGCACCTTGTCGATTGGCATCAAAGGGCGAATCGACATCGATAAGCTCAACATTCGTTTGAATAGGCGATGATACCGTTGGGCGCTCGATCGAGGAAGAACTACATCATCTTGTACAATGTCTTGATCGCGATGGGGTCGGCCTTGGAACTTCTTGAGCTTTAGGAGCCTCTGTGGAAGCGTGCTCATGAACAATCATTCGGCGCTCTTGGTTTGCGGACGGAGGGAACAAAAGCAAGGGTTCAACAACAAGGGGCTCTGTGGGAGCAGCTCGATCTCTCTTCTTGGTTTTTCTCTTCTTAGGGGTGGTGCTTCATCGATTGGTGCGCTTGGTTTTCCGCTCGGCTTCGGCTTCACTGCCTTGGTTTTCTTACATTGAAGCCACTGAAGGAGCCTTGGGCTTCGAGCGCGCATGCTAGCGGGGAAGACAATTTGTGGTTCTTCTGCCGTGGTGCTTCAAAGATTGGCTTGGATGACTTCTTTTCTTGGCAGCCTGTGAGGGGTCAATGCCTAGGCGGCCTAGTTCCTTGCGCTTTTCAGCTTCATTGTAGGCTTGAACACATTTGTCAGCGTGTGCGTTCATGCGCTCTCTTGAGCCTTTGGCTTCCTCGCGTTTCTTCCGGAACGACTCCTTGAGATCATGAAGCATCACCTTGAACTTTTGCACATCAGCCACATTCAGCTTGGCTACATGCTTCTTGAACTGTTCCTTCTCGAAGTCTATCTTTCGCTTCAGTTCAACTATCTGTTGAGCGAGCAAGCTCGGGAGCAATGGCGTTGGAAAGCTTGGCAGCGGCGCTAATGGGAAGTGAGAAGGTCATCAAAGCTGAGATCTTGATTGTCGAACCACTCATCAATGAAGTTCTTGAATGTTTACATCAAAGAGGGCGAGATCGTTGAAGATCTCTACCTCTTGCTTGCTCTTGATCAGCTGCTCGAGCATCTTCACCAAATTCTTCATCGAAGACAAGTCAATGGTTTGATTCATTCCTCAGAATGGCGGCGGTGTCGATTGCATGACTCGATTCTTTGAGCAGGTGTCTTCTGTGACTTCTCACGCCTCATGGAGATGCGAGAGATCTTGAGTTATTCTTGGGAGCGAGAAGGCGATTGCCAATGGCTTCACTCTCGAAGCTTTTGGAGCAGCAGATGATTTTGAAGCTTTAGTCTTCTTTTTGCTTGGCGGCTTTGGAGCAGGAGCAGGAGCTTCATCGGTGTCAGCATCGTCATCAGAATGATCCACTTTGGCACCTTGAACAGCAATGTGAGTGATGAGGCCAGCAAGGTTGTAGAAGGGACCGATCATGTTCTCATTGGCTTCATGGGTGCCATTGTCCCAAGGTGAGGAAGGGCAGGGTTGAAGTCAAGCCCTAAATCCTTCTTGTTCTTTGCAAGCTGAGTCTTTGCTTAACCGGTAGTTGCGCTTGAACAGATTGTCTTCACGACACCAGAGCATTGAAGAAGGATCAGCATTTTCAGGCTGTGGTCCGCGCACCATGCAAGGATAGAAGCCTTGCGCAATAGCTTCAGCCTGATTCCTGGGTGGAAGATTTTTGTACAAAATATCACCCCAGGGTGCCTTGATGGCATTCTTCTCAGCATATTCTTCAGTGATGAAGCGATATTTAAATCATTCTTCAGCCCAATATCTTCGAATCCATTGGATTCGGTTTTTGTGTTCTATATAGGTTTCTTCTGGGTCAGTTTGTACATCTCGTACAAATCTGGAGGCAGGTCCTTGGAAGTGTTACCACGACGCTGTCTGCCTCCCTTTCTTGCTGACTTTTCAGTAGCCATGAAGTGCAAACTGAAGGCTTGATGCGTGCAATGGCTTCAAATGCATTTGGGCCAGCGGGGAACTTCGCTTGGTGAGTTGATGTGACTCTGCAAGAATTCTCGCAAATGAATGCAGACTATGAGAACCAAGGGATTCTCCACGGACATGTACCGTGACATGACATTAAAGGTGTGAGGGAAGGGAAGAGGTCATATGCACTCTCGGAAGATTTTGACGATAAATCAGTTTGAAGACATTGACCTCATAACGCGAAGACATTCACTTATATGATGAGAGTTGGTTCCAGAGTTGTACAAATCCAAGAATAAGTACAAGTGAGGAATCTAGCTTGTAAAGAAGCATAAGTGAATATACTAGGCAGAATATGAGATGCGGAAAGAGATAGATTTATGTTTGGAGATTCAGAAACCACTTTTGGTAGGAAAGGATGAATCTATCAGATCAAAAAGACGGTAAAAGTAAACTTTTATTACCACACGAAGAACTGCTAGACGAAGCGAAGATGGATGCTGAGCAGTTTGATCTCTCGTGCCCTAACTTCGCGACGGAAGACACCTACGGCGACGGCGAAGAAGATGAGGTCCGCGGCCGGCGTGAGGACGGCGTCAATGAAGTTGCGGCAGCTAAGCGCTTCGTCGTCGGCGTCATCGAGAGCTAGCGGAGACGCTAGGGTTTGGGAGAGATGGCGAAGGAGGAAGAAGGATTTTTGACCGAGACAAGACAGGTATTTATAAGGATTGAGACAGCACAGCGCAATTTCGCAGGTGCCCCTGGCGGTTCACATCTGAAGGACACGTGACTAACATGCAACTCATTGAGAGTTGATCCACGTTCCACAGCTACCGCT
The DNA here is from genome assembly GCA_021605145.1 of Aegilops bicornis. Lineage (NCBI taxonomy): Eukaryota > Viridiplantae > Streptophyta > Magnoliopsida > Poales > Poaceae > Aegilops > Aegilops bicornis. The sequence continues at coordinate 435,380 of JAHIAL010000009.1, read as the reverse complement.
GGATTGTCGGGGTGGTCGTTCGAATTCTCCGGGTTTGGTGCAAAAGGATATGTCACTAAAACTAGATATAAATGTTTGTCTCTGTATCTTCTGCTGACAAGGACGCAGAGAAGACATTTGACAGTTTCAACAGAATGCATATGATTTGGATAGATAGAGCTTGAGGTAGAAAGCATACAGAGGTTAGGGTCCGATCACATTCACTTAGTTCAAAAGATTCAAACAAGAAGACATAGCCATAAGTGAATGCTTTGTAGAGACGATGTAACACTATATATATATATAACTCAGTCAAGAACAAATCAACATAGTGAAGATAATCATGAATTCAAATCAATGTTGAAGACAAATTAATTGAGAAGACTATGCGAATATGATGCCATGAGAAAACATTTCATTAGAGTTTGGTGGTGGCGTTACCCACCGTATAGGAAGTATTAGACTCAGACACGGCGCACAATTATCGTGGCGCTCACGAAGTCAATTTCGAGGATTAATGTATTCACAATTAGAGTGTATGTCTTCATCGATTGAAGATATACATTACTTCGTGTGTTGCACATCTAAGTCATCAAAATGCATAAGTGTTAGGATGTGTGCCTAATCACAGGACATTCGAGGATTCCAAGATATTTAGCTCACAGCGCAACTTGCAAAACCTTTTTCTCATCCAAGGGCTTAGTGAAGATATCCGCCAACCGCTCTTACGTCTTGGCGTGAATGATATCAATATCTTCTTTCATAACATGATCTACGAGGAAGTGATGACGAATTTCAATGTGCTTTGTCTCCAGTCTTTGAAGCTGGGTTATTAGCAATCTTGATAAGCGCTTTCATTATCGCGATGAGAGTGGCACATGCTTGAGATGGATGCCATAGTCCTTAAGAGTTTGCTTCATCCACGAGCTGGCGCCAAAAAGATCCGGTGACAATGTATTCAGATTCAGCGGTTGAGAGTGATACGATTCTGCTTCTTTGAAGACCAACGGACAAGAGATCGACCCGAGAAAGTGACATGTGCACGATGTAGACTTGCGATCCACCTTGTCACCGGCATAATCGGCATCCAAAAATCAGCAGATCAAACTCGAGCCCTTTGGATACCATAATCCTAGTGTTGGGGTGTAAGCCAAATATAGAAGAATTAAACTTCACAGCTAAGTGATGCGACTCCTTTGGTGCCGCTTGAAATCGGGCACACATGCAAACACTAAGCATGATATCTGGCCTAGATGCACATAAGTAAAGTAAAGAGCCAATGATGGAGCGGTACACCTTTGATCGAACTCTTTACCATTGGCGTCGGGGCTTAGATGACTTTTGGTTGGCATTGGCGTCGTGTATCCTTTGCAGTCTTGCATTCCAAAATTCTTTAGGCAATCTTTGAGATATTTTTCTTGAGATATGAAGATCTTGAATTCGTTCTTGACAGTTTGAAGACCGAGAAAGAACTTCAGCTCTCCCATCATGGACATTTGATATTGTTCTTGCATCATGTGACCAAATTCATCCTTTGTATTTCTTGTTGGTGCAGCCGAAGATAATGTCATCCACATAGATTTGGCACACACACCGTTCACCATCATATATCTTCGTGAAGAGAGTGGGATCTAGAGAACCAGGTTTGAAGCCTTTGCTCTTGGGGAAGTCTTTGAGTGTGTCATACCAAGCACGAGGGGCTTGTTTGAGGCCATCTGATGCCTTGTTGAGCTTGTATACCATATCGAGGATGTTTTGGGTCTTCAATGCCGGCGGTTGAGCAACATACACTTCTTCTTCAATCTTTCCATTAAGAAAGGCACTCTTCACATCCATTTGACACGAGAAGGATGTTATGATGATTTCGTAAGCTAGCGGTATCTTGAATGGCTTCAAGCCTAGCCCTTTGGAGCAAATGTTTCATCGAAGTCAACTCCTTCAACTTGTGTGTATCCTTGAGCAACGAGCCGTGCTTTGTTTCTGACTACTTGACCATGCTTGTCTTGTTTGTTTCAATATATCCATTTTGTGCCTATTATGTTGTGCTTGCGCGGATCAGGACGCTTGACTAATTCCCACACATTGTTTAGCTCAAACTGTTGAAGCTCGTCTTGCATAGCTTGAATCCATTCAGGTTCCATGAAGGCTTGACAACTTTCTTGGGTTGAGAGATTGAGACAAATGCAAAGTGCCCACGAAATTTGCTAAGCTGTGTTGCTCTTGAGCGAGTGAGTGGACCAGCTGCATTGATGCTATCAATTATCTTCTCAATCTGAACTTCATTAGCAACACGAGGATGAATCGGGCGAAGATTTTGCTCCTGCTGATCATTGTCATCATTTGGAGGATTGTCTTGGTGAGCAATGTCTTGAGTTGATCGGTCTTGAAATGATAAGTTCCTCTTGATTTGGGCCTCACGATGGTTTGATCTCTCCTGTTCCCATTAAGCTTGATTGATTCATGGCGGGTACACCATCTAGCACATTTGGCAGGTGCTCTCTTTGCGAGCCGTTAGTTTCATCGAACCGCACATCCACAGTTTCAACCACTTTGCAGTGAAAGAGGTTGAATACTCAGTAGGAGTGTGAGTCCTTTCCATAACCAAGCATAAAACCCTCATGTGCTTTCGGTGCAAATTTAGAAGTGTGATGTGGATCCTTGATCCAGCACCTAGCACCAAATACTCTGAAGTAGCTTACGTTTGGCTTCTTACCTGTTAGAAGCTCATAGGGTGTTTTCTTCAGAAGCTTGTGAAGATAAACACGGTTGATGACATGGCATGCGGTATCAATGGCTTGGGCCAGAATTTTCTTGGAGTCTTGTATTAAGTCAAGCATCGTCGAGCCATCTCAATAAGGGTTACGTTCTTGCGCTCCACGATGCCATTCTGCTGAGGTGTGTAAGGGCGAGAAAACTCATGAGTGATGCCTAAGGTGTCAAAGATAAAGGTCGAGGCTGTGTTCTTGAATTCTGTGCCATTGTCACTCCTAATGTGCTTGATCTTGATGCCATAGTTGTTCATGGTAGCGCGGTTGGCGAAGCGTCACGAAGACATCCTGCGCCGGTCTTGAAGAGAATTATGTGCACCCATTATATCTTGAATAATCATCAACAATAACGAAACCATAGAGACAAGCGATTGCGGTGAGAGTAGAGTAGTGAGTGGGACCAAACAAGTCCATGTGGAGCAACTCAAAAGGTCGAGATGTAGTCATGATTGTCTTGAGGGATGCTTGGCCCTTGTCATCTTCCCGGCTTCACAAGCACCACATAGATGATCTTTCTTGAACTTGACACCTTCGATGCCTATGAAGTGCTTCTTCTTGGCGAGTGTGTAGGTTCCTCATGCCAGCATGCCCTAGCCTCCGATGCCAGAGCCAGCACTCTGAAGACTTTGCTAGAAGACATACGGCCATCTGTGGTCCTGCTGAGAAGTCTACCATGTACAGATCATCTTTCCTATACCCTTCGAAGACTAGAGACTTGTCAGATTCCATTAGTACAAGGCAACGATATTTTCCAAATAGCACAATCATGTTTAAGTCACAAAGCATTGAGACAGACATTAAGTTGAAACCAAGGGATTCAACAAGCATCACTTTGTCCATGTCTTTGATCCCTTGAGATTGCAACTCTACCTAGGCCCAATACCTTTGCTTTTACCGGTGTCGTGAATGTGATGTGACTTTTACCGCATGGACGTAAGGTTGAGTCCATGAGAAGACTTCGATCACCGGTCATGTGGTTAGTGCATCCGCTGTCCATAATCCATTCTCAAGCACGAGGTGTCATACCCTACTGATGCGATTAGGAGGATAGGCTTCACAAAGAGTATTGTGAAGCATAAACATTTGACGCACAAGAGGATTATCAAAGCTCGAGATCAAGGTTAGGGTGATAGTATGGTGGCAAGCGATTGACTTGAAGCGAAATACATAGTAAGTCCATTTGGGTATTTTATCTTGCGTCCCATAATGTGTTTTAGGTCCCCAGCAATAGCATCGGATGCCTTTGATTTCTTGCTGGAGACCTTTCCCTGCAAAAGAAAGTTAATTCTTCTTAACCACCCACATCTTCAGGGGTAGCTTAGAAGCAATGAGTCTAAGTGCAGCATCTGAGAATTTGACTTTGGAGCCCTAGCAAATAGCCTTGCGGAGAAGAACGATACTCATATGAATAAGCGAGAAAAGTTCTTAGTTCTATGAACATAGCAGTTTGAAGACACACGCTCATATTCATAAGGTAGTATGGTTTCCGCAAAACATTGGTGTTAGGGTAACTTTCGGTGAGTCACATGTCTGTATGAAGCCTTTGGGCCATATGAAGCCATAGGTGCAGGGTTTGTCTTCTTCCTTGGTGGTGTCATGATGACATTCACGGGAAGATTCTCAATATCTTGTTTAGGTACCCAGATCTTCTTCATAGGTGGTCCATTCCTGCGATTAGTACCAATATACACAGCAAACACTTCACCATTACGATTCTTAAACATTTTATAATTTGCATCAAAGGATTCATCAATAGCAATTGGGTTAGCACACGTAAATCCAGATAAGGTAGATGGATCCATTGAAGATTCCTTTGACAACCCATGTGGTTTTGGGGGTCTTGCTTTCGGGGCTTCGATAAGAACCATCAACATTCATTTTCCTCTCAGACCCAACACCCTCTTTCCTAGGGTTTCGGTTCAAGATCCGCTTTTGAGGACATCACACGATGTACGATGCCCCTTGAGGCTTTTGTACATTCTGTTTCAAGCAATGTCTTCAATCTAGCATTTTCATTAACAACAATGATGGCACGCTCCATGAAGGGGTTAGTTCCCACATCGATGGTTGAAGATATTGAAATAGTAGGAGCGATAGAACACTCGACAGCGAGAATTAAGCGTTATCACGCTGAAGACATTTTAAACATGGTGGTTCAAATCCTTCTGGCGGGACTGATACATTGGTAGCGAAGTGACTCATTTTCCTTTTGAAGATCTTCATGAGCAGCTCTGAACTTCTCAAGTTCTTGCTTCCTTTGAAGATAATCATAGGAAAGCTTTTCATGTGTTGTTGAGAGTGATTCATGGCGACCTTCAAGCTCTTGGTACTTAACATGAAGATTTTTATATCTTCAATTAAGGACTGAGATCGGGTCATTTCAGCGTCCAACAGATCATCGCTTTTTGTCTAACAGTTTTGAATATGTTCCATAGCTTTACATTGTTACATTGCAATTTTAGCAAGTGTTTTGTAGCTGGGTTTGGATTCACAATCGAGTCATCTTTACTTGATGTTTGAAAGTAAGCATCGCGTGAGTTTACCTTAACTTTTGGCGTGCCATGAAGCGATAAGTGGGGCGAGTCGTCCTTGTCAGCGGCATCGGCGTTGGTGATGGACACATTGTCTTGATGTTGAAGATGGACTTGGCAGCGTGGGCTGAAGCGAGCTAGACTTACTAGCGCCCAGTCGAGACTCCACCATACGCCTCCTCAGAAGCAGACTCCTCCTCTGAATCCATTTCCTTGCCAACAAAAGCATGAGCCTTGCCGGACGAACTTTTCTTGTGTGGTGAAGACTTGGAAGTTGACTTGGAAGAAGATTTTGAGTATTTCTTCTTCTTCTTGTCATCAGAATCATATTCCTTGCTCTTCTTCTTTTTCTTCTCATTGTCCCACTTTGTGGACTCTCGGAGATGTAGTGACCAGGTTTCTTGCACTTGTGAGGTTCTCTTCTTGTGGTCATGGGAAGAAGCTTCATCATTTCTTGAGCTGGATCGTGAAGACTTTCTAAAGCCTTTCTTCTTAGTGAACTTGGAACTTCTTCACAAGCATAGCAAGCTCCTTTCCAAGGTCTTGACTTCACCGGGCTGCGGTCGATGATTCTTCTTCAGATGAGGAAACAGCCTTTGCCTTCAAAGCGTGAGTTCGGCCATAGTTGGGACCATAGATATCTCTTTTCTCAGATAGCTGAAACTCATGTGTGTTAAGAATCTCAAGTATGTCAGATGGATCGAGTGTCTTGAAGTCAGGGCGTTCTTGAATCATAAGAGCTAGAGTGTCAAATGAGTTGTCAAGAGATCTCAGAAGCGTCTTGATGATTTCATGCTTGGTGATCTCAGTGGCGCCGAGAGGCTGAAGCTCATTTGTGATGTCAGTGAGGCGATCAAACGTGAGCTGGACATTCTCATTGTCATTTCTCTTGAAGCGGTTGAAGAGGTTGCGTAGAACAACGATTCTTTGATCTCTACGAGTTGAAAGCGCCTTCATTGACCTTGGAGAGCCAGTCCCGGACTAGCTTCGGCGTTTCCAAAGCACTCCTGCGGCCATATCGCCCTTTGGTCGGATGACCACGAGATGATGTTCTTCGCGGTGGAATCGAGTTGAATGAACTTCTTGACATCGATGGAGTGACACCTTCACCGGTCTTGGGAGCGCCGTTCTTGACGACATACCACAGATCGACATCAATGGCTTCAAGATGCATACGCATCTTATTCTTCGATAGGGATATTCGGTGCCATCAAAGGCAGAGACGCATGGCGGAGACTTTGATTATCCTGCGATCGACATAGCTAAAACTCCAGGTGGTTAAACCGAATCACACAGAACAAGTGAGTACCTCGCTCTGATACCAATTGAAAGTGCTAGTTATCGACTAGAGGGGGGTGAATAGGCGATTTTTATGAAAGTCTTCAAAACATGAAAGTTTCGAAGACAAACATGAAAACTAGACCTATAAACATGCAGTGGAAGATGAACTACACTAGACAAGCCATAGTCAAACAAGTATGAAGCTAAAGCATGATGACTGATAGTAGCTAGGTAGTAGGATCAGGATGGAAGATAGTATGAAGCCAATCGGAACAAGTAGTTGCACGGTGAAGTCAAGCAGGTGAAACAATCGTGGCAATGACTTCACAAAGACAAGCGATAAGTAAGGAGAGTAAGAGATAGAACCAGTGTTGAGAAGACAAGGATTTGTTCGACCAGTTCGATTCTTTGTGACAAGCATGCGATGCAGATTAGGGAGGCTGAGATTAAACTTCGAGAAGACCGTGTATTCACCTTATTCCCCTTGAGCTAAGGACACACGGTCCCGCCCAATCACTCTGGTAAGTCTTCAAGGTAGACTTCCAAACCTTCACAGACTTTGTTCACGGCGATCCACAATTACTCTTGGATGCTCGAGCATGACGCCCTAACCGTCTGGAGGATTCACAGGTCCTCAAGTGTACCAGAGTCTTCAGATCACGCAGACGAGAAAAGATTTCGGTGATGCCAAACACTCTTTGGGCTCTGGGTGGTTTGGGCTTTGTCCTCACAAGGATTTCTCTCTCAAACTCTTGGAGGTGGGTTGCTCTCAACGACAAAAGCCGTGCACTAACTCTGAGCAGCCACCAATTTATGGTGTAGGGGTGGGCTATTTATAGCCACTAGGCAACCCGACCTGATTTGTCCGAAATGACCACAGGTCACTAAGGAGGCCGACATGTGTCTAGCGGCTAGATTTCAAACACACGCGACAGCTTGACTTGGGCTACAAGTAAAGCTGACTTATCAACTTCTGGATAAGATTTGCTCTCATTGTCTTCGCTCGAAGACATAGGATTTTGGTTGAGCATCACTTCAGTCACTCTAACTTTGTTCACTTGGACCCCACTTAATAGTGCGGTGGTTCCTATGACTCAACAAAGAAGAAAAGAAACAACAAAACAGCTAAGTCTTCACGCTCCATAGTCTTCACTCAATGTCTTGTTACATCATAGACTTCAATGTGAATATCTTCACATTACCACCATTGTCTTCAATGTCTTCATACATTTTTAGGGGTCATCTCCGTGATAAACCCGAATCAAGGAGGGACTACTACCTGTGTTATCTGCAATTCTCACAAACACATTAGTCCCTCAACCACGTTTGTCGTCAATACTCCAAAACCAAACTAGGGGTGGCACTAGATGCACTTACACTTCTAAATTTAGCACAGGAGACTTCACCGGAAATTCATTTATAGACTTGCCACCAAAGTGTGATTTCCTCAGGTAACACCGATACTGCTGCAATGCTTCCTTGAAAAGCACAAGCAAGCTTTGCTCGTCATGACTATCCAGATTGACCCTCGCCTAGTTACAACAATATAATGTAAATCATTGATGTGTTCAATCAGCAGAAAATAGGAAAATAATAACCATGAATAATAGCACGTACACGTAAGTTGGACAGGAAGATGTGAAAATGGTGTTTGTCTTCACAATAATCTTCCCATGATGGGAATATATGCACGTAGTCCCTAACAACATTGAAAGCATTGTCTTTTAAACTGGGTATAAATGGAATGGGGTTTCAATCTGCAGGAATTGGCCGTCTCTGCGGTTGGGATAGGTCTTCGACGGTGGACTTGTTGTACTTTTTCTTTGGGTGGGATTTTTACGTGATGCAATGGTGCTATGGCAAATGAAATCGGTATACCTTTTCTTTGGAGTGCAGGTCCTGTGTGGTGGGGCTAGTGGTGTGGCCAATGAAGTATGGAGTGCAGTCTGCGAGTCGGTCCTATGTTTTGTGTCCTTTGGTTGTACAGACCAATATAAGTGGGGTCTTTGTCGATTTCTCGGCACCACCATGTTTTTCAAGGACTTTCTTTGGTGCTTCTTGAGGTTCGGCAATCACCCTCTTCCTTTTGATGTACGATGCACACGAACAACATTTGAGTGGAAAAACATGGTATGATGTGGATGGAATATGTATTGATAATGGATGGGCATGGCATCTCGACATATATGATGAGTAAACTAAGCGGATGGCGGTGCAACAAAGTAGAAGAAGCATAAGACAACATATGCAAGATAGCCGCAATCAATAAAACATTGCCAAATTAGAACAGGCACCTTGATGGGTGAACAGACGAGGCCATACGCCTTTGACTCTTGAGGTTAGAATAGTCATTAGGATCATATTACGAACAAGAGTCAGCGGTGGGGAGCATATGAGTTTCATTGCATCGAGAATGGCACTCAATGCCTTGGTGCCAATTTTGTAAGTCATTGCAGTGTTTAGCTTCAAGAGTGGACTCTTTGCTAGTGCGACACAAAGCATTTGCCACAGATCATAGTGTAGATATCACGGAAAAACCTTAAGCATCGAGTAAAATCAGCAAAGTGGAACTTGCGGAATATATGTGCTAGTATTGCCGTCACGGCTAGAAAGGCCGGATACAAGCTCTCTTCAAGTGAAGGTGCGGTACTATTAATATCAGTGTAACTCTCAAAGGCGGCACAGCTCCGCGCATTTCCTTGCTATTCTTATAGGATTCAAGTAGGCAGGCCACTACAAATCCTATTCCTATGTTTACAAGATCCTATGAATCAAAGAGGCTCAAAGTGTCCATCACAAACGACCGTATAGACCTCTACTTTGCAAATGTCCTGCTCATCTTGATTACAAGGAACATCTTGTACTACTAGCATACTCCCTCCGTTCCAAAATATAAGTCTTGGTAGAGATTTCCACTATGGATCACATACGGATGTATCCGGATACATTTTAGAGTGTAGATTCACTCATTTTGCTCCATATGTAGTCCATGGTGGAATCTATACAAAGTCTTGTATTTAGGAACGGAGAAATATATTAAAGAAGAGCGGAAGAGGAACATGGTAAAGAAGAACAAGCAGATTTTGGATAATAAAATGTTGGTTCTTGTGATTGCCCACACAAGATGAACGAGGCGCATTAAGAATGCAACTCCCGGCTGTCTCTCGACTATTTCGGTGGTTGGATGAAGATTCTCGTCTCCTAACCCTTCTTCTTCCTCGTCTCTTAATTCTTCCCTTCTGAGAACACCTTGCAGACGCCCGTGGGACCAGACCCCCCCCTTGCTGTGTTCCTCCATACCCCAGCCCCCACCAGCGTCGAGTTTTCTTAGATTCGGCAAGGCCCCACAACCACCGAGCCCCTTGGATCGCCCGGCAAACTCCGGCGAGCTCTCAAAAATCGGTGACCCAATTTTGAAATTTAGTCTCACGTGATTTAACTAGTGTGGAATATAAAGGAAAACCATAAGCATTGGGAGTATAGTGTTGAGCGTGCCATGGCGGATCTGAAGGTGCAAACCGGACAAAGGCAACCGCATAACCAAGACAAGAAATCGGAGTAAAGCGGTGGCGATCTATTTTCTTGCTGCGATAAATAAGTTGAGCGAATCTGAAAAGTACCGCCTACAGTGCGGCGCCCGATGTCTTATCTGGCGACAATTTAGCCGGTCTTGCGGTAGCGATGGCTGTCGGCGGCGTGGAAGCAGATCTAGGAGGGTAAGCGGTGGCGAGGCACGGTGGGCGAAGGCAGTCGTAGGAGGCGCCCGGCAAGGTGGGCGATGGCGGGGATGAAGCGAGAGGGCGAGATGCAAGGATCGGTCGAAGGCGTGGATGAGAGAATCGATCTCTTGTAATGGACAGCGGCGTCGGGTATCGGCTCGGCATGGTGGAGGAGGACTGACGGTGGATGGGGTGGCGGGCGGCGGACGGAGGAGGTGGGATGGAGAGGGTGTTTTGGCGCCCAGGTCTGAATGGGGAAAAGGGAGGTGGAGAGGAAGGGGGAACCATGTATTCAGTAGGCGCTTGTCTCAAATCACGAGGAAATTTACAAACTTAGCCCCGTTTCAAATTTCTACTACATCACAGCAACATTAGTCGGTTGGGGATAGGGCGGTAATCTCGCATACACGAATATTTGCCGAAGCGAGAGTTTGTTTTTGGCACCCACCGTGTATGAATATGAATCGAGGAGGGAGTCGATTTCGGTAGAGGGCACACTATGTTTTGGCGCCCAGTGTATGAATCCGGGTGAGGCGGTTACGTCACGTTTGGGTGAAATTACAAACCTACCCTATCGAAACCTATAGAAATCCAGCGAGATAGGCTTTGCGTGGCGAGGATAGGCGATAGTGATTTCCATCTACATGATTTTGGTTTGAGGCGGGATTCTGCGACTTTCCCGCTTCGTTCAAATTTTGCAGTGCACATTTACCGTGCCAACTCAATTCGAATCCCGTTTGTATTCTACTATTTTTTTCGGGCGGGATCCATTTTCAATTGGAATTACATTCTATATACATCAATTTATATATATATACTTTCAAAATCACAACAAAGAATTCTGCTCCTTTATATGTATAATATGATATACAAATACAACGATCTCAAAATCTTAAGGTTGAATTCGAAAAAATTTAACCAAATTATGTTCTACTAAAATGTATGGATCAGTAATATCTACATATTAAATAACATAGATGTGCGTGAATTCATATGAGTATGCATGTTTGATAGATCAATTTTGGTTCGAGTATGGATTACATGTATCATCATCTCGAATTCAAATATTTGAATCCCTTTTTGTTCACTCCTTTCACGCCCATCTCTCTCGCATGCATGCTCCTTGGGTAGCTATCACTCTCTTTTCTCCAGCTCACCCATACGCTCACTTCATGTTTCTCCTATCCTGCAAACATGGTCTCTCGGCGTCTCCTTGAGAAGTGTCACACTCTCCCTATCATTATACATTACACGGTTTTCATTATCTCTCACGTCTCTCTTGTTCTCTGGTATCACTCGGTACCTAAGCTTTCTTTCTCACCGCCACACACCACAGTCTCCACTCGTCTTTCACTTTGTCTTTCTCTCTATGGGATTCTCTCACACACCCTATATGTCTCTACATATGACTCATACCACTAAAATTACTCTCTCTCTCTCTCTCTCTCTCTCTCCTGTAGACACAACATTTGTTGCGGTCTCCTTTTCGTCTCCATCCCAGACTGATATTTTCCATCTGTTTACCGATCAGACAACCCCGACTACCATCTCCTCTCTCTCTCACACAGACACACACACACAACTCCTGCTTCCACTCCCCTTCCCGACTACCGTCTCTCTCTCACACACACAAAACTCTCGCTTCCTTTCCCGACTCGTATTTCTCTCACAAACATTTATCTTTGGCTAGCCTCTAGATAGGTTTATACACCCTTTTCGTGCTTCCACCATCGCATACATGTCTCTCTCCGCTCCTTGTATCTATGTACCTTTTCTTCCCTTCTTGAGACCGCCCTCTCGATCGTGCACACACACACTATCGCCTCATTTTAAGCTGATACCTACTCCTTTTACACTACTTATGTCTTTGTCACACATGCACTCCATCCTCCTCCACTCTCCTCTCTCTCACACACACACATGGGCTTTTTGCAACAACTAGCAAGATGCCCATGCGTTTACCTGGAACATCGGGATGCATTTGTATGAGTAGTTTATCTTGTGGGGAAAAGGATGAATGAGGAAGGCCTTATTTGCAAATGTGGAGAGGGGTGTGGGTATCTTTTTGCAAAATTGCCATAGTTTCCTTCCTATCAAATCAGGATATAGATCGGACGGCCTATATCTGAGGATGGCGGGCACCACGATCATCACCGACAATGCTTTTTATAAGAGTAGGGATAAAAATAGAGTTGGTGATGATGGTGGGCTGCCATCCTGCAATGTAGGTCATCCCGATTTATATCGGCGGATAGGAAGGAAAATATGGCAATTTACCCGCACTCATTCACCACATTTGCAGATAAGGCCTTCCCTCGTTCATCCTTTTCTCCCACAAGATCTTGATGTTCCGTGCAGCATACGGGCATCTTGCTAGTAAGAGTAGAAATTAGACATATACCACTTCTCGAATCTTGAAACCAACAACATTCCTCCCTTATCTCATCAAAACCGCCAAAGGAATATATTTTGAGTGAAACATAACATATTTTTAGTGATATACGTATATCAAAACTAGACTTTTTTCTATCAAATCGGTGAATATGTATTAATCTACTTTGATGCGTGTGGCAGCGCATTGGCACATTGCTAGTAGTTATTATAATTTTTGGACACTAGACAAGCGGTGGAGTACATATACGAAGAGAAGAGGCGCATACGCGCGATCGGCCTCTCAGCATCTCATACATGAGTGTTACGTAAAGGCGACATTAACAAATAAACCCTAAAACCCTAGAAGCACGATTGCTTTGCATTCGCAGTCTGCAGTGCGTGGTGGAGCACCTTTGTAGGAGTTGATGGTCGGGACCACGGTGAGCGACTTGGGTAGCGGTGGCTCGCTTGATTGCCACAGATCGAGTAGCCACGTTTAGAATATAGTTTTTTTAGCGGGGTTAAGAGTTCCGATCTTCAATGGCATGTTATAAGTAGTAAGTAGTTTTTAGAACGATTGGTATGGAGCGAAAATGGAATTCATAGTACTATGTACCTCCTTGGCATATGGTTGTATGGGTTTATGTTGCGAGATGTTGAACCTAGTAGTTCTAGGGCAAATACTATGGTTTAGATTTAGATGCTGGTTTTCGATGTCGGAAGGGAAAACCTTCTTTGATTGAAAAACTACTACCTCCATTACGGTTTACTAGTCCCCATCGTACTTTGGGTCAAAGTTTGTCCACGAATTTTACTTGTAAAATGTGAATGGAAAAAGAGATTTTGTTATACCCAAACAAGAAAGAATTTGGAGGGAGTGATTGCTTTCTGACTGCAGACGCGACCTCTCATAGCGCGAGGCATTGAGCTGGTAGCGCCCGGCCAAGAAGGAGCACTTTTCGGCTTGCGAGCCCGGCTAAGCCGCCTCCTCCTCGCCGCGTGCAACCAGCTTAAGACTGCCCTTTGCCTTCATTGAATCCACGTGTGTGCCGGCAACACGTCCTTTCGCGAGCCGGCAGGCATTTTAGAATAGAAAACATGACTAAAATATACTCCCTCCGTCTCATAATGTAAGACGTTTTTTGACACTATACTAGTGTCAAAAAGCGTCTTATATTATGGGACGGAGTGAGTAATTAATTTACGCATGGTCTTGACTTGTTGTGCTCGCCTTTGGTAGCGAGGAACTAGTAGAGGTTTTTCTTTATTTATAACTCTCCTCACATTTTTTGGCTTTGAAGTGAATCATGGTTGTGGACATTATGTATAAATGTGCGAGATATCTGTGAACATGAGTTTGATGTGGAAGTTGAACTTGGAATGTCGGACTTCTTGGCGTGAACTATACCATGTCCAATGCTTAAATACATTATTGTTTGGAAACTAATTGCTGTTATTACATGACCCAAAAAAACATTTTGTGCCACATCGGTAGATGCACAGACATCTGTGAGCATCTTGTTGGATAAACATTTGAACCTAGCTATTATGAAGGAAATTTTGTATTGACAACAGTTTTAGATAGCGAGAGGCCTAGCCTACTCTTGCCTCTGCTAGCTTATTTAAAGCTTCTTCCATCTCTTCTTTGGCTTGGGTGAAGAGAGCATCGATGCTCTTTTAAACTTCTTGAGAACTTCAGCTACATTCTCAAGGGCTCTTTGCCGCTTTCTTTCAGCCTTTACTAATGCCACGAGGACACGAACAGTGGCGACTCCACGGCTTGTGTGTAATCCGGCATCATCACGGGAATTTGCACCTTGTGTCTAATCCGGCATCATTAGGGAAGCGGCACCTTGTGTGTAATCCGACCTCATTTTGGAAACATGATCTCGAGGTTGACCATACTTCCCTCCTCGCGAGGCGCATCGACATGAAGTTACTTCTTTTTAGATCAATACTCGGAGAAACCTAGATCCATTTAGTAGAAGCGGATAAGCGAGAACTCGGAGACGTGAATTCAAAAGGAAAAGAAATATAAAAACAGACTACAAGGTGAGAACACCCACTTCCTACATCAAGTTAGAAATGAAAGCATTAGGACGATTAAGACTCTTCTTATTACACATCGAAGAACACCACGCTTAAGAAAAACAGAAACTACAACATATACACATTGAAGAACACGAGGCTAAACGAAAGTAATTGAAAGGGTGTTACTTACCAAAGCTCGTTTCTGAGTTCGGTGCAGCTCCTCTTTAACTTGCCACGCTCCTTGAAGATGTACCGAATATCCCATGTTTGGTCTTCATTGCTCCTCTGCATGTTCACACTCGTGGTTTTAAAATCTCAACATGGCAAGAAAAATACTCCTCGCGCATCTTGTGGGCAACATTAAAGCACTAAATACGCCATGTTAGAGCATCTCCAACAGAATGCATAGCATACGGCGCTTTAAAAAGCGTTCTGATCTTTGAGATCGAGAAGTAGATACTAGAGAGTAGAGGATAGTTCTCAGCATAGATAGATAAAAAAGATAATTCAACTTCTCCTCGTCGTCCGAGCTCCTCCTCGGTGATGTCCTCCTCCGGCGATACATTGTAGGCGTGAAGATACCGATCATCGTCAGTTCGAGCTGACGCTGCTCCTAGCCTCATGTTGAATTGAGCGTCCGCTTTTAGCCCTCGCTTGTCCTCGCGATAGGCGGCTCGCTCCGCCCTCCTCTTATCCCTCTCCGCCCTCCTTTGCTCGTAGAACTCGCGCTCGTTTATGATGTCCTGCGGGACGTGTTGGCGCCACAATGCCATGGCTTCCTCGTCCATCTCGGCGATGCCGAGAAGGTGCTCCGCCTCCGGTTGTCGCGGCGATCCTCGTCGGTGCTAAGCGTGACAGCAGTGCGAGCTCCTGCGCCCGCTCAGCGTCGGCACGTTAGGGAAGTTCAATGTTCTATGAGGCCACGGGCGCCACGCCCGCTTGCGTCGTCTGGGCGGCCTCGTTAGCGATGTCGAAATTGCGAGGCAGCGCATCCAGCGGAACCGGATCTCGGCGGAGAAGCCGCCCGGGCGTAGCAGACGCCGCGGTATCCCCAAGTTTCAGCGGCAGCGGCATGGTGGCCTTGGCGAAGCGAAAGCGAGCGAGAAAGGCGGTGGCGAGGCGCAGGCGGTGGCAAAACGCAGGCGGTGGGAGGCGTTGGATTTTATAAGCGCGCGGACACGCATGGCGCCAAAACTAGCGCACGCCCGGCCGCTTTTTCCTGCGCGTGCACGATCCTTTCCCAACGTCTCTGCTATCTCTACTCTCTTCTCTACGGTTATATTTATTTTATATTTTATATTTAATATTTATCTCTACTTCCTTCTTGTCTACTTTTTATTCTCTATACTTTTTTTCTTGCAATATAGGCCGTCAGATTTATATCGGCAGATAGGAAGGAAACAAATAGAATTTTTGAGAAAGATACCCATACCCCTCTCCAGATTTGCAAATAAGGCCTTCCCTCGTTCATCCTTTTCCCCACAAGATAAACTACTCATACAAATGCATCTTGATGCGTGCAGCATATGGGCATCTTGCTAGTTCTAAAACCTTTCCATCATTTGCCACACTACAGGTTGCGGATGAAAAAACCTACCCAAGCACGGTAGCGATCTGAGGGGCGACGCACAATTACGGCTGATATTCTGTTGGACAATGGGCTATAACCAATTACTTTTACGGGAACAATAGCACCCGGGGAAAATTGAAGGGTAGAGTATGAACAAAATTGGAACTGCACATGTCTTTGCTAAGTGATTCAATACACACATTACCAATCGAGGAGGAGAGCGATGGTGGCGGCGGCCTATGTGAGTCACGCTCGACAGCGAAGTCAGTTCATTGTCCACGGCGGTGGTACTTACTGCGCTTGGCGTCGGCTTAGGAAGCAGATCAAGACCGTGGAAGGCGATGCGGGGAAGAGGCTCCGTCTCTGACGGCGGCGGTGGACCGGCTCGGTCAGCGTCTGAGGTCGTCGATGAAGCGGAATCTTGTTGTGGTGGACGAGTGCGCCGATGTAAAGGGAGGAGCACGAAGGCTGCGGTGCCGTGGAGAAGTCTATTTTGCGGTGGGGATAGAAAATGGGGAGTATTCAGGTGTACTACTCTGGGTGCCGGGGTGGGGTTGGCTGGGTAGGGTGAACCTGAAGTTACGAAAACAGCCCCCTACCAAGCATCGTCCGTAGGCCTGTTACGAAGGCTATGATGGTAACTTCCTTTGCTCGAATCAGGGTCATGGAGATTTTCCCGCCGACCTCAAAATTTTGTGACCTTTGGACTCCCGTGTGGCGTGTTGAGTGATTCGGCTAAGCAACTAGCGAGTAGTAGTAGTAAACTCTGCATATTAGGTTTGACGAAGTCAAACTTCCTAAAGTTTGACCAAGTTTATATAAAAATATAAACATTTACCATAACAAATGTGTATGATGTGGAAGTACATTCAATAATGAATCTAATGGTATTTATTTGTTATTGTATATGTTAATATTTTTGTTATAAGCTTTCTGAGAGTTTACCAAACTTGACTTTGACCAATGCTAATCTGGCGGACTTAAATAAAAAGCGGAGGAGTACACATTTGTTTTCTTAGTTTGTAGTGAACTAATCATTTGTTGAAATTGTGAAATAAATATATTAGGCTATTGACTTGAATGTAATGGTCTATACAATTCAATAGTTACAATCATTGCCGAATCCCAAGATGTATACAAGGTCTATAGTACTTCACAACATTCTCAAACTCACATAATCCTAGTCAAATGAGAATCTAAATGCATTTCATAGTTATTACTTTGTAGGATGCAACAAAAACAACCAAAACTCTACATCAGCCATTATAGAAGCAACATTTTGACATATCCCATTGTGTGAATGAAAGCGTGCGAGAGAAGAGCTTTTCATGATGGAAGCGAGATAGGGCGGGAAAGATTGTATGTATGTGGGCGAGAGAGTAGGAGACAAACCCTAACGAGGCAGAGAGAGAGAGAGAGAGAGGAGGAAGTTAGAGTGCATGAGAAAGATGGAGACATGTAATATCGTGAGATCGCGTGCATCCGGATTACATATATGTGGAAGGAGAAGAGACAACATGTTTGATGAGAGAGCTGGAAAAACATGGGCCGAGAGGAAGGATCTCATGGGTTGAGGGATTGACAATTTTGTGCGGGGAGAGAGGGATTGGTAATTTTGTGCAAGAGAGAGAGAGGGTGGGGGAGGAGTCAGTCAGTCATCGTCACATCACCCTGCTTCCAAATGACCCTGCATTCTCTAGCGTGGTGTGGTCGCCGTCTTCGATCTTCTCGATGCCCTCTTTGAAGATTGAGGTGTTGTGCATGTTGGGGTGCAAAGAAGCACAAGCGAGAGTGGTCGCCGTATAACCTTGGATGGGGATGAATTGTGTGCTCGGGGGAGTGTGCGTGTGTGTTGTGCTGCATGTGTGTGTGTGTGTATGTGTCGGGATATTGGCGAAAACAAACCTAAGGAGAGAAATGGGTATTCATGAAGAGATTATGCGGGCCTTGAGGTGGGGCGGGGGCGAGTGAGGGTGTCAAAATGTGCGTGTTGATGCATGTGTTACATGCGATCGTGCGAGGGACAGACGAATCGAGAGAGATGGTTGTTGTGTTACGGATGCTCCTCTCTCTCTCTCTCTCTCTCTCTCTCTCACACACACACACACACACACACACACACACACACACACAAGTAAACTAGAAGACCGTTCTCTCATGTATACACAACGTATCGGCATCTGTCTATGTCTCACTCATTCATGATAATTTGCATATACACACCACTCTATATACGTATCACACACTGCACACCGTCTCCACATTGCCCTTCATACAACACACATATGGACACATACACACGTTCTCTCTCAGTCACACACACAAAATAAGTATTAAAAAACTAGGCGCACCTAAAGCGTCCAAATCCAAATAAACACAAAGCTGGAGCTAAATTCAAATATATGGAAATATTGCAGCGTCAAGAACTTTCCGGAGAAAAAACTTGAGTAATATTAGAGGATTGTTTTCACACACACAAAAAGGTTCGGTGGATGTCCTTGGTAGCGACACGGTGGCCTTACCGTTCGATCGACCCAGCGGCCATGATTCCGCAGCGCTTGCACTGAGATTCCGTATCGTGGCTGTGGTACTAACTTCAATTTTTTTAATAAAAGCGCTGCCTAAGTCTAATGTTTACGTGTACTAGTACGGTTTTCTTTTAAGTTTGACCAACCTTATATAAAACTAAAGTAAGCTCCCATACGCGCACTCATCAATATGCCGCCGCCGTTCGCATCTGGCGCCCGCCTGCTCCGACCAACAATTTCTACGCCCATCACCGCCCGTGTCGCCATCCACTGTGCCATGAAGCCGAAGACTCGCCCGCTCACGTCGTCTGCAGTCCCTCCTCGCCATGCCGCCACGCTGCCAAGGCGAGCAGGCTGGTGGAGCAGCGTCTATGCGCGCAGCGTCTGAAGAGGAGACGGCGCGTGCTCGGCCGGCGAGGAGGAACTAAGCGTGTCATTGTGCGTCTCCGCCAGCGGAGGAGGCGCGCATGGTGGCTGTCGCGGCGGAAGCCGATTCTTGTAGCGTCGAGCCCGCAAACCCGGGTGCGGGCGGAATCTACCTTGAGACCTTGAATGCCACGTGGATCCTGCAATCTGAAGGAGCAATTTGGGTCGATCGACTCATGTGAGCCGTTTGATGCAACATGGATGGCTAGAAGGGCTTCTTCCACCTCTTCTGCCGTCTTCTTCCTTTGCTCCGTCGAACTTCTTTCACAAATCGTCAGTGACCCAAATTATACTACTAATACGAGCGTATTAAGTACAGTAGGAACACGAAGATCTGACGGTAGTACCAACTGCAAGAAGAACAGTAGTAAGACATAGTACTAGTACTACTCTACGTACTAAAGAGTTCAAATAGCGAGAAAGAACATAAACATAGTTACTGCTGGGGCCTCGACAACACACCCTTGAAAATAAACTAAGCAACTAGTCCGCTTGACACTGCGGTAGAACCGGCATGGCGACGGCACTGCCACCTACTCGGTCCGAGTCCATGTCCTCGACTTCGTCCTCGTCCCTCTTCCTCTTCCTCTTCGCGGCCTTCTTTGCTTGAACCGGACCTTTGGGCTCGCTTCTTCATCCAACCCATGTAGATATTTAAACAAAGGTAGGCATCCATTGCTGCGTCTGAGGATGTGATCTTCATCTAATGTCTTGACTCCCATGCATGATGAAACTTCGTGATGAGGTTTCTTGAGTTTAAGCGTCTGAAGGATCAATCATGGCTGATGCCAGGTCAGCATTGAAGGTTGAGAGGAGGACACGGGCTTGCCATACGGAGATCGAAGGGCTGGCCTACAACGAGACCTATCCAGCGTAGGACATCTATGTCGTTCTTAAAGCCCTCTGATGTGAATTTCACTCTTTTGTCCTTGAGGAAGTTCTTAAAATCCTGGCACTCAGCGTCGGCATGGCATATGTGGTAGACCAAGCAAGCGTTATGTCGCATAAACCTGGATCATGGCGGGCTTCTTCCTCTCTTCGTCCTTTAGATCCTTCTCTCGTCCCGGGACTGTGGTGTACTCAACATCTAGCCAGTGACCCACTCATCCGTTGAGCTGTTGAACATGCGTAGGAAGCGAGCAAGCCATGCTTTCACCGTCGCGGATCACGTGTGTAGATGGCGATGAACTGATCGCGGTGATGGCTCTAACCTGGTACTCAACGGCGACCATGGAGATTTGGGAGGCCATGGATTTTGGAGGAGGGTTAGGAGAAGTTGAACTGTTGTACCCATAAGCGGGAGCGAACTAATGTGAAAGGATAGGACGAGGGAGGCGAACTGTTGTGAGGTAGAAAGGCGGGGGACGAGTAGAGGCGTGTGAGCGGCGTGGGGTTCTTGGCTTGCCGGTGGATAAGCGGCTGCAAGCCCCAAAGAGTTCTCGAGAACTATCACGGGACCCACTAGATGTCATGTCTACTAGACCCATATCGTAGGCACGGCGGTATAGCTTCTTCTGTTGCATGCGCCATGCCGGTAGCGTGCATGTAACTTCACTTAATTCCATCAACCGCCGCGCCTCCCATGACCTTCGCCTCCCTCGCGCGGTCGCGCCCTTTGAGACTTCGACCGGCTATAAATGAGCAATTTTTTTCCTACTCCGCATGCATGATACTCCCTCTGGTCCTTTTTACTCCCGTCAACCGTTTGCAAAGTGTTTGACCAAATATATACTTTTTTGAACACCACCTTATATTAATTAACCAGCCACCCCAGTACACTCATTCGATACAATATTCACCACACAGTGATGCGTTATTTACAAGAATACCATCTAATCTATTGTCAAAGCTATACTTAGCGATTAAGTGTGCCACCTTATTGGCGAGCGGCTAATCTTTGACAATTGAAGATTGTTGATCAACCGAGATGCTCAACGCTTTCATCTTTAGGTCACGCATAGCAGACCTATCATAGTCCCCGATGCAAGAGGCGCTACCACAAAAGCGCAATCGGTCTCTAAAATTACAGGATTATGAAGAGAAATACCTATGTAGAGACCGGCAATGCAAGCCCTAAGCTCCGGTTCCTCCATGCTTTGTGAGGCATCAATGAAATCCCGACCAAATTTATACTAAAAATATCAATATCTACAATCTGATTATAATGAGTATAAGAACTACGTTTTATAATGAGTGTAAAAATATTGATTTGACATTGTGAATGTTGATACTCCCTCCGTCTAGGTGAGTAAGTCATCTTAGGCTGTGCACCATGACCAAGGAGGAGGGAAAGCGAGAGAGACATTAATGTTTATTTGCTAATTAAATAGTATTGCATGCAATGAACTAACCATTGCATGTCATGTTTGATAGTCTCAGGTCATTAAAAGCATGCACACCCTCATCTCTTATTGGTTGATATGTCAAGAAACAAGAAATGAGGTAGAAGTTAATGCACCGCGCCTACGTGTTTTGGGATCATTTGCTTTTAGTAAGATGACTTACACACCTAGCTATTAGAGTACCACTACCTCCCTTCTAGTTTAAAGGGATCGACTCAAAAATTTCACCTACTCTTAGCAAGATAGTAGAGGCGGTGGAATAGTTTTTGAAGTCTACAAAAGTACTCAACTAATGCTGTCGTTCTTCACAAAAAATGTGTTTACCAATGCATGCATGAACACTAGTTACTCTAACCCCCCTCTCTTCTTTAATTGTTTGCCACATCAGCATGTTTGCTATTCCGTGTGCATGATACCAGCTAAGATACCACCATTATGGCCAGCCTTAATCATCGCATGCAATAATTTAGTGCACCTTGAAATATGAACATGTGTGGGCGTGTATGTTTTAATGACTTGAGACTATACCTAGCCCGGCATGCAAGATGACTTATTATGCACCATTCCCCATACTGCAGGAAGCCCGTTCGTCTCCAAATCTTTTCTTCTCCATGTGTGGAAACAATATGCACCTTAAACTCTCCTTCTCCCTCGGTGGTCCCACCACTCCACCCGTGTGAAAAAATCTGCATGCATGACCCTCCTCCCCACGCTCGTCCAATCCGTTGTGACCAGCAATATTTCCACCCTTCGCTCCCCGTAATTTACTCCAACAAATATGCCCACGTAGCTTTTACTTAACCCGGTGCATTGGGTCAGCGACATACGGGCCCAGCGGTGTACAAGCCCACATGTCGGTGGCATGGCTGAACCTGCGATTAATCGATGCAACTTCGATCCATATCTTACGTAGGTGTGCCATTGCTCGCTATAAATCTGCGCCTCCCACGAAAATCGCTATCTCCTCCACCTCACGTTCACGTTCGCCGCTATCTCCTCCCCTCCCTCTCCGTCGACCACCATGGCGCCGCCTCCCAAGCCCTAGGGCCCTCCTCGCACTGCAGCGGGCAGTCGCAGCGTCGCCCGTTCCGTTCCTCGCCGCCACTAGTCGAGGAGGGGCAGCGTCGGTGTTCCGCTCCTCGCCGCTATCTGACAGCGTCGCGTTCCGTTCCTCGCCGCCACTAGTCGAGGAGGGCGCGTCGGTGTTCCGCTCCTCACCGCGGCCAGCGGCAGCGTCGCCGTTCCGTTCCCTCGCCGCCACTAGTCGAGGAGGGCGTCGGCGTTCCGCTCCTCGCCCGCGGCGTGTCGAGGTGGGCCGTCGGCGTTCCCAATCTCCCGGCATGCAGCGTCGGAGGGCCAGCGTCGGCTCCCGCTACGAGGAAACGCGCGCGCCGCCCGAGCCCCCAGCCTTGAGGAGCTTTGGCAATAAATGGATGTCGCCTTGTGGGAGGCTTTGCCTCCGGTGAAGCGCAAAAATAAGCGGAGAAGAAGGCCGAGGAAGAAGCGCATCGCGCAACAAGCTTCAGGGAGATCTATGTCGCGTCCGAGAGAGTCAAGCAATTGGTTCTTTGGCGGAAGGCTCGTCACGAGGCCGTGAGGGTGGCGGAGGACACCCGTCTTGACGCATACGAGTGCGGTCGGGCCCAAGCGCCTCATCTACGCTTGGCGGTACGTGGACGGTGCACGCTTCCAGCCGGAGGAGTACTGTTGGCGCGGATCACCACACCGGTGAGATCGCGCTCGCCCACCGGCAAGCCGTAATCAGCACCTCGCGAGTTGCGAGGCTAAGGAAGAAGGCGTTGTGTCGGTCTTGTTTGAAAGCGGCCATGCACCGGGGCACTCGTGGCGGCGCCGCAATAGCGCTCCTGCGGCGTCGTGGCTTTTAGGAGGAGTATAATTTTTGTTTAAATGGCGATCTCATTAGTTTTGGGATGCGAATGATAAATCGAGCGTTCAGGAATTTTAAGCGTCCTTAATTAAGTATGTAAAGGGAAAGTTTGGAAGCGTTGTGTATTATTACACATTTTGCAGAAATGCGTGCATATAGCACAAACTTTACTATATACTATCGGACTACGTCTCTCTCGATATATGCTTGCAGACTTTTCTACTCCCTCCGTCCAGGTCAATAAGTCATCTTTGGTTGTGCACGGTGACCAAGAAGGAGGAAGATTTGTACACCTAGATGGAGGAGTACTACTATTACTTATATGCGTGCAAATGCGTTTTAACATTACGATGCGGTTTTTGTAAAAGTAGAAAAACAGCACTAGTCAAGCTTGTTGAAGCGATTCCAACGTGAGTACTACTACTAGTAGGAGTACGGGGGCCGATTCTTTTAGGCTTCTAGATTAGTAATCCCATAACTACTACCTCCGTCCTGGTTTATTGGTCCCCATTGTAATATGTGTCAAATTTTGATCATAAATTTAACTAATGAAATGTTAGTGCATGTCACATGCACTACTCCATCCGTCTAGGT
This sequence comes from Aegilops bicornis, assembly GCA_021605145.1. Classification (NCBI taxonomy): domain Eukaryota; kingdom Viridiplantae; phylum Streptophyta; class Magnoliopsida; order Poales; family Poaceae; genus Aegilops; species Aegilops bicornis. The sequence continues at coordinate 411,350 of JAHIAL010000009.1, read as the reverse complement.
GAGTAAGTCATCTTAGGCTGTGCACCGTGACCAAGGAGGAGGAGAAAGCGAGAAAGCGTTAATGTTTATTTGCTAATTAATAGTATTGCATGCAATGAACTAACCCTTGCATGTCGTGTTTGATATCTCAAGTCATTAAAAGCATGCACACTCTTTATCTCTTATTGGTTGATATGTCAAGAAACAAGAAAGCGAGGTAGAAGTTAATGCACTGCGCCTAAGTGTTTTGGGATTATTTGGTTTTCGTAAGATGACTTACACACCTAGATGCACCGCGCCTAAGTGTTTTGAGTAACATTTTATCAGTTAAATCTTTGGTCAAAATTTAGCACAAATTACAATGGTGAGGAATAAACCAGGGCCAGTAGTAGTTTAGAAGCCCAAATAAATGAGTGAGGCGCCTTATTGTTACTCTCACTTGTGACTAGTCTTGTGGGAAAAGCTGGGAAGCCGCCAAAGAAGCAGCCCTAGGAGTAGTAGCTAGGGATCGAGTGTGGGAGATGAGCAGGAGAAAGTAAATGCGAGAGAGATGAAATGCAAAAAGGCGGAGGGATGTGATGGTTGCTTGTCCGTTTATTTTACCGGGCCACTTATTCTTTGGGAGTGGTTGGGTTTTGTGATATGGCGGCTTCTTTGCGCGCCATACAGTGAGAGGTGAGATTCCCGTGCAGCGCCGCCCTCTACACTTGTACTACATCGGTCGTGGTTTATTAGTCCCCCATTGAATTTGACTAAAGATTTAACTGAAAAAATGTTAGTGCATGTCAACAAAAATTATATCGTTGGATTCGTATTTGAACATAGTTTTGAATGATATAATTTTAGGTGACATGCATCGGTATTTATCGAACTATATATAATGTTAGTTCAATTTTTGTCGTACTAATCTATAGTAGTAAGGTGCCCATGCTTTGCACCGAAGAGTGAAATGCATTGATCGGGGAGTTGTTTATTTTGACAAAGGATGTGGGGTCATCTCATGTGTAGCAGGTGTCGATAGGTTTCTTCGGATATTATCTCATCTCTAGAGCTCAAAAAAATCCGGGTGATATTGATAAAAGGTATCTTTTGCAAACAAAATCATTCAATTGTTCAACCTTCATCCAAATCTTGTGAAGAAATAACACTTATTGTGCTTTGCAAGAAATGATCTTTAAGAATTAGTTTTTGAGTATCGATTGTTATACATGTTGGCTCTGAGATGACATGGCACTTTCTTATAGTCAACGATTGGCTATACTATTAAGTAATATTAACCATGCCCTTATACACCTAGGCGGAGGGATTAAATCAGGATGACTTGCAAGGCGAGAGGAGATGTAAGAAATGGTTCATCGTAAGTCTTTCACCCGATCTTGTAGTAAAAATTCATACATGGAAGATTCTAGACTAAACCATAAGCGGATACACTTTTATTCATCGCGATACTCCAATAGAGCAAGATCACGCATGGAAGTCTCCACATGCTTAGGCAATGGATTACATTGGCGAAGACTAATGATCAACATTTAACTTGATAATGCGTATTTTTTAGAAGAACAGGGAGGATCCTCCCGGTTCCATTATCAAATGAAACCCAAAGTGTCTTACATCAGCTCCTTTGAGAGGAAGCAGTTCAAAGGAAGGTCTGCGCGAAAGCCACTCAAGTTTAACGACAAGCTTACGAGAATCAAAAGCGGCAAAGACACGGGCCATAAGCGCCCACACACACACTACATGTTTTCTAAGTGCACTTGATAATGCGTATGTCGGTGAACCTCCTTGGAGTCCCGTGCATCGAGTCGGCGGGTAAAGGATGGAGCGGATGCCATGGGTTTTCCAAGTCCACATTGGCGGGATAGTCCCGGCTCCTCGAGTCCAAGTCTGACCCGATGAGGTCGGTTTCGCCGCCCATGCGACCGGAGGGTAGTAACATTGACCACGCACCCGTACATCTGCCTCGTGTTGGTGTCGGCGTCGTGGCAGCGCCCTGACGCGTTACAAAAAGGCGGCGGCCTGCTTGGCCTCGCGGTGCCCACGATCAAGAGGAAAAAGCGCCGTCCTCCTCCGAGACTAGTAGCGGCGGTGATCCTCCGGCGACTCCGGCATGGTGAACCGGTAGCACGTGTCGTACTTGATGTTCTCCGCCAAGGGCGGCGATGACCGCTGCGCATCCGTGGTGATGCACCATGTCCGCGGCGAGCCACAAAAGCGGCATCGGGCACTCATAGCGATGGGCGAAGGGCTCCTTGGAGGCATCGACCAGGCCGCCCATGAAAGCAGGAGTGGCTGTAGGGGCGTTGCGCGATTGAATATGTGAGCAAGTTACTACGAGATTTAATCCGAATAAGCACAAAATAAATCATGGCGGCTATAACGAGAGATGAAACTAATCATGTGGACTAGCATAGTAGTAGGATTACATAGTAGAAACATGAATTCTACCACGATTTGAGCAGGAAGGACAGAAACACATGCGGTGCAGCAGGAGGCGGCACCGTTGGCGTTGAGGTTATCGCCCATGTCGTTGAGGAAGAGGTTGCCGAGGTCGGGGAAGAAGTAAATCGTCGGTGAAGTCGTGGCTGCCCGGTGATCGTGAGTGTGCTCCCAGATTTCAACGGCGCTTGCTTGAATGGGCCTTGAGGAGGGAGTGGCTGTAGGGGCGTTGCGGCCGCGAATGGAGCCTTGAGGAGTAGCACACGAAGCGATAGATGGTGTCCTTACTAGTACTCCCTAGTCTCTATCTATCTATATCTATATATATCTACTCTTATAGAAAACCGAGTTGGTGATGATGGTATACTGCCATCTTGTAATATAGACCGTCCGATCTATATCGGCGGATAGAAAGCCAACTATGACAATTTTACAAAAGATACCCGCACCTCTCTCCACATTTCTGAGATAAGGCCTTGCCTCGTTCATCCTTATCTCCCACAACCTCGTGCTCCTCCCTATGTCTCTATCTCTACTACTTATTTTTATAACAAACCGAATAGTGCTTGCAAATCCGCTGCCGCCCGGGCTCACGCCTCCTCGCCTCCATCATCACCAACTGAGTCTTTTATAGGAGTAGGAGTAGAGAAAAAACCGAGTTGGTGATGATGGTGTGCCGTGCAATGCACGGGCATCTTGCTATTTTTTGCATATAAGTCCAAACACCACGTAGACACGGTCTTTGAGCATGGTTCGTAGTCGTTCCACGCTCAGGCATTGAAGTTTGTAACTATTTTAGATTAGAATATACTACTCCTCGGTGCTAGTAGTAGGCGAGTCCTACTCTACTACTCTACTCTAGCAAGCTAGGGCATAATCTTTGTAGTAGGTCTTGTAGGAAGTACCGATCTTGTGATCACTCAAGCAAGTTATGCAGCATCGATATGACCCTCGCTCTTTGGTATGTGTCTCGTAAGTCAAGCGGCGTGATGTAGTCATCATCACTGTCCACTTCCTGGCACATATTAAGCTTCTCCATCTTTGTCCGCACATAATCTCGTCCAAGCTTCCATCCCGCTAAAGCGCCTCCCCCCTCATCAAAACCCAAGCACTAACAATGGCGAGAACCGAGCGGCGTCCGCCGAAAAGAGTGGCTGGAATTCGCTCCCCACGAGAGGTAATCAAGCTCATTGTTTGGCGTGTGGACAATCTCGATACCATGCCGCTTGGCGGCGTGCTCGTCGGGGCTGTACCGTTTACTCAAAGCCCTCGGTGGAGCTTTTAAGCCAGCTCCTTGCTTGCGATGCCGCTGATCTTGAAGCGGCGTGTCACGCAGCATAACGATCGTGGGGTGGTGAGCATCAACCCCTTCACTATGATCCGATCCCCGTCGACCTCGGCTACATTAACGGTATGTCTTTGAGTGCGGCATGAACCGTCTTGGATGGTGCTGCGTCGTGGTCGCGGCGGCTGGATGCTCGTGGAGGTCTACACGGCGATTGATCCCCTTCCTTCGATTAACCTTTGCCTTTGCTTTGGCACATGGCCCCGAATACTCTGAATCTTATAGTAGCCAACATGATACCAAGTTTGATTTGCTCAAGGTTGTAATCTGCCAAGTGCCCACAAGATCTGGGAATTATAAAGATTTCAGGCTAATTGTGTTCTTCAACCGCGGTCTCGCCTGTCTGACAGTCCGCTGCGGTAAGTGGATAAATCTGCACGTCCATCAGCGAGGATCATACATCCTCCATGGTTCTCGATGCCATTGAACACAAGGGCTTCATTTACGTTGTTGACTCCTTCTATGGATGGGCGTATTGCTGGCCTACTCCGATCATCGCTACAAGCGGTACATTACGGTGATATGTTACTTTCCTATGATATCATGATGGCTTGCTTATATTCTTGTCAACATTCTTGAAAAAATATTCATGCTCATAACATGTTGTTCTTAAGATTGACTAAATCAAGAGCCCTTTTTATTTGACTCAACTTGATATGATGTTGTAGGCACTTTGGTGTCCCTACCCTTCCTAATCCAGAACCTTTCAAAGAAAAGCGGCATGGCGATTGCGGTGGTTCTGGCTCGTCGAACTGACGGCGAAATATTGATGATCGTTATACGTCTGCGGACATGTTGTTTCGCGAAATACAATCACATTCCTTTGCAAGGTCTTTGGCGGGATCCCAGCTTCTACGGGCCTTGAGGAATTTTTTTGGAGGCTGGTAAGTAACCTTGGTACACGCTCTCTGTTTGTCGGACTGAATTATCCGATTAACGAGGAGATAACAAGCGGCAAGGATCATGATGGCAGCGGCGGTTTTTCGTTCATCGAGCAAAGCTGTGTGTACCACAGTACCATGCGTCTCTGCATGCACCATACCACGATATGTGCCGCCACGCTCTGCAGCCCAAAGTAGGAGAGAGGGTCGCCAAGTATCGGACTTCGACCTATTGGCTGGAGTTTCCCCGTCGAGCACCCATCTGGTTCAAGCCGTCGACCAATCTCCTGACTTAATAAATAGTAACGTCTAAGCGGGCAGTTAGTTAGATGCGTACACTTAGTGTAGTAGGATCTTTATTTAGTTTGATGCATACACTTGTTCTTTTTGGTAGCCCTTTTGTAATGATGGCTGATGTTTGGTTTGGAAGAGAGGCTGCGTCTTCACTCTTACGGCACCTTCTGCTTCTGTTGCACCCCAGCCACAGTTCTTCTTCTTTGCTGTTTTCAATGTACAATCAGTAGTATATTTAATGCATTGGTTGAATAAATGTGTTGTTTTGGAAGTCGTTGCATGGTTCAATCCTTTAGTGCCCGTGCGATGCGTAGCTCATACTATTTTTAAATGCGGAACACATTTTCCACTTGTTGATAACATGCAGCCTTGATGAAGGCCCAATAGAAGCCCATAATTAACATGAAGGGAGGCTCTCACATGAATCCGGCCCGGTACATGCTCATGGTCCCCTAAACATAAATAAGTAAATAAATAAATAAAGCTAAATGCTCATGCACCAGTTCTTTGGGAAAATAGGTAGCCAGTATTTCTTTTGAAGAATACCCAAGCTAGGCCTATTTGTTTTCTCCAGTCTTGGGCTGCAAATCTTTCAAGGCGAGGAGGGATGCATTCCGTCCTGGCCAAAGAGTATGGTCAATGTGCATTAAAAGTAATATCAAAAGGGTTGAAAATTCCAAAAAATTTATAGCAAATGGGATATTAGTTTTTTTTAATTTTGTTCTTCAACGATATCTTATCGTATTTCATTGGATTTAACATGACATAGTACTAATTTATTTTTAAATTTGTTTTAGTATGGCTATTAATTTTTGGATTAAGAATGTTTCGTTCCCCGGCAAAAATTTGCAAATTTTCAAAATTTACCACATATTTAGTTAATTTTTTTACCCTGGTACTGACCAGAAAATGACCGGCAATTCTAAAAATGGAAAATGGGCTGCAATAAATTCCATATGAATTAGAAAATGAGTAAAAATTATAAAAATAATAGCAATTGGGCTGTACACGCCCACGATTTTGAGGCTGACTTGTTTACGCAAGGCTTTGTCGGTGAACACACGATTCTAGCGGCGATGTTGTTGGATGTCCATCCAACGGCCGGCGTCTTCTTCAATCTCTGATCTTCTGCTCCGGCCGCCTAAACTAAGCCGGCCGTGAACTGCTCCCTCCTCTTGTGGCTCTTTGTGATACTGCGAGCTTCCCGACCCACCCTACTCCCTCATTGGCTGGCACGCCGCAATCAACTGCCTCCTTATTATGCAAAAAAAATGATTCCTCCCGCGACATCTGGGCGCACCGGTTGGGAGGCTGACACAATGGGCCTACTACGTTGGCGGCGTCTGCGAGGGCTTGTCAACTTAGTCAACAAAGCGATTCTAGCGGCGATAACCGTTGGATTTGAATCGAGCGGTCCTGCTTGCTTCTTCAATCGCTGCTCTTCTTGCACGGCCGCCCAAACCGGTAGCAAGAGACCGCTTTGCTCCTGCCTCCGGTGGCGGTTGTGCTTTGCCGTTGAGGCCTCATCACCCCTACTACTCCCACCGTTAGCCAGGCCTGCGGCGGCAGCAGCCTCACCGTGGCGAACGGTGAACCCTCGTACTCCTCTATGTGTGGGCATCCTTGCGCGTCTTCCCGGCTCGCGTCGTCCCTTCCGGGCCTCGCCGTCGTCCACCGCCTTGGTGCTCTCGGTGGCGTGGTCAATGTGCTCAGCGACATTCCATCGGAAGAAATCTTGTGCGTGGAGAGGTGACAGTGGGTCCACGGCAACAGCCCAGTTTTTTGTGATTTGCCAAGTAAGTCGCTTTGTCGGGCTGTTGGGGTGCAAATCTTTCAAGGCGAGGAGAGCTTTCATTCGGTGGCGAGAAAATAGCCCATCGATAATGAGAAATGGGCTGTACATTTTAAAACACATCAAACCATAATTAGTTTCAAATATCTTTTTTTTTTCATTTCAAGATTTTAAATTACATTAATTTTTATGCGTGGAGAATTTGTTGGATTTTATATTGATATACATTTATTTTTAAAATCAGTTTGAATGTGAGTCGAAATTTCAGGATTAAAAACAGTTCGGACCTCACCGAAATATGCAAAATTTCGTATAATTTTTTAACCGTGGCCACAGTATGGGTTGTAGTGCTAACAAAAAGAATATGGGCTCCAAAAAAAACCTTAAGAATTAGCAAATGGGCTGTAAATTATTAGAAATAATGGCAGATGGGTTGTATCTTTGTTTTCCTGATTTGAGGCTTTCCTAAAAAGGTTGGCGCACAAGGAGTATTTGTTGGATGTCTATCCAGCGGCCGTCGTCTTCTTCAATCTCTGCTCTTCTGCTCGGCCCGCTCAAACAAGCGCCCGGTAGTACTGCTCCCTCCTCCCATGGCGGCTGTCTTGCTTGAGCCTCACCACCCCACCGTACTCCCATCATTTGGCGTAGCCATCCCTCTACTCACTCACACTGCTTTGTTATTCTCCGTGACGGCGGGCGAACGATAAACCCTCGTGCGGTCGTACTCCCCTCGTGTGGGAAACAAGCTGCGAGTCTTCCCTGCCTCCGTGTCGTTCCTTCCTAGGCCTCGCCCGTCGTCCACGACCACTGGTGCTCTCGGCGCGGCCTGGTCAGCGTGGTCGGCAACGACCGACATGCATCTGAAGTGGGTCTCGTGGAGAGGCCGACGCTGGGTCCACGGCCGCCGACGCAAGGAAATGCCTCCTTATTACGCGCAAAATAATGATTCCTCGGTGACATCGAGGGACCCACGAAAGGGCCTCTATATTTCGCGAAAAAAAGCGTTACCGCTAGCGGCATTTCGGACCCATCGGCTATATCTTCGCGCAAGGAAGTGCCTTCTTATTACGCACAAAAAATGAATACTCCACACATTGGCTGGGACCCGGTATAGTGGCGAGCTAACTTGTGGGCCTACTAAGTTGACGGGATGGAGGGCTTTGTCAACTTAGTCAATATCTGCGATTCTAGCTCGGTGACCGTATGATGTCCATCCAACGGCCGTAGTGCTTCTTCAACCTCTGGTCTTCTTGCTCCGGCCGCCCAAACCAGCGCTGAGTCGTGCCTCATGCTCCTGCCTCCGTGGCCGGCTGCAATGCGGCGGAGGCCTCACCGCCCCTACTACTCCCACGCTGGCGAGGCCATCCCTCTACTCACCCACACCCCTGTTATTCTGCGGCGGCAGCAACCTCACACCGCCCGAACGGTGAACCCTCGTACTCCTCTGGCGTGGGCATCCACTACGCGTCTTCCCGGCTCGCGTCGTCCCCTTCCTAGGCCTCGCCGTCGTCCACCGCCTGGTGCTCTCGGTAGCGGCATGGTCAACGTGGTCAAGGCGGCTTCCATCGGACGTGGGTATGCGTGGAGAGGCTAACGGTGGGTCCTGACCCTGACAAGGAAGTGCCTCCTTATTCTGCGCATAAAATAATTATTCCTCCACGACAATGAGGGACCCACGGACGGGCCACCATATTTCGCAAAAAAAAACGTTTCCCCCCTGACTGCTAGGACCCACCAGCTACACATTCGCACGCAAGGAAGTGCGTCCGGGCAAAAAAAACAAAACGATCCGCCCCCCCTGACTGCTGGGACCCACCAGCTACATCTTCGCACGCAAGGAAGTACGTCCGGGCAAAATAGAAACAAAATGATTCGCCCCCCTGACTGCTGGGACCCACCCATTTCTGACTTCGCGAGCAAGGAAGTGCACGGCGGTCGGGACCCACGGTCGAGCGTCGTGGCGTTGTCATTCTGGTCGCGGCGTATGCGTATATATATATCTTTGGTGGATGCAGAGGCGCCGCACGTGTCGTAGTAGAAAGCGCGCCGCGTAGCATGTACTGCGTATGTACAGCGGCGAGGGTGCAAGAAAGAAAATCTGACCGCGTACATACATACGGGCGGGGTCTCGAGCGCCTACTTGCGCATACGTACATGGCTGGGTCGGAGCGGAGAAACAGCGTCGTCGTCGTGTTCATGGGAGAGCAGCGGAATGCGCCGTGTTCATGGGGAGAGCAGCGGAATGCGTCGTGTTCGCCGGGGAGCAGCAGGCAGCGTGGGAGCCAACCGGCTAGGTCGGAGCGGAATGCGTGGTCGTGTTCGCCGGGAGAGCTTGGGCGGAGCGAGCGATGAAGCGAGGCTGGCGTCTGCGCTGGCGGAGAAGCGGCCTTGTGTTCGATCGGCCCGCGTTTGAAACGGGATCCTGTTCGCCGGGAGAGTGCGGCATACCGCAAAGCGAAGAAGCGGACCCCTACGGTCCAAAGCGGGGTCTGTTGATCGGGAGGGTGTGGCGTCCGCAAAAGCGGAGAAGCGGACCTCCTACGGTCGAAGCAGGGGGTCTGTTGATCGGGAGGGTGTGGCGTGCCGCATAAGCGGGCAGAAAGCGGACCCTTCCTACGGTTGAAAGCAGGGGTCCTATTCGCCGGGAGGGTGTGGCATACCGCAAAGCAGGACTCCACGGGATACTGTTCATCTCCACCGTCGACCTCCTCCGGCCTCCACGGGCTCCTGTTCATCCGGCCTCGACCGCGCTACTCCACCGGCTACTGTTCAACCACCCCTCCACGGGCACCCCTCCACCGTCTACTGTTCATCCAGCCCTCCACACCACGAGGTCCTGTTCAACCACCCCTCCACGGCCACCCCTCCATCGTCTACTGTTCATCCATCCCTCCACACCACGGGGTCCTGTTCATCGAGGCAACGCCACCGCTGACTATTCATCCAACCCCCCGGCAATGCTCACTTTGTTCATCCAATCGTTCGGCTTGAGTTAGCGTGAAGCGAAAATTGCTCGATCGGCCCGCCCGAGACGAAAAGCCCATTTACTGTCATGATTTTTGTCATAGAAGTAAGAGCCCACCACATCTATGATGATACGGGTTTTGTCACAATTATCGTCATAGAAGTGTCATATGTATAATGAGAAAAAATTTCGTTCGGCCCAAAATGTCACGGATTTGTCTTTTTTTTGTAGTGAAAGCAATAGCAACATACTAAACGATCGTGTGCTAAGCTAATGGAATGGGTCATGTCAATCACATCATTCTCCTAATGATGTGATCCCGTTAATCAAATGAAACTCATGTCTATGGTTAGGAAACATAACCATCTTTGATCAACGAGCTAGTCAAGTAGAGGCATACTAGTGACACTCTGTTTGTCTATGTATTCACACATGTATTATGTTTCCGGTTAATACAATTCTAGCATGAATAATAAACATTTATCATGAAATAAGGAAATAAATAATAACTTTATTATTGCCTCTAGGGCATATTTCCTTGAGTCTCCCACTTGCACTAGAGTCAATAATCTAGTTCACATCGCCATGTGATTTAACATCAATAGTTCACATCTTTATGTGGTTAACACCCATAGTTCACATCGACATGTGACCAACACCCAAAGGGTTTACTAGAGTCGATAATCTAGTTCACATCACTATGTGATTAACACGCAAAGAGTACTAAGGTGTGATCATGTTTTGCTTGTGAGATAATTTTAGTCAACGGGTTTGTCACATTCAGATCCGTAAGTATTTGCAAATTTCTATGTCTATAATGCTCTGCACGGAGCTACTCTAGCTAATTGCTCCCACTTTCAATATGTATCTAGACCGAAACTTAGAGTCATCTAGATTAGTGTCAGAACTTGCATCGACGTAACCCTTTACGACGAACCTTTTGTCACTTCCATAATAGAGAAACATATCCTTATTCCACTAAGGATAATTTTGACCGTTGTCCATTGATCTACTCCTAGATCACTATTGCACTCCTTGCCAAACTTAGTGGTAGGGTATGCAATAGATGCAGTACTGACATGGCATACTTTATAGAACCTATGTATTTGAGGCATAGGGAATGACTTTCATTCTTTTTCTATCTTCTGCGGTGGTCGGGTTTTGAGTCTTACTCAATTTCACACCTTGTAACACAGGCAAGAACTCTTTCTTTGACTGTTCCATTATGAACTACTTCAAAATCTTGTCAAGGTATGTACTCATTGAAAAACTTATCAAGCGTCTTGATCTATCTCTATAGATCTTGATGCTCAATATGTAAGCAGCTTCACTGAGGTCTTTCTTTGAAAACTCCTTTCAAACACTCCTTTATGCTTTGCGAATAATTCTACATTATTTCCGATCAATAATATGTCATTCACATATACTTATCGGAAATCTTTGTAGTGCTCCCACTCACTTTCTTGTAAATCTGAGGCTTCACATAAGTCTGTATAAAACTATATGCTTTGATCAACTTACCAAAGCGTATATTCCAACTCGAGATGCTTGCACCAGTCCATAGATGGATCATTTGGAGCTTGCATATTTTTTTATCACCTTTAGGATTGACAAAACCTTCTGTTTGCATCACATACAACTCTTTCTTTAATAAATCCATTAAGGAATGCAGTTTTGTTTATCCATTTTCTAGATTTCATAAAATGCGGCAATTGCTAACATGATTTGGACAGACTTAAGCATAAATACGAGTGAGAAACTCTTATCGTAGTCAACACCTTGAACTTGTCGAAAACCTTTTGCGAAAATTCTATCTTTGTAGATAGTAACACTACTATCAGTGTCCGTCTTCCTCTTAAAAATCCATTTAATCTCAATGGCTCGCCTATCATTTGGGCAAGTCAATCAAAGTCCATACTTTGTTCTCATACATGGATCCCATCTCAGATTTCATGGCCTCAAACCATTTCACGGAATCTGGGCTCATCATCGCTTCATCATAGTTCGTAGGTTCATCATGGTCTAGTAACATGACTTCCAAAACAGGATTACCGTACCACTCTGGTGTGGACTGTACTTTGGAAGACCTACGAGGTTTTGTAGTAACTTAATCTGAAGTTTCATGATCATCATCATTAGCTTCCTCACTAATTGGTGTAGGAATCACTTGGAACTGATTTACGTGATGAACTACTTTCCAATTCGGGAGAAGGTACAAATTACCTTATCAAGCTCTACTTTCCTCCCACTCACTTCTTTCGAGAGAAACTCCTTCTCTAGAAAGGATCCATTCTTAGCAATGAATGTTTTGCCTTCGGATCTGTGATAGAAGGTGTACCCAACAATTTCCTTTGGGTATTCTATGAAGATGCACTTCTCCGATTTGGGTTCGAGCTTATCAGGTTAAAACCTTTTTCACATAAGCATCGCAACTCCAAACTTTAAGAAACGATAGCTTAGGTTTCTTGCTAAACCATAGTTCATCTGAGTGTCGTCTCAGCAGATTTAGATGGTGCCCTATTTAAAGTGAATGCAGCTATCTCTAATGCATAACCCCAAAGCGATAGTGGTAAATCGGTAAGATACATCATAGATCGCACCATATCCAATAAAGTCTTGATTCGACATTCGGACACACCATTATGCTTTGTGGTGTTCCATGTGGGCGTGTTGTGAAACTATTCCACATTGTTTAAAATGAAGGCCAAACTAAGTAACTCAAATATTCTTCTCCACGATCAGATCGTTAGAAACTTGATTTTCTTGTTCCGATGATTTTCTACTTCACTCTGAAATTCTTTGAACTTTTCAAATGTTTTAGACTTGTGCTTCATTAAGTAGATATACGCATATCTGCTCAAATCATCTGTGAAAGTCAGAAAATAACGATACCCGCCATGAGCATCAACACTCATTGGACCGCATACATCGATATGTATTATTTCCAACAAGTTAGTAGCTCGTTCCATTGTTAGGAGAGCGGAGTTTTAGTCATCTTGCCAAAAAGGCACGGTTCGCAAGCATCAAATGATTCATAACCAAGTGATTTGAAAATCCATCTTTATGGAGTTTCTTCATGCGCTTACACCGATATGACCCAAGCGGCGATTACCACAAATAAGTTGCACTATCATTATTAACTTTGCATCTTTTGGCATCAACATTATGAGTGTGTGTATCACTATGATCAAGATTCAATAAACCATCACCATTGGGTGTATGACCATAGAAGGTTTTATTCATGTAAACAGAATAACAATTTATTCTCTATCTTAGATGAATAATCGTATACATAATAAACATGATCTTATCATATTTATGCTCAACGCATAAACACCAAATAACATTTATTTAGGTTTAACACTAATCTCGAAAATATAGGGAGTGTGTGATGATGATCATATCAATCTTGGAACTACTTCCAACACTCATCGCCACTTCCCTCAACTAGTCTTTGTTTATACGTAACTCTGTTTGAGTTACTAATTGCAGCAATCGAACAAGTATCAAATACTCAGGGGCTACTATAAACACTAGTAAGGCACACATCAATAACCTTTATATCAAATATACCCTTGTTCAATTTGCCATCCTTCTTATCCACCAAATATTCAGGGCATTTCCGCTTCCAGTGACCATTTCCTTTGCGATTGTAAGCACTTTCAGTTTAGGCTTTGGTCCAGCTTTGGGCTTCTTCGCAGGAGTGACAACTTGCTTGTCATTCTACTTGAAGTTCCCTTTCTTTCCCTTTGCCCTTCTCTTGAAACTAGTGGTCATGTCAATCATCAACACTTGATGCTATTTCTTGATTTCTACCTTCGTCGATTTCAACATCACGAAGAGCTCGGGAATCGTTTTCGTCATCCCTTGCATACTATAGTTCATCACAAAGTTCTAGTAACTTGGTGATGGTGACTAGAGAACTCTGTCAATCACTATCTTATCTGGAAGATTAACTCCCACTTGATTGAAGCGATTGTAGTACCCGGACAATCTGAGCACATGCTCACTAGTTGAAGCGATTCTCCTCCATCTTTTAGCTATAGAACTTGTTGGAGACTTCATATCTCTCAACTCGGGTATTTGCTTGAAATATTAACTTCAATTCTGGAACATCTCATTATGGTCCATGGCGTTCAAAATGTCTTTGAAGTCCCGATTCTAAGCCGTTAAGCATGGTGCACTAAACTATCAAGTAGTCATCATATTGAGCTAGCCAAGCGTTCATAACGTCTGCATACGCTCCTGCAATAGATTACATCACCTAGCGGGGCATTAAGGACATAATTCTTACGTGCGGCAATGAGGATAAACCTCGGATCACGGATCCAATCCGCATCATTGCTACTAACATCTTTCAACACAATTTTCTCTAGGAACATATCAAAATAAACATATGAAAGCAACAACGCGAGCTATTGATCTACAACATAATTTGCAAAATACTACCAGGACTAAGTTCATGATAACTTTAAGTTCAATTAATCATATTAGTTAAGAATTCCCACTTAGAAAGACATTCCTCTAATCTCCTAAGTGATCACGTGATCCAAATCAACTAAACCATAACCGATCATCACGTGAAATGGAGTAGTTTTCAACGGTGAACATCACTATGTTGATCATATCTACTATATGATTCACGCTTTCGACCTTCGGTCTCAGTGTTCCGAGGCCATATTCGCATATGTGATCGTCTCCAACGTATCTATAATTTTGATTACTCCATGCTACTTTGTCTACTGTTTTGGACTATATTGGGCTTTATTTTCCACTTTTATATTACTTTTGGGACTAACCAATTAACGGAGGCCCAGCCCGAAATTGCTGTTTTTTGCCTTTTCGGTATTTTGAAGAAAGCAGAATATCAAGCGGAGTCCAAAGCGGAATGAAACCTTCGGGATCGTGATTTTCCAACCGAGCGTGATCCGGGAGACTTGGCCCCTACTCCAAGCAGCGCCAGAGGCGGTCACGAGGTGGGCGCCCCCTGGGCGCGCCCCCTACCTTGTGGGACCCTCGGAGCTCCACCGACGTACTCCTTCCTCCTATATATACCTACGTGTCCCCGAACGATCAGAACAGGAGCGAAAAACCTAATGCCACCGTCGCAACTTTCTGTATCCACGAGATCCCATCTTGGGGCCTGTTCCGGAGCTCCGCCGGAGAGGGCCGTCATCACGGAGGGCTTCTACATCATCATAGCCCCTCCGATGAAGTGTGAGTAGTTTACTTCAGACCTTCGGGTCCATAGTTAGTAGCTAGATGGCTTCTTCTCTCTTTTTGGATCTCAATACAATGTTCTCCCCCTCTCTCGTGGAGATCTATTCTATTTAATCTTCTTTTTGAGGTGTGTTTGTTGAGAAATTTGTATTGTGGGTTTTTGATGCAGTATTGTCTTTGGAAAATATTTGATTGTTCTCTGAATTCTTTTATGTATGATTGAGTTATCTTTGCAAGTCTCTTGAATTATCTTTTTGGTATGGCCAACTAGATTGGTAGTTCTTGCAATGGGAGAAGTGCTTAGCTTTGGGTTCAATCTTGCGGTGTCCTTACTCGATGTGAGAAAAGAGTTGCAAAACGCGTATTGTATTGTTGCCATCGAGGATAACAAGATGGGGTTTTTATCATATTGCATGAATTTATCCCTCTACATCATGTCATCTTGCTTACGGCGTTACTCTGTTTTTACTTAATACTCTAGATGCATCTTTGGATAGCGGTCGATGAGTGGAGTAATAGTAATGAATCACGAGAATCGTTTCGATCTACTTGTTTTGGACGTGATGCCTATATACATGATCATTGCCTAGATGTACTCATAACTATTCTCGGTTACATCAATTGCTCAGCGATAATTTCTTCACCCACCGTAGAATACTTATGCTCTTGAGAGAAGCCACTAGTAAAACCTATGGCCCCGGGTCTATTCTCATCATATCAATCTATATCACTTTATTTACTTGCTTTGTTTTACTTTTGCCTTTTACTTTTTACTTTGCATCTATCTATCAAAATACCAAAAATATTATCTCTATCAGATCTCACTCTAAGTAAGTGACCGTGAAGGGATTGACAACCCCTAAGCGTTGGTTGGGAGTTGCTATCGTTTTGTGTAGGTACAAGGGACTTGTCGTGGTCTCCTCTTTGGATTGATACCTTGGTTCTCAAAAGCTGAGGAAATACTTACGCTACTTTCTTTGCATCATCCTCTCCTCTTGAAATCCAACGCTTGATGCTCAAGAGGTAGCAAGAAGAATTTACGGCGCCGTTGCGGGGAGGCTCACGCCAAGCAAGTCAACCATACCAAGTACCCATCGCCATAATCCCTATCTCTCGCATTACATTATTTGCCATTTGCCTCTCGTTTTCCTCTCCCCCACTTCACCCTTGCCATTTTATTTGGCCTCTCTTTCCCAATCTCCTCCTCTCTTTTCCGTTTGCCTTTTTTCCCGTTGCCTTTCTGTTTGCTTGTGTGTTGGATTACTTGTTGCCATGGCACAAGATAATACCAAATTGTTTGATTTATCGAATACCAATAATAATGATTTCCTTAGTACTCCGATTTCTCCTCTTAATAATGATGAGTCTTGTGAAATCAATACTGCTTTGCTGAATATTATTATGAAAGATCAATTCGCCGGCCTTCCTAGTGAAGATGCCGCTACTCATCTAAACAATTTTGTTGATTTGTGTGATATGCAAAAGAAGAAAGATACGGATAACAATATTGTCAAATTGAAGTTATTTCCGGTTTCACTTAGAGATCGTGCTAAAGTTTGGTTTTCATCTTTGCCTAAAAATAGTATTGATTCTTGGAACAAGTGCAAAGATGCTTTTATCTCTAAGTATTTTCCTCCCGCTAAGATTATCACTCTTAGGAGCGATATCATGAATTTTAAACAACTTGATCATGAGCATGTTGCCCAATCTTGGGAAAGAATGAAATTAATGCTTCATAATTGCCCTACTCATGGTTTGTATTTATGGATGATCATACAAAAATTTATGCCGGATTGAATTTTGCTTCTAGAAATCTTTTAGATTCAGCACGGGAGGCACTTTTATTGAAATTAAGTTAGGTTATGCTAATAAATTGCTTTTTAATATTATGTATAATTATTCTCAATGGAACACAGAAAGATCTTCTAGTAAAAAGGTGCATGCTATAGAGGAAATCAATGTTTTGAGTGAAAAGATGGATGAACTTATGAAGATGTTTAGCCTAAAAATATTCCTCTTGATCCCAATGATATGCCTTTATCTACCTTGCTTGAGAATAATAATGAATCTATGGATGTGAATTTTGTTGGTAGGAATAGTTTTGGAAACAAGCAGCGTATAGAGAATTTTAATCCTAGGCCTTATCCTAGTAATCCTTCTAATAATTATGGAAATTACTACAACAACTCTTATGGAAATTTTAATAAGATGCCCTCTGAATTTGAGAGTAGTGTTAAAGAGTTTATGAATTACAAAAAAAAATTAATGCTTTGCTTGAAGAGAAATTGCTTAAAGTTGATGATTTGGCTAGGAACGTTGATAGAATTTCTCTTGAAATTGATTCTTTAAAGCTTAGATATATTCCTCCTAAGCATGATATCAATGATTCTCTCAAAGCCATGAGAATTTCCATTGATGAGTGCAAGGAAAGAACCGCTAGGATGCGTGCTTCCAAAGATGCCTTTATAAAGCGTGTTCTTCCAATCCCTATGAAAACCAAGATGAAGATCTAAAAGTTATTGATGTGTCCCCCATTAAATCTTTTTTTTTTTTGCAATATGAATCTTGATGAATCTGAAGATTATCTTCCTTTACCTAGAAGGCGTTCTAAGAATTCGGAGTTTCGAGATCTTGATGATAAAATTGATGAAAGTGGTATTGAAATAAATAAAAACCGTGATGTTGCTAAACCCACTATTTTGGATCTCAAGGAATTTAATTATGAAAATTTCTCTTTGATTGGTTGTATTTCCTTGTTGCAATCCGTGCTAGATTCTCCTCATGCTTATAGTCAAAATAAGGCCTTTCTAGAACATATTGTTGATGCTTTGATGCAATCTTATGAAGAAAAACTTGAGTTGAAAGTTTCTATCCCTAGAAAACTCTATGATGAGTGGGAACCTACTATTGAAATTAAAATTAAAGATTTTGAGTTTTATGCTTTGTGTGATTTGGGTGCTAGTGTCTCTACTATCCCCAAAACTTTATGTGATTTGCTAGATTTCCGTGATTTTGATGATTGCTCCCTAAACTTGCATCTTTCAGATTCCACTATTAAAAAGCCTATGGGAAGAATTAATGATGTTCTTATTGTTGCCAATAGAAATTATGTGCCCGTAGATTTTATAGTTCTTGATATAGATTGCAATCCTTCATGTCCTATTCTTCTTGGTAGACCTTTCCTTAGAACGATTGGTGCAATTATTGATATGAAGGAAGGGAATATTAGATTCCAATTTCCCTTAAAGAAGGATATGGAACACTTCCCTAGAAAGAAAATAAAATTACCATATGAATCTATCATGAGAGCCACTTATGGATTGCCTATCAAAGATGGCAATACCTAGATATATCTTCGCTTTTATGCCTAGCTAGGGGCGTTAAGCGATAAGCGCTTGTTGGGAGGCAACCCAATTTTTATTTTGTGTTCTTGGTTTTGTTCCTGTTTAGTGCTAAATTTTGTTTCTACTTTCTGTTTAGATGTGGTTTTATATTTTAATTAGTGTTTGTGCCAAGCTAGACCTATTGGATCTTCTTGGATGATAGTTATTTGATCTTGCTGTAATTTCCAGAATCTTTGTGCTCAGTGCACGAATTGTTAAAAATCACCAGAACGTGCTAAAATACTGATTCCAATTGCTGCTGATCAATAAACAAATTGTACAGGTCGTCTAATTTTGGTAGAATTTTTTGCGTTCCAGAAGTTTGCATTAGTAATAGATTGCTACAGACTGTTCTGTTTTTGACAGATTCTGTTTTTCGTGTGTTGTTTGCTTATTTTGATAAATCTATGGCTAGTAAACTAGTTTATAAACCATAGGGAAGTTGCAATACAGTAGGTTTAACACCAATATAAATAAAGAATGAGTTCATTACAGTACCTTGAAGTAGTCTTTTGTTTTCTTTCTCTAACGGAGCTCACGAGATTTTTGTTGAGTTTTGTGTTGTGAAGTTTTCAAGTTTTGGGTGAATTCTTTTGATGGATTATGGAACAAGGAGTGGCAAGAGCCTAAGCTTGGGGATGCCATGGCACCCCCAAGATAATCCAAGGACACCAAAAAGTCAAAGCTTGGGGATGCCCGGAAGGCATCCCTCTTTAATCCACTTCCATCGGTAATTTACTTGGAGCTATATTTTTATTCACCAACATGATATGTGTTTTGCTTGGAGCGTCTTGTATTATTTGTGTCTTTGCTTGTTAGTTTACCACAATTATCCTTGCTGTACACACCTTTTGAGAGAGCCATACTTGAATTGGAATTTGTTAGAATACTCTTTGTGCTTCACTTATATCTTTTGAGCTTGATAGTTTTGCTCATAGTGCTTCACTTATATCTTTTGAGCTTGATAGTTTTGCTCATAGTGCTTCACTTATATCTTTTGAGCGTGATAATTTTTGCTCTAGTACTTCACTTAGATCTTTTAGAGCACGGTGGTGGATTTGTTTTAAAGAAACTATTTGATCTCTCATGCTTTACTTAGATTATTTTGAGAGACTTTAATAGCATGGTAATTTGCTTAATGTTAATATACTTGGTGTTCAAGATATGTGAAACTTTCTTTTGAGTGAATTGAATACTAAGATAAGTTTGATGCTTGATAATTGTTTTGAGATATGGAGGTGATAATATCAAAGTCGTGCTAGTTGAGTAGTTGTGAATTTTAGAAATACTTGTGTTGAAGTTTGCAAGTCCCATAGCATGCACGTATGGTTAAAGTTGTGTAACAAATTTGAAACAAGAAGTGTACCTGGCTGTGCATCCTTATGAGTGGCGGTCGGGGATGAGCGATGGTCTTTTCCTACCAATCTATCCCCCTAGGAGCATGCGTGTAGTACTTGAATTTTTGATGACTTCTAAATTTTTGCAATAAGTATATGAGTTCTTTTGACTAATGTTGAGTCCATGGATTATACGCACTCTCACCTTTCCACCTTTGCTAGCCTCTTGATGCCGTGCATTTCCCTTTCTCACCTTGAGAGTTGGCGCAAACTTCACCGGTGCATCCAAACCCCGTGATCGATCGCTCTATCACACATAAACCTCCTTATATCTTCCTCAAAACAGCCACCATACCTACCTATTATGGCATTTCCATAGCCACTCCGAGATATATTGCCATGCAACTTCCATCATCATCATCATGACATACATTACTTTTGTCATATTGCCATTGCATGATCATGTAGTTGACATCGTATTTGTGGCAAAGCCACCATGCATTATTTTTCATACATGTCACTCTTGATTCATTGCACCATCCCGGTACACCGCCGGAGGCGTTCATATAGTCATATCTCGTTCTAAGTTTCGAGTTGTAATCCTTGTGTTGTAATCAATAGAAGTGTGATGATCATCATTATTAGAGCATTGCCCAAAAAAAGAGAAAGTCCAAAATGAAAAAAAGAAAGGCCCAAAAAAAAGAAAATAAAAAGGGCAATGCTACTATCTCTTTTTCCACACTTGTGCTTCAAAATAGCACCTTGTTCTTCATATAGTGAGTCTCATATATTGTGCTTCAAAGTAGCACCTCGTTCTTCATGTAGTGAGCTCATAAGTTGTCCTTTTTATACTAGTGGGAATTTTTCATTATAGAACTTGGCTTGTATATTCCTACAATGGGCTTCCTCAAATGCCCTAGGTCTTCGTGGAGCAAGCAAGTTGGATGCACACCCACTAGTTTTCTTTTGTTGAGCATTCATAGCTCTAGTGCATCCGTTGCATGGCAATCCCTACTCCTCATGTTGACATCAATTGATGGGCATCTCCATAGCCCGTTAATTAGCCTCGTCAACGTGAGACTTTCTCCTTTTTTGTCTTCTCCACACAATCCCCATCATCATATTCTATTCCACCCTACAGTGCTATATCCATGGCTCACGCTCATGTATTGCGTGAGAGTTGAAAAAGTTTGAGATTATTTAAGTATGAACAATTGCTTGGCTTGTCATCGGGGGTATAGAAGTTGGGAACATCTTTGTGTGACGAAAATGAAGCATAGCCTAACTATATGATTTTGTAGGGATGAACTTTCTTTGCCATGTTATTTTGAGAAGACATGATTGCTTTGATTACTATGCTTGAAGTATTATTATTTTTGTGTCAATATGAACTTTTGTCTTGAATCTTCGGATCTGAATATTCATATCACAATTAAGAAGATTTACATTGAAATTATGCCAAAGTATCACTCCGCATCAAAAATTCTTTTTTATCATTTACCTAATCGAGGACGAGCAGGAATTAAGCTTGGGGATGCTTGATATGTCTCCAACGTATCTATAATTTTTGATTACTCCTTGCTACTTTGTCTATTGTTTTGGACTATATTGGGCTTTATTTTCCACTTTTATATTACTTTTGGGACTAACCTATTAACCGGAGGCCCAGCCCAGGGTGTTGTTTTTGCCTTTTGATTATTTGAAGAGCAGAATATCAAGCGGAGTCCAAGCGGAATGAAACCCGGGATCGTGATTTTCCAACCGAACATGATCCGTGAGACTTGGACCCTACTCAAGCGGCCAGAGGCGGTCACGGGGGTGGGGCGCCCCCTCCCCCAGGCGTGCCCCCTACCTCGTGGGTCCCTCGGGCTCCAGCAGCGTACTCCTTCCTCCTATATATACCTCGTATCCCGAGCAGTCGAACAGGAGCCAAAAACCTAATTCCACCGCCGCAACTTTCAGATCCACGAGATCCCATCTTGGGGCCTGTTAGGAGCTCACGGAGAGGGCCGTCATCACGGAGGGCTTCTACATCATCATAGCCCCTCCGATGAAGTGTGAGTAGTTTGCTTCAGACCTTCGGGTCCATAGTTAGTAGCTAGATGTCTTCTTCTCTCTTTTTGGATCTCAATACAATGTTCTCCCCCTCTCTCGTGGAGATCTATTCGATGTAATCTTCTTTTTGCGGTGTGTTTGTTGAGACCGATGAATTGTGGGTTTATGATCCAGTATGATCTATGGAAAATATTTGATTCTTTTCTGAATTATTTTATGTATGATTGAGTTATCTTTGCAAGTCTCTTCGAATTATCTTTTTGTTTGGCCAACTAGATTGGTAGTTCTTGCAATGGGAGAAGTGCTTAGCTTTGGGTTCAATCTTGCGGTGTCCTTACTCAGTGACAGAAAGAGTTGCAAGGCACGTATTGTATTGTTGCCATCGAGGATAACAAGATGGGGTTTTATCATATTGCATGAATTTATCCCTCTACATCATGTCATCTTGCTTACGGCGTTACTCTGTTTTTACTTAATATTCTAGATGCATCTTTGGATAGCGGTCGATGAGTGGAGTAATAGTAGTAGATGCAGAATCGTTTCGATCTACTTGTTTTGGATGTGATGCCTATATACATGATCATTGCCTAGATGTACTCATAACTATGCTCAGTTCATCAATTGCTCAATGAGTAATTTGTTAACCCACCGTAGAATACTTATGCTCTTGAGAGAAGCCACTAGTGAAACCTATGGCCCCTGGTCTATTCTCATCATATCAATCTATATCACTTTATTTACTTGATTTGTTTTACTTTTGCCTTTTACTTTTTACTTTGCATCTATCTATCAAAAATACCAAAAATATTATCTCTATCAGATCTCACTCGTAAGTGACCGTGAAGGGATTGACAGCCCCTAAGCGTTGGTTGCAGTTGCTATCGTTTTGTGTAGGTACGAGGGACTTGTGCGTGGTCTCCTACTGGATTGATACCTTGGTTTTCAAAAACTGAGGGAAATACTTATGCTACTTTACTGCATCATCCTCTCCTCTTCGGGGAAATCCAACGCAGTGCTCAAGAGGTAGCAATATGCTAGGCTCGTCAAGTTTAACCCGAGTATTCTGCGTGTGCAAAACTGGCTTGCACCCGTTGTAGATGGACGAGAGCTTATCACACCCGATCATCACGTGGTGTCTGGCCCTGACGAACTTTTGCAACGGTGCATACTCGGGAGAACACTTTTATCTTGAAATTTAGTGAGAGATCATCTTATAATGCTACCGTCAATCAAAGCAAGATAAGATGCATAAAAGATAAACATCACATGCAATTAATATAAGTGATATGATATGGCCATCATCATCTTGTGCTTGTGATCTCCATCTCAAAGCACCGTCGTGATCACCATCGTCACCGACGCGACACCTTGATCTCCATCGTAGCATCGTTGTGCGTTTACGCCGTCTATTGCTTCTCGACTATCGCTACCGCTTAGTGATAAAGTACCGCAATTCTGATGCGTTTGCATTTCATACAATAAAGCGACAACCATATGGCTCCTGCCAGTTGCCGATAACTTCAGTTACAAAACATGATCATCTCATACAATAAAATATAGCATCACATCTTGACCATATCACATCACAACATGCCCTGCAAAAACAGCACTAACTTTGACTTTATGAACCATATTGTTTCTCTTAATGGAATTTGGGAAGGGAGACCCGTCATTCGCTAAAAAACATCATTGGCCATTGTGATTTTATTGTGGTATGCGGTTGATCGTGGAGGCGTCTTGCCTCTTTGTTTTTATGTACTTACTTTTGATTTTATTTTTATAAAATCGAAGGGAGAGAGCCCGTTGTTTCCCCGCATGTTTTGACCGGCTAATATAGGTTTTTCTTAAAATGGTACTAGTAATTGGCATACCGGTTTGTATGCTCTTCTGGTGCAATGCACATAATGTTTTTACCCGCCAAGCAAGACAATAACATGAAATTCAGTTGCTATGTTTTTCTACCGCGGTTCTACAAATCAGGCGTATCTAACTACATGGGATCCATGAATATGATCTTGTCCACTTTTGCTTTGCTCCGCATTCAAGTGTCAGGCCGCTTTGTTCCATGGAGCGTGCATATGCAAGCACTGAGGCCGACTGATCGAACCATGGTTAAAGGGAAAGCACTAATTCGTTATTCCCCTAACCGAATTATTATGGAGGCGGTGCCCCTGCCGAATTAAGCTCACGTACAGTGTCGGTCCAGATGCTCAAACAGTACAGTACAGTACGTAGATATGCTCGGCCGGTTTCTTGGTGGGCAAGTCTCAGTCGCCTCACCGAGCTGTACTTGCGCATTCCACATGCAGGCGGCCGGCCGGCCGGTGCGTTTCGGCGACACATCACGTGCGCGTAGTACCACCAGCGCCACCATGTTTATATATGATATGATGGGCTATTTAATTGGTCCTAAGACACGCGTAGATAGATCAATGAGCAGCTCACGATCTTTGTCGAGCTAGTTAAGCTAGGTGATGGAGCGAATATAGTGCGCGGGCAGTGAAACACATGGCCGCGCCCAGAAAAGCAGCCAGCAGCGGATGCCGATGGAAGGCAGGGCGGTGTGGAACGGGACGGAAGGGAGATTTTGGTTGGGAAAGCGACGAGGAAGACGATGACTTGCCAAAGCGGCTTTGCGGGCGAGAAAGAGGGAAACCGCGTGGACCCCACGCACCAAGCCCATGCATGCATGCAGCGGTGGGCCCCACCACCGCCCATGCATTCGTGCGACGCATCATGGTCTGCTCGCCTTTTTTCTTCTTCTTCTTCTTCTTTCCCCCTCCGTGGTGGACTGCAAGGCTGCAACTGCACCGAGATCGCGCCGGCCGCTACGATCGACGGTCGTGCTGCCGTCTAGGTAGCTCCCGTGGAAGTTGCGGGTGAATATTCTACGGCGAACGTGGTGATGGACTCGTCACTCATGGGGTGGTGGTGCCCATCCATCACATCGCGACGTGCCTGCCGTGCCTTGCGGCGCGCTCGATCTCGATCGACCGGCAGCCGTGACGGGGCATGCAGTAAGTAAGATCGGTCGACGATGATGGACGGTCGAACGCGCGATAGATCGATCGAGGTGGCTTCGATTCGATTCGATCGCCTTTAGTTTGTCTGTCTCCACCACCACTAGGCTCCCGGCCGGCCTGCACAAACGAATTATTGGGCAGCCATTCTTATGGGCCCGTGCTAATGCTATGAATAGTGTTGCTCGATCTGCGTCCGGAGAGACTGCTTCAAGGTCAACTGCACCTGCAGGAATACAATATCTGATACTACAAACCACGCCTAGCTGCTCTAATAGATTACCACTCCCTCGTTCCAAAACACTAAAGTTAAAGTTAGTACAAAGTTGAAACACTAGCCCCGGTGGCTAAGAGGCGGCGGCGTCACAGCGTCGTCACCTTCTTGAAGGCGCCGACTTGGGCATGGGGATGCTGGGTGTGCATGGCGAGCTTATGCGGTTCTGGTGGCGGCACTTTGATCTCTTGCGTCGCGACTCCAGCGATGTCTCGGGGCTGCGGTGCTTCTCTTCGGCCGTGTCTTGATGGGGACCTCGTCCTTCCTCACCTTGTACATGCCGTGGTGGAGCGGTACTTCATTTCACTCATTGATGGCGGCGAAGATCGGCGGCATGGCGCCGTGGAGGCTTCGCCGCCCGATGCGGAGATGGACTCATGCAGAGGAGGTTCTTTGTTTGGCGTCATGGTAGCGTCGATGGCAGTGGCGGAACAAGGTAGAAGCCTCAATATGATCTCGAAGACGGACTGTGAAAGATGGCGGCGACGACACACGAAGTCGTCTAACGGATTGTGCCCAGGACCGGTATGTGGCTCATTGGGGCTTAGAATATGTTTTGGCTTCCGGCTTTTGATGTTGAAGCTTAGGTGAGTGGTTTGGGTAGTGGCCCGTAGCACCCTTCATCATTTTGGATAGGAGTAAGCGGCGTATGTTGCAAGATGGTGGTCGGGTTCATTGTTATAATACTTTGTAAGGTCGCCGAGAATAATCGATAAAGTGGTTGTATGCATCTGGAATCTGGCCGGAGAGGTCATCCTCTTTTTAAAAAAAACAAAGTTGAAACACTTATTTCTGGACGGAGGGAGTACTACTACTACGCCACGCCGCATGAATGCTACAGTTCCTTCCTACGAGCAATAAGCTGGTGGCTGGGCCGACAGCGAAATGCATGCGTTGCATGCATTTGGAGCCGGCCGGCCGGACCACCGGGATGATCCACGGACGTGTACGGCCTCGGCCAGTGAAGCCGTCGTAGAAACGAGCGATCGCTGTCTCGCAAAGTGCACACACGTACTCAATTATCAGGCGGAATAATTTGTGATGCATCTAAGTAGATCTGCGGCTCCACAGCCATAGGTTGGGCGTACGACAGATCGCCGTCACCCTGCAGACGCCGTGCCATGCATGTCACACGTACGTGGCCACGTAGGTTGGCGGAGCACGGAGGGTGGTGGTTGGGCTCGGTCCTACCCAACTCCAATATGGCGGGGGGCCTGCCGGCCGGCCGGCCGGCTCACGTGCTCCCACGGTGCGCCGTACGTACGTCCTCGTGAGTCGTCACAGGCCTTGATGCGGCGTGCGCACTGCGAATTGAACCAGGAAGGATGCATGGATCCATCGATCATCGATGTCGATGGCCTCTTGACTCCAAGCATATGCATGCATGGGACGATCGAGCAATCGAATTAGTGCGCGGTTGTTGGGGTCAAAACCACATGGGTTGTGGCTTCTCTGGGGTACATATTGATCCATATATTGACCGCGCGCGTTCGTCTACCATGTTTAGTGATCCAGTAATATGTGCAGTTGAGTGCCACAGTGGTGCCCAGCATGTGTAGACATGCCATGCCATGGCAACCCCCGCCGGTTTGCAAGCACATCGATCGTGTCCAACCCCTGCCGGTTTTATACTCTAGAAGGAAGACTCGTTCAGCTATCGGTATCCACTAGCAGCAGCTTCGAGCATTTTAATAAGACTGTTCGATCCGTCGTAGCGCAAAGTTGCAGACAAGGAATTGATGGTTGTTTTGCTGGCACCTTGATAGTATCTCCACTAATTTTGTTTCTTCTGAATCACCCGCGTCGCTCTCTCCTTCTCTCTCTCTTTTTTTTAGGGGGTCTCCCTCTCTCTTCTACTAGTAGATACAGTATAAAAGCATTTCCAATAGCCGCCGAACGAGTCGCGCGCTAAAAAATACTTTGCCGCGTGCCCTTCACCTGGTTTCTTGCTGGCCAGCTCAATAACCGCGCTAAAATGCACGCAGCGTCGCTCCAATGACCGCCCTAAGATACAGCGCGCGCTATCACACGCACATAGAAAAAAACATCCTCGTGCCTTTTCCAATAGATATTTTACATTCATAGATAAACGATACATAATAAATATTTTACATAGTTCCGGTGCAACGACATAAAACTACAACGACATAAAAAAAACTACTATATAGTGCAACTAGATAAAACTACGACCTACTCCTAGTCGTCATCATTATCATCACCGTCATCCTCGCTGGTCTGGTCCGAGGTATCGAGCCACATGTCGTTCCAACGAGGATCATTAGCCGAAAAGATCGACTGCCCACCATTTTCAACGATCTCGCATTGCGATAACGCTAGGGCCTTCCGCCGACGCCTATCCAACCGGTCCGCGCGGCGCTTTGCCGTCTGCTCCGCCCAGTAGGCTTGCTCGTCGGCAACGTCCTCCGGATGGCGCCTGCGCCACTCCGCCATGACCCGCTCGTCCTCCTCGGTGATGAGGAGGCGGCGCTTCCGCTCAGCATGCTCCGCACGGTCTTGTGCCGTGATAAGACCGGCGGGCGGCGTCGGCGCTGTTGGAGCATGTAGACGTCCTGGAAGTTCATCTGCGGGCGCGGCCTGCCTAGGCGCCACGCCGCCGCGTCGTATGCGCGGGCGGCCTCGTCTTGCCGTCTCGAAGGCCGGGCCGACGTCATTGGACCGGATCTCGAGTAGTACCGACCATTGAAATTTGGCGGACGCCGCGGTAGTCCGACAGCTCTCGGCGGCGGCATGGTGGCGCGTCGATGGCGAAGCTGGAGAAGCGAGAAGCGAGGCGCGTGTCGCAGCGGAAGATTGTGGAATAGGCGCGTGGCGAGTGCCACAATTTAAAGGCGCGCCGGAAGCGATGCACCAAAAATAGCGCGCGAGCTGCCGCATTTTCCCGCGCGCGCAAACGCTTCCCGCGCGCGCTAGTTTCCCGCCACCGCTGGAGCGCGCCGAAACTTCCCGCGCGCGCTAAGAACTCAGTTTACCGCGCGCGCGCCTTTGGCACGGCTGTTGGAGATGCTCTAAAGGAAGCTTCGCATTCTCTAACTCAAAACACTTTGGCTATTTAAAATAACTCAAATAGATAAATAGGCCAAACATATGACTTTAACCGGGAATCCTATTCTTCGCCTAGGTCGACAGTTGTCAACCAAATGTGTTTTTGGGCGGCCCAAGTAATGCATCGCACTTCTGATTTCGAGAAGGTTAGAAATTCACAGACTGTTTCTTTTTGTCTCTGTCTTTATTTGTATTCTTATTTTTTTTTTTCTTTTTTTTTCTTTTACGTTTTCGTTTATTTTAATTTTTTCGTGAACAATTTATGTTCATCAAATACAAAAAAAATCATGACTTTCAAAAATATTTCATCTAATTAAAAACTTGCTCATCCAATTCAAAATTTGAGATAATGAACATTTTCTACAAATTTGCGAACATGTTTTCTAAATCACGAAAAATTTTGGGATATCAGAAACTTTTTTGTGGAATCATGAACATTTTTTTGATACGTGAATTTTTCTACAACTCATTAACAAATTTTCAAATCATGATTTTTCTATTTTAAAAATCAACAATATTTTTTCAAAACCCATAAAATGTTCGTTAATTCCTTAACATTTTCAAAATTCAGGTACATTTTTACTTAACGAACATTTTTCAATTCTTGAACATTTTTTTAAGGTCTGGATTTTTTAAATTTGAGAACATTTTCTTTGAACACATGAGAATTTGGGATCTTTTTAAAATTCTTGAATATTTTGAAATACGATTTTATTTGAAATCCCGAACATTTTGTAATGAAGAAAAAATAGGAAAAATGAAAGGTAAAAAAACAGGGACATACCCCATATGGGCCAGTCAAAGTCGTGCGTGGGTGAGCAAGGGGTCTGTTTCACCTTTTTGGAATAGGAACGCCCGGCTTGTTTCTCAAAAGAAAAAAAAAAGGCAATGTCCGGCTTTAACATCGGGCTTGATGGGTATTTCCTATTTCATGATCTTCGCGTCCAGTAGACTCCCAACCTATTGGAGTTAGCTTTTCGACAAAGACCCGTCCCGTGAAGTCTTGTCCGTAATACCCCATGCAATAATGGATTGTAGAAGGATATTATACCAAATACGCTTCTAGACGCATATAGTAGCATTGCAATTTTGAATCTTTTTTATTTATGAATATGAACGACGCACAGGGCACACGAACTAGCCCCGCCCTCAAATGGATATCATCTTGTTCCGCATAAGACACTGTCAAACTATGTGTCTGATTTTGCCGATATTACCTTTTCTTTTTTGTTTCGGTATCAAACCAGTTTTCTTTTGCATCTCGGCTTTTTTCCTTTTCCTTTTTTTAATTCTCTTTCAGTTTTCTTTTCTCCTTTTCTGGAAATACACGAACATTTCTAAATTCTGAGAATATTTTCCTAATATATAAATATAATTAAAATAAAATAATTTTGAAATTTTTCTAACATTTTTTTCAAATGTTACTTAAAATTTTGAAGATTTTTAAAAGATGTGACCATTTTAAATTCATTAACAATTTATTTTTTAAAATTAATAGGTTGTGAAATGATTGAAAATGTGCCATTCAGAAAGTCAATAAATATTCCAATCCAGTCGACCTTCCTCTTGATATTTTGAGATAACTTTGTGCCTGCACGGCTTTGAGGTTTTTTCCTATTATCCCACGGTTTTCCAATGTCTTGAGAGGGATTCCACCTCTCGACAAAGAGATCTACTGATATGTATAGTCATTCCAGTCTTCCTTTTCCATTTTTGAATTGAGAGTTGCGAATCCATTCATATTGGGAGCTAGGAATGTGTGAGTTAGGCCCTCGGGCTGGCATAGGAGAGCCACAAATATATTTTTACATATGTGAACATCTTTAGTTTGCAAGTATGTATTTTTAATTAAATCTATAAATATTCCATAAGCCAATCGAAGCACTCATATTAGCCCGCTAGCCCACGAGTACTCCTTGTGTGTTTGCTCAACTGTCGATCTGCTCGCAATGAGCGGCAGATAAGAGTTCCCGCCTCGCTGTCTCTGCCAAGGTGGAAGGAATTACGAACATTGGTATGGGGCTGATTGAGCAGACTTTTCTATAGGGGAAGAAAGCTTGGTTATGATCACAAAACCTAAGCTTGTCTTGCCTGCGGCGCTCCCGTTAACGGGCGGCCCATAATAGGCGTTCGTCTAGCTTCTAGGAGCGTATTGGGGAAACTTGTATGAACGGGTTCTAGAAACTTTCACGTGGTTTTATTTTTCTTCTCATGTGTTATGTATTGATTAATCTTTTTTATTTTACTTTTTGTCCTTTCCCTTCATTTTTGAATACATGTGGACCATATTTTCGCATACAGGTTGAACCTTTTTCATATACACCTTGAACATTTTTCCGAATACAAGTTGAACATCTGTCGAATACACATCGAACATGCTTTGAATACATGATCATAATGCACATTGAACATTTTCTCTTAATTCTCTAAATATATATTTTACAACTAGCAAACATTTGTTATGTGTTAGAACATTTTTTTAAAGCATGAGAATTTTTTGAATGGTACATTTGTACAATCTTTTTTTGAAAACCATGAAATATAATTTTTGAAACATGTGAACATTTTTTATTGTGATGAACAACTGTGTGAATGATATGAACAACTTTTACAAACTATGTGAACACATTCGTACGTTTTAAAAAAAATTAAAAAATAACATTAACAACACATTCAAATGTGTGAATTTGTTTTAAATGTCCCGAACATTTTTAGAAAGTGGTGTGAATAATATTTTGACACTACATGGACATTTGCAATTTGTGATGAATGCTTTTAAAAAGTGAATTAAATGTATCTTGTAAATATATGTATCTCGAATATTTAAAATATAAACCAAAGTGAAAAATAAAGGTAAAAAAATGAGCGAATGAAAGAAAAAACAAACGATATGAACGAAAGAAGTAAAATCGAGTGGAACGGCCGCTAATGGGCTGGACTACTATCAGGCTGCTTGAGGCGAGCTATAGGTCCATCTCACTACGGGCAAGACGAATACAAACGCTCCTAGTTATGATAGCCTCTACCCATAAACAAAAGTTATGAAAGCGTAGTTAAGGGTGAGTGCAAAGTTCTAGTGCTTGAGCACCGTGGAGAACATTTTTCTTCAAATATAAAATAAATAAATAATTTTATTTAGAAGTTTTTTAAAACTCATAAAAATTAATTGGAAAATTATATGCGTTCACTACGGATCCATGAATTTTATTTTTAGCAAAAATATAATTTACAAGTAGAAAAAACAAATCCGGCCAACAAAAAAGGGTCATCGGAAAATTTATGTTTGCCATCTTTTTGTAAGCCAACTGTGTAAGTAAAATGTTATGAAATTTTGCACATACATTGTATACATGTGTATGTGTGTTTACAAAAAGAATAAATCTTGTACAAAATGATTTTTGAAACTGGCATCGAGGTGCCCGAGCACCATTGGCAATTTCCGAGTCAAGGGTTCCTTATCTCACCCCTATCTTCCAAAGAGAAAACCCATTTTTTTTGCGAATAAGAGAGAAAAAACCCATTTACAGGCCCATCATCTCTACCTCTTTCTTCTTACCAGTCCCCTCTTCATTGCGCTTTACACAAGCCACAAATTCCACTAAAAAACACAAGCAACAAATCCATCTTTTGCATAAAGAAGAAAAGAAGGGAAAAGGTAAAACCAGAATAGGGCGAGAGCTAGCAGAGCAAAAGGCAGCGTACGTACGCCAATGCAGACGCAGAACAATGCATGCCCGATCGATCACGGGATGGGAATAATTGCCGGATAGAAGAGTCACAGAGACGAAAGGTATAGCGTAGCGCCAATAAGGAGCGTGGCAATCAATCGATCGAGATCGCAACGCAAGAGCACCCCGGAGTGGGCTGCAACTGCAATGGATCGATCGATGCCGCCAGCGCTAGCTTTTCAGCTCAACCATTGGCGTGTGAATGCCATGGCAGAAAAGGTAAAAAAAAAAAAGAAGATTGAGGGGAGTAACAGTAACTCTGCATGCACGATCGAGATCGACAAGATCACTGGAAAACTGGCAGTGACAGCGAGCGAGCGGGCTAGGCGCGGCGAATCATGTCGATCGGCCGGGCGGCACGGGCGGCCGGCCGGCCACCGATCGGGCGCAGGAGTACGGGCGTGATGTAAGGCCTACGTTTCGTTTCCGATCCACGACGCGGTGGACAGGGCGAGTGGAGCGTCGAGATGGATCGAACGGGACGCGCGCGCGCTCGTGTGCGTGCCGTGGCAAGGCTGCAACGCCGCAGTGATCGATCGAGCGTTCGAGCGAGCAGAGGATATCAAAGGCAACCGAGAGCGCGGCACCGCCCCGGCCGGCCACCCACTGCGGATGCAGGGAGAGCAGAGTGCATGGCAGTGACAGTCACATGCACTGCTCTCTGCTCTCGATCATAACATAAGTAGATGGCACAGATCGAGCAGATAATTTTCCGGTTATATATATACTGATTGTGCCTCAAGTCGCTGTTAACCCATGACGCCGATATCAACTCGTCAGTAATGGCAGTATGCACGGTCAATGGATGCATCATGCATGCATGTATGTCATTAAACACGTTAATTAGTGAATGCGACTCGCGAGAGCATGCATGCATGCACCGTACTACCTCCGTCTCAGTTTACAAGTCCTACGTGTATACCTAGGTTGCACCACTGTAGGAGTACCATTTATGTACACACTTGTCTTCTTGCCATTAGAC
The DNA here is from genome assembly GCA_021605145.1 of Aegilops bicornis. Classification (NCBI taxonomy): domain Eukaryota; kingdom Viridiplantae; phylum Streptophyta; class Magnoliopsida; order Poales; family Poaceae; genus Aegilops; species Aegilops bicornis. Next base: position 378,596 of record JAHIAL010000009.1, on the reverse strand, counting down.
CAGATCATGAAGGATCTTCGAGTACTTATGCTCTACGTAGCTGTGAACCAACTTTTCTGAGCCGTATCATTTCGATCGGCCGCTATCTTCACTGTACGTTCGTCGTCGTCACCAGATCGACCCATCGATCGACGATCATTCCGCCGGTTATTAGTCCACGAAGTCCATCGATGGCGCACACTGCCGGCCGGCCAGCCAGCCAGCCCCCCATGATTCCGTTCCGTGGACGCGCTCAGACCGGCACTAATACGCGCGCGCCTCGCTCGTGTTCGGTTGCTCGATTCAATCGATCGATCTGATCAAGCACGCACGCACGTATTGTCCCAGTTGCATGCATGCAACGCTAGCAGTAGTCGTCTTGTAATCGATCGACGATTCACCATCCATATTCCGGGCATGCAGGCGCGTGTTCGTTGCCATGCTAGCCTGAGCTAGCTTTGCAGGCAACCATGGCGGCCGGCCGGCGGGCGGCGCTCCGGCCATACCCTCGAATCGAATGGGCGGAAGCTAGCAATGATGGCGGCGAAGGATGGACAGGCCATACACGCACGCGGAGATCATGTAGTACAGGCCGGGAAGATAAAGAATCGACGAATCCAGGGAAAGAGATGGAGGGGAAACAAGCTTGATGCTCACATCACATGCATATGCATGTATCAAAAGTGGTAAGAGTGTGCCACAAGTATCTGGCTAGCTCTCTATCTGTAATGTCTATCTATCCCGCATCGATCGGTCACCCTTTTCGGTAGCCGAAACGTGCTGCGCCGTCCCTTTCGCTTCACCAACCTCCATTCCTCCTTGGATCCACAGTCCCACAACACGTAGGAGCGTATGAACAGCAACAAAATTCTATTTTCCTTTGGTTGCTGTAGGCATCTTCTGTTGCCTTACGTAAACCACCTCGATCGATCTCCACTAGACAGAACACAGAAGGCCAGATACTATATGTTTTTCATCGATGTGCGTACGTGTCTATCAGAGTGCCGCCAAGTTAATCCCTTGAGAGCGCCGCCAGTCACTATGCAAATGCAAGTATGCAGACATCTTGTGTTCGAAAGATCTTGGTGAGTTGAAGGTCTAGTAGAGTAGTACGTACTAGCTAGCACTTTGATCACGTTGCGCGTACAGTTGCGCTTCATGTGGCTTTGACAAGAAAAGGTAAAAGAGAGTCTTTCTCTTCAAGCAGCGGCCGAGCGAGCGAGCATAGTATACCATAGCGTATATACTGTACCTTCAGTGGTAGTAGTAGTACTACTAGTACACCGCATGCACTGTGGTGTTACTGTCAAGGTAGCTGTGCATGCATGCTATACCATGCTATCCTTAGCCTTTTTGCCGCTTACGCCAAGCTAGCTCGCCAAGGAAGGATCGATCTCGATCGTCCCACACACACATAGATATCTTTCTTCACCAAACGGTGGAGAAAAGGCAGCAAAGTGCGCGCGCAAAGGAAGTGACATGCATAAGCTGTCAGTCTCCAGGACGGGCCGGCCTATCCACGCCCGAAACCTGCAACTTGGCACCCTCGCGTCGTGTCCATTACCCCGAATAACCGTGCAGATAACTCGTAAGTGTTGTTGATGGGCGTGGATTTGGTAGTATAAGCGAGGTAAGTTTGTGCCGGTGCGTGCGCTTGAGCGTGCGCCGGCACGCTAAACTTGTGCGAGATAAGGAAGAAGAAGGGGATAGAGCGGTGGTGGTGGGCGGCGGGGCCTACGGCGGACGGCCGGCCGGCCGGCGTCGCGCACACGCCGAACGGGGAAGGGGATAATGATACCGGCCGGGAGGGGAGGCGCGCGGGGGGTGGTTCATGATTGGACGGGCGGTGACGTACTTGCGGCTCCTTTCGGGCCGTCCGACCGGTCGAGACGTGCATGGCCATGGGCGCGCGGGCGACGACCCATTCCCATCCGCACCGCACCGCCCCACTACCTGTGTTCTGCTCCATCGGCACAGCACTTCACTCTCTTCCTGCTGTTGCAGCAGTGGTAGTAGTACGGTTCTCATGCGTAACTTTGAATTGCATGCATGCATGCATGTTTGGGTGCATGCACTTCATTAGTTGTGTTCCACGACTTGCGTGTTCGTTTGAGTCTCGATCTCTGAATTTATCTCAAGTCCAAACCAACTTGTGTGAAAAACAACAAAGCTGACGTCCGACCGACAAGCTTTACAAGCACGGTCAAGTTCACACAGAAAGGCTTTTCTTTCAAGCACGGTTAGGTAACTAATGATAGGCAGTGAACCAGTGAAGTCATTTTGATAGTGACGGTTAGCCTGCCGCCGCGGGCATTGGATGTAGGATACAGTCAGTCCGAGAGATGCCCCATACTCCAAAGTAAACACCATTTCTGAGTAAACTAACACAAAGGTGACATTTTACAGGATACGGCACGATCATGTGGACCGGGACCAGCCAATGAGAGCTAAGCAGAAAGATAAACCGTGATCGATCGAGCTGGTTTGTGTGGTAGATAGATATACATGCATCGAGTACCGTCGTCTCTGGAAATGCATGCCCATAATGCTTCGCGCCTTTCCCGTCTACCCCGGCCTTATCTTTCTGTCCATGCATGTCGATCTTTGCTGTGGCTGCCTTCGATCGAGTGCATATATGCAGCACTCATCGATCATCAACTTACGGCAGAAAGTAAAACGGCCATGTAATGCAATGCCCGTCACATCGCATCAAAAGTACGCCTCCCTTTGGAAAGTTCGTTCCTGCGCGTACTACGTCTTTTGACTTTTGCTGCCCTGCAGCTGGTCCACTGGGCCAGTTTCTAGAGGAGACAGATGTGTATATCTTTCCACGGCGGGAAAAAGTCTAAAAGCTTTTAATTAGATGGGAGATCGAAGCTAGGAGAAGATTAAAAGGCAAGGAACACATAGTGTTCAATGTTTATTTGCAGTCGATACGGTACCGCAATATGATCTGCACTTCATCGGCAGATCGGCTTGATGCACGCATGGCTGCATGCAGCTCCGGTGTACACATCAACATACTGATCATATACGCACAGTTGTGCCAATGACAAAAGGGCACATCACATGCATGTAGCAACACAAGCTGTACTTGCACCACATGTCTCCACCTCCACGGATCCTCCATTTGTGCTTGCTAGCTATTGCCATGCATGGTACATGTGCATTTTCTGCCACAGCACAGAGCAATAACCCCCTGCAACAAACTCTTCACAAGTGGAAATCCTCGTAGCCCATAATGCCGTCGAGTACATACGCAGAGACATACGTATGTACGCGTAGTGTACCGTCTACGTAAAGCCGGCCGCGCTTTTGCAACTTGCCTGTCAGCCATGTACGTACGTGTCGAGTCCAGAGGGTGGCCGGCCGGCCATGAACGAAGAGTCGCACCGCATCGATCGTTTCCGCTGGTAGGGTCGGTTTTGGTGGTGCATGGCCGGCCCCAAGCAACAAGCTCTGGTCGATCTGCACCCCCGTTTCTTCTCCCACGGACACGTACGTACACACACCCACATTTTTTTGCTTTACATGCATTACATTGCACTACACTACTGCTACACTTCCGGGTTTCCGGATATAATTTTTTTTCTGGTGAACTGCAGTTTCAGCCTCAGGATATGTTACTTAAAGTACATATATGTATGGGAAGCCATGGCTTAGTGCTAGGAGTACTAGCTAGCAGGATATTTTGTACTGGTACTATAGTAGTTCTAGATGCATCATCGGAGCAGCATGATTTGTATAGTACTAGTATATAGCTGGAGGCCCGGCGATTGGCCGCCGCACGTCTGTAGTTTATACGTGTGTCTACGTACGGCCTAAGCGTAACAGGCTAACAAGCTTATCCTGTTATTGTTAAGTGCACTTTTGTTGGGTAGATAGATGCTGTTATGGTTAAGCTGGCTGCGTTGGAAGGGAAGGGCGACAGGCCATCAGCCTTAACCGGCCGTCCAAGAACGGAACGGAACATGCATGCATCGCGTGCCGTCGCAGCTTTCCGATCCATCGGTCTGCATGCTGTTTCCCGCTCGTTCGGTCGATCCGTGGATCGCTGCTAGCCATGCTGGCTAGAAAGGTCTGGAGTGAGGAATTTTGACAGATGAAAAGCGGTTGGCTTTATGGCGAAAATATGTATGTGGTGAACGGCCGGCTGCTGCTGCGTATGGTGGCAGTCACATGAAGGTGATGAACAGAATCGAATTCATATATTAGTAAAAGATTGCCAATTAAGCCAGCCAGTGCCTCACTTTTGGTACATACATATAAGAATGAACAGTCCTGCAATGTGTTCTTCTTACAATTGTCAGGTCGTTTGCATATTCAGGAGTATCAGTACCATTCTTGACAGTGGTAAATAAGCAACAGGAGACCACTATTTGTTCTCACATGGAATTGTCTGCCGTATACCAAAAAAGGGCGAGTGATAAGTATTACTGCCGCCTGTCAGGTTCTTCCCTAATGCTACCCGATGCAAGAACATCAGGTCAGGGGTCACCAGGGGCGGGGCACCACTGAATTAAGTAGAGTTTAACCGGGAGTGATCTTTTCAGAGAACTCCTGACGTGTCGACCGGGGAGCAAAAGCGGCGGCAGTCAGGTCAGGGAATGTCCCTTCTCATGTCGTGCGTGCTAGGTCCAGCCAGTGTGGCCATCGGGATTAGCGCGCGTGAGATTGTTTTGAGGTTGCATGATGATTAGCAGCTGCCAATGGCCTACTTAATTACTTTCTCTCCCCTGTTTGACCCCTCTTCCCCTCTCTCTCTTGTCGTGAGGAGGAAACAAAAGGGCATGTGTCGCTGCTGCAGGGCCGAATTATTATTGTCACCTCCGTCGCGAGAGCATGATGCAGACCCACCCAACAGAATTGCGCCAACGGTGGGGCCCTGTGTCCGTAATCCTTTTCCTCCATGGGCTCACACCTACGTATCTACTATCCTTGTTCCCCGCTCGGAATCCCTGTAATCTTTTAGTATATGATTACACCTGTATATTACTGGAGTTCAGTAAAATACAACTGCATGTATTCCCACCTGTACAGACGTGCTTGGTTCGTCGGATTTCCGCTCGGTTGCGGGAGTCTCTCCTGTGCTATGTCGTCGGCTATGGACGCCATCGTGCCACCGGAGAATGGGAGAAGACGACGCCCAAGTGCCTCATCCCCTTGCCCCACGACGGCAGCGGCAAAACGAGGTGCCGTGGGCACGTGCTCCACGACGACCTGCTCCGTGACATGTGCTACTTGCGGCGTGCCGCGACCACCACTCTGCCGTCGGCTTGCATCATTGCATGGCATCCGGGCAGTGCAGCTTCGTCCTGTACCATGTCGGCATGAGCCCCAGCCACGTTCTACGGCGGTCGCCGCCGGCGCGCCACGTCATGCTGCAACTCCTGAGTTGCGTCGGGAGGATGCACCAGCGCGCGTCCATCAGGACATCAAGCTCAGAAACATCCCCGTGGGCGGCGAGGGCGTGGTGAAGATATGCGATCCCCGGCTGGTTGTGTCCATGGCGAGCGCGACGCTGCCGCCCGGCCGGGCCGGCATGCGTTGGATACCGCCATGAAGCGAGAACCCATCGACAACCACTGGAAGCTCGCAGGCCAGCAAACGCTCTGGCCATGTGGAAAACCAACAGAGAAAACAACGGGCTGAGGCGTGTTTTGAAAACCGGTGAAAAACCAACAGTATACAGGTGTAACGCAAAACCGGGCGTAAAGTTTGCGGAGTAAAAACGACGTTCCAAGCGGATCGCCCGGTTTTTATTACGGAGGTATAATTTACAGGTGTAATCCCCTGAAAAACACCAATCCAAGCGCGGCCTTAGGCTTTTTTGAGGGTCTTGTTACAAACAAGCAGATGGTCCAAGAACCAAAAGTGTATCATTGTTTTGTTCTGGTGTGTGTGTGTGCGCGCGCGCGCGCGCGCGTGTGTGTGTGTGTGTGTGTGTTAGTTATAGTTAATTATCATCAAGGGGGAGAATTGTGAATGGATACATACGCTGGACTCCAGTTCTGCTTGGGCCTGATCACTTGTCCGTCGAGTGTAGTATGTTATTAGTTACATTTTATACTACATGAAAAGCACTCCTATCTATTAATCGAACCGGAAATTCGTAGAGGCACGCAGGTGCGGAAGCACGAACCTGCCTGGCTGCCCGATTGCCTCGCAGTACGCAAATTAGTTAGATCCCGCACAAGGGCACAATAAATTTTAAGCTTTAATTTTTTAAACTTTCAATTTTGCAGATCACGGCTTCTGAAACTAGCGATTTTGTTAGTCGTTCGTAGCAAGTTTCAGAGTTGAAACTTTAAGCTTATGTTTTTGTCGGTCGCAGGACTGAAACTTATGGTTTTGTCTCTTACTCGTACTAAGTTTCAAAAGTTGAAACTTCAGAAAATTTTAAAAACTAATCAAAACTTATTCAAAATGGATCTCATTTGAAAGCCCTCGTTACGAGAAACACGAATATGAAAACATAAGTTAATTTAGACTTTCCATTCAAAAAATATGAAAGATTAAAAGTCGGAAGCCAAAAGAAAAAACACGCGTGATGGGATTCAGTGTCCCTGTACCTACGTGCCACAAATCCTCTCCCTTAATCAAACTAGCAGTACAAACAACCCTAAAAACAAGCAGTTATACTCTCAGGGAAGCCAATTAATGTACACAAGTCGTTGATGACCAGAATGAAATTTATTTTTTCAAAGCCATGGAAGCTTTTGTACCTAGAAAACTATTGGTAGCTAGGTTAATGAGTTAGTTAAGGCCGTCCCCTGGTTAGGGTTCCCCCTTCTCTGCCGATTGTGCGATGGCTAGGGCACTCATTCCCTGCAAGCATCGTCGACAAGCCCATGGATCCACCATGGTGCCTTGGATCCGACTAGTAGTTTAGGTTATGGTCTTTATTCTCATAGGGGCCGCGTTCTGACGGATGGCGGCGCTTAATCTTCGAGTTGATATTCTGGGCTCTGATCCTCCCCGAGTGCAGCCATTGGAATGGAGTTGACGGAGCTCCGGTGTTGATTCATTGTCTCAACGAGGTTACGGTATTTCCCATGCGTGCTGATACGTCTCCAATGTATCTATAATTTATGAAGTATTCATGCCATGTTTACAACAATTTTATATGGTTTTGGTATGATTTGAACGGAACTAACCCATGTTTTCAGCAGAACTACCGTGGTGTTGTTTTTTATTGAGAAATAAAAGTTCTCGGAATGGGTTGAAAATTTACGGTGTCTTTTTATGGACCAGAAGAGACCCACGGAACACTGGAGCTGGGCCACAAGAGCAACGAGGGCACGACAAGTGATATGTCTCCGTCGTATCTATTTTTCCAAACTCTTTTGCCCTTATTTCGGACTCTAATTTGCATGATTTGAACGGAACTAACACAGGCTGACGCTGTTTTCAGCAGAATTGCCATGGTGTTATTTTTGTGCAGAAACCAAAGTTCTCGGATTGACCTAAAAATTTACGGAGAATTTTTGTGGAATAAATAAAAAATACTGGTGCAAGAAGTTACCAGAGGGGACCACCCACAGGACACAAGCCCTGGGGGTGCGCCCACCCCCCTGGGGCACGCACTGCAGGCTTGTGGGCCCCCTGGACCTCCTCCGACCCTAATTCCAACGCTATATATTCCTATTTGTGGAGAAAAAAAATCAAAAAGAAGGATTCATCGCGTTTTACGATACGGAGCCGCCGCCGCCTCCTGTTCTTCATCGGGAGGGCTGATCTGGAGTCTCTTTTGGGCTCTGGAGAGGGGAATCCGTCTCCATCATCATCATCATCAACCTTCCTCCATCACCAATTTCATAATGCTCACCGCCGGGAGTGATTAATTCCATCGTAGGCTTGTTGGACGGTGATGGGTTGGATGAGATTTATCATGTAATCGAGTTAGTTTTGTTAGGGTTTGATCCCTAGTATCCACTATGTTCTGAGAATGATTTTGCTATGAATTTGGTATGCTTAATGCTTGTCATTAGGGCCCAAGTGCCATGAATTCAGATCATAACCTATTATGTTTTCATGAATATATATGTGTTCTTGATCCGATCTTGCAAGTTGTAGACACCTATTATGAGTTATGATCCGCATACCCCAAGGTGACAATAATTGGGATTCTTTCTGGTGATTACCGTAGTTTGAGGAGTTCATGTATACACTAAGTGCTAATGCTTTGTTCCGGATCTCTATTAAAAGGAGGCCTTAATATCCCTTAGTTTTCATTAGGACCCCCTACCACGGGAGGGTAGGACAAAAGATGTCATGCAAGTTCTTTTTCATAAGCACGTATGACTATATACGGAATACATGCCTACATTATATTGATGAATTGAAGCTAGTTCTGTGTCGCCCTAGGTTATAACTGTTGCATGTGAATGCCATCCAACATAATTATCCATCGCTGATCCAATGCCTACGAGCTTTTCACTTATTGATCTTTGCTGAGTTACTTTCATTGCTACTTTTGTTACAATCACTACAAAACTGCTCTTGACCCTCACATTTTGCCATTACATTATCCATTTCCACACTACTTTGCTACTAAATATTTTAGTGCAGATATTAAGTCTTTCCGGTGTCGTTGAATTGACAACTCAACTGCTAATACTCGCGAATATTCTTTGGCTCCCCTTGTGTCGAATCAATAAATTTGGGTTGAATACTCTATCCTAGAAAACTGTTGCGACCCCCTATACTTGTGGGTTATCAAGACCTTTTTAAAGGCGCCGTTCTTGCCGGGAACATAGCTCTATTTCTTTGAGTCACTTGGGATTTATATATGTTGATCGCTATGAGGAATCTGAAAGATGACAAAACCAAGATCGTTCCCTCTAGGACGAGGGGAGGTAAGGAACTGCCATCTAGCTTTGCACTTGATTCACCTTCCGTTTTAAATAAGCTTGCAACACCACCACCTGCTATTAATCCTAATATGTCGCATGTAATTGATGATGCTACTTCTGCTATGAATGATACTTATGATGATGCTAGTACTTTGCTTGATAAGACTGTGCCACTAGGAGAATTGCTTGATGAACACCTTGCTAGAGCTAGAGAAAATGAGATTATTGAAAGTGATGAAATTATTGAAACCGACGATTATGATTCTCCTCCTAGATTTGAATTGCCTGATACACCTGAGGGTTATGTTATGGATGGAGAGGTGGCTAGGGACTTTCTTGCTTGTAAGGATAGAGATGATCTTAAGAAATTATTATGCAAGTGGAAAGAAAAATCTTTGAATGCTAGAATGCAATATGATCCTAAGTTTGCTACTTCACCTATCTTTGTTACTGATAAGAATTATGAATTTCTCTGTCGATCCTGAGTTAATTACTTTGGTTGAATCTGATCCTTTCCATGGTTATGAATCTGAAACTGTTGTGGCACATCTTACTAAACTAAATGATATAACCACCCTATTTGCTCATGAGGACAAAATTCTCTATTACTATATTCTTAAGTTGTTTCCTTTCTCGTTAAAGGGTGATGCTAAGATATGGTTTAATTCTTTTTCTCCTAGTTGTGTGCATAGTCCCCAGGATATGATATATTACTTCTCTGAAAAATATTTTTCTGCTCATAAGAAACAAGCTGCTTTACAGGTAATATTTAACTTTGTGCAAAATTGAAGAAGAGAGTCTCCCACAAGCCTGTGGGAGGCTTCTCCAATTACTTAGTGCTTTGCTTGATCATCCTCTCAAGAAAAATGAAATACTCGATATATTTTATAACAGACTAACCGATGCTTCTAAGGAGAGTATTTAACCAAAAACTACCACATTCCATGGAAACATGCCCAGAAACTACCACTTTATAGATTTTTGCCAAAAACTACCACTTTCTTACTAACCCGTGGCCAAAAACTACCATGTCGGATAACCGCTCGCTGCGCCCACTCTAAGCACCGAACTGACCGGTTAACACCGCTTTTGTGGTCGGGACGCGACTGTCGGTGGTCCAATAAGTTGGCCCACTGTGAGAGCTCAGTCGCTCTCTCCCTGCTCGCTCGCTCATCCTCATCCTCTCCCTCTCCCTCCTGCTCTGAGCATATCGCCGTCACCGCCGCCGGCATTGCTGCCGGTAGAACTTGAGGATGCCATCATGGAATGACGAGGAGAGCTCGGATGAGGATATCTGCATGGTTTGAATGGATCGTCGGCTCTTTGTAAGTACATCATGGTGGAACAGAGTTAGGGTTAGGGTTAGGTCATCCAAATTCGAGATTCCAAGTTTCTTTTGGTTTAAATGTTTGATTCCAAGTTTCTTTTGCAGGAAACCCCCGATAGTGTGGTGGATCCATCTTTCTGTGGTTCTTTCACTGAATCTGAACCGAAGTGCATGATTCATCGTCAGAGGTCCAACAAGATGGTAGCTTTCGAAGGTGCTTTGACTGGGAGGCGATTCCTCGGTTGTCCTGTGCAGCAGGTATTTAATCTTCAACTCTTACTTGTTTTGCTGGTGGAACAGAAAGTGCAATGTGAATGTGTTCTCAGTTGTGCAGAGATGTGTGGTGTGTTTTGAACTCAAACTGACAAGTACCTTACATATGGAAGCATATATGTGAAATTAGATCTTGAGTTAACTTAATTCAATAAATAGTTGGCTGAAACTGAGAACACCTGTTAACTGTTAACCGAATATATCTGTTAACTGAAAATAACTGTTAAATGAATTTACCTCTGCTGCACTGAATCCAGTAAGCTGAATTCATTTGAGTGTTGTTAAATGAATTTGAGTGTTGCTAAATAAGGAGCTTCGTGCTTACTTTTGAAAAATTGCTTCTGTTAGATGAATTCAGAGAGCATTGATCTAAACATAAGGTTTCACTTAACTGAATTAAGTTTATGACTTCAGTTAACTATATTAAGTTTGTAAGTAGGGTGCTTTGTGCTTACTTTTGAAAAATTGCTTATGTAGGTTGAAGGTGTGAACTGTGGGGTGGTGGAGTGGGTGGATGCTCCTTGGCCAGAGATCCTACAAAGGTGCCTAGCAAGGATTTGGGACATGTACCATGAGCAGAACTTGGATAGGGTGAAGGACAAACAAGCTCATGAGAAAGAGGTGGGCAAGCTAAAGAAGGAAAGTGACTTCCTGTCAGGCAGCTACAACCAGTTGGGGGAAGATGTATCCAAGCTTTTTGACTATCAAGATGGCAAGATGTCTCATGACATGGACTATACCAGTCAGGCAATCAATGATCTAAATGACAAGAAGAAACAACTTGAGGATCAGGCAAAGATTGAGATAAAGATGGAGAAGCTTGCGAAGGAGCAAAGGTGCATTCTTCAAAGCCAAGCAGATATCATTAAGAACATGAGGAAGGCCATGAAGGAAGTGTAGGGGGAGAGGGACCTACTTAAGCAAGAGAAGAAGAAGCTGGAGTATATGATTGTTGATCTGCACAACACTGGAGAGGAAAAAGGCAATAATGGATGAGTGAAGTGCTTGCTGTGTTGGTTAAGTAATTATTAGCCATATATATATATATATATATATATATATATATATATATATATATATATATATATATATATATATATATATATATATATAGCTGGCCTTGGAATGTCCTGCATGTTAGGTGTATATTTTGGGAATGTGTTATGTGATTTCAGAACCTGAATCAAGATGGTATGAGCTGAAGGAAATATGCCCTAGAGGCAATAATAAAGTTATTATTTATTTCCTTATATCATGATAAATGTTTATTATTCATGCTAGAATTGTATTAACTTAGGAAACATAATACATGTGTGAATACATAGACAAGCAGATTGTCACTAGTATGCCTCTACTTGACTAGCTCGTTGATCAAAGATGGTTATGTTTCCTAGCCATAGACATGAGTTGTCATTTGATTAACGGGATCACATCATTAGGAGAATGATGTGATTGACATGACCCATTCCGTTAGCTTAGCACATGATTGTTTAGTATGTTGCTATTGCTTTCTTCATGACTTATACATGTTCCTATGACTACGAGATTATGCAAATCCCGTTTACGGAGGAACACTTTGTGTGCTACCAAGCGTCACAACGTAATCGGGTGATTATAAAGGAGCTCTACAGGTGTCTTGAAGGTACTTGTTGGGTTGGCGTGTTCGAGATTAGGATTTGTCACTCCGATTGTCGGAGAGGTATCTCTGGGCCCTCTCGGTAATGCACATCACTTAAGCCTTGCAAGCATTGCAACTAATGAGTTAGTTCGCGGGATGATGTATTCTGAAGACGAGTAAGCAGACTTGCCGGTAACGAGATTGAACTAGGTATTGAGATCTGGACAATCGAATCTCGGGTAAGTAACATACCGATGACAAAGGGAACAACGTATGTTGTTATGCGGTCGACCGATAAAGATCTTCGTAGAATATGTAGGAGCCAATATGAGCATCCAGGTTCCGCTATTGGTTATTGACCGGAGGCGTGTCTCGGTCATGTCTACATAGTTCTCGAACCCGTAGGGTCCGCATACGCTAACGTTACGATGATAGTTATATGATGAGTTTATATGTTTTGATGTACCGAAGGTTGTTCGGAGTCCCGGATGAGATCACGGACATGACGAGGAGTCTCGAAATGGTCGAGACATGAAGATTGATATATTGGAAGCCTAGGTTTGGAGATCGGACGTGTTCTGGGTGAAATCGAGATTTCAGGAGTACCTGGGAGGTTACCGGAACCCCTCGGGGGTAAATGGGCCTTAGTGGGCCTTTATGGAGAAGAGGAGGCGGCCGAGGCTGGGCCACACCCTCCCCTAGTCCGAATAGGACAAGGAGAGGCGGCGCCCTTCCTTCTCTCCCTCCTCTTTCCCCTCACGAATCATATTCCAACTAGGAAAGTGTGTGTGGGGGAGTCCTACTCGGTGGGAGTAGGACTCCTCTGGCGCCCCTCCCTTGTGGCAAAGACCCCCTTGCTCCTTTATATGCTCTGAGGCGGGGGCACCTCTAGACACACAAGTTGATCAGGTTGATCTCTCCCAACCGTGCGGGTGCCCCCTCCACCATAGTCCACCTCGATAATGTCTTGTTGCGGTGCTTAGGCGAAGCCTGCGTCGAGAGAACATCAACATCGTCACCACGCCGTCATCTTGTGAAATTCTCCCTCAACACTCGGCTGGATCGGAGTTCGAGGGCGCCATCGGAGTGAACGTGTGCTGAACTCGGAGGTGCCGTCACGTTCGGTACTTGATCGGTCGGATCGTGAAGGCGACGACTACATCAACCCGCGTTGTGCTAACGCTTCCGCTTTTAAATCTCACGAGTGCGTAGATAACACTCTCCCCTCTCGTTGCTATGCATCACCATGATCTTGCGTGTGCGTAGGAATTTTTTTGAAATTACTACGTTACCCAACATGAGCTACTGTTATGGTTTAAGAACTAGGTGGTTTTATCTATGATGTAATGACTTTTATGTTAAGACCTACTATGCTAAGTTAAGTAAGTAAGAAGGTTGAATGATGAGGCTGTTTTACTTTCCTATATTATCTGTAGCCAATATCTGCATATATATCTAGCTAACTGACAATAGTGACATACTTGGAAATGATAACATAGCTTTCATATATTAGCATATTTGGAAATGATAAGTAGTAAAACAGTCTGACATACTGCTGACATACATAGATAGCAATGACCAAATAAGTCTGACCAAACTGACACTCTAACTTAGTGAACTGACAATAGCATAGCTGAAGAAATCAACGGTGATGAAACTGAAGATTGGTAAGACTGACGAAACTGCAGATTGCCAAGACTAACGAAACTGAAGATAGCATCCTCACTCCTCCTTCTTCAGCAGCTTTAGGCGTTCGGAGTGCCAAACTACAGTCATCTTCCCCACCGTCCTCTTCTTCTTCCCCGCCACCGGCATGACCACATCGTCCTACTGAACCTCTTGCATCACGATGACGACTTCTGGGAGATCTGCGACCTCCCACAACTTCTCCACGTCAATGGGGAGGTTCTTGTCCCCCTCCACGGCATCGACGACCGACGCTAGCATCTACACATTCGGCTCGTCGTCAGAGAGTACGACGAGCTCCTCCACCTCGTCATCAAAGGACTCGTCCCTAGAGTCATCAGATGACTCCACCTCGGAGTCATCGTCTCGCCCGAGGACAAATGGATTGTGCCTCTCCCAGTAGGCAGTGTTGATGGGGGCTGGGAGAGCAACAATGATGTCGGTGATGTGCTCTGCCCTGGACGCAACTATAGGTGTACGAAAGTAGGGGCCCTCTTTGTACCCCTTTACTTGTGCACGGGCAGTTAGAGCCGCACCCCTGGCCGTATTTAGCGGGACAGAGGAAGGAAGCAAAATGCCGGACTATCAGAGCAGCGCCAAGATAGAGGCGCAACGGACCAGACGGGCTCCCCCCCAGCAAGACCCTTGCCGGGCGGCCTACATAGCCCCTACAAAGGTCTTGCCGGGGCAGCTCACCCAACACCAGCATCGCAGCCACCCTTGAGCCTGACAGTTCCGACACCATCGACAACGTTGGAACAAGGGCTCGAGAAGCGCCTGCGTGGTGGCATATAGATCTTTGTCAAGACAAAGGGCCTGCGAAACCTAAATAGGAACTAGAGGACAAGACAACCGCAAGGCTCCTTGACGAGGATGCCCACGAGGCCCCGACAAGGCTCCTGCCAAAGACATCCACAAGGCCCCGGCAAGACTTTTGCCGAGGGCCCCCGCAAGGCCCCGGCAAGAGTCTTGCCGAGAATACCAACAAGATCGCAGCAAGGCCTTGCCGCCCCGTCGCCGCCCTAGCTCAACAACCGACCCACTAAGCAGGTACCCATGTGGCAGTACGTGGCTCCTAAGCCAGCAAGTCAAGCACCTGCGTGGTGGCATGCAGATCTTCGTGAAGACCCTGCCACCGCCCCGACTTTTCAAAGAGCTCGCTGCCTACATGGCGCTGCATGCCTCGTTGGCCTGGATGCGTGTCGGAACAGGGCGGAGCGGCGACGGACGGGATGAGCTTTGTTGCCGTCCCCGATAAAGCAAGAGGACACCTAAGTAGCGCATTTAATGCGTTTTGTCCTCTAATGTCAGGCGATAAACTTAACTACTGTATAACTTTTCACCTCCTGTGTGCCACTTTGGCAGCCCCTTTTGACTATAAAAGGAGGCCCGAGGTGTACGGTGAGAGGATTCAGACTTTTAGGGTATTACGCATCTTCGCGGCCCGAACCTGGGTAAAATCTCCCTGTGCTGACTACTAGACCCGCTCTTTGCATAACCCCGTGCCCGCCAACCCCAGAAGGGATTCTCGTGATCCCATAGGTGTCATTTCCACCGACATCTTTGGCGCGCCAGGTAGGGGGCGCAGTTGTGAAAATCTGGTCTAGTTGGCGCAGCGGCTTCATCGTGGTCGTTGCTCCAAGGAAGAAGACGACCGAATGAGCGGCATCGTCTGCAGACGTAGTGACTGCCCGCGCGACGACAGAAAAGCTAAGTCATGCAAAACTTTGAGCAATTCCTTTTTATATAAGGTTATTCTTGTTGGGGAAGGCAGTAATTTCAAAAATTTCCTACGATCACGCAAGATCTATCGAGGAGAAGCATAGAAACGAGCGGGAGAGTATGCCCACGTACCCTCGTAGACCGAAAGCGGAAGTGTTTTATCAACTTGGTTGATGTAGTTGTACGTCTTCACGATCCGACCGATCCTAGCACCGAATGTACGGCACTTCCGTGTTCAGCACACGTTCAGCTCGATGACGTCCCTCGTACTCTTGATCCAGTTGAGGCCGAGGGAGAGTTTCTTCAGCACGACGGCGTGGCGATGGCGATGATAAAGTTACCGGCGTAGGGCTTCGCCTAAGCGCTACAACGATATGACCGAGGTGTGTAACTGTGGAGGGGGGCACCGCTGCGGCTAAGAGATTATGCATTGTGTGTTCTAGCGGTGCCCTCCCACATATATATAGGTGGGAGGGGAGGAGCAGCAGAGGGAGGCACGCCCCAAGTAGGAGGAATCCTACTTGGGGCCCTAATCCTTCGGCCTCCCCCTTTCCATGTTTTCTCCGGAGGGAGAAGGAAAGAGGAGGAGGAGAGAGAAGGAAAGGAGGCCAATTGCCCCCTTCCTTTCTCTCCTCTCCCTTTCCTTTTCCCCCCACCCTATTGACCATATATGGGGTGCACCAGTCCACTAGGGGCTGGTCTATCCATCTAGGCCCAATAAGGCCCATATCTTGGCGGGGTGCGGAACCCCTTTCCAAGTGACCCGACACGTGCAGTACCCCTGCACTTCCGGTGTCCAAATACTATAAATCATATATATGAATATTTATGTCTCGGCCATTCCTAGACTCCTCTTCAAGACCGTGATCTAATCCGGGACTACGAACAAACTTCGGTACATCAAAACACATAAACTCATAATACCGATCGTCATCGAACGTTAAGCGTGCGGACCCTACGGGTTCGAGAACTATGTAGACATGACCGAGACTCATCTCCGGTCGATAACCAATAGCGGAACCTGGATGCTCATATTGGCTCCCACATATTCTAAGAAGATCTTTATTGGTCAAACCGCATAACAACATACGTTGTTCCCTTTGTCATCGGTATGTTACTTGCCCGAGATTCGATCGTCGGTATCTCAATACCTAGTTCAATATCGTTACCAACAAGTCTCTTTACTCGTTCCGTAATGCATCATCCCGCAACTAACTCATTAGTCACATTTCTTGCAAGGCTTATAGTGATGTGCATTACCGAGAGGGCCCAGAGATACCTTTCCGATACACGGAGTGACAAATCCTAATCTTGATCTATGACAACCCAACAAACACCTTCGTAGACACCTGTAGAGCATCTTTATAATCACTCAGTTACGTTGTGACGTTTGATAGCACACAAGGTGTTCCTCCGGTATTCGGGAGTTGCATAATCTCATAGTCAGAGGAACATGTATAAGTCATGAAGAAAGTAATAGCAATAAAACTTAATGATCATTATGCTAAGGTAACGGATGGGTCTTGTCCATCACATCATTCTCCTAATGATGTGACCCCGTTCATCAAATGACAACACATGTCTATGGTTAGGAAACATAACCATCTTTGATAAACGAGCTAGTCAAGTAGAGGCATACTAGGGACACTTATGTTTTGTCTATGTATTCACACATGTACTAAGTTTTCAGTTAATACAATTCTAGCATGAATAATAAACATTTATCATGAAATAAGGAAATAAATAATAACTTTATTATTGCCTCTAGGGCATATTTCCTTCAGTCTCTCACTTGCACTAGAGTCAATAATCTAGTTCACATCGCCATGTGATTTAACACCAATAGTTAACATCACCATGTGATTAACACCCATAGTTCACATTGCCATGTGACCAACACTCAAAGGGTTTACTAGAGTCAATAATCTAGTTCACATCGTTATGTGATTAACACCCAAGAGCACTAAGATGTGATCATGTTTTGCTTGTGAGAGAAATTTTAGTCTACGGGTCTGCAACATTCAGATCCGTATGTATTTTGCAAATCTCTATGTCTACAATGCTCTGCACGGATCTACTCTAGCTAATTGCTCCACTTTCAATATGTATCTAGATCGAGACTCAGAGTCATCCAGATCGGTGTCAAAGCTTGCATCGACGTAACTCTTTATGACGAACTCTTTATTACCTCCATAACCGAGAGATATTCCTTAGTTCTCTAAGGATAATTTTGACCGTTGTCCAATGATCTACTCCTAGATCACTATTGTAATCCCTTGCCAAACTCAGGGTAGGGTATACAATGAGTGCAGTACACAAAGATGGCATACTTTATAGAACCTATGACTGAGGCATAGGGAATGATTTTCATTCTCTTTCTATTTTCTACCATGGTCGGGTTTTGGGTCTTACTCAACTTCACACCTTGCAACACAGGCAAGAACTCCTTCTTTGACTGTTCCATTTTGAACTACTTCAAAATCTTGTCAAGGTATGTACTCATTGAAAAATCTTATCAAGCGTCTTGACCTATCTCTATAGATCTTGATGCTCAATGTTTTAGATCTTATCAAGCGTCTTGATCCATTTATTCTTAATGGCTCGCCGATCATCGGGCAAGTCAATCAAAGTCCATACTTTGTTCTCATACATGGATCCCATCTCAGATTTCATGGCCTCAAGTCATTTCGCGGAATCTGGGCTCATCATCGCTTCCTCATAGGTTATTAGGTTCGTCATGGTCTAGCAACATGACTTCCGAAACAGGATTAAATACCACTCACGGTGCGAGCGATACTCTGGTTGACCTACGAGGTTCGGTAGTAACTTGATCCGAAGTTTCATGATCATCATCATTAACTTCCTCACTAATTTGTGTAGGCATCACTAGAACTGATTTCTGTGATGAACTACTTTCCAATTCGGAAGAAGGTACAATTACCTCATCAAGTTCTACTTTCCTCCCACTCACTTCTTTAAAGAGAAACTCCTCTAGAAATGATCCATTCTTAGCAACGAATATCTTGACTTCGGATCTGTGATAGAAGGTGTATCCAACAGTCTGCTTTGGGTATCCTATGAAGACACATTTCTCCGATTTGGGTTCGAGCTTATCAGGTTGAAGCTTTTTTACATAAGCATCTCAGCCCCAATCTTTAAGAAACGACAGCTTAGTGTAACACCCCAAAAATTTAACCAGGTTTTAATTATTAAAATCTTGCCAGGAGTTTAAAACTTTTGCTTTCTGGTTTTTCTGTTGATTTCAGGACTTTTCCTTTTAATATTGAGGAGTTTTACCCAAGTGAAAACTTTCCAAAAATGTTTTAGACTTCTATGCTCTCTCAATATAACAATTTTTAATCAGTAGATTTTATTTATTTTAATTATATCTCTAAAGGCTTTATTCCTTAAAATGACTTCCATTAGTTTTGGAGCTCTTTTTGAACTACCACCATTTGATAAATTTAACTAAAATTCCAACCAAAATTTGGAGATGTCATGTGATGTTTCTAAATCACTATTATGCAAAAATATATTTCATTCATTGCATATTTTGAGTTCTACACCTAATTTTCAAATCTGGTCCAGTGGGCAGTTTTGCACTATAGCCTATTTAAATATTTCTTTAAAGCCTCCACCAAAGTTATGGGATGTCAGTGGTAGCTTGCAATCCAACTTTATGCAAAAACCCAGTGATGTTCTTTGGAAAAATTGAGTGAACCAACCTCTTTTTCATTCTGGTCCAACCTTGTGATTTCTACTGCAACCCTATTTATTTTTGCTCTAGTGACCTTGTGCTTTCTTCTGCTTGTAGTCAACCCTACAAAACCCCTAAGTCCAGGAGCATGCAACCATTGGGACATTTTTGGTTCATGAAATGATGCCATTTACCCCCTGTCCAGAATTGAAGTTTTTCAAAACTTGCACTAACAAGTTTCTTCATTTGTCAAACTAACCTCACCACCCTCTCATGCATCTAAAGAGACCCCACTCTGGAAGTTTTGACCACCCCAAGTACTTCACAGGTGCCTCGGCATTTTGTCAAATACCACAATGGCATGATCAATTTTGACATGATCTTTGTGTTGACCTTTGAGACCTTGCATCTCTGGGAAAACTAACTTGTCCTCTAAGCCTCTAGATGACTTTAGCCTAGGTCCTGTTAAGCCCCAACCTCACCCGAGACCTCTAGCATGCCGGGCATTTTGTCGAACACGTCCGGTCGTGCTTTCTGCTGCGTTTTGCCTGCAGCGGCGACCGAGCCGCCGCGTCTCGCCTCAAGACTCGTTCGGCTCTTGGCCGACCGCAGCCAAGACGCCCACGTCTCATACGCACCCACGAGCACCGCAGCCCTCGCCACGTCTCCGACAGGCCAGCAGCTAGCCGCCACTGCCGCCCGATAGCCTTTGGTTGCCTTTGCCCGAAACCACTCCTTTCGCCCGGCTTCGCCCTTGAGCAGGCGATGCGCGCTTTCCGCTAGCTCCTGCCCCCATCCCCAGCCCGCCACGATGCCACCGCAAGCTTCTGAGCAGCGGTCGCCGGCAATCCTATCCACGGCCGCAAACCCGACCTCGTCGCGCTATAAAAGGAGGCCCCCGAACTCATCCGAGCATGCAGGCGACCTCAGGCCACCCCCATGGCACCCCCACAGCCCGCAATCGTCAGAGGGAAGCCGTCTTCCCCAACTCCGGCCAGTTCGGCCGCCGCCACGTCCCAACTCCGTTCACCACAACCAGAACCCCTCCCGTCCGTCCAATGCCACCACCAGGCTCCACACGATCTTGCGGAGCCGCCCAGACCTTCAGCCTCGACGGAGAGCCACCGTAGCGCGGATCCCCAATCGTGCCCGAAGCCACCTCCGCCGCGAAGCTCGTCGCCGGCGACTCCGTCCACGTCGGCGACCATGGCGGGTACCCACGAGTTCGTCTCGACCTCCTGAGCACACCATGTGCTCAGATCACCGAGGACGCCTCCGTTCGGCCGCAATCCTACGCTGAGCTCCGCCTACATTGCCGGAGGAGGGCGACGCGTGGTGGTCTGGTCAAACACGACGATGGGCCAGGCAGGTCCACTGTCGATGACCCATGCCGGGTCCACACAGGCATAAGTGGAAACGTATTTCCAAAGTACGTGTTCGACGTGTACATTTCGAAACGTTTTCTTTTTCTGTTTTATTTAAAAACCAGAAATTTGACTAAACTTTGACTGGCTATAACTTTTTAAATATAACTCCAAATGAATTGATTCTTCTTCCTACCTCTCTCAAATTTAATCTAGTTTATTTTAAGGTTTATTGGAAAATTTTTCAATCAACTTTTTTTGTGCTGTTTTGAAATTGTGTGTTAATTCAAATTTATTTAAAATAGGACTTTGGAGAGAGAGAAGCAAACTTTCAAAAGTTTTGGATAGCACCTCACCCCTCCACAACTTGAAGGCAAGCATTCTGAACCCTGGCATAATATTGTGTGTGTTATTTGACACGGTGACAACACCACCTCGACACGGGCATACGTCATTTTATGTGATGATGTGTCCCTACTCATGAGTGCATACTAATGATTTCATGCTATTGGAGTTGATATGGTTGTGATTGTAATCACCGTCATATGCCTTTCATGCATACCGGAAGAGAATCCGGGAAGGCCTCTGTCTTGGGTAGACACGGTCTTGTCCTTCGTCCTCTGTCGAGACGGTCGTGTCCGGTATGGCATGAGGGGGTATGTCGCGTGGTGTTTTCTGTCTATTGGTTGAAATATATATCACTATGCTAATCATGCAGGGAATATTTAAACCTCCTAAGTCGACCGTAGATCGAGTCTTGTTCCAGTAACCCCCATACTTGTTTCGTCTTGCCACTTTCGTCCCTGCCATAGGTAGAGATGCAGTTCGATAAGTTGTTAACCTCTCTAGCACACACCGCATGCAGAGGCCATGGTGGAAGATCTGGGAGGCATCCGGTAGGCATGCCATCTGGTCAAGGAGCATGGGTGTTTCGGTTGTAGCCGAAGGGGTAGCTCCTAGCTTATGCAGCGGTATAAATTTTGTGATCCCATGTTACGTCGAGGTTGTAGCCTCCCCACTTAGAGTTTAAACGCGGGTGTCGTGGGTGATTCCAGACACCGGTAAGTTAGGCTGGTGTGTGCGGATAGGTGTGTTTTCAATTAAAAGGCCGTAGACGGAATTAGTCCCAATGGACTAAAGGAATCCGTTACTCGTGGGTAAAGAGTACACTCTCTGCAGAGATTAAACCTATTCGAATAGCCGTGTCCATGGTTAAGGATTACAGTCTGGGTTAGGTCAAGTGTCGGTCTTAGTGTCGGTCTTCGGAGGAGGAACTGTTAAACCAGAACTGGGATCACGACTTGTGACTTGTGATGATTATGATTATTATTTTGTTGTGGACTAATCCGTTATATTATTGGCATTATCGAATATCCCTGGGATGGTTGTACCTCCTGGATATTCACTGTGATTATTTATAAGCCCTTTATGTGGTGTCGCTGAGACGCCCGACTGTGGCATATTGGTTATTTTTTTTTTTTATAAGCCCTTTATGTGGTGTCATTTGAGGCATACGCCTGTGGCATGCTTGTTATTTATTTATTTTATAAGCCCTTTATGTGGTGTATTTGAGACGCCTCGACTGGTGGCATGCTTGTTATTTATTTACCTTATAAGCCCTTTATGTGGTGTCATTGAGACGCCTTCGGTATGTGGCATGCTTGTTATTTATTTACCTTATAAGCCCTTTTATGTGGTGTCATTGAGGCCTTGATTGTGGCATGCTGGTTATTTATTTACCTTATAAGCCCTTTATGTGGTGTCGCTTAGATGCCCGACTGAGGCATTTCTCATTGTTTACTAACCTTTCGAGGCGTCGCTTCAGACACCCGATCGGTGTATTTTAATACTATGCTGTTATTTCATACTTATATAAATAAATGACCTGCTTGCATGCATCAGGGATTTTAATTTGTGGTAGCGTCATGATCATAAAATATTTCAGTACATAATTATCGTTGTTATATTATACCTGTGTTCATAATGTTTGCGAGTACATTCAAAAGTACTCACTGGCTTGTCCCTGGCTATTGTCTTGGCCAGATTTCTTGCGCGGAGAGGAGCGATTGTGATGACAGCCCTGGAACCTAAGCAATGGTGAAAGTAGCCTCGCGAAGATAGGAGTTATCCAGGTCAGCTGTTCCTGTGGGAAATGGAGTCCCATAGACGCTGATGATCCACAAATCGCTTCCGCCATCAACCACTAGAAACCACATTGTTGTACTCACAGGCCAGAATGGTCTTGTACTACATATTTTTGCATTTTGCTTGGAATTTCTGTATCAAGTTGGTGCCTCATTAGCTAACAGTAATCCTGGGGCTGGTGAGCACAAGGGCCATTTTCTCGAAATCAATACCGGAAAACCCGGTCGTGACAGACTTGAGTATCGAGCCAGTGACCATTGGCTAATCCTATCTTAGCGAATTGAAAAACCTAGATAAACCAACCCATCAGACCTTAACCAAACCCCGACCAAGCTTCCCATGCAAGATAGCCACACAGTGAGCCCGACACCTTTTTACAATCGGTGCCCAACCTATCATCTTAGCCTGTCGATCACGCGCCAGTGACCGACGCCCAATATGTCCCATCCGCAAGCGTGCGAAGGAAGACTCCGTCCTTTTCTATAAAAAGGCACGCTTAGCCTCAACCCAACACAGCACAACCTCTCCCCGAACCAAGCCATAATGCACGGCCCGTGAGTGCACAATGAGACCACAGCAACCAACCTTGGAGGTTTTGTGACCATACTATAAACCTCACCCGTCGTGCCTATCGTTAGAAGAACCCGAGAATATGTTGTGTACCAAGGACCCATGAGCGGTGAGAGCCGTCAATTACGGGCCTTTGTGCACATCTACGGTAAAGTGCATTGCCCGAACGCCGCTACCTTCTGAGGTTCACTTTGGAAGGACAACTTCCTTGAGCCACAAGCCATCCAAAAGCTGCTCGAGAGGCTATAGTTCAACTCCGGCAGCTTGTCGCCTGTAGTTAAGCGTCGCTCGTTCTACTACTACCCCAGGCGTGAAGGGTATGGTAGATCACCCCAAGTTGCCAGCGGAGATCACGAGGCGGATCCTGCATTGTTGCACCTAGTGCGCTATGTAGGTGCACTAGAAACGCTGTTCGATCAAATCACCATTGATCCGATCGCGGCTCGTGGAGAGCTGGTTGATTCGCCGAAACCCGACAAGCAGGGAAGACGAACCCGACGCCGGCAACCCAGTCGTGCTGTTCGGACACCCGATCGACACCCTGAGGTCAGCCCCAGCCATCAACCAAGGTGCTTTGATGACCCCAGAAGTGCTTCGTCGCCTTTTGGGAGCACACTCCAACGGGATTGTGGCCAACAATCCCCGCGATGGTCATCATCGCCACCCCGACCCTGCAGCCCCTCAACCACCCCTCTAGCCTAATCCCGGCGGTGAGACCTGTGGAGAAGCCTCGACATCCACAAGGCACGCCCGTTTGGATGTAAACGAGTGAGACTAAGTCACCGAGTAGTGCACATCTCGATGTATCCTTGCTTTGTAATCGTGTAACCTTGTAAATAAACGCAGCCTGTTGTTGTGCCTCTGTTTTAACAGTAACCCTTGCATAATTGTGTCAGCCTGCAGCCGCATTTTTATTTCAGGCGCAGCTACCAAAAACCACCCCCAACAACCCCCATAGTGATACGTCACTTCGGTAAGATATGTATCTGTGGCTTTGACCCCGACCCTTGGAGCTGATCTAGCGAATTTATTACCTTTTACCACGGTAAGTAACCCAGCCCGGATGCTATATAAGAAGGCCACCTCGTGACCCTGCCGAGCACCCCTCCCCTTGTGCACCACCCTCACAACCATTTCTTGCCATGCCGAGCCCTAGTATTTATCTAAGAACCCCAGATGCAACCCCGGGTAGCTTTGTCAAAATATTGTGGGACTTTACCTCAAGGTATTACCATGGGTTCTACCCAGTTACCCCAAAGACGAGCTGTTCAAATCGAGAATCACTCCTTCCACCTCGAAATATTGGGCAGCGGTACACATCCCTCTGTAGACTCCAACCAAGACCCAGCGGAGGTCTCCTTCGTGGGGAAATCTATGCCGACCCACATATGGCCATAGAAGCTGCTTTAACGTCTGAAGCGATTACTCGCCGGTTTGCGATACCCTATGCCAATGACGAGGATATTATTACTTTCGAGCTGCGGCAAAGACCCGGAGAAGTAATATCTTTTCGGTGGATGATTTGAGAGAGACCTGTCTTTGGCCAACCTTGTCGATGCGTCGCTATCGCTCAAGAACGTTTGAACCAGCGGTAGTAATGGGTTATCTCCGAGTCTGCCTGATTTGAATCCTCGATTGCCATCGGCGAACCACTTTGAGGCCCGACCAGGAGAGACACATACATCGACTTGTCAATCCACTCCCCCTGATAGAAGAGGAGTGTGTCCCAGTACCAGAGACATTTTCTCGGGACCCAGTCCAGTTACCATTTTCATTTTAGACGTCACTGCTGTGTTTATTATTGCAACATTTATTATTGCGTTGTAACTTATGCGTGGTACCCCGAGGTGGTGCGGTGAATAAATTATTTAGTTTCTATTTATTTGAGTAGATTTGATGTGGTTTAACGCTAGATTTTTCTGATTTCTCTCACGAAAATCCTGGAGTAAGATTTCTTTTCCCTGAGTTGCTGCATCGTCTATCTTCTCGCGACATGGATTATTTTTATTCACGCAACACCACAACAGCAGACCCACAACCACTCGGACTCATACACTGCTTACAAAGGCACGTAACCATGTTGCATCTCACCGATTCCCTCCCTAAGCGCACCACAGCCTCCAAAGGAGAGATTAGCGGATAATCATCCGGATACTAATCACCTCCGGCACACCGACAACAGTTAACACCCGGCATCACACCTAGTCCTCGTGATCACCGCCACCGCGGAGAGCCAGCACCGGCGGCAGCACCACGGCGATCATCAAGGATCATCGCGCATGTGAGCACGGAGAGCCCCAAGATCGCCGGGCCAGCCTCCGCGACACCAAGATCACGTACCCGGTCCGGCACCACCTCCGCCATTAGAGCCTCGTCTCGAGCTCCTGTAAGCAGTAATGGAGGAGAAGGAGGAGGAGAAGCAAGGCCAGGTGCAAAGAAGAAGAAGGAGCACCTCGGTCGTTTTATAGCTCGAGATCGGTGTACGGTGGGCGCGGTCCACCAGCGCCCGCTAAATCGCCGATCGCCCGGTTTTTCGAGGCCGAATCCATGAGCAGTGCCGACAATGACTGCCCGGCAGCGAGGTGAGTGCAGCGCGGCAAGACAAGCACGCCACGCAAGCACTAACATGATGCGGCCTAGATGCCCTCTGAGCTAGACGTGCGCCCGGTGGAAAGCGCTGGAAAGCGGGAGAGAGGAAGAAGAGAGAGCCGAGAGGAAGAAGGAGAGGCGACAGCGGTGGGCCCTGGGTCCACCTGCCGACCCGGAAGAGGAAGCATCTGCTCTCGGAGTGCGACCAACAGATTTTAGAATTTAGAATATATTCTAAATTTACTCGATCCAACGTTGAAATCGCTTGCTTTTTCCTAAAAGCGTGGATTTCTCCACACAACGCCAGATGTCCCACTGCACTTTTACACCACTTATTGCCCTCTCACTGTAGCCGCATTTTACAGCTTAAGTAGAATAATTATTTTGACCTGGTAAAAGTATTATTTTCAAAAACACTCCTTAGCAAATCTCGAGGACGAGATTTTTCCTAAGGGTGGGTAGTATTGTAACACCCAAAAAATTTAACCAGGTTTTAATTATTAAAATCTTGCCAGGAGTTTAAAACTTTTGCTTTCTGGTTTTTCTGTTGATTTCAGAACCTTTCTTTTTAATATTGAGGAGTTTTACCCAAGAGGAAACTTTCCAAAAATGTTTTAGAATTATATGCTATCTCAATATAACAATTTTTAATCGGTAGATTTTATTTATTTTAATTATATCTCTCTCTGAGCTTTATTCCTTAAAATGACTTCCATTAGTTTTGGAGCTCCTTTTGAACTACCACCATTTGATAAATTTAACTAAAATTCCAACCAAAATTTGGAGATGTCATGTGATGTTTCTAAATCACTATTATGCAAACATATATTTCATTCATTGCATATTTTGAGTTCTACACCTAATTTTCAAATCTGGTCCGATTGGGCAGTTTTACTCTGACCTATTTAAATATTTCTTTAAAGCCTCCACCAAAATTATGGGATGTCGGTGGTAGCTTGCAATCCAACTTTATGCAAAAACCGGTGATGTTCTTTGGAAAAATTGAGTGAATCAACCTCTTTTTCATTACGGTCCAACCTTGTGATTTCTCTGCAACCCTATTTATTTTTGCTCTAGTGACCTTGTGCTTTCTTCTGCTTGTAGTCAACCCTACAAATCCCCTAAGTCCAGGAGCATGCAACCATTGGGACATTTTTGGTTCATGAAATGATGCCATTTACCCCCTGTCCAGAATTGAAGTTTTTCAAAACTTGCACTAACAAGTTTCTTCATTTGTCAAACTAACCTCACCACCCTCTCATGCATCTAAAGAGACCCCACTCTGGAAGATTTGACCACCCCAAGTACTTCACAGGTGCCTCGGCATTTTGTCAAACACCACGTGGGCATGATCAATTTTGACATGATCTTTGTGTTGCTGAGACCTTGCATCTCTGGGAAAACTAACTTGTCCTCTAAGCCTCTAGATGACTTTAGCCTAGGTACATTAAGCCCCAACCTCACCCGAGACCTCTAGCATGCGGGCATTTTGTCGAGCACATCCGTCTCGTGCTGCAGGCTGGCGCCCGGGCCAGCAGCGTTTTGCGATCTTGGCGACCGAGCCGCCACGTCTCGCCACTTTTCGTTCTGGCTCTTGGCCGACACCTTGACCGCACGCCACGCCTCCTTCAAGACCCCACGAGCACCGCAGCCCTCGCCACGTCTCGACAGGCAATGAGCTAACCGCCCTTTGCCGCCTGATAGCCCTTTGCACTGGTCGGCACCGCCTGAAACCACTCCTTTCGCCATGGCTCGCCCTTGGGCAGTGCCCGCTTTCGTCCGCTTAGCTCTGCCGCCATCCCGGCCCGCCACGATGCCACCGCAAGCTTCTGAGCAGCGGTCGCCCGGCGATCCTATCCACGGCGCGCAAACCAACCTCGTTGCGCTATAAAAGGAGGCCCCCGAACTCATCCGAGCACGCAGGCGACCTCAGGCCACCCCCATGGCACCACCACAGCCCATAATCGTCGAGGGGAAGCCGTCTTCCCCAACTACGGCCGCTTCGGCCGCCGCCACGTCCCAACTCCATTCACCACAACCAGAACCCCTCCCGTCCATTCAATGCCACCACCAGGCTCCACACGATCTTGCGGAGCCGCCCAGACCTTCAGCCTCGACGGAGAGCCACCGTAGCGCGGATCCCCAGTCGTGCCCGAAGCCACCTCCGCCCTTGGCTTCGTCGCGGCGACTCCGTCCACGTCGGCGACCATGGCGGATACCCACGAGTTCGTCTCGGCCTCCTGAGCATAACCCTGTGCTCAGATCACCGAGGGACGCCTCCGTTCGCCGGCAATCCTCGCCGGAGCTCCGCCTGTTCGATCGGAGGAGGCACGCGTCAGACTGGTCAAACCCGACCAAGGTGGGCCAGGCGGGTCCAACATCGTCAGTGACCCAGTGCCGGTCCACGCAGGCATAAGTGGAAATGTATTTCCAAAGTACGTGTTCGACATGTACATTTCGAAACGTTTTCTTTTTCTGTTTTATTTAAAAACCAGAAATTTGACTAAACTTTGACTAACTTTTTAAATATAACTCCAAATGAATTGATTCTTCTTCCTACCTCTCTCAAATTTAATCTAGTTTATTTTAAGATTTATTTGAAATTTTTTCGAACAACTTCTTTTGTGCTGTTTTGAAATTGTGTGTTAATTCAAATTTATTTAAAATAGGACTTTGGAGAGAGAGAAGCAAACTTTCAAAAGTTTTGGATAGCACCTCACCCCTCCACAACTTGAAGGCAAGCATTCTGAACCCTGGCATAATATTGTGTGTGTTATTTGACACGGTGACAACACCACCCCGACACGGGCATACCTCATTTTATGTGATGATGTGTCCCTACTCATGAGTGCATACTAATGATTTCATGCTATTGGAGTTGATATGGTTGTGATTGTAATCACCGTCATATGCCTTTCATGCATACCGGAAGGGAATCCGGGAAGGCCTCACATCTTGGGTAGACACGGTCTTGTCCTTACGTCCTCATCTGCATCGATGCGTGTCCTGGGTATGGCATGAGGGGGTATGTCAGCGTGGTGTTTTACATCTATTGGTTGAAATATATATCGCTATGCTAATCATGCGGGGAATATTTAAACCTCCTAAGTCGGCAAATAGATCGAGTCTTGTTCCGTAACCCCATACTTGTTTCAGGTTGCCACTCGTCCCGCCATAGGTATGATGCAGGTTCGATGTAAGTTGTTAACCCTCTCCTAGCACACCGTGCGGAGAGGCCATGGTGGAAGATCTGGGAGGCATCCAGTGAAACGCCATCGCATCTGATGCAGGAGCATGGGTGTTTCGGTTTGTAGCGAAGGGGTAGCTCTAGCTTGGCTGCCAGGTATAAATTTTGTGATCCCATGTTACGTCGAGGTTGTAGCCTCCCACTTAGAGTTTAAACTTAACGGGTGTCGTGGGTGATTCGGACACCGGTAAGTTAAGTAGTGTGTGTCTTGGATAGGTGTGTTTTCAATTAAAAGGCCGTGAAGCGGAATTAGTCCCGATGTTCTAAAGGAACTGCTACTCGTGGGTAAGAGTACACTCTCTGCAGAGATTAAACCTATTCGAATAGCCGTGTCCATGGTTAAGGATTACGATGCAGGTTAGAGTCAAGTGTCGGTCTTAGTGTCGGTCTTCGGAGGAGGCTGTTAAACCAGGCGGGATCACGACTTTGTGACTTGTGATGATTATGATTATTATTTTGTTGTGGACTAATCCGTTATATTATTGGCATTATCGAATATCCACAGGATGGTTGTACCTCCTGGATATTCACTTTGTGATTATTTATAAGCCCTTTATGTGGTGTCATTTGAGACGCCTGATCGTGGGTATATTGGTTATTTATTTATTTTATAAGCCCTTTATGTGGTGTCATTTGAGGCCTATCGTGGTATGCTTGTTATTTATTTACTTATTTATTTTATAAGCACTTTATGTGGTGTGTTGAGACGCAGCGACTATGGCATGCTTGTTATTTATTTACCTTATAAGCCCTTTATGTGGTGTCATTTGAGGCCTTGAATGTGGCATGCTTGTTATTTATTTACCTTATAAGCCCTTTATGTGGTGTCGTTGAGACGCCCATCGTGGCATGCTTGTTATTTATTTACCTTATAAGCCCTTTATGTGGTGTATTTGAGGCCTTCATTTACCGTGGCATGCTTGTTATTTATTTACCTTATAAGCCCTTTATGTGGCGTCGCTCGACGCCTTGATCGAGGCATTTCTCATTGTTTACTAACCTTTCGAGGCGTCGCTTCAGACACCCGATCGGTGCATTTTAATACTATGCTGTTATTGCATACTTATATAAATAAATGACCTACTTGCATGCATCATGGATTTTAATTTGTGACTGACGTCATGATCATAAAATATTTCAGTACATAATTATCGTTGTTATATTATACCCGTGTTAATAATGTTTGCGAGTACATTCAAAAGTACTCACTGGCTTGTCCACAGCTATTGTCTTGGCCAGATTTCTTACTTGGAGAGGAAGCGATCGTGGATGACAGCCCCGGAACCCTAAGCAATGGTGAAAGCAGCCTCGCTTAAGATAGGAGTTATCCAGGTCAATTGTTCACGGTGAAATGGAGTCCCATAGGCGATGATCCACAAAACCGCTTCCGCCATCAACCACTAGAAACCAAATTGTTGTACTCCACAGGCGAGAATGGTCTTGTACTACATATTTTTGCATTTTTCTTGGAATTTCTGTATCAAGTTGGTGCCTCATCGCCTATGGTAATCCACGGGGCTGGTGGCCATTACAAGGCCATTTTCTGGAAATTAATACCCGGAAAACCGGTCGTGACAGTTTCTTGCCAAACCACAGTTTATATGGTGTCGTCTCAACGGATTTAGATGGTGCCCAATTTAACGTGAATGCAGCTGTCTGTAATGCATAACCCCAAAAAATAGTGGTAAATCGGTAAGAGACATCATAGATTGCACCATATCGAATAAAGTACGATTACAATGTTCGTACACACCATTACGCCGTGGTGTTCCAGGTGGCATGAGTTGCGAAACTATTCCACATTGTTTCAAATGAATACCAAACTCATAACTCAAATATTTACCTCCATGATCAGATCGTAGAAACTTTATTTTATTGTTACGATGATTTTCCACTTCACTGTGAAATTCTTTGAACTTTTCAAATGTTTCAGACTTATGTTTTATCAAGTAGATAAACCCATATCTGCTCAAATCATCTGTGAAGGTCAGAAAATAAAGATCCCCTCCGCGAGCCTCAACACTCATCGGACCGCATACATCAGTATGTATTATTTCCAATTAGTCAGTTGTTCGCTCCATTGTTCCGGAGAACAGAGTTTTAGTCATCTTGCCCATGAGGCATGGTTCGCAAGCATCAAATGATTCATAATCAAGTGATTCTAAAAGTCCATCAGCATGGAGTTTCTTGATGCGCTTTACACAATTATGACCTAAACGGCAGTGCCACAAATAAGATGCACTATCATTATTAACTTTGCATCTTTTGGCTTCAATATTATGAATATGTGTATCACTACGATCGAGATCCAACAAGCCATTTGCATTGGATGTATGACCATAGAAGGTTTTATTCATGTAAACAGAAGAACAATTATTCTCTGACTTAAATGAATAACCTATTGCAATAAACATGATCAAATCATATTCATGCTCAAGGCAAACACCAAATAACATTTATTTAGGTTCAACACTAATCCCGAAAGTATAGGGAGTGTGCGATGATGATCATATCAATCTTGGAACTACTTCCAACACATCGTCACTTCACCCTTAACTAGTTTCTGTTCATTATGCAACTCCCGTTTCGAGTTACTACTCTTAGCAACTAAACCAGTATCAAATGCCGAGGGGTTGCTATAAACACTAGTAAACTACACATAAATACATGTATATCAAATATACCTTTGTTCACCTTGCCATCCTTCTTATCTGCAAGTATTTAGGGCAGTTCCACTTCCAGTGACCATTTCCATTGCAGTAGAAGCACTTTTCGATCTCGAGCTTAGGTCCAGACTTGGGCTTCTTTACTTGAGCAGCAACTTACTTGCCGTTCTTCTTGGAGTTCCCCTTCTACCCCTTTGCCCTTTTCTTGAAACTAGTGGTCTTGTTAACCATCAATACTTGATTTCTACCTTCGTCGATTTCAGCATCGCGAAGAGCTCGGGAATTACTTTCGTCATCCCTTGCATATTATAGTTCATCACAAAGTTCTAGTAACTTGGAGATAGTGACTAGAGAACTTTGTCAATTACTTTCTTATCTGGAAGATTAACTCCCACTTGATTCAATCAATTGTAGTACCCAGACAAGCTGAGCACATGCTCACTGGTTGAGCTATTCTCCTCCATCTTGTAGGCAAAGTACTGTTAGAGGTATCATACCTCTTGATACGGGCATGAGTATGAAATACCAATTTCAACTCTTGGAACATCTTATATGATCCGTGGCGCTCAAAACATTTTTTGAAGTCCCGGTTCTAAGCCGTAAAGCATGGTGCACTAAACTATCAAGTAGTCATCATACCGAGCTTTTTCCAAAACGTTCATAACGTATGCATCTGCTCTTGCAATAGGTCCGTCACCTAGCAGTGCATCAAGGACATAATTCTTCTGTGCAGCAATGAGGAAAATCCTCAGATCACGGTCCAACGCAAGTCCGCATCATTGCTACTATCATCTTTCAACCTATGTTTCTCTTGGAACATATAAAAATAAACGGGGAGCTACATCGCGAGTTATTGATCTACAACATAGATATGCTAATACTACCTGCAGGACTAAGTTCATGATAAATTAAAGTTCAATAAATCATATTACTTAAGGACTCCCACTTAAAAAGACATCCCTCTAGTCATCTAAATGATCACGTGATCCAAATCAACTAAACCATGTCCGATCATCACGTGAGATGGAGTAGTTTTCAATGGTGAACATCACTATGTTGACCATATCTACTATATGATTCATGCCTTTCGACCTTTCCGGTCTCAGTGTTCCGAGGCCATATCTGCATATGCTAGGCTCGTCAAGTTTAACCCGAGTATTCTGCGTATGCAAAACTGGCTTGCACCCGTTGTATGTGAACGTAGAGCTTATCGCACCGATCATCACATGGTGTCTCCACTACAAAAAAAAGACACATCCATGACATTTTGGGCCGAACGAATTTTTTTCTGTCATACATATGACACTTCTATGACAATAATTGTGACAGAACCCGGTATCATCATAGATGTGGCGGGCTCCTACTTCTATGACAAAAAATCATGACAGAAAATGGGCTTTTCTTCACAGGGCGGGCAGGAGACGCAGTTGCATGACATTCTTTGGGCCGTCCATAGCCGGAAAAAACCGTGGTAGAAGCGAGGGAGGAAAAATTTGGGAGTTGCAGTTACGGTGGGAGGCGGGGCGGCGATGCGTGTTTCTCTCGTGACGTCTGTGGCGTGTGTATGCGGCGTTCGCTCGCCCGAACCGAAGCGGCGTTGGGCTCTAGCGAACTGGCGGTGCCGCTGCGAACTACGGCGTTCTTGAACCCGGCGATCGATCGATGGGCTGATGGCGAACCCGATGGAGCGATTCGCCCGCTTCTGCTGCTAGCGAAGCCGATCGATTGGATGAGCGATGGCGTTGCGGGGGGTTGGATGAGCGGTGGCTGTGGCGTTGCCTCTGGATGAATAGGACCCCATGGTGTGGAGGGCTGGATGAGCGATGAAGCGGTGGAGGGGTGGCCGTGGAGGGTGGTTGAGCGAGGACCCCGTGGTGTGGAGGCTGGATGAGCGATGAAGCGGTGGAGGGGTGCCCGTGGAGGGTGGTTGAGCGATGGCCGGTGAAGTAGCGCGCGGTGGAGGCTGGATGAAGAGGAGCCCGTGGAGGCTGGAGGAGGTCGGCGGTGGAGATGAGCGGTATCTGTGGAGTCCTGTTTTGCGGTATGCCACACCTCCCGATGAACAGGACCCCGTTTCGACCGTGGCGCTCCAACACAAGTCTGTTTCGTCCGTTTTGCTGGCGATCGCCACACCTCCCGATCAACAGGACCCCCGTTCGACCGTAGGAGGTCCGTTTCCTCCGTTGGCGTACGCCACACCCCTCCCGATCAACAGGACCCCGTTTGACCGTAGGGAGGTCCGCTTCCTCCGCTTTCTTGCGGTACGCCGAGACCCCTCGATGAACAGGATCCCGTTTGAACATGGCGGTCGAACACAAGGCCGTTCCTCCGTTGTCGCGATGCGCGGGCCTCGTTTCCATCGCTGTTCCGGCCGAAGCCCTCCAGATGAACACGACCACGCATTCCGTTCCGACCCGGCCGGTTGGCTCCCACATGTTCCGTTGCCTCCCGATGAACTGCGCGCATTCGTTGCCTCCCCATGAACAGCGCATTCGTTGCCTCCCCATGAACACGACAACGACGCTGTTTCTCCATTCCGACCCAGCCATATGCGTATGTCGCGAGTAGGCGTTCGAGACCCTGCGCGTATATGCGTATGTGGCGTATTTTCTTTCTTGCACCCTACGCCGCGTGCGTGTACGTGTACATGCTACATGCGCGCCTCTACTACTTACGTGCGGCGCCTCTACATCCACCGATATATATATACATTACCGTTCGCGACCAGAATGACAATGCTACGTGCGCTTGACCAGGTGGGTCCCGGTGTCGAGCACTTCCTTGCGTCGCGAAGATGTAGCTGGTGGGTCCCAGCGGTCGAGGCGGTCGTTTGTTTTTGCGGATGCACTTCCTTGCGTGCGAAATGTAGCTGGTGGGTCCCAGCAATCGGGGGTGCATCGTTTTTTGCGGGACGCACTTCCTTGCGATGCGGCAATTGTAGCTGGTGGGTCCCAATGATCGGAAACATTTTTTAAGTGAAATATGGTGGCCCGTCGGTGGGTCCCCATGTCGGTGGAGGAATAATTATTTTGCGCATAATAAGGAGGCACTTCCTTCTGCGGCCATGGACTCAGCTGTCGGCCTCTCCACGTCTGATCCACGTCCGATGGAAGCCGTTCCTTGACCACGTTGACCACCCCTGCGCCGAGAGCACCAGGGCGGTGGACGGCGGCGAGGCCTAGGAAGGGGACGGCGAGTCGAGGAAGACCAGCGGCAGTGGATGCCCAGCGTGAAGGTATGAGGGTTCACTCATTGGAGCTGCGGTGTGAAGGACTGCCGTCGCCAGAGGATAACAGGGTGTGGGTGAGTAGAGGGATGGCACGGCCGGTGGGAGTAGTAGGGAAGCGGTGAGGCCTCCGCATCATCGCGCGACCCGCACGGAGGCAGGAGCACGAGGCACGACCGGCGCTGGTTTGGGCGGTTTGGAGCAAGAAGACCGGAAGGTTGAAGAAGCACTACGGCCGTTGGATGGACATCGATACGGTCCATGGAGCTAGAATCGTGCATATTGACTAAGTTGACAAAGCCCTCCATCCCCGTCAACTTAGTAGGCCCACAAGTCAGCCTGCCACTATACTGGGTGCCAGCTAACAGGCGGAGTATTCATTTTTTTGTGCGTAATAAGGAGGCACTTTCTTGCGTGCGAAGATATAGCTGGTGGGTCCAGAAATTTGTCATTGGCGGTAACATTTTTTTAAGTGAAATCTGAAGAGGCCCTTTCGGTGGGTCCACGATGTCGGAGTGGAGGAATCATTATTTTGCTTGGCGTAATAAGGAGGCATTTCCTTGCGTGCGGCCGTGGACCAGTCATCGGCCTCTCCACGTCTGATCCACTTCAGATGCATATCGGTCATTGACCATGTTGACCAGGCAGCGCCCGAGCACCGAGGCGATGGAGCGATGGCGAGGCCCTAGGAAGGAACGACACGGTGGCATGGAAGACTTCGGCAGTTGTTTCCCATCTTTGAGGAGTCTGTTGAACGAGGGTTTCTTGGTTCGTCTGCCGTCGTATGGGAGAATAACAGCAGGTGTGGGTGAGTAGAGGGATGGCTAGCCCGACGATGGGAGTATGGTGGGGGCGGTGAGGCACACTGCGACGGTACATGCAGACATGAGGAGGAGGAAGCGGCAGTCCCTTGATTGCTTTGTTTGGCGGTACAGAGGTGAAGAGCAGAGATTGAAGAAGCGGGACGGCCGTTGGATGGCCATCCAACGATCCTTTGCTTGTGCGTCCAACCTTTTTTAGGACAGCCACAAATCCGTGGAAAACAGACATACAACCCATCCGCCATTATTTCTAATAATTTACTGACCCATTTGTTAATTCTTAAGGTTTTTTGGAGCCCATATTCTTTTGTTAGCATTACAGCCCATACTTGTGTACACGGTTAAAAAATTATACGAAATTTTGCATATTTCGGTGCGGTCCAAACTGTTTTTAATCCCGAAATTTCGACTCACATTCAAACTGATTTTAAAATTAAATGTATATCAATATAAAATTCAACAAATTCTCCATGCATAAAAATTAATGTAATTTAAAATCTTGAAATGAAAAAAAAAGATATTTGAAACTAATTGCTGGTTTGATGTGTTTTAAAAATGTACATCCCATTTCTCATTCTTGATGGGCCATTTTCTCGGCCAAATAATGAAAGCTCTCCTCGTCTTGAAAGATTTGCAGCCCAACAGGGCTGACAAAGTGACTTACTTGGCAAATAACAAAAAAGCTTGGGTTTGTGGCCATGGACGGTATCGACCTCTCCACGTGCGATACTTCTTCCTATGGAAGTCGTTCCTTGAGCACGTTGACCATGCCGCTGGAGAGCACCACTGCGGTGGATGACGGCGAGGCCTAGGGAAGGGACGACGGAGTCGGGGAAGACGCGCAAGAAGTGGCCAAGGGCGAGAGGAGTACGAGGTTCAACTGGTCTGAGGCTGCGGTGTGAGGCTGCCGTCGTGCAGGCACTGGCGGCGGTGGGAATAGTAAAGGCGGTGAGGCCTCGCGGCTGACCTAACCGGCCACGGGAGGCGGTGAGCATGAGGCACGACCCGGTGCTGGTTTGGGTGGGCTGGAGCAAGAAGACCAGAGGTTGAAGATGCACTCTGGCCCGTTGGATGGACATCGTCACGGTCATGGAGCTAGAATCGTTCATATTGACTAAGTTGACAAAGCCCTTCGTCCCCGTCAACTTAGTAGGCCCTAAGTCAGCCTCCCACCAAGGTGGGTCCCGGCTAGCGAGGGGTATTCATTTTTTGTGCGTAATAAGGAGGCACTTCCGGTGGGTCGGTGACAATGAGGGGGCGTTTTTTCACAATCGGTGGCCCGTCGGGTGGGTCCCGGCCCGGTCGAGGGGCAAACATTTTTTCGCAAAATCGGTGGCCCGTCCGGTGGGTCCCTGGCATCGATTGGAGGAATCATTATTTTCCGCGTAATAAGGAGGCACTTACTTGCCGCGGTCGTGGACCCAGCTGAGACTCTCCACGTATAGTATACTTCCGATGGAAGTCGTTCCTTGACCACGTTGACCTCGCCGCGTTCCGTTGCATGCATGCGTCCATGGGCGTGGTGCGTCCCAACTGTCAGCCTCTCACGTACAGTCATCTTTCGATGACTATCGGTTGTTGACCATGTTGACCACACCGTGCCGAGTGCACCCAGACCGAACGACACGGGAGATGGGGAAGGCGAGGCGGTGGAGTCAGCGAGATGGAGAGGAGTGGGAAACTTCCTTTGGTTTTGGGTGCGGCGGCGACCCCGCTTGATGCACGGGAGAGCGAGCAAGAACGAGAGGTTGAAGAAGGAGCACGGCTGTTGGATTAACATCCAACGGTCTATTGCTAGAATCATTTGTTGATTAAGTTGACAAAGCCGTGCGTACAGGTCCACTTAGCAGGCCCACAAGTCGATCCACCAAATCTGACGGGTCCCATTTGTCAGCAGGATGAATAATTTTTTCGCAAAACAAGGAGGCACTTCCTTCCGTACGAAGATACAACCGGTGGGTCCCAACTGTCAGGTGGAGGAAACAGTTTTTCAGCTTAGTAAGGAGGAACTTTCCTTGCGTGCGACCATGGACCTCGTGGTTCCCAGCCGTCAGGATCTCCACGTACAGTCCTCTTCCGATGACTCGTTTGTTGACCACGCCGCACCGAACACAGCGGTATTGGACGACGGCGTAGGCCCGGATGGGAGCGACTTCGGAGATGGGAAAACACGGCGGTGGAGTCACAGTTGAGAGGAGGAGAAGGGTTATAACTGGTTACATTGCGGCGTGGGGCTGTGATGCATGGAGAATAACAGGAGGTGTCGAGGGGTGGAGGGATAGCCTGGCTGCGGTGGGGTAGGCGCTTCGCGGCGATGCATGCTAAGCGAGCCGCCGCGCCGGAGGGCGGACGAGCGGTCCGGCGGCATTTGGAGGAAGAAAGACGAGAGATTGAAGGTGCATGCGGCCGTTGGATATAAATCCAATGGCTTGTGGATGACACAATCATTTGTTGACCAAGTTGACAGCATACTGCGTGAGGCTCCGACCTATTGGCCCATGTCATCCTGCAAAATATGGCATATATTTAACCCATGTTTTCTAGAATGTCTGATCCATTTCTTTGCTGGGTGAACAAATAATTTCGCATCAATCAGGCCCATTTGTATTTTCTAAGAAATCCAGCCCATTTGCACTTCCTTGAAATACACGTATTAGGTGGGCTCGTTATATATATAATGTTATGTTAGAAGGAGCAATTAATATCAAAGAATAAGCCGGAGAGGCACATTATATATATATAATTAAGAAATTAGCGAGTTATTGCTCAAAATAAAAATGAGCGCGTTATTATTAAATTGGTCCTTAAAATCTTCGCCAGCTTTTGTATGCAATCACCAGGATTTTCCTTGCCTATGAGTCAAAAACAACCATGATTTTCCGTTAAACATTTACTTTTATAAGTTAATAACACGTGGGATGTTTTTATAATGTATATAAAAGTCTCTATAAAATATACGATAATAGTAATAATATAAATATATATAATGTGGTTAGAAGGGAAAACATAAATTGGACACAACATTACTTTTATAAGAGACCTGCGTTTTATACCCGACAATAGGCATACTAACAAGTTCACATACAAATACAACGAGAAAAGGTAAACATTCATATCAAACTCAGGTTAGGAGGACACATTCATATTCATAGCCAACATTCACTATCAACAACTCAAAAGATTCATATATACACAAGCTTCGGCATATCTATGCATCCAAATGATTGATAGATCACACGACAACATTCATACATAATTCACAAAAGATTGAGATATACACATGTTCGGTATGTTTATGCATCCAAATGATTGAGATCACAACCAATATGATCCATGGACGAACTTTAATTACCTAGGAGTATACTGGTAAATGGTGTTCAATCGGAGGTACTTCTTGCTAAAATTAGTTCTTATGCGGGTAAACTTTTTGAGTACATAAGAGGCGTACAGACAATCTGAACTTTGCTTGTAGGTTTATCCTCAAATAGTGGCCTCGTGCGAGGGGAGGTTTGAGCAACTTGGCCACTACTTTCATCCAACTAGTTCTTGGCTCATCTTGGTCACATGTATCTCGCCAAAATTCTACATTGCAGAGCGAGAAAGGAGTATGTTGAGAAAATGAACCACCCAAATTTTTTATGCAGTTCAACTGAAATGGAGCATCCTTGGCGTGCGAGACCGATTAAGTGTGAGATGAATATACGCGTCCAACCAACATGCGGAATCTTTAGACTCCATGCCATATAGTTCGCTACCATATGTGCTGATAACCAAAAGGCACAAGTTGGGACCAAAAAGGCTGGACTACGCGTTTTTACGGGCTATGCACCAAGCAATACTTTTGGCGTTCACTCTCCTAATACTTGAGTTTGACAATTGGTTGGCGCTTGGTTGATACTCGAATGAATATAGGCACTTCTTGTCAACATCGTCTCGTGATAGCCCTTTAAGTAAAAAGGGTGCGCCAGATTCTTAGCCGTCTGGATATAATCCAACGCTATTACTTGAGTTTCTTGATTTTCTAACAGATTTCAATCTTCTTCTTATGTGCTTTGTGGATTTCATGTTGTCCTTTGAACTCTTAGCCTTGGCAATCAACATTTGATTGTCACAGTTCATAAGGACAATAAGCCTTCGGTTGATCAACCATGGCAAATCTATCAAAAGCTCTCGAAGCCATTACCTTGACGCATGATGTGTCTAATCTGTGAGTTCTGCTTCCATAGTCGATCTGGTTGTCTGAGTGAAATTTGGAGTACATAGCGGCAACATAAGTACCTGTCCATCTGATCATTTTGTGCAGTTCTCTGAAATCACCCGATGTAAAGATTTGCTGCGAGTTCGGGCTCCAAATTACTCCTTTATGAAATCGCCAAACAGTAGCACAATACCAAATTACCAATACATATAGCGAGGCACAATAATCGGGATAAAGACCGGTACCAACCTGTGAGGTAGCATATCAATTACTATTTCCTTTGGCTGGAAGCGAGAGATAAATAGCGGTAATGACAAAGGAAGAAAGCAAGCGGAGATTAGCGGTGGCGGGGAAAGGACGAAGTTGTCGAGGCAATAGAAGCACCCAAAGTTTTGTGCAGTTCCACCAAAAATCGAAAGCATCCTGTTGGCACATATATTGAGAGAGTGAGGATTCTTTGTAATAGTGGGACTAGTTGATGAAACATACACTAACAAATAGAAGCACCCTCATTATCTTAATGGGTAAAGTTAGCAACATAGTAGTCTTGCTTAAAGAGAGGTATTAGTTTATTTAATCGATTGCCAATTAGCTCAACTCAACACTCAAAAGCATTGCCATTTATCATAGGTTGCAAAACTTTAACGTGCAAAGATAAAGGAGTTTCTCATGACAGTATGTACGATACAAATAGAGATGACATCAAACTAATATGGATGAAGGCCTTAGGCCTGCATTACCAACTGAGAAAAAATCTTATTCATGTAGTCCCATAAGAGATGATAAAGCACTCACTAGAATCACACAATAGTATATATTTTGTGCACTTCAAATGTATGGTTGAAATCACTCTTGTTTACCAAAGGTCTTTGGGATTATATCGAAAGATTATCAAGAACTTTCCAATGAGTTAAAGCAGCGGGTGGGATACACTTCATTGTATTGTCTTGTGTAGTTCCACTAAAATGTATGATTGGCACAACATGATCTCTGTTGTTTGCACAAGTAGGAACAAGGTGAAACCTTCATTAGCTTAGTGAGAAAGGATAGGAAGACATTAGCATATTACTCAAGCAGGTAGCATCAAATTCATGATGGACAATCACGCAAAAACATTGCCTCATTGAACCAATGGCAATAAATGGACATGCAAAACAATAGCACTATTATGTCATGACACTAATAATATTCCCTCCTGCTCCACCACATGATTCACCTCCATAGACAAACATACACACATTACATGATTCATCATAGGGTCCTACTAAAGATTTGTTTAACTCCAAGGGAAAATTAGGTAGTAATAAATTAGTGGTACTTAAGTACTCCTAATTAATTAAGTGAGATAACGAAGTGGAAGGGCTCCTGGAGGATCGTCTCACATGTAAGGTAGTCGTTGCCGAGCCCTTGAATGGCCTCGGCTGAGGCCTCCGGCTTGACAAGATCGCCTTAGCCTTTATTTTATTCTTCTTCTTCTTCCTCTTCATGCTTTATTTCTCTTTCTCCTCACCAGTTGGTGAAACCAAGTACATGATTGGCCTTCTAATTCAGAATTGGTTTTTTTGTCGTTGAGGGAGTACAAGTGTACTAGTAAAAAACAACATTATTTTCTCATGGCGGTCGAAAAATAGAGATGAACACATGCATTAAATATCATTCTTACCTATAGGAAGGTTATGGCGCCAATATGGATGATGAGGATTGGAACACGAGATCTCCCTTTGTGCGGTTCCACCAAAATGAACCAACTATTCCATTCGACATTCCAGTTAAACAACACAAAAGTCACTTATTTTAAGAAGAGTTTCTGCGATGCAAAAAAAGGTCACTTGACAACCAGGTGAATTGGATATCCCTATTTGCACAAAAAGGCCTGCAGAGGAAGCAGTCAGTCTCAAACAATTACAGGCAAAACATTTGGCTAAACTTGTCATGGCCTATAATAGATGGCATGGCTTCATTTTTACCAAGGACATTAGATTAAGAACAATTTGGAGACGGTGGGTGCACTGTGATCCCGGCCACCATGTGCGTAGCGAGGGGGCATAAAGTGGTGATTCATAGTTTGTTGCCCGAGAAACAAACATCCAAGAAACATATCTGAGGTTGGTCCCATTTTTGTTCACTCTAGCCACCTACTCCTATGTGTGGATAGCAAATCTAGTCTGGTCATACCCTTTGTGTACAGCGTTACCCCTATATTTCCCTTTTCGACCAAGAGACCGGTTGGATGACGATCTGTACTACTTTCACCCCTTTCCTTCTGTTTTGTACCAAGTCCGATGTACATACTAAATTCCCCCACCCCCACTTTATTTATTGTTTGAACCAAGTACAAGATTTGACTCCATGAAGTAGCTTTACCTCTAACAATAGAAGAAAAAAATATGTGATGTTGGACCATCCGATCGAGAGGGCTGAGAGGTAGAAAATGATGCACATGCGGCTGACGTGTGGTAGGGAAGTAGAGCTAAGGCGGTTTCGAGCGAAGATATACGAAGGTCGTCGGGATGTGGATAGGTGGGCGGCGGGAGGCGGATCCACCACAGGCAATGACGAAGGGATCGGAGGACCTCCAGCGCATGGCGCTCGGCCGAAGATAATGGTGCGGCGGCGGTGGGTCTCCTCCCTCGGTCGTGACCCGGCGGCCCTCGCTGCCCTCCTCCCCTTCACCCATTACGGAGGAGGGATCGTCCGGATACGTAACGGACCAAATGGTGAGGATAGAAAAGCAGTGTTTTTGAAGGGAGAAAAGCGGTGTTACTACCCCTATCTTGTTTAGATCTGGAGAGGATGAGAGTGTGTGAATAGAGCAGCCCTAGCAAGCAAGCCTTGAGGCTCGGCCTATATATAAGTAGTGGGGTAGTTTTCCTTTTCACTCCATCAAAACAATCGTTTAAAATTGTGTACTACTACATGCCGGTCGCGGTTTTTTAGTTGTTGATTGTTTTTGAGATAGCTACCGCTTGTTCCAAGTGGTGTTACAGTGTGCCGGTCGCACTTTGTATCATTCAAGTACGGTACTACAAGTCCCTCCATTAAATGAACAACCACCCCTCGTGAAATTGTGAACAAGCCCACGGCTAAAATTAAGCGGAAAGCATTAGGTTGCCCCAACATGCATTATTATTTATATTTTTCTACTCCCTCCGTTCCTAAATATAAGTCTTTTTATTAGCCACACCTAAGACAAGAATTTTTTTATTAGCGATGAACCCCACATGTCATAGACACAAAAATTGTATGCAAGATTCCCTTAGGCAAGCCAAGCTGTGTCTAACAATTTGAGCAACTCGAGGTTAGGCAAGTGTGGAAAGTGTGGGGAAAAATAATGTGGCAACATAAGACAAACATAGTCACAATCCAAACAGCCGCGTAATTTTTGTGACATGCATGAAAATTTAGTTAGTTAAATTTATAGTCAAAATTTGGCAAGGTGCATCAAATCAACACATGCAAGTATCAAAAAGGAAAGTCATGGCATGCATGCATGCGTTGTACTCCCTCCGTTTCCAAATATAAGTCTTTTTAGAGATTGCAACAA
The DNA here is from genome assembly GCA_021605145.1 of Aegilops bicornis. Classification (NCBI taxonomy): domain Eukaryota; kingdom Viridiplantae; phylum Streptophyta; class Magnoliopsida; order Poales; family Poaceae; genus Aegilops; species Aegilops bicornis. Next base: position 335,069 of record JAHIAL010000009.1, on the reverse strand, counting down.
GTGACTACATATGAAGCGAATATGTCTACTCCTACATACAAGTAGCCCATTTGAAATGTGTAAAAAGACTTTTGCTCCAGTGCGGTGCTTTGATGTGTCGCGTCAACTCGTACAAGACCGAGAAATTTGATTACTCGACACCCTCTCCCTCGCGGATGAGCTCCGGTGCCTTACTTGCACCTGCCTTTGGCTGCATGACAGGTGGGCCAACCACAGTTGGGCCCACATGTCATAGGCATAGCGGGAAGCGATGAAGTAGAAGCTTAAGCTACGCTATCTCTCCATACGAGGTGGGCGGACTTACGGCGATGGATTCGATCTTGTATGAAGTAGGAGTAACATCATTGTTCGTCTTCTCGAAGAGCGAAACCAAGCGCCAAACCGAGCGTGGCGATTCGCGAATGCTTTCGGCGTGGTGCGGTTCCTTGGAGTACTAGCCGAGGCTCTTGCATGAGACAAAATTGCTATTGTTTAACAATTAAACTCCATTATCCATTGGTTGATACTCATTCTGCATAGGTCCATGCGCTTAGCACCGTTTCCTCCACAGGGTCACCAATGTTTATTTGCTAATTAATAGCATTCCATGCAATGAACTAGCCATTGCAAGTCATTAAAAGCATGCACACCTCTCATCTCTTATTGGTTGATCGTATGTCAAGAAACGAAACAAGGTAGAAATTAATGCACACCGCACCCTAAGTGTTTTGGGACTATTTGGTTTCCGTAAGATGACTTACACACCTAGGCGGAGGGAGTAGTATAGACACATAAACGGAAAGGAGTATTTGCCTTTCTAGAGATTTCAACAAGTGACTAGACTATACCGTGTGCAGTACCCCCTCCCCTTAGGTTTATAGGGCTCAAATCTCAAATCTCATGAACCAAGGCATTTTGCGATTGGAGGAATGTCTTGTATCTCGTACTTTACAAAACTACCTAATTAAACTCATGCATTAATTACGTAGTTCTCGTTTTCCTCTCTCCGCCTTGGTAGCGGTGCACAATATTGAGCACTCCTATATGACTAAGCTCTATCTACATGCGGGACATTTCAAAGCATCCGGGCTCGCGTGCCATCCACCAAATCACAATGAGGTGCTACGGTCGAGACTCACTGTCACCGGTGTGGCCGTCATGACCCGATCATATCACAAAACCCACACCAAAAGGTGGCCTCCAAAGTTGAATTTGGGCCAGAAGCAACCATCATTTCATTGGAGCCTTCGTTCAAGCCCTTTCTTCCCTTTCTTGAAGAAAACCTCACTCAGGCTACTCACTTACGCCCATTTTTCTTCTCTACCCGTGAAGGAAAGGTGGGCCGAATCGATTATGCTTTGCTATATTTTTCATTCCAATAATCTTCTTTTTGCGAAGCTTACCGACCGATTCTCACATCCTATTCTTTTCCGTTTTCATTGCGATTGTGGTTTCCTTTCGATTGCTTTTTTGTTTGTCCAGTTCATTGATGGATCTCATGGAGCACTAGGCAAAGAGTTGCCGTGGACAACCTTTGAGACAGCGATCTCGAGTGAAGCGAAACACCGACCAACGAGTTGACCATGTTGGCGGGCCAACCCATGGAGACAAAGAACTCCAAGAAACAAGCATTAGCCAAGAAGTTGAGGGCGTTGGCGGACGAACTCCTCAAAGAAAGTTGGAAGAACAGCAAGGGCCCCACCGTGCCTACCAGGGAACTCCGATTGCCACCTATGTGAGGCTCAAGGGCCAAGAGTTTGAGGAGATAGTCATTTTGATGAAGCGGTATTCCCACAAGGTGATGGCCCCCATCGAGGGCGAGGAGATGACCCCGGAGAATGAGATCCCCGGTGAGCTGCACAAGGTAAAAAATAATGGCTTATTACCATAGTTGTGGTTTTGATTATTTGCAATGTGCTTGCTTTTTGATTATTTGCAATGTGCTTGCTAATATGTTAGGGTTGTGCGAGTCTGCGGTGGTTGTCCTTGATGATTCGATGTAATTGGCCCGTCCTGTTGGCATCGCCCGGAGATCGATTCGATGCAGCTGTCCATGCTGTGGACATTGCCCGATCGATTCCGATGTCGGTCGATCCTATGGACATCGCCCCGGAAATCGATTCCCCATGCCGATTGTCAGCGTCTTTGTGGTCATTGCCCGAGAGATCGATGACAAGAAATAGTTAGTCGCGCTAATCCTTGGTGTAGTTTGCATTGCCACGTGTTTAATTACCGAAACGATGCGTGTTAACAAACCATCTTAGGGCTAGTGCCTTTGTCTTGTGTGGGCGGATCTTGCTACTTTTGTTTGATAGTGAATCATGCAATGAATCATGCGAACCCTCTCGAGTTATGGAAGCAGATGTATCCTCACTGACTTTTGATGTAATATATGGCATGCTTAGATGTAATTTTGAACTGTTTATCATATCGGCGAGGGCTTGTTTGATGATTCTTGGTGTTAGTAGGCTAGCTCTTGTGCGAGCTATAGTGCTTGCAAAACACTCACCGAAAGAAAGCGTTAGGGGCTGATGAGCTCGCGTAACACGCTTATACTTATCCCTTGTCGATCGACCAATAGCCCTAGCTCCTAAAATTGTAGGCTTAGCGATCGATCGGACAATAGTTGATATACATTCGGGCCTCATTTGGTTCATAGGGTAGGAAAATCATAGCAAAAAGGAAATGCAGAGAGAGCGTGCTGACACAAAATCATAGCAGTGTAGAGGCGTACTCCCTACGTTCCAAAATAGATGACCTAGGCGGGCTAGTTTGGCCTAGTGGGTTTCGATTGATATGGCGTGATGCGAGTCTTGTCCGGTCTTCCGGCGTGTGGTAGCGATGTGCGAATGCGGTAAGATTTTCTTGAAGAAAGCGGAATTCAGCTTGAAGTCATGATGGTTCCTTCGTCCGAACAACTTCTGATGGGAAAGGTTGGGCTAACGATCTGGCCGGGGTAGACCAGGATAATTTTGTGCATGGCGGTGGACGGGGATGGTCGGCGTCCCACATGTCGGCGAATGAAAGTATTCTTTTCCGATATAGAGGGGCGAAGCAACGAGTATTCATTGTTTATTTTTTATGAAAGCTATTGTCTCCTTTGTTACTCCTTGACTTTGTCAATGCCTCTCTCTCCTCCACATAAGCGGGGACTACTTGCTATGCATCACGTGGAACGGTAGCGTCTTGAGGCAGGCGGTGAGGCGGGCTCGGGAGGCGGTCAGGACTCCGGCATGGCCCACCTCACATTATCACCGTATATTTCTTGGAGTCCGTCTTGTGGTGACGATCTCTTCTCCCTCCCCGTTTCTCTCTTCTCGTGCAGAGTGGCACGCGGCGATTAGATTTGGCTATCGTGAGTTTATTCAATTACTGGTCCCACATGTCGGTGAAATTGCAAGACAACGTGTGTCCCCTGTGGTGGCGGCGTGCGGCCTATTTGTCGGGTTGCGACAGCGTCTGGAAGTCGTAAGTGTGCGCCTTTTACTTTAGAACTTGCGGCGTAACATTTTCAGCGCGATAGATCGATAGAAATCCGAGCAAAATGACAAGGCGGTGCTTTCCCGCTCGTTAGGCGGAGCTAGTTGAAGTGATATGACGTGCTCTGATTGCCGTCCACTTGCTCCATTTATATGTAAGAAGAGTTTACACTCTTACAGCGGGAGGAGTCTGGCTGCCGCGGATCTGATTTTGATCGAGGGATAACTGTTCCTGCCAAATAATGGAGGATTGTTAGCGATTATAGCATGATAGTTAGGGCATCTCCGTTGGCCCACAAATTTACACGGCATCATCCAGAGACAACGATGGATGCCATCCGATGCTGCCGCATACCTTTCGACAACTATATGAACTAACCGGATGAAATTCGTGCAAACAAAGCAAAATTCAAATTGACCGGATGAAAGTCATTACATTTCGAGAACTTTTCCTATAAACTGGATGAAATTCATTACATATTTCGCACAAACCGTACTAAAACCTCTGTAAACCTAATCTAAGCGGTCGCGAGCCCGACTCACCATGTCCGGCCATGAACCCGAGAAAGCGAGCCATCGCCTTTGCCTCCTCCTTATCCGCCTCGATAACCTCCTCCTCGGAGCACAAGGTTATGAAGATTTCCCACCTCCACATCGCCATCAAGCGGCTAATCGTAGCGATTTTTATCCCACCAAGCTTGGCGTCGTTGAGTGGAGGAAGCATTGGCCTTCCTAGGACCAGAGAGGTGGCGACCCTCAGGTGTACTACTCTTCCTCCTTTGCCACGGTGCTTGGTACCCGCCCTTCATGGTAAACTTCATGGTCGTGGCGGAGGGGCGAGGCTGGCGATCTCCTTCGTTGCTCCTGCGATAGTACGTCGAGAGAGCTTTGGAGCGCCGGAAGTGAGCCGCCGATGTCCCTGCATCTGCTCCTCGCGACAAGAGACGCCCAAGAGAGAGCTTGAGCGCCAGAGGCCATGGTTGAAGTGGTGCCAAGCAGAAGGAAGGACGGAGGAGAATAAGTGTGGGTCTTTGGCTATGGTGGAGTTTGGGGCTCAAGTTAATATAGCGGGCGAATGGCAATGAGCAGCGGCAGACAGATGGACAACTAGCACCGGAGTAGGTTAGGCTGGGCGTGAATGGGGATGTTAGCTTGATGACTTAACTGCAGATGCGTTTGGATTCTTGACATGTGGGCGAGCAGGCGTCTGGCCCGCATGTCGCTGATGACACCAATTGCACTCTGCGGTTAAGTTTGGTGAATCTTGGCATTGACATTACGGAGAGACGCACGCTTCAAAGTGAAGCACGCTGCCAGCTAGCGATGGAAGGTTTTGGTGTGCAGTGGCACTAAGATCAGTCGCTCACGATAGTACATACTCCGTACCATATTACCATAGTACCCTCTCTAGCTTAGGCTGTTTTATAGATTGTTGTTGTGATGGACGATATACATGAGCAAGGCGGTCCAAGTATGACCTTTGGTGTTGAGCCAGGTGAATACATGCTCGGCGTCAGCGTGAGCCTCCATCAAACGTCCTAAACAGTAATGTCGAGCAACGCCGGTAAGGCAGCAGTGATGGGCTCATTGTTTTGCGTGCATGCCATGAGCAGGACTTTGATTTAGAGGGCGGCGTGCATGAATTAGCATGCTTTGACAGCGTGAGCGTGAGTGTCCGACGCAAGTATTTCATTTTCATTTGGTGACGAGGCTGTGTTGCGGCTGACGAGTCCATGGTTTGATTCGACATATGCATAATTTTGGTTTTCTGAGATTTCTTTCTCCATTCACAGGTAGGCCCGTAGATAGATGAAGAACACGAGCTAATGAGGCGCATGCAGACTGTTTTGGTCGGTCAACCATACAAATCTGAGCTATCTGCTGAGCTAGCTAGTGACCGTATAATCACCATATCTCGTATACAATGATCAAAGTGAGCTATCAAGACAAGTTCGATGACCGCCAATGCATTTTACTCGGTAATAAATGACCAAGATTGAAGGGGAATCCTAATTTGCTTCGTCTTTTGTCCTTGAGCTGTTGACAAACCAATGCACTATACGGTTGTCCGGCCACTCCACCCCAGAGCTCTCACCAAGCGTCGTTCATGCCACCGCGCCGCACACTAACCGGTAAGGCAGCGATGGCATCCATACCTTGAGTTCCCTCGCCGCCTACCGAACGCACACAAAATGGTAGGGAAGCGATGGCATCCCACCGTGCCGAAGTTCATCGCGCTCGCGACCTCACAACTATGTGGGAGGAATTTAAAGATGCCAAGGCCGAATGGGCGGTAGAGCAAGAAAGCGGCCAAAGCCGCCTGAGAGGAGCGGAAAAGTCGAAAGCACTCAAGAAAAGAGAGGCCGCCGCCGCCAAGAAGAAGAAAGAAAAGGACGACCGTCACATCGCTTAATTCTGGCGACCTAGAGCTAGTTTCATTGTGAGCATCATGTTTAAATTCAAATGAAACTTGAATTGAGGAATTTTCAAAAGCCTCAAAAAAACCTCTAAAAATAACCAACATTTAAATCTCATCAAATGAGTCCAAGAAAAATGTTCCTGTTATTCTGTGAAAATATTGGCATGAGATAAAATGCAAACCAATATTTTTGGAGTGACTGAAATATTTATTTTGGGCCTTTTGACTTAAATCAATGACATATTTGAGTTGGATTTATTTCTATTATATAAGAAATAAAGCCCAAACATTTTTGTAAGTTGCATGTGACCTTGGGCTAGTCACGAGATCACATAACAATTTCTGAAAAGTTTATAAAATGATTTGATATTGTAAATCAAATCAAAACAAAATAACAGAAATAGAAAACAGGAAAGAGAGAGATAGAGAGAGAAGTACACTGGCGCTCACCTCTCAGCCCACAGGCCCAGCTCCTATTTCATTGACCCACCACCGCCTTGGCTCCTGTCGCCTTCCTCCTCGCGCCCGGTGGCGGGGCGCGTGCTGGCGCTGCAGCCACACGGCCACCTCCTCCCTGCCTGCCTCCTCCTCCCCACTGGACGCCTCTCGCAAGCGCCCACGCCACCCCTGGACCTCTCCTCCTCTCCAGTGACCTTCCTCTCTCTCTCGCCCTCCCCTTGTGAACGCCCGGCTGAAGGCCGTCGCCGCCCGTTACGCCGCTTATAGCACAACCGTAGCCATCCCAAGCCTCCGACACGCCCTCGAGCTCCGCCGTTCCGCCCTCGTCCTCCTCATCGTCTCATGCGACCAGAAGAGCCCCGACGCACCGTCCCCGCCCCCTTCTTCCTCCTTCGGCCACGGAGATCGCCGACGATTTTCCGCCGTCACCGAGCCTTCCCCGAGCACGCCGAGGCCACCTCTGCACTCGCCGTGAGCCCCTCTTCCTCTCCCCTCTTCTCTCAAGCTCAAGGCCTTTCGCCCCTAACTTCATTTCCCACCGCGGTCGAGAGCTTCTCGCCACAACCATGGCATAGGCTGTGGCCCACCGACCAGCTGCTCGTTCCCGAGCCCACTGCATGCGTCCCGGCCGATCTCATGAGCCGTAGACACCCACAACGCCTCCTCATGCTATGTAGCGCCACCCGAGATTACTCGAGCTACTGCGCCGCCAAAAGTTCGCCGCCGGCGCCTCCGGGCACTCCACGGCGGCGCCACCACCATGGCTGGATGCGAGACGGCGTCGCATCCGTGGAGAAAAGCCAGCGGCCAACGGCCAGAGGCGAATCGCGGCACGCCTCCCAGCGTCTGACTTCGCCCAGCGGCTAACGCCGGCGACAGATTGCCGACTATTGACCGGCGTGGGGTTGACCCCAGCTGCCGGTTTGACTCCCCCCTCTCTCTCCAGCGACTTGCGGGGCCCGCCGACTAATTACTCTAGTTAGCACTAATTAACTAGTTCGGTTAGTTCTCTGACCCATTAAACTAGTGGGCCACCTTGATTAGTTAGGGCTAACTAACTGAATTAGTTAGTGGGTCAGCGACCATTGGGTCCCACGGTCGAGTTTGACCTGGTTTGACGCGATTGACCGGCCGATGTCACGAAGGACGCAATGTCTTGTAATTAACAATTTTACGGATTTAAAATAAATCCGGGAAAATTTCGTAAAATAACCAAAACTTCTAAAATTCATAGTAATTCAACCGTAACTCCAAATTAAATAATTTATATATGAAAAATGATCAGAAAAATCCAATCTATCCATCTGTACCACTCTCATGCATGTTAGATCAACTTATACATGCTGATCAGGTCAAATCAATTAAATGGTATTTGAAATTCACATATGGAGTTTAAATTTGAACCCTTGGTTCAAATCAACTTCATTTAATATGGTTGCTAGTTGCATTAGTTCAATCAACAGCATATTGCCATGACATTATCATGCATCATATTTGTTGCATTGCATTGATTGTGTCCCTCTTTGTTGCCGGTAATTATCCCCCCCTCGATAGACGTGGTTTCGACGATGAGATCGATGACACCGATGAAGAGCTATAATATCTTGAAGTGCGGGCAAGCAAAACCCCCTTGTTCATTCCGATACAATCCCACTCTCTCGCTCCCGCTCTCTCTTTACTGCATCGTGACAACAACGATTCATTTGTTACTTGCTGCGGTAGCTGAACCCCTTTATCCTCTTGCATGACCTGTCATTGCCACGATAAATAGATGAAACCCACTAGCATGAGTAGGAGTTGTTTGAGCCTGATGTGCCTACTCATTCATGCTTATGCATCATGCACACTCTTGATTAGAGTTGAGTCAGGTCTGATTCATCGGGGATGAATCGGAGGTGTGTAAACATGTCCTACTGTGTGAGCTAAGTGTGTGAACACGATTTGGTAAAAGAGTAGCGGTGAGAGGCCATGTAGGAGTACATGGTGGGTTGTCTCATTGCAGCCGTCCTCGAGAACTGAGTTACGTGTGTTTGTGATCCATGAAAGCTTGATTACTACCACGCATTGGGCCCGAAACCAATGGACCCTCTCGACTTATTAACTGCCCTTGCCCTCTGTCCAGGAGTTGTGACTAGTTTCTGGTGTCTGGAGGCCGTGCGTAGCGCTGACCCTAGGGGTGGGCTATGATGCGGTAGATACACCATGTACGGTGTACCGGGCGCCTGCTTGGTGTCTCGGGAACCCTGCACACATCGTTTGGGGCTGTGGAGCGAACTCCGGCGGATCTCCTCGCGGATGGAACCGAAAAGGCGATAAACACGGACTAGAGACTTGTGTGGTTAGTCAGGTCGTGGCCGACCCCCTCGCCAGGCTTCCGCTTGAAGGTTGCCGAGATACACGACGTGTACATGGTGGTAAGTGGCGAGAGCGTGTGTGAAGAAGTACACCCCTGCAGGGTTATAAATGATCTATTCGAATAGCCGCATCCATGGTAAAGGACTTCTGGGTTGCATGTACAGTTCATAGACAAGTGAAAGTGGATACTCTAAAATACGCAAGATAAGCGTGAGTGCTATGGATGGCTTTCTCGTGAGGGAGACGGGAGGCGGATCCATAGTGGTGTATTGATATGGTGAATATGTGGACTCGTAAAGCGCCACCTCAAAAGAGTTACTTGCGGTCGTAGTTAGGATAGCCACCGAGTCAAAGCTGGCTTTGCACTGCAGCTTAAACTCCACCACCCCTTTGTTGATCTTTGAAGCATATGTAGCTAGTTACGATGTAAGTCTTCTTTGGGTACATTTGTACTCAAGTTTGCCTATTTTATGTTTTTGCGAGAGAGACTTGATCCGCTAATAGTTCAGCGTGGACCTCGGCGTTTAGCTTGATACCTCAGCTACGATCTTGTGCCTCGGCAGGATCGATAGATAGTCAGGCTTCTCGGCCTTTTTCATTTGTAGATGTACTCAGACTGTACATGTTAAGCTTCCGCATGTGCTTTGACTTGTATGCTTTCACGAATGTTGGGTCATGAGGACCCATGTTTGTAATATCTCGCTCCTCGGAGCCTATTGAATAAATACTTGAGTCGTAGAGTTATGTTGTGATGCCACGTTGTATTTACACATATCGAGCATATTGTGTGTACGTTTGAAATGGTTGGTATGTGTGGGATCCGACAATCTAGTTGTTTATCCTTGGCAGCCTCTCATATGGGGAAATGTAGTCTAGTGCTTCCTTGAGCCATAGTAGTCCGCCATGCCGGCTTCACGGAGTCCTGCTAGCCCAAAGCACTACCGCTTAGGACACTTGATCGTCAAGATGTGTTTCACTTGCCTCGTGGTTCCGTCCCTTTTCGGGAAATGTCACGCGGTGACATCCGAGTCTGCCTAGCACCTTTCTGACCCGGGTTCGGAGTCCTGTTAGCCAGTGCTACAGCCCGGATTCACACGTCACGAATCGACATGCTCAAGTTGATTCATGTATGCCTGTCCCCCATGGGTTAGTGCCGCTTTGGGTTCACGACTAGCCATGTCGGCCTGGTTCTCTGTCATATGGATGCTAGCAACACTATCATATACGTGAGCCAAAAGGCATAAGCGGTCTGAGCCATGGTAAGGCGACACCGTGGGAATACTGCGTGCGTGAGTCATAAAGTGATATGAGGTGTTACGGCTAGGATCGATGTGACTTGGAATCGGGTCTGACAGCGTTGTATCGAGCCCGATCACAGTAGGATTACCAAGCCAAACCGATTGAAGTTGTGTCTAGAAATGCTTTAGTTATGTAAGGAATTGATTGTGGAAGGGAACATAAGGCTCTTTTTACTCCTTATACCTCATGGCCTTGATCCGAGTCATCCTCTTCTCTTCTCACGGGGATTAAGAACTAGGCCTTGTCATCTATCTATCGGGATGGCGTGTTACTAATCCATAGGCTTATAGAATTGATAGCTTCAAATCTCGATTCGGTTTCTACTACTTCCGTATGATCATAGATGGTCTCGGAACCTTGATATTGTGATGTTGAGTGGTCATGCCACTATTTTGCGAGGATGTCTCAAATCATTTTGAGCATTTACAACCCGTTATCTATGTCGTCCGAGTCATCCCAGGTCTCTAAATAGTCTGATGCATTTGCAAATCCTTTCTTTCTGTTCCCGATGTCCTTTTGGGTCAGAATAAGCACACTAACCGGTGTGTTGAGGTACTCTATTACCTCGGCATATATGTTGGAGCTATTATTATGAACCTAGGTGTTTTAGGGAGTCACCTAGTAATCTAGCCATGTTCTGTGTTCCCGGTGTGATGATTCTGGCCACCATTCTCGAAAGCATCCCGTGATGCCATTTAGTAGTAGGTATTCTCTGCTTTGGGTTTTGAGCCCAGATTCACCCTACTTACTTCATGTTGAGTAGTGTTGCTTTCGTACCTTTTAGGTTATTAGTAATTGTTGTGATAGTCCTCGAGGTCCGTGGTATATCCTTCTTCCAAATACCATGAACTACTTATGGTAGAAGTTCCTCGTTGAACCAAAAGATCACAACCATAGTGCTCTTGAGGAGTACTCCATTCATATTGTGACTCTGCCAGTCCTTCCTTTTCTGCATGGGTTACCTGGAAGAAACATGTTGAACTTGATTCGACATACTAACCTATGCATCCACAACTCAGAAAGTTATATGTTCCTCGAGTTGTTCCTCCTTAGTTGTATTCTGACCCCGACTATCAATTGATAGTCAAGGGTATGCGTGCATTCGTTTATCGATGCCTATTACTCTTGTGGTCCATCAAGCCATTCTATTTAGAATGACTAGGAGAAACAAACTCCAGTACCTCATCCATTTCTAGGATTGGGTCAAAGCAGTTGTATTCTGCAGATCAAATGCAATCAAGCTTTGTTCTGTTCTACCCTGAAGTATTACCCACCTTATGTCAGGAATGTCATGAGAATTGCACCTTCCCCCTTATGAATTCTTGACATAGTGATACTTCTCGCCATCATCATTCGCTCCTCGGTTTCGTGTTGTTGCAACCGGAATACCGACAAGTGAACCGTGATGTGTGAAATCAATACTCCTAGCAACTAGTTGCTTGGTAGTTAATGGACAATACTCTCATTCTTAGCGTCTTTGTTTATTGAATCATCATCCTAGGATTGATCGTGCTACCTAGTCCATATTTACGGGTGCACTCATCGACCAAGGAGTTAGGATTGTGACAATCCCTCGGCTCCTTGATCATATCGCCTTGCCACGAAAAGCAAGATTGTTTTCGAGCTTAATAACATATCGGTGGTTCGTGATTTTCCGAATATCTTCTAGGAGTATTACGGGTTGTTTCTGGATCGTTATGTTGAGCTACGTGATCATGTTGGTTTTCTTCTAAACCACCCATTCTCCAAGAATCTGTGTTGAATACCCTGAGCTAGTTGGTTAAGCTGAACAACAACTTGGAGAGTTGGAAGATAAAAGCTTGCCTAACTTAGTTTGTTCCAAAGGGATATCCTTGTGTAGTGTGTGTTGAAGAAAGATGATATCTTCATCGATTGGTCCCTGTGATCAGTTGTTGGACCTATTGTCTTATCAATCCTTTGATTTGAGTGTGGGCTATCGTCAAATCAAATCAGTACCAACGATGTTCATAATGTTGTCTTACTCGTGGTTGATCCTCGAGCATACACCATTACATCTTTGGTCGACCAATGCTATCACCGTGTTCACATGATGGTGGAAGTCCGATGATATGGAAATTCCGATGAGTTCTTTGTTGAGCCCATCAGCAGACATTTTGTCTCTCTCCCATGATTCATGTTGAACATCAACCTAGTGTTGAAAACTTTGTAAGCAATGCCTTCGTGTTCCGTTCATGAAGCTTATGCTTGGATGGAAGAAGTGACTTTCTCTAATTCATGTGCATTTGGTGCAAGTTGCCGCCGTGAGTTCGAGAAGGATTGTTTTTGTTTCCTCTGGTACCATCCCAAGTCAGTTATGCATGTGCGAATGTATTCTATGGTTTGGTAGATTAATTACCTCCACTCCATATGTATTCCCTAGCACACCAAGCCACTGATTGATTTTCTCAAGGAAAGAAGCTCCTTCTTAAGACCCGGGGCTTATACAAGGACTTTGATATCCTCGAAGATGGTTCCCCACGAACTTCGATAGTGTTTTATTATAAAGGCTGCTATGTGGTCATCCTTGTCTTGGATAACATGCTCACATGTATGTAGCAGAACCAGCTCATGTTTTGGAGCTTGCTATCGTAGTTCATTTCGAGAATCTCTTAGCGTCATCTCGCCGATTTGTGTTGCAACTCTTCTTTCCGCCTTTGTGAGTCTCAAGTATCACATTTCTAACCAGATCTGAATCTCAGGCAGATATGATGGTTGGAACATTCCCAACATTTGCATTTTGTTCCCAGTTGCACCCCATCGTGCCATTTTTCCATGGGCTACCCTTCTCGGTAGTTGTTATTCAATATCATCTTCAAAAGTGGACTTTCCATGGGTCCCATCCATTTCCGGTGATAAGCAAAAGTCATCCATTGCGTTGTCTTCAACAAGGTAGTCCACATCATCCATTCTAGTCCGAGTATGCCATTTCTTCGAGCTCTTTCAATCAATCAATTGTAAATTGCCTTAAGCTGGTATGAAGAGTTCCAATGATCTACGGATCAAAAGTAAATTTTTTGCCACTTAAGGGAACAGTCCAATGAGTCACCTTTTCCAAGGTGCCCTGTTACGGAATCATGGCAATTATTTCCTTGCCACCTTGACACCATCCACCATCTCTCTAAGCGTGGAATTGTTGCCCACCAAATCAAACCTCGTTGTTTGTTCTTCCATCCCTCTCGATGTGTTTTGTGTCTCAACTCGAGATGTTTCAACATCTCATTCCACGAGTTGATCTTGAGTGCTCGATCTTGAGGGATCGTTTTTACTGTAGAGTCTCCTTACGCCGTCATCGTGTTGGATGAAGACCTCGCACGCAAAGACGTCAATATCGATTTGAGTTAAAAAAATCAACACCCTCGAGAAGACAGTTGGATCATGAAGTTTGTGATACTTAGTGTCCCCTTTGTCTTCTCATCTCACGTCTTGAATCTCGGGACGAGATTCTTGTTTAGTGGGGGTGAGTTGTCACATCCCTAATGCAGTGCGACCTAGGCTAGTTTCATTGTGAGCATCGTGTTTAAATTCAAATGAAACTTGAATTGAGGAATTTTCAAAAGCCTCAAAAAAACCTCTAAAAATAACCAACATTTAAATCTCATCAAATGAGTCCAAGAAAAATGTTCCTGTTATTCTGTGAAAATATTGGCATGAGATAAAATTCAAACCAATATTTTTTGGAGTATTTGAAATATTTATTTTGGGCCTTTTGACTTAAATCAATGACATATTTGAGTTGGATTTATTTCTATTATATAAGAAATAAAGCCCAAACATTTTGTAAGTTGCATGTGACCTTGGGCTAGTCACGAGATCACATAACAATTCTGAAAGTTTATAAAATGATTTGATATTGTAAATCAAATCAAAACAAAATAATGTAAATAGAAAAAGCAGGGAAGAGAGATAGAGAGAGAATTACCTCGCACTCACCTCTCAAACCCACCGCCCAGCTCTGTTGCCCAGCCCACCACCGCTTTGGCTCCTGTCGCCTTCCTCCTCACGCCCGATGGCAGTAGCGTGCCCGGCCATGTGTGCAGCCTACACGGCCACCTCCTCCCTGCCTGGCTGCCTCCTCCTCCCCCTGGACGCCTCTCGCAGCGCCACGCCACCCCCTGGACCTCTCTCCCTCTCTCCAGCGGCCTTCCCTCCTCTCTCTCGCCTCCCCGTGGCCTTGAAGGCCGCCGTCGCCGCCAGCCATAGCCGCCAGTAGTAGCCATCCCCAAGCCTCTCGACACGCCTCGAGGCTCCGTCATTCCGCCCTCGTCCTCCTCATCGTCTCATGCGACCCGGAAGAGCCTGACGCACTGCGTCCCGCCCCCTTCTTCCTCCTTCGGCCACGGAGATCGCCGACGATTTTCCGCCGTCACCGAGCCTTCCCCGAGCACGCCGAGGCCACCTCTGCACTCGCCGTGAGCCCCTCTTCCTCTCCCCTCTTCTCTCAAGCTCGCGCTCGCCCCCTAGCTTCATTTCCCATCATGGCCGAGAGCTTCGGCATTAGCCGGGTTATGGCATAGCTGTGGCCACCTGACCACCGCCTTCGTTCCCGAGCCCCATCGTCGTCTTTCGGCTGATCTCATTGAGCAGTAGACACCCACAACGCCTCCTCCCGTGCTCTATAGCGCCACCCCGAGATTGCCTGAGCTACTGCCGCCGCCAAAGCTCGTCGCCGGCGCCACTCCGGGCACTCCCTGGCCGCGCAACCACCATGGTTGGATGCGAGACGGCGTCTGCGTCCGTGGATAATGTGCTACATGGCCAAACGGGCGCTCATGGGCCCGAATCTCGCACCGCCAGCGTCTGGACTTCGCCAAGCGGCTAACGCCGGCGATCGTTGACCGTTGACCGCGTGGGTTGACCCCACCGCCGGTTTGACTCCCCCTCTCTCTCAGCGACTTGCGGGCCCCGCCTCGACTAATTACTCTAGTTAGCACTAATTAACTAGTTAGGTTAGTTCTCTGACCACCGACTAGTGGGCCTACCTTGATTAGTTAGGGCTAACTAACTTAGTTAGTTGACTGGGTCACTGACCATTGGGTCCCACCGGTCAGGTTTGACCTGGTCGACGCCAGTTGACCGCTGATGTCACAGTGACGCAATGCTGATGCAATTAACAATTTTCTGGATTTAAAATAAATCCAGGAAATTTCAGTAAATAACCAAAACTTCTAAAATTCATAGTAATTCAACCGTAACTCCAAATTAAATAATTTATATATGAAAAATGATCAGAAAAATCCAATCTATCCATCTGTACCACTCTCACGCATGTTAGATCAACTTATACATGCTGATCAGGTCAAATCAATTAAATGGTATTTGAAATTCACATATGGAGTTTGAATTTGAACCCTTGGTTCAAATCAACTTCATTTAATATGGTTGCTAGTTGCATTAGTTCAATCACAAAGATATTGCCATGACATTATCATGCATCATATTTTTTGCATTGCATTGATTGTGTCCCTCTTTGTTGCCGGTAATTATCCCCCCCTCGATAGACGTGGTTTCGACGATGAGATCGATGACACCGATGAAGAGCTATAATATCTTCAGAAGTGCCAGGCAAGCAAAACCCCCTTGTTCATTCCGATACAATCCCACTCTCTCGCTCCTGCTCTTTTTCTTTGCATCGGGACAACAACGATTCATTTGTTACTTGCTGCGGTAGCTGAACCCCTTTATCCTCCTGCATGACACATCATTGCCACGATAAATAGATGAAACCCACTAGCATGAGTAGGAGTTGTTTGAGCCACGATGTGCCTACTCATTCATGCTTATGCATCATGCACGCTCTTGATTAGAGTTGAGTCAGGTCGATTCATCGAGGATGAATCGGAGGTGTGTAAACATGTCCTCTTGTGTGTGAGCTAAGTGTGTGAACACGATTTGGTAAAGGTAGCGGTGAGAGGCCATGTAGGAGTACATGGTGGGTTGTCTCATTGCAGCCGGGCCCTCGTGAACCGAGTTACGTGGTTTGTGATCCATGAAACAGTTACTACCACGCATTGGGCCCAAAACCAATGGACCCTCTCGACTTATTAACCGCCCTTGCCCTCCGTCCGGGAGTTGCGGCTAGTTTACGGTGTTTGTAGGATATGTGTTGGAGGCCGTGCGTGGCGGCCGACCCTAGGGGTGGGCTATGATGCGGTAGATACTGCATGGCACGGTGTCGGGCGCCCGTTGGTGTCTCGGGAACCACACATCGTTTGGGGCTGTGGCGAAACTCGGCGGATCTCCTCATGGATGGAACCCGAAAAGCGATAAACACGGACTAGAGACTTGTGTGGTTAGTCAGGTCGTGGCCCGACCTCGCCAAAGCTTCCGCTGAAGGTTGCGAGATACACGGCGATGTACATGGTGGTAAGTGGCGAGGCGTGTGTGAAGAAGTACACCCTCGCAGGTTATAAATGATCTATTCGAATAGCCGCGTCCATGGTAAAGGACTTCTGGGTTGCATGTACAGTTCATAGACAAGTGAAAGTGGATACTCTAAAATACGCAAGATAAGCGTGAGTGCTATGGATGGCTTTCTCGTAGGGAGACGGGAGCGGATCCATAGTGGTGTATTGATATGGTGAATATGTGGACTGCAGCGCCCACCTCAAAAGAGTTACTTGCGGTCGTAGTTAGGATAGCCACCGAGTCAAAGCTGGCTTGCTGCGGTTAAACTCCACCACCCCTTTGTTGATCTTTGAAGCATATGTAGCTAGTTACGATGTAAGTCTTCTTTGGGTACATTTGTACTCACGTTTGCCTATTTTATGTTTTGCAGAGAGACTTGATCTACGCTAATAGTTCAGCGTGGACCTCGGCGTTTAGCTTGATACCTCGGCTACGATCTTGTGCCCTCGGCGAGATCGATAGATAGTCGAGCTTCTCGGCCTTTTTCATTTGTAGATATACGTACTCAGACATTATAAGCTTCCGCTTGTGCTTTTGACTTGTATGCTCTGAATGTTGGGTCATGAGACCCATGTTTGTAATATCTCGCTCCTCGGAGCCTAATGAATAAATACTTGAGTCGTAGAGTTATGTTGTGATGCCATGTTGTATTTACACATATCGAGCATATTGTGTGTACGTTTGAAATGGTTGGTATGTGTGGGATCCGACAATCTAGTTGTTTATCCTTGGCAGCCTCTCTTATGGGGAAATGTAGTCTAGTGCTTCCTTGAGCCATAGTAGTCCGCTCTGACCGGTTCACCGGAGTCCTGCTAGCCTCAAAGACTACCGCTTAGGACACTTGATCGCCGCGGCATGTGTTTCACTTGCCGTTCATGTCTCTTCGGGAAATGTCACGCTGTGACATCCGAGTCCCGCCTATTTGCTACAGCCGGGTTCCTGAGTCTGTTAGCCTGCTACAGCCCGGGATTCACACTGTCAACAAACATGCTCAAGATTGATTCATGTATACTGTCCCCCATGGGTTAGTGCCGCTTTGGGTTCACGACTAGCCATGTCGGCCCGGGTTCTGTCATATGGATGCTAGCGACACTATCATATACGTGGAGCCAAAAAGGCTTAAAGCGGTCCCGGGCCATGGTAAGGGCGACTTTGCGTGGGAATCTCTGCGTGCGTGAGGCCGCAAAGTGATATGAGGTGTTACCGGCTAGATCGATGTGACTTGGAATCGGGGTCCTGACACGCACGCGCTGCTGCGGAGAGGTCGGTGGAGATCCAAGCACAGTGGGGTATCGCCGACAAAGACGGGAAGGAGAACGACGGCGTCGGCGGCAAAGATGTGAAGTAGTAGTACTAGTAGTTAGTTTGTGTGTATGCGTTCTGAAAGTACGAGCATGTACCCGGTACTACTAGTTACTACTGTAGTTTTTAGAGCAAATTACTAGTACATTAGCCTAGACTAAATGGAAACATTCCTATCCTATGCATCAAATGGCATCTCTTTCTCTATAGGAATTGAGATGAATGTCGTCTCACTTCCTATGATTTTCATATTCCTATCCTATGAACGAAAGGAGGCCTCAGTTGGAGTAAATATTGTAGCTAGCGATCTTCTTTGGTACAATAGTTTTCTTCAAGAAGCGGAATTCAACGAAGTCATGATGGTTCCTTCGTCCGAGCAACTTCAAAGTGGGAAGTGGGCCTGTGATTTGACGGCTCATTAGTCATTATTCTTGCTGATTGTGACGACTGGGTGACTCTCCCTTGGAGTTACTGCGTGCATGGCAAGTGGACCGGGATGGTCGACGTCCCACATGTTGGTGAATGGAAGTATTATTTCCGATATCGAGGAGCAAGGAACCGTGTGGTATAGTATCACTTCTTGATTGGTTCACAAAAAATAGTATCACTTTGCCGATTTATAATTATTTTTATTTACGATGAATGCTAGCGGTTCAACTCTTCTGACGAAGGGTGCCAAACACGACGCGTCTTTGGATATCCCACACGTCGTGAAAGGAGTGGGACATGAACAGCGTGGTAGAAACAGCGTAAAAAAACAGCATGGTAGAGCGCCTCCACTTCTTCCACTTACGGTCGGAGACCACGTAGTAGTACTTAGTGGTATGAGCGATACAAAGTGCGACACGGAGAGAAAGACACGTCTAGTTGGAAGGTCTCGGGGCATACACGTAAACAAATATAAAAGTTAATATGTGCCTCCAACTAATATAGTAGTAGTAGAGTACTTAGGCACGTACTCCATAACATCACGTGCATTGCATTACAACATTTAGTGGTAGTACGTAGTAAGAGACAAATGCCGCCTAAGAGTTCCTTCTCGACCTACACTTTTGGGTGTTTGGTAGAGTGTATGGAGGGTGCATGAGTCCACGATGGTTTAGCACAAATACACTAGAAGCATGCATGAAGAGAGCATGCATGAAGAGGGTGTTGAGTTGAGCATGCATGAAAAGGAACAACTATCTTTGAGGCGAGCGCAACCAAACACACCATATGCCATGCATGTTCATACCATTTGTGCCTTTCTACTTCACTTCTTCGCACTACATTACTCGGGTTAAAGTTCGTCCACTCCACAGGGTACATGTCCGTCTCGTAGTTCCAGGTCCCACGTGTTCTTCATATAGATGGAGCAGTGCGTTGCATAACACGTGCACCTTGATGCTAGATGTCTCGGCGTGTTGGCAAAGGATGAACAAAGCTCACGTAAAAAAAAAATAGAGTGGAAGAACAATAGATTAGGACGACCGAGAAGGAGCAAGGAACCTCGTGGTGGAGCATCGCACACATAATATATAATATTATTCAGCGATATAAAATTAACCAATCATCTCCACGATTGGACCTGGAAGAGTACTAAACATGGCAGCCCAAAGGTAGTAACATCATACTAGTACATGGCTAACCCACGCTTATCACCATATTTCTTGGCTTTAATGCGACACCTATCTCTAGTAATCCAGCAGCCTGTATCGCTTCTCCCTCCTCGTCTCTATCAAAGTCATGGTAATTTGGCGTTTACCGACTATTGAGGTCGGTTAACTATCACATGTTAGCGACATGCCAAGAGCATTCTAAAAAATTCCTTTCACATTACATTTTCAAAAAGAAAAAATCCTTTCACGTTTGACTTTGCTCAGTATGCTTTGAGCAACTTGCATGTCCTATAATGCTTCCCGCTTGATACTCTAACTTAGCTAGAGGTTAGACTAACTCATGACTAACCTGAACTAATCAGTAGCCAAAGAGGTGTTTGGGTGTGAGGTTAGATTGACAATAAATGCACTTCATGGAGACAAAAAAGTGATTTTTCAGTGGTCCCAATGAGAACTTAGCACCTCTTGGGTGGGATAGTTTTTTGGTGGGTTGATTGCAACTTGCTCCAATTTAAACCCTCATGCTTGGATACTTTAGGGCTATTTGAGCCCCAACTAGCTCAAACTAACTCTAACCCATGGATCCAAACAGGGGCCTATGGCTGATCTCTCTGTGAGCGATCGCGTGCACCGGGAAGCGGCACTCTCTCGGCCGTCACGCCACTTCAAAATCGGTGCCAGTGAGAGGTCGCCTCCGCTCTGGCTGGGCATTAATGCGGCACTGACGCTCCAGGGCGACGCTGAGTGTTTCACGCGGGAAGCGCGTGCTGGCAAGGGAGTATAGGTTTTGAACCGTTTCAGGTGTAGTAGTACTGGTAGTTTGCAAAACTACTCAATTATTGCACTCAGTTTCCTAAAAAAATTGTGGTAAAAAACGTTACTCCACAGCCCGCTTCCCTTCTCCTTCCCTTTCGTGATTTACGTGGCCATATTAACGTGGTTGTGTCAAAAAATGTCACTTCACTCGTGATTTGCGTTATATAATTACAAGCAAGATTCTCGTGCATTGCACTAAACATCAATATGCATTTTTTTACAAAACACCTTTTGTGATTGACCCATGCAGGAGTAATCCCATGTGTAAAAACTAATGATATCTCAAGAATTTTATCGGAAAATTGGTATCTCGAGAATGTCATCGAAAAAATGAAAGATGAGAGATAAGGCGAGGAGGAGTGGAGCGTGGTGGTGTTGGTGGTGGAATGGGCGGAGGCATGGGGATGGATTTGGCGCCCGTGAGGCAGCCGGGCCACCATGCATGCTAGATTGTTCGAGACTTATTCCTTTTTAATTCTTGAGCAATGAGGTTACTTGAGGAGATAATGATGTGGAGAGAGGTGCGGGTATCTTTTGTAAAATTATCATAGTTTGCTTTCTATCCGTCGGATATAGATCATACTGATTCAGTATTACAAGATGGCGGGCACACCATCATTGCCAACTCGTTTTTTTATAAAGTGCAGATGATAAGTTTGGCCGACTACTAAAGTAAAGTGGAATCTGTCCATGTTATGCAAGTAAATAAAGGTGATTGTTTATCATACGGGTAAGGTTGGATGAAGGGTGGTAGGAACAAATGCTCTGCCTAGAGCATGTGTGTGTGAGATGGAGTCTTAGTGTGTGTGTGGGGTGGGTGTGTGTGAGAGAGAAGAGGGAGAGAGGAGAGAGAGAGAGAGAGAGAGAGACGGAGTCTTAGTTTGTGTGTGTGTGTGTGTGAGAGAGAGAGAGAGAGAGAGATGGAGTCTAAGTGTGTGGGGGGGAGGGGTGCGTGCGCGTGTGTGTGTGTTTGTGTGTGTGTGAGAGAGAGAGAGAGAGAGATGGAGTCTTAGTTTGTGTGGGGGGTGCGTGCATGCGTGCGTGCGTGCGTGTGTGTGTGTGTGTGTCGCGGGGTCCTCTGTGGCGGATGTAATTTAAGTGTGCATGGCTTCATCATAGAGGTGATGTGTATGGCGAGGCCACCAACGATGGGGTGCGAGAGAGAAAACGCCTTGAGAGAGAGGGAAGAGAAGGTGCGTCGCTGAGAGAGTCGACATCGAGAGAACGTGTTTGTTCGAGACACCGAGGAAGACTACTATATATATCGATGGTGCATGTAGGCGGAATTAAACAAAGGGATGGTCTTATTGGTTTCGGGGATATAGGGAAGAGTGAGAGGCCTTGTGAGGGGGTAGCTAGAAGGAGCTTGTCCAGTGTGAGCGTGTGTTTTGCCCATCCAAGCGGAAGTTATGTGCACAAAAGAGGAGAAACGATTCGATGTGGCGTTAGGATTGAGGGTAATTAACTACGTTATGGAGACCTAGAGACCTTGAACGTGCATGTGTGAGAGGTATACATGTATACGTGGGATGTGTGTGTGTCTTGGCATGTATATGATCGAGATAAAAGAAAGAAGACATTAGTCATAAGATCAATGACATGGTTGAGACGGGTCGATATGACAATATGCATGCATGTGAGAGTGGAGGGAAGAATGTCCGATAATTGATCATGTGTTTTGTCTTTAAGAGATAGTGGTGTGGGCTGGAGCATGCATCTATGGCAGCAGAGGGGGTGAGGCGCTAACGATTGTGCAAAAGAGATCAACCTATAAATGCATATGTATGGAGAGACATATATAGTGTGGGTGATAGGGAAGCAAGTCTCCGTGCGAGAAAGAAATGTTGTGGAGAAACTTCTGAGATAGATATAGAGATGGAGATGCTAGCTAGAGGGACATCTGTTAGTTTGGGTGTTGGAGATGACCGTCGAATTGGTTCAAAGGGTGAAGTTATATATGTGTGAGAGGGCACTTGATTGCATGTAGAGAGAAACATATGTAGTGTGCGTGATAGGAATAAAGAGTGAGGGCGAGAAAGAAGGTTGATGGAGAAACAGATAAATAGAAAGATAAATATGCTAGCTAGTGTGCATTAGAGATAGGAGTCGAGTGGATCAGAAGGCTGGGTTATGTGTGTGGGTGTGAGAGAGATAGAGAGAGGGTGCATGTGAGTCACATACAAACAGATATCGAGAGAAATGAGATCCAGAGAGCGGAGTTTTGTGTCTGCGAGAGAGAAAGATATTTCACAACGAGAGTGATAGCTAGAGAGACATCTGAGGGAACACAAGATATCTCTAGGGAGAGAGGTGTGTTTGAGCGACATACAAGAGAACAATGGAGAAATATAAGACCACAGGAGGCAGAGTTTGTGTTTGTGTGTGAGAAAGAGATATTGAAGAGGAAGAGTCAGAGGTTCTCATATCTAAGGAGCAAAAGACATCTCAGATTGGGGGGTGTGCGAGTGGCACACATGGGAATAGTTGAGAGAAATGAGACCCCGGAGACAAAGGTTTGTGTTTGTGTGAGAGAAAGAGATTCCACATGGAGAATCATAGCTAGAGACACATAGCAGTGGAGCCGAGATATACTTAGAGAGAGATAGAGTGATGAAGGTCGAGGAGAGAGTACCGCCGTCGAGTGTTCACGAAGATAAAAGATCATTGTCGACATCACGGGTAGCACGAGAGATGCACGAGAGATGATGAGCAGCGTATAGGTCGAGAGAGATAGTCCTATATAAGCATGAGTGATAGCTATATGAGGCGAATATACGGATTAAAGGGATTCAAATATTTAAACCGGAGATCACGACGTCGATAATATCATAATGCAAATTGGTGTATCAAACATGCATATTCATTTGAATTTGGGCACACGTGTAATGTTATATAGTTTATCAATATTGGTGATCCATAGATTCTTCAATTACAAACAATGCATGGTTTATATGCAATTAATGGCTAAACGAGATTAAACTATATGTAGCGTGTGTGAAACACATTATACATGTTTGAGAAGTTAAAAAAACCCGCATTAAACACACATTAATTGGAGACAGTTAGCGAGGAATGCATACATTGGATTTCAACATAAAGTGGTTTCAAATATTTGAAAATCCAAATTGATGGATACAACCTTATGAATCCGAGATCATGCCATTTGTAAACCATATTTATGTATAAATGGTGTTGTGCTTTTGAAAGTATATATAAAAAATGATGTATGTAGAATGTAATTCCAATTTAAAATGGATCCTTGGGAAAAAAATAGTAGAATACAAGCGGGATTGAATTGAGTTGTACACGGTAAATGTGCCTTTATGCAAAATTTGAGGCAAGCGGGGAAAGTCGTAGTAACCCACGAAACCAAAATCGTGAGATGGAAATCACTACTGCCTATCCACCATGCTTGCATAAAGCCTATCTGCTTTGGATTTCTATAGGTTTCAATAGGGGTAGGTTTGTAATTTCACCCAAAGCGTGGCGTAACCGCCTCTAACCCGGATTCATACGGTGGGCGCCAAAACACGCAGTGTGCCCTCGGCGAAATCGACTCCCTCCCGATTCATATTCATACACGGTGGGCGTAAAAACAAACTCTCGTCGGCAAATATTCGGTTTATGCGAGATTACCGTCCTATCTAACCGACTAATGTTGTTGTGATGTAGTAGAAATTTGAAGCGGGGGCTAAGTTTGTAGAATTTCCTCGCATTTGAGACAAACGCTATACGAATACATGGTTCCCCCACCTTCCTCTCTACCTCCCTTTTCCCCATTAGGTACTCAAGTGGGCGCCAAAACACCCTCTCCACCCCACCCTCCTCCTCCGGCCGCCGTCCGCCACCCCATCCACCGCCATAGTCCTCCTCCACCATGCCGGAGCCGATACCTCTCTCATCCACGCCTTGGAGCAGGGATCCTTGCATCCCGTCCTCTCGCTTCATCCTCGCTGTCGTCCACCTTGCCGGCACCGCTCCTCTGACCGTCTTCGTCCGCGCCCCGCCACCACCGTCTACCCTCCTAGATCTGCTTCCACGCCACCGGCGACCATCGCTACTTGCTTAGTAGTCAAATTCTCGGCGGAGATGCGTACCTGACAAGACCGCATCAGAGGCGGTACTCTTTCGTGTCTGCTCAACTTATTTATCGCAGCAAGAAAATAGATCGCCACCGCTTTACTCTCGATTTCTTGTCTTGGTTGAAGTTGCCTTTATCCGGTTTGCACCTTCAGATTAAGCCATGGCACGCTCAACACTATACTCCCAATGCTTATGGTTTTCCCTTTTATATTCCACACTAGTTAAATCACGATAGACTAAATTTCAAAATTGGGTTAGGTCGATTTTGCAGAGCTTCGCCGGAGTTCGGGGCGATCCAAGGGGCTCGGGTGGTTGTGGGCCTCCTCGAACGAAGAAACTTCGATGCAAATGGGGGGTGGGGGTGGCGGAGGAACACAGCCGGTGATGGGGCGGTGGTCCGTCGGCTGACCCGTCTTGATCAATATGGGAAGAATTAAGAGACGAGGAAGAAGAAGGGTTAGGAGATGTAGGATCTTCATCCAACCGCTGAAATGGTCGAGAGGCAATTTGGGGAGTTGCATTCTTAATGCGCTCTGGTTCATCTTGTTAATGGGCCTGCGCAACCAACATTTTATTGTCCAAAATTTGCTTGCTCTTCTTTACCATGTTCAATAGTGTTGGCTTTGTCTGCGTGATCGATAGGCTTTTCAATTACTAAGCGGCAATACAACACCGTATTTTCAGCCAGTTCCACTTTCCGATTTATATATCGTGGTTATGGTGTACCCCTATTATGTACACTATGATCTGCCCTAGTTCTTTGTGTGCTCTTGTTATCATGGTTTGGCAATAAACTCGTATACGAGTATATTATGAACCTATCATCGCCATCTATCACTTACTTACGAGCCTATTTTTTGTGTACTTGTGCAGATTATATAAATGCATGCGATATTACAGCACACATGAGCTCTCTCGCCAGAATCCAGTTGATAGCACATAAGTGTTTCTGAGCGCCCTATATCAGAATATCATCTGCATTACAAAGATAATCTCACAACTATTTATGTTTTCATGGTTCTCGAGATATTATACGCCAATTACAATGAATATCGGAATCCGCGCATCGGAAGAATATTGTGGAACACTGCAATGACTTACAAAATTGGCACCAAGGCATTGAGTGCCATTACGGAAGCAATGAAACTCAGACGCTCCCCACCTGTTGATTCTTGTTCAGAATATCATCCTAATGACTATTCTAAACTCGAGGAGTCAAAGGCAGATGGCCTGTCTTGTTTACCCATCAAGGTGCCTGATCTAATTTGGCAAGATTTTATTGACTGTGCGTATCTTGCATATGTTGTCTTGCATTTCTTCTACTTTGTTGCACCACCATCTGCTTAGTTTACTCATCATATAACTCGAGATGCCATGCCCATCCATTATCAATACACATTCCATCTGTCGTCATACCATGTTTTTCCACTCAAATGTTGTTCTTGTGCATCAGACATCAAAAAGGAAGAGGGTGATTGCCGAACTGAAGGAGCACCAAAGAAAGTCCTTGAAAAGCGTGGGTGGTAGGAGAAATCGATAAATACCCCACTTATATTGGTCTGTACAACGGTGACACAAAACATAGGACCGACTCAGCAGACCTGTACCCATACTTCTGGCCACACCACTAGCCCCACCACAGGACCTGCACTCCGACAAAAGGTATACCGATTTCATTTGCCATAGCACCACTAGTACCACGGAAAAATCCCACTCCAAAGAAAAATGCAAAGAAGTCCACTGCCGAAGACCTATCCCAATGCAGAGGCGGCCAATTCCTGTGATTGGAACCCCATTCCATTTATTCCAGTTTAAAAGACAATGCTTTCAATGTTGTTAGGGACTACGTGCATATATTCCCATCATGGGAAGATTATAGTGAAGACAAACACCATTTTCACATCTTCTGTCCAACTTATGTGTAAGTGCTATTATTCATGGTTATTATTTTCTCGCTTTCTGGCGATCGAACACATCAATGATTTACATTACATTGTTGTAACTAGGTGAGGGTCAATCTGGATAGTCATGACAAGCAAAGCTTGCTTGTGCTTTTCAAGGAAGCATTGCTGGCCGATGCTCGGTGTTAATCGAGGAAATCACACTTTGATGGCAAGTCTATAAGCGAATTTACGGTGAAGTCTCTTGTGCTAAATTTAGAAGACATTGAATGGAAAAACCTTGTTATGCCTTGGTCTCATTGCGGGATGAGGTAATCGCTTTGTCTATGAAATCACATGACAATTTGAACTTCTACTTTTCGCATGTGCCTTATGGATCTTTTTGCAGAAATCTGCTCGAAGAAGAATTCGGTTTGAAAAGAACGACGAAATCGCAAATATCTTTGCCATTGCTTTGCTCTTGTTAGTACTGTTGTCTGTATCCTTGTACTTGCATACATACTGGTTCATTATGTGACAGCAGTATGCATGATAGCTTGCTTATCAATTGTTCGCTCCAAATTATCTGATCTGTATGAATGGTTACATTAGTGTAGAATATATCCAATGCCAATGAATTTTTTTAGCTCTGCATTGTTCTTGTAAGTACATGTTGTCCTTTATTAGTGTACTTATATTGACAGGTAGTTGTTTATGTACCATCACTCTGCAGCTTATTTTCCTTTGCCCTCCATTTTCTACACATCAGATCTATATTTACTCTTACCATAAGGTTGGTACTGAAGAAGTTTAGTACATGCATTGCTCTTGGCTGTACCTTTTACTGTATCATTTGCACATACATTTATAGCTACTTGGTTATGTAGCATCACTCTTTATCTTATCTTAAATATTCTCCATTTTTTTTCGTATATTATCACATCTATATTTACTCTTAACAAAATGTAGAATAAAGGGAATGCTTATGAAAGAACATTACATGCTAAACTTATTGAATTGCCCCCCCCCCATCGGCAAGATGGACAAGGGCTTTATAGAGCTGTCTTCACGATAATGTAAGTTTGTCCTTCTCAAGCCTTCAAACTTTGTTGTGTATATTTGGTTAGGCATAGTACTAGCAATTTGTTTATTTTTGGTGTTTGCATCAAATTGCAAGTTTAAAGTTTATTATGTAGTTCATAAACAAAAGTTTGTCCTTCTCAATTTAAGTTTTCAGTTGTACAACCAAGTTCCTTCTTCATACCATGTAAATTAAAATATCTGAGCAAGTGATCTTCTTTTTGCACTGCATGTATATACATTCTTCATCCGTAATCCAGGTTGTGTGGTGAACCTACCCACTACTGACACAATGTCATGATTCGCAATGTCTTAACTATGAACAATTTCATATCACCATAAAAAAATTCTACTACTCCCTCAGGTCAAGAAAATACTTGTCATTGAAATGGATGTATCTAGATGTATTTTAGTTCTAGACACATCCATTTTGATGACAAGTCAATTCCCGAAGACCGAGAGGAGTAAATATTAACTAAGCAAATCTCTTTATTTGCCAATCTGAAATGGGATAAATTGACAAAGACACTAACCATTGATACTTATGAGTTCTTGATCCGTAATCCGGTGGTGTCATTGAAGCTGTAACTCCTTCACAATGTCATTTCCTGCCATGTCTTGATGTGGCCTTGGGATAATCGAAAGGCTACTGATAATCCTAATGTTAACGATGCCACCTCACCCCGGTTTCTGTGCTAATCTCGCGTTAGTTCGAAACCGATTCAAATTAAAATTTAAAATAAAAACAAACAACAAAAGTTTTCAAATGCTAAAAACTAAAATGTTCACAATATTGCAAAAATTGCCAAAGTTGTTATAACAATAAAACCAACACTTTAGAAACTCGAGAAATGCCCTAGGAATTAAAGCAGTGGACCAACAAGACACATCACTTGGCCTTTTAAGCTTTCTAAAAATGATTAAACCTTTTCGAAAAGACCTTGACTTTTTGTGGCATTGCTATATAATGCAATGATGTTCATGTGACAAGCTACATGATTTACAAAAGTCCTTTGGTGGTTAAGCAATTAACAAACGAGCAAAAAATAAAATAAAAGCATAGAGAAAAGTAAAAATAAAT
Organism: Aegilops bicornis; assembly: GCA_021605145.1. NCBI lineage: Eukaryota > Viridiplantae > Streptophyta > Magnoliopsida > Poales > Poaceae > Aegilops > Aegilops bicornis. Next base: position 306,813 of record JAHIAL010000009.1, on the reverse strand, counting down.
AAAAGACAACCCCCCCCCCCCCCGACTGGGCCTTGGCCCAGTTGGCTGAAGGAGCCAGTCGGCCCAGCCGACCCACTCCCGCACCCCCTGGCCTACTAGGCCTCCTCCACCCCCCGAAACCCTAACCCCCACCCCCACTCGCTCCACTCACGCCCCCATCTCTCCCGCATTCCCACCTCGCGCCGCCAGGGAGGAGTGAGAGCGCTCCTGCTCGACCCTGCACCTACCCCCGCTGCCACTCCCACGCCAAAGCCCTCCCCCGCAGACGCCTCGCCAAACCGACGCCGCTCGGCGCCGATCCCCGGTGCCAGCGCTTGCTGCCGTCGCCATGAACTTCGTCGCCCTCGCGCACACCGAGCTCCCCGGCGCCTGAGAACGTGACTAGCTGCTTCACCGTCATTGACTACGTCGAGTCCGTGAACGGATTCGTCCTCGGAGCCCTTGCAACGCCGGATCGAGCCATCTTCCTCCGCCACAGCCACCGTCGCCTTCCTCTCCCTCGCGGGATCTCCTCCTTGCCGGTGTCGCGTCCCCGTCTTCCTCCCCGAGCACCTGTTGCCGCTAGACCCCACGGCCCGTGGTGAGGCCCCGGCATCTCCTCCTCCTCGCTCCGGCCACTTGGCCATGGCTCGACTCATCGGCGCCAAGACGCCGCCTGCCGCCGCCCGGCCCCGCTACTACCTGCTCTACTACTGCTGGTGTCGTTGTCGCCGCCTGCCGACCCGCTTCGCCACACCACGAGTCTGCTGGCCTCAACCGCGCGCAACGTGGCGCCGCCTGTGGTGGCCTCGTCCATCTTGCTTTCGCGGGCGGCCTTGACCGTGCCGTGGTCGCTTCGATGGGCGAATGCCTAATGGCTGGGCGCCCGTGCGTAATCTCACGCTTCTTCAGTAACGCCGCACTGTGCCGGTAAATTAAGGCCCCCCGTGTTTATGACATGAGAGGCCCATGCCCTAGAACGAAAAATAAAAAGATTTAATAAAAAATAAATAATTAAAATATTAATTAGTTAATTAATTAAAGAATTAATTAACTTAATTAATCCTGATTAGATTAACCTAATCACCTAGTTTAGTTAATTAATACATTAGGTTAGTTAACGATCAATGACATGCGGGACCCACACGTCAGATTGACCCAGGTCAACCCCTCGTTGACTGGCGATGTCATGGTGACGTCATGATGATGTCGACATACACTATTACGGATAATGTTTATTTAGATAATTAAATAAATCCTAAAATGTTTTAAATCTTTAAAAATCAATATAAAATAATCCGTAGCTTGGACGGAAAAACTTTGTACATGAAAGTTACTCAGAACGACGAGACAATCCGGAAAAGCAGCCCGTTCATCTGCCACACATCCCTAGCATAGCAAACACGCAACTTTTCCCCTTCGGTTCATCTGTCCGAAAACGCGGAACACCGGGGATACTTTCCCGGATGTTTCCCCCCTTCGCCGGTATCACCTACTACCACGATAGGGCACCCCTAGCAACGCTCATTGCCATGCAATGCATCGTCATGCATTTGTTTGCATTATATTTATTGTTTCTTTCCCCTCTTCTCTCGCTAGACTCCGAGACCGACGCCGCTGCTACCCAGTATGACTACGGTGTTGACGACCCCTCCTTCTTGGCTGAGCTTCCAGACTATCCTAATGCTTAGTATAGGATGCTAGCGTTCCATTAGTGGCCCTACACTCTTGTCCGTCTGCCATGCTATACTATCTGGTCGTGATCACTAGGGAGGTGATCACGGGTATATACTATATACTTTATATACATGACACATGTGGTGACTAAAGTCGGGTCAGCTCGTTGAGTACCCGCAAGTGATTACGATGAGAAATTTGTGAAAGGACAGTGGCTCCATCCCAGTAGAGGTGGGCTGGGTTCTCGACTGACCCCGATCATTGTTATTTTAGGCGGGCGGCAGAGGCAGGTTGAGACCACCTAGGCGAGAGGTGGGCCTCGGCCTGGGTCGGCGCTTGGATACTTCAGCTTAACACGCTTAACTAGATCTTGGTATTTGATCTGAGTCTGGCCATTTGGTCTATACGCACTAACCAGCTAAGCGGGAATAGTTATGGGCACTTGACGTCGTGGTATCAGCCGAAGCCTTTGTGACATCGGCCCGAGCGGTGCTGCTTGGAATTGACTGAACGCCTGCTAGGCTAGGTGCGCTTCCTACGCCCTCGCAACATGTCTTGGTGTGCAATGGGCGATGGGCCTGCACTTCGCGCCATAGGATTTAGACCGGCGTGCTGACCTCTCTGTTGTGCTTAGGTAGGGCTGCGACGTGGATCTTCCGTGGCCGGGCATGACCCAGAAAAGTGTGTCCGGCCAAATGGGATCGAGCGTGTTGGGTTATGTGGTGCACCCCTCACAGTGAAGTTTATCTATTCGAATAGCCGTGATCTTGGTAACAGTGACGACTTGAGTTGTACCTTGACCTTATGACAACTAGAACTGGATACTTAATAAAACACACCCTTCCAAGTGCCAAATATAACCCGGTGATCGCTCTCTAACAGGGCAACAAGGAGGGGATGACCGGGTAGGTTTATGCTATGCGATGCTACTTGGAGGACTTCAGTCTACTCTCTTCTACATTCTGCAAGACGGAGAAATTTGCCCGAGCGTAGTCTTCGGCGTGATTAGTTATCCCCTCTTATTACGGCATTCTCGCAGCTTTAGTCCAATCGATATGGCCCTTTACACATATACCCATGCATATGTAGTGTAGCTTCTTGCTTGCGAGTACTTTGGATGAGTACTCACGGTTGCTTTCTCCCTTTTCCCCTTTCCTTTCTTCTCCGTTGTCGCAACCAGATGTCGGAGTCCAGGAGCGACGCCAAGATTGACGATGACTCTACTACTGCTGGAGGTGCCTTCATTACTACGTGCAGCCCACGGCGTGACCGGGGAAGTAGTTTAGGAGGATCCTGGCGGGAGGCCTGCGCCTCTTCGATATGTGTCCTGGCTTTGTGCTAGCCTTCTTAAGGCAAACTTGTTTAACTTATGTGCGTACTTTCGAGATATTGTTGCTTCCGCTTAACTTCGTCTATGATCGAAAGCACTTGTATTCGTGCCCTCGAGGCCCCGGCTTGTATTATGATGCTTGTATGACTTATTTTATTTATTAGAGTTGTATTGTGATATCTTCCCGTGAGTCCCTGATCTTGATCGTACACGTTTGTGTGCATGATTAGTGTACGATTGAATCGGGCATCACAAGTTGGTATCAGAGCCGACTGCCTGTAGGAATCCCCCTACCACACTTCTTGGCCGAAGTCGAGTCTAGACATTAAAAAACTTTTACTAACATGGTTGTGTGCCTTGCGGGCCCACGTTGCCATTGGGTGGTATTAGGATCTTTTATTCCTCGATCTATACTCTGGGACTCTGATCTCTCTTCTATTCGGGTTAAATGATTTTACTAAATCTGACTCTAGGTTCTCGTAACTACTTCCTCCCGGAGAGCCCCTTATTACATTGATCGCCTGCTGCACCAAAAGGTTCCGAAGATGCTATTCATTGTTTTCCCGAGACGCTTGTGCCGACCGCTTTTGCAAATTCCCTACCACTATTATCTTTATGGATAACTGAACACACTTGCCTACATTCAATCCCATTGATCTTGTTATTACAAGATGCCCCGAACTTCTCTCCGTTGTTCCAAGAATTCTTTGAGCTTACTGCCCTGTAGTTCTTGCCTAATGAATACCCCCTACGGATAATTCCTCGCACTTATCGAGTATCCGCTCATCCCCAGTTGTTCAGGTGTTTCACAAAAGTCTTCGAAGTGCCATTCGACCTTCCGAAAACCCTGAGTAGCCTGTTGCTCTTGAAATTCTTGCTTGCTTGCATTCTGGTTAATACCATAAGTCTAGTAATCTTATTGGCATCTTTTTCACTATCATTTTGCGTCCCTTGATTCAATATGTTGCGTAATGCACGCAATCATCGATTGATCCTTATAAATTATCTTTCCGCTCGATGTCTTTCGAACATGAGCTGGTTCTCAGCCAATCAGATTGCCATCGATTGTACCCCTAAGTCTATTCAACTTATCCATCCTTGATCAGAGCGTTTGCTCCTGATCCCTTGATTTGAAAATCATAATTCCTTTGTTATTTAAACGTTGAATTATTCAGATGTTCTATAAACCGATGCATTTGCATTCTTTCTTCCTCTGATTGGGTATCGATACTCACATCAACTCCATTGTGGATCGCCATATCCACTGCTGGATTATTATCCGACAGTGTCCTTCATAATTAATCGCCTTGTGACTTCTTTCTTCGATACATAATGCCTTTGGTAAATTGTATCCTCTCCTTTTGCCAACCATGCTCTGCTTGCTTTGGTGATATTTACTCCTGAAGCTTGTGGTATATGTTCCTAAGAAGCCAGATGGGTTGAACCAATGCCTTCCCTAATCTGTGCAAACCTCAAGGATTTCACGGGTCATACTTATCTGGTATTGCACCAGGTAAAACTTTCAACAACTAATGCCATTTTGAAAACAAACGAGAAGTGAATGGAAGGTTATACATTGAAGAAGTGGGAGTCGACCTTGAACTTTGCGTTCATGCCCACGGATACGATGCAAATCTTATCACGGAAGCTTCTTGTAATAATAACTAATTCCTTGATATAATATCCTTGGGTATCGGTGAATTGATCCTTTGCAATCGTGGTTCCGACCATATGTCCTTCTTTGATCCCATTTCTTGGGCAAGTTTAAACACTTGTCCTCTCGTGAAAACAATATCGTCAACCTCTACTTTGGTGCGTCAGTCGAGTATTACCTCGGTATCTCGAGATTATCTTGGAACTGCATAACTTCTTATGAGTTCTTCATCAAGTACTACATTCTCACTTATTACAATTTTTCACGGGCTCTGAGTTATTAAACACTCAAGGACACCGATTACTGAATCGAGTCCGCACCGCGAATAAACAACTCTTGGTAACCTCTATTACTTACGGGTTTTAACTCAATCACGCTATTTCTAGCTCGCCCGCTTATATCCTTATCGTGCTAAAATTTAACTGTGCTACATGGTCCTTCTTCCCGGAGCACAATTTTCGATGATGAGCTAAGCTTACGTCGATCTTCCTCGTCATATCATTTCTCCTTGAAAGACAAACTTGATTTTGAGTTTGTGTCGTACCCATGGTTCCAATAACCTTTCGCTTCGTCATTCCTTTGACTTGATGGCATCGCCGATCGATTACATCTTCATGAAATCTCTCGACAAATGCGGCGTGATCATCATCAGCATTCTGAGCTCTTCCAGGATATCAATTGAATTCATGATGTGAAATACCATCCTTGCCCTCGATGATTTGTGTTATCATCGACCATTTTATTGCCTTTCGCTCAACACAAACTTGTTCGTGTTTTGTGTATACCTTGAGATCCTTGCTATCCAACATTTGTTCTCCTTTACCTTGGAGTATTACCATCTTTTTATGTCAAGAATGTCGTGAGAATTTCACCACCTCTTATGCATTCTTGGTGCAAGTGATACTTCCTGCCATCTCCGATCATTCCTTGGTCCCCGTATTGTTTCTAACCGGAAAACCGATAATCGAATCTATCTTGTGCGACTTCAAAATTCTAGCAACCCTATTGCTTGAAGTTAATGGTCGATATGTCATTCTTAGACCATTGGTTATCGAACCACCATTCTAACATTGATCATGCTACCTAATCCAATATTTCGGGTGCACCATTTGTGATGCCCGGATAATTAAGCTACAGTAATTCTCTGCTAATGATGCCACGTCATCATTAGTACTGTTGCTAAACACATGTTGGTTCGAATCCGGTCCAGTTCAAATTTAAAACTTAAGTCAAAAATAAAAGTTTTCAAAAGTTGAAACAAAAATGTTAAATTGGGTGCTTGGATATTACAAGGGTAATTATAATAAAGCAAACACATTTTTATAAAATGCCTAAATGATTTAAATTGAAATAAAAGCAGAAAAGAAAATAAATAAAAGAATTAAAAAACAAAGCAAAAAAAAAAGAAACAACAGACCCCCAAAACCCTCAGCCCAGCCCTAACTGGGCTAACCCATCGTGCCCAGCAATGCCACCCCCCACTTCCCTTATCCTCGGTCCCCAAAACCCTAACCCCCAACGCACCACTCACCCCCACTCTCCCCGATCCCCTCTGGATCGGGATTGAACACCGACCCCCGCCTTGCTGGATTGACCGCGCCCGCCACCGCCGAGGACCTCACGGGAGGCCTCACTGGAGCTCCCTCGGCTGCTTCCTTCCTCCCCACCGGTCTGCCTCCACGCCGTCCATGTCATCCCGTCCCCCCCATCTCGAGCACGCCCTTGACCTGCGAACCCCCTCAGGAGGCCCGGCCTCCCTCCTCCTCTTCCCTCCGCTACCGAAAGCACACTGGCCAAGACGAACGCCTTTCGGCCAGCGTCGGCGACATGCTCAGTGACCACCGCTTTACGCTAGCGCTCACCGCATCTCGCCTGCGCCAAGGCCTGCAGACGCGCCATACGGCAGCTGGCTGTCGTTGCCGGCGGCCGAGGCTCCCTCCCTATCCGTCACCACGTTACCCCCTTGTTGCGCTCGTCGGAGCTCCCCTACGGCCTCCGCGCCGCCTCGTGACCGTGTTCTTGTTCGGTCCTCGCCGCACCGGCGCTTCTACACGCTGCGCATGTGCACGCCACCCGCCGCTTCGCGTGTGGTCCGGCCGCCATCGTGGTCGTCATTCGTCCAGAAGCGCCTCGACCTCCTCCTCGTGCTCACACACTGCTGGCGCCCTCAAGACGCGGCCGCTCGAACCACTGCCTCCCTACTCGCGCCGCGCCATGGCGCCGGATCTCGAAGTCGGTGCGCCGCTGCCACACCTGCTCTGGCCGCGCCAGAAGCGCACTGCCGTGGCGCTTCCCGCTAAGGCCATAGGCCACTGACACGGGAACCCCACCCCCAGAACGTTAAAAAAAGATATAAAAAAAGGAAATTAAAGATTATAAATAAAAATAATTAATTAAAGAATTAATTAACTTAATTAATTCTGTATTAGTTTAACCTAATCGTTTTAGTTAACTAATTAAGCCTAACTAATTAACCTAAACCCTAATTAACCTAAATAAGCGAGTATGACGGTGGGTCCCACTTTGGACCCACACATAAGTTTGACCACCAACACCTCTGGCTGACTCTGGGCCGACGTCATGATGGCGCTGCACTTTATTCTGGATAATGTTGAATTTAAATATTTAAATAAATCCTAAAAATGAATTAAATCTTTTAAAATTAATATAAAATAAACCGTAGCTCGGATGGAAAAACTTTGTACATGAAAGTTACTCAGAATGACGAGACGAAACCGGATACGCAGCCAGTTCGTCCACCACACATTCCTAGCATAGCAAACATGCAACTTTTCCCTTCCGGTTCATCATCTGTTCGATGTACGCCTTGGAACCGGAATACTTTTCGGATGTTTTTCCTCTTCGCCCGATAGCCTAAGCGCCATGCGATTGAACACTTCTAGCCCCGCTTATTGTCTTGTTATGCATATGTTTGCGTGTATTTATCGCTTTTTCCACCTCTTCTCTCCCAGAGACCCCGAGATCGTCATTGATGCCCTCGGTGATCGACTACGCCGACGACGACCCTCCTTGTCTCGAGCAACCAGCAAGCCCCCTTGATCACGGATATCGCCTACTCTTCTCCATACTTCTTGCATTAGAGTAGTGTAGCATGTTACTGCTTTCAGTTAATCCTATACTGCTGCATAGCCTGTCCTTCCTAGTACTGTTGTTACCTTTACCTGCTATCCTACTACTTAGTATTGGATGCTAGTGTTCCATCAGTGGCCCTAAACTCTTGTCCGTCTGCCATGCTATACTACTGGGCTGTGATCACTTCGGGAGTTGATCACGGGCATATACTATATACTTTACACTATTACATTACCTATGATATCTTTGCTCGGAGATGAAATGAAAGGACAGGTGGCTCCATCCCTAGAGAGGTGGACTCGGGTTCTGACGGCCCCCGATCGTTACTTTGTGGCGGAGCGACAGGGGCAAGTTGAGACCACCTAGGAGAGAGGTGGGCCTGCCTGCTGTCGGCGTTCATGATACTTAACACGCTTAACGAGATCTTGGTATTTGATCTAAGTCCGGCCATTTGGTCTATACGCACTCAACCAACTACGCGGAACGATTATGGGCACTCGACGCCGTGGTATCACCAAGCCTTCGTGGACGCTGCCGATCGAGCGGCGTGCACCGGATTGGACTGAACGCTGCTAGGCTAGGTCTGCTTCGGCTGCGTTTCACAACGTGTGTGTGCTAAGGGCGATGGGCCTGCACTGCAAGGCGCTTAGGTTTAGACCGGCGTCGTCAATTGACCTCTGCTGGCCTAGGTGGGGCTGCGACGTGTTGATCTTCCACGGCCGGCATGACCCGTAAAAGTGTGTCCGCCAAATGGGATCAAGCGTGTTGGGTTATGTGGTGCACCGCAGGAAGTTAATCTATTCGAATAGCCGTGATCTTCAAATGTAAAGATTTACTTGGAGTTGTACCTTGACCCTATGACAACTAGAACTGGATACTAAATAAAACACACCCTTCCAAGTGCTGATACAACCCGGTGGTCGCTCTCTAACGGGGCATTGAGGAGGGATCAGGGTAGGATTATGCTATGCGATGTTACTTGGAGGACTTCAGTCTACTCTCTTCTACATGTTGCAAGGCGGAGGCTGCCAGAAGCGTAGTCTTCGACAGGACTAGCTATCCCCCTCTTATTCTGGCATTCTGCAGTTCAGTCCACTGATATGGCCCTTTACACATATATCCATGCATATGTAGTGTAGCTCCTTGCTTAAGTAGTACTTTGGATGAGTACTCAAGGTTGCCTTTGTTCCCCTTTTCCCTTTCTTTACCCGATTGCTTGCAGAACTGTGACGATGGAGCCCAGGGGAGCGACGCCACCGTCGACGATTTACTCCTACTACCCCGGAGGTGCCTACTACTACGCAGGCAGCCCGGCCGACGACCACTGTGAGTAGTTTAGGAGGATCCCGGGCATGAGGCCCGTGCCTCTTCTCGATCCAGATCCCGCTTTGTGCTAGCCTTCTTAAGGCAATCTTGTTAACTTATGTCTCAGATTTCAGATATTGTTGCTTCCACGACTTCGCCTATGATCGAAAGCACTTGTATTCGAGCCCTCGAGGCCCTCGGGCTTGTATTATGATTGCTTGTATGACTTATTTATGTTTTAGAGTTGTGTTGTGATATCTTCCCGTGAGTCCCTGATCTTGATCGTACACGTTTGCGTGCATGATTAGTGTACGATTGAATCGGGGGCGTCACAAGTTGGTATCAGAGCCGACTGCCTATAGGAATCCCCCTTCCCAACTCCTTGGCCGAAGTCGAGTCTAGACGTAGCAAAAACTTGTACTAACATGGCAGTGTGTCTTACCAAAGACATCGCCGCCTTTGGGTGGTAGTAGGATCTTTTATTCCTCAACCTATACTCTGGGACTCTGACATCTCTTCTATTCGGGTTAAACGATTTTACTAACTCGGACTATAGGTTCTCGATAATACTTTCTCCCGGAGAGCCCCTTATTACAGATGATCGTCTGCTGCACCAGAAGATTCCGAAGATACTCTATGATGTGCTCTCGAGACTATGTGACATCGCTTTTGCAATTCACTTCCATCGATAAATCCCTCTGGATAACTACTTACACCTATCGTTCATTTTAACATCCCCAGTTTCTCTTGTTATTACAAGATGTCCTGAAATACTCTTCGATATTCTCGAGGATTCTTTACGCCATCGCCTGCAGTTCCTTGCTGCATGAATAACCCTTCGGATAATTACTCGCGCTTGCCGAGTATCCGTTCGTCCAAAGTTGTTCATGTGTTTCACGGAATACATTCAAATACTACCGATCTTCCGAAAATCCTGAGCAGCCTATTGCTCTTGAAATTCTTGCTTGCTTGCATTATGGTTAATCCCATAAGTCTCGTAATCTTAATGGCATACCTTGTCATTATCATTTTTGAGTCTGTTGATTCAATATGTTGCGAATGCTCGTAATCCTCAATCAGATCCTAGAATTCATCCTTCCAAATTTCAGACGTCATTTTAAACATGAGTTGGTCCTCACCAATCAAGTTGTCATTGATTGTACCCCAAGTCTATTCAACTTATTCATCTTTAATCAAACAAATGCGCTTCGATCCTTTGTTTCGGAAATCATAATTCCTTTGTTATCTAAGCATCGAATTATTCAGATGTTCTATAATCTGACGCCCTTGCATTATTTCTTCCTCTGATTGAGTACCGATACTCACATCCGCTCCATTATGGACTGGCAGATCCTTTGTTGGATTTTTCCAACAGCGCCCTTCATATTCAATAACCTTGTGAGCCTTCCCTCAGATACATAATGCCTTTGGTAAATTGTATCCTTTGCTTTCTCAACCCTGCTCACTTTTCGAAATGGGTGGTATTTCTATTGAAGCTTGTGGTATATATTTTCACGATACTCTGATGGGTTGAACCTATGCCTTCCTTAATATGTGTGAACTCGAAAGTTTTCACGAGTCATACACTTCTGGTATTTTGCCAGATAAAACTTCAACACTACAGCTTCCTCGAAGGTGAGAAGTGAATGAAAGGTTATGCATTGGAGAAGTGGGAGTCGACCTTGAACTTTGTGTTCATGCCCATGGACACGGTGTAGATCTTATCATTAAAGCTTCTCTTAAATTAATTATTCCTTTGGTATAAGTTCATCTTATATCTGGGATCTGGCCTTTTGGAATCGAGGTTCCGACCATGTTCTCCTCTAAATACCATTTCTCGTGCGAGTTTAAGCACTTGTCTTCTGCAGAGCAATAGCCAATCCAACCTCTATTTTGATCTGTCGTCGAGTATTACCCCTCGGTATCTCGAGATTATCACAGTAACCGCATAACCTCTTATGAGTTCTTTATCAAGTACTACATCCTCACTGATTCCAATTTTTTTTCACGGGCCCGAAGTTATTAAAACTTCGAAGACACCGATAACTAAACCGAGTCCGCATTACGGTTCAACAACTCTTACTAATATTCTTTACTTACGAGTTTGTACCCGATCATGTCATTCCTAGCCTGATCGGCTATATCATTATCGTGCTAAATCTTAACTGAGTTACCTGGTCCTTCTTCCCGGAGCACAAAATTTTCAACGATGAGCTAAGCTTACGTCGATCTTCCTCGTCATATCAGTTCGTCTTGAACAACAATCTTGATTTCAAGTTTGTGTCCTACTCATGGTTCCAATAACCTCCCGCTACCTCATTCCTTTGACTTGATGTCGTCGCTGATTGATTACATCTTCATGAAATCTCTCGACAAATGTGTCGTGATCATCATCAACCTTATGAGCTCTTCCAGGATATCTATTGAATTTATGTTGAGAAAGACCATCCTTGCCCTCGATGATTAGTGTTATCATCGACCACTCTACTGCCTTCCCTCCAACACAAACTTATTGGTGTTTTGTGTTATACCTTGAGTTCCTTGCTATCCAAAGAATTGCTCTTCTTTACCTTGGAGTATTACCATCCTTTATGTCAAGAATGTCGTGGGAATTTCACCACCTCTTAAGAATTCTTGGTATAGTGATACTTCTCACCATCACCATTTTTTCTTGGTCCTCGTGTTGATTCCAACCGGGGTACAAACAAGTGAACGGTGTTGTTTGGATTCTGCACTTCTAGCAACCCTATTGCTTTGAAGTTAATGGTCGGCCGTTCATTCTTAGACTATTGATTATTGAATCACCATTACGACATTGGTCGTGCAAACCCGGCCCATATTTGGTGCACCTTTCAACCAATGTTTAATTGGGTTTGTTTCCTCAAGCATACCTCATTGTATCATTTGATCTGACAATGATCATCTCCTTGTTCACTTAATTGTGGGGATCCATCTTTTCGAAATCTCCATGAATTGTCGCTGAGTTCATCAACCACCCCTTCTTCCTCTCCTTGGTTAAATGGTGAACTCAAGAATCTTATGATGACTTCTCGTCAATTCGTGTCGCACCTTTTTATCTCAGGACCATGAGTCTGTGGTGTCATGACACCAATCGGATCTGAATCTCGGTCAGATATGATGGTTGGGACAACTTTCCAGGAGTTATGTTGTTGGTCCTTTGATGACCCGGTAATATGATGTCATGCCTAGCACCCCCCCTGGCTGGAGGACCTATCACTATAATTTCTTTAGCAAGGATAACCATTCCTCCTAGAGGAAAATGTAGTACTTAATTTATAATTTACTCCTGATGGATCATTTTAGTATCCAAAGTCCGCCCTTGATTGAAACACCATATCATTGCTACGAAGCATGTCCGTGGTAATTGCTCACCAACAAGAACATTTTAAGCACAATGCTAAATTCTCTTTATCAATTATCCAAACACCGTTGTATGGGTAATGTCATGAAATTTTTCTCCCCTTGCCTAAAGGGTTTTCTACATTATATCCTGTCATGGATATCATGGTCTGCTTGTCACTGGGGAGGATATACCCCGGAAATATGTGTGTATACACATTTTCCTTTCCATTGTTCTGATTAAATCGATAATCACTTTTCCTTTCCATTGGTTTGTTTAAACCCCTTCTATGATCTATATGATATAAGCGGTAATAGTTCCTCGCTTGTGCAAACACCTCGGTGTGCGACTGCATCGGTAAGACCCTGTTACTATTGTTGATGACATTCCAGGTAGCCACCGATGGGCGAGAACTTTGCCTAATGGTCTCGCTTCTGCTCAACGAGTAGGAAAATGGTTCTCTTTGTCCCTCGCCCTTGGTACCGATGTTGTTGCCAACATAAGCGGTGACTATCCTCCTCGATGTGCCTTGCCACCATCACTATGCAAGATGTCATCGTTCCTTCTACTTTTAACCCACATGGTGGGCCCATAACCCACAGTTCCGCAGGATCAAAACCTGACTCTCCTGTACAACATTGACTCCGAAATATTCTTTGCACTTGGCTTCGTGTGTAAATCAGGAGCCACCTTCCTAGTGATCTATTCTGGTATTAGACGCAATACTTATTCCCATTGCTCCGAACCCCCTTCCACCATCTGTTTCAGGCAACGAACAATTGCATATCCGCGAAGCTTCTTATTGCACCTGCTTACCTTGCTCTCGATAGCTTTCTTCAATTTCTACTCGAGAGATGCCTCTATGCCACGTTCACTGAGATAGCCCCTGTGTACCTATCTTGCTAAGCTCCATCCTTTCCGAAGTCTTTCCCCCTATTACCCCTTAAATCTCGGACGAGATTTCTTGTAGTAGAGGAGATTTGTGACGCCTTGGGATAACTAAGCTACAAGAATTCTCTGCTAATGATGCCACGACATCATTAGTACTGTTGCTAAACTCACGTTGGTTCGAATCCGGTCCAATTCAAATTTAAAACTTAAGTCAAAAATAAAAGTTTTCAAAAGTTGAAACAACAATGTTCGGTGGGTGCCGGATATTACAAGGGTAATTATAATAAAGCAAACACATTTTTATAAAATGCCTAAATGATTTAAATTGAAATAAAACAGAAAAGAAAAATAAATAAAAAGAATTAAAAAACAAAGCAAAGAAAAAAGAAACAACAGACTTTAAAACCCCCGCCAACTGCCTAACCAACCGCCCAATCACAACCCATCGTGCCCAAATGGCCACTCCCCACTTCCCTTATCCCCGGACCCCAAACCCTAACCCCCAACGCACCACTCACCCCCACTCTCTCTCCTCGATCTCCCTCTGGATCGGGATCGAACACCGACCTCGCCGCTTTGGATCGATGGGCCACCGCCGAGGACCTCGCCGAGGCCTCCACGCCGGAGCTCCCTCGTTGGCTCGCTTCCTCCTCCCCACTACCGCCTCCACGCTGGCCCACGCTGCCCCGTCCCTCCCACCTCGAGCACCGCTGCCCTTGACCCTGCGAACCCCGGTGAGGCCCCGGGCCTCCCCCTCCTCCTCTTCCCCTCCGTCACCGAGCACACTTCATCGGCCACGAACGTGACTTCACCGCTTTACAGATGCTCGTGACCACCGCCTTCAGAGCGCTCACCGCATCTCGCTTAGCCGTGGCGGCTCAAGACGCGCCTACAGCGCCGGCTGCTTCATTGCTGTCGGCGCCGAGGCTCCCTCCCTATCCGTCACCACGTTACCTTCTTTGCCGCGCTTGAGCTCCCCTACGGCCTCAAGGCCAGCCTGCGTTTCGGCTTCGTCTCGGTCCACGCTGAAGCGCCTGCAGACATGTGACGCCCACCCGCGCCTGGCCGCGCTTTTCGCCATCGTGGTCGCTTCGTCGCCAGAAGCGCCTCGACCTCCTCCCTGCAAACACATTGGCTGCGGCGCACAAGACGCTGGGCCGCCAGCACTGCCTCTACTCCGGCGTCGCGCCATAGCTGCTGGAGCGAGTCAAGGCGCCGCCACACACTGAAGCGCTCTTTCGTATACGCCAGAAGCGCATCAAGCGCCGCGCTAAGGCCATATAGGCCGACACACGGAACCCCACCCGTAACGTTAAAAAAGATATAAAAAGGAAATTAAAGATTATAAATAAAAATAATTAATTAAAGACTTAATTAACTTAATTAATTATGTATTAGTTTAACCTAATCGTTTTAGTTAACTAATTAAGCCTAACTAATTAACCTAAACCCGAATTAACCTAAATAAGAGATGTATGTGTGGGTCCCATCGACCCACACATAAGTTTGACCAGCCAACACCTCACATTGATCGCCGACGCCATGCCGACGTCATGATGGCGTCGGTGCAATCGCTTCGGATAATGTTGAATTTAAATATTTAAATAAATCCTAAAAATGAATTAAATCTTTTAAAATTAATATAAAATAAACCGTAGCTCGGATGGAAAAACTTTGTACATGAAAGTTACTCAGAACGACGAGACAAATCAGGATACGCAGCCCGTTCGTCCACCACACATTCCTAGCATAGCAAACATGCAACTTTTCCTTCCGTTCATCTGTTCGATGACGCCTAACCGGGAATACTTTTCCTGATGTTTTCCTCTTCGCCAAGATCACTTATCGCTGCGATTGAACACTTCTAGCCCCGCTTATTGTCTTGTTATGCATATGTTTGCAGTATTTACTGCTTTCTTCCCTCTTCTCTCCCAGAGACACCGAGATCGTCATTGATGCCCTCTGGATTTCCATCACGACGATTTAATTCCCTCCTTGTCTCGAAAGCAACCGTGCAAGCCCCCCCCCTTGATCACCAGATATCGCCTATTCTTCTCTATATCGCTTGCATTAGAGTAGTGTAGCATGTTATCGCTTTCGCTTAATCCTATACGCTGCATAGCCTGTCCTTGCTAGTAATCTTGTTATTTTTTACCTCGCTATCCCATCGCTTAGTATAGGATGCTAGTGTTCCATCAGTGGCCCTACACTCTTGTCCGCCCCGCCATGCTATACCATCGGGCTGTGATCACTTCGGGAGTTGATCACGGGCATATACTATATACTTTACACTATTACATTACTCGTGATATCGTTTCTCGGAGATGGGGTGAAAGGACAGTGTGGCTCCATCCCAGAGAGGTGGGCCTGGGTTCCCGACGGCCCCGATCGTTACTTTGTGGCGGAGCGACAGTGGCAGGTTTAGACCACCTAGGAGAGAGGTGGGCCTGGCCTGGTCGGCGTCATGGATACTTAACACGCTTAACGAGATCTTGGTATTTGATCCGAGTCCGCCATTTGGTCTATACGCACTAACCAACTACGCGGAACAGCTTATGGGCACTGACGCCGTGGTATCACCAAGCCTTCGTGACATCACGATCGAGGCTGGCGCCACGGATTGGACCGAACGCTCGCTAGGCTAGGTCTGCTCGCCGCTGTTCGCAACGCGGTGTGTGCTAAGGCGATGGGCCTGCACTTCTGGCGCTTAGGTTTAGACCGCGGTGACCTCTCTCCGCTGCCTAGGTGGGGCTGCAACGTGTTGATCTTCCACGGCGGGCATGACCCGTAAAAGTGTGTCCCGCCAAATGGGATCAAGCGTGTTGGGTTATGTGGTGCACCCTCACAGGAAGTTAATCTATTGAATAGCCGTGATCTTCTAATGTGAGGACTTGGAGTTGTACCTTGACCTTATGACAACTAGAACTGGATACTAAATAAAACACACCCTTCCAAGTGCCGATACAACCCGTGGTCGCTTTCTAATGTGGCATTGAGGAGGGATCGCTGGTAGGATTATGCTATGCGATGTTACTTGGAGGACTTCAGCCTACTCTCTTCTACATGTTGCAAGGCTGAGGTCGCCAGCGTTTAGTCTTCTAATGTGACTAGCTATCCCTCTTATTCTCGCATTCTCAGCTTCAAATTAATCGATATGGCCCTTTACACATATATATCCATGCATATGTAGTGTAGCTTGCTTTGTAGTACTTTGGATGAGTACTCACGGTTGCCTTGTTCCCCTTTTCCCCTTTCTTTACCCGATTGTCGCAACTGCAGACGATGGAGCCCAGGAGCGACGCCACCGTCCGACGATGACTCCTACTACCCGGAGGTGCCTACTACTACGCAGCCAGCGGCCGACGATTTACCGTGAGTAGTTTAGGAGGATCCTGTGCAGGAGGCATGTGCCTCTTTCGATCTCAGATCCCAGTTTGTGCTAGCCTTCTTAAGGCAATCTTGTTAACTTATGTCCGTACTCAGATATTGTTGCTTCCACGACTTCGCCTATGATCGAGCACTTGTATTCGAGCGCCGAGGCCCCTCGGCTTGTATTATGATGCTTGTATGACTTATTTATGTTTTAGAGTTGTGTTGTGATATCTTCCGTGAGTCCTCGACCTTGATCGCATTAATGCTTATGCGTGCATGATTAGTGTACGATTGAATCGGGGGTGTCACACCTTTCAACCAATGTTTAATTGTGTATGTTTTCCTCCAACATACATCATTAAGTCATTTGAACTCTATTAAAGTGCTGTCGGTTTTGTATATTATTTTGTCGGCATGTTTATTTGCACTGGTGGCGATCTTTGATGCCCAGTGTATGTAATCTGCTGTCTGCTTGTGCTTTATTATCATAGTGGCTAACTTTGATGCCCAGTGGATGTAATATGCCGTAATTTCTTTATTGTATAGTCTAGGTTTTTTCTTATTCACGATCTTGCAGCTTATTTTATCGTATATATATCCTGCTCGCAAGAACCGCCAAACCGTAAAATTACGGTACATAATCAGGCCGCCATGCAATCACGATGTATGATCCACATCATGGGCCCGTCACAACCGGCCCAATAGTAGATTCGGCCTTTAATAGGCTGAGTAACCCCGCCCTCTTTTCGCAAGAAAACTCAATGGGCTTTTAGGAGGTCGAGAAGTAGGTTGGACTCAAACGCGTGCGAATAGCTCACGGCCGGGCAAAGAGTTCGAATGGACCCCTGCCCATGATTGTGCGAATCAATTCACGGGCTTTAATGTGCCAAAGTTGTCTCGGTCCTTGTTTGGCCCAATCAGATATCGGTCATGAAGTAGGCCGGATGCAAACCGGGCCGTAGTTAGGCCCAACTATATGACGGGCTTTTAACAGGCCGAAATTAATATAGGGCCGAAATGTTAAATGGGCCCTTAATAGGCCAAAACTAATATCAGGCCGAATTACTAAATGGGCCTTTAGCAAGTGGGCCCAAAAGCATAGCGTCGGTCCGGACGAATCTGATATGGGCCATAATTGAGCCCAAAGCCTCTTAAAGGGTCGGACTGATCCGGGCCGTGATTTGGCCTGTAAAGTGGGAGGCTTTTAACGGGCCGGATCTTATATGGGTCACTATTAGGCCCGTGAGCGTGGCATGCCATTAATGGACCGGATCAAATATGGGTTTACATTTGGCCCAAAACATGGCAGCGCTTAATGGGCCGCCTACTAGGGTCCTTAAAATCTTGTGGGCTTTACAATTTGGCCGCCCATTAATGTCGGTGAAATCTCATGGGCCTTTTTAGCTGGCCGCCCATTATGATCCGCAGAATTTTGTGGGTTTTTACGGTAGGCCCATTTATTATGGCACACAAAAATCTTGTGGGCCTTTATCGACTGAAGTAATATGGCCCGCGAAATCTTGTGGTTTTTAGCTGGGCCAGCCCATTATAGTCCGCAAAATCTCGTGGGCCTTTTAATCGAGCCGGACCATTATGGTCCGCAAAATTCAGGGTTTTAGTTGGGCCGCCCATTTAAACTTGATGGTCGTGCCACGGTCGACGTATCATAGGCGCTTTTCTTCGTCCAATGAGTGGATGACATCTGTCCCCAACGATGAGCCGACACGTGTTTCCTCCAGCCAATGATGATTTTACACGTGGAAATTTCCCATTGGTCGGGTCATAACGGGTTATCGGATCCAAAATCCGACCCGATAGCTTAACGGCGTTCGCTACGGTGGATGCCACGTGTCGGTCACCCTTGACAAAAGCACTTCGCGGACGCGCGATTTATCGTCATGGAAGTGGACACTTCCGTGATGATAATTTTGGTAATGTCATGGAACACTTCTATGACAAGACAGTATGACTATCTTGATTCTGTCATAAATTTGTCATGGATGTACATGCATGACAAAAAACGCGACCTACTGTGACAAACATGTATCATCACGGAAGTGTATTTTTTTGTAGTGTTGATGCATAAAGTCTTAATGCAAAAGAACGTCACTTTATATTGCCCCTTGTATGTGGACCTTTATTATGCAGTCCGTCACTTTTATTACTTCCACAACAAGTTCGTACAAAGTTTATTTTCTCTGCACTAATAAGTCATACATATTTAGAGAGCAATTTTTATTGCTTGCACAGATGACAACTTACTTGAAGGATCTTATGCAATCCATAGGTAGGTATGGTGGACTCTCATGGCAAAACTGGGTTTGAGGAAATTTGGAAGCACAAGTAGTATCTCTACTTGGTGCAAAGAATTTGGCTAGCATGAGGGGGAAAGGCAAGCTCAACATGTTTGGAAGGTCAATGACAATATACTTTAATCGAGATGTCGGAAAACATAAACCATTACGTTGTCTTCCTTGTCCAACATCAACTCTTTTAGCATGTCATACTTAATGAGTGCTTCACAATCATAAAAGATGTCCAAGATAATATATTTATATGTGAACCCCTCTTTCCTTATCACTTCCTATTAATTGCAATGATGACCAAGGCTACGTTCATCAACTCTCAACAATTTTTATACCTCATACTTTCTATGTGTGAAGTTATCACTATCCATAAGATCAATATGAACTCTTTTGTTCTTTCTACTTTCTCAAGATCATAGCAACATAGCAAAGCCCTTGACTCAACACTAATCTTTATTATAGATAGCACACGGACTCGCTTACATAAAGAGATCACAATGCAAAACTCAAAACTACTTGATATCAAAACTTCAATCTACTAAATCAAGATACTACTAAAAGGATCGAACTAAATAAAGTGGTAAAGATAAGAGTGTGATGGTGATACGATACCGGGGCACCTCCCCCAAGCTTGGCAGTTGCCAAGGGGAGTGCCCATACCCATGTGATTATTTCCACTGAGGTGATGGAGGTGGTGATGATGACGGTGGATAATCGCACATCGAGCGTAATAGCTCCTCCAACTTGCGGATAATGCCGTTGAGCCCAGCAATATGATCCTCAACAAAATACTCTCCTGTGTGAGATACTTGTTCTGTATGCGGGCTAACTCAATCATCTTGAAAGCTTCAATCTTTGTTGGAGCGAAAAGGTTAGGTAAAGGTTGAGGAATGAGGGATGTCTTCTTCTTTCACCACCGGAGCTTGAACCTCCATGGCCTTCTTGATCCCTTCATCCTTGTTGATCTCTTCTGGTTCCTCTCTTTTCAACTCTATCTTCAATAGCCAAGCATCCTTGTCTTCGTTGTTGGAGGAGGGAGAAGTCATGGTGCTCTAAATGCAGAATCTAAACAAATCGAGACCTAAAACAAGAGGATATTTGCGTGATACGGTGGTCAAAAACTTCGGGAGTATATATAATGATTTTTTACCGACCAAAATATGTAACATACAAGAAAATGGAGTCCGGGAGGCACACGAGGTGCCCACGAGACAGGGGGCGTGTTCATGGGGGCACGACCTCCACTCGTGGGAGCCTCGTGTCCCTTTCGGACTACTTCTTTCTTACTAAAAGTCTTAAATAATCCAAAACTGATAAAAATTGCCATTAGCGGTGTTTTGGAGTCGGTTTACTTACCGCATTAATGCACTCTATGCCTTTTTCGAGTCCTGAACGCTCGAAAGTGTCTCTTATGTATTCCTCCGGGGTTATGGTTTCAATAATATTAGTTTCAACATTGATAGGATTACCTGAAATATAATGTTTAATTCTTTGACCGTTTACCACCCTCGGATTTGTGCCTTCGAAGTTGTTGATTTTTATAGCACCAGAACGATAGACCTCCTCGATAACGTAGGGACCTTCCCATTTTGAGAGAAGTTTCCTGCAAAAAATCTTAAACGAGAGTTGAACAATAACACATAATCTCCTACGTTAAACTCACGCTTTTGTATCCTCTTATCATGCCGCCGCTTTTGACTTTTCTTTGAAAAGCTTGGCATTCTCATATGCCTAGGTTCTCCACTCATCAAGTGAGCTAATATCAAACAACCTCTTCTCACCGGCAAGTTTGAAGTCATAATTGAGCTCTTTAATAGCCCAATATGCTTTATGTTCAAGTTCAAGAGGTAAATGACATGCTTTTCCATAAACCATCTTATAAGGAGACATACCCATAGGATTTTTGTACGCAGCTTCTATAGGCCCATAATGCATCATCAAGTTTTTGGACCAATTCTTTCTAGATCTATTCACGCCTTTTGCAAAATTAATTTGAGCTCTCTATTGCTCAACTCTACTTGACCACTAGATCATGGGTGATAAGGAGATGCGATTCTATGATTGACATCATACTTAGCAAGCATCTTACTGAAAGCACCATGAATAAAGTGTGAGCCACCATCGGTCATAAGATATCTAGGGACTCCAAACCTCGGGAAAAATAACTTCTTTAAGCATTTTAATAGAAGTGTTATGATTAGCACTACTAGTTGGAATAGCTTCTACCCACTTAGTAACGTAATCAACAAAGAACTAAAATATGTGTATAACCATTGAGGCAGGAAAAGGTCCCATATAATCAAGGCCCCAAACATCAAACGGTTCAATAACAAGAGAATAACTCATAGGCATTTCTTGACGTCTACTAATGTTACCTATTCTTTGGCATTCATCACAAGATAAAACAAACTTACGAGCATCTTTGAAGAGAGTAGGCCAATAAAAACCAGATTGTAGTACCTTGTGTGCAGTTCTATCTCCAAGTGGTGTCCTCCATAGGATTCAGAGTGACACTTATGAGGATTTGTTCTTGTTCATGCTCAGCACACAACATCTAATAATACCATCTACTCCTTCTTTATAAAGGTGTGGATCATCCTGTAAGTAATGTCTTAAATCATAAAAGAACTTTTTCTTGTGCCGGTATGTGAAACTAGGCGGTATATATTTAGCAACAATGTAATTAGCATAATCAGCATACCAAGGAGCAAAGACGAGAAGCATTGACGACCGCTAATTGTTCATCGTGAAAGCTATCATTAATAGGCGGTGGGTCATCAAGAACATTCTCTAACCTAGACAAGTTGTCAAGAACGGGTTCTCGGCCCCTTTCTATCAATAATATGCAAGTCAAATTCTTGGAGCAAGAGAACCCATCTAATGAGTCTAGGCTTAGCATCTTTCTTTTCCATAAGATATTTAATAGCAAAGCATGATCAAGGTGAATAGTAACTTTGGAATCAACAATATAAGGTCTAAACTTATCACATGCAAACACAAATCGCTAAGAACTCTTTTTTCAGTAGTAGCATAATTTCTCCGGGCGTATCAAGAGTCTTACTAGCATATCGATAACATTCAATTTCTTATCGACTCTTTGCCCTAAAACAGTAACTCTACAAAGATAATCACTAGCATCGCACATAATTTCAAAAGGTAAATTCCAATCATGTGGTTGAACAATAGGTGCAGTGATCAAGGCTTTCTTAAGTGTTTCAAATGCTTCTACACAATCATCATCAAAGACAAAAGGAATATCTTTTTGCAATAAATTAGTCGAGGCCTAGAGATTTTAGAAAAGTCCTTAATGAACCTCCTATAAAAGCCAAAGATGACCAAGGAAACTTCTTATACCTTTTATGTCCTTGGGACATGGCATCTTTTCAATAGCATCAACTTTGGCTTTATCAACTTCAATACCTCTCTCGAGATCTTGTGCCCCAAGACAATGCCTTCATTAACCATAAAGTGACACTTTTCCCAATTCAGATGAGACTAGTGTCTTCAAGCATCTCCGCAAAACTCGATCAAGGTTGCTCAAACAATCATCAAAAAGAGGATCCATAGACGGAGAAATCATCCATGAATACCTCACAAATCTTTTCACAAAAATCAGAGAATATAGCCATCATGCATCTTTGAAAGGTAGTAGGTGCATTACATAAACCAAAAGGCATACGCCTATAAGCAAAAAGTACCAAAAGGGCAAGTAAAAGTAGTTTTAGATTGATCCTTTGTCGATACAGTATCTCGAGAGAAACCAGAATAACCATCTAGAAAGCAAAAATGTGTGTTTGGATAGCCTTTCTAGCATTTGATCAATAAAAGGTAAATGGTAATGATCTTTCTTAGTAGTTTTATTTAACTTACGGAAATCAATTACCGTCCCTATAACCTATATAATAATTCTTTATGGATCAATTCATCTTTATCATTAGGAACAACGGTAATACCTCCCTTTTTAGGGACACAATGGACAGGGCTTACCCATTCACTATCAAAGAACGGGATAAATAATACCGCCTCAAGGAGCTTTAGAATCTCCTTTCTTACCACCTCCTTCATTTTGGGATTTAATCGTCTTTGAGGATCTCTAACTGGTTTGGCATGTTTCTCCACTGAAATTTTGTGTTGACATAATGTGGGACTAATGCCCTTAAGATCATCCAGAGTATATCCAATAGCAGGTCGGTGCTTCTTCAGAGTTTTCGATAATTTTTCTTCTTCTTTCTCTGAAAGGTTAGCACTAATAATAACAGGATATATTTCTTCTTCATCAAGATAAGCATACTTAAGATTATCAGGTAAGGGTTTGAGTTCAAACACGGGATCACCCTTGGGTGGAGGGGGATCCCCAAGAATTTCAACGGGAAGGTTATGTTTCAAAGATAGGTTCCTGTTTAAGGAACACTTCATCTATTTCTTCCCTTTCCTTCATAAACATATCGTTTTCATGGTCTAGCAAATATTGTTCTAACGGATCAGTTGGAGGAACAGCAATGGAAGCAAGACCAATAATCTCATCCTTACTAGGTGGTTCCCTTTCACGAGGTTGTCTACTAAACTTAGCAAAATTGAACTCATGAGACATACCATCTATGCCAACAATAACTACCTTCCTTTTACAATTAATCTTAGCACTAGCAGTATTCAAGAAAGGTCTACCAAAATAATGGGGCAAAAATCATCTTGTGGGGAACCAAGAACAAGAAAATCAACAGGTATTTAACCTTCCCACACAAAACTTCAACATCTCTAACAATCCCAATAGGTTTAATGGTATCCCTATTAGCAAGCTTAATAGTAACATCAATGTCTTCTAATTCAATCGGGTGCAATGTCGTTGCATAATTTCTTTATAAAGATCATAAGGTATCGCACTAGCACTAGCACCCATATCACATAAGCCATGATAACAATGATCTCCTATTTTAACAGAAATAACAGCGTGCCTACAACAGTTCACGTGTCTTAGTATCGGGTCTAGAGATATTAGCAGTTTCACCCAAGAAAGAGATAACATGCCCATCTAAGTCCTCATCCAAGAGATCTTTAATCATAGCAATACCAGGTTCAACATTAATTTGCTCAGGAGGTTTATAGGTCCTAGTATTACTCTTACGAACAACAAATAAGCTTTAGCATGATCTTTTATCCCCGACAGTGAAAAGGAGGTTTTTTCGACATAAGCGATAGGAAAAATAGGATCACTATATGTAATAGTCTTTTCTTCGATCGTAATGGGTGTAACTACTTTCACTTCAACAGGAGGATTATATTTGAACCACTTCTCTTTAGGGAGATCAACGTGAGTAGCAAAAGTTTCACAAAAAGTAGCTACTATCTCAGAGTCAAGTCCATACTTAGAGCTAAATCCACGGAAGGCATCGGTATCCATAAAAGATTTAACACAATCAAACTTAGGTGTCATACCTGACTCCTTACCATCATCGGAACCCCAATCTTCAGAGTTATGTTTAATTCTTTCCAATAAGTCCCATTTGAAATCAATAGTCTTCAAAGATATAGGAACCAAAGACAGAAGTATCGAGCAAGTTGCGATTATCAAGAGAAAGCCGAGCATAAAAATTCTGAATAATCATTTTCCGAGAGAGCTCATGATTGGGGCATGAATACAACATTGACTTAAGCCTCCCCCAAGCTTGAGCGATGCTTTCTCCTTCGTGAGGCCAGAAATTATATATGTAATTACGATCACGATGAACAAGATGCATAGGGTAGAACCTCTGGTGAAATTCCAACTTCAATCGCCTATAATTCCAAGATCTCGTATCATCACATAGCCTATACCATGTCATTGCATCTCCTTCAAAGATAAAGGGAAGACCTTCCTTTGACAACATCATCGGAATACCGCAAGCTTAAATAATCCACAAACTTCATCCACAAAGATAAGGTGTAAGTCGGGATGCAATGTTCCGCCTCCGCAAAAGGATTAGCTAGCAGTTTTTCTATCATACCAAGGAATATCAAAGTGAATATTTTCATAAAGTTCAAGAGGTTGAGGAACATCTTTTGCTCTTACATTTGGGGCGAAGATACCCCAAACAGGCCCCTCAAAGGATTAGTTTCCATAGTGACAAGTAATGAAAATATTAGCACACTACATAAATGTTTCCTTACCAAGTTCCACTCACCAAAGCGCTACACTCCCGGCAACGGCGCTTTTAAAAGAGTCTTGACGACCCACAAGTATAGGGGATCTATCGTAGTCCTTTCGATAAGTAAGAGTGGCGAACCCAACGAGGAGCAGAAGGAAATGATAAGCGGTTTTCAGTAAGGTTTTCTCTCCAAGCACTGAAATAGTAGGTGATAGATAGTTTTGTGATAAGATAAATAGTGACGAGGAAAAAGTAAATAAAGTAAATAAAGTGCAGCAAGGTGGCCCAATCCTTTATGTAGCAAAGGATAAGCCTCGGACAAATTCTAATAATGAGGAAGGAGCTCCCGAGGACACATTGGGAATTATCGTCAAGCTAGTTTTCATCACGCTCATAAGATTCGCGTTAGGTACTTTGATAATTTGATATGTGGGTGGATCCGGCACTTGGGTGCCGCCCTAACATGGACAAGCATCCCACTTATGATTAACCCCTATTGCAAGCATCCGCAACTACAAAAAGGAGTATTAAGGTAAACCTAACCACAACATTAAACATATGGGTCCATATCAACCCCTAACGGCAACGCATAAACTAGGGTTTAAGCTTCACGTCACTCTAGCAACCCATCATCTACTTATTACTTCCCCATGCCTTCCTCTAGGCCCAAATAATGGTGAAGTGTCATGTAGTCGACGCTCACATAACACCACTAGAGGAAAGACAACATACATCTCATCAAAATATCGAATCTAATACCAAATTCACATGACTACTAATAGCAAGACTTCACCCATGTCCTCAGGAACAAACGTAACTACTCACAAAGCATATCCATGTTCATAATCAGAGGAGTAATAATATGCATAAAGGATCTGAACATATGATCTTCCACCAAGTAAAACAATTAGCATCAACTACAAGGAGTAATCAACACTACTAGCAACCCACAGGTACCAATTTGTGGTTTTGATACAAGATTGGATACAAGAGATGAACTAGGGTTTTGAGAGGAGATGGTCGGTGAAGATGTTGATGGAGATTGACCCTCTCTCGATGAGAGGATCACAGTGATGATTTCCTCCCGAGGGAAGTATTCCTGTAACAGCCTCCACTGAGCCCTAGATTGATTCCGCCAAGGTTCCACCTTGTGGCGGCGGAGTTTCATCCCGTAAGCTTGCTCCCGAGTTTTTCCAGGGTAAAAGTGATGATATAGCAGAAGATGGACGCCGAAGGCCCACCAGGAGGCCCAGGAGATAGGAGGCCGCGCCTATAGGGGGCGCCCTATCTCCTCGACAGGTGTGTGGGCCCCGGCCTATTTCTTTTCGCTCATAAATTCTTAATAAATCCAAAAGTTGTTTCGTGGAGTTTCGTGACTTTTGGAGTTGTGCGTAATAAGTTTCAACGTTTGCTCCTTTTCCACCAAAATTCCATTCTTGGCATTCCCCTCTTCATGGTAAACCTTGTAAAATAAGAGAGAATATCCATAAGTAATGAGATATAATGTGTAATAACAGCCCATAATGCAATAAATATTGATATAAAAGCATGATGCAAAATGGACGTATCAGCGGGCGGGAAGCAAAATTCTCCGTCGTCCGCCGTAAGGCCGAACCGAACATAGTTCGGTGACGAGCCGTCAGCCAGGGATAGGTTTTTTAGTGAATTTAATAGGTCGCCCATGGGCAAGTGTTGGAAGATATCCGCGGCGCTGAACTTGAAGATCGATAGCCGATCGAGTTCGGTATCAGCGGGCTCGCTGGGTTCGGAACTCGATATCAGAGACAAGTCCGGGGTTCCGTAGATGCAAGTATCATACAAAGTGGAATCTGCATACGGCTCCACCGCTGCCAAGTTATTAGCCCCCCTGATGGGGTTGAGCTTCCCATCTTCGGACGACTTGATCTGCTCCGGCTCTAAGGCCAGAGTTTTTACAGGAGCTATCTCCTAGATACGGCCCAATGACAGGTTTAAGCCATGTTTATCGGGGCGAAGGGGAGCGGTTTCCGCGGTCTCGAATCCGTCGAAGATCAAGTCTCCACGGATGTCCGCGACATAGTTCGAAGCTTCGAATCGACCTAATGGCTGGGGAGCTATCGATTTGCTCCAGATGGCCTAGCGAGTTGGCCCGCAATACGAAGCCGCCGAATACAAAGATTTGTCCGGGGAGGAAGGTTTCTCCCTGGATCACGTCATTACTGACGATCGAAGGGGCCATCGAATCCTTTCGTCGACGGCACAGCGGAACTCTCAATGAAAGCACCAATGTCGGTGTCAAAACCGGCGGATCTCGGGTAGGGGGTCCCGAACTGTGCGTCTAGAATCGATGGTAACAGGAGACGGGGGACACGATGTTTACCTGTGCTCGGGCCCTCTCTATGGAGGTAATACCCTACTTCCTGCTTGATTGATCTTGATGAATATGGGTGTTACAAGAGTTGATCTACCACGAGATCGTAATCGCTAAACCCTAGAAGTCTAGCCTATGAGTATATGGTAATGAATATGTCCTATCCGGTCTATGCTCTCCGGTTTATATAGACAACGGAGAGATCTAGGGTTACACGAGGTCGGTTACATAAGAGGGGATCTTCATAATCAATCGCCTAGCTTGCCTTCCACGCCAAGTAGAGTCCAATCCAGACATGGGTATAGTCTTCGGTCTTCGTGTCTTCATAGCCCATCAGTTCGGCCCAATGAGTAACAGGCCGGACGCCCGAGGACCCCTTAGTCCAGGACTCCCTCAATAACTTTGAGGTGGTTTCGTACCCTACCATAATCTCTTCGTTTGTTCTCCGCTATTAGTGTCTTTGGAGTGACTCTTTGTTGCATGTTGAGGGATAGTTATATGATCCAATTATGTTATTATTGTTGAGAGAACTTGCACTAGTGAAAGTATGAACCTTAGGCCTTGTTTCCTAGCATTGCAATACCGTTTACGCTCACTTTTATCATTACCTTGTTGTTTTTATATTTTCAGATTACAAAAACCTATATCTACCATCCATATTGCACTTGTATCACCATCTCTTCGCCGAACTAGTGCACCTATACAATTTACCATTGTATTGGGTGTGTTGGGGACACATGAGACTCTCTCGTTATTTGGTTGCGTGGTTGCTTGAGAGAGACTATCTTCAACCCACGCCTCCCACGGATTGATAAACCTTAGGTCATCCACTTGAGGGAAATTTGCTACTGTCCTACAAACCTCTGCACTTGGAGGCCCAACAACGTCTACAAGAAGAAGGTTGCGTAGTAGACATCAACCAGCATCAAGTGAGGAAACTGATAAAGATTGTTATTAAAATGGGTCCAAAGACGTCAATCGAACTATTTGATTACACTTTATGCAAGACAACAGTAAACTGCATCATGGTAAGTAAGAACCCTGCAGCCTTCTTTTTACTGCCCGTAATGAGTTGTGTTAGATGAAAATGTCTGAATCTTTTTTCCTTTGCAGTGGATCCTGAAGCAGTTTACTCAAGATTACCTCTCAAACTACATGATTGGCGGCTGGCCATCACAAGGGGTTGGACTAGAGTCCTGCATGCCTTACGCATCCAGAGAGCACAATAGGGCCATTCCGCTTCACCTTGTTCAAAGAAACGGAATGTCTCACATTTGCCTCTTTCTTTACCATCTCGTAATACTACAAGTATATAACCCTGGTTCATCATTCTTTATTTGGTGCTTATGTAATTCTTAAACATATGTACCTGTGAATCGAATAATGCATTGGTTGTTTGAACCTAATGGATATGAATAAAGCTAAAGCCTACTTTCAAGTTTAAATTAGGTACAATTTAAATAGTAGCAATTAAATTAGGGCGAAATTAGGGTGTGCAGGTCATTACGGCGCACACAGTTAATAAAGCACAGTGTGTGCGATATAGATCATAATCCGACACGGTTCACGGAGAGGAAGCGTGTGTAACAATGCACACAGTTGCCATTTGCAAAGCGTGTGTGATGTCAGACACTATCGCATACGGTGCGGGAAAACTAAATGTGTGTGATTGTCTACCTATCGTACACGGTTTATAATCATGAACTGTTTGTGATGTGCCAGGCATCGTAAAACTCCCATGCCTGGAATCTGCCTGGTTTTAGGTAAAACCACAGAACTCCGGCTATGATGGCGATGCGAGCACAAACGAGTAGCAAGGATGAAGCGTTTGGGATATTCTAGATATCGAAAACGGTTATATAGGGACAATCAGATTCATCAAGGCTCCCTATCCCCGATAGCTTCGGTCGTAGGGAAGGACCCCCTATCGCCGTCACTCACTAGGCGACGGTTCCAAATGCCGCCGTGAAAGGGGTTAAAACCGCTTGTATAGCAATCGACACGTACTAGTGTGAGACAACAGCATGCCAACAAATGGGTCTATGTTTATCTTTTTCATCGGGTTTGGCAATTCTAGCAGCTTCATCACAGAAGTAAATAACATGCCCGTCTATATTTTCAACCAAGAGATCTTTAACCATAGCAACACTATCTATGTTCTACTTTGATTTGTTCAGCTGGTTTTGAAGTTCTAATATAACTTTTATTGACCATAGTTGAAATTTTAGCATGTTCCTTTTTCCTAATAGGAAAATGTGGTTTTTCAATATAAGCGAGGAACAACCGGATCAACATTATAAATGATAGTTTCATCTTTAGCTATTACCAGCTTCTTTAATTTCTTCTTTAATAGGTGGGTGATATTTAAACCACTTCTCCTTAGGGAGATCAACATGACTAGCAAATGATTCACAAAAGGAGGCTACTATCTTGGAGTCAAGTCCATATTTAGTGCTAAACTTTTGAAAAGCATCGGTATTCATAAAAGATTTAACACAATCATACTTAAGCTTAATACCTGACTCTTTACCTTTGTCGAGTTCCTAATCTTCGTAGTTATGCGCTTAATTCTTTTCTAAAAAGATCCCACCGGAAGTCAATAGTCTTCTTCATAAAAGAACCCGTACAAGAAGTATCAAGCATGGATTGATCATCACGAGAAAGCCGAGCATAAAAATTCTGAATGATAATTTCTCTTGAGAGCTCATGATTGGGGCATGAATATAACATTTTTGGTGAAATTCCAATTTCAATCGATTCCAATTCCAAGATCTAATATCATCGCATAACCTATACCATGCCAATGCCTTTCCCTTCAAAGATAAAGGGAACACCTTCTTCTTAGCTTCATCTCCAGGTAAACCTGCAAGCTTAAATAATCCACAAATTTCCTCCACATATATCAAGTGCATATCAGGATGCGGTTCCATCTCCTGCATAAGGATTAGCTAGCAGTTGTTCTATCATACCCGAAGGAATTTCATAACCCATATTTTTAGTAGGTGCGATGGGTCACTGCAACATGAAGCACCAATATATCCAAATCAGTCCCTTACGGAATAGCGCATAAACTAGGGTTTAAGTTTCTGTCACTCTCGCAACCCATTGATATGTCTCCAACCTATCTATAATTTTTTATTGTTCCATTCTATTATATTATCTGTTTTGGATGTTTTATATGCATTATTATGCTATTTTATATTTTTTTGGGACTAACCTATTAACCTAGAGCCCAAAGGTGCCTCGCTTTTTCCTTGTTTTAGAGTTTCGTAGAAAAGGAATATCAAACGGAGTCTAAACGGAATGAAACTTTCGCGATAATTTTTCTTGGACCAGAAGACATCCAGAGGACTTGGAGTACATGTCAGGGAAGCCACGAGGTGGCCACAAGGACAGAGGGCACACTCCCCACCCTTGTGGGCCCCTCGTGACTGAAGGAAATATGCCATAGAGGCAATAATAAAGTTGTTATTTATATTTCCTTATATCATGATAAATGTTTATTATTCATGCTAGAATTGTATTAACTGAAAACTTAGTACATGTGTGAATACATAGACAAAACAGAGTGTCCCTAGTATGCCTCTACTTGACTAGCTCGTTGATCAAAGATGGTTAAGTTTCCTGACCATAGACATGTGTTGTCATTTGATGAACGGGATCACATCATTAGGAGAATGATGTGATGGACAATACCCATTCGTTAGCTTAGCATAATGATCATTAAGTTTTATTGCTATTGCTTTCTTCATGACTTATACATATTCCTCTGACTATGAGATTATGCAACTCCCGAATACCAGAGGAACACCTTGTGTGCTATCAAACATCACAACGAATCGGGTGATTATAAAGATGCTCTGCAGTGTCTAGAAGGTATTTGTTGGGTTGGCATAGATCGAGATTAGGATTTGTCACTTGAGTATCGGAGAGGTATCTACAGGCCCTCTCGGTAATGCACATCACTATAAGCCCGGCAAGCAATGTGAATAATGAGTTAGTTATGGGATGATGCATTACGAACGAGTAAAGAGACTTCTGCAAGAATCTAGATTGAAATAGGTATGATGATACCGATGATCGAATCTCGGGCAAGTAACATACCGATGACAAAGGGAATAACATATGTTATTATTGCGGTTTGACCGATAAAGATCTTCATAGAATATGTAGAAACCAATATGAGCATCCAGGTTCCGCTATTGGTTATTGGCCGGAGATGTGTCTCGGCCATTTCTACATAGTTCTCGAACCCGTAGGGTCCGCACGCTTAACGTTCGATGACGATTTGTATTATGAGTTATGTGTTTTGGTGACCGGAGTTTGTTCGGAGTCCCAGATGAGATCACGGACATGACGAGGAGTCTCGAAATGATCAAGAGGTAAAGATTCATATATTGGAATGTAGTATTCAGACATCGGAATGGTTTCGAGTGGTTCGGGTATTTTACCGGAGTACCGAGGTGTTACCGGAACCCCCCCGGGGAAGTATTGGGCCTACATGGGCCATAGTGGAGAGAGAGGAGGACCGCAAGGGGTGGCCGCGCGCCCCCATGGCGCCTCTGAATTGACTAGGGAGGGTGGCGCCCCTTTCCTCTCCTCTCCCTCTCCTTCCTTTTCCTCCTAATAAAGGAAAAAGGGGGGGCGAATCCTACTAGGAGTGGAGTCCTAGTAGCACTCCCCCCCCCCCATGGCGCGCCCCTCTTGGTCGTCTGCCTCCTCCTCCCCTCCTTTATATACGGGGCAAGGGGGCACCCCATAGCACATCAATTGTTCTCTTAGCCGTGTGCGGTGCCCCCCTCCACAATTTACGCCTCCGGTCATAGCGTCATAGTACTTAGGCGAAGCCCTGCGTGGATCACATCACCGTCACCGTCACCACGCCGTCGTGCTGACGGAACTCTCCCTCGACCCTCTACTGGATCAAGAGTTCGAGGGACGTCATCGAGCTAAACGTGTGCTGAACTCGGAGGTGCCATATGCTCGGTGCTTGATCGGTTGGATCGCGAAGATGTTCGACTACATCAACCGCGTTAACATAACACTTCCGCTTTCGGTCTATGAGGGTACATAGACACACTCTCCCCCTCTCGTTGCTATGCATGTTCTAGATAGATCTTGCGTGATCGTAGGAATTTTCTGAAATTGCATGCTACGTTCCCCAACAGTGACTCCACTGACCTATTTCTTCCACCTATATATATTCTCAAATATTCCAAAACAAATCAGGAGAGCTACGAAAAAACTTTTCCACTGCCGCAACCTTCCGTACCCGTGAGATCCCATCTAGGGGCCTTTTCCGACGTCCTGCCGGAGGGGGATTCGATCACGGAGGGCTTCTACATCAACACCATTGCTCTTCCGGTGAAGCGTGGGTAGTTTACCACAGACCTAGGGGTCCATAGCTAGTAGATATGGCTTCTTCTCTCTCTTTGATTCTCAATACCATGTTCTCCTCAATGTTCTTAGAGATCTATTCGATGTAATATCTTTTTGCGGTGTGTTTGTCGAGATCCAATGAATTGTGGATTTATGATCAGCTTATCTATGAATATTATTTGAATCTCCTCTGGATTCTTATATGCATGATTTTATATCTTTGCAAGTCTCTTCGAACTATCAATTTGGTTTGGCCAACTAGATTGGTTTTTCTTGCAATGGGAGAAGTGCTTAGCTTTGGGTTCAATCTTGCGGTGTCCTTTCCCAGTGCCAGTAGAGGCAGCAAGGCACATATTGTATTGTTTCCATCGAGGATAACAAGATGGGGTTTTCATTACATTGCTTGAGTTTATCCCACTACATCATGTCGTCTTACTTAATGCGTTACTCCATTCTTCATGAACTTAATACTCTAGATGCAGGCAGGAGTCGGCCGATGTGTGGAGTAATAGTAGTAGATGCATGCAGGAGTCGGTCTACTTGATACGGACGTGATGCCTATATTCATGATCATTGCCTTAGATATCGTCATAACTTTGCGCTTTTCTATCAATTGCTTGGCAGTAATTTGTTCACCCACCATAATATTTTCTATCTTGAGAGAAGCCTCTAGTGAAACCTATGGCCCCCGGGTCTACTTTCCATCATATAAGTTTCTGATCTACAATTTTAGTTTCCTATTTACTTCCTTTGCAATCTTTTACTTTCCGTTCCATAAACCAAAAATACCAAAAATATTACTATAGCGTTTATCCATCTCTATCAGATCTCACTTTGCAAATAACCGTGAAGGGATTGACAACCCCTTTACCGTGTTGGGTGCAAGTTGGTGTTTGTTTGTGCAGGTATTCGAGGACTTGCGCGTTGTCTCCCACTGGATTGATACCTTGGTTCTCAAAACTGAGGGAAACACTTACTATACTTTGCTGCATCACCCTTTCCTCTTCAAGGGAAAAACCAACGCAAGCTCAAAAAGTAGCACCCATCATCTAATAACTACTCCACAATGCATTCCCTTAGGCCCAATATGGTGAAGTGTCATGTAGTCAACGTTCACATGACACCACTAAGAGAATCACAACATACATACCATCAAAATATCGAACACATATAAAATTCACATGATTACTTGCAACAAGATTTCTCCCATGACCTCAAGAACAAAAGTAACTACTCACAAATGATAATCATGCTCAAGATCAGAGGGTTATTAAATAGCATAATGGATCTGAACATATAATCTTCCACCAAATAAACCATATAGTAATCAACTCATTTAGATTTAATCAACACTACTAGTCACCCACAAGTACCAATCTATAGTTCGGTACAAAGATTGAACACAAGAGATGAACTAGGGTTTGAGAGGAGATGGTGTTGTTGAAGATGTTGATGGAGATTGCCCTCCCAAGATGGGAGAGTTGTAGGTGATGATGATGACGATGATTTCCCCCGGAGGAAAAATTCCCGTGAATCGCCCACGGGAGGGCAAAGTGCTCCTGCCCAAGTTCCGCCTCGAGACGGGCGACTCTTCGTCCCGAAAGTCCTCTCTTTATTTTTTCTAGGTCAAAAAGACTTATATACGAAGAGGGCACTGAGGTGGGCGAGGAGGGCACAACCCACCAGGCACGCCTGGCTCTGGCGTGCTCAGTGGGTTGTGCCCACTGGTGGGCCCCTCTCGATACTTATTGGCTCCAATAAAAAATCTGTAAAGTTTCAAATTTCATTTGAAGTTGTGCAGAATAGGTAGTCTGGCGTAGATTTTTCAGGTCCAGATTTCCAGCTGCCGGAATTCTTCCTCTTTATGTGAATCTTGCATATTATGATAGAAAAGACATTAGAATTACTCCAATAAGCATTATTATGGATAAAAATAATATAAATAACAGTAGTAAAACATGATGCAAAATGGACATATCACCCTACGACATGCACATCATCCAACAACGCAAATGTGAGGTCGTTATCGTATCGATGGTACGCCGTCCAAACAACTGTCACCAAGTTTTGTGACATAGTTGCTCGGCTGAAGGTAAGGTGGCCATTGCGTGCGGCAGTGGAGGAGATCTTGAGTTTTGCTTCTTCTTGCTCAACTTGACGATTGAATCATTCATTCACTCAATGTTTTCTCTACATATTGTGTAGCCCGTACACGCTGCCATGATGTACTACAGGATAGAGGAACGGCCATTTAGGTACATACACAATTGGATGAAGCTGAAGGGGCAGTATGTGTGGGACGACATGATCCGTTCATGGAAAACTTGTTGAACATCCGGTTAATCTTGCTGAATTTGAACTATTGTTGTATTAGACTTATTTATATGCTATGTATGGATGATTTGTGCTATTTTATATCCGAACTTTGAGACTTCCGTTGGGTTTGCATGAATTTGCCCGGTCTGTTGAAATGTGGTTTCAAATGTATGTGGGTAGTGTTGGATGGCCGGCTCCCCAATCCTTGTCCGCGAACTGGTCCCTCTGTCCATGGATGGATGCAGGCGAAAATTTACGGGTCAATGTTGGAGATGTCCTTATTGTTTTTCTGTTTTGCGGGTTTATTGGTTTGTTGACATGCAGATGGCATCTGATAGCTAGGAAAGATAAGAAGTTAGCAAGAGGAGCACACTGACTAGCTTGTCTTGTCGAGATGTAGAAATGTAGAATCATGGATGATGTTGGAATAATTGATTAGTTGTGTGCTTAGTACTAAACCTGATTTGAGGAGCCCCCTAGCTGGACAGATTAGGACGACACAATTCTTTTTTTCTCTTTCACAGGGAGATGTTTCAGGCAGCCAACACAAAAATAAGGGCATTTTTGATTCGCAGATTTCTCAAAACGCGGGAATAGGAAAAATGGAGGAATGGAGTGACATGACCTCTTGTATGATGTATCTTATAGGATTACAAACCTACATAAATCTGGATTGAAGTGTGTTTGATAGCACATATTTTTTTCCAACATGAAGCACAAATAAATCATATGAAAAAAATTCATAAGGATCCCAATTCTGCAGACCAAAATACCACCGCGGGAAAAATTACTAATTGAGGATTCAGATCCTCGCCCTGCAAAAAAAAGGATTCAAATCTTCTAAAAATTACATGAAATTCCTTTGAATCAAAGGAGCCCTAATTCTTGAGCCGCTCTAATTTCAGAAAAAAAAATTAGATGTGCACTTTACCATAAACTAATGGCAAAGCGACATGCTTTACCATATTTAAAAGTTTGTGACATGGCTTACTAGATTTAAGAAGCATAATTCCATAGTTCACCATATTTTGGCTCAATTTGTAGTAGCTGAACTTATCTTTTACTACCTCCATTGGGAATTACTTGACGTGACATTTAGATACATCCAATTTTCAGCGTCAAGTAATTCCGAACAGTGTTGGAGATGCCCTAATGCGGATAATTTCTAGTACATGTAGCGAAACTGATGAACCAACATCGAATGGTGGCCGGATAGTCGTGATCTAATTCCTCATGCGCAGCGCAAGGGTTTGGACTCCGTGGCCATCCTCACCGTGTGGATGTTGTGGAAGGATCGCAACAGCCGTGCCTTCCGGCGCTTAGCGGTCGTGGCTCGGGAGCTATGTCGGCGTATGGAAGAGGAAGCCGGGTTGTGGAAGATCTTTGGAGCTCCTTTGTAGGACGTTGTTTTTCTTCCTGCCCCATTTTGGTTGCCTGCCAGGAACAATCGTGTTGTCCCCTGTAACCGCAGCCTGCCACCGGACACCCTGTCCTATTTTCTTTCTTCTAATACATCGGTGCAAGCCTTTTGCGTGTTCAAAAAAAAAAAAAACTGATGAAACAAAAACCTTGAGCAAGACTAGAAAGCCCGCCCCTCTCGGAGCAAATATTTTTTTATGAAGAAGATGTATTACCGCAGTTTGAGCTCAGGGTGAGGTATGGAGAAAGGTTGTTGGCAACTTATCTGCGTCAAAACATTGATGACGTGGGCGCTAGTTGTTAATGGTCAGGTCAAGATTAACTCACTAATCATGCTTGTCTAGCTCGAATAATGTTCCATCACGGACATCCCTCAATGTTGCATCACGGACATGATTCTTCTGCAACGTGACGCGGACCTAACCACATGATGTAGCCTTTCATTCTGAGTGGCTCAGTGCGTTTCCCTTCCATCCGTTCGAGCCTATACATGTGGACAATAATTAACCTTATCGGGTCTTAGTGAAAAGGTGATAATGCACAAGCTGGTTAATTTGTAGATCAAGCTCCAGCAATGCTCATGCTGGACCTAGTGAAAACCATACGGACCATGGACACATGGACTCCCTCCCATCTTTTAGCAATGTGACATGGACCAAACCGCATGATGTACTAGTGTGTTAATGATCTAATTAGTGCCTTTCTTTTTCGCTCCATTGTGGCATGGACTTTACCTCTGAGTGCTTAATCATTATGAGGTAATGTCCTTGACAGTGGCGTTAATTTGTAGGTCAAGCTGCAATTGTGCGGTCATCAGATCAGATCCTTCAAAGTAGTATCTAGACTCAGGTCTAGTAGATAACTCTGTGCTGCAATCCTGCCTTGCTTGGGAAGACAAAGCAAAGCTATGGTCCTTTAACTTGGTTCGTCTGGAAAGCTAACAAAAGGCAGTATTAACCCTTGGCCGGTTACATTTTTCTTTTGAGTACCAAGAACTAGCAAATACAAGATGTTCTAATTTTTTTTATCTAAATTAGATGTATATAAACACGTTTCAGTATGTTATCTACTCGTTTCAGTCCGTATGTAGTATATCAAAAAATAGAAACAATTTACCTTTACCATACCGCACGCCAATTAAGTAGCGATCAAATCAAGGAAATCGATCAAATGATTCCGGAGCACTAAGGGCCTATTCTGATCTCCTCCCACTCCACGCTTCACAAAGTTCTGGAGCGAAGCAGAGCCGAACGATTTTGCCGCCGGAAGCTAGCTTCGGGAAGCTTTGGGCGATTCCAGTGCAACAAACTGGAGCGAGGTCGGCCCAGCTCCACCAAATCGAAAAGATGAAGTTCGATGATATTACGACCGATGTGCCACCGATTAAGAAAACGGTTCGCTCTTTCCCTCGTAAAGAAAACGGTTCGCTCTCCCTCAGACGCAACCTTTCCTCTCTCCTCGAAATGGGCTGGTTTCACCGGCCCAAATGCCACCGAACAGGCCAGATCTTGGTCTAGCTGGGCTGCTACCAATGGATCGCTTCAAGAAGCTATCGATCGAGCGGAAAGGATTGAGATCGCCAGGCAGAGCGAGAAGCTAGCGTGAGAAGCTGGTTA
The DNA here is from genome assembly GCA_021605145.1 of Aegilops bicornis. NCBI lineage: Eukaryota > Viridiplantae > Streptophyta > Magnoliopsida > Poales > Poaceae > Aegilops > Aegilops bicornis. The sequence goes on along the minus strand of JAHIAL010000009.1, from coordinate 268,643 downwards.
TGTGAAGTTTTATGAAGTTGGTGGAGATCAGAACAGGCCCTAAGAGGAGCTCCCGTGTCAATCACTTCCATTCCTCTCCACGGGTACTTTTTCTTTACTTTTTAGAAAGTCCAGATGACGAAACGCAGAGACCTAGAATGTAGAAGATCATAACATGAGCGATTCGGCAAATTTGAATTAAAAACATCCATAACATCTTAGAGCATCTATAACCAAAAGTATCAAATTTTGGTCCCCAAACGCCCGCGGACCCGCCCAGGCGTGTCCGCGGACAGTGATTGTGCAGCACACAAAATTGCTCCTTCACAACCGGATGCATTTAAACCGAATACTAAAATCCATATTAGCTCATGCAAATCCATATTAGAGCATCTCCAACAGCCGCGCTAAACTAGCGCCGCGCCGCAAATTAGTCCGTTTTAGCGCGCGCGCAACGCGGCGGGTGGCTCCAATGAAGGCAAAAAACTGCCACGCTCTATAACGAAGTTGGGCAAGCGGTCGGACACGCTATCTCAGCGGTGTATTTGGGCGCCCGCCACATGCAGACACTCGAAGCGCCGCACTCTCTCCTTCTCCGCCTCCACGCTTCAAGGCGCCGGCCGGCGAACTTCACCATGGACGCACGCTCCGGCTTCCCGTTCACCCCATTGTACAGCTGCGACCCCTTCCCCGCCGCCGCCACCGCCGCCGGAAACCCTAGCGCGGGGAGCGTTGGCGTCGCCACCGCCGGAGCTCCGCCGAGCATCGGCCGCCACAACCTCTTCTTGCCGCCACGGATGACCACGCCGACGGGGCGTCGCGTCAGCGCCGTCCTGCCGCCGCAGACCTCGAAGTTTCCCTAATGCGGCGGCCGAAGAAGGGCAAGACATCCGCGAAGAAGAAAAGGCGGCGACGGCTCCGGCATCAAGGCGAGGAAAGAAGCTTGCGGGCGTTCGACAGCGCGCGGCATCAAGCGCCGGGCGAAGCTCACTGCTGAGCCGGCCGACGCGCACCACGTGTTTGACGAAATGCCCCCAAGGTAAAAAGAAATTCCAACTTTTATTTTTTTTGTTTTTCAATGCATCATCATATAGATAGCTTATTTGCATTGTTCAAAAAACTTTGTAGTCTCAACGATGATGCATACATGTCAACTATGGGTGTTGGGTCCAACAATTCGCATTGGTCTCAAACCAATGACATCCATTTCGAAGACCATGAGTTTGAGGTGGACGAGGAGGGTGAGGGCATTGTCGGCCTTGGCCGAAAAGGAAGAGCGGGCAATTACACCAACAAAGATGACATCTTACTATGCAACACTTGGTTGCAAGTGTCGAGGATCCATCCGCTGGAGGTGATCAAAGTAGAGATGCTTATTGGGGGCGAATGAAAGAACACTTTGATACTCACAACGTGAGTGGAATTGACCGCTCCGAGAGATCACTTCGGTCCCGATGGTCGACAATCAACTCAGATTGTCAAAAGTGGGCAGCCGCACAAAAGGCAGTTGACAAGATTAACCCAAGTGGCACAAATGAGGATGATAGAGTAAGTGGCATCTCATACATGTTCATCATACTTGTTTTTGGTGTCCGAAGTGCTAACTTGTTTTGTTTTTCTTGTAGTACAACATTGCACAAAACTTGTTCAAAGAAGAGGTGAGGACAACCAAGAAGGGGAAGATCAAGAAAGGAAGGATCTTTACCTTGCCTCATTGCTATGAAGTGTTAAAGGATGATGAGAAATGGAAGAAGCGTGAAGATTTGGATGATTTGCATTTGAGCAACAAGCATAAGCGAACAATTGAGTTGAATGATGACGAGGAGGAGGATGATGCATCAAGTGATGACGGCAAGAGAAGCCCCACACCCAACTCGGTTTCATACTCAAGCCAAAACGACGGGATGGGTGCAAGAAAGACAAAACCGAAAAGAAGAAGAGGAAAGGAGATGATGAGCTCAAAAATGCTATGGAAGCAATTGTGAAGGCAAGAAAAGAAGCCAACGAGGTGAGGAAAATGGCAAGGAACCAAGATGTCGCAGCCGAGGAGAGGAGGTTGGCGGCCGAGGAGAGGAGGTTGGCGGCCGAGGAGAGAAGGGTGGCAGCCGAGGAGAGGAACGTGGCTTTGGAGGAGAGGAAGGTGAGAAATGAGGAGCGAACTAGATTGTTGGAATGGGAGAAGCACTTGTTCTTCTTGGACACATCCAACCTCAATGAAGCGCAAAAGGAATATGTCAATCTTGCCCGTGAAGAAGTGTTGATGCAAAAAAGAGCCTTGATTCGCGCAATGGGTGGCGGTGGCCTCGGCACCATGGGTGGCGGTGGCATTGGCGGTATGGGTGGCGGTGGCCTTGGCGGTGGCATTGGCGGTGGCCTTGGTGGCATGGGTGGCGGTGGCCTTGGCGCCATGGGTGGCATGGGTGGCTTCGGAGGTACCATGAGCGGTTTAGGTCCCATGGGAGGGATGGGTGCACCTCCGGCCACCATGGGAGGCATGGGTGGCTTTGGAGCACCCCCCGACTCAATGGCCGCCATGGGAGGCATGAGTTTTGCTTCTCTCATGGGAGGCATGGGTGCACCTCCGGCCGCCATGGGCGGAATGTCTTTCGATGTGCTTCCTCACACACATTCCCATGAAGATGCCGTTGAAGATCTTGCCAACACCGTCGGAGCTTCACATGACGCGGTGCGTGATGCGGTGCGTGATGAGGAGACGGAGGAAGATTCATCTTCGGAGGCGGAAGAATCGTCTTCGGAAGATGATGAGGACGAAGACGAGGAAGAGGATTGATGTGTCTTTCATTTGTGTCTTGAACTTGGTTGGATGAACTTGTGGGCATGAACTTTTATTCATCAACTTGTTTGTGTGAAATTTTATATGTCATGTTCATTGCATTTTGAATGTTTCAAACTCATTTTATTCATCAACTCATCATGCCTCATGAAGTCGCATGCTGCATTATAAGCGCTGACTATTGGAGCCATTGGCGGCCACGCTTAAACCAAGAAGGCTGCATACTAGTTTTTTGTGGCCAAGCGCGGCTGTTGGAGATGCTCTTAGTGTACGTAGCTAAAGGCATGTCATCGGACTACAAACATTTGACATGCCGGTTAACTCTGAACAAAAGCGATGACGGAGAAGTTCATCCATAGCCGCCCTTGCCCTTGCCTTTGCTCTTCCCATCGCCCTCGCTGGTATGTAGCGGTCGAATACGCAAAAGCGGATCTAGTCGGATTCGCTCACTGGCCGGAGTTGTCCAATCCGTCGCCGTCCTCGCCTTTCTCCTCCTTGGGGCGATCCGAGAGATGGTGCGGACCGCCTGCTTAGGTCTTTTGCCATCGCCTTTCACCGCCTCCTCTGCGGCTTCTTATGCGGACACGGAGGTATTCTCGATGCCGCCTCATGGCTGTTGAAGCCTCCGCGCGGCGTCGCGAGCGCCTAAGCCGCGAGGGATGCAGCAACCGCCTCCGCTTGAAACCGCGTTCGAAGCCTCGCGCGACGGCGGCAGGCACGCCACACCTCCTTTTCGGATTCACCTCAAGTCATGGAGGCCCAAATGGTCTCCGTTTTGGCGCCCGACGCCGCGGGGACGAGGTGCCACCTAAAGGGTTCTGGCGGCATGGCGGGGTTGCTCAATGCGGCCGTGGTGGCTGTTGTCGGCGACTCGTGATGAGATTCTTCTGTCTCGGTTTTGGATTTGAAATTTCGTACATTATTTTCTATGCATCATGTCCATATACCTTTTTGTTGGAATATTTTGAAATGCCTAAATATGTGCACTAAGGGCAAGTGCATAAGTAGACCCACAAGTACCAATCAGACGCACGGTTGTTCTTCAAGCACCGAAGTGCATATCTTCTTGTGAAGGGCCATTGCTAAAGCTGTTGTGGTTTTTTGTTTTTATGGCCTCATTTTGTTGTTTTCTACTCTTTTGGGGGGTTGTTAGGTTCTTTTTGCTAGTGTTTTTGTTCCTGTTCAGTTTTACCTTTTGGTCTTTAGGTTTGTACTTTGTGATTTTTAACTTTTCACTGGTTCTAATAATACAGGATGGCACACATTATATTGTGTTTGACAAAAAAAGTTTGATAAGGATAAGTGACAGTGCACCCTGATAGATTTCTAGAACAATTCAACAGAATTCCTTTACAATACAATATATGGCTTCTATTTTTTGCGGGTGAATATATGGTTTCTATGACGAAAACCTAATTCGGTGCCCAGGCTCATCTGCACCCGGTCAGAAAAAAAATCTAAACAAATATTAAAAAAATTCCAAAAAAAATCCATTTTTTTGTGTGTGATAGATAATTGTATGCGTCAGGTTCGCTCCAAATTTCAACTTATTTGGACATTTGAGTAGCTCTTAGAAAAAAAAAACAAATTGGGTCAGAATAGTGTGTGAACAATAAACTTTTTTACAGACCCTGAATTTGTCTTTTGTGCTGAGAGTTGCTCAGATGTCCAAATGAGTTGAAACTTGGAGCGCATCTCACGCATAAACATATCTACCACAATTTTTTTTTGGAATTTTTAGTATTTGTTTTGATTTTGTTCATTAGGGGGTGTAGATGAGCTTGGGAGCAGAAACGCCGCACTCGTTTCTATGACTCCTACTCCTAGGGTTGAAAAAGAAACCAAGAGCAACTAATTGAGGAGTACTCCTGCGGGAGCCCCCGCAAGGGTAACTTGGGAGCACGCCGCCACATGTCGCGCTCTGGGCGATCCGTCCGGATTTTGTTTATTTTTATTCTTCTGCACGCGTTTTCGGATTTTAGATGATTTATTGTTTTTATTTGGCTTTTCTGTTTTCCATCGGTATTTCTTAGGATTTGGACCTTTTTCGGATTTATTTTTTGGGCCGAAAAACACGTTTTCTTTTCCTTTTTCGTTTCGCGAGAGGCACGGTCGTACCTCTCAGAAAAGGAAAAACGTGTTTTTTTTTCGCAAGAGGCATGGATTTACTTTTTGTGGAGGCACAGATTTGCTTACGCGAGAGGTGCCTCTCGGAAAGGAAAAAAATGTGTTTTCTTTTTTTCTTTTTGTTCGGCGAGAGGCAGGGATTTACTTCTCGTGAAGGCACGGATTTGCTTCCGCGAGAGGCACGGTCGTGCTTCTTAGTAAGGGAAATAACACATTTTTAGTTCCACGAGAGGCACGGATTTACTTCTCGTAGAGGCAAGGATTTGCTTCCGCGAGAGACATAGTTGTGCCTCTCAGAAAGGGAAAAACGTCTTTTCTTTTCTTTTTCCGTTCCGCGAGAAGTACAGATTTACTTTTCGTGGAGGCACGGATTTACTTCCTCGAGAGACACGGCGTGCCTATTGCAAAGGAAAAAAATGCGTTTATTTTTTTATTTCCGTGAAAGGCACTGGTTTACTTCTCGTGGAGGTCGCGCCTCTCGGAAAGGGTAAAACGCGTGGCTTTTCGGAAAGAAAAAAAGTGCTCTTGGTTCGTTTTTTTCATGAAAATGTTCATCGAAACCTATCAACATGGGGTTTAATTTTGAAGATCTCGATCGAGGGATTCAAAGGTGAAAACAGTGGACGCACGATATAAGAGATTAAACATTTTGAATAAACGAATCTAAAAAAAGAAAAAACTCCGAGGTTGCAACAAGTGGCGCACATGCAGCACGCCGCTTGTCGCAACCTATCAAGGTGAAAGTGATCTTTGGAAGAGATACTCCTTTTTTTGCAGATGAGGAAGGAGTACTCCTTAATTAGTGATTTCGAAAAAACCCGCATGATTAAAACGACATGTCTACTTAGATCCTATATGTTTTTCATTTATCGAAACTTGTTTGATTACACCAAAGGAAACACGAAGAATTGTTTGCATAAAGGTTGAGTGCATGGAAATTTTCCTACAAATTGTATTGAAATGGATTTTCTATAGAATTTAATCCTATGAATTAAAGAACAAAAATAGAAAAGAAAATCATAGGAATATAATCCTCCAGAATCCTTATGAAACCCTTTGAATCATAGTAGTCTGAAAAAAATGTTCAGTTCAACATTTTAACCATGAGTGCAAAAAGAGGAGCTTTAAGATTCCAACTGCTTGGTCTAGAGGCTGGAGCACCCGTTCTTTCTATTGGATGGAGCATGCCTTTTACTTTGGACGCCGATAACGCCCACACGTATGGCATATTAGAGATCTGCTCACACGCCTTGTGTGGCATAATCAGGAGGCAGCCCACACGAACTGTGTGTGGGCAAATGCTACGACTGCCCACACGTGTGGTAAGAGGAGCCACGGACCGAACATATTTCGTTCGCTCCCAGAAAGTATCGTTCGAACGATCGATTGAAGCAAAAACGTTTGGCAAGAGAAAACCCAGCCCGGACATCGGTGTGATGGGCATTCCCATGCGAACGACCGGCAGCTCAGATGACCTTCCAGTGGACAAGCCCAATGCCTCCACCGGACTAGCCTAATGTCATCAGGGAACCATCCCAAAAAATGCCATTGCCCCTTGAAGAAATATTAAAAAAGGAATTTTTCCTCAAAAAAAAAAGGAATTGCAAATGATGTGTGCTCCTGCCTCTCCAAGAGAATATAGAAAAGCAAAAAACTCTAAAAATGCACTGAACAAAAAAAACACAGATTTTCCATGGCAAAATGAATATACATATTTGCCATATCAAAATAGCCATGCTTTTATATAAGAAATTATGTGGAATAACATAAAAACTGATCAAAAAGTTGCCATGGCAAATGAATATACAGATTTGGCATGGTATTTATATAAAAAATAGCCATCTTTTGTGTAATAAAATTGATGTGTATGTGAAAAAAGCACAAAAAATTGATCAGAAGTTGCCATGGCAAATTCCTATTCAAAATTTCTTGATTCAAAATTATGTTTACATGAAAAATTCAATTTGACATGGCAACTGAAAGTAAGTTGCCATGGTCCAAAAATAAAAGTAATTTTTTCCATGTTGCAAAAGAAAAGAAAATGGACGAAAATTTAGTTTAATCCTAATTTGGTTGAAATAGAAATTTAAATTTGTCATGTCAAATACTAAAATTGCCGCTATGATCGATAAAGTAAATTTTTCTTGATCGGTAAAGTAAATTTGCCGTGATCGATGGGTTAAATTTCTATTTGCCATGGTCAAAAACTAAAATTGCCGTGATAAATAAACTAAATTTGTCAGCGATCGATAAAGTAAATTTGCCGTGATCCCGTAACTAAATTTGCCATGGTCTAGTTAATAAACAGTATTGCCATGGCAAGGCTAGTTGTTCTTTGCAATGCTATGAAACTAAAAAAACATGTATGTTAAGTAAATTTGCCATCGGGGTGAAGGTGATTTTGCCATGGCAAAAAAGAAAGAAATTTAAATTTGCCATGATCAATAAACAAAATTTGCCGTGATCGATGGGATAAATTTCTATTTGCCATGATCAAATACTAAAAATTGCCGTGATAAATAAACTAAATTTGCCGTGATCGATAAAGTAAATTTGCCGTGATCCGGTAACAATTTTTGCCATCGTCTAGTTAATAAACAGTATTGCCATGGCAAGTCTAGTTGTTCTTTGCAATGCTATGAAACTAAAAAAAACATGTATGTTAAGTAAATTTGCCAGCGGGATGAAGGTAAATTCCACATGGCAAAAAAGGAAGAAATTTAAATTTGCCATGATCAATAAACAAAATTAGCCATGATCAATTGGCCATTGTGAGCTAATAAATTGAAAAGTAAAAAAGGTAAATTTGACATGGCAATGTAGGTACTTTTTGCCGTGGGTAATGAATGTAAATTTGCCATGGCAGGAGAAAAAAAATATTTTGCCATGGCAATAAAAGTGTGCAATTTTCCATGGCTGTGTAGTTGTATTTGCCATGTCAACTAAGATAGAACTGTCATCGCAAATATAAAAACAACAAAATTTCAAAGAATTTGCCATGTCCCTTCCAATGCTATAACATGAAAAACTACGGGTTGAAAATTACCATAGCAACTATGGATTGAACATGAGAGGGTAGGATAAACAAAACTATCACTGCCATCATCGTTGAAAATTAGCATGGCAACTATGGATTGAAAATACATATTCGCCATGGTCCGAAAAAATTTATATCAAAACACGTGGCAAAAATTGCCATGGCAACTATTTGCTAGTTCCTATACAGAACAGATGCTAGTTACAATTTGTTGATGTCAGGACATTGATAATAGCTTGCCCTGTTGCTGCACAAGTGCAAAAAAGCAGCAGCAAAAATCAAACTAGTTAAACTACAAAAAATGAGAAGCACTCTGCAAATCTGTTTGCCTTGGCAATCACAAGAATATAGATAAATAATGACAACCACTCTCCACAAAATATTATGTGCCCTCTCCCTGGGACAATAAATGGCAATTTGAGGGAGCAACGACCTCTAGGGAGAGGGAGCCAGCAGGCGGGGAGCCTAGTGCGTGGCGCCTTTGGTACTTTCATGGGCAGCGTCCGCGTCGCCCATCAGACAACGAAGGGAGGCGGGGAATGAAGCCACGACCTCTTGAAGCGGCTGACAGATGGCGCCGCGGCAGCTCCGGCCCGTGCCCTCGCTCATCGAGGAGCTCCTTGGCGTCCTATCCTTGCCCCTCACCGACGACGCCTACCGCCGCCTTGCCTCCTCAATTGCAACTTCAAGCCGCCTCCTTGTGTGATCAGCACCGGCCGGCAGAAGCTGCCATGCCATGGCTGCGGCTTTGAGAAGCTCGAATCTCATGGCCTTCGAGGAGGCAGGGTTCTTGATCACGGAGGCGAAGACGCATCAAGGTGGTGCGCGTGCATCGCCAGAGCCGCCCCCTCGCATCGCTCCGACCGCCGGATTTTCGGCTGCTCCTCCATCAAATCGGGCGCAAGAGAGAGAGAGAGAGAGAGAGAGAGAGAGTGAGGAATGGGGGAATGGGAGAGGCTACAGAGAGGATAAGAAAAAAAACCCGCACGTGAGCGTCCTCTCCAAGCGAGAAACGGGCGTGTGGTCGAACCGTGAAACGCCCACACGCCAGCCTTGTCCTACGTAGCAACAAAAATCTGTCAGATCGTGTCAAGATTCGTGCAGACTATATTGGATGGGGATCCGTGCGTGTGGGCGAGTTGCAAAACTGCCACACGTATGGGCGTTAGTATTTTCGTTTACTTTTGCAAGAATCTTGGATGGAGCACGCTGCACGCCTGTGTCCATGCCATATAGGCCCCAGAGCCAGAGGGAAAGATAGTTTAATGGGGCCAACGAGACAGTGACTCGCAGAAAACCATCGCTAATTCCTAACCCTAAACGGCTAAACCCTCTCGTCCCTCCCCATGGCGTCACCGCCGCCGCCGCCGCCGCCGAAGCTTCCGATCCCCGGTCGCCGCAACGTACTCATCACCAGCGCTTTGCCCTATGTCAACAACGTCCCGCACCTGGGGAACATCATCGGCTGTGAGCATCCCTTCTACTGTGCCATCTCCCCCAATTTTGTTTCCTCGAGCTCTCGCTGTTCGCCCCCGGTTTTATCTTCTCTGATGGTTTCGATTTTGGTCACGTTCTGAAGGCGTGCTCAGCGCCGACGTGTTCGCGCGGTACTGCCGGCTGCGGGGGTACAACGCCATCTACATATGCGGCACCGACGAGTACGGGACGGCCACCGAGACCAAGGCCTTGGAGGAGAAGTGCTCGCCCAAGGAGATCTGCGACAAGTGAGAGAGCCTTCACCTCTCGATGCCTTTTTAGTTTAATTTTGGTTTGTTTGTACAGGATTCGGCAATCAACCGTTATGAAATCTATCCAACACTGCTTTGAATTGCCGCACATACAAATACGCACGAAAGTTTCAGTTATCAACCTGTGATATGCTATACACCTAGTTAGTAAAATTTCCATAGTTCATATGAATAATGAAAGCATTTTATTCGTAGTAAGCTTCCCCGGCTGAAAATGCAGGTACCATGTTATCCATGACGAGGTCTACAAGTGGTTCGACATAAAGTTTGACAAGTTTGGGCGGACGTCCGCTCCTGAACAGGCAGAAGTCTGCCAGGCAATTTTCCATAAATTGATGGAAAACAAATGGCTCTGAGAACACCATGCAGCAGGTACAGCTAATTCCTTGCCTGACCTTGTATATATTCATCTCCGCATGTTGTTTCTGTTATGCAATATTTTTCTGCTTTGCAGCTTTATTGTGACACGTGCGAGCGATTCTTAGCCGATAGGCTTGTGGAGGGGAAATGTCCGACAGAAGGCTGTAACTATGAAGCAGCAAGGGTGATCATTGTGAAAACTGCAGCAAATTGTTGAACCCAACTGAGTTAATTGATCCAAAGTGTAAGGTAAGCATACACAATACTTTTTGTAACATATTTAGTTGTGTTCGGTGTATCATTATGATTTACCTGAGCACACGAGGTGTGTGCCGCGTGAAACTGCATATGATGAACTTTCCTGTGCTGTTTCTGTTTTTGTAGGTCTGTAAGAATGCTCCACGTATTCGTGACACAGATCACTTATTCCTGGAGCTTCCTCTATTGAGTGATAAGTTGGTAAACTATATTAACAACACTTCAGTAGCTGGTATGTGGAGTCAAAATGCTATTCAAGCAACAAACGCATGGTTGAAGGAAGGGTTAAAGCAACGCTGTATCACCAGAGATCTTAAATGGGGAGTTCCTGTTCCACATGAGAAGTATAAAGACAAGGTTTGGGCATATCAGATATGAATATATTTCTGCTGTTATGCGTTTATCTTATCTCATTTCTGTTTTTTTGTAGGTGTTTTATGTCTGGTTTGATGCACCAATTGGGTACATATCTATCACAGCATCATATACGCCAGATTGGGAGAAGTGGTGGAAGGATCCTGATAATGTAGAGTTGTTCCAGTTCATGGGTAAAGATAATGTGCCATTTCACACGGTATGATGCCTATGATATGGTGAACATCTTCTTTAGTTATTCAAGCTTGTTTATTTGGCTTCATGTTTGGTTTGTGCCCAAGTTGGACATACCAAACAATTTGCTAGCCAAAATTTTGGTCAAGCTTTTCCTTGCCCATGAGTTGGGCAATATGGCAAGAAAGATGAACTAGAGTTACCAAAAGAGGCATTGGCAAGCCAAAATGTCGTCAGCCATCCAACCAAATAACAAAGTTTTGTCCATGACCAAATAATTTGTAGGGTAGGTTTTGGATACCATCCATCCAAACATACCCTATATTAGCGCATATATTTGTGAATAAAGTTTTGTTAACTGGCAAGTCAGGACAATAGTACTTCCAGCCACGAGTGGATTTGTTTTCACCAGAATATACGACTGACAAAATGCAAATTATGATTTCTTGCTGAATATTTGACCCTCCATTCAGTCGAGTCCTGTGATTGTTTGACATTATTTTTTATAAGGATATTTTGTTTTATTTTATAACCAATGGTTAAATCATGCAAGAGCTACAAGCACACAAATCCGTGTATTTAAGGGCCAGTTGCAATTGATGTGCTTTAGCTAATTCCGGCATGAATTTTCTGTTATACCTCATAAAAGGTTGCTTTCATTTCAAGTAACTAGACAATACCCCGCGCTTTGCTGCGGGACTTTTTATACATTTACACGTGACATGTTGATGTTATAGATTGAATGGAATATAGACATTTACATTTAATTAAAATGTTAAATGAAACCATTTGCCCAAATATACAGAGATTTCTCTTCTCAGTTGTTAGGTTGGCTTGTACTCCAACTTGTAAGAGCATTGCTGGTGTCCTCTTCGTTGTCCTGTAGTGACTACGAATGAAACATTTGTTCACCTGTACACAAATGTTCAAATTTTTTAGCCAAATTTTAACCACAGGATAAAATGGACATGTGATGGCCATATGTCAGTACAGGTAAATCACCCAAACCTAATCAACATGTCATCAAGCAAGATGTGAGTAGCTAACTGAGATATGCATTGTAAATGAGCAACCCTCCATGTACCATAACCATCTATTTTTCATTGTTGTGATGTAGGAAATCAGATATCACAATTTACTAATAATAATCTATAGAAGAACAACTGATAAGCATGTATTGTAGATGGAAAATAATACAGACATTCATTTATCTACGAACATATTATGTAGAAGGCATAGCATAAAAATAATATTTTTAGCAAATCATATAGGATAACCACATGGTAAGTAGCAAGGTAATAGATGAGGATTAGGAATGGAGCATATTTGAATTAGAAATAGCCTATTACAAACCAAATGCTGTGAGGGTTTGACAGCGGTACCAGCACAAGATGGGAACTCCAAAATTTTCCGAGCACTATTAACTTGTATGAGAAAAATAAATAGAACGGCGAGCTTAATTTCAAAGAATTAATTGGGGACTAAGATAAGGGGGTTGTTGCCTGCTGACGCCAATGTTAGACCAGTACATCTTCACAGACAAACAATATCATCACCATGGCTACAATTTGGCATCAAACACATCTATTATCCTCTATGTAATCAGAAGTCTTAGCAGTTCCTTGCCATCTGTAATGTAGTTTTTTTATCAATAATAACTGAACCAAGACCTGTCGTCTTTAGATTTCTATTGAAACTTCAACCCTGAATGAAATTTACTACCATAGTGGTCCTAGAAATGAACACAACTGTCCGAGGACAACCCTGGCCCAGTACAAAACATACCACAGTAGCAAAGATGACATTAACGAAGGTAGGAGCTGTTGAAGCCTTGTTGTAGGTCGATCAGCGATGCGAGCGTGGCAGCACTGGCAGGGTGCGACAGACGACGTCCTCGGACACCAATAGATGCTTTCTGTCAAATGGGTTCTTTTGTACCTACGGGCAGTCGGGCACACAGACCACATGTCAGAGAGTTCAGATCCAGCCGGCGGTAGACGACGAGGTAGTACGGGTGATGTGTGAGAAAGAGGCGTACCATGTGGTGAAACCCTCGATGAGATAGGCCATGGCGAACACGAGAACGGAAGGGTTTGGGAAGTTGCCGAGAACAGCCAGGTAGGAAGGAGGGAAACGCCACGGCCGGTGGCTGCGCACTGGAGGCGGCGTCTCCCGTGGAGGGCCGTCTGCTTCAAGAAGCTTTGAGGCTCTGCCTCCTCTCCTCGAGACCTACACCAGCAGGAGACGGGTGCTCCATTTCTTATAGGGGAGATCAACTCCATCCATTACTCCTGCAGTTATTTGGTGGAGAAGACAAAGAGGAACGTGAGTACTCTTTGCCGTAGAAGAAGAGGAGATTATCTTAGGAGACTTAATTGGAGAGATTAACTTGGCCGCAACACTACAGGCGAAGAGCCGGTCAGCCAAGTGTTCGTACGTGGGCTCTATAGCTGGCTCCAAATGAGAAGCAGGTTTGCCTCAAAAATAAAATGAGAAGCAGGTTTCTGGGCGCAAGAAGTGAAATTGGACACGCAGCCAGCGGGCGTCTCAGATATGTGGAGATAGAGAAGCACGCAACGGGGGGTCTCAGGTTTGTGGGTGATCGACAGGCATGCCCTTTTTTCTATAGAGTTCGGCTGTTCGGGTGCACAGTTGAATGAGCTGTACATGTGTGTGCATTTTAGAAACCATGCTGATGTGGCATGAGTGCTGACATGGATGGCTGCATGTTCAGATGAGGTGGTAGGTTGCATGTTAAGAGAAATAGGTTAGTGGGGATGAACTATTATAGTATTATAGATTAGTGCTTTCAGAAATCTAAAAAAGTCCTTTAAGAAGCCAGTCTGATGTGAGCTGTATTGAAATTTATGGATAGCATATGTGTATACTGACGTTCTTTTAATGCCTGTACTTTTTTCCCATGAAGTACTTATTTGTTTAAAGGTAACTTTCAGGTCATGTTCCTTCAACACTATTGGGAACTGGTGAAAACTGGACAATGATGAAGACCATAAGTGTTACTGAATATTTGAACTATGAAGCAGGTACTTTCCGCATTTTTGTTTGAACCTAACACTTGATTGGTGCACAGTTCATGCTAGTCTTCATACTTGGTTATTGCTTTCTTATTTACTTGAGCTGAAATTCCTATGCTTTCTAGAGATTTATGAGTAAAGCATATCCGGCTACATCTATTTACACCAAAGAAATACCCGTTCTGTTTACCCCCCTGCAATTGCAGAGGCTCATCGACCTGGGCTTCCCGAAGTGCAATTTCTTTTACCAGAACATATTGCCCACTGCCCAGTATTTGGCCCATGCTTGCACTGTGTGCTGTGGTGCATTGTGATGCACTTCATGCTGCAGAAGTAGTCGACACCTTTCTCAAATTACTCTGAAGTAGATTCATATGTGATATTGACACATTATGTATGTTTATTCCCTTGATAATAGCTAAATATCCCTCGCATCTATAGGAAAATTTTCCAAGAGTCATGGTATTGGTGTCTTTGGCAATGATGCGAAGACTACTAATATTCCGTCTGAAGTATGGCGATACTACTTGCTTATGAACCGCCCTGAGGTTTGTATAGACATTTTGTTCAATAGATTTAAAATATCTGATAATGGCATTCATTGCAATATTTTTCTGTTTTGGGTGTTCAGGTATCAGATACACTGTTCACTTGGGCTGATTTACAAGCTAAATTGAACAGTGAGTTGCTGAACAACCTGGGGAACTTCATCAACCGTGTGCTAAGCTTTGTTGCCAAACCAGCTGGTTAGTCACTGGAGAATCTTGCACCTGACATCTAACTGTCTAGAAGGATTATCAGTTGATTTCTTTGTTTCGGAATTTATCTTGATTATCTGTGATTCGCTGCCATATATCATCATTCCTTATCTTCCACACTTTTGTTTAAGTTGATTTTTGATCTGCTTTTCTGGTAGGAGGCGGATACGACTCCATCATACCTGATGCTCCTAATGCGGAGTCACATCCATTGACCAATGCACTTGCTGAAAAAACTAATAAATGGGTTGAACAATATCTTGAAGCAATGGAGAAGGTAATTAATTTACTTGAACTATGTGAAATGGCACAAGTTCCTGCATTATCTCTAGTTTTATGTTATTTCATTGTGCCAGCTACAAGGATCTAAAACAGAATGCTCACTCCTTTCGCTACAGGTTAAACTGAAACAAGGACTGAAGAGTGCGATGGCGATTTCTAGTGATGGAAATGCATATTTGCAAGTAAATATATTTCTTTGTCTTGGTTTCCATATGTGTTTTTAAATAGCACTGTTATATCTTATCTTTGCTTTGCTGAATACAGGAGAGCCAGTTTTGGAGGCTTTATAAGGAAGATCCAGCAACCTGTGCCATCGTAATGAAAACTTCAGTTGGTGTTGTCTATCTCCTTGCCTGTCTGCTGGAGCCTTTTATGCCTTCCTTTTCTAGAGAAGTATAATCCTCATTTTGATGTTTCAGAGTTTCTATTAATAGACCCCCTTTGCCTGAGCTTACTCTTATGTTTCTTTCTTAAGGTGCTGCACCAATTAAATATGTCCGCAGATGAAGATCTGTCATTCTGTGATGATAAAGGAGAAACTGCCAAGGCAAAAAGACCCTGGGATTTTGTATCAGCGGGACATAAAATAGGGAAGCCAGTCCCTCTATTTAAGGAACTGGTGCGTATTTGCATTTTGATAGAAGAAATTTGTTAGTTGGCCATGCTTTTATATTTCGCAACTTTGAAATAATGCAGAAAGACGAACGAGTCGAGGCGTTTAGAATTAAATTCGCTGGCAGCCAAGCTGAAAGGATCTTGAAGGAACAAGCTGATGCCGAGGCCAAGAAAGTCGCTGAAAAGCTCAAGGGCACAAAATTATCTGGTACTTAAGAAATTCTTGCTATATATTTTTTGCGTGAATTACATGGGAGAACAGTTTTTTTTTCTGTGGCAACCTATAAACAGGCTTCTCTTTGTGGCTCAATTGTGTGCAATTTGTATGTTTTCCTGAAAATACCGGTGCAGACTGCACCGTCTTTCTTACGTTTGAAGCGCTCTTGAGTTACCTTCTGCTGAACCAGTTTCATAACTCTAGAAATTCATTGTCCAGTTTTCCTCTCTTGCTTTTGTATCAGAGGGAAGTTCAAAGAAGAAACAATCTGGTGGTTCGAAATCAAAGACAGCAGAGGAAGTCTCAGTTGCCAAGCTGGATATTCGTGTAGGGCTTATCAGAAAAGCAGAGAAGCATCCAGATGCTGATTCACTTTACGTAGAAGAGATCGATGTTGGAGAAGAGGCACCAAGAACAGTGGTTAGCGGCCTTGTCAAATTCATCCCTCTTGAAGAAATGCAGGTCTGTCTTTCTTAGTATCATTTGTAGTCGCGACATTGGTATGCTGATTGGTCCTACCTCCCTAATTTGCAATTTATGGTACGAATGAGCAGAACCCGGAAAGTGTGTGTGCTCTGCAATCTTAAACCGGTGGCAATGCGCGGTATAAAATCACATGCTATGGTTTTGGCCGCATCGAATGAGGACCATACAAAGGTAAGGAACGTTTGGCTCTCATGTGCTCTTTGTTTGATAAATCATCATGAATGTACAGTAGCAGCCACTTCGGTCTGTGGAAACTGACATTTGAAATTTTAGGTTGAGTTGGTTGAGCCTCCAGAATCCGCTGCTGTTGGGGAGAGGGTGACCTTTGCCGGGTTCTCTGGTGAGCCCGAGGCTTCTCTTAACGCCAAAAGCAAAACCTGGGAGAAGTTGTCCGCTGATCTGCACAGCAACGGTGAGCTGGTGGCGTGCTACAAAGATGTTCCATTCACAACTTCGGCTGGAGTATGCAAGGTCAAGACGATAGCGAATGGGGAGATTCGCTAGGCACAGTGCCCAATCTGCAATCTGACTGAATCGCTGTCTGATTTCATTGGAAGTTAATATTGCTGATTTACTCTCTTTTTTGAAAATTTTGACGCGTTTCGAGCACTGCTCTGCAC
Source organism: Aegilops bicornis (assembly GCA_021605145.1). Lineage (NCBI taxonomy): Eukaryota > Viridiplantae > Streptophyta > Magnoliopsida > Poales > Poaceae > Aegilops > Aegilops bicornis. The sequence goes on along the minus strand of JAHIAL010000009.1, from coordinate 251,778 downwards.
ACCGTTCTGATTGAAAGCATACATAGAAGAACGCTTGTTGTTTGTCACCTCTTCCCCCCCTCCCTCCCTTTTTTTGAGTGTACTTTCGGCTCAACCTCGGGGGCAATCTTTAGCTCGGCCTGTTTTCAGCTGAACTTAGCGCTAGCCAGCTTTAGCTCGGCCCGTTTTCAGCTGAACTTGGGGCCTGTTCGGAAGTCCGCTGGCTTCCCAAAGTGGCCAGCTGGGTGGCCAGCTTCTCGGGGAGCCAGCGCTCCGTTCGGTAGCAGGTAACCCTGGGAATAGTTTCAAATACCGCTAAAAAAGGGGGAATAGTTTCAAATCCAGATTGAAACCAGGCCAAACCACTCGACTTCCCTTCCAGCAACCAATCCAACCCAATCGAAATATTGAGGTCTAGATTCCAAACTGAACCAAGCTACTCCATCCATAGTTTCCATCCAAACCAATCCAGACCGTTTCATCTTTTTGGATTCAATCCATAGTTTGAAGCTACTTGTGATCTGCGTGGCCGTCCGTGCGCTTAATGGAGAGAGACACGGTCTTGTTGCTGCTAATCGCCGGTCGTGCGCTTCATGGAGAGAGAGAAACAGCGTCATGATGCAGGCGTCATGATCGACACGATCGAATGAAGGCGGATGGAGGGAAACACGGGGCGGCGGCAAAGGCAGCCCAGCGACACCCCAGCGGCTACAGCATGGACGATGCGCTGGTCTCGTATGCTCCTAAACTGGTGGCTGATTTGTTTCTGAGATTACAACTTGAAACGATTTGAGATCGATTAGTCTGCGCCCAGACCAATTCAATCCAGTCCAATAAAACCCAAACCAGACCAGATTATATATAGTTGCGGGTAGACCAGATTATATTAGGGCCTCAGACAATTTAAACCAACCCAAAACAACCCACCAGGAAAACTAAACTAAAACTTAGGTTCGAGTCCAAACTATTCCCTGGCTTAGGTGAAATCATTGATCAAAGAGCACTTCTTGCAAAGGTCACTCCTGTCTTCTCAGGTTGCGACAAGTGATGCATTGTACGTGCGTCACTTGTTGCAATATGAGAGTTTTCTCTTCTGCCGTAGATTCGTTTATTCAAATCGTTTTGTGTTTAAACCGTGCATCCAAATCTCGAACCGTTTTCATCATTGGATTCCCCACGTTGAGATCTTCAAAACTACATCTCATGTCGATAGGTTTTGATGCATTCTTTTTTTTTTTCCGAAAGAGACACGACGGTGCCTCTTCCTGAAGCAAATTTGTGCCTCCATTAGAAGTAAACCCATGCCTCTGACAGAAAAAAGTGAAAAGGCATTTTTTTTCCGTTTCCTGTACCTCTCGCGAAAGGAAAAAAAGAAAACGTGTTTTTTCTTTGTTTTCGAGAGGCACGGCCGTGCCTCTCACGGAAGAAAAAAAATAAGTTTTTTTTTCATTTCTGAGAGGCTTTTTTTTTAAAATTCAAAAGCTAAGACCGGTGGAAAACTGAAAAGCCAGAAAAAAAATCAGAAAAACCACATAAAAAGTCGAAAACGCGTGCGAAAAAAAATAAAAGAAACAAAATTCGAATGGAGCGCCCGAGCGCGACACGTGGGCGGCGGCTGAGCGCGCGCTAAGTGGCCCTTGGGGAGGCTCCCGAACGAGCTCTCCTTGAAAGTGCAACTAATCCCCGGGTGGTTTTGGTAATTCATAACAACATATATCTCATTAAACTAATGTCCATTCAAGTTAAATATTTCAGGACGTTCGACGATTGGCATGGCAAGGACTAGTGATTGTAGACCCCTCAAAATGCTAAGGAAATGGATTGGCAAAAGCTCAAGACTCTACATTTTTGGTTAAGTGATCCAAGATCACATTGAGTCCATAGGAAATCCAATACTATTAAAAGGGGATGAGGTGTTGCTTAATGGTCTTTTTGCTCAAGTGCTTAATGATATTGCTCCAAAATCCTCAACCACTTTCTCCATCCAAATATGTCCAAACCCTACATTCCAACTCGGCCCCACCGAAATTTCCTATCTGGAGCCACCAAGTTCATCTAGACTTAGCCACTGCTAAACCCTAACAAATCGGATCCACCGATATGGATCTCGATCCCACCGAAATGGCCTTGCCAGCTCTCTGTTTCTAGTTGCAATTGTTTCGGTCCCACCGACCGAGATGGCTTGACCAATTCTTTGTTGCCATATTGCTTCACTTCGGTCCCATCGAGATGATGCAATCGGTGCCACTGAGACGAGGTTTGCCCTAGCCAATGGAGTTGGTTTTGAACGAAAGTTCAATGCCAATGGAGTTGAATGGGAAGAAGATCAATACCTCAAGACAAAGTTTGTTCCTCAACAAGAGAAGTATGACGGACTTCTTTTGAGGGAACACAAGCTCAAGATGATCTTCCACCACAAGACCACAAGCTAAAAGGCAAGGACAAGCTTGAAGAAGAGATTGACTCATTTGAAGAAGCACCTGAAGCCATGTTCAAGTGGGTTCCCAAGACTTCATCAATTTTAACTACAACTCCAAGGATTCCCATCAAGTTTATGTGGGTCCCAAAGAAGAACTAGAGTGTTCTTGAGGGTGACTCCGCCAACATATTTCACTCATATTCATTTTGGCGAGGACTTGTGCAACCAACTTTCACATCTTGCACTAGTTCATGGAGTCACAAACCCTCTTGTTGGTAAGACAAGGGATAAGGTAACTCAATGCATTCATGGACATTATCATATGTGCAATTCACTCTATGTCTATGGATATCCTTGTATGTTCCTTGTGGGACTAACCCATGTACGTATTGAAAGTGCAAAACTCCAAAGGATTGCTCCGAACTCTTGATGGACCACATCAACATTGAGCATCCACATCTTCACTATCTACATGAAGTCATCATCGACAAAACCCAAGGTTAGTTCATCCCTCTTTGGGGGGATATCACATCTAGGGGGAGATTTGCTCTAAAAGTTGAGCTAAAGCAACTCTAATGGTGTGAACACATTAATGCTTTATGTAAAAGTGACAAACCCACTTGTGCTTAAACGATGAGTATGACCTATGATCGAATGTCCTCATTTGACTCCTAAGTCAATATACTCATATATAGATGACCTAGTCATCGCCAATTGCTTGATAGATGCTAGAATTGGTTGTGCATGTTTGACACATATTTCATTTGCCATTTTATTGTGTGAGCATGTTGGTTTGCATGTTTTCCCCATTCAACGACATCAATTTGTTGTTTTGATTGTCTTGGTTTTTTTGGCCAAGTGGATGTACAAGAATGCCTAAGAACCTTCTCTAGTTATCTATGTTTTCTTGTCTCAAATTCTCTTCATGCTACCACAAAAATTGAACAAGTCATTTTCGGACCCTTCGGGTGAGGCGCACTCGGAGCCACCGATCTGGAAGGGTTGAACTCCAAAACCTTCAAATTTACTTCAGTGTGACCAATGCACTCCTATTCGGACTCACCGAAAGCGGTTTGATTGATCTAAGTTTTCAATCTCGGTGCTACTGATTAGACCAACTTCGAGTCACCGACATGTTGTAACCGTCATGATTACATCGTCTCGATACCACCGACAACAACTGGTATATATATCCCAATCGGTCCCATACGATTGAAATTTCTCAAACGCGTTTTGCTCCGCACCCCCTCTCGATGCCGTCGCCCTCATCTTCGGACTTCGTCGTTGCGTCGATGCACCCTGCGTTGTACTCCGTCGCCGTCAGCGGATTCCCTCCGCCGTTCTTGCCAAGTAGGGATTTGCACCAAGTTAGGGTAAAAATCCTGCCCCCTCGTGCTTCTAATTTCTGATTCAATGCACTAGGGGATTTGCCATGATTCTTGCCACGCATGAAACACTCTTATTCAATAGATCACTACCATAGATTAGTTTTGAGCAAAAAAAAAAAATTAGGTTTAGGTTTCCTCCGAAAGCATCTCGGACCGACCGAACTAAAATTTCTGGAGTTACCGATTTGGCTCTGGCCATTGCACTAGTACGTCTCGGTGCCACCGAGAAGTACGAATCGGTGAGACTGAAAGTATCGTTTCAGTGAAACCCTAGCATCTCGGAGACAACGAACCACATCTCGGTCAGACCGAAATGGTGTGTTTTGGTTCTGTTGAGTGCTTCAGTATCACCGAGATTATCAACTTGGTGGATCCTAAATGCATTCTATGAAAACCTAAAACTGATATTTGAACTCAATTTTCAAAAAATATATCTGTTTTTTTATGACTCATCTACTTTGCCCATATCTATCTATTCACAGGGTCTGTTTGCAAGATGTCAAGTGCTAGTGATGCCTGAGAATGTGTCGAGAACTGACATGAGGATCTCAAAGGAGGGATCTAGTCACGAGGGCAGCTACTATGAAGGAGTGAGGAGCTCACCAGAACAGCCCAAAGCTGCCACAAGGACAAGGAAGAAGAGAACATCAGATGGCGAGGATGAGGATTTTGTGGCTAGTGAGGGCACATCAAAGAAGAAGAAAGTGGTGCTTGCTAAGGATTATGGCACAACATCTAGCTCAAGACCTTTAGGCAGTGCCAAGGAGAGAACTGTAGTGAGAAAAGTCCTACTCTCCAAGGCGGACAAGGCCACGACTCAAGGGAGCATGAATTTACACTTGAGGAGCCAAGTGACACAGAGACAGCTGCTGCAGGAAAGGAGAAGAGGGCAAGGAAGACTACTGCTTATGTCATTGGCAAACCATCCATGGTTGCTGCTGATGATGACGAGGAGGAACCAGCAGCTGATGCACCTCCTGCCAAGACTCAGAAGCTCATGTCTGATGCAACGAAGTCTGCTGCCCCACCAAGTCCAAGCCCAAAGCTCCAGCACCTAAGAGGTCTACAAGAAACATATCTACTAGTGAGAAGAATAAGGCCCTAGTGCTTGAAGCTGAGATTGATGATGAGCCACTAGTGCTTAGGAGATTGAGACCCAAGATCCCAAATCATGATAACACACATCCTGTTGCAAAGAACATGATGCTGAGGAAGGACAAACGATTGCGTCAGTGGAGATTGTCAGATCCATATGCTGCCACGAGGAGAACTGCTTGTGATTATCGTTTCCACACACGAGAGCAACAAGATTTCTATGAGACGGTGTTGCTTGACAAGAAGCCCATAGTCAGTGATATGAAGTAGGTGGACTAGAAATATATCAATGCAAATCAAGACAACTTCCCCCATGTTCATGAAAGCTTCAAGCTTGCAGGTGTTGATGATTTTTTGCGAGGAAGATTACAAAGTGGAATGATGAGATGATCATGCAATTCTACTCCACTGCACATTTCTATCCAGAAGGGAGAATAGTGTGGATGACTGATGGAAATAGGTACCAATCAACCATCCCAGAATGGGCTGATCTTCTTTGTGCTCTAGAAGAAGAAGAAAATGATATTGATGTTTAAGCAAACCCAAGATGGATCACAATTCTATGGCTAACATGCATAAGACAATTCCTGAGGATGATGTTGAGACACATAAGCTTGGTTCAGTGAAACACTTGCTAGCTGGTTTGGCCACCATCAACATAGTCTTGAGGAACACTCTTCTGCCCAAGTCTGAAAATGACAAGATGATCCGTGGACACTCCATCAACTTGCTACACTTGTTTGACACACCGCAGAAGTTCAAAGTAATGGGTCTTATTGTTGAGACAATCAAGAGAACCGCAGCTGACCATAAGAGATCATGTGGACTTGCTCCTCACATTAAGTTGCTCATCAACTCCAAGGTTGGAACGAGCACATAACTACTTGATCGTGAGCATCTCCCACTTCACCCAGAGTTTGAGGAAAATGTGGTGGTGATGGACCCTTCACACCCTACATCTGCCCAAGCCCAAGAGAAGATCCAGACAGTGATGACCCACAAGTATAGGGGATCTATCGTAGTCCTTTCGATAAGTAAGAGTGTCGAACCCAACGAGGAGCAGAAGGAAATGATAAGCAGTTTTGACCAAGGTATTCTCTTGTAAATCTTGAAATAAGTGGTAACAGATAGTTTTGTGATAAGATAAATTGTAACGAGCAACAAGTAACAAGAGTAAATAAAGTGCAGCAAGGTGGCCCAATCCTTTTTTGTAGCAAAGGACAAGCCTGGACAAACTCTTATATAAGGAAAAGCGCTCCCGAGGACACATGGGAATATCGTCAAGCTAGTTTTCATCACGTTCATATGATTCGCGTTTGGTACTTTGATAATCCGATATGTGGGTGGACCCGGTTGCTTGGGTGCTGTTCTTACTTGAACAAACATCCCACTTATGATTAACCTCTATTGCAAGCATCCGCAACTACAACAAAAGTATTAAGGTAAACCTAACCATAGCATGAAACATATGGATCCAAATCAGCCCCTTACGAAGCAACGCATAAACTAGGGTTTAAGCTTATGTCACTCTAGCAACCCATCATCTACTTATTACTTCCCAATGCCTTCTTCTAGGCCCAAATAATGGTGAAGTGTTATGTAGTCGACGTTCACATAACACCACTAGAGGCTAGACAACATACGTCTCATCAAAATATCGAACGAATACCAAATTCACATGACTACTAATAGCAAGACTTCTCCCTTGTCCTCAGGAACAAACGTAACTACTCACAAAGCATATTCATGTTCATAATCAGAGGGGTATTAATATGCATAAAAGATCTGAACATATGACCTTCCACCAAATAAACCAACTAGCATCAACTACAAGGAGTAATCAACACTACTAGCAACCTACTAGCACCAATCCCGGACTTGGAGACAAGAATTGGATACAAGAGATGAACTAGGGTTTGGAGATGAGATGGTGCCGTGAAGATGTTGATGGAGATTGCCCTCTCCCGATGAGAGAGGAGTGTTGGTGATGATGATGACGATGATTTCCCCCTCAGGGAAGTGTCCCAAGAAACAGCTCTGCCGGAGCCCTAGATTAGTTCATGAGGTTCCGCCTCATTAAGTGAGTCTCGTCCCGAAAGGTTGCTTCTTATTTTTTTTCTTGACGAAGACTTCATATATAGGAGAAGATGGGCGTCGGAGAGCCACCAGGGGCCCACGAGGTAGGGGGCGCCCTAGGGGGCACCCCCACCCTCGTGAGCGGTGTGGGCCCCGGCCTTCATATTTGGCAATGACGATTTTTCTATATTTATTTTAAGATATTCCGTGGAGTTTCAGGACTTTTGGAGTTGCGCAGAATAGGTCTCCAATATTTGCTCCTTTTCCGGCCAGAATTCCCACGCATTCTCCCTCTTCATGTAAACCTTGTAAAATAAAAGAGAATAGCCATAAGTATTGTGACATAACGTGAAATAACAGGCCATAATGCGATAAATATCGATATAAAAGCATGATGCAAAATGGACGTATCAGACAGCTGCAGTAGCAAAAGTAGCTCAGGAGGCATTTGCTCCCAATGCACCTATTGCCAACCCCAAGTCCAAGAACGATTAGATGACTTATCTGCTGTAGCCACCCTGAGGATTGAGCGAAGTCTGGCCAACCTCACCAAGAACCAGGAGAGCCTAGAGCGGATAGTCGATACTAAGGTTCATGATCTTGATGTGAAGATCACAGAGGTACATGCCATTGTGGAGAAGCCCAGAGATGATGTTGACACAACCAGAGCTGCTGCTCGTGACAGTGGAGATAATCGACCGATGACTGACAGGTTCCAGACAATGCCTAGGGCACCTGTGTCTGCGATTGCAGCTCCTCGATGCAGACATACGAGGACCTGCAGTTGTTCCGCACGTCAGCCGCTTCTATAGTTCCACCTCCAGTCTCTACTCCACCAGCTCAGCGGACATCAGATGAAGCCTTCACGAAAGCACTTCTCTCAATGCCATCTACGCACACCAGAACTGCCAACCAGAGATCAGGAGTTGCCGAGGATCGTGCCTAGAGACACATATAGCTCTATACCTATTCCAACTTTTTGGTACTTGTTGCCAAAGGGGGAGAATTTGTATAGATCATTAGGCTGAGAGAGAGAGAGAGAGAGAGAGAGAGAGAGAGAGAGAGAGAGAGAGAGAGAGAGTGTCTCGCTTTTCCTCGATTGGGTTTTCTTGAGTTTCTACTACTATTTCTATTTGATCCGTGCTACTTTGCTCGTTATGCGTGTGAGATACTTTGTTTATGTGTGATTGATCATACTATGCTTCATGTGATGCTAAATGCTTATCCTTAATCATTATTCTTGTATCATCATTCACTTATGTTCTTGGTGATGCGTGCTTACTATTACATTCATATCATTTTATGCGCTCCACCATTGTATGTGACATGGAAGAGTGATCCATGATCATAATCGATTGTGCATTTGCATTCAAACGCAAATTTTTAACAATTTAGGGCGAGCTCTTGCTTATCACATAATTCTCAAAGCGATGATGCATTTCATTCATTTAATCATTTCTCGAAGCTTTGATCTATATGTTGTCATCAATTACCAAAAAGGGGGAGATTGAAAGTGCAACTAATCCCCCGGTGGTTTTGGTAATTCATAACAACATATATCTCAATGAACCACTACTGTACGATGCTGCTAACGCGACACTACAATTAGAGACCCTTCGACAAAACTATGTGCGATGCAATAATCGTAGTGATGTAAAAAAACTGTCAAAAAAGATGCAAAACATTTGCGATGGCGGATACATCAAACACAGTTCAGAATTTAGTTAAGGCATTAATGCGATGCGGGGCATACGGTTCAGTTCAATGAACTATTTGTGATGAGGCGAATACAATGTAAAGCGGCGCAGGATGATGGTGGTAATGCGATACTCTGACGCTCTGATTCACTTTCGGATGAACTGTTTGTGATTAGGCGGAACAAAAGAAACGGTAAGCCAGATCAAGGTGAGTGCGATAGAGGGCAAACAGTTCACTCGGATGAACTGTTTGTGTTGAGCCAAGAGAATAGAAACGGTTCAATTTAACAAGATGTGTGTGATACGCGGCAAATAGGTCTGTAATCAGAAATGTGTGCGAAGACCAATAATAACACAGACGATTGCTGCTAATAAGACCGATAATAACACACACACACACACACACACACACACACACACACACACACACACACTTATGAGGACATGGTTGCATAACCAAATTAAACATCCAATTACATAGGTGGCTACTACACACATGACATTTGCACACACCAAAGTAAACTATTACATGCATAATTACATAGGTGGCTACTACACACATGAATTTTCCACACACCAAAGTTAACTATATATTACATGCATAATTAACTAGGATAAATGATCATATGATCATCATCTACTTCTTGTGATGCTTGCCGCTACTGCTCTGCTTGTGGCTCGATCCGGCCTCATCGATTTCGGTAACGAGGCACTTCCTCATGTCAACGATCCGCCTGTGCATCTCGTAGCATGTGTACACTCTCTTGGCCGCGAACTTGAGGTGAGGTTCATCCAGGCCCCGTGCTAGGATACGGGACTTGTTCTCTTGGCATCCTGCTTCATTTTTTCATAGTAGGGGTCGATGATGGCCAAGGCGAGTTCAACCAGGGAGTCCTTCTTCGTGCTGCCCCAGACCCTGTAGTGCTCACGATTTCAACAAGGTTCTTGTAGGCCAAGCCCGTAACCCTGAGCGCTTTTACATCATCGGTGGTTTCCACCGTAGCAAACTTGTAGTCGGTGCTATTGACAAACCCGACGAAACGGTCGCAAGGCTCTCTGGCCATGCAGTAGTGGTAGATGAGGACATGATGGCGCACGCACAACTGGGCGACGACAACCTTCTGAACTTTGCCGGGAAGACCGGCGGTGTACTAGAGGTCGATGCCGACCATCTTGTACTTGTCTCTAGCAAGCAACTGCTCCACGGTATTGATGTAGTCCTCCACCATGGCCGGGTCGATGTACACCACCGTCAGATCGGTCTCCCTCGCGTGGGTCTCGACTTTATGCTCGCCGAACTCCATTGGAGCACCGCTAGATATCCTCTCTGTATGTGTCATCGTGGGTGTGCTTGTTGTGTTGTGGGGCGAGATTGAAAGGTTGAAGAGACTAAGGTTATAATGGCCGCGAGAATTAATGGGGAAGCCGGACGGACTGGAATATCCGCATGCCCGGATGGCAGTTCTAATTTGCAGCGCGTAACTCCATCGTGCCGCACGTAACTGCATCGTGGCGACGCGCGCGGCGCATGCGCATGCATATGGGCCCCCAACGTGATCGTGTGCAGGCCCCAACCGCTGGCAGAGCGTGCGCGCAGGGACGCGAGCAGAGCGCTCCGCGGTCGCCTGAACGGCGAGCAACCATATATATGCATATAGAAGTTGAACACGCAAGGAAAAGCTGTCCACAAGCCGAGCGCGTGGAGGTACGCGAGCATAGCATGCCGACGGACGCGAGCAGAGCGCGCTGTAGTGCCTAACGGCGAGCACAGTGCGCTGCGACACCTAACCGCGAGCAGAGCGCGCCGAGGGACGCGAGCAGAGGCCGACACAGTGATACGTGGCAAATAAGACGAACTGTGCGAGCGATGGCGGAGACATCAAGCATGAATCAGATTAGAGTTGCGTGTGCGATACGTGGCATACAGTTGATCCATCCGAGCTGTTTGTGATGGAATAAGCTGTGTGTGTTGTGGGCAAACGCTTGCTGGTATATAACCATTTGTGATTGATGAATTCATCACCGACGGGTTACCTAGTGTGGTCCGTGTGCGATGTGATATGCGTTGTTTGCAGAACATCTATGCTCCGTGTACAGAAGAACAACATATATATATATATATATATATATATATATATATATATATATATATATATATATATACTTGTAACAGGACATGATTGCAAGACAAAATAAAACAAACAATTAATTTATATAACAAATACCATAAATATTGCAAGGTTCAAATTCCAGCATTACAAGGCCCAAATTCAAAGATTACAAGGTTCAATCTATTCAGACACATAAAATTCATCTTCTTCGGAATATTTTCCATGCATTATTTCTGCGAAAGGATCAGCCACCGAGAAGTCATATAGCGGCTTGATACAGTGACTTCTGAATAATCTGTCATATGAAGTTACAAACTGAAATTCAGCTTGTGCAGAGCCTTTTCCATTCAGCTGTAGACGCCTGCGCTCTTTAGCAATCCATTCACTTCTGCACAGTAAATATAGGGCAAACCTCATTACCTTGAGCAAACTTGCTTTCTCAACAAAGAACCTGGCGAATTTAATTTCTAGTGTGGTGCCTCGATACTCGTTAAAAATAATTTATGTGCGATGAAGATCAAGGCATTCAATGGGATTGTTATATTCCCCAACATTTTCTACTTTCGGGCCTGCTAGTATCTCCAAATGAAGACAACATATTAGTGCATAGCTACAGATTTGAACACTTTGGGCCTCTTTGATTTGCAGGATTTCTAAAATACACGAAAAGAGTGAAATTCCACCTTCAATCTTTCATGATAAACTTTTATCACGAAAGCATGTCGGGCTAAGGAATAAAACGCGTACAACACTAGCATCTCAAAAAATATATGTATTGAAATCCTCCAAATTTCCTTTAGAAATCATTCTACATTTGTCATTGTAATCATGGGTAAAAGTAACAAAAAATTGAGCTCCGTTGTGGTTAACAATTAACAGGAAAGGAGCATCACCTTGATGTTTAGCTTCTCGGTGCAAGGAAAGCATCTAAGGAATCTAACAACTTCATCCAGATTAAATGGCTGTGATTGTAGTGCCAAGATCTTCACTGTGCGCAGAGGCCGGATCAAGCTTGTGGGAATCATGTTCTGGATGACAGGTGAACATATAGATCAACAACAATTAGATAAAATGTGCTGTCCAATAATATATAAGAATGAGAATAAGAAGACTGTTGTACCTGAACGGATAATGATGCAGTAACAAGTTGGTTGAATTCGGCACACGAATAGCCCAACACTGTCAATTTCGGTGCGTGAATGACCCTGATTCTTGCTGGACCTAATTTATCAAGTACATACAATCTCTCGAGGAAAGGCGCATTCTCATTGACAATATCATGAAACACCTCAACGACAGCCTTGGGCGGCACCAGCAATGCATATGAATCGCACGGACATTCGTCGAGGTGATGTGGAGGCTACTGGACCCACTCATCGCATGAAGACGAAGGTACTCGAGCGCTGTACAGCCGACGAGCAGGCGCTCCAAATCCTCCTTCGAGATGCGGACATCAATGAGCTTGAGGTGCTTAAGTTTAGGGAGATGAAGAGCATGCGCGGCATCGATCCAGGGGAAAATGCACCGCCTGAATGTAGCACAGCGTAGCGTGGGCGCTAGGCGGAGCACGGACGGCGGCAACAAAGGCGATCGCCTAGCATGAACGCTTGAGCTCCTCAAGCCGATCCGAGGTTGGGGATAGGAACGATAGTGCAACCTGGGTTCGATCTTGTTGTGAGGATTGAGCCTGCCGATAGCAAGGTGTCGACCAGCTCGGGGTGCATGGCGAGGGCGTGGGACAATGAGTCTAGGCATTGCTGCTCCCCTGCAGAACTTCGTGGTCGGCGATTTACGATGTCTGTGGGGGTGGTGTGCCAGGGGGTGCCACCGCGCGAGAGGACAGTGGTCATACGCCATATTTGATGGGGAGGTGGGATATGATGGTTACCAACATCTCGTCGGGGAGGCTGGCGATGAAGTCCATGTTCGCGGAGAGCTCTTGCAGTTGGCTCGACCCGCCTGCTTGTTGGCGGCTCGTCCTCCATCTACGCGTGACGGCGATCCTCGATGGCGGTGCTTGTAGATGAGAATGGAGGACTGTTCTATGTACCTTCCCGAGGCGGCCGAAACAAAAATCCAAAACCAGCAATAAATTGCAGCGTTCGCGGCGGACTGCTCATAGTCGCCCCGTCTAATCAAATAGCTGCCCATGGTAGTAAATGGTTATTTGAACACCCATGGTTGGACTAATACGACCATTTGCGATAATAACGTGGTGGCTATTTGTTAAAAATGCCTAGGAAAATCAATGTATAAAAAGGCGAAACGAATCCTGAATAATTTCATATGTTTAGCACAGTTGCATGTTTCCTCTGTAAAATAAATCTAGGCGGGAAGATACAACGTATGTTGTTTCTCACACAGAACATGTGACCAAGTTCCCTCTCGGAACCGTGAGGCTTCTTGATAGAAGCTCCGGTTTGTATGAAAGAAAATATGGGTCAAAGCGTAGTTGAAAAGGGCAACAATATCTAACCCCAGCTGATGACCCACAAGTATAGGGGATCTATCATAGTCCTTTAGATAAGTAAGAGTGTCGAACCCAAAGAGGAGCATAAGGAAATGACAAGCGGTTTTCAGCAAGGTATTCTCTGCAAGCATTGAAATTATCGGTAACAGATAGTTGTGTGATAAGATAATTCGTAACGGGTAACAAGTGACAAAAGTAAACAAGGTGCAGCAAGGTGGCCCAATACCTTTTTTAGCAAAGGACAAGCCTGGACGAACTCTTATATAAAGAAAAGCGCTCCCGAGGACACATGGGAATTACTGTCAAGCTAGTTTTCATCATGCTCATATGATTCGCGTTTGTTACTTTGATAGTTTGATATGTGGGTGGACCGGTGCTGTTGGAAATATGCCCTAGAGGCAATAAAAAATTAGTTATTATTATTATATTTCCTTGTTCATGATAATCGTTTATTATCCATGCTATAATTGTATTGATAGGAAACTCAGATACATGTGTGGGTACATAGACAACACCAAGTCCCTAGTAAGCCTCTAGATGACTAGCTCGTTAATCAATAGATGGTTACGGTTTCACGACCATGGACATTAGATGTCGTTGATAATGGGATCACATCATTTGGAGAATGATGTGATGGACAAGACCCAATCCTAAGCCTAGCACAAAGATCGTAGTTAAGTATGCTAAAGCTTTTCTAATGTCAAGTATCAGTTCCTTAGACCATGAGATTGTGCAACTCCGGATACCGTAGGAATGCTTTGGGTGTACCAAAGCGTCCAGCAACGCTGGGTGGCTATAAATGTGCACTACAAGGTATCTCAGAAAGTGTATACATTGGGTTGTACGAATCGAGGCGGGATTTGTCACTACGTGTAAGCGAGAGGTATCTCTGGGCCCACTCGGTAGGACATCATCATAATGTGAACAATGTGACCAAGGGGTTGATCACGGGATGATGTGTTACTGGAACAAGTAAAGAGACTTGCCGTGCTTGAGATTGAACAAGGTATCGGTATACCGACGATCGAATCTCGGGCAAGTACGATACTGTTAGACAAAGGGAATTGTATACGGGATTGATTGAGTCCTTGACATCATGGTTCATCCGATGAGATCATCGTGGAACATGTGGGAGCCAACATGGGTATCCAGATCCATTTGTTGGTTATTGACCGGAGAACGTCTCGGTCATATGCAGATGGTTCCCGAACCCGTAGGGTCTACACTTAAGGTTCGATGGCGCTTAGGGTTATAAAGGAAGTTTGTATGTGGTTACCGAATGTTGTTAGGAGTCCGGATGAGATCCGGACGTCACGAGGAGTTAGGAATGGTCCAGAGGTAAAGATTTATATATGGGAAGTCTGTTTTGGTCACCGGAAAAGTTTGGGTTTTATCGGTAACGTCTGGGACCACTTTGGGAGGTCCGGGGTCCACTCAAGTGGGGCCACCAGCCCGGAGGGCTGCATGGGCCAAGTGTGGGAGGGGACCAGCCCGGTGGGCTGGTGCGCCCACAAGGGCCCAAAGCGCCTAGGGTTTGGGGGAGGCGCCCACCTGGCTTGGGGCAAGTTCCCCTCTCCCCCCTTGGCCGCACCCTAGATGGGTTTTGGGGGTAGCCGCACCTTGGGGTGGGAACCCTAGGGAGGCGCAGACCCTCCCTCTCCCCTATATCTAGTTGAGGTATTTGGGGCTGCATACACACGAGTTTGACCTCTCCATGGCGCAGCCCTGCCTCTCTCCCTCCTCCTCTCCCGCGGTGCTTGGCGAAGCCCTGCAGGATTGCCACGCTCCTCCACCACCACCACGCCGTTGTGCTGCTGCTGGATGGAGTCTTCCTCAACCTCTCCCTCTCTCCTTGCTGGATCAAGGCATGGGAGGCGTCAGCAGGCTGCACGTGTGTTGAGCAGCTGGAGGTGCCGTCCGTTCGGCACTAGGATCTCCCGGTGATTTGGATCACGGCAGTACGACTCCTTCAACCCCGTTCTCTTGAACAGCTTCCGCTTAGCGATCTACAAGGGTATGTAGATGCACTCTCCTTCCCTCGTTGCTGGTTTCTCCATAGATAGATCTTGGTGACACGTGGGAAAATTTTGAATTTACGCTACGTTCCCTAACAGTGGCATCATGAGCTGGTCTATTGCGTAGATTCTTTGCACGAGTAGAACACAAAGTAGTTGTGGGCGTTGATTTTGTTCAATATGCTTACCGTTACTAGTCCAATCTTGTTTCGACGGTATTGTGGGATGAAGCGGCCGGACCGACCTTACGATACACTTACGTGAGACAGGTTCCACCGATGACATGCACTTGGTGCATAAGGTGGCTAGCGGTGCGATCTCTCCCACTTTAGTCGGAACGGATTCGATGAAAAGGGTCCTTATGAAGGGTAAATAGCAATTGGCATATCACGTTGTGGTTTTGGCGTAGGTAAGAAACATTCTTGCCAGAAACCCATAGCAGCCACGTAAAACATGCAAACAACAATTAGAGGACGTCTAACTTGTTTTTTTGCGGGGTATGCTATGTGATGTGATATGGCCAAGAAGAATGTGATGAATGATATGTGATGTATGAGATTGATCATGTTCTTGTAATAGGAATCACGACTTGCATGTCGATGAGTATGACAACCGGCAGGAGCCATAGGAGTTGTCTTAATTAATTGTATGACTTGCGTGTCATTAAACAACGCCATGTAATTACTTTACTTTATTGCTAACGGTAGCCATAGTAGTAGAAGTAATAGTTGGCGAGACAACTTCATGAAGACACGATGATGGAGATCATGATGATGGAGATCATGGTGTCATGCGGTGTGATGATGATCATGGAGCCCGAAGATGGAGATCAAAGGAGCAAAATGATATTGGCCATATCATGTCACTATTTGATTGCATGTGATGTTTATCATGTTTATGCATCTTATTTGCTTAGAACGACGGTAGTAAATAAGATGATCCTCATTAAAATTTCAAGAAAGTGTTCCCCTAGCGTGCACCGTTGCGAAAGTTAAATCGTTTCAAGCACCACGTGATGATCGGGTGTGATAGATTCTTACGTTCACATACAACGGGTGTAAGCCAGATTTACACACGCGAACCACTTAGGTTGACTTGACGAGCCTAGCATGTACAGACATGGCCACGGAACACAAGAGACCGAAAGGTCGAGCATGAGTCCTATGGAGGATACGATCAACATGAAGATGTTCACCGATGATGACTAGTCCGTCTCCGCGTGATGATCGGACCACGGCCTAGTTGACTCGGATCATGTAATCACTTAGATGACTAGAGGGATGTCTATCTAAGTGGGAGTTCATTAGATGAACTTAATTATCTGAACATAGTCAAAAGCCCTTTGCAAATTATGTCATAGCTCACGCTTTAGTTCTCTTTGTTTAGATATGTTCCTAGAGAAAATTTAGTTGAAAGTTGATAGTAGCGATTATGCGGACTAGGTCCGTAAAATGGCGAGATTGTCCTCATTGCTTCATAGAAGGCTTATGTCCTTAATGCACCGCTCGGTGTCTTTGAACCTCAAACATAAATGCGTGGATGTTGCGAACATTTGACATACACGCTTTAAATAACTACGTGATAGTTCAGTAATGTTAAACGGTTTAGAGTTGAGGCACCAAAGACGACTTCGAAACGTTGCGGAACATATGAGATGTTTCGAGGGCTGAAATTGGGATTTCACGCTCGTGCCCACGTCAAGAGGTATAAAACCTCCGACGATTTTCTAAGCCTGCAAACTAAAGGAGAAAAGCTCAATCGTTGAGCTTGTGCTCGATTGTCTAAGTGCAAAAATCACTTGAATAGAGTGGGAGTTGATATTCCAGATGAGATAGTGATGTTTCTCCAAAGTCATTGCCACCAAGCTGCTAGAGCTTCGTGATGAACTATAACATATCAGGGATAGATATGATGATCCTTGAGGTATTCGCGATGTTTGACACAGCGAAAGTAGAAATCAAGGAGGAGCATCAATTGTTGATGGTTGGTGAAACCACTAGTTTCAAGAAGGGCAAGGGCAAGAAGGGATACTTCATGAAACGGCAAATCAGCTGCTGCTCTAGTGAAGAAACCCAAGGTTGAACCCAAACCCGAGACTAAGTGCTTCTGTAATAAGGGGAATAGCCACTGGAGCAGAATTACCCTAGATACTTGGTAGATGAGAAGGCTGGCGAGGTCGATAGAAGTATATTGGATATACATTATGTTAATGTGTACTTTACTAGTACTCCTAGTAGCACCAGGGTATTAGATACCGGTTCGGTTGCTAAGTGTTAGTAACTCGAAATAAAAGAGCTACGGAATAAACGGAGACTAGCTAAAGGTGAGCTGACGATATGTGTTGAAAGTGATGTGATCAAGCATCGCATGCTCCCTCTACCATCGAGTTTGGTGTTTGCGTTGAGCATAGACATGATTGGATTATGTCTATCGCAATACGGTTATTCATTTGAGCAGAATAATGGTTACTCTGCTTTATTTGAATAATACCTTCAATGGTCTTGCACCTAAAATGAATGGTTTATTGAATCTCGATCGTAGTGATACACATGTTCATGCCAAAAGATATAAGATAGTGATGATAGTACCACTTACTTGTAGCTTGCTTGCCATGTAAGTCATATTGGTATAAAACGCATGAAGAAGCTCCATGTTGATGGATCTTTGGACTCACTCGTTTTGAAAAGTTTGAGACATGCGAACCATGTCTATTGGTATGTACGCATGAAGAAACTCCATGCAAATGGACCGTTTGGACTCACTTGATTTTGAATCACTTGAGACATGCAAATCATACCACATGGGCAAGATGACCGAAAGCCTCGTTTTCGGTGAAATGGAACAAGAAAGCAACTTGTTGGAAGTAATACATTTTGATGTGTGCAGTCCAATGAGTGCCGAGGCACGCATGATGGATATCGTTATGTTCTTACTTCACGGATGATTTGAGTAGATATCGAGTATATTTACTTGATGAAACACAAGTCTGAATTATTGAATGGTTCAAGTAATTTCAGAGTGAAGTTGAAGATCATCGTAACAAGAGGATAAAATGTCTATGATATGATCATAGAGATGAGTATCTGAGTTATGAGTTTGGTTTGAAATTAAGACATTGTGAAAATTGTTTCACAATTAATACCGCCTGGAACACCATAGTGTGATGGTGTGTCCGAACATCATAGTTGCACCCTATTGGATATGGTGCGTACCATGATGTCTCTTATCAAAGTACCACTATCGTTCATGGGTTAGGCATTAGAGACAACCGCACTCACTTTAATAGGGCACCACGTAATTCTGTTGAGACGACACCGTTTGAACTATGGTTTGGAGAAACCTAAGTTGTCGTTTCTTAAAAGTTTGGGGCTGCGACGCTTATGTGAAAAAGGTTCGTGGATGATAAGCTCGAACCCAAAGCGGATAAAATGCATCTTCATAGGACACCCAAAACAGTTGGGTATACCTCCTATCTCAGATCCGGAAGCAAAAGTAATTGTTTCTAGAAACGGGTCCTTTCTCGAGGAAAAGTTTCTCTCGAAAGAATTGAGTGGGAGGATGGTGGAGACTTGATGAGGTTATTGAAACATCACTTCAACTAGTGTGCAGCAGGGCACAGGAAGTTGTTCCTGTGGCGCCTACACCAATTGAAGTAGAAGCTTATGATAGTGATCATGAAGTTTCGGATCAAGTCACTACCGTACCTCATAGGGTGACAAGGATGCGTACTACTTCAGAGTGGTACAGTAATCCTGTCTTGAAGGTCATATTGCTAGATGAACCTACGAGCTATGGAGAAGCGATGGTGGGCCCGTATTCCGACAAATGGTTAGAAGCCATGAAATCGAGATAGGATCCATGTATCGGAACAAAGCATGGACTTTGGTGGACTTGCCCGATAGGCAAGCCATTGAGATAAATGGATCTTTAAGAAGAAGATGACGTGGACGGTAATGTCACCGCCTATGAAGCTCGACTTGTGGCGAAGAGTTTTTCACAAGTTCAAGGAGTTGACTACGATGAGATTTTCTCATCCGTAGCGATGCTTAAGTCCGTCGGAATCATCTTAGCATTAGTGCATTTATGAAATCCGCGAGATGGATGTCAAAACGAGTTTCCTTACCGGTCTTACGTAAGGAAAGGTTGTATGTGATACAATCCGTAAAGTTTTTGTCGATCCTAAGGATGCTAAAAGGTATCTTGGCTCCAAATGATCCTTCTAAGGACTGGAGTAAGCATCTCGGAGTTGGAATGTGCGCTTTGATGAGATGATCAAAGATTTTGGGTTTATACAAAGTTTATGAGAAACTTGTATTTCCAAAGAAGTGAGTGGGAGTGAGGGAGTCCCGGATTAGGGGGTGTCCGGATGGCCGGACTACCATCATCGGCCGGACTATCATCGGTCGGACTATCATCATCGACCGGACTCCAAGACTATGAAGATACAAGATTGAAGACTTCTCCCGTGTCCGGATGGGACTTTCCTTGGCGTGGAAGGCAAGCTTGGCGATACGGATATGTAGATCTCCTACCATTGTAACCGACTCTATGTAACCCTAGCCCTCTCCTGTCTATATAAACCGGATGGCTTTAGTCCGTAGGACTAGAACATCAACAACCCTTACAATCATACCATAGGCTAGCTTCTAGGGTTTAGCCTCCTTGATCTCGTGGTAGATCCACTCTTGTAAACATCCACAATATCAATATCAATCAAGCGTGACGTGGGGTTTTACCTCCATCAAGAGGGCCGAACACAGGTAAACATCGTGTCCCTTGTCTCCTGTTACCATCCGCCTAGACGCACAGTTCGGGACCCCTACCGAGATCCGCTTGGGTTTTGACACCGGCATTGGTGCTTTCATTGAGAGTTCCTCCGTGCGTCACCGATAGGGAAGGATGCCTCCTCCGTCTTCAAGGACGGTATTTTCGCCAAAGGAGCCCCCGCCACGGCCAAACTATCCCATTAGGTGGTTTCTTATGACCACCGTCCGGCCACCGCTTCTACAATGACCTCTCAAGTCGTCAAAAGCAATTTTCACGCCATTTTCGGAATTCGCTTAGCGGCTGGATCCAATAGAGCTCTCGTCCAGAACGAGCTCTTGGATCGCATCGCCGCTCGGGAGTCACTACATGGACTACAAACAGATTGGGCTTAAAACCGATCCGAGAGATTAACTCTCCCGAGGTCACCCACCACGTTGCAGTGGTAGAGGAACAATCTTGGCGACGCTTCTCCTATATTGAAAACTAGTCATGTCAAGACTTCCGAACCCCCATGCCGGATTCCATGGAGGGACGGACTTCGATCACATCGAACTTAAAGTCGGGCATCGGACTGCACTCGATTGGACAACGTCCAGCAATCCAAGCTTCAAATTCGAAACTTCTCGGCCTTGAGCCTTGAGATGGGTAGGGTCCCGGACTTAGTTCCACCCTCCCGCCCGGACATATGCGATCTATCTCTAATCCGGCAAGTGCCCGCCGAGACAGTACATCACCATCGGGCGATTCCTCGGTTATGGACAGGGATAAAGGACCTACGAGAGGAAAACGCAATCTCAATTTTTCAATAATTGCACGGACGAGGACTCTTGAACGCCGGTCACCGCCGTCGTGAAATTACGCAACCGACTGGCGTCCATAGTACGAAAGTACTGTCAGGCGATGGAGAGTTTCAGGACAACCCGAAAATAATTTTTGGGACAATCCGGCCCGAATACAACCCTAATGCGCAACAAAAGGGTGCATTACACTCGGGCACCAGACACAAAACCAAAAAGCAAAGACCCCATAAAGACGCAGGAACCGCATTTAGAGGGATGGCTTAGCGGACCTGTAAAATTCACGATCTGAGAAAGGCGCCCGTCCCAACACATAACCTTCAAGCATGTTGGATATTATGGCAGGTGGCCAAAAGTGGAGAGGAGCTTCTAGCCCCGGAAAACCACACCAACAACATCGGTACGGTATCAACAGTCTTTGAGACTTTCACATCAAATAATATGCGGAAACGAACAATCCAGCGACCTCGCCAAGTCTACCAAGTAGCAACAACCAATCCATGGAGGCGACACGGTAGTCACCTTCAACGCCAAATGACGAACCTAAATTAGGACAGCCCGAGCTCCACCATGACCGGTACTTAGTCCAATAGTGGACGGCTTTCGACTTTACAAAAGTCCTCATGGATGGCGGCAGCGGATTAAACCTCATCTACGAGGAAACCCTTCAAAAATGGAAATAGACTGAGCCGCATTGAGCAAAGCGGCACAACCTTTAGAGGAATAATCCCTAGCCGGAGGCGACCGCACAGGAAAAATCACACTCGATGTGGTATTCGGCTCACCGGACAATTACAGATCCGAAGAAGTCACGTTCCAAGTGGCCCCGTTCAACAGCGGTTATCACGCTATATTAGGACGAGAGGCATTCACAATTTTTCAAGCCGTACCCCATTACGGGTACATGAAGCTCAAAATGCCTGGGCGGCGGAATAATCACTCTCGTTAGTGATCCGGACATAGCACTCGCGCCCGAAAACAAGACAGCCGCATTAGCCTTAGAGGCACTATCCGAAGCCCTAGCGGCAGAGGAACTCACCACGCTGCGCTCTACGGTGAATAGGGACGATGTGATACTCGATAAGAGATCCAAGTCCACCTCCTTTAAACCAGCAGATGAAATAGTAAAATTCCAGGTCCACCCAATGGACCCGACAAAGACGGCCTCCATCGGGGCACAATTGAACCCTGATGTGGACGCCGCACTGCGAGAATTCCTTCGGGAAAATTGGGACATTTTTGCCTGGCACCCCTCGGATATGCCCGGATACCGTAGGAATGCTTTGGGTGTACCAAACGTCACAACGTAACTGGGTGGCTATAAAGGTGCATTACAGGTATCTCCGAAAGTGTACGCTTTGGGTTGGCACGAATCGAGATCGGGATTTGTCACTCCGTGTAAGCGGAGAGGTATCTCTGGGCCCACTCGGTAGGACATCATCATAATGTACAATGTGATCAAGGAGTTGATCACGGGATGATGTGTTACGGAAAGAGTAAAGAGACTTGCCGGTAACGAGATTGAACAAGGTATCGGGATACCGACGATCGAATCTCGGGCAAGTACAATACCGCTAGACAAAGGGAATTGTATACGGATCGATTGAGTCCTTGACATCGTGGTTCATCCGATGAGATCATCGTGGAACATGTGGGAGCCAACATGGGTATCCGATCCGCTGTTGGTTATTGACGGAGAACGTCTCGGTCGTATGTCGCATGGTTCCCGAACCCGTAGGGTCTACACACTTAAGGTTCGATGACGCTTAGGGTTATAGGGAATAGATATACGTGGTTACCGAATGTTGTTCGAGTCCCGGATGAGATCCCGGACGTCACGAGGAGTTAGGAATGGTCCGGAGGTAAAGATTTATATATGGGAAGTCCTGTTTTGGTCACCGGAAAAGTTTCGGGCGATATCGGTAATGTACCGGGACCATCGGGAGGGTCCCGGGGGTCCACCAAGTGGGGCCACCTGCCCCAGAAGGCTGCGTGGGCCAAGTGTGGGAGGGGACCAGCCCCTTGGAGGGCTGGTGCGCCCCCCACAAGGGGCCCAAGGCGTGGGAAGTGTGGGGAGGGGCAAACCCTAGGTCCAGATGGGCCCTAAGGCCCATCTAGTGGGCGCCTCCCCTCTCCCTCTTGGCCGCCTCCCCAAAACCCATCTAGGGCTGGCCGCCACCCCTAGGGGGTGGAAACCCTAGAGGGGGCGCAGCCCTCCCCTTCCCCTATATATATAGAGGCCTAGGGCTGCCCAAAAACACATGAGAACCTCTCCTCTCGTTGGTGCAGCCCTGCATCTCTTCTTCCTCCTCCTCCTCTCCTGTGGTGCTTGGCGAAGCCCTGCAGGATAGCCACGCTCCTCCATCACCACTGCACGCCATTGTGCTGCTTTGTTGGATGGAGTCTTCCTCAACCTCTCCTCTCTCCTTGCTGGATCAAGGCGTGGGAGACGTCATCGGGTTGTACGTGTGTTGAACGCGGAGGTGCCGTCCGTTCGGCACTAGGATCTCCGGTGATTTGGATCACGATGAGTACGACTCCTTCAACCCCGTTCTCATGTACGCTTCCGCTTAACGATCTACAAGGGTATGTAGATGCACTCTCCTCCCCTCGTTGCTAGTTTCTCCATAGATAGATCTTGGTGACACGTAGGAAAATTTTGAATTTCTGCTACGTTCCCCAACAGCGGCATCATGAGCTAGGTCTATTGCGTAGATTCTTTGCACGAGTAGAACACAAAGTAGTTGTGGGCGTTGATGTTGTTCAATATGCTTACCATTACTAGTCCAATCTTGTTTCGACGGAATTGTGGGATGAAGCGGCCGGACCCGACCTTACGTGCTCTTCCACGTGAGACAGTTCCACCGACCGACATGCACTTGGTGCATAAGGTGGCTAGCGGGTGCAGTCTCTCCCACTTTAGTCGAAACGGATTCGATGAAAAGGGTCCTTATGAAGGGTAAATAGCAATTGGCATATCACGTTGTGGTTTTGCGAGGTAAGAAAGCGTTCTTGCTAGAAACCCATAGCAGCCATCAGAAACATGCAAACAACAATTAGAGGACGTCTAACTTGTTTTTTGCAGGTATGCTATGTGATGTGATATGGCCAAGAAGAATGTGATGAATGATATGTGATGTATGAGATTGATCATGTTCTTGTAATAGGATTCACGACTTGCATGTCGATGAGTATGACAACCGGCAGGAGCCATAGGAGTTGTCTTTATTTATTGTATGACCTGCGTGTCATTGAACAACGCCATGTAATTACTTTACTTTATTGCTAACGGTAGTCATAGTAGTAGAAGTAATAGTTGGCGAGACAACTTCATGAAGACACGATGATGGAGATCATGATGATGGAGATCATGGTGTCATGCTTGGAAATGACGATGATGATCATGGAGCTCCGAAGATGGAGATCAATGGAGCTATATGATATTGGCCATATCATGTCACTACTATATAATTGCATGTGATGTTTATTATGTTTATGCATCTTGTTTACTTAGAATGACGGTAGTAAATAAGATGATCCCTTACAACAATTTCAAGAAGTGTTCTCCCTAAGCGTGCACCGTTGCTAAAGTTCGTAAGCTTCTAAGCACCACGTGATGATCGGGTGTGATGGATTCTTACGTTCACATACAACGGGTGTAAGATGATTTTACACACGCTGAAACACTTAGGGTTAACTTGAGCGAGCCTAGCATGTCTGCAGACATGGCCTCGGAACACGAGAGACCGAAAGGTCGAGCATGAGTCGTATAGTAGATACGATCAACATGAAGATGTTCACCGATGATGACTAGTCCGTCTCACGTGATGATCGGACACGGCCTAGTTGACTCGGATCATGTAATCACTTAGATGACCCGGAGGGATGTCTATCTCGAGTGGGAGTTCATAAGATGAACTTAATTATCTTGAACATAGTCAAAAGACCTTTTGCAAATTATGTAAATGGCTTCGGCGCTTTAGTTCCACTGTTTAGATATGTTCCTAGAGAAAATATAGTTGAAAGTTGAAAGTAGCGATTATGCGGACAGTAGAAAGCTGATGTCCTTAATGCACCGCTCAGGTGTCTTTGAACCCCAAACATCGTTTGTGGATATTGCGAACATCGGACATACACGCTTTTGATAACTACGTGATAGTTCGATTAAACGGTTTAGAGTTGAGGCACGAAAAGACGTTTTCGAAATGTCGCGGAACATATGAGATGTTTCGAGGGCTGAAATTAGGATTTCGTGCTCGTGCTCACGTCAAGAGGTATGAGACCTCCGACAATTTTCTTAGCCTACAAACTAAGGGAGAAAAGCTCAATCGTTGAGCTTGTGCTCGATTGTTCGAGTACAACAATCACTTGAATCGAGTGGGAGTTGATCTTCCAGATGAGATAGTGATGTTTCTCCAAAGTCATTGCCACCAAGCTGCTAGAGCTTCGTGATGAACTATGACATATCAAGGATAGAGATGATGATCCTTGAGGAATTCGCGTTGTTTGACATCGCGAAAGTAAAAATCAAGAAGGAGCATCAATTGTTGATGGTTGGTGAAACCACTAGTTTCAAGAAGGGCAAGGGCAAGAAGGGACACTTCATGAAACGGCAAATCAGTTGCTACTCCAAAGGAAGAAACCCAAGGTTGAACCCAAACCCGAGACTAAGTGCTTACGTAATAAGGGGAACAGCCATTGGAGCAGAATTACCCTAGATACTTGGTAGATAAGAAGGCTGGCAAAGTCGATAGAAGTATATTGGATATACATTATGTTAATGTGTACTTTACTAGTACTCCTAGTAGCACCAGGGTATTAGATACCGGTTCGGTTGCTAAGTGTTAGTAACTTCGAAACAAAAGCTACGGAATAAACGGAGACTAACTAAAGGTGAGCCGACGATACGTGTTGGAAGTGTTTCCAAGGTTGATATGATCAAGCATCGCACGCCTCCCTCTAGCATCGAGATTGGTGTTAAACCTAAATAATTGTTATTTGGTGTTTGCGTTGAGCATAGACATGATTGGATTATGTCTGTCGTAATACGGGTTATTCATTTAAGGAGAATAATGGTTACTCTGTTAATTTGAATAATACCTTCAGTGGTCTAGCACCTAAAAGGAATGGTTTATTGAATCTCGATCGTAGTGATACACATTTTCATGCCAAAAGATATAAGATAGTAATGATAGTACCACGTACTTGTGGCACCGCCATGTAAGTCATATTGGTATAAAACGCATGAAGAAGCTCCATGTTGATGGATCTTTGGACTCACGCTTTTGAAAAGTTTGAGACATGCGAACCATGTCTATTGGTGTGTACGCATGAAGAAACTCCATGCAGATGGATCGCTTGGACTCACTTGTTTTTGAATCACTTGAGATATGCAAAACATACCACATGGGCAAGATGACCGAAAAGCCTCGGTTTCAAGAAGATGGAACAAGATAGCAACTTGTTGGAAGTAACACATTTTGATATGTGCAGTCCAATGAGTGCCGAGGCATGCCGTGAATATCGTTAT
Source organism: Aegilops bicornis (assembly GCA_021605145.1). Lineage (NCBI taxonomy): Eukaryota > Viridiplantae > Streptophyta > Magnoliopsida > Poales > Poaceae > Aegilops > Aegilops bicornis. The sequence goes on along the minus strand of JAHIAL010000009.1, from coordinate 225,434 downwards.
GTTCTTACTTCACGAGATGATTCGAGTAGATGTTGAGTATATTTACTTGATGAAACACAAGTCTGAATTATTGAATGGTTCAAGTAATTTCAGAGTGAAGTTTAAGATCTTCGTGACAAGAGGATAGAATGTCTATGATATGATCATAGAGATGAATATCTGAGTTACGAGTTTTGACACACAATTAAGACATTGTGCAAATTGTTTCACAATTCATACCGCCTGGAACACCATAAGGTGATGGTGTGTCCGAACATCATAGTTGCACTCTATTGGATATGGTGCGTACCATGATATCTCTTATCGAATTACCACTATCGTTCATGGGTTAGGCATTAGAGACAACCGCACTACTCACTTTAATGGGGCACCACGTAATTCCGTTGAGACGACACCGCTTGGAGAAACCTAAGTTGTCGCTTTCTCAAAAGTTTGGGGCTGCGACGCTTATGTGGAAAAGTCTCAGGTTGATAAGCTCGAACCCAAAGCGGACAAAATGCATCTTCATACGACACCCAAAACAGTTGGGTATACCTCCTAATTCAGATCCGGAAGCAATAGGGATTGTTTCTTGAATCGGGTCCTTTCTCGAGGAAAAGTTTTGTCTCGAAAAGTTGAGTGGGAGGATGGTGGAGACTTGATGAGGTTATTGAACCATCACTTCAACTAGTGTGTAGCAGGGCACAGGAAGTTGTTCCCGTGGCACCTACACCAATTGAAGTCGAAGCTTATGATAGTGATCATGAAGTTTTGGATCAAGTCACTACCGTACCTCGTAGGGTGACAAGGATGCGGACTGCCTTGAGTGGTCACGGTAATCTGTCTTGAAGGTCATGTTGCTGAACAACAATGAACCTACGAGCTATGGAGAAGCAATGGTGGGCCCAAAATTCCGACAAATGGTTAGAAGCCATGAAATCGAGATAGGATCCATGTATCATAACAAAGCATGGACTTTGGTGGACTTGCCCGCTGATCGGCAAGCCATTGAGATAAATGGATCTTTAAGAAGAAGACGGACGTGAGCGCTAATGCCACCGCAAATCGTGAAGCTCGACTTGTGGCGAAGAGTTTTTCACAAGTTCAAAGAGTTGACTACGATGAGATTTTCTCATCCGTAGCGATGCTTAAAGTCCGTCGGAATCATGTTAGCACAAGCTGCATTTATGAAATCTGGCGGATGGATGTCAAAACGAGTTTGTTACCGCTATCGTAAGGAAAGGTTGTATGTGATACAATCGAAAAGTTTTGTCAATCCTAAGGATGCTAAAGGAATGCTAGCTCCAGCAATCCTTCTAAGGACTGGAGTAAGCATCTCGGAGTTGGAATATGCACTTTGATAGGATGATCAAAGATTTTGGGTTTATACAAAGTTTATGAGAAACTTGTATTTCAAAGAAGTGAGTGGGAGCACTCTAGAATTTCTCGATGAGTATATGTTGTTGACATATTGTTGATCGGAAATGATGTAGAATTTTCCAGAAGCATATAGGGTTATTTGAAAGATGTTTTCAATAGAAAACCCGGATTAAGCTACTTGAACATTTAGCATCGAGATCTATAAGGATAGATCAAAATGCTTAATAATACTTTCAAATGAGCATATACCTTGACATGATCTTGAAGGTGTTCAAGATGGATCGACCAAAGAAGGAGTTCTTGGCTAAGTTGTAAGGTATGAAGTTAAGACTTAAAGCTCGACCACGGCGGAAAAGAGAGAAAGGACGAAGGTCGCCCCCTATGCTATAGACGTAGGCTCTACAAAGATGCTATGTCAGGTAATCAAGACCGATGTGTGCCTTGCTACATATCCGGCAAGAGAGTACAAAGGTGATCAAGGAGTGGATCACCAGATAGCGGTCAAAATTATCCTTAGAGTAAATAAGGACATGTTTCTCGATTATGGAGGTGATAAAGAGTTCGATGTAAAGGGGTTACGTTGATGCAAGCTTTAACACCTATCCGAATGACTCGAGTAGCAAAGCGGATACGTATAGTGGAGCAACCATTTGGAATAGCTCCAAGTGGAGAGTGGAAGCAACATTTACAATATGACATAGAGAATTGCGAGTACACACGGATCTGAAAGGTTCGCACCCGTTGACTAAAAACCTCTCACATGCAAAACATGATCAAACCTCGAGAACTCATTGAGTCTTAATCACATGATGATGTGAACTAGTTTACAGACACTAGTAAACTCTTTGGATGTTGGTCACATGGCGATCTGACCTATCAGTGTTAATCACATGGCGATGTGAACTAGATTATTGACTCTAGTGCAAGTGGGAGACTGTTGGAAATATGCCCTAGAGGCAATAATAAATTAGTTATTATTATATTTCATTGTTCATGATAATCGTTTATTATCCATGCTATAATTGTATTGATAGGAAACTCAAATACATGTGTGGATACATAGACAACACCATGTCCCTAGTAAGCCTCTATTGACTAGCTCGTTGATCAATAGATGGTTACGGTTTCCTAACCATGGACATTGGATGTCATTGATAATGGGATCACATCATTAGTAGAATGATGTGATGGACAAGACCCAATCCTAAGCCTAGCACAAAGATCGTAGTTCAGATGCTAAAGCTTTTCTAATGTCAAGTATCTTTTCCATAGACCATGAGATTGTGCAATTCCGGATACCATAGGAATGCTTTGGGTGTACCAAACGTCACAACGAATCGGGTGGCTATAAAGGTGCATTAAGGTGTATCTCAAAGTGTCTGCTTTGGTTGGCACGAATCGAGACTGGATTTGTCACTCCGTAAACGGAGAGGTATCTCCGGGCCCACTCGGTAGGACATCATCATATCAGTACAATGTGATCAAGGAGTTGATCACGGGATGATGTGTTACGGAACGAGTAAAGAGACTTGCTTGATAGCGAGATTGAACAAGGTATCGGGATACCGACGATCGAATCTCGGCAAGTACACACCGCTAGACAAAGGGAATTGTATACGGGATCGATTGAGTCCTTGACATCGTGGTTCATCCGATGAGATCATCGTGGAACATGTAGGAGCCAACATGGGTATCCAGATCCGCTGTTGGTTATTGACCGGAGAACGTCTCGGTCATGTGCGCAAGATGGTTCCCGAACCCGTAGGGTCTACACACTTAAGGTTCGATGACGCTTAGGGTTATAGGAAATAGATATACGTGGTTACCGAATGTTGTTCGAGTCCGGATGAGATCCCGGACGCCACGAGGAGTTAGGAATGGTCCGGAGGTAAAGATTTATATATGGGAAGTCCTGTTTTGGTCACCGGAAAAGTTTCAGGCGATATCGGTAATGTACTGGGACCATCTGGAGGGTCCTGGGTCCACCAAGTGGGGCCACCTGCCCTGAAGGCTGCGTGGGCCAAGTGTGGAGGGACCAGCCCCTTGGAGGGCTGGTGCGCCCCACAAGGGAGCCCAAGGCGTGGGAAGTGTGGGAGGGGCAAACCCTAGGTCGAGATGGGCCCTAAGGCCCATCTAGTGGGCGCCCCTCTCTCCCCTCTTGGCCGCCTCCCAAAACCCATCTAGGGCTGGCCGCCACCCCTAGGGGGTGGAAACCCTAGAGGGGCGCAGCCTCTCCCCTTCCCTATATATATAGAGGCCTAGGGCTGCCCAAAACACATGAGAACCTCTCCTCTCGTTGGTGCAGCCTGCATCTCTTCTTCCTCCTCCTCCTCTCTGCGGTGCTTGGCGAAGCCTGCGGGATATACGCTCCTCCATCACCACCACGCCATTGTGCTGCTGTTGGATGGAGTCTTCCTCAACCTCTCCCTCTCTCCTTGCTGGATCAAGGCGTGGGAGACGTCATCGGGTTGTACGTGTGTTGAACGCGGAGGTGCCGTCCGTTCGGCACTAGGATCTCCGGTGATTTGGATCACGATGAGTACGACTCCTTCAACCCCGTTCTCATATGCGCTTCCGCAACGATCTACAAGGGTATGTAGATGCACTCTCCTCCCCTCGTTGCTAGTTTCTCCATAGATAGATCTTGGTGACACGTAGGAAAATTTTGAATTTATGCTCCGTTCCCCAACAACCCGCACTATCAGAAGATAGCATACGCGGTGTTCATGGCATCCCGGAAGCTCCGACACTACTTTCAAGAGTGTTCGATAACGATGGCCTCCAAGTACCACTTAACGACATTATAAACAACCGCTGACGCCGACAGGCAGGATTGCAAAATGGGCCATTGAGCTCTTACCATTTGATATATCTTACAAACCTCGGCCGAGATATAAAGTCACAAGTTTTGGCTGACTTTGTCGCTGAATGGACCGGCCGAACTCCCTAAAGAATACGGCGCATACTCCAATTGGATTATGCACTCGACGGCTCTACAATGTTAGCCGGATCGGGGTCAAGCGTCGTATTGACGTCCCCGACTAGGGACACAGTCCAATACGTACTTCGAGGATAATGTACACGGACTCCAACAACGCAGCGAATCTGAGGCCCTTTTACATGGTCTCCGGATGGCAATCTCCATGGGCATTCAACGCCTAGAGGTGCGAGGATTCAAACCTGTAATATCCCAAATAAACGGAGACTTTGACGCCAAAGATCCGAAAATGGCAGCATATCGCAACGCTGTCCTAAAAATGTCGGCCGGTTTGAAGGACTTGAATTCCATCACGTGGCAGGGATAATAACCAAGCAGCCGACGACCGGCACGCATTGGCGCAAAACGCGACGCTGTCCCTCCTAACATCTTCTGGAACGGCTCTTCAAGCCATCCGCATTTATGGGAAGAGGAGTCCGAATTAACAAACCGGAACAAGCCGCACTAACCGGCGATTCAGCCGATGATATAACACCTTCCGCCCACGACATAATGGCGATAATTGCCCCTGCGGACAGAACCATTCCTCGCCTACTTGCTTAGGGCAGAGCTTCGAAGACCAAAATGAGGCTCGCTGCATTTTCCGCGATCTAACGCCTACAAGGTCTATGAGGGAGAACTTTATAAGAAAAGCACAACCGGAGTCCTTCAAAGGTGTATCTCCGAAGAGGAAGGGCGAAACCTCTGGCTGAAATTCATGCTTGGGACTAGGCGGACACCACGCCGCAGCTCGGGCCCTTGTAGGAAAGGCATTCCGTATAGGATTTTATCGTCGACGGCCCGAGCAGATGCTCATGACTTAGTCCAACGATGCGTCAAGTTGTCAGCTCTTTGCTAATCGAGCCATATGCCACCCACCGCCTCAAAACTATACCCATTACACGGCCGTTCGTGATCCTGGGGCTTGACATGGTTGGACCACTTAAAGGGGAACCCACAAGAAAAGGTACCTACTGGTCATGGTGGATAAATTCACCAAATGGATAGAGGCCAAGCCAGTTAAAGCGGCAGAGTCCGGACCAGTGATAGACTTTATATCCGGGTAGTACACCGCTATGGTGTCCCCTACAGCATCATCACCGATAACGGCACGAACTTCACCGCCCGATGAGGTTAAATGATGGTGCAAAAATATGGGCATCAAGCTCGACACGCTCAGTCTATCATCCTCAAACCAGCGGTCAAGTGGAACGAGCAAATGGTCTAATAATGAGCGGCATCAAACCCAGACTAGTGCGGTCCCTTACGAAATCGACACGACCGGGTAGAGGAGCTCGACTCAGACTGGGGGCTGCGGACAAATCCTAAACGTACTACCGGATTCACACCAAATTTTATGGAATACCGCGCAGAAGCAGTATTGCCCTGCGACATTATTCATGACTCACAACTAGTGCTAATGTAAGAAGAAAGAGAAGACGATTTGGAACGGCAGGACAGCTTGGATGCATTGGAGGAAGAGCGTGACGTAGCCAAGGCTCGTTCTGCATTTTATCGCCAGCAGCTCAAGATATCAAAGCGTAGAAATGCGGGCCAAGACTTACATAACGCGTTGGCTAACTGGTTCTACGTCACGGACAAGAAAAAGGACAAGCTCAAGCCCAAATGGGAAGGCCCTTCATCATCGATCAAGTCCTCGACCGCGGAGCTGCATCCGTCTCTGAAATGCATCGGATAACCGACTCGAGCCGAACCCATGGAACGCAGCCCGCCTCAAGCGATTCTATGCCTAGCGCCGGACTAAGAGTTCGTCCCTTTCCCCGGCCAAATTTTTTTACTTCCGGCGCTTATACATTTTATCTTTTTCTTCTCAACCCTATTCATCCAAGCCCCAAAGGGCCTACTTAGCATAACGTTCAGGCGCAATTGATGTACTATCCGCACTCATTATACACTGGGGCTTCTTACCGGAAGCTTAATTATACGGGCTTCATGCCCAAAGACATGTCAAGCTTCCACATGTACCTTTTATTCACCATTATATGCATTGATATGACTTAAGTTTTGGCCAAGCTGGGTTGCTCGCTCTGTGCTTACCCTACGTTCCTGCATTGTTCGGCTAGGAGGTAAAGGGAGCACCTCTCAAGCGATTCTTATCGCTGGTCACCGGATGTGTACCTCAGACCGGGTGAAGCCGAAAGCTAGCGTTCTTAAGGGAATATTCGATTCGGTGACTTAAAAGATGATTTTTATCCACTTATTTATCTGCCCCGTGATGTTTTTCTGCTTTTTAGCGGTCGGGGCATGCACTTTAGGGCATGCCACCCTGCAGGAAAGGAACCCTTAATGGAACTATTCTCCACGGAAGATGTTTCTTACTACCCATGTAATATAACATAACTAGTTGGGCACTTGTCTGATAAAGCACCGATGACCCCTACGCCTGGTCTCCATGCATACCCCGGTTGTTTCATAACCGAGAAGGTATTCGGACACACTCCGGACTCTAGGGTCCCGAGGTCGAAGCGAAAAGGTCGGCAAAGATAAACGATCTACAATCCGGCTAGAAGGCATTCTGCTTTGTCATTTTATAATACATTGTCAAATCGATCGATTATATTCTTCCTCAATCCCGCCTAACAGGTTGTCTAATTTACAGTCTGTTGGGAAAATTTCATGCCAACTCCACTTGGCCGTATACTAAACTCACAGGATCTCCTTCCCATCAGGCCCCACAGGTCCGACTTCGCCATGTGGTTGGGATCCGCCTTCTTGTACTGCGTCTTTACCATGGCCCAGCCTCCCAGCACCTTGGCGGCAGGCGAAATCTTCCATAAGCGGAAGCGCTGCCGCACTCCTTGCAGCTTCTCCATAAGCTCCCCAAGACCCTCGGGTATGGAGAAGGCTGGCCATAACGCCTCGGACGACGCCGCTCATAGCCGAACTCGCTCGATCGGGCCAGTAACAATTCGTGAAGTTGATCACCCGTTGTTACGGGCATCTCCTCCAGGGCGACACTGTGAGCATACCTGCGGACATATTCTGTCAAATTGACTTCCTCGCCCGAACTCTTCTTTTCAAAGGAGTTCGCTCAAGCACTTACTATATATGCCGCGTGAAGCCGCTGATTCTCTCTTAACGGAGCCCGGCAGCTCGCCCGAACGCCTTTCAGCTCTTCTCCAAGCTGGGCATGGGCATCCCGGAGCTTGTTCCTTTCATGCTGCACCTTATGCAAAGCACCCTCTCGCCGACCTTTAGTTGGCGCAGAAGTTCTTGCCTGTCCGGATCTTGTCCGGCAGCACCGCAATGTCGTTTTTAGACTTGCGCATAAAGGCCAAACGCTACTTATCTTTCTAAAATAATGCGTTACTGTGGAGAGGTCCTTGCGTTTCCTCCTGCGCCAGACAATGCGGCCTCAAGTTGGGCCTTGCACTCTTGCAGCTCCTGAGACAGTTGGGTATTCCTCTCGGTAAGATCCTACGTTTCATATGATCCTTAAATCAGTTCAATATAACTACTTTAAGTCTCGGGGCTCTTGGCGTATATAATCATTAAATTCTCTTACCCGTATGTCTTTTACATCTCGCTCGCGTAGCTCGATAAAACCATCTTGAGCAGCACGAAGGTGCGCGTCCCCCGTGTTAAAGGCATTCAACGCCTCGGGGGAGAAGCACGCATCACGAAATACTGTCCGGCGGCGCCTGTGATTCAGGGCACTCTCCACCTCAGACTTGGTGGCGGACAGTCTGTCGGCATCCTCCGTCGGAGGAACGTCCGGCTCGCGCCTTGCGCTCGCCTCCCCCTCCTGACCAGGTGCGGGAGCCCGCCGGTAGAGAGTTGGATTGACAACTTCTCGCCTTGAGTCCGGGCGGACGCTTTTCCCTATAAAATTCATGATCACTCAAAGCGCTTCCTAGGAACATTGCTTCTAAATACTGAATTGTGAGCTACACCTTTGCGGCGACGTTTCAGTCCGCGCCCGCTCCTCTTCCGCCATCGGGTCCGAATCGCCCTTTTGTTGGTCAGCCACCGCGCTCGGCTTCTCGCCCTAGGGCGCCTCCTGCACGGTGCCATCATATACGGTGGTGAAATAAGCAAGGAAGGAATGACGGTGTCGTGGGGCTTCGCCGCACTTCACCTGGGAAGCGGATATAGTCCGGGATAGTCGGCCGTGATAGCGACTAAAGCATTGTCCATGCTGAGCTGGTGGAACACCCGTCGATTAGCTCCACCTTTATGTCCGGATCCTCTTCGGAGGCCGGATCCGGGATCTCTCTGGATCCTCGGGCTGCGGAGCCGGACTTAGCATTCCTCCACGGTCCGGCAGTTCCTGCGCCGAAAGAAGAACACGATATAAGAAACTTAAGTTTGAAAGGCACGCAGGTCGGACACGCTGAGTGTTCTCTTACCCATGGACGTTGATTATTCATGGAATACCCATTTAACGGGTTCGTCCGAAGGAAATCCTCCTTCTCCCCTTATACAGGCGGACAAGATCGTCACCAGATCTTGGCCGAATCCGCCCTTTGCTGCGGCCATGACGGGTGGCATCGTCCTCCCGTCGAAATCCCACATGGGGTGGCCCTGTATTGTAGTGGCTGCACCCCTGCGTAATGCATGTTGCCATGATTCCAATCATGGTCAACCCGCATGGGCGATAACCTTATTCAGCCCATCAAATAATGGACGCTCTTGTCTTCCTCCAGATGGGGGCTCCGCGGACGCCAACTAAGGCGTTTCTTCAGAGGAGCATTGCTGAACTCCGGGAGGCCGATCCGAACAGGGTCCGGCAGCGAAGCGTCTTCTATATAAAACCATTCCGAAGGCCAGTCTTCGGGCGCCTTCTTAGGGGTTCCGGATGGATATCCGGTCCCGGCAATGCGCCATATTTCGGCGCCGCCCACTTGATATATGGACCCCTCGTGAGAGCGGGGTACAAGCGAGAACAACCTCTTCCACAACGCTAAGTGGGGCTCGACACTCAGGAAAAGCTTTAAAGAGCTACATAACCCATAATATGCGAGGATTGAGGCGGGCGTGAGGGTGATGAAGTCGGAGTCCGTAGAACTCGAGGAGCCCGTGGAGGAATGGATGTACAGGAAATCCGAGCCCCTTATCGAGATAGGGGACGAAGCATACCCGCTCCCCTTTGTTGGGATTTGGGGTAACCTCCGCTTGCTTCCCACCTTTATATAGGTGGCCAGCCCGGCTCAACTGAACCATGAAGGTCGGAGGAGATATCCCCCATTTGGAGCTTCACCAGCTCGTTGTGAACAGAGCATCTCCTCCAATCTCCGGCAAAGGGCCGAGCGCGAGAAGAGGAGCCGCGTTGACGGTCCATGATGGAATGGATTCTTGGTCGAAAGCGCTCCGATGAGTATTTGCGAGAGGAAGATGGTGACTTGGATCTGGATTGTTGCCTCCCTTATAGGCAGATTGTTCGCACAACTAGGGGGTAAAACATAAAAGACACTCTGGCTTTTCACATTCGCACGACGCGTGGAAGAAGGCCATTATTGGGCGTGGAAGCCAAGGCAGCATAACATTGATGAGGAAGCTGGACAATCGTCAAGTGGTCGTAGAACTTGAAGGAGAACCCGCCTTGCAACGCCGAAGACTACACGCATGCTGGACTTATCGTCATTGAAGCTGGTTCGGGGCTACCGAGGAGTCCGGATTAGGGGTGTCCGGATGGCGGACTACCATCATCGGCCGGACTATCATCATCGACCCGGACTCCAAGACTATGAAGATACAAGATTGAAGACTTCTCCCGTGTCCGGATGGGACTTTCCTTGGCGTGGAAGGCAAGCTTGGCGTCTGGATATGTAGATCTCCTACCATTGTAACCGACTCTATGTAACCCTAGCCCTCTCCGGTGTCTATATAAACCGGATGGCTTTAGTCCGTAGGGACTAGAACATCAACAACCCTTACAATCATACCATAGGCTAGCTTCTAGGGTTTAGCCTCCTTGATCTCGTGGTAGATCCACTCTTGTAAACATCCACAATATCAATATCAATCAAGTAGGACGAGGGTTTTACCTCCATCAAGAGGGCCCAAACCCAGGTAAACATTGTGTCCCTTTGTCTCCTGTTACCATCCGCCTAGACGCCTTGCAGTTCGGGACCCCCTACTCGAGATCCGCCGGTTTTGACAATCGGCTGTGGGAGCACTATAGAATTTCGATGAGTATATGTTGTTGACATATTGTTGATCGAAATGATGTAGAATTCTGGAAAGCATACAGGTTATTTGAAAGGTGTTTTTCAATAGAAAACCTGGATTAAGCTACTTGAACATTGAGCATCAAGATCTATAAGGATAGATAAAAACGCTTAATGGTACTTTCAAATGAGCACATACCTTGACATAATCTTGAAGGTGTTCAAGATGGATCAGTCAAAGAAGGAGTTCTTGCCTGAGTTGTAAGGTATGAAGTTAAGAGTTAAAGCTCGACCACGGCAGAAAAGAGAGAAAGGACGAAGGTCGTCCCCTATGCCTTAGACATAGGCTCTACAATATGCTATGCTGTGTAAGCACTTTGATGTGTGCCTTGCTACATATCTGGCAAGAGGGTACAAAGGTGATCAAGGAGTGGATCACCAGATAGCGGTCAAAATTATCCTTAGAGGAATAAGGATATGTTTCTCGGTTATGGAGGTGATAAAGAGTTCGACGTAAAGAGTTGCATCGATGCAAACTTAACACCTATCTGGATAGCTACGATTAGAGATACGGATACGTATAATGGAGCAACAATTTGGAATAGCTCCAAGTGGAACGTGGTAGCAGCATCTATGATATGACATAAAGTTTTGCGAAATACATAGGGATATGAATATTGCAGACCCGTTGACTACAACCTCTCTCACAAGCATAAACATGATCAAACCCAGAACTCGTTGAGTGTTAATCACATAGTGATGTGAACTAGATTATTGATTCTAGTAAACTCTTTGGATGTTGGTCACATGGCGATGTGACCTGTGAGTGTTAATCACATGGCGATGTGAACTAGATTATTGACTCTAGTGCAAGTGGGAGGCTGTTGGAAATATGCCCTAGAGGCAATAATAAATTAGTTATTATTATTATATTTCCTTGTTCATGATAATCGTTTATTATCCATGCTATAATTGTATTGATAGGAAATTCAGATACATGTGTGGGTACATAGACAACACCAAGTCCCTAGTAAGCCTCTAGATGACTAGCTCGTTAATCAATAGATGGTTACGGTTTCCTGACCATGGACATTAGATGTCGTTGATAACGGGATCAAATCATTTGGAGAATGATGTGATGGACAAGACCCAATCCTAAGCCTAGCACAAAGATCGTAGTTCGTATGCTAAAGCTTTTCTAATGTCAAGTATCATTTCCTTAGACCATGAGATTGTGCAACTCCGGATACCGTAGGAATGCTTTGGGTGTACCAAGCGTCACAACGTGGCGGGTGGCTATAAAGGTGCACTCACGGTATCTCCGAAATTAATACATTGGGTTGGCATGAATCGAGACGGGATTTGTCACTCCGTGTAGCGGTATCTCTGGGCCCACTCGGTAGGACATCATCATAATGTGCACAATGTGACCAAGGGGTTGATCACGGGATGATGTGTTATGGAACGAGTAAAGAGACTTGCCGGTAACGAGATTGAACAAGGTATCGGTATACCGATGATCGAATCTCGGGCAAGTACAATACCGTTAGACAAAGGGAATTGTATACGGGATTGATTGAGTCCTTGACATCGTGGTTCATCCGATGAGATCATCATGGAACTGCGGGGAGCCAACATGGGTATCCAGATCCCGCTGTTGGTTATTGACCGGAGAACGTCTCGGTCATGTTCGCATGGTTCCCGAACCCGTAGGGTCTACACTTAAGGTTGGCTGACGCTAGGGTTATAAAGGAAGTTTGTATGTGGTTACCGAATGTTGTTCGGTGTCGGATGAGATCCCGGACGTCGCGAGGAGTTCCGGAATGGTCAGGAGGTAAAGATTTATATATGGGAAGTCCTGTTTTGGTCACCGAAAAAGTTTGGGTTTTATTTAGATCGTCTGGGACCACCAGGAGGGTCCTGGGGTCCACTGAAGTGGGGCCACCAGCCCCGGAGGGCTGCATGGGCCAAGTGTGGGAGGGACCAGCCCAGGTGGGCTGGTGCGCCCCATAAGGGCCCAAGGCGCCTAGGGTTTGGAGAGGGGGCGCCCCACCTTGCTTGGGGGGCAAGTTTCCCCTCTCCCCCCCCTTGGCCGCACCCTAGATGGGTTTTGGGGGTAGCCGCACCCCTTGGGGTGGGAACCCTAGGGGAGGCGCAGACCCTCCCTCTCCCCTATATATAGTTGAGGTATTTGGGGCTGCATACACACGAGTTTGACCTCTCCATGGCGCAGCCTGCCTCTCCTCCTCCTCCTCTCATGCGGTGCTTGGCGAAGCCCTCGCAGGATGCCATGCTCCTCCACCACCACCACTGCCTTGGTTGTGTTGCTGCTGGATGGAGTCTTCCTCAACCTCTCCGTCTCTCCTTGCTGGATCAAGGCATGGGAGACGTCACCGGGCTGCACGTGTGTTGAACGCGGAGGTGCCGTCCGTTCGGCACTAGGATCTCCGGTGATTTGGATCACGACGAGTACGACTCCTTCAACCCCGTTCTCTTGAACGCTTCCGCTTAGCGATCTACAAGGGTATGTAGATGCACTCTCCTTCCCTCGTTGCTGGTTTCTCCATAGATAGATCTTGGTGACACGTAGGAAAATTTTGAATTTCTGCTACGTTCCCCAACAGGTGCTTGGGTGTTGCCCTTCCTTGGACAAGCCTCCCACTTATGATTAACCCCTCTCGAAAGCATCCACAACTACAAAAGAAGAATTAAGATAAATCTAACTATAGCATGAAACATATGGATCCAAATCAGCCCCTTACGAAGCTACGTATAAACTAGGGTTTAAGCTTCTGTGACTCTAGCAACCCATCATCTACTTATTACTTCCCAATGCCTTCCCCTAAGCCCAAATCAGGGTGAAGTGTCATGTATTCAACGTTCACATAACACCAATAGAGGAAAGACAACATACATCTCATCAAAATATCGAACGAATACCAAATTCACATGATTACTTATAACAAGACTTCTCCCATGTCCTCAGGAACAAACGTAATTATCATTAAGGATCTAAACATATGATATTCCACCGAATAAACCAACTAGCATCAACTACAAGGAGTAATCAACACTACTAGCAACCCACCGGGTACCAATCGAGGTTTTGAGACAAAGATCGGATACAAGAGATGAACTAGGGTTTGAGAGGAGATGGTCTTTGGTGAAGATGTTGATGGAGATTGACCCCGTCGATGAGAGAGGATCTGTGGTGATGATGATGGCGATGATTTCCCCTCCGGGAGGATGTTTCTACAGAGAAAGCTCGCACGAGCCCTAGATTGGTTCTCGCACAGGTTCCTCAGGACGGCGGGCGCTCATTCCGAAAGCTTCCTTCTGATTTTTTCGGTCAAAACACACCATATAGCAGAAGATGGGCATCAGGGGCCTGCCAGGGGGCCCACAAGACCGGAGGGCGCGCCCTCCACCCTTGTGGATGGCAGGTGGCCCCCTCTAGTGCTTTCTTCGCCCAATATTATTTCATATTCCAAAAATATTCTCCGTGAAGTTTCAGGACTTTTGGAGTTGTGCAGAATAGGTCTCTAATATTTGCTCCTTTTCCAGTCCAGAATTCCAGCTACTGGCATTCTTCCTCTTCATGTAAACCTTATAAAATAAGAGAGAATAGGCATAAGAATTGTGAGATAACGTGTAATAATAGCCCATAATGCAATAAATATCAATATAAAGCATGATGCAAAATGGACACATCAACTCCCCCAAGCTTAGACCTCGCTTGTCCTCAAGCGAAAGCCGATATCGAAAAATACTTCCACATGTGTAGAGATAGAGGTGTCGATAAAATAAAATACAGACATGAGGGCATCATGATCATCTTTAGAACAACAACATATATTGTCATATAATTTCTTATGCTAAAGTAACAATTCATTCACAAGGTAGAGTATGATCAGAAACTTCATTGAAAACTAACAAACTATGATCTCAGTCATTGAAGCAATTGCAATTTATCATAACATCGAAAAGAGTCAATATAAGAGCTTTTTAACAAGTCCACATACACAACTATCATTTAGTCTTTCATAATTGCTAACACTCACGCGATACTTATGGGTACAAAGTTTCAATCGGACATAGAGAAAGATAGGGCCTTATAGTTTCACCTCCCAACCTTTTACCTCAAGGGTAATGTCGACAATAATACTTTATGAAAACCTACATCCGAGTGGATATATATATCCGGATCTCTCCAACACATAGCACTTGCCAAAGGAAAAAGTGTAAAAAGGAAAGGTGAAGATCACCATGACTCTTGTATAAGGGTAGAAGGTAAAAATAAAAGATAGGCCCTTCGCAGAGGGAAGCACAGGTTGTCATGCGCTTTTATGGTTGGATGCATCCGTAGCTTTTATTTCTTCCATATCACAAGTTCGTATAAAGCTTATTTTCTTCACACTAATAGATCATACATATTTAGAGAGCAATTTTTATAGCTTGCACCGATGACAACTTACTTGAAGGATCTTACTCAATCCATAGGTAGGTATGGTGGACTCTCATGGCAAAGCTGGGTTTAGGGATGTTTGGAAGCACAAGTAGTATCTCTACTTGGTGCAAAGAATTTGGCTGACATGAGAGGGAAAGGCAAGATCAACATGTTGAATGATCCATGACAATATAACTTCTATTCAGATATAAGAAAACATAACCCATTATGTTGTCTTCCTTGTCCAACATCAACCATTTAGCATGTCATATTTTAATGAGGCTCACAATTACAAAAGATGACCAAGATAGTATATTTATATGTGAAGCCTCTCTTTCTTTATTACTTCCTATTAATTGCAACAATGAGCAAAACTATGTTTGTCAACTATCAACAACTTTTATTCATCATACTCTTTATATGTGAAGTCATTACTCCCGGTAAGATCAATATATGATCTTTTTATTTCTTTTTATTCTTTCTCCTATTTTGTTCCCTCAAGATCATAGCAAGAAAGCAAAGCCCTCAACTCAAAACTACTCTTTATTATATATATCTCACTGACTCGATTACATAGATAGAGATCAAAACAAAAATCAAAGCTAGATATACTAAAACTTTATTCTACTAGATCAAGTTATAACCAAAAGGATCGAACTAAGAAAAACGATAAAGGTAAAGGTGTGATGGTGATACGATACTGGGGCATCTCCACAAGCTTGGCAATTGCCAGGAGTGCCCATACCCATGTATTTATGTTTCTTTCTTCGGAGGTGGTGATGATGGAGTTGTTGATGATGTAGGCTTGTCGTCCATCTTCCAGGGCATAGGCTCACCATCGTAGAAGGATGAACGAGTCTCAGGATCCTCAAATCAGAGCCAAACTCATCCTCTTGAATCTATATTCATACTCATAGTTTTGGTTTTGCAGTCATAGATCCAGCCTAGAGTGCTCGATTTTCTCGTGAAGCTTGAAGATGGCCTCCCCGATGTTCTTGGCATCCAGCTTGTGATTGTTGGTGAACTCAGCGATCATCATGTGATTGGCGTTGAGTCCATGTTCCACCATCCATTGACACTTGAAAACTTGCTGCTCCATTGCTTCGAGTCTTGTCTCCACGCTTCCGGTCTTCTTTGGTCCCTTAACATCGCCGGATGTGCAGCACCCCTCATGCATCTCAATGGCTTGAGTGTGTCGCAGACCTCCGCAAGGTAGGGTTGATGACCTTCTCAAAACCTTGTCCTTGGGGCGCTTGGAGACGTCATGGTGAGCTAGATCTGTTAGAAAAATAG
Organism: Aegilops bicornis; assembly: GCA_021605145.1. Classification (NCBI taxonomy): domain Eukaryota; kingdom Viridiplantae; phylum Streptophyta; class Magnoliopsida; order Poales; family Poaceae; genus Aegilops; species Aegilops bicornis. The sequence goes on along the minus strand of JAHIAL010000009.1, from coordinate 209,227 downwards.
CTCAAACAAAAATGGGGATTTTGCTTGGTGGTGCGTGGGTCAAAACCTCCGGGAGATTATATAGTGAATTTTTACCGACCAAAAGAAGTATCGTATAAGAAAACGGAGTCTGAAGGGCACATGAGGTGGCCACAAGTGAAGTTACATCCATGCTTCTGTTCTTCATCCGTAATCCAGTGGTGTGGTGAACCTACCCACTACAGCACAATGTCATATTCTGCAATGTCTTAACTATGAACAATGTCATATCATTCTACTATTATTTAAACCATCTCTTTATTTGCCAACCTGAAATGGTATAAATTGACAGCACACTAACCATTGATACTTATGAGTTCTTGATCTGTAATCCAGTGTTGTCGTGAAGCTGCCAACTCCTTCACAATGTCATTTCCTGCCATGTCTTGACACGAACAATACCATATATTGTGTTAATGCAATTTTAAACTGTGTCACTTTATTCGTCAAGAAGAAATGTGATGAATTGTCAAAGATCGATACTTTTACGTGCAAAACTTGTCATCCGGTTCGCTTGTTTATCTTTCAGAGTGAGGAAGATATAAGTGTTGAACAAGCAGGTCTCATCATCTTGCTTTCAGTGCTTGCTGCTGACTCCCAATGAGAGGGCTAACCTTTCTTGAACTCTATTGAAGTGCTGTCGGTTTTCTAAATTATTTTGTCAGCGTGTTTATATGCACCTCGGTGGCGATCTTTGATGCCCAAAGTGTATGTAATCTGCCATCTCGCTTGTGCTTTATTATCATAGTGGCGAACTTTGATGCCCGGTGGATATAATATGTCATAATTTCTTTATTGTATAGTCTAGGTTTTTCTTATTCACGATGCTGCAGTTATTTTATTGTATATATATCCACATCTTCGCAAAGAACCGCCAAACCATAAAATTACGGTACATAAGCGGGCCGTCATGCAATCACGATGTAGGTTGGGCCTGTATAGCGTGCGAAAACGGCTCACGCATGGCCGGCAAAGCAGTCTGAAATGAACCCGGCTCATGATTGTGCGAATCAAATCCCGGCTTTAACAGCCAAAATTGTCTCGGTCCTTGTTTGGCCCAATCGGATATCGGTCATGAAAGCAGGCGGATGCAAATCGACCACGTAGTTAGGCCCAACTATATGACGGGCTTTTAACAGGCCGAAATTAATATAGGGCCGAAATGTTAAACAGGCCCTTAACATGCCAAAACTAATATCAGGCCGAATTACTAAGTGGGCCTTTAGCAAGTGGGCCCAAAAGCATAGTGTCCAGTTGACGGGCCGAATCTGATATGGGCCATAATTGAGCCCAAAGCCTCTTAAAGGGTCGGACCTGATCTGGGCCGTAATTTGGCCTAGAACATGGTAGGCTTATAACGGGCCGGATCTCATATGGGCCACTTTTAGGCCCGGAACGTGGCAGGCCATTAATGGACCGGATCAGATATGGGTCGTCATTTGGCCCAAAACATGGCAGTCAGTTAATGGGCCGGCTTACTAGGGTCCTCAAAATCTTGTGGGCCTACAAATGGGCCGCCCATTAATGTCAACAAAAATCTCGTGGGTCTTTAATCGCCCGGCCCATTATGATCTCTGCGCAAGAATCTTTGTGGGCCTTTACTGGAAAAGCCAGCCATTACGGCATATACAAAATCTTGTGGGTTTTTAGTGGGCCGGCCCATTATGGCCTGCAAAATCTTGTGGGCCTTTACCTAGGTAGGCCCATTATGGCCCAGAAAATCTCGTGGGCCTTTAGTCGGGCGGCCCATTATGGTCCGCAAAATCTTGTGGGCCTTTAAATTGGGCCGGCCCATTATGGTCCGCCAAAACTTGTGGGCCTTTAGTTGGGCCGCCCAATTAAACTTGATGGGCGGTCCACGTGTCAACATATCATAGTAGCGTCTCGCCCATTGGATGAGTGACACCCGTGCTAACGCGACCTCGACACGTGTCTTTCCTCCACCAATGATGATTTTACACGTGGAAAATCCCCATTGGTGGGTACATTAATGGGTTATCGGATCCAAAACCCGACCCGCTAGCTTAACGGCGTTCGCTATGGTGGATGCCACGTGTCGGTCACCCTTGATGAAAGCACTTACGTGACGCCGCGATTTATCGTCATGGAAGTGGACACTTCGTGATGATAATTTTGGTAATGTCATGGAACACTTCTATGACAGACAGGTATGACTATCTTGATTCTGTCATAAATTTGTCATGGATGTACATGCATGACAAAAACGCTGGCGTAATCTTGTGACAAACACGTATCATCACGAAGTGTATTTTTTTTTTGTAGTGCAGCCAGCGCGCGCTCGGAGGCATCGCGGCCTTCGAGCTTTCTCCCCGCCTTCTGCGGCGAGTGCAGTACCACGAAGTTCAAAGCCGGAGTTGCCACCGCGGTACGGCGGCACGGCGGACCCTACGGAGTTCCTCCGAGTGTATGGGAAGGCCGTCTAGGCGGCGGGCGGAGACAATAAAGTCATGGCACACTGGCTCCCTATGGCTCTCACAGGTGCGCCGCCTTCCCTGCCAGCTTCTCAACCTGCCGGAGTCTTTGGTAGCCTCCTGGGAGGAGCTGCGTGAGTTGTTCATCGCGGGCCAGTGGCCCGGCGCCTCACGCACTCGCTGCCCCTCCTCGGCAGGTCGCAGGTGCCCGCCTTCAAGCCGCCACGTCAAGCAACTCTTTCCGGCAGGTGGGGCCGCCCAGGTTGTGCCGGGGCCTCCTCCAGTGGGTGGCGCCCGAGGCCGACATCATCTTCGACTCCAGGGATCACCCCAAGACCATGGTCGGCGTTGGCATGCTCCCCATGCTCTGCACCCCCACCATTTGCAATGTTCCGGTCACCAGGACCGTCATCGACGGTGGTGCTGGACTCAACGTCCTCTCTGTGGAAGCCTTCGGTCAACTTCATGTGCCTTACAACCGGCTCCTCCCCACCAAGCCTTTCTCAGGAGTGGTCGACGGCTCCACCCTTCATTTGGGACAGATCCGCCTCCCAGTCACCTTCGATATGCGCAACAACTACCGCACTGAGTTCATCGACTTTGACGTCACTCGCATCGGCCTCCCGTATAATGCCATTCTCGGGTATCCGTCCCTCGCCAAGTTCATGGTAGCGACTCACCCTGGCTAAAACATCATCAAGATCCGGGGAGCAGCGGTGTCCTCACCGTGGTGGGGGACACCAAGGACGCGCTCATGGCCCTCAAGCTCACTTTCAAGGCCGTGGCGCATCAAGGCCACCGGATCGCGGAGGGTGCTCGGAGATTCCTGAGGCCGCGCCGGCCAAGAAGAAGCAGTTGTTCTCCCAAGACTGGACTGAGACGAAGCAGGTGCCAGTCGACGATGGGGGATCAGGCCCCACCTTCACCATAGGCGCCGCCCCCCCCCCGGACCAGGAAGAGGCGCTGGTTAGCTTCCTCCATGCGAACAAGGACGTGTTTGCATGGGAGGCAACAGACTTGGTCGGCGTCCCGCGAGGAGTGATCGGGCACCACTTGATGATGTGCCCCGGAGCGCGACCGGTGAAGCAGAAGGCGCGGCGGCAAGCCCTGGAGAAGCAGTCGTTCATCATCCAGGAGGTCCACAAGCTGCAAGAGGCTGGCGTCGTTCGGGAAGTGCGGCACCCAGATTGGCTAGCCAATCCGGTCAGTGTCCCCAATGTCGTGGTATTCTCACAGGGGTTGCGATATGACAGATGCCACAGGGTGGCTTAAGGTGAGGGCAAGACTGCCGCCGGAATATCCAGGACGGGTGTGCGAGTATCACGCGGTAGTTTACCCAGGTTCGGGGCTCCCCGGAGAGATAATACCCCTACTCCTGCATGTCTGAATATATGTGGCATATCTGGTACAGAGTGCTCCTAGAGCTGTATCTGAGGCCAGGCATCTGGCCTCGTATATGCATGGGTGTGTGAGCACAAGCATGTGTGTGGGTGGCCCAATCGCCTGGCTGGCTAGCCGTGGGAGGATGAATGAATGGATGTGCGTGAGTTCTCTTCCCTGATGGATGGATGGATGGCTTGCTTTATAGTGTGGCTAGCTTACTATCTAAGCTAAGCGGTGGCATGGGCAAGGCATGGTGGATGTCAAGCTTGTCCCCTGGGTCACTTCATAAATAGTGCCCAGGGACAAGTTACACTATACAAGATGGCTGTGGTGATGCATGCATAGTGCTCAGGTACAACCATCTCGGGGAGTCGCTACGGCTCTTGATTGACTTTGGGCAGCCGGCGGTTGGCTTAGCTGGTAGGCTGAAAAGCCGGCCGGGCAGCCGCCGCGGGAGTGGGGCTGGATCGGGAGCCGGCAGGAGCGGTCAAGAAGTTGGATGAGGGCTTTGCTCGCCCCGATGTATTGAATTATTGTCTCGCCATCTTCGGGGTACCCGTGGTCAATTACCCTGACAGTAGCCTCCGAGCCTCCGGGCAACTTGGCAAAGTTGTGTGGAGGTTTTTTTGGCGGAAGTTGATGTAGAAAATGACGATGATGGCCGGCTGCGGACCGCAGCCGCCGCGGCTTGCTTCCGGCGGGGGTGCGGAAGCGCACCCGCTGGGTGTAGCCTTCGAGCCTTCGGGCAACTTGGAAAAGTTGGGCGGAGGCTTTTCGCGGTTGTTGGTGCAGACGATGGCGTCGAGGGTGCCGAGTGCGGACACGAAGTCTGCCGGCTGGTGCTGTCGGGCACGGACGCGGGGTCCGCCGACTGAAGCTGTCTGGCACGGACGCGGGGTCCGACGACTAATGGTGTCGGGCGCGGACGCGAAGTCCGCCGACTGATGGTGTCGGGCGCGGACGCGGGGTCCGCCGACTGATGCCGTTGCTGACAGTCGGCTGTGGGCTGCAGCCGGCGCGGCTTGCTTCCAGTGGGGTCGTGCCTGCTCACCCACTGGGTGTAGCCTCCGAGCCTCCGAGTGAGGAGGGGGTTCCCCACGGAAATGATCATGCAAAAGACAAAGTTAGTCCGCGCAGATATATCAAGTGTTTGCTTTTAGCATTGCAAGTTATATGCGGAGGGTGCCGACTCGGTTTCGTCCAAGCCCCCTTCAATCTTTTTCATGTTCCCTCCACTCTTTGGCTTGTGCTCTCGCTTGCCAAACAGCCGCCTGCGGTGCGTGGCTGAGAGGGCCGCAGAGTGGAGTGTCTGATCGAGACTCTAGGGAGCGGATTTAACCGGCAGATACTCTCATAAAGTTTAGCGGCCGGTCGCCCGAACCGTTTCTCTTCCCGGATGTTTTTTGCGTGGGTGGCCTCCATCTCTTGCTCTCTCTTGCCGGACAGCCGCACTGCGGTCTGTGGCCGAGAGTGAGCCTTTGGTACCGTGCATGCTACTATGCCGTCTGTGGGAACAAATGTCTCGGGCCAAGCGGCCAGCCTCTAGGCCAACTCGGGTCGACGCCGGAGCAAACAGTGGTGCAACTGTAATAAAATGCGGGGATAGCCCCCCAAGCATCGCTCGAGGTTATCCGTGTTTGCGCGGTGCAAAAATATGCGGGTGAGGAGCTCACATTGCTTTTGGCGCAGTCGGGGTGAAGATGATCTCTGGCAGGCGGCCCGAGCCTCCGGGTGCTCGAGGGATGCCTCAGCCGGTTAGGCCCATCCGGCCAGGCGGCGGAGCGGGAGGCAACCTTCTAGCCGGCAAGGCGTCAAAGCAGTTAGTGAACCAGACAGCCGTGTCGCCGGCCACACAGGCGGATGCGCAGCTGGCCGCGCACGTACTTTGTATGTAACTTTTCCTCATCCGGCTGAGCAACCGGACACAATATTCTCTTTCTTTCTTTTTTTTCTTCCGCCGGCTGAGCACCCAGACGTAAATTTTCTTAGCCAGCCGGCTGGGCACGCAGCCCTTGATTTTTCTAACCGGCTGGCATGTGAGCAGCCGGCCTCCACTTCCTTCTTTTTTATTCCAGCCGGCTCTTGGGCAGCCGGCCATCTCCCCCCTCTTTTGTTTTGTCCGGCTGGGCAGCCGGCCTGGGCACCTCTTTTTCTTTTTGTTCTTTTTTAGCCGGGTGGCCAGCCGACCCTGTTTCCTCGGGCACCCGGCCCCTACGGGAGACTGGAGAGGCGGGAACCCGGCGCGCGCGGAGTCCGGCTGGAGAGGCGAGTAGCCAGTGTGCGCAGGGGCCGAGGGTGACGTCGGCTGGCAGAACTCGGCAGGCGGAGCGCGGGAGGGCGCTGCGTGGGCATGGAGCCAGCCACTGGCGGGAGGAGCGCCACGGGCGGGAGCAGAGCGGCCAGGTGGAGGATCGCGGCCGGTCGCGGGCCGGGCGATCCAGCTGGAGCAGCAGTACAAGTAGGGCGGAGCAAAGCGGTCGAAGGCTGAAAGCAGCCGCCTGCTGGCGAGGCGGCCGGAGGGCCGCTGGATACGCAAAGCGCGGAGTTTGGGGCTGGGAGCGAGGGAGGAGGCTGGGCTGGCCGGGCGTTGGCGTGGAGACGAGGGAGCTTAGGGAGCCTCAATGCCGCTGGCGAGACGAGGCCGGGGCGCTGGGTCGCAGCGCTGTGCACGGCGGCAACACCGCCCAGGCGACGTGGGTGCATGGACGGTGCAGCCGGCGTCTGCACACGGAGGCCGTCCGGCGGGGAGGTCCGGCGGCCGAGGGGCCCGTGGAGGCGTGGGAAACGTGGCGAGGCGGACGACGGTCGAGGAAGAATGCTGGCGGTGCGGGAAGCTGACAGCGCGGGATGCAGAAAGGGCCAGCCATGGGAATGAGAAAGTGAGCGAGCTGGGCAGAGGCTCCCGAAGCAGGAGGAGTGAGAGGCGCTGGCCGATCCAGCGAGGTGCTCAGCGCAGGAAAGAGGAGGCAAGGAGCAGAGGATCTGACGGCGGCGGGCTTACTGCCGCTGCTTGCCGGAGACGAGGCAACAAGATCTGTTGGGCGCGAGCTGTGGCGAGGAGCAGCTCCAGCTGGGAGTTTCGACGGCAGCTCAGCGGCAGAGCGTGAGCCTTGGCAAAGGTGTGGCTATTATCTGTGGTGTACGGGAAATGTACGACCATTATACGAGCAACATCTGGGTGGTGTGTGACGATGACATGTAACTAGGGTAGGGTAATAGGCCTGACCTAGACACCCTTCCCAAGGACACTACCCTACAGTCAAAGGCATTTAAAGTATAACAGTGTCTACCGACTGAAATCACCTCAGAGTGCAATCCACTCGACCAACAATTCCACTCGGATAACCCAATTCCATTCGACCAGGATGTAATCATTCGACCATACTAGAGATCACTCGGAGTACAGAAGATCTAGAGTCACTTAGGATGGCAACGGTAAGGCGTTCACTCCGTAGTCTTAATGATCATTCATATGTCTTTATTATAGGCGTTACCAGTAACATCTCACCTTAATGTACATTGAACCTCTTGTAACGCGATGGGCTATTGGGGTCCCGGCGCACTCTATATAAGCCACCCTCCACCGGCACAAGGGTACGCACTTCAGTAACTTCACTCATTATCCAATCGACCAAGCTACGGGCACTTAGACGAGGGGCTGTTACTTCCTCCGGTGAAGGGCCTCGAACTCAATAAATCTTATGCGTGCACAACCTCATTGTAGCTAGGATCTTGCCTCCTCCTACGTACCCCCTCTTCTACTGTCAGACTTACTCCCACGACAGTTGGCGTCCACCGTGGGGCAGGTGTCTTAGCGACTTCCGGTGAGGTTGCAATTTTCTCGATCTCCATCATCATGGTTTCCGGCGGCGGTTTGGCTGAGGGCCGCGAGATCCGCTCTAAGCACGCCGTTTCGCTCGCTGCTGACGACTCCGCTCGCTCCAAGAGGCCCCTCGACGCCGAGACACTCGTCGTCATGGGCGACGATCGCTTTCAAGGTCGCGGCGTTCTTCTCGCGTAACTGCCGACTCAAGATCGATCGACTTCGCGAACGCTCTTTCGCCCCCGCTGCTCGTCGATGCAAGCGATCTGGTCGTTCACGGCTTCAGCAGTGGGTAAAGAATGCGGTGGCCCGCCAGTCGGCCATCCCTCAAGTCGCGGCAATCGAGCCTAACGAATCTCTCTACGGGCTATTCGACCCGTCGAGTGGCTCCTTGCTACCTCTTGAGCACTGCGTTGGTTTTCCCTTGAAGAGGAAAGGGTGATGTAGTAAAGTAGCGTAAGTATTTCCCTCATTTTTTGAGAACCAAGGTATCAATCCAGTAGGAGACCATGCTCGAGTCTCACGCACCTACACAAACAAATAAGAACCTCGCAACCAACGGTAAAGGGGTTGTCAATCCCTTCATGGTCACTTACGAGTGAGACCGATAGATATGATAAGATAATATTTTTGGTATTTTTATGATAAAGAGAAATAAAGATGCAAAAGTAAAATAAACTGCAATAGAAATAGCTAAGTGTTGGAAGATTAATATGATGGAAAATAGACCTGGGGCCATATAGGTTTCACTAGTGGCTTCTCTCAAGAGCATAAGTATTACGGTGGGTAAACGAATTACTGTCGAGAGCAAATTGATAGAATTAAGCATAGTTATGAGAATATCTAGGTATGATCATGTATATAGGCATCACGTCATGACAAGTAGACCAAACGATTCTCGTGATCTACTACTATTACTCCACACCTCGACCGCTATCCATCATGCATCTAGAGTATTAAGTTCATAAGAACAGAGTAATGCTTTAAGTAAGATGACATGATGTAGATGGATAAACTCATGCGATATGATATAAACCCCACCTTTTTATCCTCGATGGCAACAATATAATACGTGTCGTTTCCCTTTCTGTCACTGGGATCGAGCACCGCGAGATTGAACCCAAAGCTAAGAACTTCTCCTGTTGCAAGAAAGATCAATCTAGTAGGCCAAACCAAACTGATAATTCGAAGAGACTTGCAAAGATAACCAATCATACATAAAAGAATTCAGAGGAGATTCAAATATTGTTCATAGATAAACTTTATCATAAACCCACAATTCATCAAATCTCGACAAAAACACCGCAAAAGAAGATTCGAATAGATCTCCAAGAAGATCAAGGAGAACTTTGTATTGAGATCCAAAGAGAGAGAAGAAGCCATCTAGCTAATAACTATGGACCTGAAGGTCTGAGGTAAACTACTCACACATCATCGGAGAGGCTATGGTGTTGATGTGGAAGCCCTCCGAGATCAATGCCCCCTCTGGCGGAGCGCCGAAAAAGGCCCCAATATGGGATCTCACGGGTACAGAAGGTTGCGGCGGTGGAAATAGGGTTTTTGCTCCGTATCTGATGTTTCCAGGGTATATGGGTATATATAGGAGGAAGAAGTACGTTATGTGGAGCAATGTGGGCCCCACGAGGGTGGAGGGAGCCACTGGGGAGGTGGGCACGCCTGCCTCGTGCTCTCCTTGTTGATTACTTTACGTGAGACTCCAAGTCCTCCTCGGATCACGCTTTGTTCCAAAAATCACGTTCCCGGAAGGTTTCATTCCGCTTTGGACTCCGCTTTGATATGTTTTCCTTCAAACACCTAAATAGGCAAAAAAATAGCAATTGTGCGGGCCTCGGTTAATAGGTTAGTCCCAAAAATAATATAAATTGTATAATAAAGCCCATTAAACATCCAAAACAGAATATAATATAGCATGGAACATTAAAAATTATAGATACGTTGGAGACGTATCAAGCATCCCTCAAGCTTAATTTCGCATTCCCTCGAGTAGGTAAATGATAAAAACAGAATTTTTGATGTGGAATGCTTCTTTGCATAATTTTCAATGTAATTCTCTTATTTGTGGTATGAATATTCACATCCGAAAGATTCAAGACAAAAGTTTTATATTGACATAAAAAATAATAGTACTTCAAGCATACTAACTAAGCAATTATGTCTTCTCAAAATAATATGGCCAAAGAAAGTTATCCCTACAAAATCATATAGTCTGGCTATGCTCTATCTTCCCCACACAAAATATTTAAATCATGCACAACCCTGATGACAAGCCAAGCAATTGTTTCATACATTTGGTGTTCTCAAACTTTTCAATCTCCACGCAATACATGAGCGTGAGCCATGGACATAGCACTATATGTGGAATAGAATGGTGGTTGTGGAGAAGACAAAAAGGAGAAGATAGTCTCACATCAACTAGGCGTATCAACAGGCTATGGAGATGCCCATTAATGGATATCAATGTGAGTGAGTAGGGATTGCCATGCAACGGATGTACTAGAGCTATAAGTGTATGAAAGCTCATCAAAGAAACTAAGTGGGTGTGCATCCAACTCTCTTTCTCATGAAGACCTAGGGTAATTTTGAGGAAGCCCATCATCGGAATATACAAGCCAAGTTATATAATGAAAAATTCCCACTAGTATATGAAAGTGATATCATAGGAGACTCTCTATCATGAAGATCATGGTGCTACTTTGAAGCACAAGTGTGGTAAAAGGATAGTAGCATTGTCCCTTCTCTCTTTTCTCTCATTTTTTTCTTTTTTTCTTTGGGCCTTTTCTCTCTTTTTATGGCCTATTTTTTTATTTATTTATTTTATTTAGTCCGGAGTCTCATCTTGACTTGTGGGGGAATCATAGTATCCATCATCCTTTCCTCACTTGGGACAATGCTCTAATAATGATGATCATCACACTTTTATTTACTTACAACTCAAGAATTACAACTCAAAACTTAGAACAAAAAAATGACACTATGTGAAAGCCTCCGGCGGTGTACCGGGATATGCAATGAATCAAGAGTGACATGTATGAAAGAATCATGAACGGTGGCTTTGCCACAAATACGATGTCAACTACATGATCACGCAAAGCAATATGACAATGATGAAGCGTGTCATAGCAAACGGAACGGTGGTAAGTTGCATGGCAATATATCTCGAAATGGGTATGGAAATGCCATAATAGGTAGGTATGGTGGCTGTTTTGAGGAAGGTATATGGTGGGTGTATGATACCGGTGAAAAGTGCGCGGTATTAGAGAGGCTAGCAATGGTGGAAGGATGAGAGTGCGTATAATCCATGGACTCAACATTAGTCATAAAGAACTCATATACTTGTTGCAAAAATCTACAAGTTATCAAAGCAAAGTATTACGCGCATGCTCCTAGGGGGATAGATTGGTAGGAAAAGACCATCGCTTGTCCCCGACCGCCACTCATAAGGAAGACAATCAATAAATAAATCATGCCCCGACTTCATCACATAACGGTTCACCATACGTGCATGCTACAGGAATCACAAACTTTAACACAAGTATTTCTCAAATTCATAACCACTCAACTAGCATGACTCTAATATCACAATCTTCATATCTCAAAACAATTATCAAGCATCAAACTTCTCATAGTATTCAACACACTCGCAAGAAGTTTTTTACTAATATTGGATGCCTATCACTTTAGGACTAATTTTATGATTAAAGCAAATTACCATGCTGCTTTGTAGGACTCTCAAAATAATATAAGTGAAGCATTAGAGAACAATAGTTTCTATAAAACAAATCCACCACCGTGCTCTATAAGATATAAGTGAAGCACTAGAGCAAAAACTATATAGCTCAAAAGATATAAGTGAAGAACATAGAGTATTCTAATAAATCTTAATCATGTGTGTCTCTCAAAAGGTGTGTATAGCAAGGATGATTGTGGTAAACTAAAAAGCAAAGACACAAATCATACAAGACTCTCCAAGCAAAACACATATCATGTGGTGAATAAAAATATAGCTCCAAGTAAAGTTACCGATGGACGAAGACGAAAGAGGGGATGCCTTCCGGGGCATCCCCAAGCTTTGGCTTTTGGGTGTCCTTAGATTACCTTGGGGTGCCATGGGCATCCCCAAGCTTAGGCTCTTGCCACTCCTTGTTCCATAATCCATCAAATCTTTACCCAAAACTTGAAAATTTCACAACACAAAACTCTTCAGAAAATCTCATGAGCTCCGTTAGTGAAAGAAAACAAAACACCACTTCAAGGTACTGTAATGAACTCATTATTTATTTATATTGGTGTTAAACCTACTGTATTCCAACTTATCTATGGTTTATAAACTATTTTACTAGCCATAGATTCATCAAAATAAGCAAACAATACACGAAAAACAGAATCTGTCAAAAACAGAACAGTCTGTAGTAATCTGTAACTAACGCAAACTTCTAAGCTCAGAAAAATCTACCAAAATAGGACGACCTATACAATTTGTTTATTTATCTGCTGAAATTGGAATCAGTATTTTATCACGTTCTGGTAATTTTTAAACAATTGTTTTCGTGAACAGAAAGTTTCTGGAATTTTCAGCAAGATTAAATAACTATCATCCAAGAAGGTCCTATAGGTTTAACTTGGCACAAACACTAATTAAAATATAAAAAAAAATCTAAACAGAGGCTAGATCAAATATTTATTCCTAAACAGGAGCAAAAAGCAAAATAAAAATTAAAATAAAATTGGGTTGCCTCCCAACAAGCGCTATCGTTTTACGCCCTTAGCTAGGCATAAAAGCAAAGATAGATCTAAGTGTTGCCATCTTTGGTAGGCAATCCACTAGTGGCTCTCATAATAGATTCATAAGGTAATTTTATTTTCTTTCTAGGAAAGTGTTCCATGCCTTTCCTTAATGGAAATTGGAATCTAATATTCCCTTCCTTCATATCAATAATTGCACCAATCGTTCTAAGGAAAGGTCTACCAAGAATAATAGGACATGAAGGATTGCAATCTATATCAAGAACAATGAAATCTACGGGCACATAGTTCCTATTTGCAACAACAAGAACATCATTAATTCTTCCCATAGGTTTCTTAATAGTGGAATCCGCAAGGTGCAAGTTCAAAGAACAATCATCAAATACACGGAATCCTAGCAAATCACACAAGTTTTTGGGATCGTGGAAACACTAGCACCCAAATCACACAAAGCATAGCATTCATGATCTTTAATTTTAATTTTAATAGTAGGTTCCCACTCATCATAAAGCTTTCTAGGGATAGAAACTTCCAACTCAAGTTTTTCTTCATAAGATTGTATTAAAGCATCAACGATATGTCTGGTAAAAGCTTTATTTTGACTATAAGCATGAGGAGAATTTAGCACGATTGCAACAAGGAAATGCAATCTATCAAAGAGCAATTATCATAATTAAATTCCTTGACATCCAAAATAGTGAGTTCATTGATATCAAAAGTTTTAACTTCTTCAATCCCACTTTTACCAATTTTTGCATCAAGATCTAAAAACTCCGAATTTTTGGAGCACCTTCTAGGTAAAGGTGAATCATCTCCTGTCCCATCATTATCAAGATTCATATTGCAAAACAAAGATTTAATAGGAGACGCTTCAATAACTTTTAGATCTTCATCTTTATTTTCATAGAAACTAGAAGAACACGCTTTCACAAAGCAATCTTTCTTAGCACGCATCCTAGCGGTTCTTTCTTTGCACTCATCAATGGAAATTCTCATGGCTTTGAGAGACTCATTGATATCATGCTTAGGTGGAATGGATATAAGTTTCAAAGAATCAACATCAAGAGAAGTTTTATCAACGTTCCTAGCCAATTCATCAACCTTAAGCAAATTTTCTTCAAGGAAAGCATTGAAATTGTTTTGCGAATTCATAAACTCCTTAACACTAGTCTCAAATTCAGAGGGCATCTTATTAAAATTTCCATAAGAATTTTTGTAGGAATTACCATAATTATTATAGGAATTACTAGGGAATGGCCTAGGATTAAAGTTTCCTCTATATGCGTTGTTACCAAAATTATTCCTACCAACAAAATTCACACCCCTAGTTTCATTATTATTCTCAATCAAGGTAGACAAAGGCATATCATTAAGATCAGAAGAAACACTTTTAGTAGCAAATAATTTCATAAGTTCATCCATCTTTCAAGTCAAAACATTAATTTCTTCTATCGCATACACTTTTTTATTAGTAGATCTTTCGGTGTGCCATTGAGAATAATTAACCATAATATAGTCTAGGAGTTTAGCAGCTTCTCCTAAAGTGATTTCCATAAAAGTGCTGCCCGCGACCGAATCTAAAAGATTTCTAGAAGCAAAATTCAATCTGGCATAATTTTTTTGTATAATCATCCAAAGATTCAAACCATGTGTAGGGCAATTACGTATCATTAATTTCATCCTCTCCCAAGCTTGTGCAACATGTTCATGATCAAGTTGCTTAAAATTCATGATATCGTTTCTAAGAGAGATGATTTGAGCGGGAGGAAAATACTTAGAGATAAAAGCATCTTTGCACTTATTCCAAGAATCAATACTATTTTTAGGCAAAGACGAAAACCAAGCTTTAGCAAGATCTCTAAGCAAGAAAGGAAATAGCTTCAATTTAGCAATGTCATTGTCCACATATTTCTTCTTTTGCATATCACACAAATCAACGAAGCTATTTAGATGGGTAGCGGCATCTTCACTAGGAAGGCCGGCGAATTGATCTTTCATGTCAGGATTCAACAAAGCAGCATTAATTTCACAAGATTCAACATCGGTAAGAGGAGCAATCGGAGTGCTAAGAAAACCATTGTTGTTGGTATTGGCAAAGTCACACAATTTAGTATTATCTTGAGCCATCGTGACAAGCAAGCAATCCAACACACAAGCAAACAAGAAGCAGACGAAAAAGAGACGAACGGAAAAGAGAGGGCGAATAAAATGGCAAGGGTGAAGTGGGGGAGAGGAAAACGGGAGGCAAATGGCAAATAATGTAATGCGAGGGATAAGAGTTTGTGATGGGTACTTGGTATGTATTGACTTGTGCGTAGACTCCCTGGCAACAGTGCCAGAAATGGCTCGTTTCTAGGAGTCAAATCTTGACTTGAGTTGGCGCGAATCTCCCCGGCAACTGCACCAGAAATCCTTCTTACTACCTCTTGAGCACTGCGTTGGTTTTCCCTTGAAGAGGAAAGGGTGATGCAGTAAAGTAGCATAAGTATTTCCCTCAGTTTTTGAGAACCAAGGTATCAATCCAGTAGGAGACCACGCTCGAGTCCCACGCACCTACACAAACAAATAAGAACCTCGCAACCAATGCGATAAAGGGGTTGTCAGTCCCTTCACGGTCACTTACAAGAGTGAGATATGATAGATATGATAACATAATATTTTTGGTATTTTTATGATAAAGAGAAATAAAGATGCAACGTAAAATAAACGGCAATAGAAATAGCTAAGTGTTGGAAGATTAATATGATGGAAAATAGACCCGGGGGCCATAGGTTTCACTAGTGGCTTCTCTCAAGAGCATAAGTATTATGGTGGGTAAACGAATTACTGTCGAGCAATTGATAGAATTGAGCATAGTTATGAGAATATCTAGGTATGATCATGTATATAGGCATCACGTCCGTGACAAGTAGACCGAAATGATTCTGCATCTACTACTATTACTCCACACATCGACCGCTATCCAGCATGCATCTAGAGTATTAAGTTCATAAGAACAGAGCAATGCTTTAAGTAAGATGACATGATGTAGAGGGATAAACTCATGCAATATGATATAAACCCCATCTTTTTATCCTCGATGGCAACAATACAATACATGTGGTTTCCCTTTACATCCTTTGGGATCGAAACACCGCAAGATTGAACCCAAAGCTAAGCACTTCTCCTATTGCAAGAAAGATCAATCTAGTAGGCCAAACCAAACTGATAATTCGAAGAGACTTGCAAAGATAACCAATCATACATAAAAGAATTCAGAGGAGATTCAAATATTGTTCATAGATAAACTTGATCATAAACCCACAATTCATCGGATCTCAACAAACACACCGCAAAAGAAGATTACATCGAATAGATCTCCAAGAAGATCGAGGAGAACTTTTTATTGAGATCCAAAGAGAGAGAAGAAGCCATCTAGCTAATAACTATGGGCCCGAAGGTCTATGGTAAACTACTCACACATCATCGGAGAGGCTATGGTGTTGATGTAGAAGCCCTCCGCGATCAATGCCCCCTCCAGCGGAGCGCCGGAAAAGGCCCCAAGATGGGATATCACGGGTACAGATGGTTGCGGCGGTGGAAATAGGGTTTTGGCTCTGTATCTGATGTTTTCAGGGTATATGGGTATATATAAGAGGAAGAAGTACATCGGTGGAGCAACATGGGCCCCACGAGGGTGGAGGGCGCGCCTGGGGGAGGTGGGCGCGCCCCCTGCCTTGTGCTCTCCTCGTTGATTACTTTACGTAGACTCCAAGTCCTCTAGATCACGTTTGTTCCGAAAATCACATTCCCAAAGGTTTCATTCCCTTTGGACTCCGTTTGATATCTTTTTCCTTCGAAACACTGAAATAGGCAAAAAAAAAACAACAATTTGGGCTGGGCCTCCAGTTAATAGGTTAGTCCCGAAAATAATATAAAAGTGTATAATAAAGCCCATTAAATATCCAAAACAGAATATAATATAGCATGGAACAATAAAAAATTATTGATACGTTGGAGACGTATCACTCCGTCTAGACCTTGTCCGAGTGCGACAACAGCGACCCAAGGCAGAGGTTCTGATGGTTGACACGCCGTGCAGTCCGCCTGGTTTCCGTCGCAGCGACGGCGGCGATGGCAGCGGCGACCCGTCACGTGTTCACGAGGAATACCGTCCCGAAGCCCTCACTGCGCAGCAGAGGGGTGAGCTGCATCGTCGTAATGTGGTGGCGCTCCACACCCCCATCATCGGAGAAACCTCTGAGGCTCGGGCCTTGGAGGCTGTGCGTCTGGCCACTTTGGCTGAGCGCACGCGTCAGGAAAACCTTCAACATTCACTCGACGAACATGCCTGTCGAGTGGTCCCCAAATCCAGTCGTCGATAGTTGTTTCCGCCTGAACCTCAGGTATACCGCACTCCGATCCAGAATCTTACAGTTGCAACCCGTATTGCAGAGTCGATTCAGCCATCCCAATCAGAAGCTGGTAGAGGTTTGATCTGGTCAAGAACCTTTGCTCACGGCGGCCGGTGAAAGCGAGAACACACGGCCGGTTTCCTAGTCGTGCAGCAGGATTCATAATCGGTCCGTGGTGGCGGAACCTGATCCGGTCAGTCGGCCCGGCCAAGATCGCCTCGGCGTGAAGGCGAGCACCGTCAACAACTTGATGCCGATTGGAACCGTGAGCAGCATGATCGTCGACTCGGCCGTGATGACCGCCTTCGAGTGCCTACGCCCCCTCCGAGGAGCGGATCATACATGCCCCGGCAATATGATGACAGGCGCCCATATGGCGATGAGCGGAGGATCCCAGTCGATCCCAGAGAACCCGGGTTTGATGCAAGGTCGATTCTTGTAGAAGGATTGGTCGACAGGAACCGAGCACACAAAGAAGGACTCGACAGAGATTGTCCGACTGGTGGCAGAGTTCATGTCTCGGGGCCTGAGTGTTTCAACAGAACCATTAGAGCTGCTGAGATCCCGCTCAATTTCAGATTGGCGTCGGTGGTAAGCAAGTTTACCGGTGAGTCGAAGCCTGATACTTGGATAGAGGATTACCGAGTGGCTGTACAGATCGGTGGCGGCAATGATGATGTAGCTATGAAACATCTCCCCCTGATGTTGGAGGTTCAGCCAGAGCGTGGTTGACTCAGTTAGCTCCTGGGAGCATCTCCAGTTGGGAAGAGTTGGCCCGAGTGTTTGTCAGGACCTTTGAGGGCACTTGCAAGCGGCCTGCAGGGCTGGCGGAGTTACAGCATTGTGTTCAGAATGAAACTCTAAGGGATTATATCCAGAGATGGACCACTCTGCACCATACGGTGGAAAATGTGTCACAACACCAGGCAGTTTACGCCTTGGAGGAGGGCGTTCGGTACCGAGAGCTTAACCTGAAATTCGGTCGGACGGGAGATATGACCCTGTCCCGAATGATGGAAATAGCCACTCAGTATGCTAACGGCGAGGGAGAAGACCGACTCCACAGTGGCAAGAACAAACCAGTCGCCCAGGACACCGGAGGAGGAAATTCCGGCCGGAAGCAAAAGCGCAAAGCCGAACCAGCAGCTCCTGGCGAGATTGCAGCTGTAACCCAAGGAAAGTTTAAAGGAAAGCCTAAGGGGCCCTGGATCCCCAAGAAGGTGAAAGATCAAGCAGGAAATGATGTGCTAGATTTGCCGTGTCATATACACACCAAGAAAGATGAAGAGTGTAACCTGATTTATCCCAAGCATACCACTCGACAGTGTCGACTCCTTATCCAGCAGTTCCGAGAGAACCATCTCAGTGAGAAAGAGAAGGAATTTGATAAGGATGAAGACAAAGAGGAAGATGATGGTTACCCCAATGTCAATGCCACTTTGGTGATTTTTGCTGACGTTGAGAGCAAAAGTCGACTGAAGGTCATCAACGGAGAAGTAAACATGGTTGCTCCGGCAACGCTGACATATTTGAAGTGGTCTCAAACTGCAATCACATTCGACCAGTCCGATCACCCAGCATGCGTTGCTACCCCAGGGCGGCAAGCGTTGGTGGTCGACCCGGTCGTTGGGGGCACCCGACTGACCAAGGTCCTGATGGATGGTGGCAGCGGCTTGAACATTTTGTATGCTGAGACTCTCCAGGGGATGGGCATTCCGATGTCCAAACTTAGTGAGAGCAATATGAGGTTCCACGGTGTCATCCACAGGAAGAAAGCCGATTCACTCGGCAGATCACTCTTGGCGTGGTTTTCGGTGATTCAAAGAATTACCGTAAGGAAAAGTTGACATTTGAAGTTGTGGATTTTCACGATTGCCTATCATGCCATTACGAGCAGATTCCTGATATGCCCGTTTCATGGCTCGACCATGTTACGTGGTACCTCAACGAAGATGCACGGTCCTGCAGGCATGATCACAATCACTGGTAATCGGCAGCAAGCAGAAGAGTGCTTCTAGAAGGGCTCGAAGATTGCTGATGATCAAATGGCAACAGTAGAAATGCAAGAATATCAGAAGAATGCAGATCCGAGTGACTTGTTACGTGCCAAGAAGTCGGCTTCAGAGTCCACATTTCAGTCGTCCGGTGAAACAAAGACAGTTCACATTCACCCGACCGATCCCAATGCTGCTCCGACTCATACTCATCAACACTTGACAACAAATAGGAAGAAGCGCTCATCCAGTTCCTCCGTGAGAACTAGGACATCTTTGCATGGAAGCCTTCAAACATGCCAGGTGTACCCAGGGGACTGGCTGAGCACCGTTTGTGAGTCGACCCAAAGGCAAAAACCATTAAGGAGCATCTCCATCGGTCCATCGTGGAGAAGAGGAAGGCAATTGGTGAAGAGGTGGCTCGGCTTCTGGCAGCTGAGTTCATCCGTGAGATATACCACTCCGAGTGGCTCACCAATGTTGTCATGGTCCCTAAGAAAGATGATTCACTGCATCTGTGTATCGACTTCAAGCATATCAATCGGGCCTGCCCGAAAGATCATTTCCCTCTCCCCCGCATCGACCAGACTTTCGACTCAACTGCGGGATGCGAGCGTTTATCTTTTCTGGATGCGTATTCCTGGTACCATCAGATCCGACTGTATGGACCCGATGAAATAAAAACAACTTTTATCACCCCGTTCGGGCGCTTTTGCTATGTTACCATGCCCTTTGGTCTCAAGAATGCTGGTGCCACATTCATGCGCATGATTCAGAAGTGCGTGCTCACTCAAATTAGTCGGAATGTGGAAGCATACATGGATGACATCGTGGTTAAGTCGCGTAAAGGTTCCAACCTGCTGACTGACCTCGCTGAAACCTTTCCCAATTTGAGAAGATATGATATCAATCTTAATCCATCGAAGTGTACATTCAAAGTCCTAGGTGGAAAGCTGCTCAGTTTTCTCGTTTCCGAACAAGGAATCGACGTGAACCCGAGAAAAAGTTGGAGCAATCCTCCGAATGAAAAGTCCTCGTATGCGTGTACCACGGCGTTCGGCTTACAGGTTGTTGGGCTACATTGAGCCGATTCATCTCTCATCTCGGTGTAAAGGCATTGCCTCTTTACCGACTGATGAAAAAATCTGACAAGTTCGAGTGGACTCCTGAAGCCGAAGCAGCGTTTGTAGAGCTCAAAGTCCTGCTTTCCACCCAGCCGGTGCTTGCTGCTCCAATCAGCAAAGAGCCTCTACTACTATACATTGCAACCACTGGACAAGTTGTCAGTATAGTGCTCACGGTCGAGAGGGAAGAAGAAGGCAAAGCCTACAAAGTTCAACGCCCAGTGTACTATATTTCTGAAGTCTTGACTCCGTCCAAGCAGAGATATCCGCATTATCAGAAGCTTGTTTATGGAATTTACTTGACCACGAAGAAGGTTGCACACTACTCAGATCACTCAGTTTCAGTCGTCAGTGAAGCTCCATTGTCAAAAATTTTGAACAACAGAGATGTAACTGGTCAAGTGGCAAAATGGGCGATTGAACTCCTTCCGTTGGATATCAAGTTTGAGGCAAAGAAAGCAATCAAATCCCAAGCAATAGCAGATTTCCTCGCCGAGTGGGTTGAGAAACAACAACCGACTCAGATTCACTCGGAACATTGGACTATGTTCTTTGATGGATCCAAGATGCTGAATGGTTCTGGTGCTGGAGTAGTCCTGGTATCCCCATGAGGTGACAAGCTCAGTTATGTTCTCCAGATCCACTTTGATTCCTCCAACAATGAAGCTGAATATGAAGCACTTCTATACGGGTTGCATATGGCCATTTCACTTTCGGCGTCCATTAAGCAATGGTTTACGGTGACTCATATTTGGTGGTCAGTCAAGTGATGAAAGGAGTGGGACGTCAGGAGCCCAGCTATGACTGGCTATTGCAATGCAGTGAGAAAGTTGGAAAATAAGTTTGAAGGGTTAGAGCTCCACCACATACCCCGACTGAAGAATCAAGCAGCTGATGATTTGGCAAAGATAGGTTCCAAGCCAGAGCCCATCCCCAGCAATGTGTTCTTGGAACATCTCCACACGCCATTGATACATCTCCAACGTATCTATAATTTATGAAGTATTCATGCTATTATACTATCCTTCTAGGATGTTTTATATGCATTTATATGATATTTTATATGATTTTTGGGACTAACCTATTAACCTAGAGCCCAGTGCCAGTTTATGTTTTCTCCTTGTTTTAGAGTATCGTAGAAAAGGAAAAGTAAACGGAGTGCAATTGACGTGTCACTTGACGGAGATCATTTTTGGACGGAAGAAGCCCACGGAGTAGAAGCGAGGCGAGAAGAGTCCCGGGCTGCCCACGAGGGTGGGGCGCGCCCACCCCCTAGGGCGCGCCCGCCTCGTGGACAGCCCGAGACCCCTGACGTGAAATCAGCATAAAACTCTTCTATATATACCAAAACTCCTAGAAAGAAATCTAGATCAAGTTCCGCGCCGCCAAGCCTCTCAGAGCCACGAGAAGTCAATCTAGGCCCTCTCCGGCACCCTGCCGGAGGGGGCCATCATCACCGGTGTCCATGGAGGAGTATCCCGGAGGGGCCATCATCATCATGAAGGCCAAGGACCAGAGGGTGGAGGCCATGGAGGAGGAAGAACAAGGGGGAGAACCTCTCCTCCTCTCTCTTGGTGGCACCAGAGTGCAATCGAGAGGAGAATCATCACCGCGGTGATCGTCTTCATCAACATCACCATCATCATCACCATCCTCATCTCTTTTACACGGTCCACTCTCCCGCTGTCGGGGAGGCTGATCGTACCCACGGACACCTATGGGACCGGGAGACCGGGTCCCTTTCGGTTCGGTGGGGGGCGGAGATCGCACGAAGAGCAGATCGAGGCGAAGCACACCAGCAGCTTACCCAGCTTCGGAGCTCTCCGGAGAGATAATACTCCTACTGCTGCTTGTCTGATTGATTGTGTTCTTGCTAGGGAGCGATGAGAGCTACAAAACCTAGCCTGAGAGTCTCTGGTTTCGAATGAGCTGAACCGAACCAGCCGAACCCCTTCTACGTTGCGCATGGGCCTCCTTTTATAGGCTCAAGGGGTCTCCGACAGGTGGCAACGTAGATGAGGGTACAAATGGAAAAACAGTAGTTGGTACACCTACTTGCACAGTGGTCTGATGTATCATACCTAACCACGACGGCAGGGACAAGGGCAATAAATGCCCGTCTAAGTCTCCCAAACAGTGCAAAAAGTGGCCGTCCACGGGCGCCACCGTCTGCCACGATGGCTTATCTGTCGGCGCCGCACATCACGCTCTCCGGGCTGGCTGCACCTGACCTCTCGACACGCCAAGGCTTGGAATGGTCCCATGGCGACACGTTGGTGGATGAGCTGGAGGCGGAGAGGTAGAGAGGTTACTGCCCGGCAAGTGGCTTGCCAGAGCTGAATCCTTGTCGCGCCTGGAGGCTTGTCGCTCTCCGAGCCTTCCAGGCAAGCTCCTCTTGCCGGGGTCTTGTCGTCTGTGTGCCATGGACGGCCTTCCCGGCAAGCTCCTCTTGCCGGGGTCTTGTTTCCTTGACTTAAAACACTTTGTTCTTGAATGGCTCTAGAGGAGCCACGGAGAATCTTGACGATCCCCTGGCAAGCCTTGCCGCGGGGTGCTAATTTGCCGTGCGTGCACGAGTTCGGGATACTAGGGTACCCTACTCTAGTGCGCGCCGGCATTGTGAGCCCCGGCCTGGGCCACACACGATGCCGGCGCTGTTGGGCCAGGCCCAAAACGGTCTGCAGACGCAGCGGCTCAAATCACGCAGATTACTTACCCGGACCCACCGTCGCCGCCATGACGGCGCAGCGTCGAACGCGGCATCGTGGGAGAGATCGTGGGCGAGATCGTGGGGAAGTCCTTTATCCGGAAAGGCGAAACGTCCGCCCCTCCTCTTTATAAGCGGAGAAACAGGGGTATTCCGTTCCCCTCGCCATTTGTCGCTTGATCTCGAAAACCACCATTGCTTCCCCACCTTCCCAAGCGAGAAGAGCAACGCTCCGCCTCGCCGCCACCGCTTCCACCAACGCCGCTTGGTCACCTCCACCGCCTCCGCCATGGCTCCGAAGCCGACAAGGGAAGGCGTGAAAGTCGGCCGAGCGCAGCGGCTTGCGGCGCTGCGCAAGGCGGGCCCTCTTCGACCCCAGCTCGGCGCCAAAGAGCTGTGGGAGGGTACTACCTCTTGGTCGACGGAGGCTGCAGGCGCCCAGCACGTAGGGTGATCTCCGCCGCTGCATCCGAGAAGGTTTCGTCGGGTATCCCTTCTTCGCGCTTTTCTTCTACTGCGGGCTCTGCCCGCCTTTTTCCGAATTCTTTTGTGACATCATGAACACATATGGCCTCCGCCTCCTTGACTTCACCCCCAACGCCGTTCTCACCATGGCGGTTTGGCACACCTTTGCGAGAACTTTGTCGGAGTCCACTCAAATGTCGCCCTCTTAGTCTACTTCTTCATGCCCCGCGCCGAGAGAGGAGAGCCGCTTGCCGGAGGGATTGCTTGGGTCTCCAGGATCGGCAAGAAAGAAGCTTACTTGGAAGGAGAGTTCCGTAGCAAGTGGGACGAGTGGAGAGGCAACTGGTGCTGGATTGTTGAGGAGAACCTGCAGCCCTTTTCGATCGCAACGCCAAACCCCAATAGTGCGCGCAACGATTGGAGTAACTTAAGCGCCGGAGGATGCGAGGTTGCAGATTGCCGTGACTCGGATCTTGCGCCTTAGGCTTGCCGGACTCACCGTAAGTAGCGGTTAAGCGCAGACTTCCTTCGCCGTCGCATTGCTCCCTTGCGGAGAGGGGAGACCTGCTTGGGAGTTCCAAAATGCGGCAGACATCATGAGGCTGCGCCGGCCTTAACTCGGAACTTCACTGTCTTGGAGTTGACGGTGATGCTGCGGAGCTATTCAAGCATGACCCCGAGCACCTCGAGTGGTTTGGGTTGCCGAGGGGTCGCCCTTGTGCAACAACTTCGTCATTGGACCGCATCCGGCGCCATGATGCCGTTATGCGATTCCCCATGGGATCGTTCCAACTGGCGAGAGCCCTCCGACGACGTCAGTCGCGGCGATTCTTCGACGGCTTGGAAGAAGTGCTCGTCCGCGACGACGAAAGCAGAAGTGGCTCACCAGCGACACCACCGACCAAGAGATGGTACATATTGCCACAAGGTTGGAGGAGGCGGCAGTACTTGCGATACCGGGCGTCTTCGGGTTCCTTGTGGAGGAGGCGAGAGGCAGCGGCGGCAAGCCTTGCCGACCGAGAGGAGCTTCTTGGCGGCGAGGAGCAGGCCGAGCGAAGTCGAGCCGGCGAGCCAGCCGAGGACGCTTCGCCCGTCATCCAGCAGCTTTGTTTAACGGAGCCCCAGCCCCGCCAAGGAGGCGTCTTGAAGGGCGGAGACGAGACGAGACGGCAGACGGGCTAACAGCCGCAGAGGCGTGCGGCGACGCAGCTCTACCGCAGAAGCATCTTGTTGCCGCTGAGCGCCCCACACTGCAGTGACAACTGAGGCGGGATCCTCCCAGGCCGCCGCTGCCACTCCCGCCAAGCGATCAAGAGAGCCCACTCCTCCGCCTCTTCGCACCGGAGGCGAGCCGGAATTTGATCTCTCCGCGCTCAGCTCCGATGAGGAGGAAGAAGAAGAGTAAGCTTCCATGCTGCGCTTGTATTTCTTCAATCTTATTGGCTTATCTTGAATCTGACTTGCTACATTCTGAACTCTTTCTTTTTCAGGAATGGCCCGTAGAGCGTCCCAAAAGAACCAAGATTCCGGTGGTTGTCGTCGAGGATGATCCCGCCGAGATCGCAGAGGAAGCGCCCGAGACCACCTTGCCGGACCCGGCAACCTTTCCCCAGAGCAGCCCCCAGCACAGCCCGCAGCGTAAGTGTTGGGTTACTTTTTACTGTTAGGCGTGCATGGGTGTTTCTTCTATGCTGATATCTGATTTGTTGACTTATGTAGGAAGCAGAGCAGCCTCATCGGGGAGGGTCCGGAAGCCGCTCACGAGATTCCATCTGCTTCAACTTCGCCGCCAAGGGAGAATTCCCGGCAAGGGGCAGCTCTCCGGCAAGGGATGCTTCTCCGACAAGGAAGCCTCTCCGAGCAAGGGGCAGCGCCGGCGATCCTCCGTGGTTGAGACCGCTGACCCTTGATCCCATCGCAGTAATCCCTTGGCGAAAATTTTCCTTGGGTTCTTCTTCTGTCTTTCTTTTTGAACATCTGCTTGACTGTTCCTGCCTTTTCTTTGTCTGATCGTCAAATCTATCTGCCGCAGAGCTGATGGAGACTGAGGTTGCCGGCGAGGAGGACGCGCGCGGCAACATTGACGATGCCACCCCCATGGAAGAAGAGGCCGGCGCCGATGGATCCACCGGCGAAGAGGCCGCTGAGGCTGCCGCTGCAAAGGCCGGGCGAGGGTCCGGCGATCGTCTTGGCGACCTCGAGGCGCAGGAGCGCCAGCGCCACGCCGACCGCCGATCCCTCCGCCACCGATGCAGCGTCCCGGGCTCGAAGAGCCTCAGCCAGCGCCTATCTGAAGGCCGGCGACGGGGTCTTCATCAAGCTCCCCTGGGCGTCGAGCTCCAGGGCCCCGGTCGAAGGGGAGACCTTCGACGGAGAGCTGCTCGCCTCTGCTGGGCTGTCGCTGGTTGACGCGCCAAGCAGCAGCGGCGATTCTGAGGAGGAGCAGCTGTTGAAGAAGCTGCTGTCGCTCTACCGCGCCCGACAAGCCAAGTTGGAGTCCCGGGAGGCACTTGTCGCGAGGGCGGGAGCAGACATGGAGAAGCGTGCAGAGGAGCTCCGGGCCGCCAACCGAGAAGCTCTCCGGCACATAGCAGAAGAGCGGGGGCAGCTACGAAGAGCGCACAACCTTCTTCCTTGAGAAGGCTGAGGTCGAGGAGCAGCAACGGCTGGTTGCCGAGAAGCTAACTGCGCGAGAAGGCGAGTTGGCGCAGCGGAAGATCAATCTGGACAGTTATGAAGAAGAGCTTGCCGCGCGCGAGCAATCACTTGGCGGAGCGCTCAAGGAAGCAAAGGACGCTGCCGCTGCTGCCGAGGCCGCCAAGAAAGAGCTGGAGACAAGAGTTACGCAGCTGGAGGCCAACCTCCAGAAGAGCGGCGAGGAGCTTGACGCTACCGAAGCACGGCCGAGAAGGACGCCTACACTCTTGGCGAGTTGCGGGGCCGTCTTCTTTGAGAAGATCAAAGAGCTCGGCGCCGCCAAGGACTCGGGGCAGATCTTGAGCTGAAGCTGACCACCTTGATGGGGACCACAGACAGCGCCAAGGAGGCGGGAGGTGGCTTTCTTGGAGAAAGATCAAGACCGGCGAGGAGCTGGCGACGAAGTGCCACAACCGCCAGTAACACCTTGAGAGAAGGCGTGATGCCTTTGGGCGGAGGGTCTTGTGGATCTGCCGCCATCATCGACAAGGAGCCGGCGGAGATTGGGATGGAAGATCTTGGATATTCCTCCGACGAGCATCTCCAGCCCAGCGTCAAGCTCAGCTTATTCTTCAAGGGCGTGTTGACGGCTCTCGGCGACTCGGCAGCGATCCCAAAGCGATGGCCGAGGAGTCACGCCAGATCTGCTCGGAAGTTCTCCAAAAGGTCTTTGGTGAAGGTGGCCTTCCGCAATCCAGGCCTCGACCTCACCAACGTCCTCAAGTCCTTGCTTGGCGGATGCTTTGATGTAGAGGCGCTCAAGGCCTTTGTCGCCCCCATCGTGGACAGGGGTGAACAAGGTCAAGAGGGTTGAGGGCTAATCCGTGGACTAGGCCGCCAATTTTATCTTTCCCTTTATCGCTCTTCGATCATGTTTAGGAAAAACAAATTATTAGATCTGCGACAAGTTATTTTGTAATATAACTTTATCTTAGGCAATGATTGCAATGTTATTTCCTCTACTTGATTCCTTCCTTTGTATGTTTGTACCCTCGCTTTTTGGGGAACTTGTCGGTAGCGGGCACTTTTGCATGGCTGAGTCTTGAACGTCGGCAACCTTCTTTGGCGGTGCCGCTTCCGACAAACAACCTTATCGCAACTAGCTGCAGCTCTCTTAAGTTGTTGAGCGGACTCGAAACAAAGTAAAGTAGCGACTAGCTCTGAGTTGGCTCCTCTGCGCCATGGGTTTTCCATACAAAGTACTTATCATTCGAGGAGAATAACTTAAAAATTTAAAACTGATTGCTCAAACTACGGCAACTTAAGCTTTTACGTCATTTGCTTCCGGCAGGCTTGATCTCCTCGAGCAACACTTGGTCCACATCGTTATCTTCTCCTTCCCCGGCAAATTTGTGTGCGAGGCCCTTCCCTTCTTTGAAGAGAAGAAAGAAGAAAATAAAGATATGGAGCCTCATGGCTCGTTAGTGCTTACCGGGTGTGGGTCTTTGCACAAAGTGTCGAGATAACATATGCAATATTATGGATGAAGCATAAAGCCCGACAAGGCGTCGCGGAACACATGAGCTTTATTTATGCAGAATTCTGCGCCCGGCTTTGTACAAAGGATTACATGCAACATCGGCAAGACTTGTACAAAAGGTGGTTGCGAACAGGTTCCGAACAACCGCGCCTTCACGAGTAAAACTTACGAAGATGCTCTATGTTCGGGAGTTGTTCACGGGCGCCATCTTGATCTCAAAGCGGACGGCGCGAGGCCTAGTGACTCGTTTCACCCGATAAGGGCCTTCCCACTTGGCGTCAACTTGTTTGAATTCTTGGCGGACTGAGCAGCGCCGAAGAACAAGGTCGCCTTCCTCGAGACTTGGCATTAACTTTGTGGCTATGGTAGCGGCGCAAAAGCTTGCGATATCGAGCAGCTCGAGCAATGACTGAAGGCGATCCTCCTCAAGGAGCAGCGTCATCTTATCGCGTTGCTCTTGCTCAAACTCATCATAGCGAGCACTCGAGGTGACCCGTATCACGAGTTCCGTGGGGATAAGCGCCTTTGCTCCATAGACTAGAGCAAAAGGTGTACGGCGATGGCTCGATTTGGCGTCGTCTGATCGACCAAAGAACCACCGGCAGCTCCTCTATCCGATTTCTTCCGCACTTGTGCAGCTTGTCGAAAGTCCTGGTCTTGAGTCCGCAGCACTTCAGCATTTGCCCTCTCCGGCTTGACCGTTGCTTCTCGGGTGAGCAGCGAAGCGGCAGAACCTTGGCACCAAGATCTTGGGCGTCTTGCATGAAGGTGCGGCTCGTAAATTGGGTGCCGTTGTCGGTGATGATCCTGTTAGGGATTGGCGGCAAACAATTGACACGAAGAACTTGACTGGCGATTTGTGCGGTCACCTTCCTCCTTTGCTTCCACTTCCGGCCACTTTGTGAACTTGTCGATGGCGGCGTACAAGTACTCAAAGCCCCGACAACTTCGGGGAAGGGCGAGATGTCGAAACCCCGGACCGAAAATGGCGGGATAAAGGGATCGTCTGGAGAGCTTGAGCTGGTGGTGAATCTGCTTGGAATGGGCGGCACGCTTCACACTTGGTTACTTGTGCGGTTGCATCACCGGAGGCTGTCGGCCAAAAGAAACCTTCTTGGAGCGCCTTGTAGGCAAGTGCTCTTCTTGTAATGTGGTGACCACATATGCCTCAAGTGTATCTCTGCCAACAACTTACATCCATCTTCCGGCAAATACACTTCAATTTCACACCGTTGAGTCTTCTTACATGTAGTGTCTTTGTCGACAAGCTGGTACATACTTGGCTGTAGGGCTACTCTTTCCGCTTCTTCTTGCTCTTCGGGAAGTTCTCCTGTGTGGAGGTAATGAACTATCCGATGTGCCCATTCTGGAGCTTGCGGCTCGACAACTAGGACTAAAGGCACATCTGCTGCTGCGGGATCATCTGCTTCTACGGAAAGAACCTGAGGTTCTGCCGGAGCTTGATATTCGAGGCAAGCTTGCGGAGCAAAACTTTGTCGGGGCGTTTGCTTCAATGGAACAAACCCTAGGGCTTGTCGGGCGGTTGCTCCTCGGCACTCTTGGCGTTGATCTGGGGACCTTCTTGGCGGCGGACTCGGGGAGTTCTGCGGAAAATAGTCGCCGGAGATCAACTTCCTCTTCTTGCTCTGCCAGTTGGCGGTGCTACTGATTGGTTGAGTCGGCTTGAGCACAAGGTTCCTGGTTCCACAGGTAACAAGTGCAGCGCACTTTGACGAGCCATCGGCTATATCATTTTGAGCTCTTGGAGCGTGTTCCATTTGTAGGCCGTCAAAGTGTTCTTCCAGCTTCCTCACTTCATCAACATAAGCTTCCATCAGCGGGCTCGATAACTCTTGTTTACTTGCGAATGACAAGCTGTGAGTCACCCACGACAATGAGCTTCTTGATCCCAAGGTCCTGCGATCCACGAGACCAAGCAAGCAAACCCTCATACTCTGCACTATTATTTGTTGCTTGCTCCTTGGGAAAGTGCATACGGACTACGTGCTTGAGGTGCTCTCCGGTGGGTGCAACAAGCGGCTCACGCCCTTGGCGCCTTTGCAGCGAGAAGGCACCATCAAAAGTACATTATCCATTCTCTCGCTTGCTTCCTTGGCGGGATGCTGCGTCTACGGAATTTCTTCATCTGGTGTCGGTGTCCATTACGCTATGAACTCCGCCAATGCCCTGCTTTGGATAGTTGAAGTGCTTTCAAACTTGAGACCAAAGCTTGGCGGCTCCGATGCCCACTCGACAATCCTGCACAGCAAACCACGGATTTTGCATTATCCTCTTTAAGCGGAAAGCGAGTGACAAGCTGTGATCTAAATGCCTTGGAAGTAATGGCGCTGACTTTCTCGAGGCCATGAGAAGGCGAAAAGCAATTTCTGCACACAGTACCTTGACCTAGCCCCGCAAGAGGCTGACAAAGTGGTAGGCGTTTGCACCATTTTCTTACGCACATTCTCACATTCTGCAGCAGATCCATCTTTGTCGGGACCCGAGAGGTTGTCGGTGAAGTGCCTTGCTTGTCATTTGGATGCATACGCCTTGCTTGCCGGCTCATCATCCGCCTCCCTCTCCGCTACTAACGCAGCACTAACCACTTGATTGGTTGCCGCTATGTATAGCAACAACTTCTCTTGTGGCTTAGGTGCGACAAGTGTTGGAGTGGAGGACAGGTATCTCTTTAAGTCTTGTAGCGCAGCCTCCGCTTCGAGTCCATTTCATTGGACCTGCCTTTTTCAAAATTTTGAAAAATGGTAGAGGCGCTTTCAGCCAGAACTTAGAGATAAACTTCTTGAGAAGCGACCACGCAACCGGCAAGTCTTCGTACATCCTTGGCGCACTTTGGTGCTTCAATTTGCTCAATGGCCTTAATCTTGTCGGGATTGGCTTCAATTCCCGTTGAGATCTGAAGAACCCGAGAAGCTTCTAGGAGGGACTCCAAACCACTTGCACTTCTCGGGAGTTGAGCTTGAGGTTGATCTTGCTTGATTTGCAAAAGTCTCATCTAAATCTTGAACCAGAGTTGCCTTGTCTTTGCTTTTGACCACTATGTCATCCATGTAGGCTTCTACATTTACGTGCATCTGTGGCTCAAAAGCTTCATGAACCACTCTTGCAAGCGTTGAACCAACATTCTTCAATCCGAAGGCATCCGTATGAAGCGATTATGTGCCACATGCGGTGGTGAATGCGGTTTTCTCCTCATCTTCTTACGCCATGAAGATCTGATGATATCTGAGTATGCATCAAGAAATGAAAGCAAATCACATCCGGTTTGTGGAGTCAACAATCTGGTCAATGCGGCGGCAAGGGAAATGGGTCCTTGGGACAAGCTTTATTGACATCGGTGAAATCGATACAAAGCCTCCACTTCCGTTTGCTGCGCACGCGACTCTGAGATTGGCCAACCACGTGGGATGGAGCACTCCTCGACAAGGACTGCTTTGCTTCCAACTTCTTGATCTCTTCTGCGATGAATTCTTGGCGCTCCACTACTTGCTTTACGACTTTACCTTGGCGGGTGCGCGCATGAGGACGGACAGCTAAGTGGTGCTCCATTACTTTCACAGGAACACTTTGGGGATGTCGGGCGGTTGCCATGCAAACACGTCGACATTCGCCCGGAGAGAAAGCAACGATGCGCTTTCCTATTTAGGGTCAAGCGTGGCCTTGATGGTGAAAGTACCACGATGCCGTCCTCCTGGCGGACACCTTCTTGGTTGCTTTGGTGGAGCTGTCGCCGTCTTCTTCTTGCACTTGCGGTGGAGCTCGATGGTGCGTCCTCGGCGGTAGCACAGCACTCGAAGAGGTGCGCTTGCCGGAGTGGGCATCAGAACTCTTGCGGACTTGGACTTCTTCTTCCCGGGAGCTTCGATGACAAGTGTCTCGCGATCTGCTTTGCGGCTCTTTGCTTCCGGTAGATCTTGTCGGTATGAGATAAGAGCATCCTTCTTGTCGCCATGGACAGAAATGACACTTATTGGGCCTGGCATCTTGAGTAAGTTGTATGCATAATGAGAGGCTGCCATGAACTTGGCGAGTCTTTGAATGACCAAGTATCCATTATAAGGCAATGGGAAATCAACAACGTCGAGCGTGACCCTCTCGATCTGAAGTTTAGCTTCATGCCAAATGTTACCCGACAGCGTAATCTTCCCTTTCAGCTTGCTCCTTCTGGATTAATTCCTTGGAATGTGCGGTCTCTTCGAGCTCATTTGTCGAGGGATCTGAAGCTTCCGGAGCCTTGCGGAGGAGATCGAGGTTCAAGCCCGGCCCGCCGTCAACTAGCATCTTGGTGACCTTGAGGTTGCGGATAGTTGGCGAGACCAACATCGGCAAGCACCCGACCGCATGATTATGCGATCGTGGTGGTCCTCAATATCAAAGATGATAGGCGTCTTTGGACCATTTTAGAGGCTTGCGTGACTCTACGGATGGATTCTGGCTGCATTAACTTCCGCATCCACTTTGCTTGAGTTGGCGGTGTGAAGTATGCGAAGAAGCACCACCGTCAACGCGGAAGGACCTCTGTGGCTTTTTGAAACTCCTGCTCATCAACCGTCATCATCCATGTCTTCATCGCTGTCCTCATCTTCGTCTTTATCGCTGACGGCGGGAGAGTCTGTCTCCTTGCGGCTGCTTGGACTTGCCTTGGCGTCCTCCGGCCGGGCGCTTCTTGCCAGCTCCTCCGGCACCTTCTGGGCCTTCTCCTTGTCGCGCCCGCTCGTACTCAGCCTTACTGGCATTCAGCGAGCTGCTCGACCTTCTTCTGACTCTGGAGGTCGTGACCCTTGGTGCGGTGGATCTTGCAATCTTGCTTGTTGGAGTTGTCACCTTGTCGGCGACCGCCACAGCACAGTCGTTGGCGCCAGCTGCAACCTCCTTGCGGAGCTACCAATTTTGGCTTTATTGGCGGCACCTCAGGTTCTTGCGGATTGCTTTCGACAACTAGCACATCTTTGCCCTTCTTTTTTTCTGTTGTTTCGCCGCGGCTCTTCTTCGCGGGCGGTCTCCTCCTTGTCCGGATCACCTTACGCATTCTCCACAGGAGTCTCCTTCCTTCCTCGGCACGTGCGCACTTGTCGGCCAGGCGTACAGCTCGGCCAGGCGTCCTTGACTTTGCACATCGCCATCTCCTCCCTCATCCTGCGGTTCCACTTGCGTTACGATGAAAGCAGCTGATCACCTTGGCGGGGTGGACATCCGGGATGTTGTAGTGCACTGCGGCTGAATCTCTGAATGAACTTGCGCGGGGACTCTCCTTCCTTACAGGCGAGGAGATGAAGATCACTCTCACAGCCATGAGGTTTGTGGCCGCTGTGAAGGCGCCGACAAACCGATGGCACAGATCTGCCCAAGAGGATATGGAGTTGTCCGGCAAGTGCATGAGCCAAAGATCGGCGTTGGGCTTGAGTACGGCGGGAAGTAGTTGGCGAGGATCTTGTCGTCTCATCCCCTGCGGCTGCACCGCGATGGTGTAGATCTTTGAGGAACTCCGACGGATGTGTCCTGCCATCATACTTCTCGGCACATCGGCTTGAAATTTTTCTTGTCGAACCTTTGGACTTGCCGCAGCTCACGGGTGAGCAGCAGGGCAACCTACGCGTCTGACAAGTCGCTGGCTCCACAGGCGCATGCATGTCGATAGTGGGCCTAATGGCGCTGGTGATGCGATTGACGTCGGCGCTTCTCTCCGGCGCTTCGATACGAGTTCGGCGTCTTCTTGTTGCTGTTCTTGAAGAACTTGGCGCTGATCACGGCGAGCTCGTGGATCCGACGGCAGCGGTGGAGTCATTTGTCGAGGTGGATCCGGCGAGTTGGTGATCTTGGCCTTACGGGTGGAGAAGTGCATGGTGGTTGCGCCTCCACGAGTTTCGTCGCCACCGGCTCGTACCTTGTCGTCCTCCGCGGCAGCGTCAGTTGATTAGTTGCCGAGGCGTCGGCTGTTGGCGGCCGATGAGACTACGGATGGTGGCCCTCCATTCGTCAACCTTGTCCGGACGCCGGAGGGTAGTCCAGAGGCGGTGAGCTCGCGCCAAAGCTTCTTCTCGCGTGGTGGGCGGCGGTGGCGAAACGGTGCGAGGAAGCGAGATATGCTTTCGGACTTCTATTGATGTTAGAAGGAGCGGTCCCCGTCCGAGGCGACCGTGCCTCGCTTGCGCCCGGCATGTCGGCGTGCATGCTGGTCTCCGGCCTGCGAGATCCACCAGCTCGGCCTTGGTCCAACGAGCGTATGGTGTTGTGGACACCATGACGCTGTTGGTCTCGCGGTTCCTGGGATGGACGCGGTGAATGTCTGGACACCGAGGTCTGCGCAGCCTTGTCCTTGGACTTGGCGGCGTCGTGGGCTCCCTCATCCACGTCCGTTCTTCCGCCGACGTCTACCCCACCGCCCGATAGCTCCAGAGGCGGTGGGTTCGGCTGTGAACGGCTCACTCTTGCGCCCGAAGCTTTCTTCTTCGGTGGCATGTTGATGAAAGATGTTGAAGATGATGAAGATGCGGCTCGTGTGAATGCGGATCAGGTTCACACAACCTCGGCGCCCCTAGTTGGCGCGCCAAAGATGTCGGGAGGCTGATCGTGCCCACGAACACCTATGGGACCGGAGGCCGGGTCCCTTTGATTCGGTGGGGGCGGAGATCGCACGAAGAGCAGATCGGTGAAGCACACGAGCAGCTTACCCGGCTTGAGCTCTCGGAGAGATAATACTCCCTCTGCTGCTTATGCGATTGATTGTGTTCTTGCTAGGGAGCAATGAGAGCTACAAAACCTAGCCTGAGAGTCTCTGGTTTCGAATGAGATGAATCGAACCAGCCGAACCCCTTCTACGTTGCGCATGGGCCTCCTTTTATAGGCTCAAGGGGTCTCCGACAGGTGGCAACGTAGATGAGGGTACAAATGGAAAAAGCGATAGTTGGTACACCTACTTGCACGATGTACGATGTATCATACCTAACCACGGCGGCAGGGGACAAAGGCGATAAATGCCGCCTAAGTCTCTAAGCAGTGCAAAAAGTGGCCGTCCGCAGGCGCCACCGTCGCCACGATGGCTTATCTGTCGGCGCCGCTTACCGCTGCTCTCCGCTGGCTACCTGATCTCTCGACACCTTGGCGCTAGGAATGGTCCCATGGCGACACGTTGGTGGATGAGCTGGAGCGGAGAGGTAGAGAGGTTGCCTGCTCCGGCAAGTGACTTGCCGGAGCCGAATCCTTGTCGCGCTCGGAGGCTTGTCGCTCTCCGAGCCTTCCCGGCAAGCTCCTCTTGCCGGGGTCTTGTCTTCTGCGTGCCATGGACGGCCTTCCCGGCAAGCTCCTATTGCCGGGGTCTTGGTTACGTGACTTAAAACACTTTGTTCTTGAATGGCTCCAGAGGAGCCACGGAGAATCTCGACGATCCCGTGGCAAGCCTTGCCGCGGGGTGCTACAACTGCCCGTGCACGAGTTCGGGATACTAGGGTACCCCTACTCTAGTGCACCGACACCCGCACCCCGCTGTAATCCCTACTTGAACATGGTGCTTTATGCCACATATTATGATCCAATGATGTGTTGCCATCCTATGATGTTTTGAGTAGATATCTTTTGTCTTTGGGTTGATTGATGATCTAGATTGGTATGAGTTGTATGTTTTACTTTGATGCTTTGTCCTATAGTGCCCTCCGTGTCGGCGGCATAGCGTGAGGATTCAGCTGTAGGGGCTGTAGGGTGTTGCAATACGTTCATGATTCACTTATAGTGGGTTGGTGAGTGGCTGAAACACAAACCCGAGTAAGAGGGATTGTTGCGTATGGGAATAAAGAGGACTTGATGCTTTAATGCTATGGTTGGGTTTTACCTTAATGATCTTTAGTAGTTGCGGATGCTTGTTAGAGTTCCAATCATAAGTGCATATGATCCAAGTAGAGAAAGTATGTTAGCTTATGCCTCTACCTCATATGAAACTGCAATAGTGATTACCGGTCTTGTTAACAATTGCCTAGGACAATTCCTTTGCGATCCACCATTATTCCACACTCGCTATTTATATTAGTAATATATTCTAACTTTATGATAACAGCACCTACTTTTATATTTTAGCTCTCCGATATCATGCGATTATCGTCTTCATACCCTAGCGTAGTTTTATTTCTCGTTTCTAGTTGGAAGTAAGCGTTAGATTGCCGTAGAAATCGTATTAGTGGCAGATGGGGCTTGAGAGAATATTGATCTTACCTTTAGCTCCTTGTGGGTTCGACACTCCATACTTATCACTTCCATCTTTGGAAAGTGCTACGATGATTCCTGCACTTGGGGATTATCAAGCTCTTTCTGGCGCCGTTCTTAGGGAGCAATAAGCGTGGGGTTGATATTCTCGTGTGTGCTTGTTTGCTCTCTACTCTAAGTAGATTCTGTTTTTACTTTTTGTTTCTATTTAGTTGTGGGTGAAAAATAAATAAAAAATTTAAAAATGAAAATACAAAAAAAATACTTGCCTTTCATGCCTAAAAAGTTTTTCAAAAAAGAGAAGTGATTGGAAAGTTATGCATTGAAGAAGTGAGGGTCGACCTTGAGCACTTGTGTTCATGCTCACGGTAACAATGTAGAGTTTTTCATGGAAGTTTCTCTGTAAATAATTACCCCCTTGTAGATATCCCTTGTATTATAAAAATAATGTGCCAACCTTGGGTTTTAGGATGATTAGATTGCTTGTTTACTATGTGCAGAACAAAAACAGAAACTTTGGCTGTAGTGCGTGAATTTAATTTTTTTACTGGAAAGTCAAATGGGTATGAAACTTTTTGCACATTACTTCTGTAAATTTTTTTCAAAATTTTCAAATTTATTTTATAATTTTAGGAGTCACAGAAGTTCACCAAACTTCCAGATTACTACAAACTGTTCTGTTTTTAACAGATTCTGTTTTGCGAGTGTTGTTTGCTTATTTCGATGAATCTATGGCTAGTATCGGGGGGTATGAACCATAGAGAAGTTGGAATACAGTAGGTTTAACACCAATATAAATAAATAATGAGTTCATTACAGTACCCTAAAGGTAGTGAATTGCTTTATTACACTAACGGATCTCACAAGTTTTTGTTAAAGTTTTGTGTGGATGAAGTGTCCGAAGGTCGAGGAGCTATCAATATGAGAAGAATAAAGAGAGGCAAGAGTTAAAGATTGGGTATGCCCAAGGCACCCCAAGTAAATATTTCAAAGTATACTCAAGCATCTAAGCTTGGGGATGCCCCGGTTGGCATCCCATCTTTCTTCTTCAACAAATATTGATATACCTTGGTTTTTGTTTTGTCCGCATGATTTGTGTCCTTTGTGTTTTTGTTTTTCCTTGAAGAACCATGCTAGCATGATTTATCCCTTCATTGATTTATAGAATACTTCATGTGCTTCACTTATATCTTTTAAGAATGATCTTATAGAATTGCTCTTTGTGCTTCACTTAAATCTTTTGAGTATGGTTTTATAGAATGCTTCGTGCGCTTCACTTATACATTTTGAGCTTGGCTAGTCTATATTAATTGTAGAATGCTCCATGAACTTCATGCTCCATGAACTTCACTTATATCTTTTTGAGTATGAATAATACTATCATTTAAAGTGGGTCTAGAAGAGTGTCAACTTTAGGAATTAGTGATCCCACTATTTTGGAGGTGTTGAATCTTAGTGTGATATTTATGAAAGTGGAGTTGGAAGAGTGTCAACTTTAGCTAGTAATGATTCCACTATTTCGGAAGAGGTTCCAATTGAGTATGAGAACAAAGTTTCTATCCATGATGCTACTGAAAATTATTATGAGGGAGGAATACATGCTTGTAGGAGTTGCAATAATATGAAGTTTCCTCTCTATGTGCTTAAAGTTTTGAAGTTATACTTGTTTTGCCTTCCTATGCTAGTTGATTCTTGTTCCCATAAGTTGTATGCTCACAAAATCGCAAGTCATAGGAAGTGGGTTAGATTTAAATGTGCTAGTCATATTCTTCAAGATGCTCTCTTTGTGTTTCAATTCTTGTCTATTATGTGAGCATCATTGAAATCATCATGCCTAGCTAAAAGGCATTAAAGAAAAGCGCTTGTTGGGAGACAACCCAATATTTACCCTTAATGTTTTTGTGTGTCTACATGATTAAGCTACTGTAGTAATCATGTTTTATAGTTTTGTTTCAATAAAAGTGCCAAGTAAGACCTTTGGGAATACTTGGGTAAAAGATAATGTGATCTTGCTGTAAAAACAGAAACTTTAGCTCACGAGAATAGAGGTCATTTTTTACATAAGAGTGATTTTGAGTTGATTCTTTTTTCAGAAGATTAATAGACAAATTCCTCACGTCCACCAACTTATTTCATAATTTTTGGAGTAGCAGAAGTATGGTTATTGTTCAGATCATTACAGAATGTTCTGTTTCCGACAGATTCTGTTTTCATTGCATAGTTTGCTTGTTTTCTAGTTTCTATGGCTTATATTCCTGAATATAAATTGTAGAAATGATATGGTACAGTAGGAATTGTGTGAGAACAATTATGAACCTTGTCTTTGACAGTACCAAAGTGAATGGTTTACTCTTTATCATACTAACCTATCTCATGAAGTTTTGTTAAGTTTTGTGTGATTGAAGTTTTCAAGTTTTGGGTGAGATATCGATATGAGGAGAATAAGGAGTAGAAAGACCCTAAGCTTGGGGGTGCCCAAGGCACCCCAAGGTAATATTCAAGGAATACTCAAGCGCCTAAGCTTGGGGATGCCGGAAGGCATCCTCTTTAGATCTTCAAAACTATCGGTATACCTTACTCGAGCTATATTTTATTAAATCACATGATATGTGTTTTGCTTGGGCGTGTTTTCGATTTTACTTGCTGTTTGAATAAAATCATTGGATCTGAAATATTGAATGAAAAAGAATCCTCCCATGGCTAGTTAATTATTTGACTACTCAGTGTTCTTCACTCATATCTTTTGGAGTAGTTTGTCATTTACTCATGTGCTTCACGTATATCCTATGAGTGAATGGTTGAATAAATTGAATGTCATAAACCTGAATTTATATAAGTTTCATATGCTTATAACATGGGGAGTAATGACTTCACACATAATAAGTATTGGTAGTAAACTTATTGAAAGTTAGCAAACGTAGAATTGGTCACTTGAACAATTCATGAAAGAATATTGAAGGAAGAGAGGTTTCACATATAAATATACTATCTTGGACATCTTTTTATGATTGGGAGCTCTCATTAAAATATGACATGCTAAAGAGTTGATGTTGGACAAGGAAGACAACGTAATGGGTTATGTTTTCTTATATCTGAAATAAAGTATATTGTCATGGATCATCCAACATGTTGAGCTTGCCTTTCCCCCTCATGCTAGCCAAATTCTTTGCACCAAGTAGAGATACTATTTGTGCTTCCCAAAACCCTTAAGCAAGTTTTGCCATGAGAGTCCACCATATCTACCTATGGATTGAGTAAGATCCTTCAAGTAAGTTGTCATCGGTGCAAGCAATAAAATTGCTCTCTAAATATGTATGATTGATTGGTGTGGAGGAAATAAGCTTTATCACGATCTTGTGATGTGGAAGAAATAAAAGCGACGGACTGCATAATAAAGGTTCATATCACAAGGCAATATAAAGTGGCGTTCTTTAGCATTAAGATTTTGTGCATCCAACCCTGAAAGCGCATATGGCAACCTCTGCTTCCCTCTGCGAAGGGCCTATCTTTTATTATTATCTTTTACCTTATGCAAGAGTCATGGTGATCTTCACCTTTCCTTTTTACATTTTATCCTTTGGCAAGCACAGGGTGTTGGAAAGATCCTGATATATATATCTAATTGGATGTAAGTTAGGATGAGCTATTATTGTTGACATTACCCTTGAGGTAAAAGGTTGGGAGGCAAAACTATAAGCCCCTATCTTTCTCTGTGTCCGATTAAAACTCCATAACCACAAGTATTGCGTGAGTGTTAGCAATTGTGAAAGACTAAATGATAATTGAGTATGTGGAGTTTGCTAAATCAAAGCTCTGACATTGACTCTTCTTGAATTAAGATGAATTGCAATTGTTTGATGACTGAGAATATTGTTTGTTAGTTTTCAAGAAAGTTTATGATCTATACTTTAACATGTGATTAGCTTGTTACTTTATCATGAGAATTTTTATGAGATGAGCTACTGTTATGACATGTAATGATGCTAGAAAAAGTGATTGGAATTATCATTGATCAAACTTAAGCACTTCCTAGCATTCACACTTCATAAATTATTTCTTTTATCATTTACCTACTCGAGGAATGAGCAGGAATTAAGCTTGGGGATCTTGTCGTCTCCAACGTATCTATAATTTATGAAGTATTCATGCTATTATACTATCCTTCTAGGATGTTTTATATGCATTTATATGATATTTTATATGATTTTTGGGACTAACCTATTAACCTAGAGCCCGGTGCAGTTTATGTTTTCTCCTTGTTTTAGAGTATCGTAGAAAAGGAAAAGTAAACGAGTCAATTGACGTGCCACTTGGCGGAGATCATTTTTGGACGAGAAGAAGCCCACGGAGTACAGAGCGAGGCCGGAAAGAGTCGGGCTGCCCACGAGGGTGAGGCGTGCCCACCCCCTAGGCGCGCCTGCCTCGTGGACAGCCCGGAGACCCCTTGACGTGAAATCAACACAAAACTCTTCTATATATACCACAGCCGATTGTACTAGAGTAGGGTACCCTAGTATCCCGAACTTCGTGCACGCAGGCGATCATGACACCAGCGGCAAGGATTGCGGATGATCACCAAGGCTCCTCGTGGCTCCTTTAGAGCCATTCAAGAACAAAGTGTTCTCGATCAAAGAGGCGAGACCCGGCAAGAGGAGCTTGCCGGAAAGCCACTCTAGGCACGCGAGAAGGCCCGGCAAGAGGAGCTTGTCGGGAAGGCCACTCGAGGCATGAAGGAAACAAGGCCACGGCAAGAGGAGCTTGCCGGGAAGGCTTGGTGGCGACAAGCTCCCGGTAGCGACAAGAACCTTGCTGCGGCAAGGCACTTGCCGCTGGCGGTAACTTCTCTTCATCTCCGCTCCGGCTCATCCGCCAGCGATGTCGCCGCGGGGCTTTCCCAGAGCAGCGTGTCGATGGGTTGTGCAGCCAATGAGGAGCAGCGATAAGCGGACGACAAGCCACCGTCGTGGCAAGCGGAGGTGCACTTGGCGGTCCTGTTGCACTTTTCAGGCGACATGGGCCGGGCATTTATGGCTCTTGTCCCTTGCCGTCGAGTTAGGTATAGACCAGCATACCTTGTACAAAGCGGTGTACCAGCCTCTCTGCATTTTCCTATTCTACCCCTGTCTACTTGCCACTGTGGTGACCCCTTGTGCCTATAAAAGGAGGCCCGAGTGCAACGTAGAAAGAGGTTCGGCTCGTTCGGTTCCACTAAATGCAAGCCATAAATTCTCAAGCTAGGTTTTGTAGCTCTCTTTGCTCCCTAGCAAGAACACAATACAACGCAGACAAGCAGCAGGAGTATTATCTCTCCGGAGAGCTCGAAGCTGGGTAAATCTCTCGTGTGATCGCCTCGATCTGCTCTTTGTGCATCCTCCGCCCCCTGCCGAACCGAAAAGGGGCTCCGGTCCCATAGGTGTCCGTGGAGGGACAGATTTCCCCCGACATCTTTGGCGCGCCAGGTAGGGGCTCGTCGAGTTTGTGTGAACCTGATCCGGCGTTCACACGAGCTACATCTTCATCATTTTCATCGACATGGCGCCGAAGAAGAAGACTTGGTGGCGGGGAAGAACCGTCGCGTCGATCCCACCACCTCCCCGAGCAAGCGGGTGGTGGGATAGATCTTGGCGGAGAATGGGCGATGGGACGAGGCGACAACACTTGCCAGGTCCAAGGACAAGGCCGCGCAAACCTCGGCGTCAAGACACTCACCGCGACCATCTTTGGAAGCCGCAGGACCCGGCAGTGTCATGGCGTTCCTGCAGCGCCACTCGCTCGTTGGGCCCAGACCGAGGGCAGTGGATCGCGCATAGCGCTCAAGACCAGCATGCACGCCCGGCATGTTGGCTGGCGAACGCGATCGCTGGACGGGGACTGCTCCTTCCAACATAAGCAGAAGTCCGAGCATATCCGCTCCTCGCACCAGATTCGCCACTTGCCGCCCACCACTCGAGAAGAAGCTCTAGCACGAGCTCGGCTGCTCTGGATTACCCTCCGGCGTCCAGGCAAAATTCGACGAATGGAGAACCACCATCCGAGCCTCATTGGCTTTGCCAGCCAGCGGCGGCGTTCCGCGGCAAGCAACCGCGCTGCCGCGGCAACATGACAAAGCACGAGCCGGTGGCGACGAAACCTGTGGAGGTGCAACCACCATGCACTCTCCACCCCGAAGGCCAAGATCGCCGGCTCGTCGGATCAACATCGACAGCGACTCCACTGCGTCGTCGGATCCGCGAGCACGTCGCGATCAGCGCCAAGTTCTCCAAGAATAGCGACAAGAAGATGCTCGAGACTCGCGCCGGCGTCGAAGAAAGCGCGGCGTCAATCAGACCAGCGCTGGGCCTCTGTTGATATGCATGCGCCAGGGGAACCAGGCGGCTTGCCATACGCAGTGGGTTGTCCTGCGTTTACCCGTGAGCTGCGGCAGGTCCAGTGGCCCAGCACCAAGAACTTCAAACCGGACGTGCAGAGAGAAATGCGATGGCGAGCGCATCCGTCGAAATTCCTTAGCATCTACACCATTGCGGTGCGAGCTGCGGGGGCGAGGCGACAAGATCCTAGCCAACTACTTCCCTGGTACTCAAGCTTAACGTCGAGATCTTGGCTCATGCACTTGCCGGACAACTCCATATCTTCTTGGGCTGACCTGTGCCATCGGTTTGTTAGGCGCCTTCACGGCGGCCACAAGCCGCATGGCCGGAAGGCGACCTCCATCTGCCGCCCGAAGGAAGGAGAGTCCCTGCGCCAAGTATATCCAGAGGTTCAGCCGTGTGCAGCGCACCATCGAATATCCACCCGCTGCGGTGATTAAGCGCGTTCCATCGAGCGTGCGGAACCGTAGGATGCGGAGGAGGAGATGGCGATGTGCAAGATCGAGAGATGTCGATGAGCTCTACGCCTGGCCGACAAGTGTGCCTGTGGTTGAGGAAGGAGAAGATTCGGGAGAGAAGGCAAGCAGAATCGGCGGTGAGGAGACCGCTCCGGCAAGGAAAGGCCGGGCGGAACAACGAAAAAAGAAGGGCAAAGATGTGCTAGTTGTCGAGCAGTCCGGCAGCGGAAGGTGCCGCCAAGGTTGTCGGCTCCGGCAAGGAGGTTGCCGGGGTGCCAACAACGAGCGATGGCGGTCGCCGACAAGCGGTGACAGCTCCAACAAGCGATATTGCAAGATCCACCGCACCAAGGGCCATGACCTCCAGCTGTAAGAAAGTCGAGCAGCTTGTAGAACAGCAGAGAGCTGAATCTGGCGGCGAGACAAGGAGAAAGCCAGGAAGGTGCTTTGAAAGAGCTGGCAAGAAGCGCCTGGCCGAGGGAGACGCGTGGCAAGGCCAAGCGGCTGACAGGAGACAGACCTCCCAGGCGCGACAAGGACGAAGCGAAGATGACGATGAAGATATGGAGGATGATGAAGGTGATGAGCAGGAGTTTCAAAAGGCAACAGAGGTTCTCTGTGTTGGCCGGTGGTGCTTCTCTGCATTCCTCGCACCGCCAACTTAAGCGATGGATGCGAGAGGTTAGCATAGCAGAACCATCCGTGGAGTCACGTAGACCTCTGAAGTGGTCCAGCACGCCCATCATCTTTGACATTGAGGACCACCACGATCGCATAAGCTGCGGTCGGGTGCTTGCCGATGTTGGTTTCACCAACCATCCGCAACCTCAAGGTCACAAAGATGTTGGTTGATTGGCGGGCCGGCCTAAACCTGATCTCCTCTGCGGTGCTTGAAACTTCAAATCCTGACAATGAGCTCGAAGAGGCTGGTACTTTCAAGGAATCAACCCAGGAAGGAGCAAGCCGAAAGGGAAGATCACGTTGCGGTAACATTTGGCAGTGAGCTCAACTTCAGGCGAGAGGGTCACATTTGACGTTGCCGATTTCCCATTGCCCTACAATGGCATACTTGGCCGTCCAGCACTTGCCAAGTTCATGGCAACCTCTCATTACGCCTACAACCTACTCAAGATACCCAGCCCGATAAGCGTCATTTCTGTCCATGGCGACAAGAAGGATGCGCTTATCTGCGCCGACAAGATTTACCGGGATGCACGGCGGTACCTTGAGATAGCAAAACACTTGCGGCTGAAGCTCCCGGGAGGAAGAAGACCACCGAGTCCGGCAAGAGCTCTGATGCCCACTCCGGCAAGCGCACCTCTTTTGAGTGCTGCGCTACCGTCGAGGACGCACCATCGAGCTCCACCGGCAAGTGCAAGAAGAAGATGGCAGCTCCGCCGAAGACCAAGAAAGTGCCCGCCAAGGAGAACGGCACTGGTGGTACCTTCACCATCAGTGCCACTCTAGACCCTAAATAGGAAAGCGCGCTTGTTGCTTTCCTGCGGGCGAATGTCGATGTGTTTGCATGGCAACCGTCTGACATCCCGGTGTTCCTGTGAAAGTAATTGAGCACCACCTGGCTATGTCTGTCCTCACGCAGCGGCCCGTCAAGCAAAAAAGTCGAGGAAGCTGAGCGGTGGGCGCCAAGAGTTCATTGCAGAAGAAATTAAGAAGTTGGAAGCGGCAGGCCTTGTCGAGAGAGTCCTCCATCCCACGTGGTTGGCCAATCCGGTAGTTATGCATAAGGCTAATGGGAAATGGAGACTTTGTATTGACTTCCGCAGAGATGTTAATAAAGCTTGTCCCAAAGACCCATTTCCCTTGCGGCGTATAGACCAGATTGTTGACTCCATAGCTGGATGTGATCGCTTTCATTTCTTGATGCATATTCAGGATATCATCAGATCTTCATGGCGAAGAGGATGAAGAAAACCGCATTCATTACACCATGTGGCACTTCTTTGTTTCATCACGGATGCCTTCGGTTTAAAGAATGCTGGTTCAACGTTTGCAAGGGCAGTCCACGGCGCTTTTGAGCCACAGATGCACAGAAATGTAGAAGCTTACATGGACGACATAGTGGTCAAGAGCAAGGACAAAGCAACTCTAGTTCAAGATCTGGATGAGACCTTTGCAAATCTGCGCAAGATCAACCTCAAGCTCAATCCCGAGAAGTGCGTGTTTGGAGTCCCTTCCGGCAAGCTTCTCGGGTTCTTTGTGTCTCAACGGGGAATCGAAGCCAATCCCGACAAGATCAAGGCCATTGAGCAGATCGAAGCACCAAAGCGTGTCAAGGATGTGCGAAGACTTGCCGGTTGCGTAGCTGCTCTCGGCAGAGTTTATCTCTAAGTCAATGGTAGCGCGCCCTACCATTTTCAAAATCTTGAAAAAGGCGGGTCCAATGAAATGGACTCGGAAGCGGAGGCTCTTGTTGCAAGACTTGAAGAGGTACTGTCCTCCCTCCAACGCTTATGGCACCTAAACCACAAGAGAAGTTGTTGTTATATTTAGCGGCAACCAATCAAGTGGTT
The DNA here is from genome assembly GCA_021605145.1 of Aegilops bicornis. Lineage (NCBI taxonomy): Eukaryota > Viridiplantae > Streptophyta > Magnoliopsida > Poales > Poaceae > Aegilops > Aegilops bicornis. Next base: position 164,378 of record JAHIAL010000009.1, on the reverse strand, counting down.
AGTGTTGCGTTAGTAGCGGAGAGGAAGCGGATGATGAGCTAACAACCATGGCAAAATGCGTCCAGCGACAAGCGGGGGCTTCTCCGAGCAAGCTCTGGTCCCGGCAAGGGCGGATCTGCGAGGATTGCGAGAAGATTCGGAAAAAGATGATGCAGCGCCCGATCTACTTTGTCGGTTCCCTTCTACGAGGAGCTAGATCAAGGTACTCTGGTGTGCAGAAGCTGCTTTTCGGCCTCCTCATGGCCTCGAGACAGTTGCGCCATTACTTCCAAGCGCATGAGATAACAGTTGTCACTCGCTTCCCGCTGAAGAGGATTTTGCAAAATCCAGAAGCGACAGGCAGGATTGTCGAGTGGGCCTTTGGAACTATCAAGCTTTGGCCTCAAGTTTGAAAGCACTTCAACTATCCAAAGCGAGCATTGGTGGAGTTCATAGCAGAATGGGCGCCCGACACGAACGAAGAGATTCGAGACGAGCATCCCGTCAAGGAAGCAAGTAAAGAATGGCTGATGTACTTTGATGGTGCCTTCTACTGCAAGGCGCCCGGTGCGGCGTCTTGCTGCTTATCGCACCCACCGGAGAGCACCTCAAGTACATAGTCCGGATGCACTTTCCCAAGGAACAAGCAACAAACAATACTGCAGAGTATGAAGGTTTGGTTGCCGGTCTCGAGATCATGATGGACCTTGGGATCAAGAAACTCATTGTCGGGGTGACTTCGCAACTTGTCGTCCGCCAAGTAAATAAAGATTATCGAGCCCGTTGATGGAAGCCTACGTCGATGAAGTGAGGAAGCTAGAGGAACACTTTGAAGGCACGCAAATGGAACATGTTCCAAGAGCTCGAGAATGATATTGGCGACGGCTTTGTCAAAGTCGCCGCACTCAAGCTACACAATGGAACCAGGAATTTTGTGCTCAAGCTGACTCAACCAACCGTAACACCATCAAGCTGGGCGAGCAAGAAAAGGAAGTTGGTTTCGGTGACTACTTGCCGTGAGCTCCTGAAGCCGCCGCCAAGAAAGTCCCTAAAGTCAACGCCGATAGTCTTTGAGGAGCGATCTGCTCCGACAAGCCTTCTACGGTTTGTTCGTTGAAGCAAGCGCTCTGACAAGCCGATCCGGCAAGCTTGCGGGAATGTCAAGCTCAATGAGCCTCGTGTTCTTCTTTGTAGAAGCGGATGTTCCGCAGCGGCGGATATGCCTTTAGTCCTTGTTGTCGAGCCGCAAGCTCCAACATGGGCACAGCAGATCGTCCATTTCCTTCAGACAGGAGAACTTCCCGAAGAGCAAGAAGCAGCAGAAAGAGTAGCCCGGCAGTCGAGTATGTACCAATTTGTTGACAACATCTTGTACAGAAGAAGACTCAACGGTGTGAAATTGAAGTGTATTTGCCGGGAAGATGGACAGAAGCTGTTGGCAGAGATACACGGAGGCATATGTGGTCACCACATTGGCGCCAAAACACTTGCCGGCAAAGCTTTCCGGCAAGGTTTCTTCGGCGAAGCCCTCCAGGATGCAAGCGCACAAGTAACCAAGTGTGAAGCGTGCCGGTTCCATTCCAAGCAGATACACCAGCCAGCTCAAGCTCTCCAGACGATCCTTTATCACGGCCCTTCTGATGCAGGGGCTCGATATCCTCGGCCCCTTCCCCGAGCTGTCGGGGCTTTGAGTACTTGTACATCGCTATCGACAAGTTCACAAAGTGGCGGAAGTGGAAGCGATGAGGAAGGTGATCGCCTGATCGGCGATCAAATTCTTCAGGTCAATTGTTTGCCGCTTCGGGATCCCTAACAGGATCATCACCAACAACGGCACACAATTCACGAGCCGCACCTTCATGCACTACGTCCAAGATCTTGGCGCCAAGATCTGCTTCGCTTCTGTTGCTCACCCGAGAAGCAACGGTCAAGCGGAGAGGGCAAATGCTGAAGTGCTGCGTGGACTCAAGACCAGGACTTTCGACAGGCTGCACAAGTGCGGAAGAAATCGGATTGAGGAGCTGCGGTGGTTCTTTTGTCGATCGGGACGACGCCAAATCGAGCCAGCTGGCGGACACCTTTGCTCTAGTCTATGGGCAGAGGCAGTTCTCCCCACGGAACTTCGTATCACGGATCGCCTCGAGTGCTCGCTTATGATGAGCTTGAGCAAGAGCAGCTGCGACAAGATGACGCTTTGCTCCTTGAGGAGGATCGTCTTCGTGTCTTGCACGAGCTGCTCGTTACCAGCAAGCTTTGCGCCGCTACCATAGCCTCAAAGTAAATGCGAGAAGCTTCGAGGAAGGCGACCTTGTTCTTGGTAGCGTTCAATCCGCCAAGAACTCCAACAAGTTGGCCTTGAAGTGGGAAGGCCCTTATCGGGTAAAACGAGTCACTAGGCCTGGCGCTGTCCGCCTTGAGACCGAAGATGGCGTTCCGGTGAGCAACTCCTGGAATATAGAGCATCTTCGTAAGTTTTACCCATAAGGCGCGGTTGTCGGAACCCGTTCTGGCAACCACCCTTTTGTACAAGTCTTGCGGCTGTTGCATGTAATCCTTTGTACAAAGCGAGCGCAGACCCGATGCATCGATAAAGCCTATGTGCTGCGTAAAGATAGTCAAATTCATGCTTTCATAACCTATTTGCATGTATTATCTGACATCTTTATGCAGCATTAACACCCGGTAAGCATTAACGAGCCACTAGGCTCCATGACTTTATTTTCTCTTCTTTCTTCTCAAAAGAAAGGAAGGTTCATCCACCCACAAGTTAACCGGGGGGGGGAGGAGAAGATAATGACGTGGGCCGCCAAGCGTCGCTCGAGGAAATGTTGCCTTGCCAGGAAGCAAGCAGCGAGAAAAAGCTAAGTTGCCAAAGTTTGAGCAATCAGTTTTTAAATTTTTAAGTTATCTTCCTCGAACGACCGTGCTTTGTATGGATAACTTTGTGCGGCGGAGGAACCAACTACGTAGCTAGTCGCGCCCTTACTTTGTTTCGAGTCCGCTCAACAACTTAAGTGAGCTGCGGCTAGTCGCGACAAGGTTTCTTGTCGCGAGCAACACTTACCGACGAACTCTTGGACGTTCAGCTCGGCGCTCATGGGTAAAGGTGTTTGCTCCGACAAGTTCCCTAAAAAGTGTAGGGTAAAGCATACAAAGGAAAGAGTCAAGTAGAGGAAATAACATTGCATCCGATTGCCTAAGATAGTGTATATTACAAAATAACTTGTCGCAGATCTAATAAAGTGTTCTCCTAAACATGATCTGCAGCGACAAGGGAAAGATAAACTTGGCGGCCTAGTCTACACGGTCGCCCTCGACCCTCTTGACCTTGTTGACCCTCTCCACGATGGGGGCGACAAAGGCCTTGAGCGCCTCTACGTCAGCATCTGGCGGCAAGGATTTGAGAACGTTGGTGAGGTTGAGGCCTGGGTTCCAATAGGCCACCTTCATCAGCACTTTCTGAAGAACTTCCGAGCAGATTTGGCGCGACTCCTCGGCCAGTCGCTTCGGGATCGCCGCCCGGAGTCGCCGGAGAGCCGTCAACACGCCATTGAAGAATAAGCTGAGCTTGGAGCTGGGCTGGAGGTGCTCGTCGGAGGAGTATCCGAGATCTTCCATCCCAATTTCCGTCAGCTCCTTGTCGATGGTGGCGGCAATGTCCACAAGGCCCTCTGTCCAGTGCATCACGTTTTCTTTGAAGGTGTTATGGGCATTCGTGGCGGTCGCCAATAGCTCCTCGTTGGCCTTGATTTTCTCCAGCAAGCCCACTTCTCGCACCTTGGCGCCGTCTAGCGTCTCCATCAGAGTGGACAGCTTTAGCTCAAGATCCGCTTTGACATCCTTGGCGGCGTCGATCTCTTTGATCCTCTCAGCGAGGCGGCCCTGCAACTCGCCAAGAGTGTAGGCGTCCTTCTCGCGCTCGTGCTTCAGCGGTGACCTCCTCGCCCGCTCTTCTGGAGGGTGGCCTCCAGCTGTGCCACCCTCCTTTCCAATTCCTTCTTGGCGGCTTCGGCAGCCGCGGCGGCATCCTTTGCCTCCTGGAGTGCCCCGCCAATTGATTGCTCACGCGCGGCAAGATCTTCCTCATAGCTGTCGAGGTTGATCTTCCGCTGCGCCAGCTCTTCTTCTCGTGCGGAGAGCTTCTCGCCGGCAAGCCTTTGCTGCTCTTCGACCTCGGCTTTCTCCAAGATGAACGCCGTGCGCTCCTCAGCAAGGTGCTCCCGCGCCTGCTACGTCGAAAGAGTTTCCTTGTTGGCGACGGAGCTCCTCGCGCGCTTCTCCATATCAGCTCCGCCCTCCACGACAAGAGCTTCCCGCGACTCGGCTTAGCTTGCCGGGCGCGGTAGAGCGACAGCAACTTCTTCAAGCTTCTCCTCCTCGGACTTCGCCGCTGCTGCTTGCGCGTTAACCAGCGACAGCCCAGCGAGCGAAGCAGCTCCTCGTCGAAGGTCTCTCCTTCGACCGGAGCCCTGGAACTTGACGCCCACGGAAGCTTGATGAAGACCCCGTCGCCGGCCTTCAGATAGGCGCCGGACTGGGGCTCTTCGGAGCCTGGCGCCGTATCGGTGGCGGAGGGATCCGTGGTTGGTGCTGGCCTTTGGCGCTCCTGCTGCCTCGGGGAGCCGTTAGTAGTATGATCACCAGATCCTCCCAGACCTCTGCGCCCGCGATCTTGGCGGCCTCTTCGCGGCAGACCCGTCGGCACGGCTTCCTCTTCCATGGTGGTGTCGGCGTCGTTGTTGCCATGGCGTCCTCTCGTCCCGGCTCGGTCTCCATCGGCTCTCCGTGAGATGGATCTGAAGATCAAAGAGAAAAGAACAAGTCAAGCAAATGTTCGAGAAGAAGAACAGAAAAGAAAAAGACCCAAGGGAAATTTTCGGTCAAGAAGATTACTGCAATGGGATCTGTGAGTCATGGTCTCCACCACCGGAGGTTGTCGGCGCTGCCCTTGCCGGAGAAGCTCCCTTGTCGGAGAGACCTCCCTTGCCGGAGAATCTTCCCTTGGCGGAGATCTCTCCCTTGGCGGCGTAGTTGAAGCAGGCTGGACTTCGGGAGTGACCTCCGGGGCCTCCTGATGAGGCTGCTCTGCTCCTACACAAATCAACAAATCAGATATCAGTAAAGAAGCACCCAAGCACACCGAACCGTAAGAGATAATCCAAACACTTACGCTGGGGGCTGTGCTGGGGGCTACTGCGTTGAAGGGTTGCCGGATCCGGCAAAGGAGTCTCAGACGTCCCTCCTGTCGCCACAGGGGAATCGTCTTCGACGGCGACCAATGGAGTCTTGGCCCTCTTCGACGCCCTTTGAGCAGCGTCACGAAAAAGGAAGAAATCAGAATGAAGCAAATCAGATTCAAGATGAAGCAATGGAATTGAAGAAATACAAACGCAAAGTGGGAACTTACTCTTCTTCTTCCTCCTCGTCGGAGCTGAGCGCGGAGAGATCAAACTCCGGCTCGCCTCCAGTGCGAAGAGGTGGAGGGGTGGGCTCCCTTGAGCGCTTGGCGGGAGCGGCGGCGGCCCGGGAAGATTCCGCCTCAGTTGCCGGAACCGTGTGGGACGCTCCCGCGGCAACCGTACTTGCCACGGTAGAGCTTGTCGCACGGCGCCGCGGCTGTTGGCCCGTCTGCCGTCTCGCCTTGTCTCCGGCCCTCCGAAGACGCCTCCTTGGCGGAGCCGGGGGCTCCGGCTGCGGCAAGGTGCTGGATGACGGGGCAGCAGCGTCCTCGGCTGGCTCGCTGGGCTCGGATTCGGGCTCGACCTGCTCTTCCTCGCCGGCAAGCTCTTCTCGGTCGGCAAGGCTCGCCGCCTCGGATGCCTCTGCCTCCTCCACGGTAAACCCGAAGGCACCAGCGGCGGCGGCTGCCGCCGCCTCCAACCTTGTGGCGATGCGCGCCATCTCCTGGTCGGTGGTGTCGCGGGTGAGCCACTTCTTCTCGTCGGCACGGACCGCGACTTCCTCCAAGCTATCAAAAAACTGCCGCACGACGTCTGCCGGAGGCTCCTGCCAGGTCGGGACGATCCCATGCGAATCGCACGCCGGCATCATGGCACGGATGCGGTCCAGCGATGAATTGTTGCACAAGGGGACAACTCCTTCCGGCAACATGAACCACTCGGGGTGCTCGGGATCATGCTTGAACAGCTCTGCTCGCATCGCCGTCGGCTCCAAGACTGGTGAAGTTCCAATTGAGGCCCGGGCGCAACCTCATGATGTCGCCAGCGTTCTTGAATTCCCAAGCACGTCTCCCCTCTCCTGCAAGGGTATGGTGCACGGCGGAGGAAGTTCGCGCCAAGCTGCGCCTACGGTCGATCCAGCAAGCCTAAAGGCGCAGAATTGAGTCACGGCAATCTGCAGCCTCTCGTCCTCCGGCGCCAAGTTACTCCAGTCGTTTAGGGGTTTTGCGCACGGCAGTGAAGGGCTGCGGGTTCTCCTCAATGATCCAACACCAATTGCCTCTCCACTCATCCCACTTGCTACGGAACTCCCCTTCCAAGTAAGCGTCTTTCTTGCCGATCCTAGAGACCCAAGCTACTCCTCCGGCAAGTGGCTCTCCTCTCTCGGCGCAAGGCATGAAGAAATGACGGAAGAGGACGACATTTGGGTGGACCCCGACAAAATTCTCACAAAGATGGGCGAAAACCGCCATGGTGAGGACGGTGTTGGGGGTGAAATCAAGGAGGTGGAGGCCATAGGTGTTCATGATATCACAAAAAAATTCCGAGAAGGGCGGGCAGAGCCCGCAGTAGAAGAAAAGCGGAAAGAAGGGGTACCTGACGGTAACTTTCCCGGATGCAGCGGCGGAGATCACCTCGTCTTGTGGGTGTGCCTGCGTCTCTGTCGACAGAAGAGGTAGAACTCCTCCATAGCGCCTTTGCGTCGAGCTGGGGTCGAAGAGGCCCGTTCCTTGCGCAGCTGGCGAGCCGCTGCGCCTCGGCTGACTTCAGCGCCTTTCCCTTGTCGGCCTTAGAGCCATAGCGGAAGCCCAGCTGGAGGTGACAGCGTTGGTGGAGACGGCGGCGGCGAGAGGCGGAGCGTTGCTCTTCTCTGGCTCGGGAGGCGGGGGAGAGCAATGTGGTTTTCGAAGAACAAGCAGCAAAGGGCGAGGGGAACAGAATGCCCATGTTTCCTCTGCTTATAAAGAGGGAGGGGGCGGACATTTCGCCCTTCCTGGTGAAAAGATTCCCCCATGATCTCGCCCATGATTTCTCCCATAACGCCGCGCTCGACGCGTCTTTGTTAAATGGGGGACGTGGTGGGTCGAGTAAATAACGGTGTGATTAAGACGTAGCAGGTACCTTGTTTGGGGCCTGGCCCAACAGCGCTCGGCACCGTGTATGGCCCAGGCCCGGGGGCTCCTGTCGGTGTACTAGAGTAGGGGTACCCTAGTATCCCGAACTCGTGCACGGGCAGTCGCAGCACCCCGCGGCAAGGATTGCCAGATGATCACCAAGGCTCCTCGTGGCTCCTTTAGAGCCATTCAAGAACAAAGTGTTCTCAGTCAAAGAGACGAGACCCCGGCAAGAGGAGCTTGCCGGGAAAGCCACTCTAGGCACGCAGAAGGCCCCGGCAAGAGGAGCTTGTCGGGAAGGCCACTCGAGGCATGAAGGAAACAAGGCCCTGGCAAGAGGAGCTTGCCGGGAAGGCTTGGTGAGCGACAAGCTCCCGAGCGCGACAAGAACCTTGCTGCGGCAAGGCACTTGCCGCGGCAGGTAACTTCTCTTCATCTCCGCTCCAGCTCATCCGTAGCGATGTCGCCATGGGGCTTTCCGAGAACGCGTGTCGATGGGGTGTGCGACCGGCCGAGGAGCGGCGATAAGCGTGACAAGCCACCGTCGTGGCAAGCGGAGGTGCACTTGACGGTCCTGTTGCACTTTTCAGGCGACATGGGCCGGGCATTTATGGCTCTTGTCCCTTGCCGTCGAGTTAGGTATAGACCCTTGTACCTTTGTACAAAGCGGTGTACCAGCCTCTGTTTTTCCTATTCTACCTGTCTACTTGCCACTGTGGTGACCCCTTGTGCCTATAAAAGGAGGCCCGAGTGCAACGTAGAAGAGAGGTTCGGCTCGTTCGGTTCCACTAAATGCGAAGCCATAAATTCTCAAGCTAGGTTTTGTAGCTCTCATTGCTCCCTAGCAAGAACACAATACAACCAAACAAGCAGCCAGAGGAGTATTATCTCTCGGAGAGCTCAAGCTGGGTAAATCTCTCGTGTGATCGCCTCGATCTGCTCTTTGTGCATCCTCCGCCTGCCGAACCGAAAAGGGCTCCGGTCCCATAGGTGTCCGTGGAGGGACAGATTTCCCCGACATACCCAAACTTCGAGAAGAAACCTAGATCGGAAGTTCCGCCACTGCAAGCCTCTGTAGCCACGAGAAGTCAATCTAGGCCCTCTCGGCACCCTGCCGGAGGGGGGCCATCATGACCGTGGCCATGGTGGAAGTATCCCGGAGGGCCATCATCATCATGAAGGCCAAGGACCAGAGGGTGGAGGCCATGGAGGAGGAAGCACAAGGGGGAGAACCTCTCCTCCTCTCTCTTGGTGGCACCGGAGTGCCATCGAGAGGGGAATCATCGCCCCGGTGATCGTCCTCATCAACATCACCATCCTCATCTCTTTTACGCAGTCCACTCTCCCGCACCCCGCTGTAATCCCTACTTGAATATGGTGCTTTATGCCACATATTATGATCCAATGATGTGTTGCCATCCTATGATGTTTTGAGTAGATATCTTTTGTCTTTGGGTTGATTGATGATCTAGATTGGTATGAGTTGTATGTTTTACTTTGATGCTGTCCTATGGTGCCCTCCGTGTCGGCGCAAGCATGAGGGATTCTGCTGTAGGGTGTTGCAATACGTTCATGATTCGCTTATAGTGGGTTGGTGAGTGACTGAAACACAAACCCGAGTAAGAGGGATTGTTGCGTATGGGAATAAAGAGGACTTGGTGCTTTAATGCTATGGTTGGGTTTTTACCTTAATGATCTTTAGTAGTTGCGGATGCTTGCTAGAGTTCCAATCATAAGTGCATATGATCCAAGTAGAGAAAGTATGTTAGCTTATGCCTCTCCCTCATATGAAACTGCAATAATGATTACCGGTCTTGTTAACAATTGCCTAGGACAATTCCGCACACCGATCCACCATTATTCCACACTCGCTATTTATATTATTTAGTAATATATTCTAACTTTATGATAACAGCACCTACTTTTATATTTTAGCTCTCCGATATCATGCAAAGTTATCCTCTTCATACCCACAACGTAGTTTTATTTCTCATTTCTAGTTGGAAGTAAGCGTTAGATTGCACGTGAGAGTCGTATTAGTGGCAGATAGGGCTTGAGAGAATATTGATCTTACCTTTAGCTCCTTGTGGGTTCGACACTCCATACTTATCACTTCCACCTTTGGAAAGTGCTACGGTGATTCCCTGCACTTGGGGATTATCAGCCATCAGTTCAAGAGGGTCCTTTCATAGAAGAGCCCCCGCAACCAAAAAGTTCTACCGATCCGACTGAAGTTGAGATCCCAGCCGTGGTCGACCTGATCATGGAGGTTTTGGTCGTCCTCCCTGATTGGACGGTGGCATATATTGCATATTGGCTCAGCAAAGAACTTCCAAAAGATGAAGATGAGGCCCACCAGATTGTTCGTCGATCCAAAGCCTTCACCGTGATAGGTGGACAACTTTATAGAGAGAGTGTTACTGGAGTTGCTCAGTGGTGCATCACGCCTGAAGAAGGTCAAATGGTTCTCAATGATATCCACTCGGGGACCTATGGTCACCATGCGTCCTCTCAGACCATTGTGGCCAAAGCATACCGAGCGGGATTCTACTGGCCGCGAGCAAATGAAATGGCAAAAGACATAGTCGACAAATGTGAAGGCTGTCAGTTCTACTCCAACATGTCCCACAAGCCAACATCGGCCTTGAAGACCATTCCAATCGTCTCGGCTTTTGCTGTTTGGGGATTGGATATGGTTGGACCTCTGAGGACTGACAGGAGCGGCTTCACCCGTCTGCTCGTAGCAATCGATAAGTTCACTAAATGGATTGAAGCCAAACCCATCAATAACCTCGACTCAAGTACCGCAGTCAGCTTCATCAGGGAGTTAACATTCAGATATGGGGTTCAGCACAACATCATCACGGACAATGGTTCAAACTTTGATTCAGACGAGTTCAAGGCTTTCTGTGCTTCCCAGGGCACTTTCGGGTCGACTACGCCCGATTACGCCCACCCGCAGTCGAATGGGCAAGCCGAAAGAGCGAATGGTTTGATCCTCCAAGGGTTGAAACCCCGATTGATGCGTGACCTCAAGCAAGCAGTAGGTGCTTGGGTGGACGAATTACCATCGTCCTTTGGGGATTGAGAACAACACCGAATCGGTCAACTGGACGGACCCCCTTCTTCATAGTCTATGGGGCTGAAGCCGTGCTACCGAGTGATTTGCTTCACAATGCACCCCGAGTAGAGCTCTTCTCAGAAGCTGAAGCAGAACAAGATCGACAAGATGCTGTTGATCTTCTTGAAGAAGAAAAAGAGATGGCCTTGATCCGGTCGACCATTTATCAGCAAGACCTCCGTCGATTCCACGCCAGAAACATGAGAGGTCGAGCATTTCAGGAGGGAGACCTTGTGCTCCGAGTGGATCAGCAACGGCCTCACAAGCTTGCTCCTGCTTGGGAAGGTCCCTTCATCGTCACCAAGGTGCTCCACAACGGAGCGTATCATCTTTACAATGTGGAACACAAGAAAGACGAGCCACATGCTTGGAATGCAGAGCTGCTCCGCCATTTTTATACTTAAACATTTGGACTTATGAGATGTAATAAGAAGTACCTTTTAGTTTGTTTATCAAAGATGAAGTTTTTCAGTCTCCTAAAAAGATTGTTGTTACATATCCATGTGTTCAAAAAAAACCCCCCCAGTGGGTGGCTTAGCCGCGAACCCGATTCGCCTAAGTTTCAAAAACAAACTCCGAGTGAAGAGAAATCCTCGACTGGGGCTTAGCCAGCGAACTTGATTCGCCTAAGTTTAAAAATCCTACCGAGTGAGAGCAATCCTTCCACTCGGGGCTTAACTACTGATCTGTGCTCGCCTAAGTTTCAAAAATCCCACCGAGTGAAGAGCAACCCTCTCACTCGGGGGCTTAGCTGCAGTTCCGTACTCGCCTAAGTTTAAAACAAACTCCAAGTGAAGAGCAATCCTCTCACTCGGGGCTTAGCTGCAGTCCTGTACTTGCCTAAGTTTCAAAAATCCCACCGAGTGAAGAGAAACCCTCTCACTCAGGGGCTTAGCTGCAGTCCTGTACTCACCTAAGTTTAAAAAAATCCTACCGAGTGGAGAGCAATCCTCCCACGGGGGCTTAGCTGCAGTTCCGTACTCGCCTAAGTTTAAAACAAACTCCGAGTGAAGAGCAATCCTCTCACTCAGGGGCTTAGCTGCAGTCCTGTACTCGCCTAAGTTTCAAAAATCCATCCGAGTGAAGAGCAACCCTCTCACTTGGGGGCTTAGCCGCAGTCCTGTACTTGCCTAAGTTTAAAAAATCCTACCGAGTGGAGAGCAATCCTCTCACTCGGGGTCTTAGCTGCAGTCTTATACCCGCCTAAGTTAAAACACACTCCGAGTGAAGAGCAATATTCTCGCTCAGGAACTTGGCCCCATGCTCCGAGATGTGCCATAAGTACAACGTACGCTCCATCCTGATCCGCAAGGACGACAAGGTGCAGGCCGCCAGCGACCCTCTCCTCAGAGCTGTGTCATAAGTACAACGTCACGCTTCATCCCGATCCATAAGGACGACGAGGTGCAGTTAAATACGCAAACCTCTCCTCAAAGATGTTTCACAAGTACAAATATCTGTTCCAAGTGAAGAGACGAGTTCCACTCGGAATCCAAAGATTCGAAAGCAGTAAAGTCAAAGCAACCATATTCAAAGAAGAATCAAGTTCAGATAAACCTCGCAAGGTCCGGAACCGCAGATAAAAGTGCTCAGGCATCAAGCCCGAAAGAGTTTAACGGTTACAAAATCACTCCGCATTTTGAGGCAAATTTAATCAAGGTTCGAAGTTTGTTCACTCCGCGGGAAGAGGGCTGGCAGGCTCGATGAACTCGTCCAAGTCGATCCCGTCCACAATATGGGTGGCTACTTCGATGAAGGTCTCCATGAAGGACTGGAAGTCAAGCTTCTTGGTATTGGCCACCTTGAGCGCTGCTAGTTTCTCTTCCTTGGCCTCCTTGCAATGAACGCGAACCAGAGACAGAGCCACATCAGCACCACATCGGGTGGATGAGTTCTTCCATTCCTGCACTCAACCAGGGATATCATTAAGTCGAGTCATCAGAGACTCGAGATCATTCTGAAATGTCACCCTTGGCTAGAGCGCTGTGTCAATCCGTGACACCGCCACCTGCAGTCGTGCAAGGTAGTCCATGGCACTGGTGAGACGAGATTCCAGTCGAAGCATGTTCATGGCAGTTTCATCCTTAACAGGGGAGTTGATGGGGTCCAAGTTCGTCTCAATGCGCCCAGTCTCTTCCTCGAAGTTTTGGTAGAATTCTGCACACAAAGTGAAGTGGTGAGTCGACAGCTATATGATGAGTCAACAAACTGCAAATCAGCCGAACAAGGAAAAGTACCTTCAAGCATAAGGAACAACTTCTTGGCGAGCCCTCCCAGATAAACATCCAGCTCATCCCTCTTCTGAGTGAGATCTTCAACTTTGTCGATCGAGTCACCTTGTCTTTCTTGTTTGCACGACTTCCTTGTTGGCTTCACCGATGGCGATCTTTAGTCTGGTGTTTTCTTCTTCCAACTTGCCGTGAGGCCAGCTTCTTGTCGACAAGTTCGGTTTTCTCCAGCGCCCGTCTTCTGGCGGCAAAGTCGAGGTCCTACGCTCGGCCTTTGCTTCATTTTCTCTAAAGAAATAACATTCTTCGGTCGAGCTTGGGTTATGCTTTTCATTATGCACATCTGGTCGAGTGGAGTCACTCGGTTCAAAAGACGAAAAGTAAAACTCGCAAAGCAAACAGTCGGCAAGTAGTTACCTCCCATAGAAGTTGCTTCATCTTTAGCCTTCTGCGGATTTTGCTTGGCCAGTTCCACATCAAGATTGAGCTGAATTTGTTTCTGCTCCAAGTCAGCGAACTGGACCCCGAAGTCACGAGTTTGATCAATGAATAAGGCACGTCAGTCGACTGAGACAAGGATCAATTGCTTCCGAGTGAAAAAAATACAAGTTCAGGTCATGACAGCGAAAGAGTTCTAAGACTACTTCCGAATCAAACATTCAGCAGTAGTCTCGGGGACTACACCCAGTGGGTGCACTTGGCGTGCCCCCACTGGTTCGGTTTTCCACTCTACGTGGTTCAAAAAAAAGAGGGGTGATGATACTTGTTCTTAGACCACCGCTTGTTGCCGCAATGATCGACCCATGATCTCGAGGACTACACCCAGTGGGTGCACTTGGCGTGCCCCCACTGATCCGGATCCCACTCGGCATGACCAGACTAGACCGAGTGGAAAGAACTGTAAAGAGATATTTTTGATAAAGACCCCCGCCCAATCAAACATCCGATGGCGGTCTCGGGGATTACACCCAGTCGGTGCACTCTGTGTGCCCCTAGCGATTCAAAGATACGCCGACACCACAGTCGACTCAAGTGAAAGAGTTATACAACAAAGTTTAAACACCCGGTGGGTGTCTGGATGCAAGAGTCGAGACTCATGATAGATGCACATTGAAGGTTTCAAAATACTCATCCACAGGACATCTTACGAATAATAAAGTAGCAGTTTTCAAGTACCATATCCTAGCAAGAGCAAGAGTCAAGCGAAGATCGATTTAGAAATCAACTAACACGGATGTTAACACGGAGGCTGAGCTAGCATCATAAGCAGTTTGGCTGGCCTCACGCACCACCTTCATCTGTTCCATCAGAAGGCCTGCCTGCCGTATAGCTTCCTTAGCAGCGCTTACCTGGTCCTCTGGGGCTGGATGGACAGCGAAGAGTGAAGCTAGTGGAACAGTCGGAGCCGTCAGAGGATCTGAGGCATGAGGTTGCATGGATGAAACGGGGACTTGAGCGGTCGATGCCGAAGGACGAGCAATCGACATAGGAGGGGCGAAAGAAATGGAAGCCTGAATCGGATCTCCAGATCGCTAGATCACTGATTCTAGCGCCGGCGTCGACTGGGGCACCTTGCTGGCAGGCAGCCTCCTGCTCAAAGTCCTGTGTTTCCTCCCTGTGGTCTTCTGGGGCACATCTTTGTCGTCATCTGGTAATTCAATGATGTTTTGCGGCGCTGCAAATGATTCGACCGTAAAGGTTCAGTCGACCGACAGATCAATCGACAAGATAAAGACAAATTTACAGAGTCATACCTGCTTTAGAAGTGGCTGCATCGTCAGTTTCCTCGTCATCTCCATCCTTGTAAATGTCCATGGAAGTCCCAGAAGTAGTAGCACTGCAAGTTTCAGAACTCACTCGATCAGGCAGGAGAATGAATCAGCAACAAGTATGAGAGTCCCTGAGCAAAGAGTTGAAACAAAGCACTTACGCAGAAGCAACAGGAACGTTAACTTTGATCTTAGGCAAGGCCTTCTGAGGTTTTGAAGGCGCAACCTTGAGCTGCTTCGGAGCCTTTTCGGTCAGAATGGGGGAAGATGTCCGAGTGCGGTCCGAAGTCTGCGTACGGCACGACCGCTTTCCCTGACACTTGCTGGGTCATGGAGTGCCTTGGGCGTCTCTCGAGCAAGGTGGGGAGTCGACCTCCTCGCCGCTGCTCGAGTCCTCACTTTCTTCCTCGTCTCCATCACCAGATTTCCAGTCGGCGCTGTCACCGCCGCTCGCCTCTCCTCCATGGTCTTGCTCTCCATTGGGCATCGAGTACATCTCAGTATAGATCTGCAAAGCCAAGAGTTGAACAAGTATCAGGCAGGTTCAAAGACAGTTACAAATCAGAACAAAATACACTCGGCAATAAAGGTCAAAACTTGTCTGGTTCATTGGAGGAGTCGAGTGGTTGAATTCTCCTGGACCCCAGGGGTTGTCCTTGTTACTGTGATGCCACTGCAACCCTTGCTCCACCTTCTCCTCGGTGACTTCCTCGGGTGAATCCAGTGGTGTCATCAATGCCCGAGTACATCCACATAGGATGATCGCGAGCACAGGTGGCTAGATGCATCGTGAGAAACACCTCCAGCAAATCCATGCCGGTCATGACGTCACGGGCTAATTGGACTACTCGTTCAACCAACATGTTCACCTCTGTTTTCTCTGCTAGAGTCACTTTCAAGGAAGAGGGCTGCTGGACCCGCTCCATGGAGAAGGGAGGAAGACCAGTCGACTGCCCAGGAGTCGGCTGGTCCTTACAGTAAAACCAAGTCGACTGCCACCCTCTAACTGAATCAGGAAGAGTCATAGCTGGAAAAGTACTCCTACCCCTCATCTGAATCCCTAGACCTCCGCACATCTGAATCACGTGCATCCTCTCATCACTCGGATTAGCCTTTTTCACAGACTGGGAACGGCAAGTGAAGATGTGTTTGAAGAGACCCAATGCGGTCGACAACCTAGGAAATTCTCACACATGGACACAAATGCAGCGAGATATATGATGGTGCTGGGGGAAAAGTGATGAAGTTGGGCTCCGAAAAAGTTCAAGAAACCCCAGAAAAATGGGTGAGGGGGCAAAGAGAAACCACAATCAACATGGGTCGTGAGGAGGACACACTCACCCTCCTGCGGCTATGGCTCGGTCTTGTTTCCCGGAAGCCTCCAAGATCCATGGGCAATCAAGCCCCCTTTTGACCAGATCCTCCAGACCCTCCTTTGAGATCATGGACCGGATCCAGTCGCCCTAGATCCAACCGGGCGGCAGGCCGGCCCTCGACGACGACCCCCCCCGACTCGTCTTCTTGCCTTACGCCACTGCCGTCGCCTTCTTCACACACTCCAGGGCCACCATATTGTCCTTTCCCATCGCACCAGACTGCGCACGGACGGGGCGACGGCATCGAAGGTGGAGGCAAACACAGTGGAGAAGCAGAGGAGGAAGAAGGGGAATGGGGTGCACTGTGCAGAATACATCGGCCCCGACGCCTTATATCTGCCTCCTTCTGAGTGGCTGACTCGTGGGCCCAAGCGATCCTTTCAAATCCCACAACAGTCGCGCGTGTGGCACGTGGCGAAAAAGGTGGCGCAAAGATCGAAGCGTTTCTGCTTAATCCGTTCTGTTTACTGCGGTGCCCTCCGCCCCGCACGCTTCCCAAATTTGGAATCCCGCGAGATCCGAGAATGGCAGTGCAACCAATCGCGTCAAAGATTTCATACCACTCCAACACTCGAAGCATATCAGTATAAGTTCACTAGACAAGCTCTGAATGGATCAAGGCGACTGAAAACAGAGTTGAAAGTTTTGGCATGGTTCATCGACCCAGGTAAAATGCCCCTGAAGCATAAAAATCGGGTCGGAGTCATCTTCGACCCTTTCTCCACTCGAACCCTGATCCATTCGAGGGCTAATGACGATGACATGTACCTAGGGTAGGGTAATAGGCCTGACCTAGACACCCTTCCCAAGGACACTGCCCTACATTCAAAGGCATTTAAAGTATAACAGTGTCTACCGACTGAAATCACCTTAGAGTGCAATCCACTCGACCAACAATTCCACTCGAATAACCCAATTCCATTCGACTAGGATGTAATCATTCGACCATAGCAGAGATCACTCAGAGTACAGAAGATCTAGAGTCACTCAGGATGGCAACGGTCAGGCGTTCACTCCGTAGTCTTAATGATCATTCATATGTCCTTATTATAGGCGTTACCAGTAACGTCTCACCTTAATGTACATTGAACCCCTTGTAACATGGGCTGGCTGGGGTCCTGGCGCACTCTATATAAGACACCCCCCTCCACTGGCACAATGGTTCGCACCCCCTGGAACTTCACACATAATCCTATCGACCACGCCTCCGGGCACCGAGACGTAGGGCTGTTACTTCCTCCGTGAAGGGCCTGAACTCGTAAATCTTGCGTGCACAACCTCATCGTAGCTAGGATCTTGCCTCCTCTTACATACCCCTATTCTACTGTCAGACTTACTCCCACGACAGTGTATGGCCAGTGTTTGACCATTGTTTGACTTGCATCTAGCTAGCTTGTAGATGATATATGGAGGGGCGAACGCGTGTTCCGGCCAGAGCTAGACGCGGCGTGAAAAGGAGCAGATGCGCGGCCGTGGGCGGAGCGGCGCGCAGATGGACGTGGCCAACGGAAGCGAGGCGGCAGTGACGCACGCGCGTGGACAGATGCGGTGCGGAGCCGGGGCCGAAGCGGCACTCGCGGACCGACGACGGGTGACGAAGACGCACTGCCCAGCACGGACGCGCCGAGGGCGTGCTCATGTCAAGCCCTCGATCGGCGCTGGAGAGGCGATGACGCCGCGGCGGTGATGAAGAGGGCGAGGCCGACGATGAGGGTGCGCTGTCCCGTGCGGCCACCCCCGGGGCGGGTCGATGTCGATCCCCCTAGCGCTATCGGAGAGACGACCGCGACGCCATGGTGATGGCGAAAATGGTCCCGCCTGGACTGCGAAACCAGCTGCAGCTTGCCCCATGGTGGGCGCCAACTGTCATGGTATTCTTACGGGGGGTTGCCAGATGACAGATGCCACAGGGTGGCTTAAGGTGAGGGCAAGACTGCCGCTGGAATATCCGGGGACGGGTATGAGAGTATCACGCGGTAGTTTACCCAGGTTCGGGGCTCTCCGGAGAGATAATACCCCTACTCCTGCATGTCTGAATATATGTGGTATATCTAGTACAGAGTGCTCCTGGAGCTGTATCTGAGGTCAGTGCCGCAGGCATCTGGCCTCGTATATGCATGGGTGTGTGAGCACAAGCATGTGTGCGGGTGTCCCAATCGCCTGGCTGGCTAGCCGTGGGCGGATGGATGAATGGATTCATGTGTGTGTGCTAGCTAGCTATCTTGCTAGCTAGCATGCATGCGTGAGTTCTCTTCCCTGATGGATGGATGGCTTGCTGTATAGTGTGGCTAGCTTACTATCTAACCTAAGTGGTGGCATGGGCAAGGCATGGTGGATGTCAAGCTTGTCCACTGGGCCACTTCATAAATAGTGCCCAGGGACAAGTGACACGATACATGATGGCTAGGGTGATGCGTGCATAGTGCTCAGGTATAGCCATCTCACCGGGGTCGCGTCGGCTGCGAGTTGACTTGAGCGGCACGTACTGGTTGGCGCTTGACCCGGCAGGTGGAAGCGGTCGGACGGGGACCCGACAGGAGCGGCCGGGCAGTCGGACTGAGGGGTTTTGCTAGCCCCGATGTCTTGAATTATTGTCTCGCCGTCTTCGGGGTACCCGTGGTCAATTACCCCGACACCCAAGAAGGGCGGAAAGGAGCACATGTGTCCGACTTCACGAGCCTCAACAAGGCCTGCCCTCGGGACCCCTTCCCTCTTCCGCAAGACGACGGATCGTTAACTCCACCGCCGAAAAGCGACTTGTCATGCTTCTGGACACCTTCTTAGGCCACCACCAAATCAAGATGGCGGTGTAGGATGTCGAGAAAACAGCTTCCCTGACCCCGTGCGGGGTGTATTGCTACACCTGCATGCCGTTCGGGCTGTGCGACGCCGGCATGATAACCCACAAGTATAGGGGATCAATTTTATCCTCTTTCGATAAGTAAGAGTGTCGAACCCAACGAGGATCCAAAGGTAGAACAAATATTCTCTCAAGTTCTATCGACCACCGATAAAACTCTACGCACGCTTAACGTCCGCTTTACCTAGAACAAGTATGAAACTGGAAGTACTTTGTAGGTGTGATAGGATAGGTTTGGAAGATAATAAATAGCACGTAAATAAAAACTAGGGCCTGTTTAGATAAAAACAGTTACGTTAGTTTTAGTAGAGAGCTTTTTGTCACAAAAAAGTTATTTGTCCCTAGGCAATCGGTAACTAGATCGATGATCATTATTGCAATTTTATATGAGGGAGAGGCATAATCTAACATACTTTCTCTTCTTGGATCATATGCACTTATGACTAGAACTCTAGCAAGCATCCGCAACTACTAAAGATCATTAAGGTAAAACCCAACCATAGCATTAAAGTATCAAGTCCTCTTTATTCCCATACGCCATGCCACTTATCCGTGTTTGTATTTCAGTCACTCACGGAACGCAGACAATAAGCAAACCATGAACATATTGCAAACCCTACAACAGGGATCCCTCACACTTGCGCGACACAGAGAGCACCATAGGACCGCACCAATAATAAAACATGCAACTCAAACCATCACAATCATCAATCACCCCATAGGACAAAATGGATCTACTCAAACATCATAGGATGGCCATACATCATTGGGAAATAATATATAGCTTTGAGCACCATGTTCAAGTAGAGATTACAGCGGGGAGAAGGGGTGTTACACCGCTGCATAGAGGGGGAGAGAGTTGGTGATGAAGGCGGCGAAGTTGTTGGTGTAGATTGTCGTTGCGATGATGGCCCCGACGGCATTCCAGCGCCACCGGGAGAGAGGGGGAGAGAGCCCCCCTTCTTCTTCTTCTTGTTCTTCTTCCTTGACCTTCCCCCTAGATGGGAGAAGGGTTTCCCCTCTGGTCCTTGGCTTCCATGGCGGTGGAAGGGCGAGAGCCCCTCCGAGATTGGATCTCTCTCTCTCTCTCTCTCTCTCTCTCTCTCTCTCTGTTTCCATACATTTACTGCGTTTCAGTTACGCCCTTTCACCGTTTCTTAAATTCATGGAGATCCATAACTCCGATTGGGCTGAAAATTTAACATGATTTCTATCTGGATATTAGCTTTCTTGCGGCGAAAGAAGGGCACCAACCGCCTTACGGAGTGGACAAAAGGGCCCAGGGCGCGCCCTACCCCCTGGGGCGTGCCCTCCGTCCTTGTGGGCCCCTTGGGCATCGTCTCGCGTTGATTCCACTTCCGAAATTCACATATATTCCAAAAACAATCTCCGTAAGTTTTTATCCCGTTTGGACTCTGTTTGATATGGATTTTCTATGAAACAAAAAACATGCAACAAACAGGAACTCGCACTGGGCACTCGATCAATATGTTAGTCCAAGAAAATCTTATAAATTGTTGCCAAAAGTATATAAAAGTTGTAGAATATTGGCATGGAACAATAAAAAATTATAGATACGACGGAGACGTATCAACATCCCCAAGCTTAATTCCTGCTCGTCCTCGAGTAGGTAAATGATAAAAAAAGATAATTTTTGATGTGGAATGCTATCTAGCATAATCTTGATCATATAATCTAATCATGGCATGAATATTAAGACACGAGTGATTTAAAGCAATAGTCTATCATTTGACATAAAGACAATAATACTTCAAGCATACTAATAAAGCAATCATGTCTTTCTCAAAATAACATGGCCAAAGAAAGTTATCCCTACAAAATCATATGGTCTGGCTATGCCCCATCTTCATCACACAAAGTATTTCATCATGCACAACCCCGATGACAAGCCAAGCAATTGTTTCATACTTTCAATGTTCTCAAGCTTTTTCAACTTTCATGCAATACATGAGCATGAGCCATGGATATAGCACTATAGGTGGAAGAGAATATGACGGTGGAGGTTGTGTGGAGAAGACAAATAGGAGAAAGTCTCACATCGACGCGGCTAATCAACGGGCTATGGAGATGCCCATCAATTGATGTCAATGTGAGGAGTAGGGATTGCCATGCAACGGATGCACTAGAGCTATAAGTGTATGAAAGCTCAAACTGAAAACTAAGTGGGTGTGCATCCAACTTGCTTGCTCATGAAGACCTCGGGCATTTGAGGAAGCCCATCATCAGAATATACAAGCCAAGTTCTATAATGAAAATTCCCACTATTATATGAAAGTGATAACTCAAGAAACTCTCTATATGAAGAACATGGTGCTACTTTGAAGCACAAGTGTGGTAAAAGGATAGTAGCATTGCCCCTTCCCTCTTTTTCTCTCATTTTTTCTTTTTTCTTTTTTTTGGGCTCTCTTGTTTTAAACGTCCGGAGTCTCATCCCAACTTGTGGGGGTATCATAGTCTCCAGCACCCTTTCCTCATTGGGACAATACTCTAATAATGATGATCATCACACTTTTATTTCTTACAACTCAATATTACAACTTGATATCTAGAACAATATGACTCTATATGAATGCCTCTGGCAGTGTACCAGGATGTGCAATGGTCTAGCATAGAAAAGATATAAAAAAACAGACAAGCCATGAAAATATCATGGGAGCTATCTTACGATCATGCAAAGCAATATGATAATGAACGCTCAAGTCATGTATATGATGATGATGGAAGTTGCATGGCAATATATCTCGGAATGGCTATAGAAATGCCAAGATAGGTAGGTATGGTGGCTGTTTTGAGGAAGATATAAGGAGGCTTATGTGTGATAGAGCGTATCATATCACGGGGTTTGGATGCATCGACGAAGTTTGCACCGACTGTCGAGGTGAGAAAGGGCAACGCACGGTACCGAAGAGGCTAGCA
Organism: Aegilops bicornis; assembly: GCA_021605145.1. Classification (NCBI taxonomy): domain Eukaryota; kingdom Viridiplantae; phylum Streptophyta; class Magnoliopsida; order Poales; family Poaceae; genus Aegilops; species Aegilops bicornis. The sequence goes on along the minus strand of JAHIAL010000009.1, from coordinate 142,814 downwards.
ATGATGGAAAGGTGAGAGTGCGTATAATCCATGGACTCAACATTAGTCATAAAGAACTCACATACTTATTGCAAAAGTCTATTAGCTATTGAAACAAAGTACTACGCGCATGCTCCCAGGGGGATAGGTTGGTAGGAAAAGACAATCGCTCGTCCCCGACCGCCACTCATAAGGAAGACAATCAAAAAATAAATCATGCTCCGACTTCATCAATAACGCTTCACCATACGTGCATGCTACGGGAATCACAAACCTTAACACAAGTTTTTCTACCAATCCACTATTACTCACTAGCATGACTCTGATATCACCATCTTTATGCCACAAAACTATTGCAAGGAATCAAACATATCATATTCAGTGATCCACAAGTTTTATGTAGGATTTTATGACTAACCATGTGAATGACCAATTCCTGTCAACTCTCTGAATAGATATTAGTGAAGCAAGAGAGTTTAATTCTTTCTACAAAAGATATGCCCACGCTCTAACAAATATAAGTGAAGCAAAAGAGCATTCTACAAATGGCAGTTTTCTATGTGTAGGGAAACATGCAATCCAAACTTCAAATGATATAAGTGAAGCAAATGAAGCATTCCATAAATACATACTCAAAAGATAAAAGTGAGGTGCATGAAGCATTCTATAAATCAACCAAGGACTATCTCATACCAGAATGGTGCATAAAAGAAAAGTGAAACACAAAAGACGCTCCAAGATTTACACATATGATGTGAACAAAACAAAGATGAAGACATACAGATACTTGGTGAAGAAAGATGGGATGCCTTTCGGGGCATCCCCAAGCTTAAACGCTTGAGTCTCCTTGAATGTTTACTTGGGGTGCCTTGGGAATCCCCAAGCTTGAGCTCTTGCCTCTCCTCCTTCTCCGTATATCGAGACCTCCTCGATCTTTGATCACTTCATCCACACAGAACTTAACAGGAAGCTCGGTAAGATCCGTTAGTATAATAAAGCAAATCACTACTCTAAGTACTGTTGCAAACCAATACATATTTTTTTTTTGCATTGTAGCTACCGTAATATAACTTTTCCATGGCTTATACCACTGATAGAATCAATAGTTTCATCAAAACAAGCAAAGCAATGCATCAAAAACAGAATCTGTCTTAAACAGGACAATCTGTAGCAATCTGAACATCTACCATACTTCTGGTACTCCAAAAATTCTAAAAAATTAGGAAAAAATAAAAAATTTGTATAGAAATACTGTGCAAAGAATTTCAGAAACGTTTGACGTTCTAGTAAAAAAAATTAAAATTCACGCGCTACAGCCAAAGTTTCTGTTCCTACACCGCACGTACCAACAAGCAATCTAATCATCCTAAAGGCAAATCTTGGCACCTTTTTGTTATAATACAATGGATTTGTACAAGGGGATAATTATTTTTGTGAGAATCTTCATGAAAAATTCTACATTGTTTCCATGAGCATGAACACGAGTGTTCAAGGTCGACCCTCACTTCACCAATGCATCACCTTTCTATCTTTCTCTTTTTGTGAAGTTTGAAGTTCCCCTCTCTCTCTATATATATTTTTAAACTTTATAAAATCACTCAATAGAAATAAATGATACTATAAAACTTCTAGATTGTCTCCCTGGTAGCGCTTTCTTTAAAGCCATTAAGCTCGGCATAAAGTGCTCAAGTAATGGATCCACCCGGATCCCAAGGTATATCAAAGCCAATTTTAATTAGCAATGATTTTGCATTTAGTAGTGAGCACAAAGCAAAATAAATCATGCAATGACGAAGTCTAACTCTCTTGCTATGCATCAGCATGTCATACAAGAACAATTCATGCACATCAAGTAAAGGCCAATATATAGCATAAGTAGTTTCTTGCAATTTTATCGTGTTGGAAACATAGAGAGGTGGAGATGTAGTTCCTCTCGCATAATAATTGCAAGTAGGAGCAACAAGCACATGCATATTACATTCATCAAAATTATCATGCGCAACGGTAAAAGGCAACCCATCAATATAATCCTTAATAAGAAGAAACTTCTCTGATATAGTGTAGTTTGGAGAATTCAAAAAGATAATATGACTATCATGTGTGGGCGCAATAACAACAATTTCATTCTTAACATAAGGTACTATAGAAGTTCATCTCCATAAGCATAATTCATATTGGCATCATGACCACAAGCATAGCAAGCATCAAGTTCATCAAAAAGGGATATTTCAAACGAATCAAAGGGATCACATAAATTATTATAGCAATCATCCTTCGGTAAGCACGAAGGGAAATTAAACAATGTATGAGTTGAAGAGTTACTCTCATTAGAAGGTGGGCACGGGTAGCTAATTAATCCGCTCTTCCTCCTTTTGTTCTTCGCTCTCCTTATCATCTCTTTCATCCAATGAGCTCACAGTTTCATCAATTTCTTCTTCCATAGACTCCTGCAAAATGTTAGTCTCTTCTTGGACAGCGGAGGAGTCCTCAATATATGGTTTAGCATACGCTTAGAAGCATAATTATCATAACAATAATTAAGTATGGCTAAATTTTCAGATTTGTAAATAGTAGCATCATACTTTTCAATCAAAGAAGCAATTTCATAAGCACCCTTAAAAGCAACAAATTCTTCAGTTTGTTGAACATCATAGTAATTATAAACACCCTTAGCATAAGAAGATACGATTCCGTTACACTAAACTCACATTGGTAGGGAAGGTGTTTCTTAGGGTCTTTAGAACAAGTAAAATCATATATTTCACATAAATTCCAAGCATAGCATTGCAAATGATGGATTTGATCCAATAAAAGTTTCCCTTTTTGAGATAAGCGGTGTCGCACAAAACAAGCATGCTCATCTAAAGATTTGCCTTCAACTAAGCTAGTTGGGGTTTCAGCAAGAGCACATAGGGATCGAAGACGATCCAAGTAAAAAGCCTCAGCAGTATGATAGATTTTGGGTGGTTCTTCAACCATTGGTTTAGTAGGTACAACTAATTTTTTTTGGTATTTTTCGTTTCCTACCCATAACTAAATATAGAAAACAAGAGCACAAAATAAAAATTACTTAGTGGTAAAGCGAACAAGCACACATGAGAATATTCACCCCACGCTATTGCTCCCCGGCAACAGCGCCGGAAAAAGGTCTTGATAACCCAAAAGTATAGGGGATTAATTGTAGCCTCTTTCGATAAGTAAGAGTGCCGAACCCAATGAGGAGCTAAAGGTAGAACGAATATTCGCTCAAGTTCTATCGACCACCGATACAACTCTACGCATGCTTAACGTTCGCTTTACCTAGAACAAGTATGAAACTAGAAGTACTTTGTAGGTGTGATAGGATAGGTTTGCAAGATAATAAAGAGCACGTAAATAAAAACTAGGGGCTGTTTAGATAAAGAAACAATTACGTTAGTTTTAGTAGAGAGATTTTTGTCACAAGAAAGTTATTTGTCCCTAGGCAATCGATAACTAGACCGGTAATCATTATTGCAATTTTATATGAGGGAGAGGTATAAGCTAACATACTTCCTCTTCTTGGATCATATGCACTTATGCTTGGAACTCTAGCAAGCATCCGCAACTACTAAAGATCATTAAGGTAAAACCCAACCATAGCATTAAATTATCAAGTCCTTGATACGTCCATTTTGCATCATGCTTTTATATCGATATTTATTGCATTATGGGCTTCTATTACACATTATGTCACAATACTTATGCCTATTCTCTCTTATTTTACAAGGTTTACATGAAGAGGAAGAATGCTGGCAGCTGGAATTTTGGGCTGGAAAAGGAGCAAATATTAGAGACCTATTCTGCACAACTCCAAAAGTCCTGAAACTTCATGGAGGCACGTGTTGGAATTAATAAAAAATACTGGCGAAACAATCAACCAGAGGGGGCCCACACCCTGGCCACGAGGGTGGGGGGCCGCGCCCTACCCCCTGCCTCATTGCCCCCCTGTCAGGCCTTCGGTGTCCATCTTCTGCTATATGAAGTCTTTCGTCCTGGAAAAAATAATAAGCAAGCTTTCGGGACGAAACACCGCCGCCACGAGGCGGAACCTTGGCGGAACCAATCTAGGGCTCCGGCGGAGCTGTTTTGCCGGGGAAACATCCCTCCGGGAGGGGGAAATCATCGCCATCGTCATCACCATCGATCCTCTCATCGGGAGGGGGTCAATCTCCATCAACATCTTCACCAACACCATCTCCTCTCAAACCCTAGTTCATCTCTTGTATCCAATCTTTGTCCTAAAGCCTCAGATTGGTACGTGTAGGTTGCTAGTAGTGTTGATTACTCCTTGTAGTTGATGCTAGTTGGTTTATTCGGTGGAAGATTATATGTTCAGATACTTAATGAATATTAATACCCCTCTGATTATGAACATGAATATGATTTGTGAGTAGTTACGTTTGTTCCTGAGGACATGGGAGAAGTCTTGCTATAAGTAGTCATGTGAATTTGGTATTCATTTGATATTTTGATGAGATGTATGTTGTCTTTCCTCTAGTGGTGTTATGTGAACGTCGACTACATGACACTTCACCATTATTTGGGCCTAGAGGAAGGCATTGGGAAGTAATAAGTAGATGATGGGTTGCCAGAGTGACAGAAGCTTAAACCCTAGTTTATGCGTTGATTCGTAAGGGGCTGATTTGGATCCATATGTTTCATGCTATGGTTAGGTTTACCTTAATACTTCTTTTGTAGTTGCGGATGCTTGCAATAGGAGTTAATCATAAGTGGGATGCTTGTCCAAGAAAGGGCAGTACCCAAGCACCGGTCCACCCACATACGAAATTATCAAAGTAACGAACGCGAATCATATGAGCGTGATGAAAACTAGCTTGACGATAATTCCCATGTGTCCTCGGGAGCGTTTTCCATCATATAAGAATTTTTCCAGGATTGTCCTTTGCTGCAAAAAGGATTGGGCCACCTTGCTGCACATTATTTACTCTTGTTACTAGTTACCTATTACGAATTACCTTATCACAAAACTATCTGTTACCGATAATTTCAGTGCTTGCATAGAATACCTTACTAAAAACCGCTTGTCATTTCCTTCTGCTCCTCGTTGGGTTCGACACTCTTACTTATAGAAAGGACTATGATAGATCCCCTATACTTGTGGGTCATCAAGACTCTTTTCTGGTGCCGTTGCCGGGGAGTGAAGCGCCTTTGGTAAGTGGAATTTGGTAAGGAAAGATTTATATAGTGTGCTGAAATTTACTGTCACTTGTTACTATGGAAAGTAATCATTTGAGGGTCTTGTTTGGGGTATCTTCACCCCATCCAATAAAGCAAAGAGTTGCTCCTCAACCTACTGAACCTATTGAAAATGTTTACTTTGAAATTCCTTCGGGTATGATAGAGAAACTGCTAGCTAATCCTTTCACAGGTGATGGAACATTGCATCCCGATTTGCACTTAATCTATGTGGATGAAGTTTGTGGATTATTTAAGCTTGCAGGTATGCCCGAGGATGTTATAAAGAAGAGGGTCTTCCCTTTATCTTTGAAGGGAGAGGCATTGACATGGTATAGGCTATGTAATGATATGGGATCATGGAACTACAAACGATTGAAATTGGAATTTCATCAGAAGTTTTATCCTATGCATCTTGTTCATCGTGATCGTAATTATATATATATTTTTTGGCCCCGCGAAGGAGAAAGCATCACTCAAGCATTGGGGAGGCTTAAGTCAATGTTATATTCATGCCCCAATCATGAGCTCTCAAGAGAAATAATTATTCAAAATTTTTATGCTCGGCTTTCTGACAACAATCGCTCCATGCTTGATACTTCTTGTACTGGTTCTTTTATGATGAAGACTATTGAATTCAGATGGGATTTATTGGAAAGAATGAAACGCAACTCTGAAGACCGGGATCTCGATGAAGGTAAGGAGTCACGTATAACACCTAAGTTTGATTGTGTTAATCTTTTATGGATACCGATGTTTTCCGTGGGTTTAGCACTAAATATGGACTTGACTCTGAGATAGTAGCTTCCTTCTATGAATCATTTGCTACTCATGTTGACCTCCCTAAGGAGAAGTGGTTTAAATATCATCCTCCCATTGAAGTAAAAGTAGTTGAACCTATCAAAGTTGAAGAAAAAACTATCACTTGTAATGATCCTATTGTTCCGACTACTTATATCGAGAAACCACCTTTCCCTGTTAGAATAAACGATCATGCTAAAGCTTCCACTGTGGTCAACAAAAGTAATATTAGGACACCCAAACCCCCCGAGCAAATTAAAGTTGAACCTAGTATTGCTATGGTTAAAGATCTCTTGGTCGATAATATTGATGGGCATGTTATTTACTTCTGTGATGAAGCTGCTAGAATTGCTAGACCCGATACTAAGGGTAAACGTAGACCTGTTGTTGGCATGCACATTATTTACATTAAAATAGGAGATCATTGTTATCATGGCTTATGTGATATGGGTGCTAGTGCAAGTGCAATACCTCATTCCTTATACAAACAAATTATGCATGATATTGCACCTGCTGAGATAGAAGAAATTGATGTTACAATTAAGCTTGCCAATAGAGATACTATTTCACTAGTTGGGATTGTTAGAGATGTTGAAGTCTTGTGTGGGAAAGTTAAATATCCTACTGATTTTCTTGTTCTTGGTCCCCACAAGATGACTTTTGTCCCATTATATTTGGTAGACCCTTCTTGAATACTGTTAATGCTAGGATAGATTGCGAAAAGGATGTTGTTACTATTGGGTTGGGGGATATGTCTCATGAGTTTAATTTTGCTAAATTTTGTAGACAACCCCATGATAAAGAATTACCTAGCAAGGATGAAATTATCGGTCTTGCTTCTATTGCCGTGCCTCCTGATGATCCTTTAGAACAATATTTGCTAGACCATGAGAATGATATGTTTATGAATGAAAGAAGGTAAATAGATGAAGTATTCTTTAAACAGGGACCTATTCTAAAACACAACTTGCCTATTGAAATTCTAGGAGATCTCCCTCCACCCAAGGGTGATCCCGTGTTCGAGCTTAAACCATTACCAGATACTGTTAAATATGCTTATCTTGATGAAAAGAAAATATATCTTGTTATTATTAGTGCTAACCTTTCAGAGCATGAAGAAAAGAAATTATTGAAAACTCCGAAGAAGCACGGTGCTGCTATAGGATATACTCTGGATGATCTTAAGGGCATTAGTCCCACTCTATGCCAACACAAAATAAAATTGGAGAAAGATGCTAAACCGGTTGTTGACCATCAACGACGGTTGAATCCTAAGATGAAAGAAGTGGTAAGAAAAGTAATATTAAAGCTTCTGGAGGCAGGTATAATTTATCCTGTTGCTGATAGTCAGTGGGTAAGTCCTGTCCATTGTGTCCCTAAAAAGGGAGGCATTACTGTCGTTCCTAATGATAAAGATGAATTGATCCCACAAAGAATTGTTACATGTTATAGAATGGTAATTGATTTCCGCAAGTTAAATAAAGCTACTAAAAAGGATCATTACCCTTTACCTTTTATTGATCAAATGCTAGAAGGATTATCCAAACATACACATTTTTGCTTTCTATATGGCTATTCTGGTTTCTCTCAAATACATGTCAAAAGAGGATCAAGAAAAAGACCACTTTACTTGCCCTTTCGGTACCTTTGCTTATAGGCGTATGCCTTTTGGTTTATGTAATGCACCTGCTACCTTTCAAAGATGCATGATGGCTATATTCTTTGACTTTTGTGAAAAGATTGTTGAGGTTTTCATGGATGATTTCTCCATTTATGGATCTTCTTTTGATGGTTGCTTGAGAAACCTTGATCGAGTTTTGCAGAGATGTGAAGAAACTAATCTTGTCTTGAATTGGGAGAAGTGCCACTTTATGGTTAATGAAGGTATTGTCTTGGGGCATAAAATTTCTAAAAGGGGTATTGAAGTTGATTAAGCTAAAGTTGATGCTATCGAAAAGATGCCGTGTCCCAAGGACATCAAAGGTATAAGAAGTTTCCTTGGTCATGCCGAATTTTATAGGAGGTTCATTAAAGACTTCTCAAAAATCTCTAGGCCTCTGACTAATCTCTTACAAAAGGATATTCCTTTTGTCTTTGTTGATGATTGTGTAGAAGCATTTGAAATAATTAAGAAAGCTTTGATTTACGCACCTATTGTTCAGCCAATTGATTGGAATTTACCCTTTGAAATTATGTGTGATGCTAGTGATTATGCTGTAGGTGCTGTTCTAGGACAAAGAGTTGATAAGAAATTAAATGTTATCCAATACGCTAGTAAAACTCTACACAATGCGCAGAGAAATTATGCCACTACTGAAAAAGAATTTTTAACAGTTGTATTTGCTTGTGATAATTTCAGACCTTATATTGTTGATTCCAAAGTAACTATTCACACTGACCATGCTGCTATCAAATATCTTATGGAAAAGAAAGACGCTAAACCTAGACTTATTAGATGAGTTCTCTTGCTACAAGAATTTGATTCGCATATTATTGATAGAAAAGGAGCTGAGAACCCCGTTGCAGACAACTTCTCTAGGTTAGAGAATGTTCTTGATGACCCACTACCTATTGATGATAGCTTTCTTGTTGAACAATTAGCTATCATAAATGCTTCTCGTACTACTCCATGGTATGCTGATTATGCTAATTACATTGTTGCTAAATTTATACCACCTAGTTTCACATACCAGCAAAAGAAAAAGTTTTTCTATGATTTAAGACATTACTTCTGAGATGATCCACACCTTTATAAGGAAGGGGTAGATCGTGTTATTAGATGTTGTGTACCTGAACATGAAGAGGAACAGATCCTACGCAAGTGTCACTCCGAGGCTTATGGAGGACAGCACGCTGGAGATAGAACTGCACATAAGGTATTGCAATCCGGTTTTTATTGGCCTACTCTCTTCAAAGATGCCCGTAAGTTTGTCTTGTCTTGTGTTATGTCAAAGAATTGGTAATATTAGTAGACGTCAAGAAATGCCTATGAACTATTCACTTGTGATTGAACCATTTGATGTTTGGGCCTTTGATTATATGGGACCGTTTCCTTCCTCTAATGGGTATAAACATATCTTAGTTGCTGTTGATTAGGTTACTAAGTGGGTAGAAGCTATTCCAACTAGTAGTGCCGATCATAACACCTCTATTAAGATGCTTAAAGAAGTTATTTTTCCAAGGTTTGGAGTCCCTAGATATTGAAACCGCAACCCAAGAGGAATATATGAGGGACACTTTCCAGAACTTTTCGGACTCCGAAAAGGAATAGGTATGTGGTACGGTAAGTAAATGGACTCCAAAACAGTTTTAATAGCAATTTTTCTCCGTTTTGGAATATTTAAGAAAATAAGAAAATAAGAAGTAGTCCGGGAAGGACACGAGGCATCCACGAGGGTGGAGGGCGCGCCCTACCCCCTTGGGCGCGCCCCCTGCCTCGTGGGCACCTCGTGGTGCTCTCCGGACTGCTTTTCTGCACAATACTTCTTTTGGTCGGTAAAAATTCATTATATAACCTCCCGAAGGTTTTGACCACCGTATCGCACAAATATCCTCTGTTTTGGTTTCGAGCTATTTTCTGCCAGAGTTGTCAAGGCCAGGCATCATGTCGTCACCCTCCTCCAACAATGAAGGCAATGATGCTTGGCTAATGAAGATAGAGCTGAAGAGAGAAGAACCAGAGGAAATCAACAAGGAAGATAGGATCAAGATGGCCATGGAGGATCAAGCTCCGGCAGCAGCAGAAGAAGACATTCTTCAATCTCATCACAATCTTCTTACCCCAACTGAGATTGAAGATTTCAAGATGAGTGAGTTAGCTCGCATACAAAACAAGTATCTCACTCGTGAAAATATTTTGTTGAAGGAGCATATCACCGCACTCAAGGGCATTATCCGCAAACTGGAGGAGCTCCTATGCTCGATGTGCGACTATCCATCATCACCACCATCTTCTTCACCAACAAAGGAGAACTGAGTATTGAGTATGGGCACTCCCCTTGGCAACTGCCAAGCTTGGGGGAGGTGCCCCGGTATTGTATCACCATCACACTCCTATCCTTAGTTTGATCCTTTTAGTAATATCTTGATCTATTATAATAAAGTTTTAGTATGACTAGCAAACATGCCCGTGCGTTGCAACGGGACAAAAATCACATCTTATACACACACTCGACGACATCAGCAAATTCACAGAAACCTTTCATGATGTCATACAACCAACAACATGATAAGTGGTGTTGCGCGTGTACTTAAGGTGTCTCCAAGAATCTTTATGGGCACAATTTCAAAGAATAAAGAAATCAACCTTAAGCCACTTGTTTATATAAAGCTCGCATCAACAGTTTAGTGTACATCATTGTATACAGGTTGGTTATCGTGCATTATGTGAAATAGAGTGGATGAGTATATATGTGCTAGCACATATGCTCGTATGCTGCAACGGGAGAGATATTTTTTGCGAGGAGCAACGGAAAGATAATTGATGTGTCATCCAAAAAATAGTCTCCACAATGGTAGGCGAAAGAGTAAGGAGTTATGATCTTCTCGCTGGACTTGTTTAACACGTGAAATCTTTATTGTGGTGGGGTTGGTCAGCGTGGTGGCGAGCACCCAACTCATGCCTTATTTCCTCCGGGTCCGCCTCCATCTCGGGGCTGTGCCTGCCTCCTCATATGTTGGCCGCGCGGCGACCTTCGGGACACGTTTCCTTCGACCACTCTATTCTACGAAGGCGTAACCGGGTGGATTATTAATTGCAATGCATAAATCCCGTTTCATTAGGATAATCACGAATGAATGTCCCTTGTTTTTGAGGATTTATTCTCCTTGATTATTTTAGTGCTCAAGTGCCGAGGATTTTTCTATAATTAGAGCCAAACAACATATTCTCTTTTTATTGACACGTGCGTACAATTCCTTTCATTTATAGTCAATCAGCATCGAACGAACACGCACCGCTATCCAATGGCCAGCGCGAATATTTTAAAAAATGCTATAGCGTAAAATTAGAAATGTTTTTTGATTTTTTGAACATTCAAAAAATATGAATTGGCGAATATTCCTAAAAATTTGAACAATTTTTAAATCTTGAACAGTTTAAAAAATGTGAACATTTTTTCTTGAAAATTCCAATATTTTTGGAAAAAACACGAACAAAATTAAAAACCTGAAAATTCCAGTATTATTAGAAATTCACAAACAATATTTTGAAAACATGGAAATTTTGTAAAAACACAAATTGTTTCTTAGGCATAAAATATTATCTTGGATTTGTGAACATCTAACTAAAGCAAGAATATTTTAAAATATGGAACATTTTATAAATGTTATTTTATAAAAAATATCAAATAATTTTGGAAAAACCAAACATTTTTTGATTGTTTGGAAAATTTCAAAACGGGAAATTTATAAAAGTTTCGAACATTTTTCAAAACCGGAACAAAATTTTAATATTCTGACATTTTTTTTGAATATTTGAACTAAATTGAAATTCTGAATATTTTTTAAATTTTTTACTTCGTCGAAAAAATAAAAGGGAGAAAGGAAAAAAGAAATATAAAAGTGAAAGAGAAAGGAAAAATAATATAAATAGAACAACAAAAAAGGGGAATGGGCCGGCCCAGTCTTAGGCGTACTATGGGAAGGTTCAAGTATTTATCACTCTGTGCGACAGATAATGTCTTCCCAACTGCGTGGGAAATAATAATTCGGCTGGTTTTGTTGGGCCAGAGCGCCCGTGGCCCAATTACAGAATTCTGGACATGCATTTTTTCTTTTCTAGCGGATAGACACATATTAATTTAGTACCACCTCGGATAGAAAAAAAATCTTATCGATGGTGAACGGATGAAAAAATTGGAGAAACGCACCTTGCTTTATTAGTAGGTATAGATTTAGTTTTGAGCTTTGCATTATGATCCTTTTATGTAATCGAGTCCGTGAGCTATATATAATAAAGATTAGTGTTGAGTCAAGGGCTTTGCTATCTTGCTATGATCTTGAGGGAATAATAAGAAAAAGAAAGAGTAAAAAGAAATAAAGAGATCATATGGATCTTATGGAGAGTAATGACTTCACATATAAAGAGTATGATGAATAAAAGTTGTTGAGAGTTGACAAACATAGTTTTGGTCATCGTTGCAATTAATAGGAAGTAATAAAGAAAGAGAGGTTCTCACATATAAATATACTATTTTGGATATGTTTTATGATTGTGAGCACTCATTAAAGTATGACATGCTAAAGAGTTGATGTTGGACAAGGAAGACAACATAATGGGTTATGTTTTCTTATATCCGAAAGAAAGTATATTGTCATGGATTATCAACCATGTTGAGCTTGCCTTTCCCCCTCATGCTAGCCAAATTCTTTGCACCAAGTAGAGATACTACTTGTGCTTCCAAATATCCGTAAACCCAGTTTTTCCACGAGAGTCCACCATATCTAACCTATGGATTGAGTAAGATCCTTCAAGTAAGTTGTCATTGTGCAAGCAATAAAAATTGCTCCTTAAATATGTGTGATTTATTAGTGTGGAGAAAATAAGCTTTATACAATCTTGTGATATGAAAGCAGTAAAAGCGACGGACTGCATAATAAAGGTCCATATCACAAGTGGCAATATAAACTGATGTTCTTTCGCATTAAGATTTTGTGCATCCAATCTTAAAGCACATGACAACCTCTGCTTCCCTCTGCGAAGGGCCTATCTTTTATTCTTATCTTATACCTTATACAAGAGTCATGGTGATCTTCACCTTTCCTTTTTACATTTTATCCTTTGGCAAGCACATTATGTTGGAAAGATCCTGATATATATATCCAGTTGGATGTAAGTTATCATGAACTATTATTGTTGACATTACCCTTGAGGTAAAAGGTAGGGAGACAACACTATAAGCCCCTATTTTTCTCTGTGTCCGATTAAAACTCCGTACCCATAAGTATTGCGTGAGTGTTAGCAATTGTGAAAGACTAAATGATAGTTGAGTATGTGGACTTGCTGAAAAGCTCTTATATTGACTCTTTCCGATGTTATGATAAATTGCAATTGCTTCAATGACCGAGATTATTGTTTATTAGTTTTCAATGACATTTCTGATTCATACTTGACATTGTGAATAGATTGTTACTTTAGCATAAGAGATCATATGACAATATATATTTATGTTGCTGTTATAAGAATGATCATGATGCCCCCATGTCCGTATTTTATTTTGTCGACACCTCTATCTCTAAACATGTGGACATATTTTTTATTTTGGCTTCCGCTTGAGGATCAAGCGAGGTCTAAGCTTGGGGAGTTGATATGTCCATTTTGCATCATGCTTTTATATCGATATTTATTGCATTATGGGCTTTTATTACACATTATGTCACCATACTTATGCCTATTCTCTCTTATTTTACAAGGTTTACACAAAGAGGGAGAATGCCGTCAGCTGGAATTTTGGGCTGGAAAAGGAGCAAATATTAGAGACCTATTCTGCACAACTCCAAAAGCCCTGAAACTTCACGGAGGCACGCTTTTGGAATTAATAAAAATCTTGGCGAAAAGAATCAACCAGAGGGGCCCACACCTGGCCATGAGGGTGGGGCGTGCCCTACCTGGCGCGCCCACGCCTCGTGGGCCCCTGTCGAGCCTCCGGTGTCCATCTTACGCTATATGAAGTCTTTCGTCACGGAAAAATAATAAGCAAGCTTTGGAAAAACACCGCATGATCACGAGGCGGAACCTTGGCGGAACCAATCTAGGGCTCTGGCGGAGCTGTTCTGCCGGGGAAACATCCCTCCGGGAGGGGGAAATCATCGCCATCATAATCACCATCGATCCTCTCATCGTGAGGGGGTCAATCTCCATCAACATCTTCACCAGCACCATCTCCTCTCAAACCCTAGTTCATCTCTTGTATCCAATCTTTGTCCTAAAGCATTAGATTGGTACCTGTAGGTTGCTAGTAGTGTTGATTACTCCTTGTAGTTGATGCTAGTTGGTTTATTTGGTGGAAGATTATATGTTCAGATCCTTAATGCATATTAATACCCCTCTGATTATGAACATGAATATGATTTGTGAGTAGTTACGTTTGTTCCTGAAGACATGGGAGAAGTCTTGCTATAAGTAGTCATGTGAATTTGGTATTCGCACTACACCATAACACTGCATCCCCGACAGCCAAGTTGGCTGGGAATACAAGTTATAACAACAAACAGTCGGTCGGGAAAAAGTATTGCCGACCAACAAGGTCTGTTGGGGAAAGTCCAGACGGAAAGCCCTTTCCGACCGACATATCTTTCCCGACCGACTACTTGTTGGCCAAGGAGTATCTTTCCCGACCAACATTCTGTTGGGCCTACCACGGGCCTTTCCCGACCGACAGTCTGTTGGGGCTGTCATGGGCTTTTCCCGACCGACCATCTGATAGGGTAATCTTTCCCGACCGACTATTTGACAAGGCTACCATGGACCTTTCCCGACCGACTACCAGACAGGGTAATCTTTCCCGACCAACATACCGTTGGGCCTCATGGGCCTTTCCCAGACGATGGACAATCTTCTGTTTCCCCTCACATAGCTACATTTCACTTTACCATCAGAACATCAATCAAGTTACATAATTCACAACAGTAACATTCATGTCGACGAAGAATAATATATCAAAACCAAACAATTATAACACACATTCATTAATTTTTACATATAAATAGTGCATATGTTATGAACCAATGACCATCCAAGTTTCCTATAAACTGATGTAACTAATGAGATAGAGGAGACATTATGGTTCATTATGCGAGAGCAAAAATTCCTAGTGTTGTTTCTTTGGAATTTTTCTAAGAGGCACATCATCTGCCTTGGCTCCTTGTAGTGGGCAACTACATACCCATCCTCACAGCCTTCCACCAACATCCTTGCATCGTTCTCGTACTTGACATCAAAGCCTTCATTCTACATCTCATTGCAGAACATCCTCCAGCTTGAACATCTGCAAGTAAAAATCCCGAGTTAATATTATGCATCTGCTTTTGGAACACTTCTCAGAGAACATATTAGCAGTTACATTGCACAAACTCTAGCCTCTCTAGGTTTCCTATTTTTCAAAATCAGAACTAAAATTTCAGGGGGGAGGGGGCGTACAAAATGATATGATTTTATTTTTGAAATACCAAAGTACGACCACAAGTTGCAATTTGTATCATGTTAAGCATATTGATCCTATCTCGTTCTGAGAATCACATTTCTAACACCAATTACATATAAAAGCTTCTCCAAAACAGAGTACTACCAAAATACAACCTTCTTTTGAGGAAGTACCAAAATACTACTTAACCACATAGTTTTACCTTTCCATTTAGTGCAAAATCGTATGAGCTAATTAGAACTTTTCCCAACATGAATCAAAACTAATAAAAAAGCAAAATCAAAAGAATCAGACTACACTACAGTACATCAATAGGAAGGATACAAGTAAAATTACCATCGGACAACACTAGTGGAAGAGGTGAGGCAGAGTTGATGATGTTACGCTTTCCTACCCAACGCCGACACCATCACATAGCGTCCTTCACCGTCGTGAGCATCGCCAAAGTTGTTTACTACAAACAGCCTGGTGGAGTGCTCATCTTCTAAGTAAATGACCTGGGGTGCCCAGGTTACATACATCAAAGGTCCACCACTTAATAAGCCAAGGTTCGAGCAAGATATTTATCAACCATCTTTTGTTACTCTGTCAAATATTGAGTAGAAGGTGTACGGTAACTATGAACCTGAGGGGTCCTTAATATAAATATAAGAAGTATCAATATACATTTATATAAATATATAGTGATAATTGTCTAACTGCAAACAAACATGAAAAACCAGCAGTATAGATTGTGTTCTACTAGAAGAGAGCTGGTGCACAGAAAAAATGATCACTTCTAGTTACTTTTGCAACTTCAGTCCGAACAGATGAATTTGGCATTTGCTTCTCCAGATCATATTTCTTGCTAGAAAACTATGAGGCCACTCGAATGGGAACAACGGAGACATTAAACCACCAATGGTACAAGAAATGGTTTGATTTCATTTGTCATAACATTCAGATATTTAAAATATTCTAGAAACAGGGCACAAATAAGATGCTCTTCAGGTTAAATTTTAGGTTAAAGTAGTGCATCCAAGACCCATCATTAGGGTCATATAGTTCCGTCAGATTAATATACACAAAAACACCCGGCATGTCTAGCATCACTTACGCATACAACAATTTTCTACTCGTGTGTTGCTTAGAAAGTTCTGAGTTGTCTTTTATTATCTTTACCTGCAATTGGGGCTCTTGGGGATGTACCGCTTCCTAGACGATTTTCAGGTTGACATTTTACACGATGAAGGAGAGGCGCTTGAGCTGCATACATGAAGCCATTAACAAACTAACAATTGTGACCAACCTGGTTTAAAATATTTTGCGATAAGCTATATTAGCGAGACTTCATCATGGAATAAGCTACTAGTACGACAAATTTCTTGATAATACAACATCATTGATTAGTAGACTGCGTCATAATACAACATCATTGATAGAGTTCTAACGAGCTGATGTCCTAATCTGGACTCTCTTGAGAGTAATAGTGGGTAACACCCTCATGTATGATATATCTTGGTTGCTTCCAGAAAAGAAAAGGCATGGAACAAATTGCATGTCAGTTATGCAAAACAGAGAAGAAAACCTCCAAATACCTAGTTTTCATTCGCTGTGTAGAGAACAAAAAAATATTTAATAATATGATGCCCCATTAATAAAATAAAAGGAATAATGAAGTGAACTGAATTAGGATGATGAAGTGATGACCTATGAAGTGAACTAGGATTATGTAGTGAACTGAACTAGGATTAGGAAGTGATGACCTATGAAGAAGAAAGCTTATTATACCTTGGTGCTTTGAGGCCACTAACTCCTGGTTGGTTTTGATGGCGAAGCAATGACAAGCAGATGAACTGGGATCTTGCGGTGGCGACAATGGGCCCTGCTGCTAGCTGCTTGCATCGTATGTGGCGGCTGTAAGGTTGCAGAGGCAACGATATAAACCGGTTCGGGGTTGAAGGGGATCTTTGGCGTGGGCTGGGAATCTTGCAACACAACACTCTGATTAAAATTCATTCACCCTCGGTGGAATTAGAATACTTTCAAGCAGTATTGTCTGATAAATGAAACTATAAAACACTGCAACGAAGATTCTACTACTTCCATCATTTAATATACATGGAATTTTGATTAAGGACATACTATTGTAGATAAATATTCATAACACGGAGATCATTTGGTCCAGAAGATATAATAATATATCGACTTTATTTAATTTAGATTTATTATGTGAGGACACCGGAAGCGGTGTAAATTGAACAGAGGAGGCAGGACACCCCGACACCTTACCTAACATTATTCTTATTTCATTTGTAGGATTTCTTCCATTAAACCTGGTAACTTGTTTAGAAATACTTTCACAAATCTACATATATATGTAGCAGAAATTGCAACAACTAATCAACGATATAACTACTGCCTTGAATCTGATTAGTACTACGTAGAATGTAGAATAACTACATAATAATTACATGGGAAAGAAAATAAGGAAGCAAACAATGGGGAAATTAAACATGAGTATAGGCTGGACAAATAACATCTTCTATAATCGAGAAAAAGAATCAAAATACTGATCGATGCTTAATGATATGTCAACAGAAAATATATATGGCAATGAAGAATTCTCTATGAGAAAATCAGTAACATGAAGAGTATCTGGAAGGCCTGTTACATATGCTCCCTTCTTACGGAAACCATCGAACAGATTAGTAACAAGTTAGACTTTCGAAAAAAACAAATACTGTAAAGTATCTCTATGAACACGAGAAATTTTCATCCGGGGAGCAAGAGGCCAATGGATTCATGGATGGATCCGGCCTAGTAAGTTACCTGCACGTCTTGCAG
Source organism: Aegilops bicornis (assembly GCA_021605145.1). Classification (NCBI taxonomy): domain Eukaryota; kingdom Viridiplantae; phylum Streptophyta; class Magnoliopsida; order Poales; family Poaceae; genus Aegilops; species Aegilops bicornis. Next base: position 124,848 of record JAHIAL010000009.1, on the reverse strand, counting down.
CGTTGATGGAGGAGGGCTCGTTGATGAGGAACTAGATCCCGGAGACATCGAGGTTGGTACCGAGCAGATGACGCCGCTCACCTCGAACACAACCCTGGAAGCTTCAAGGCGAGGTAGGTGAGGACGTCGACGGGGTTGGACACCACGAGCAGCAGCGCCTCCGGGGAGTGCTTCACCACGGCCGGAGGGGCAAGATCGATGGCGTTGGGCGGCGGTGGGACGGAGTGGGGATCGATTGGAGGAAGCCCCGGTCGGCGTCGGGTGGCTGTGGGAGGCGTGCGGATCGACCGGCGTGGAGGCGGCAGCGCGGAGAACGGCTGGTGTGGAGGCGGCGGCGCGGAGATTGACCGGCGTGGGGAATGAATGCGTACGAAGGAAAGCTAGGGATTTGGCTGATGTGTGCGCGGTGTGACTGTCTGTTGATTTTGGGAGAAAAAATTCGCGGGTTGGGCCGGCTATTCGTGCTGAAAAATTGGCTGTTCGCGCCCCAAAGGCCCATAGCATCGGATTTGTTGGTCGGGTTATTTATCGACCGATGGTCCATCAGCCATAAAAGAATTCCCAAGCAACACTTGGGCCGGTACACGTGGTAGCATTCCCGACCGACCGCAGGTCACCGTCTGAGTTTTCCCGACCCACACTCCGTTAGAAATTTTTATGGCTGACTGTGGGTCGGCAATAGTGACCTTTTCCCAACAAACGTCAGTAGGGAATTCTGGTGCGTGGTGTAGTGTCGTTCGATATTTTGATGAGATGTATGTTGTCTTTCCTGTAGTGGTGTTATGTGAACGTCGACTACATGACACTTCACCATTATTTGGGCCTAGAGGAAGGCATTGGGAAGTAATAAGTAGATGATGGGTTGCTAGAGTGATGTAAGCTTAAACCCTAGTTTATGCGTTGCTTCGTAAGGGGCTGATTTGGATCCATATGTTTCATGCTATGGTTATGTTTAACTTAATTCTTCTTTTGTAGTTTTGTATTCTTTCAATAGGTGTTAATCATAAGTGGGATGCTTGTCCAAGAAAGGGCAGTACCCAAGCTCCGGTCCACCCACATAGGAAATTATCAAAGTAACGAACATGAATCATATGAGCGTGATGAAAACTAGCTTGACGATGATTCCCATGTGTTCTCGGGAGCGTTTTCCTTCATATAAGAATTTGTCCAGGCTTGTCCTTGGCTGCAAAAAGGATTGGGCCACCTTGCTGCACCTTATTTACTCTTGTTACTAGTTACCTGTTACGAATTACCTAATCACAAAACTATACATTACCGATAATTTGATTGCTTGCAGGGGAATACCTTTTTGAAAACCGCTTGTCATTTCCTACGCTCCTCGTTGGCTTCGACAATCTTACTTATTGAAAGGACTACGATAGATCCCCTATACTTGTGGGTCATCAGTCCTCTTTATTCCCATACGCCATGAACCACTTATCCATGTTTGTGTTTCAGTCACTCACGCAACACAGACAATAAGCAAACCATGAACATATTGCAAACCCTACAGCATGGATCCCTCACGCTATGCAGCGACATGGAGAGCACCATAGGACAACACCAATAATAAAACATGCAACTCAAACCAATCACAATCATCAATCAACCCATAGGACAAAACAGCTCTACTCAAACATCATAGGATGGCCATACATCATTGGGAAATAATATATAGCATTGAGAACCATGTTCAAGTAGAGATTACAGCGGGGAGAAGGGGTGTTACACCGCTGCATAGAGGGAGAGAGAGTTGGTGATGAAGGCGGCGAAGTTGTTGGTGTATGATACGTCTCCAACGTATTTATAATTTTTGATTGTTCCATGCTATTATATTATCTGTTTTGGATGTTTAATGGGCTTTAATATGCACTTTTATATGATTTTTGGGACTAACCTATTAACCTAGAGCCCAGTGCCAGTTTCTGTTTTTTCCTTGTTTTTGAGTATCGCAGAAAAGGAAAACCAAACGGAGTCCAATTGACCTGAAATTTCACGGAGATTATTTTTGGACCAGAAGAAGCCCACGGAGTATCAGAGATGGACCAGAAGAGTCCCGAGGCCACCACGAGGGTGGGGGCGCGCCCTACCCCCCTGTGCACGCCCCTACCTCGTGGCCGCCTCAGAGGCCCCCCTGACTTGTTCCCGACGCCAACACCTCTTATATATACCCAAACTTCCAGAACATAACCTAGATCAGAAGTTCCACCGCCGCAAAGCCTCTATAGCCACCAAAAACCAATCAGGACCCTGTTCTGGCACCCTGCCGGAGGGGGGATCCCTCACCGATGGCCATCTTCATCATCCCGGCGCTCTTCATGACGGGAGGGAGTAGTTCACCTCGGGGCTGAGGGCACGTGCATCATAGCTATGTGTTTGATCTCTCTCTCTCTCTCTCTCTCTCTCTCTCTCGTGTTCTTGATATGGCACGATCTTGATGTATCGCGAGCTTTGCTATTATAGATGGATATTATGATGTTTCTCCCCCTCTACTCTCTTGTAATGGATTGAGTTTTCCTTTGAAGTTATCTTATCGATTGAGTCTTTAAGGATCTGAGAACACTTGATGTATGTCTTGCGTGGGATACCCGTGGTGACAATGGGATATTCTATTGATTCACTTGATGTATGTTTTGGTGATCAACTTGCGGGTTCCGTGACCTTGGGAATCTATGCATAGGGGTTGGCACACGTTTTCATCTTGACTCTCCGGTAGAAACTTTGAGGCACTCTTTAAAGTTCTTTGTGTTGGTTGAATAGATGAATCTGAGATTGTGTGATGCATATCGTATAATCATACCCACGGATACTTGAGGTGACATTGGAGTATCTAGGTGACATTAGGGTTTTGGTTGATTTGTGTCTTAAGGTGTTATTCTAGTACGAACTCTATGATAGATCGAACGGAAAGAATAGCTTCGTGTTATTTTACTATGGATTCTTGAATAGATTGATCAGAAATGATAACTTTGAGGTGGTTTCGTACCCTACAATAATCTCTTCGTTTGTTCTCCGCTATTAGTAACTTTGGAGTGAATATTTGTTGCATGTTGAGGGATAGTTATATGATCTAGTTATGTTATTATTGTTGAGAGAACTTGCACTGGTGAAAGTATGAACCCTAGGCCTCATTTCCTAGCATTGCAATACCGTTTACGCTCACTTTTACCACTTGTTACCTTGCTGTTTTTATATTTTCAGATTACAAATACTCATATCTATCATCCATATTACACTTGTATCACCATCTCTTCGCCGAACTAGTGCACCTATACAATTTACCATTGTATTGGGTGTGTTGGGGACACAAGAGACTCTTTGTTATTTGGTTGCAGGGTTGTTTGAGGGAGACTATCTTCATCGTACACCTCCCATGGATTGATAAACCTTAGGTCATCCACTTGAGGGAAATTTGCTACTGTCCTACAAACCTCTGCACTTGGAGGCCCAACAACGTCTACAAGGAGCAGGTTGCGTAGTAGACATCAAGCTCATTTCTGGCGCCGTTGCCGGGGAGGTGAGTGCTTGAAGGTATATCTTTAGATCTTGCAATCGAATCTTTTAGTTTCCTGTTTTGTCACTAGTTTAGTCTATAAAAGGAAACTACAAAAAAATGGAATTGAGGGTGCCTCATATGCTTCATCTTTTTAATGTCTTCCGTGAAAATAAGGATTCCGATAATTGTGCTCACTTGCTAGAGGAAGAATGCATTAAAATGTTTGGCAATAAATCTTCGAATGATGAGCATGATTGCAATGTTGTTAGTATGAATTCTTTGAATTCCCATGATGCTAATGATATGCAAAGCCACAAGCTTGGGGATGCGATGTTTGATGAAGATGATATGTTTAGTCGCCCAAGTTTTGATGAGAAAATTTATTATGATGAAAGCATGCCTCCTATTTATGATGATTATTGTGATGACACATATGCTATAAAGAATAAAGATAACCATGAAACTTGTCATCATGATTTTAATTTTCAATTGGATTATGCTTCACATGATAGTTATTTTGTTGAGTTTGCTCCCACTACTATTGATGAAAATAAATTTGCTTACGTGGAGAGTAATAAAAATTCTATGCTTATGCATCATGAAAAGAGTGCTTTATGTGATAGTTATATTTTTGAATTCATTCATGATGCTACTAAAAATTACTATGAGAGAGGAACATATGCTTGTAGAAATTGCAATAATATCAAGTTTCATCTCTATGTGTTGAAAATCTTGAAGCAATGCTTGTTTCGCTTTCCTATGCTAGTTGATTCTTATTCCTATAAGTTGTTTGCTCACAAAATCCCTATGCATAGGAAGTGGGTTAGGCTTAAATGTGCTAGTCATATGCTTCATGATACTCCCGTTATGTTTCAATTCTTATCTTTTATGTGAGCTTGATTGTCATCATCATGCCTAGCTAAAAAGGCAATAAAGAAAAGCGCTTGTTGGGAGACAACCCAACATTTATACCTACTGTTTTGGTGTGTCCACATGATTAAGCTACTGTATTAATCATGTTTTATAGCTTTTGTTTCAATAAAGTGCCAAGTAAGACCTTCAGGATAACCTACAGTGATAGTTAATTTGATCTTGCTGAAAAACAGAAACTTTTGCACGCACGAGATTAGTTTTCATAAATCACAGGAACGTGCTTTTCTGTTGATTCTTTTAGCAAAAGATCAAATAACAAATTTCTTAGGACTTCCTAATTTTGTAGAATTTTTGGAGTTCCAGAAGTATACGTTTGATACAGATTACTACAGACTGTTCTGTTTTTGACAGATTCTGTTTTCTATGTGTTGTTTGCTTATTTTGATGAATCTATGAGTAGCATTGGAGGGTATGAACCATAGAGAAGTTGGAATAAAGTAGATATTACACCAATATGAATTTAGAATGAGTTCATTACAGTAGCTTAAAGTGGTGATTTATTTTCTTATACTAACATAGCTTACAAGTTTTCTATTGAGTGTTGTGTTGTGAAGTTTTCAAGTTTTGGGTAAAGATTCGATGGACTATGGAATAAGGAGTGGCAAGAGCCTAAGCTTGGGGATGCCCAAGGCACCCCAAGGTAATATTTAAGGACAACCAAGAGCCTAAGTTTGGGGATGCCGGATGGCATCCCTCTTCCGCCTTTTGTTCATCGGTAACTTTACTTGGAGCTATATTTTTATTCACCACATGATATGTGTTTTGCTTGGAGCGTCATTTTCTTTTGTTAGTATTTGCTTGCTGTTATTTAGAATAATGTTTTGCATCTCTATTTTCAATAAAAATGTTAAGGATAGCCTTTACCATGCTTATTTTGCAAGTATACATGTTGCTGTTTCAAAACAAAAAGTTTATCGCTGTTGCAAAAATTCCCTAGAAAAGCCAGAATATGATAAAATGTTGAAACTTTTTGCATAATAAGCTCTGATAAATTTAGTAGAGTGTGGTTGAATTTCATAATGTTTGGAGTTAGGGAAGTATTGATACTCTTGCATTATTTACAGACTATACTGTTTTGGCAGATTGCTGTTATGTTTGCATTGTTTGCATATCTTTGTTTGTTTAATCATTCTATTTGAGAATAGGAGTATTAAATATGCAGAGATATTTAGTATGCAATGTTGAATAATAATTTTTGTGATTTTCTACAGTAGAGAATGATAAGGTTTTTTCATTGGTTTATACTAACTTATCTCACGAGTTCTTGTCGAGTTTTGTGTGGATGAAGTATTTGAGATTTAGGGAAACTAAGATATAAAAGGAATTAAAGAGACACAAAAGCTCAAGCTTGGGGATGCCCAAGGCATCCCAAGATAATATTTCAAGAAGTCTCAAGCACCTAAGCTTGGGGATGCCCCGGTAGGCATCCCACCTTTCTTCTTCAACAATTATTGGTTAGTATCGGTTGAGACTAAGTTTTTACTTCTTCACATGAGTTGTGCTATTCTTGGAATGTCATTTTGTTTTGTTTTGTTTTGCTTGCTGTTTGAATAATATCCTAAGATCTGAAATTCTTAAATGTTAGAGAGTCTTCACATAGTTACATAATTATTCAACTACTCATTGATCTTCACTTATATCTTTTGGAGTAGTTTGTCATTTGCTCTAGTGCTTAACTTATATATTTTAGAGCACAACGGTGGTTTTATTTTGAAGAAATAGATGAACTCTCATGCTTCACTAATATTATTTTGAGAGTCTAGAACAGCATGGTAATTTGCTTTGGCTATAAAATTAGTCCTAATATGATAGGCATCCAAGATGGGTATAATAAATACTATCATATAAAGTCCATTGAATACTATGAGAAGTTTGATTCTTTATGATTGTTTTGAGATATGAAGATGGTGATATTAGAGTCATGCTAGTTGAGTAGTTTTGAATTTGAGAAATACTTGTGTTAAAGTTTGTGATTCCCGTAGCATGCACGTATGGTGAACCGTTATGTGATGAAGTCGGAGCATGATTTATTTATTGATTGTCTTCCTTATGTGTGGAGGTCGGGATCACACGATTGTTAACTCCTACCAGCCCTTCCCCTAGGAGCATGCGTGTAGTACTTTGTTTTGATGACTTGTAGATTTTTCCAATAAGTATGTGAGTTCTTTATGACTAATATTGAGTCCATGGATTACACGCACTCTCACCCTTCCACCATTGCTAGCCTCTCTTATGCCGCGCAACTTTCGCCGGTACCATAAACCCACCTATACCTTCCTCAAAACAGCCACCATACCTACCTATTATGGCATTTCTCCATAGCCATTCCGAGATATATTGCCATGCAATTTTCCACCGTTCCGTTTATTATGACACGTTCCATAATTGTCATATTGCTTTGCATGATCATGTAGTTGACATCGTATTTGTGGCAAAGCCACCATTCATAATTTTTTCATACATGTCACTCTTGATTCATTGCATATCCCGGTACACTGCCGGAGGCATACACATAGAGTCATATTTTGTTCTAAGTATCGAGTTGTAATTCTTGAGTTGTAAGTAAATAGAAGTGTGATGATCATCATCATTAGAGCATTGTCCCAAGTGAGGAAAGGATGATGGAGACTATGATTCCCCCACAAGTCGGGATGAGACTCCGGACTAAAAAAATAAAATAAAGGAAAGTAAAGAGGCCATAAACAAAGAGAAAGAAATGCCCAATAAAAAATGAGAGAAAAAGAGAGAAGGGACAATGTTACTATCCTTTTACCACACTTGTGCTTCAAAGTAGCACCATGATCTTCATGATAGAGAGTCTCTTATTTTGTCACTTTCATATACTAGTGGGAATTTTTCATTATAGAACTTGGCTTGTATATTCCAGTGATGGGCTTCCTCAAATTCCCCTAGGTCTTCGTGAGCAAGCAAGTTGGATGCAGACCCACTTAGTTTCTTTTGTTGAGCTTTCATACACTTATAGCTCTAGTGCATCCATTGCATGGCAATCCCTACTCACTCACATTGATATCTATTGATGGGCATCTCCATAGCCCGTTGATACGGCTAGTTGATGTGAGACTATCTTCTCCTTTTTGTCTTCTCGACAACCACCATATTCTATTCCACCTATAGTGCTATGTCCATGGCTCACGCTCATGTATTGCGTGAAAGTTGAAAAAGTTTGAGAATACTAAAGTATGAAACAATTGCTTGCTGAAACCGGGGTTGTGCATGATTTAAATATTTTATGTGATGAAGATAGAGCATAGCCAGACCATATGATTTCGTAGGGATAACTTTCTTTGGCCAAGTTATTTTCAGAAGACATGATTGCTTTATTAGTATGCTTGAAGTATTATTATTTTTATGTCAATATTAAAATTTTATCTTGAATTTTCAGATCTGAAAATTCATGCCATAATAAAGAGAATTACATTGAAAATTATGTTAGGTAGAATTCCACATCAAAAATTCTGTTTTTATCATTTACCTACTCGAGGACGAGCATGAATTAAGCTTGGGGATGCTTGATACGTCTCCAACGTATCTATAATTTTTTATTGTTCCATGCTTTTATATTATCTGTTTTGGATGTTTAATGGTCTTTAATATGCACTTTTATATGATTTTTGGGACTAACCTATTAACCTAGAGCCCAGTGCCAGTTTCTGTTTTTTCCTTGTTTTTGAGTATCGCAGAAAAGGAAAACCAAACGGAGTCCAATTGACCTGAAATTTCACGGAGATTATTTCTGGACCAGAAGAAGCCCAATGAGTATCGGAGATGGACCAGAAGAGTCCCGAGGTCACCAAGAGGGTGGGGGGCGCGCCCTACCCCCCTGTGCACGCCCCTACCTTGTGGCCGCCTCAGAGGCCCCCCCTGACTTGTTCCCGACGCAAACACCCCTTATAGATACCCAAACTTCCAGAACATAACCTAGATCGGGAGTTCGTCCTCAGAGCCACCAAAACCAATCGGGTACTGTTCGGCTCCCTGCCGAGGGGGGGATCCTCACCGGTGGCCATCTTCATCATACCGGCACTCTTCATGACGAGGAGGGAGTAGTTGAGCCTCGGGGCTGAGGGTATGTACCAGTAGCTATGTGTTTGATCTCTCTCTCTCTCTCTCTCTCATGTTCTTGATATGGCACGATCTTGATGTATCGTGAGCTTTGCTATTATAGTTGGATCTTATGATGTTTCTCCCCTCTACTCTCTTGTAATGGATTGAGTTTTCCTTTGAAGTTATCTTATCGATTGAGTCTTTAAGGATCTGAGAACACTTGATGTATGTCTTGCGTGGGATACCCGTGGTGACAATGGGGTATTCTATTGATTCACTTGATGTATGTTTTGGTGATCAACTTGCGGGTTCCGTGACCTTGGGAATCTATGCATAGGGGTTGGCACACGTTTTCGTCTTGACTCTTCGGTAGAAACTTTGGGGCACTCTTTGAAGTTCTTTGTGTTGGTTGAATAGATGAATCTGAGATTGTGTGATGCATATCGTATAATCATACCCACAGATACTTGAGGCGACATTGGAGTATCTAGGTGACATTAGGGTTTTGGTTGATTTGTGTCTTAAGGTGTTATTCTAGTACGAACTCTATGATAGATCGAATGGAAAGAATAGCTTCGTGTTATTTTACTACGGACTCTTGAATAGATTGATAAGAAAGGATAACTTTGAGGTGGTTTCGTAACCTACAATAATCGCTTCATTTGTTATCCGCTATTAGTGACTTTGGAGTGACTCTTTGTTGCATGTTGAGGGATAGTTATATGATCTAGTTATGTTATTATTGTTGAGAGAACTTGCACTAGTGAAAGTATGAACCCTAGGCCTCGTTTCCTAGCATTGCAATACCGTTTACGCTCACTTTTTACCACTTGTTACCTTGCTGTTTTTATATTTTTAGATTACAAATACTCATATCTATCATCCATATTGCACTTGTATCACCATCTCTTCGCCGAACTAGTGCACCTACACAATTTACCATTGTATTGGGTGTGTTGGGGACACAAGAGACTCTTTGTTATTTGGTTGCAGGGTTGTTTGAGGGAGACTATCTTCATCCTACACCTCCCACGGATTGATAAACCTTAGGTCATCCACTTGAGGTAAATTTGCTACTGTCCTACAAACCTCTGCACTTGGAGGCCCAACAACGTCTACAAGGAGAAGGTTGCGTAGTAGACATTAGTGTAGATTGTCGTTGCGATGATGGCCCCAGCGGCATTCCGGCGCCATCGGGAGAGAGGGGGAGAGAGCCCCCCTTGTTCTTCTTCTTCTTCTTCTTCTTCTTCCTTGACCTCCCCCTAGATGGCAGAAGGGTTTCCCCTTTGGTCCTTGGCTTCCATGGCGGCGGAGGGGCGAGAGCCCCTCCGAGATTGGATCTCTCTCTATTGCCTTCTGTTTCTGCATTCTCAGATTCTGCCCTTTCACCGTTTCTTAAATTGCCGGAGAGCCGTAACTCCGATTGGGCTGAAATTTTAACACGATTTTTATCCGGATATTAGCTTTCTTGCAGCGAAAGAACGACACCAACCACCTTACGGAGTGGCCACTAGGGCCCAGGGTGTGCCCTCCGTCCTTGTGGGGCCCTTAGGCATCGTCTCGTGTTGATTCCACTTCCCAAAATTCACATATATTCCAAACAAATCTCCGTAAGTTTTTATCCCGTTTGGACTCCATTTGATATGGATTTTCTGCGAAACAAAAAAACATGCAACAAACAGGAACTGGCTCTGGGCACTGGATCAATGTGTTAGTCCAAGAAAATCATACAAATTGTTGCCAAAAGTATGTAAAAGTTGTAGAATATTGACATGGAACAATCAAAAATTATAGACACGACGGAGACGTATCAACATCCCCAAGCTTAATTCCTGCTCGTCACCGAGTAGGTTGTCGGTGTTAAAACCGGCAGATCTCGAGTAGGGGGTCCCGAACTGTGCGTCTAAGGATCTATAGTACCAGGAGGCAGGGGACATGATGTTTACCCAGGTTCGGGTCCTCTTGATGGAGGTAATACCCTACTTCCTGCTTGATTGAATATGATGAATATAGGGGTTACAAGAGTTGATCTACCTCGAGATCGTAATGGCTAAACCCTAGATGTCTTGAATGTATGATTATGATTGCCTCTACAGACTAAACCCTCGGTTTATAGAGGAAGGAATCTACATGTCCGGACGCGAAACCTGCCATCCACGCAAAGGAGAGTCCCATATGGATATGGGAGAAAGCCTTCTGTCTTGTATCCTCACGACCCATGAGTCCGACCCATGTCACATAGCCCGGACGCCCGAGGACCCCCTAATCCAGGACTCCCTCAGTAGCCCCCGAACCAGTCTTCAATGACGACGTGTCCGACGCGCACATTGTCTTCGGCATTGCAAGGCGGGTTTGTCACGCCCAAGATGCGACCCTATCCGAAAGGAACTCGAAGGTCCCACCAAGGATAGAAGCGCATCTTGAAGATGCTTTTGCAAGGTGGATATAATTACATCAACATTACATAATAGATGGGGATACATACAAGGCATACAAATGCCGCAAGAATACATCAACATCATACAAGAGATCAACATCCGACTACGGATGGAACATAAACAAAAGCCCAAAAGACATCCACCCTGCTAGCCCAGGCTGCCGACCAGGAACCTATCCCCTGATCGACGAAGAAGAAGAACTCCAAAACAAGTAAACATCGCTCTCGCGTCATGATCATCGTGATAACTGTACACGCAACTGTTGTTGTAGTAATTTGTGAGCCACGAGGACTCAGCAATCCCATTACCATGGGTATCAAGACTAGCAAAGCTTAACGGGAAAGGAAGGGGTAAAGTGGTGAGGTTGCAACAGCGACTAAGCATGTATGGTGGCTAACTTACGCAAATAAGAGCGAGAAGAGAAGCAAGGCAAGCGGTCGCCAACTAGTAATGATCAAGAAGTGATCCTGAACTCCTACTTATGTCAAACATAACCCAGAAACCGTGTTCTCCTCTCGAACAACCCGAAAAGAGACACTCACGCAGTTACGCATTACGGTTGGTGTATTTTAGAAGAGTTTACTTCAAGTTTACTACAACCGGATACCAACAAATTCCCATACGCCACATAACCACGGGCACGGCTTTCGAAAGTTCAAACCCTGCAGGGGTGTCCCAACTTAGCCCATGATAAGCTCTCGCGATCAACAAAGGATATTCCTTCTCCCGGGAAGACCCGATCAGTCTCGGAATCCCGTTTACAAGACATTTCGACAATCGTAAAACAAGACCAGCAAAGCCGCCCGAGTGTGCCGACAAATCCCGATAGGAGCTGCACATATCTCGTTCTCGAGGCACACCAGATGAGCAAGACGACGGGTTGGCATAGACCCTGGTTGCCCAGGGAGCGCCGGACATCACTCGGTTTGGAGCACTTAGAGAAGCACTGGCCCGGGGGGCTAAAATAAAGATGACCCTCGGGCTCCGGAAACCCAAGGGAAAAAGGGCATAGGTGAGGCAAATGGTCAAACCAATGTTGGGCCTTGCTGGAAGAGTTTTATTCAAAGCGAAACTGTCAAGGGGTCCCATAAATCACCCAACCGCGTTAGGGACGCAAAATCCAGGAACATAATACCGATATGACGGAAACTAGGGCGGCAAGAGTGGAACAGAACACCAGGCATAAGGCCGAGCCTTCCACCCTTTACCAAGTATATAGATGCATTAATAATATAAGAGATATTGTGATATACCAACATAAACATAATCCAACATGGAGCAATCTTCATCTTCACCTGCAACTAGCAATGCTATAAGAGGGGCTGAGCAAAAGCGGTAACATAGCCAAACAGCGGTTTGCTAGGAAGGGCGACAAAGGTTAGAGGTTCATGGCAATTTGGGAGGCTTGAGGAGCAAGTGATAGGTAACGCAGCATAGCGATAGAACGAAGCAACTAGCATAGCAATGATAGTAATGAGATCCAAGGTGACGGTCATCTTGCCTGAAATCCCGCAAGTAAGAAGAACGAGTCCATGAAGAAGATGAAGCCACGAAGACGAACCAAGCGTAGACGAACGAATCCTCACGATCGCAACGAAACGGGAACTATCGAGAAGAAGCACACAACATGGTAAACACACCACACAAGAACAAGGCATGATGCTCAACCAAGTATGATGCAAGACAAGGCTACATGAAGCTACTCATGGCAAAGAATGATGCATACAAGAGCAACACAACAAGGCAAGTTTAAATGAGACCGGAAACAACATAGAACAATTCCGGTAAGTCCTCATATGCAAATTTCGAAATTGGTCCAGATCTGAATAAACTTTATGTTCAAGTTGTTAAACAGCAACTTAAGATGCACCAAGATTATCTACACGAAATTCTAGTCAAGTTACATATAAAGTTCGTTAGATTAGAGCTACTGACCTAGAAGATATGAGCAAAACAAGATAAGCATGGCATTGATGCAAAATGCATACAAACATCAAGCAAACACCTCAAAACAAGGAAGCAACATGATAATATGAAACTACATGCAAAATCAAGCAAGTTTCATATAGAGCACACTCAAAACGGAGCAACGGTTCAACACATACACACCATACAAGTATAAAGGACAAGCTGTCCAAAACAGCAACTAGGTATATTGCAAGCATCAAACCAACATGCTACAGCATCTCAACGTGAAAACAAAAGGAATGGGCATGATGTACAGGTAACGCATGACAAAACATGAACAATGAGCTATCTCGAGAAATCACTAGAACATGCTCAAAAGGACATGGCAAGATTGCAAATAATAACAGTTTCACAGACTTAGCAGAATTCACACGACATGGCAGAAATAACATCAGGTTGCAATGTTCAGAGCTAGAAAACAACATGCTACAGGAACTTATCATAGCAACCAAAAGCATGGAATCAATCTACCAATTACATAGAACAAAAGTCCCTTACTGGCCATGAGCCAAAAAGGATCAGAAGATATGATGGTGCCCATGTAAACATAGCAAGTTATATGACAGATTCAGACTTGGCAGAAAACAGAGCATGGCAGAAACAACAATAAGTAGGCATGTTCGTGAGCTTGCATCACTCACCACAGAGCAATAAATGACATGGCAAGGTAACCAACAGAAAGAAGGAAAGTTCATGAAGCTTAGCATGGCAAGAACAAGTCCATAGGGTGCATGGATAACTAGCAAAACACATGGCAAGACTAAACATAATGTTAACAGGCTGACAGCAACATTATTTAGCAAATTTGGAGCAAGATAACGACAAGTTACATCAGGCTATAACTGTAACCAGAGGCATGAATTGATAGAGCATGACATTTATAACAAAACATACTTAGTGAACATCTCCAGATTATGCACAGAATGACTTGTAGCAGCAGGTTTATATGGCAACAAAATATAACAGACAACAGAAATGACTAACAGAAATCAGCAACATCACGGAGGCTACTTTGCATGCTTGTGCTAGTCACCACATAGATCACAAAAATATAAGACAAGCACCTCTTTAAATATGGCACGGCATAGTTCAAAACACATGTAGAGCTCATGCTCATAGGATGCACACACAAAATGCAACAAAAATGACAAATCACCAAGTTCTGACAGTTTCAGCAGATTAACATCATATAGCACTCTTGCAACGATGATTAGGGCATCAAGATGAACACAAATGAACATGGGACAGTGAAACAAAATGAAGAGCATCTTATGGTGAACATTCTGCTATATTGCACGCATGAAACGGAGCTAGTGATGCAGAGTTATGATGCGATGAACAGGTCAACAAAATGATACAAATCCAGGGACAGACGAAATCTCACCCTCCGGATCAGATCTAGGTTTTGCACGGATGTCGATGCAGGGCCGGAGAAGATCGCTGGAGAAGCTGCCGGAGAGGAGGGAGATGGCCGGAGACGGCGAAGAGGAGGCGAGGCGGCGAGGCGGAGGGGTTTCAAGGCGCTGGTCGGCGGCGGAGGCGGCCGCAAGTGAGGAGGTCAAGGCGGCGCGGACGGGATGGCGGGCGGCGCTGGGCGGATGGGCGCAAGACGGCGGCGCTGGATCGACGACGGGCGGAGCGCTGGCCGGCTGGTCGGGCACACCAGCGGCGCGTGAGTCTGGCGGGCGCGGGCGGAGCTCGGCGGGCGAGAGACGGGTTCGCTGGGCTCGCGGGGCGGGTTCGGGTGGCCGGCAGCTGGGAGGCGGCGGCGCCCACGTGGCGAGGCAGGATTGGCCAGGCGACGGTGGACGGTAAACCGCCGCGCCGACGTGTCCAAAGGGCGGCGTGAGGATTAGGCTAGGGTTAGGGTCGGATTCATCCGCGAAATCCGGGGTGCACATATTTATAGATTCTGGGAGCTAGGAGAGTCCAAATGAGGAGCGGTTTTCGGCCACGCGATCGTGATCGAACGACCGAGAGCATGGGGGAGGTTAGGATGGGTTTTGGGCCACTTTGGAGGGGTGTTGGGCTGCAAGACAAAAGAGGATTTAACGTTTACCCGGTTAACCGTTGGAGTATCAAACGACCTCCAAATGGCACGAAACTTGACAGGTGGTCTACTGGTGCAACACCAAGGCCGCATGGCAAACCTCGGTCCATTCCGAGAAAGTTTAACGCCCGCACACGAAAAGAGGCAAAAGGGGGCGCCGGGGAACATAGGAGTGCCGGATTGCAAAACGGACAACGGGGAAAATGCTCGGATGCAAGAAACGAAAACGTATGCAATGCAATGCGCATGATGACATGAAAAAAAATGCAACACGCAATAAAATGACATGGAAACAACGGCGAATAACTAGCAGACACCTGGCGCATCAAATCCGGGGCGTTACAGGGTTCCTCCTCCGATTACTTCAAAGCATCTGAACCGGGTATTTGGCTTTTTCATCTTCGGTATTGGCAAGGTGAATTCTTCGAACAGCTCAGCTATACATTAATGTTATACCCTTCGGCTTCTGCGCCACCGTCGCCTCGGCTTCCACATGTCGTACAAGTACGAGGGGTCCAAGCAGCTTTTACACATAACACTCGGGCCATGTAGGGAAGGCGTCTATTTAAGGAGATTGAATCTCAGATGCCATTCCACACCAGGCGGAAAATCCTTAGAGCTTGCCACAAAAAGCCAAGCAAACATGGCCAACATTCCCAGTTCTTCCTCCCGCCCGCACGACCCTGAAAAAGGTGATTGGGAGAGCTGCTCGGTATCCCACGCCAAGCTAACCAAGCTCCAGATGCAGGGATATCTCCCTCCCGCGGATCTAGTCCCCGTTAAGGCGGGATTAGCGTCCATCAATGGCGAAGCCCTGGCGGAAAACTTCCCCAATCGTACCGAGGGGGAGCGAGTATGCTTCGTTTCCTTCCTATTAAGTGGCATCGGATTTCCAATCCATCCTTTCCTCCGAGGTCACCTGGAGTACTATGGTCTCCAATTGCACAATCTTACGCCGGGCTCCATTCTGCACATCGCGGGCTTTGTCGCTCTTTGCGATATGTTCTTAGGATGCGAGGCTCATTTTGAGTTGTGGAGGAAACTTTTCTGCCTCGTCCCTCGCTCCCAAAAGGGATCCATATTCGAGGTGGGCGGCACCGAAGTGTGGTGCATAGCTGGGACAGGATACCCGTCCGGCACTCCGAAGAAGGCATCCGAAGAGTGGCCCTCGGAGTGGTTTTATAGTGAAGATGTCATTCTCTCAGACCCCGTCCGACGAGGCCTACCTGCATTTTCCAACGTTTCGTTAAAGAAACGTCACAGCTGGCGCCCCCGGAGCCTCGAGGAGGAAGATAGCGCGGAAGTTAAGAAGTTGACGGACAAAAGAAAGATACTCGCCCAATCCAGACTGTCCATAATTGAGGTTATGGCGATTTCCATAAAGCGAGCTGTCCATTCACTCCAATCCAGAGGATCCCCATGTGGAACTACAATGGGGAGGATGACACATCTCGCTACGGGCGCAAAGGTCCGGACAATTTCGCCGCAATGTTGGCCGATCTTTATAAAGGGGAGAAAGAAGAGTTCACCCGCCTTAAATGCCGAGACGGATTTTCCATGTACAATCCTACCAGCTGGGTGAGCCTTTGTTTTGTAACTTTATTCGATCCCCTTCCTGGGTCGTACTTATTCGAACTTCAACCCGACTATTTTTGACAGGAATGGAGGAAAGCCATCACAGGGATCTATAGCCCAGCTCCGCAGCCAGAGGATCATATCCGGGACCTGGACCCCGAATTTGAGGAGGATCCGGATATTTTCGTAGAGCTCAAGGAGGGGATCTTCTATCAGGCGAGCCACAATGGCATGGAAGTGGCTATTTATAGCTGACTACCCCGGCCTTCTCCCCTCCTCTCACATAAGTACACATGAGATGTCTCTTCCAAAAGAGTTTCCTCATTGTGCCTCACCCGCCGCACTATCTCGTGCTCCAAAGGGGCGGCGCTCGTCTCGCCACGCCACATCGGAGGCGTCCCTCAAGAGGGCGACGCCTACGCAGAGTGGGTCTTCGAAAAGAAGGCCAGACGGCGATGCTACCAGTCCTCCACCTTCACCAAAGAGGTATAGTTTTTAATATTCACTAGGCAATCATACCGGACTGTGATGCTTCTTGCTATGCCACATTTTTAGGAAGAGCATATGCCGGACTATGTCCGGAGACCCCACCGGTCATGCATCGACCAATGCGACCCCAGATCCTGCCCTAAAGGTCAATGCGGGTGTAATGCCGGATTATCCTCTCCCCAAGGATTCAGATGACGTATCCGTCACCACCTCCGAAGTGGAGAGTGCGATGAACCATCAGCGTTGGAGGGCGGCTATGCGCAACCCACATTTCACCGAAGATGCATTCAATGCTTTCAGCTCAGCAGATGCATACCTCCGAGTTGATCGGGATGGGCTTGCTGGAGCTACTCGCCAGCTTTCAAAGGATACGCGGGTAAGAACTTTGGTGTAGATTGAATAAGCATATGCCAGTAGCCCCCGAGCCTTGAAGCAGTTGGCCCAACTGATTTAAGGGTCGTACCTCATCAGATACCCATGGAGAGGAATAACACATTGTCCAAGGCGCTGGGAGAGTACCGAACTAAGCTATCTGTTGTCACCGCCGAACTTGAAGATTTAAAGAAATCCAAGGAGGCATCTGATGGTAAGCACAACAGTATCCGGAGAACATTGTTCTATACCAGCAATGACTCTAACCATGCATTGTGTTTTGTTATGCAACGGCAGGATCGTCAGACCAGCTAGATGAAAGGCTGAGGGCCGCTCAGGCGGAACATGCCCAAGGGCAAGAGGCTGCTGGTCAACGTGTATTAACACGGACCATTAATGAGAAGAACAAACTACAAGATGCAAACATTAAGCAAGCCGATGAACTGAAGGACGTAAGAGCCCAGCTATCAGATGCCTTGAAGGAGAACAGAAAGCTGAAAGGTGGCATATTCAGTACGCTCTTTAACCCGATTATTGTGAGGTCCCCTGGTGGAAAATTTACAAGTTTGCTTCTGTAGGTGTGCTGACTGGGCGGCCCGAAGGAGAAGTGTCCGGATTCCAAGGCAACTTGCGACAAGAGCTGTCCAAAGTACATGAGCGAGCTCGGAAGGCTGTGAGGAACCTTGCGAAGGCTTTATGGCCAGCCGATTCTCCTCCAGGAACTATGGAGGGACTCGTGAATTTATTCAAGGGAGCCCGGCGCCATTTTGCGCTATGGAAGATATTAGCATGCCGAGAAGGTGCTCGGGAAGCCTGGGCCATGGTGAAAACACGGTACACCAAACTTGATCCGAATCATATGGCGCGAATCGGACCTCGAGGATCCGATGGACAGGAAATTCCGGTCAGCCTGGTGTATGCCCAATATTCACAACAGGATTGTGAACTAGACAAAATGTTAGAGGGTCTAGAGGAAGAAGAAGTTTTTGAGTCCCAGTAGCAATGTACTTTGATCAACAAACTTGTCTCCAACCAAATTTGTAAAACCATTATCATGGCAGATTCTTTCTCGCTTCAACCTCCCGAAAACCCGAGGTTTGGAGTGTTTCCGAATACTATACCGCAGGTAATCACTGAAGGATGTTCGGAAACCAGGCAGTCCGGTCATAGTTGCTTGAACAGACAAGTTGTATTCGGGGAGTTATGTTATATTACATTTAATTGTAATAAACATCTTCCAGAGAGAATAGTTTCGTTAAGGGTTCCTTTCTCTGGGCCAGCATGCTATTCCCTTTTTTGTTTTTTGCATGCCGAAGCTGTGATGCTAAATATCACAGTACACGTTATAGTCCTGGGGTTGTCTATTGCAACGAGGGCAATTCGTCTTATGTTCGCCGACCATTTTTTCCCTTAAGAACGCTAGCTTTCGGCTTCACCCAGTCTGAGGTACATGTCCGGATAACCCGGTTGTAACAATCGCAGAGGTGCTCACTTTATGCCCTAGCCGAACAAGCGGGAACGTAGGGCATAAGCACAGGAGCCAGGCAACCTAGCTTGGCAAAAACATAAGTCATAAAGGGGCATATAATGGCGAAGGAAAGACATATATGAGTAGACAACACATATATAAGGTGAGCTTGATGCTCTAAAGATAATAATGATAATAAGCTTCTGTGAAAGAAGCCCCCAGGTATTGTGAGGTATGTATATTTAAGGATGTATACCCTTCAACTGTGCAGTTTATCCGAACATGAGCTAACAGTCGTATAAAAATGAGAAAAAGGAAAAAAGGTAAAAGAGAGAGAGAGAAAAAAGGAACGAGGAAAAAGGTATATGTGCGGACATAGGCGTAGAATCTTCGGAGCCGGGCGACGTTCCATGGGTTTGGCTCCAAGCGATTATCCGAAGCATTGCGAAGGAGATAGGCTCCTCCAGTGAGAACTTCATCTATAATGAAGGGACCATCCCATTTGGGCTTGAGCTTGTCTTTTTTCTTCTCTGGTAGGCGTAAAACTTGTTCACCGACATTATAAGTCTTTGCCCGTAATTCCCTGCTTTGATATCGCCGAGCCTGCAGTTGGTAGAATGTGGAACGGGCCTTTGTGACATCGTGCTCCTCCTCCAGGCCGTCCAGATCGTCCTGCCGATCGAGCTCGGCTTCTCTCTCTTCGTACATGCGCACTCGAGGTGAGTCATGAATAATGTCGCAAGGCAAGACTGCCTCCGTGCCGTACACCATGAAGAAAGGTGTATATCCGGTCGTACGATTGGGCATGGTCCACAGCCCCCAGAGTACGGAATCCAGTTCCTCAACCCAGTGCTTGTCTGATTCCTTCGGAGATCACACTTGTTTGGGTTTTATGCCACTCATTATTAGGCCGTTAGCCCGTTCGACCTGGCCGTTTGGCTGAGGGTGGTATATGGAGGCGTAATCGAGCTTGATGCCCAAATTAGCGCACCAAGTTTTTACCTCATCGGTCCTAAAGTTAGAGCCGTTATCAGTAATAATACTGTGCGGGACACCATAACGGTGTATGACACCGGATATAAAGTCTATCACAGGTCCGGCCTCGGCTGTTTTGACTGGTTTGGCTTCTATCTATTTAGTGAACTTGTCGACCATAACCAGTAAATATTTTTTCTTATGGCTTCCCCCTTTGAGGGGTCCGACCATGTCTAGCCCCCAGACAGCGAAAGGCCAAGTAATCGGGATTGTTCGTAGGGCGGTGGGCATCATATGGCTTTGATTGGCAAAAAGTTGGCATCCGACGCAGCATTGTACAAGGTCCTGTGCGTTTGCTCGGGCCGTGGGCCAATAGAAACCTGTACAGAAGGCCTTACTTACAAGGGCCCGAGCTGCGGCATGATGGCCACCAAGACCAACATGTATTTCAGCCAAGAGCTGCCATCCCTCCTCTTCGGAGATACATCGCTGAAGGATTCCGGTAGTACTTTTCTTGTATAGTTCTCCCTCATGGACTTTGTAGGCCTTCGAGCGTCGAACAACACAACGGGCCTTGGTTTGATCGCCAGGGAGTTCGTTCCTATTAAAGTAGGCAAGGAAGGGTTCAGTCCACGGGGCGATTATAGCCATGATTTTGTGGGTCGAGGGTGTTATTTTGGCCAAGACGAGCCCCCAATGATATCGGAACTATGTTCGAATCTAGGGGTGTGATCGGCTCCGGACTAGGGTTGCCGGTATCGTCCTGCCAAACCACTGATGGCTTGAAGAGCCTTTCCACAAAGGAGTTCGGTGGGACGGGATCGCGTTTAGTGCCCATGCGAGCAAGGATGTCCGCGGCTTGATTACTTTCTCGAGCCACGTGATGAAACTCGAGCCCCTCGAATCGAGCTGATATTTTGAGTACGGCATTGCGGTAAGCCGCCATCTTCGGGTCCTTTGCATTGGATTCTCCATTTATTTGGGATATTGCGAGGTTGGAGTCCCCGCACACTTCGAGGCGCTGTATGCCCATGGAGATGGCCATCCGGAGACCATGCAGTAGGGCCTCGTATTCGGCTGCATTGTTAGATTCTGTGTATAGTATTTGTAGCACGTAGCGGACTGTGTCTCCTATGGGGGATGTCAAAATGACACCAGCCCAAGTCCGGCTAGCATTTTAGAGCCGTCGAAGTGCATCACCCAATTGGAATATGTGCCGTACTCTTTTAGGGAGTTCGCCTTCATCCATTCGGCGACGAAGTCAGCCAACACCTGAGATTTAATGGCTTGGCGTGCCTTGTACGTTATTTCAAACGGTAAGAGCGCAATGGCCCATTTGGCAATCCGGCCACTGGCGTCCCGGTTGTTTATAATATCATTAAGTGGTACTTCGGAAGCCACCGTGATCGAGCACTCTTGAAAGTAGTGCTGTAGCTTACGGGATGCCATAAAGACTGCCTGGGCTATCTTTTGATAATGCGGGTATCGTGATTTTCATGGTGTAAGGACCGTCGATACATAGTATACTGGTTTTTGTAGCAGGAATTTATGTCCCTCTTCCTCTCGCTCAACGACGAAAGCATCACACTCACCACCTGGTGAGTTGCGGATATGTAAAGCAACATTGGTTCACTGACATTTGGTGTGGCCAGGATCGGGCTGCCTGCTAGCAAAGTTTTTATTTCTTCCAATCCGGCTGTGGCGGTGTCCGTCCACGCGAAGTGGTCGGTGCGGCGGAGCAGGCGATACAATGGTAATGCCTTTTCTCCTAGTCTGGAGATAAAACGGCTCAAAGCTGCAACACACTCGGCTAGTTTTTGGACCTGCTCGAGGTCTGTTGGTGTTGCTAATTGTGACAAGGCTCGGATTTTGGCTAGGTTTGCTTCGATTCCTCTATTGGAGACGATGAACCCGAGCAGTTTTCCGGTGGGGACACCGAAAACGCACTTCTCCGGATTGAGTCATATGGCATATGTTTGGAGGCTGCCGAATGTAAGGCGTAATTCGTCCACCAGGGTTTAAACATGCTTGGTTTTGATGACTACGTCGTCGACATATGCCTCCACAGTCTTGCCGATTTGCTTTTCCAGGCATGTTTGAATCATGCGTTGGTAAGTGGCGCCGGCGTTCTTGAGCCCGAAAGGCATAGTGTTGAAACAGAAGGGCCCGTACGGGGTGATGAATGCTGTTGCAGCCTGGTCGGATTCTTTCATCTTAATTTGATGGTATCCGGAGTATGCGTTGAGGAAGCATAGTGAATGGTGGCCTACGGTCACATCAATAATCTGGTCTATGCGAGGTAGCATGAAGGGGTCCTTAGGGCAGTCCTTATTAAGGTCTTTGAAGTCGACACACAGGCGCCAAGATTTATCCTTCTTCGGCACCATGACCAGGTTTGCTAGCCAGTCCGGATGTTTGATTTCTCTAATAAACCCGGCTTCAAGTAGTTAGCTAGCTCCTCCCCATATCCCGTCGTTTGGGTTCGGAAAATTGCCGTGGTGTTTGCTTGACCGGTTTGTTTCCTTCAATATATTGGGACCGTGCTTTCGCCGATCGGTGTAGGATTCTGGCATATCCGAAGGGTGCCAAAGCGAAGATGTCCCAATTCTCTCATAAAGACGAAGGCACGCGGCATCGACCGTCGGGTCCAGCTGTGCCCCAATGGAAGCTGTCTTCTTGGGGTCCGTCGAGTGAACTTGAAATTTGACTATTTCGTCTGCTGGCTTGAAGGAAGTGGACTTAGTTCTCTTACCGAGGATTATGTCATCCCTATCCACTGTGGAACGTAGGGTGATTAATTCTTCGGCCGCGAGGGCCTTGGATAGTGCCTCGAGGGCCAAGGAGGCAGTTTTGTTTTCGGCGCGGAGTGCTATGTCCGGATCGCTGGTGATAGTGATAACTCCGTTGGGCCCGGGCATTTTGAGCTTCATATACCCGTAATGGGGTATAGTTTGAAAGCGTGTGAATGCGTCTCGCCCCAGCAGGGCGTGATACCCGCTGTTGAAAGTTGCCACATGGAAGAGTAACTCTGTTTTCCGGCGTGCTGAATACCATGTCGAGCTTGATTTTCCCCGAGCATCTTGCTTCTCGACTAGGTATAATGCCTCGAAAGGTTGTGTGACTCTTCTCAATGCGACTCCTGTCCATTTGCATTTTATTGAGCGTGTCCTCATAGATGAGGTTCAGTCCGCCACCGCCGTCCATTAGCACTTTAGTGAGCCGAAAGCCATCCACGATTGGGTTTAGGACCAAAGAGGCTGGTGCCTGGACTGAGCGGGACCTCGGTTCGTCATCGGCATTGAAAGTAATTGCCGTTTCATTCCAAGGGTTTACTGCTGCTACTTGGCAGACTTCAGCGAGGTCGCGGAGCGCCCTTTTGTACCGATTATTTGATGAGAAGGTCTCGAAGACCGTGAATACTTCGAGATCGTCCTCCGGAGAGTACTTCTCTGAGGTATTGTTGGTGAGGATACCCTCGCCGCTCTTGGCCACTTGCCGGAGTATCCAACATGCCCGTAGGCTGTGCGTTGGTTCGGTATTCGGAGTCATGTGTATTTGACAGGGCCTATCGAGCCATTCTTCAAAGACAGTTTTATGTCCCGGAAAAGGCTTAATTTTCTTGTCCATGGGATGATGATTAGGTGCCCCGCGAGGGTGCATCTTTTTTGCTCGTCTGGGAGATGGCTTAAAGGCCTGCGGTTCCCAGCGGGCTGTCCGAGTTTTCCAAGCGCTTTCCATTATGCTAAAGACTTCGCATTATGTGTGCTAAATGCTGGCGCACACGCGATGGCGGTTGAGGGCATTAACGATTCACTCATCCGTACAGTTGTTGCGAAATACTAAAATCGTGTCGTCACAACAGTCTTTGATCTTGTTTTTAACAAGGAGGAATCTAGCTCGAAAGTGATGGACTATTTCCTGAGGCTGCTACCGCACATACATTAAATCGTATATGTCCGGTGGACCAGAAATGCTTGGTCAATATTGTCTGTGGTGGGTGGGTGGGCTTAAATTCGCACCCTGACCCACAGCGGACTCCGGAGTTTGGTGAATTCCCGAGGTTACCAGCCCGGGCTCCGGAGTGTCCGGTGAGACTTCGGACTTGACGTCCGGTCCTATGTTCGGAGAACAGGGAGTGTCCTCCCTGTGATGGGTATCCGACCCTCCTGGCTCAGAAATCTGAACATAGTTTGTTCTCAGTGTAGGAGAAGAGTTATTGTTGGCCTGTTCCTCCACAACTGCTAATAAATGGGTGATCGGTGGAGATTTGATTTCTCTTTGACCGGGTTTAAGCCCAATCCGATCATAGTCGGTTGCGACCCCCAAGGCGGCGATGCGATCTAGCATCTCGTTCAAAGATGCTACATCCGCCGGATCCATCTTGTCGGAGTATTCGGAGCCAATGCGGAGATGATTCTTGGCGACTTGGGGGGCCGCTTTTGGCTTAACGGCCGGACGGGCGCCCATAGTGAAGCTGCCAAGTCGGAGGTCTCGCCTCAAGCTAGGGCTCCTCCGAAGTGATGTTGTCGCTGACGGCTACATGAAAGCCATATCACCCCCATCGACGGCTACGCAGGGAACTCTCAATGAAAGCACCAATGTCGATTGTCAAACCGTGAGATGTCGGGTAGGGGGTCCCGAACTGCAAGGCCTAAAGATCGATAGTAACGAGGGAGGGGACACGATGTTTACCTGGGTTCGGGCCCTCTTAACGGAGGTAATACCCTACTTCCTACTTGATTGACTATGATGAATATAGGGGTTACAAGAGTTGATCTACCTCGAGATCGTAATGGCTAAACCCTAGATGTCTAGCCTGTATGATTATGATTGCCTCTACGGACTAAACCCTTCGGTTTATATAGGCACCGGAGGGGCTAGGGTTGTACAAGGTCGGTTTACAAAGGAAGGAATCTACATGTCCGGACGCCAAGCCTGCCATCCACGCAAAGGAGAGTCCCATCTGGATACGGGAAAAAGCCTTCTGTCTTGTATCTTCACGGCCCATGAGTCTAGCCCATGTCACATAGCCCGGACGCCCGAGGACCCCCTAATCCAGGACTCCCTCATAGGTAAATGATTAAAAATATAATTTTTGTTGTGGAATGCTACCTAGCATAATCTTGATCATATAATCTAATCATGGCATGAATATTAAGACACGAGTGATTTAAAGCAATAGTCTATCATTTGACATAAAGACAATAATACTTCAAGTATACTAATAAAGCAATCATGTCTTTCTCAAAATAACATGGCCAAAGAAAGTTATCCCTACAAAATCATATAGACTGGCTATGCTCCATCTTAATCACACAAAGTATTTCATCATGCATAACCCTGATGACAAGCCAAGCAATTGTTTCATACCTTTAATGTTCTCAAGCTTTTTCAACTTTCATGCAATACATGAGTGTGAACCATGGATAAAGCACTATAGGTGGAGTAGAATATGATGGTGGAGGTTGTTTGGAGAAGACAAAAAGGAGAAAGTCTCACATCGACTCGGCTAATCAACGGGCTGTGGAGATGCCCATCAATTGAAGTCAATGTGAGGAGTAGGGATTGCCATGCAACAGATGCACTAGAGCTATAAGTGTATGAAAGCTCAAATTGAAAACTAAGTGGGTGTGCATCCAACTTGCTTGCTCATGAAGACCTCGGGCATTTGAGTAAGCCCATCATCGGAATATACAAGCCAAGTTCTATAATGAAAAATTCCCACTAGTATATGAAAGTGATAACTCAAGAGACTCTCTATATGAAGAACATGGTGCCACTTTGAAGCACAAGTGTGGTAAAAGCATAGTAGCATTGCCCCTTCTCTCTTATTCTCCCATTTTTTGTTTTCTCTTTTTTTGGGCTCTCTCTCTCTTTTTTTAAACGTCCGGAGTCTCATCCCGACTTGTGGGGAGTCCACAGGTCTCCATCATCCTTTCCTCACTGGGACAATACTCTAATAATGATGATCATCACACTTTTATTTACTTACAACTCAATATTGCAACTCCATATCTAGAACCATATGACTCTATATGAATGCCTCTGGAAGTGTACCAGGATGTGCAATGGTCTAGCATAGCCAAGATATCAAAAAAATGGACAAGCCATGAAAATATCATGCTAGGTATCTTACGATCATGCGAAACAATATGATAATGAATGCTCAAGTCATGTATATGTTGATGATGGAAGTTGCATGGCAATATATCTCGGAATGGCTATGGAAATGCCATGATAGGTAGGTATGGTGGCTGTTTTGAGGAAGATATAAGGAGGCTTATGTGTGATAGAGCATATCATATCACGGGGTTTGGATGCACCGGCAATGTTTGTACCGACTCTCGATGTGAGAAAGGGCAATGCACGGTACCGAAGAGGCTAGCAATGATGGAAGGGTGAGAGTGCGTATAATCCATGGACTCAACATTAGTTATAAAGAACTCACATACTTATTGCAAAAGTCTATTAGCTATCGAAACAAAGTACTACACGCATGGTCCTAGGGGGATAGATTGGTAGGAAAAGACAATCGCTCGTCCCCGACCGCCACTCATAAGGAAGACAATCAAAAAATAAATCATGCTCTGACTTCATCACATAATGATTCACCATGCGTGCATGCTATGGGAATCACAAACCTTAACACAAGTATTTCTTCCAATCCACAATTACTCACTAGCATGACTCTAATATCTCCATCTTTATATCGCAAAACTATTGCAAGGAATCAAACATATCATATTCAGTGATCCACAAGTTTTTTGTAGGATTTTATGACTAACCATGTGAATGACCAATTCCTGTCAACTCTCTAAATAGATATAAGTGAAGCAAGAGAGTTTAATTCTTTCTACAAAAGATATGCCCATGCTCTAACAAATATAAGTTAAGCAAAAGAGCATACTACAAATGGTGGGTTTCTATGTGTAGGGAAACAGGCAATCCAAACTTCAAATGATATAAGTGAAGCAAATGAAGCATTCTATAAATCCATACTCAAAAGATATGAGGTGCATGAAGCATTCTATAAATCAACCAAGGACTATCTCATACTAGCATGGTGCATAAATAAAAAGTGAAACACAAAAGACGCTCCAAGATTTACACATATCATGTGAACGAAACGAAGATGAAAACATACCGATACTTGTTGAAGAAAGATGGGATGCCTTCCGGGGCATCCCCAAGCTTAGACGCTTGAGTCTCCTTGAATATTTACTTGGGGTGCCTTGGGCATCCCCAAGCTTGATCTCTTGCCACTCCTCCTTCTCCGCATATCAATACCTCCTCGATCTTTGATCACTTCATCCACACAAAACTCAACAGAAAGCTCAGTAAGATTCATTAGTATAATAAAGAAAATCACTACTCTAAGTAATGTTGAAAACCAATTCATATTTTGTTTTTGCATTGTAGCTACTGTAATGTAACTTTTCCATGGCTTATACCACTGATAGAATCGATAGTTTCATCAAAACAAGCAAAACAATGCATCAAAAACAGAACCTGTCTTAAACCGGACAGTCTGTAGCAATCTGAACATCTACCATACTTCTGGTACTCCAAAAATTCTACAACATTAGGAGAAAATAAAAAATTTGTATAGCAATACCGTGCAAAAAGTTCCAGGAACGTGTGACGTTCCAGTAAAAAAATGAAATTCACGCGCTACAGCCAAAGTTTCAATTCCTGGACCACACATACCAACAAGCAATCTAATCATCCTAAAGGCAAATCTTGGCACATTATTTTTATAATACAATGGATTTGTACAAGGGGATAATTATTTTTGTGAGAATCTTCATGAAAAATTCTACATTGTTTCCATGAGCATGAACACAAGTGTTCAAGGTCGACCCTCACTTCACCAATGCATCACCTTTCAATCTTTCTCTTTTTGTGAAGTTTGAAGTTCCCCTCTCTATACATATTTTCTCATTGTAGTCGCCGTCGCTCGAGCTCTCCCCAGAGGAAGAGCCGCCGCTGCTGGAGACGCCGCGACCGTCGCCAAGGGCAAGCTCACCACTGGGGATGCCGTCGACCCTCCGGCCGCTGTCGTCATTGTCGTTCTTGGGGCAGCACCCCAGG
Organism: Aegilops bicornis; assembly: GCA_021605145.1. NCBI lineage: Eukaryota > Viridiplantae > Streptophyta > Magnoliopsida > Poales > Poaceae > Aegilops > Aegilops bicornis. The sequence goes on along the minus strand of JAHIAL010000009.1, from coordinate 96,928 downwards.
CGCCGGCCATCCTCCCCAAAGATCCGGACGTGGAGGGTCGCCGCGCCATCATACCTGAAGTGGAGGGTGCACCTCCCATACAGGCCGCGCGCGCGGGTAAACAGCTGCCACCCGCGGTTCAGGAACACATTGCCGGCGGCGGTGACCTCGACCTCCACCCACGAGGCCTTGCTGTAGTAGCCGGCCACCTACATCTAGAGGCCACCGGGTCCCCCGACCGGCAACACACCCACGAAGAAGCCCACACGCCTGCGGGCCTCTCCGCCCACACCACGAACTCCGGGGACGCGTCGGCCAAGTGGGACCACGGGCGCGGTGGCCGAATGGCCGGTACACGCCTCCCCTCTTCGCTGTGGATGCCCCGGCCGCGGCAACTCCTGCCGCGGGAAGGTGCACCCCACGGCTGCCGGACGCGGCACCGGCCTTTGAGGGGTGCATGCGCCCTCGAGGAGCCACCGCGGTGTGTCACATCGTGCTGCGGGGGCGGCCGCCCCATCTTGTGGCGGCAAGTCCAGTCCCTCCTTGGGGGACTTTCCCTTTTCCGTGGCAGAGAACCTCCTCACTGGCGCCATGGACACTCTAGCAAGATGGCGGAACGAAGAAGAAGGAGAAGCAGGGGCGAGAAGATGAAGATGGGCTGGGGGCTCTGCCCCCTCTCCTATTTATAGCCGGAGGAAGGCTAACCGCCAGCCTCTCACGTCCCACGCAATGATGGCCTTTCTGCATGCAACAGGCAGTTGTCAAGTCGGGCAGTTGCCGAGGCGTCATGGGGAAGTGGAGACGCCCACGTCCCATCAAGCGCCACGCATCGACTCGGTCCACAGGCGATTGGGGCCCGCGGCGCTCCGCCACGCTGCCCTTTGGCCGCCTCGAAGCCAAGTCCGAAAGCGCCTTGGGCCCGGGGTTTCTGTCGGCATGCGGGAACCAGGTACCTAGACTTGCTCACGCCAAATTACGGCATGGCTTCATTGATGGCCTGGTATGGCCCATCTACAACACCAACAAGTCAAGACCCTCGCGAGGGGCCAAACCTCGCGAGGCGGATGACGCCAAGACCTCCGGAGGAAGCGCCCCCCAGGCTGCCTCACGAGGAGCGGAGATTTCTAATAATGTGCTCAACCTCATGAGGTTTTGGTGTCGCAAGCCATGACAACCAAGGCCAGGTGGGCACTAGCAGGCGTAGAGGAGCAGGTTTCCTCTTTGGTGCTAAGGAGGCAAGCGCATGTGCGGAGTCCCGAGGAATCAGCCAAAGGTTTCCATTCCTGTGCAACAAGACCAAGACCGACAGGACAGCGGGACGTATGTCATCGCCGAGCCCACCGCTGCGTCATGACCAGGAGCTTTGCAGGAGAAGAACACCTTTTGTCAAGATAAGATGTACTACTTGTCCCCGTTCAAATTGGCTACTGTGGGATTCCTTCCCGCCTACATTTTGGGGGAAGAGGACCAAGGCCACTATAAGTATAGGCTAGCCACCACCAAAGAAGGGGGATCCGATCCATCCTCACCTCACCCACACGAGGCGAGACCTCTGTGAGGTTGTTCTTCCCTTGTACTAGTTCATCCTCAGCGCCTCGTGAGGCAAATCCACCACAAATCAGGAGTATGGTTTTACACCGCAAGGTGGCCCGAACTTGGGTAAATTGCCGTGTCCATCTTCTTCCTTGTTCATCGAGCTAGGCGGTGGGGGCAACGAACTGGTTTGTTGAAGGGGCTGAGTTCTCCGCACACGCCCCAGAGTTCGAACCTTTTCTTGGGCTGCGAAGCCCTGAATCCGACAGATACCATGTTAAGTTTCATGCACTACCCAACGCAACCTAAAGTCCGTACTGATGGAAATGCTAGACAATCCACATATACACTTCAACACCCCCTCTCACGTGTGACATTTCCATTTATTAGAATTGCAAAAATTCTTATACTGACTTTTCTCTATATCTTTTATGAATTTCATCAATTTATTAGTGACATAGAAAATAATGAATGTTGGATAGAGACTTCGAGCTTCAAGAATATGATTTGAGAGCTTTTCACTACTTATAAGATCGCAAAATTCCTTAGCTTGGAGCAAAAATAGAATATATGGCATGTCCAACGCTGGCTCCTGATCACTTTGAGAAACCATCTTCCACAAAATTGACCCCCTCACTGGATTACGCTCAACTTTATAGGTAAGTTTCTTTTCTGAAAACATTGACAGGAGAGCACCTCCAATTGAGCTAGTTTCTATGACCTTTGAGTCAATCTCAACGACAATATATTCTAAAGCACGCTTTGCACGAACCCCGATCTGCCTTTTATTTGGCAAACTTCTTTTTGCTCGCTTTGTTGAATTTTATCGGCTTCATTTTGCTTCCTTTTTTTCCTTTGGCTATCGTTTTCTCTCTTCAATAATTTTGTCTTTATCTTCTTTATTTAGTCTCTTACATCCCTTTCTTTCGTTGATCGGTCATGCACTCTCCTCCATGTTTTGGTCATCCTTGGCAACCAAAAGTCCGAACTGATGAAAAGGGATAGCCAATCCACATATTACTTCAACAAGAAGCACCTCTTATTGGTCAGGTACTTTCCAATTAGCACCAAAGACACAAAGAGATGATGATACTTGTGGTAATATGAGTATAAAAAATACCATTTGCTTGTTTGCTGCACATACGACATGGAAGGAAAATTAGAGATAAATTCATCCCAAGGCACAACCTAAATGCTTCTATGCTGGACAAAGAAGCCACTAGTTAATTTAATCACTCAAGAGGAGTCATGAGTTCAAGAAAAACAATATTACCTATAACCAGTAAACCACAAAGATAGCCTAATAATGGGCATATAAACTAGCAACTGTTCACATTGTGTAGGAGGAACAATATATGTACGTTCACAAAACATCTTCTGCTATAGTACTTTTTAGCAGAAAGAGTTTAATAATTTCTGTTCAGATACTCCACTAGGACCTGGCATATGAAATATATCTCAGGTAAAGGACTCTTATCTAAGCTTGACTGGTTCACGCTTATTTAAGCTTGATTGGTTCACACCAAAAAAATATGACTCATCTAAAAACATATATTATTATGCAGTAATAGCAAGACAAAAAAACATGTAGTCTTCAAAGCAAGAAGCACAAACCTCTACTGTTTGTGTCATTTGTTTCTTAGAGCATGCCCTTGCATCATTGGGTGCCGCTTCCTTAAAAATGCTACATTTGCGTGCGACTTCCTTTCTAGATACAAAAGGTAAAAAGTTGCTATTGTTGTTTTTACAATTGTAGTGTCATAAAAGCCGAATGAGGAAGATCAAAGAGCTAATACAATTGTTTTAGTAAACCAAAACTATCATGATTTTAGTTTCAATGGCATTACTTGACAAATAGATAGTGAACTCTCAGAAATTAGTGAAGTGGCACATATTGCAAGTGTAAAGAATTTCGTCTTGTGCCTACAAGCACTTCACATGCATGTACTTTAATTGGTAGATGAGATTAGTTTGTTCTCATGTACAATATCCGGCAAGAGGATGAAATTTCACAATACAGAACTTCTCGAAAATCTAGTATAAGCAAGCTATAGCAAGCTTGTCCAATGAATAATTTTTCTATGCATGGATATGGAGAGATATCCCTATTATTGCTCTCAAGTTAAAAGCAAGCATATCCCAGATGAGCATGAACTAGCTGTCTAGTCAAAGTTTTAAAGTAAGCAAACATTATGTTTTTTGTTATGGCTAATCAACACTGAATAAAGGTCTCCAAATTAACTGAATTTGGTACATGAAAGTATCAATAATTCAATAAATAGTATACTAAGATTCTGCACTATAGTTTGTAGTACAAACATTGAACAAAAATGATTTACTAAATAAATGCAACAGAGTTAACTAAGAAAATCGGTAGCAATCTCACAGGCCAGCATACATAGAGATATCCCTTTTGTTGCTCTCAAGTTGTGCAAGCATAAGTGCATAACCCAGATGAGCACAAACTAGTTGTCAAGTACAAATTTTGAAGTAAGCACACATTGTGTTTTTTTGTTATGGATAATCAACACTGGATAAAGGTCTCTCAAAATTAACTGAATTTGATACAGAGAAGTGTGTGTACATACTAGTGGGTTTGCTACTGTACTACTCGATCATACTTCTCTAAATATAGCCTCCCAAAAATAGTTGTAAGCTTCCAAGCTACTACAACTCACGATAAAAATATGTTATCAAAACTAAATGTGCATACGCTTAGAATTTTCGAAATGTTGTCATTCATATCATTTCTAAAGACGCAAATTATACAACATCCAACAACGATACAATATACTACTATGCTCCAAGCACACTTTTAAAACAAGAGTACTTCTAAGGATAAGGACCAAAATATGATGTAGATCACCGTGGGCGTTTGGGTATTTCAGTTATGTCGGTTCGGGTAGTTTTGTTTATGGGTAATTCAGGTACTCAAAAATAGGAATCAATTTTTTTGCCGAATAAATAACTGAACCCAAATTACCTGAAATTTTGGTTCGGGTAATTTGGGTACCTAAAAGACCCAAAATATTCAGAGTACACATCAGCTTTTGGTATGAACAATTCGGGTAGTACGGGTATTTTAGTTAGGATGGGTAACATGACCGTGTAATAATAGCATGAATAGTTTGGGTAGTATGAATAATTCAGGTAGTACGGGTATTTAGGGTTTTCCAGAATGAAACCCGAACCCTAACCCGAAAACCGAGTTGTCGGAAATGAGAACGAACCCTAACCTTATAATTCGATCTACCCACAATTCCGGGTAATTCAGTTCAATTCGGGTTTGGGTAGTGGGTTAGGGGCATGATGACCCACAAGTATAGGGGATCTATCATAGTCCTTTCGATAAGTAAAGAGGTCGAACCCAATGAGGAAGCAGAAGGAAATGATAAGCGATTTTCAGCAAGGTATTCTCTGCCAAAGCATCTTGAAATAAGTGGTAACAGATAGTTTTGTGATAAGATAATGTGTAACGAGCAACAAGTAACAAAAGTGAATAAAGTGCAGCAAGGTGGCCCAATCCTTTTTGTAGCAAAGGACACGCCTGGACAAACTCTTATAATAGGAAAAGCGCTCCAGAGGACACATGGGAATATCGTCAAGCTAGTTTTCATCACATTCATATGATTCACGTTCGGTTGCTTTGATAATTTGATATGTGGGTGGACCCGGTGCTTGGGTGCTTTGTTCTACTTGAACAAACATCCCACTTATGATTAACCTCTATTGCAAGCATCCACAACTACAACAAAAGTATTAAGGTAAACCTAACCATAGCATGAAACATATGGATCCAAATCAGCCCCTTACAAAGCAACACATAAACTAGGGTTTAAGCTTCTGTCACTCTCGCAACCCATCATCTACTTATTAATTCCCAATGCCTTCCTCTAGGCCCAAATAATGGTGAAGTGTTATGTAGTCGATGTTCACATAACACCACTAAAGGCTAGACAACATACATCTCATCAAAATATCGAACGAATACCAAATTCACATGACTACTAATAGCAAGACTTCTCCCATGTCCTCGGGAACAAAGCGTAACTACTCACAAAAGCATATTCATGTTCATAATCGAGGAGTATTAATATGCATAAAGGATCTGAACATATGATCTTCCACCAAATAAACTAACTAGCATCAACTACAAGGAGTAATCAACACTACTAGCAACCTACTAGTACCAATCCGGACTTGGAGACAAGAATTGGATACAAGAGATGAACTAGGGTTTTGAGAGGAGATGGTGCTTTGGTGAAGATGTTGATGGAGATTGCCCTCTCCCGATGAGGAGGCGATGGTGATGATGATGGCGATGATTTCCCCCTTCCGGAGGGAAGTGTCCCCGGCAGAACAGCTCTGCCGGAGCCCTAGATTGGTTCCACCTCGTGGTGGCGGAGTTTCGTCCCGAAAGGTTGCTTATGATGTTTTTCCTCGATGAAAGACCTCATAAATGGACGTATCAACTCCCCCAAGCTTAGACCTCGCTTGTCCTCAAGCGAAAGCCGATAACGATAAATATGTAACCATGTTTAGAGGTAGAGGCGTCGATAAAAACAAAATACGGACATGAAGGCATCATGATTATTCTCATAACAGCAACATATATAGGTAATGTCATATGATTTCTTATGTTCAAGTAATAATCCACTCACAATGCGGAGTACGAATCATAAACTTTATTGAAAACAAACAAACTATAATCTCAGTCATTGAAGCAATTGCAATTTATCATAACATCAGAAAGAGTCTATGTCAGAGCTTAATAGCAAGTCCACATACTCAACTATCATTCAGTGTTTCATAATTGCTAACACTCACGCGATAATTGTGGTTACGGAGTTTTAATTGGGCACAGAGAAAGATAGGGGCTTATAGTTTCGCCTCCCAACCTTTTACGTCAAGGGTAATGTCAACAATAATAACTCATGCCCCCCTACATCTAATTAGATATATCAACCAGGATCTTTCCAACACACTGTGCTTGCCAAAGGATAAAATGTAAAAGGGAAAGGTGAAGATCACCATGACTCTTGCATAAGGTAGAAGATAATGATAAAAGATAGGCCCTTCGCAGAGGGAAGCAGAGGTTGCCATGCGCTTTTATGGTTGGATGCACAAAATCTTAATGCGAAAGAACGTCACTTTATATTGCCCCTTGTGATATGAACCTTTATGCAGTCCGTCGCTTTTATTTATTCCATATCACAAGATCGTATAAAGCTTATTTCCCCACACCAATCAATCATACATATTTAGAGAGCAATTTTTATTGCTTTGCACCGATGACAACTTACTTTAAGGATCTTACTCAATCCATGGGTAGATATGGTGGACTCTCATTGCAAAACTGGTTTAAGGGTTTTGGAAGCACAAGTAGTATCTCTACTTGGTGCTTTGAGAATTTGGCTAGCACGAGGGGAAAGGCAAGCTCAACATGTTGGGAGATCCATGACAATATACTTTATCTCAGATATAAGAAAACATAACTCATTACGTTGTCTTCCTTGTCCAACATCAACTCTTTAGCATGTCATATTCTAATGAGTGCTCACAATCATAAAAGATGTCAATAATAGTATATTTATATGTGAAACCTCTCTTTCCTTATTACTTCCTATTAATTGCAACGATGACCAAAGCTATGTTTGCCAACTCCCAACAACTTTTAATCATCATACTCTTTCTATGTGAAGTCATTACTCTCAACAAGATCAATATGAACTCTTTGTTTCTTTTTATTCTTTTTTCTTCTTCTTCTTTTATTCACTCAAGATCATGGCAAAATGATCAGGCCCTTGACTCAACACTAATCTTTATTATATAGCTCATGGGCTCGATTACATAAAGAGATCATAAAGGAAAACTCAAAACTAGATCATGCCATAAACCTTATTCTACTAGATCAAGATACTACTAATAGGTTCGAACTAAGAAAAAGGTAAAGATAGGAGATGTGATTGTGATACGATACCGGGGCACCTCCCCCAAGCTTGGCAGTTGCCAAGGGGAGTGCCCATACCCATGTGATTATATCTCCTTCTTTGTCGGTGAAGATGGTGGAGGTGATGGGTAGTCGCACATCGAGCGTAAGAGGTCCTCCAACTTGCGAATAATTCCCTTGGGTGCAATGATATGCTCCTTCAACAAAATATTTTCACTTGTGAGATACTTGTTTTGAATACGAGCTAACTCAATCATCTTGAAATCTTTGATTTCAGTTGGGGTGAGAAAGTTGTGATTAAGTTGAAAGGTGTCTTCTGCTGCCGGAGCTTAGTCCTCCGTGGCCTTCTTGATCCCTTCATCCTTGTTGTTCTCCATGGGTTCTTCCCTCTTCAGCTCTATCTTCATTAGCCAAGCATCTTTGTCACCATTGTTGGAGGAGGGGGACGACATGTTGCTCTAGATCCGCATTTTAAAAAACAGCTCGAAACAAGAGCGAGAGGATATTTGCGTGATACGGAGTCAAAACCTTCGAGGAGAATATATAATGAATTTTTACCGACCAAAACACATGTCGTGCAAGAAAACGGAGTCCGGAAGGCACACGAGGTGCCCACGAGGTAGGGGGCGCGCCCAGGGGGGTAGGGCGCGCCCTCCACCCTCGTGGGGCCCTCATGTCCTTCCCGGACTGCTACTTATTTTTCTATTTTTCTAAATATTCCAAAACGGGGAAATATTGCCTTAAAAACTGTTTTGGAGTCGGTTTACTTACCGTACCACATACCTATTCCTTTTCGGAGTCTGAAACGTTCCTTAAAGTGTCCCTTATGTATTCCTCTGGGGTTACGGTTTCAATAACATTGGTTTCAACATTTATAGGATTACCTGAGATATAGTGTTTGATTCTTTGACCATTTACCACCTTCGGATTTGTGCCTTCGAAGTTGTTGATTTTTATGGCACCGGAACGATAGACCTCCTCGATAACGTAGGGTCCTTCCCATTTGGAGAGAAGCTTTCCTACAAAAAATCTTAAACGAGAGTTGTATAGAAATACATAATCAGCTACATTAAACTCACGCTTTTGTATCCTTTTGTCATGCCATCTTTTAAATTTTTCTTTAAACAACTTGGCATTTTCATAAACTTGGGTTCTCCATTCATCAAGTGAGCTAATATCAAATAACCTCTTCTCACCAAAGAAGTTTGAAATCATAGTTGAGCTCTTTAATAGCCCAATAATCCTTATGCTCTAGTTCGAGAGGTAAGTGACATGCTTTTCCATAAAACCATTTTATACGGAGACATACCCATAGGATTTTTATATGCAGTTCTATAGGCCCATAATGCATCATCAAGTTTCTTGGACCAATTCTTTCTAGACCTATTGACAGTCTTTTGCAAAATTAATTTGAGCTCTCTATTACTCAATTCTACTTAACCACTAGACTGTGGGTGATAAGGGGATGCAATTCTATGATTAACATCATATTTAGCAAGCATTTTACGGAAAGCACCATGAATAAAATGTGAACCACCATCAGTCATTAAATATTTAGGAACTACAAACCTCGGAAAATAACTTCTTTAAGCATTTTAATAGAAGTGTTATGATCAGCACTACTAGTTGGAATAGCTTCTACCCACTTAGTAACATAATCAACAACAACTAAAATATGTGTATATCCATTAGAGGCAGGAAAAGGTCCCATATAATCAAAGCCCCAAACGTCAAATGGTTCAATAACAAGTGAATAGTTCGTAGGCATTTCTTGACGTCTACTAATATTACCGATTCTTTGACATTCATCACAAGACAAGACAAACTTACGGGCATCCTTGAAGGGAGTAGGCCAATAAAAACCGGATTGCAATACCTTATGCGCAGTTCTATCTCCAGCGTGGTGTCCTCCATAAGCTTCGGAGTGACACTTGCGTAGGATTTGCTCATGTTCATGCTCAGTACACAATGTCTATTAACACCATCTACTCCTTCTTAATAAAGATGTGGGTCATCCCAAAAGTAATGTCTCAAATCATAGAAAAACTTTTCTTTTCTTTGGTATGTGAAACTAGGTGGTATAAATTTAGCAACAATGTAATTAGCATAATCATCATACCATGGAGTACTACGAGAAGTACTTATGACATTTAATTGTTCATCAGGAAAGCTATCATCAATAGGTAGTGGGTCATCAAGAACATTTTCTAACCTAGACAAGTTGCCTGCAACGGGGTTCTCAGCTCCCTTTCTATCAACAATATGCAAATCAAATTCTTGTAGCAAGAGAACCCATCTAATAAGTCTAGGTTTAGCATCTTTCTTTTCCATCAGGTATTTAATAGCGATATGATCGGTGTGAATAGTTACTTTAGAATCAACAATATAAGGTCTGAACTTATCACAAGCAAATACAAGCGCTAAGAATTCTTTTTCAGTAGTAGCATAGTTTCTTTGAGCATTGTCTAAAGTCTTACTAGCATAATGGATACATTTAATTTCTTATCAACTCTTTGCCTAGAACAGCACCTACAAAGATAGTCACTTGCATCACACATAATTTCAAAGGGTAAATTCCAATCCTATTCGAACAATAGGTTAAGAGATCAATGCTTTCTTAAGTATTTCAAATGCTTCTACACAATCATCATCAAAGATAAATGGCATATCTTTTTGTAATAAATTAGTTAGAGGCCGAGAAATTTTGAGAAGTCCTTAATGACCTCCTATAAAATCCGGCGTTACCAAGGAAACTTCTTATACCTTTGATGTCCTTGGGACATGGCATCTTTTCAATAGCATCAACCTTGGCTTTATCAACTTCAATACCTCTTTCAGAAACTTTATGCCCCAAGACAATACCTTCATTAACCATAAAGTGGCACTTTTCCCAATTCAAGACAAGATTAGTTTCTTCGCATCTACGCAAAACTCGATCAAGATTGCTCAAGCAATCATCAAAAGAGGATCCATAGGCGGAAAAGTCGTCCATGAAAACCTCACAAATCTTTTCACAAAAGTCAGAGAATATAGCCATCATGCATCTTTGAAAGGTAGCAGGTGCATTACATAAACCAAAAGGCATACGTCTATAAGCAAAAGTACGAAAAGGGCATGTAAAGTAGTCTTTGATTGATCCTTAGCCGACCACGGTATTTGAGAGAAACCAGAATAACCATCTAGAAAGGAATAATGTGTATGTTTGCATAATCTTTCTAGCATTTGATCAATAAAAGGTAAAGGGTAAGGATCTTTCTTAGTAGCTTTATTTAATTTGCGGAAATCAATTACCATCCTATAACCTGTAATAATTCTTTGCGGAATCAATTCATCTTTATCATTAGGAACAACGAATAACACCTCCCTTCTTAGGGACACAATGAATAGGACTTACCCAACGACTATCAAAGAACGGGATAAATTATACACGCCTCCAAAAGCTTTAGTATTTCTTTTCTTACCGGTTCTTTCATCTTAGGATTCAACCTTCATTGATGATCACGAACCGGTTTGGCATCTTCTTCCAAATTTATTTTGTGTTGACATAGAGTGGGACTAATGCCCTTAAGATCATCAAGAGTATAGCCAATAGCAAAGACGGTGCTTCTTGAGAGTTTTCAATAATCTCTCTTCTTCATGCTCTGAAAGGTTAGCACTAATAATAACAGGATATATTTTCTTTTCATCAAGATAAGCATATTTAAGATTTTCAAGCAACGGTTTAAGCTCAAACACGGGATCACCCTTGGGTGGAGGAGGATCCCCTAGGATTTCAACAGGCAAATTATGTTTCAGAATAGGTTCCTCTTTAAAGAATACTTCATCTGTTTCCCTTCTTTCATTCATAAACATATCATTTTCATGGTCTAGCAAATAATGTTCTAGAGGATCACTAGGAGAATGCGACAATAGAAGCAAGACCAATAATTTCATCCTTACTAGGCAATTCTTCTTCACAGTGTTGTTTACTAAATTTAGAGAAATTAAACACGTGAATCATATCATCCAAGCCAACAGTAACAACATTCTTTTCGCAATTTATCTTAGCATTGACAGTATTCAAGAAGGGTCTACCAAATATAATGGGACAAAAGCTATCTTGTGGGGAACTAAGAACAAGAAAATCAACAGGATATTTAGTTTTCCCACACAATACTTCAACATCTCTAACAATTCCCACAACTGATATAGTATCTCTATTGGCAAGTTTAATTGTAACATCAATACCTCCTATCTCAGCAGGTGCAATTTCATGCTTAATTTCTTCATACAAAGTATAAGGTATAACACTAGCACTAGCACCCATATCACATAAGCCATGATAACAATGATCTCCTATTTTAACAGAAATAACATGCACGCCTACCACATGTCTATGTTTATCTTTAGCGCCAGGTTTAGCAATTCTAGCAGTTTCACCATAGAATTGAATAACATGCCCATCAATATTATCAGCCAAGAGATCTTTAACAATAGCAACATTAGGTTCTACTTTAACTTTCTCATGAGGTGTATAAGTTCAAATATTACTTTTACGAACAACAGTTGAAGCTTTAGCATGAGCCTTTATTCTAACAGGGAAGGGTGGTTTCTCAATATAAGAAGTAGGAACAATAGGATCATTATAAGTGACAGTCTTTTCTTCAACTTTAATAGGTGCAACTACTTTTACTTCTAGGGGAGGATGATATTTAAACCACTTCTCCTTAGGGAGATCAACATAAGTAGCAAAAGATTCACGAGAAAAGAAGCTACTATTTCGGAGTCAAGTCCATATTTAGTGCTAAACTTACGGAAAATATCGGTATCCATAAAAGATTTAACACAATCAAACTTAGGTGTCATACCTGAGTCCTTACCTTCGTCGAGATCCCAATCTTCAGAGTTGCGTTTAATTGTATCCAATAAATCCCATTTAAATTCAATAGTCTTCATCATAAAAGAGCCAGCACAAGAAGTATCGAGCATGGTGCGATTGTTTTCAAAAAGCCGAGCATAAACATTTTGAATAATTGTTTCTCTTGGGAGCTCATGATTGGGGCATGAATACAACATTGATTTAGGCCTCCCTCAAGCTTGAGCGATGCTTTCTCCTTCGCGAGGCCAAAAATTATATATATAATTGCGATCACGATGAACAAGATGCATAGGATTATAGTTTTGATGAAATTCCAATTTCAATCTTCTATAGTTCCATGATCTCGTATCATCACATAGCCTATACCATGTCAATGCATCTCCCTTCAAAAATAAAGGGAAGACCTTCTTCTTAACAACATCATCGGGTATACCTGCAAGCTTAAATAGTCCACAAACTTCATCCACATATATTAGGTGCTCATCAGGATGCTTTATTCCATCTCCTACAAAAGGGTTAGCTAGCAGTTTTTCCATCATACCCGAAGGAAATTCAAAGGGAACATTTTCATATTCATTTTCAGTAGGTTCAGGAGGTTGAGGAGCAACTCTTTGCTCTCTTTTGAGTCGGGGTGAAGATACCGAACAAGTCCCTCAGAGGATTACTTTCCATAGTAACAAGTGACGATGAAATTTCAGCACACTATATAAATTTTTCCTTACCAAATTCCACCTACAAAAGGCGCTTTCACTCCCCCAAAGAACGGCGCCAGAAAAGAGTCTTGATGACCCGTATATATGCGATCTATCGTAGTCCTTTCGATAAGTAAGAGTGTCGAACCCAACGAGGAAGCGGAAGGGAATGATAAGCGGTTTTCAGCTAGGTATTCTCTGCAAATCTTGAAATAAGTGGTAACAGATAGTTTTGTGATAAGATAATTTGTAACGTGCAACAAGTAACAAAAGTAAATAAAGTGCAGCAATGTGGCCCAATCCTTTTTGTAGCAAAGGACAAGCCTGGACAAACTCTTATAATAGGAAAAGCACTCCCGAGGACACATGAGAATATCGTCAAGCTAGTTTTCATCACGTTCATATGATTCGCGTTGGTACTTTTGATAATTTGATATGTGGGTGGACCGATTGCTTGGGTGCTGTTCTTACTTGAACAAACATCCCACTCATGATTAACCTCTATTGCAAGCATCCACAACTACAACAAAGTATTAAGGTAAACCTAACCATAGCATGAAACATATGGATCCAAATCAGCCCTTACAAAGCAACGCATAAACTAGGGTTTAAGCTTACATCACTCTAGCAACCCATCATCTACTTATTACTTCCCAATGCCTTCCTCTAGTAGGCCCAAATAATGGTGAAGTTTTATGTAGTCGAAGCGTTCACATAACACCACTAGAGGCTAGGAACAACATACATCTCATCAAAATATCGAATCTAATACCAAATTCACATGACTACTAATAGCAAGACTTCTCCCATGTACTCGGGAACAAAGCGTAACTACTCACAAAGCATATTCATGTTCATAATCGGAGGAGTATTAATATGCATAAAGGATCTGAACATATGATCTTCCACCAAATAAACCAACTAGCATCAACTACAAGGAGTAATCAACACTACTAGCAACCTACTAGTACCAATCCGGGACTTGGAGACAAGAAGCTGGATACAAGAGATGAACTAGGGTTTTGAGAGGAGATGGTCTTTGGTGAAGATGAAGATGTTGATGGAGATTGCCCTCTCCCGATGAGAGGAGCGTTGGTGATGATGATGGCGATGATTTCCCCTCCGGGAGGGAAGTGTCCCCGGCCAGAGCAACTCTGCCGGAGCCCTAGATAGTTTCCGCCAAGGTTCAGCCTCATGGCGGCGGAGTTTCGTCATTCCGAAAGGTTGCTTATGCTTTTTCCTCGACAAAAGACCTCATATAGTAGAAGATGGGCATCGGAGGCCACCAGGGGCCCACGAGGTAGAGGCGCGCCCAGCGGCGAGCGCCCCCACCCTCGTGGCGGGTGGGGAGCCCCTACAGTGAACTTCTTCATTGGATATTTTTATTATTTCCCAAAATGACTTTAGTGGAGTTTCGGGACTTTTTGAGTTGTGCAGAATAGGTCTCTAATATTTGCTCCTTTTTCGACCTAGAACTCGGTACGGCATTCTCCCTCCTTATGTAAACCTTGTAAAATAAGAGAGAATAGGCATAAGTATTTTAACCTAACGATGTAATAACAGCCCATAATGCAATAAATATCGATATAAAAACATGATGCAAAATGGACGTATCAGGGCACCCAAACGCCCAGGGTGGGCTGTAGATGGTGTGGATAGTTGAACAAAATATTTTCTAAATGAAATGCTACATAATTAACTATGAAAACTGGTAGCAACCTCGTAGGCAAGCGTACGTGAAGGCCGTAGTTTTATTCACATACTTTCCCAGATGGCGGGTCTACAAAGGACCTAGCACCTGTGCGCTCAGATCCATCCACTAGTATCTGGACCATTCCCGAATCTGATGGCCCGAACATATTTTTCTATTTTATGCACTTGTGGCTCCTTTTCTATTGAAGCCGCTCCCAGAATGTATCGAGGAGAAGGAAATATTACGAGCGAACCGATACACTGCCCCAAGGTCACTTGGCGGTGGCATATCAGGTAATTATGTCCGATTCCGCCTCCTTCGATTTCTGAAGTGGGGTTCAACCAACTTCTTATTTTTGCACTCCAAGGGTACGTAGTTTGTTGCGCGAAGCTAGCTTCTTGGACCTGCCACATTCGGGACGGCTCCACGCTATTTGTCGAAGAAAATTTGGGAGAAGGAGAGGATCTGAACGGGGCTTTAAGCGCCTAAAAGCGCCCTTGCTTCGAGTTGATGGTTGACCACTTCTTAAAAATGAAATAATAATAATAATAATAATAATTTGTTGGTCAATTTGGTCACCATTCACCATTTCACTTTCCAGGAAAAACATAGATTTTAAAAAGTATGCACATTTGTAAAAATCTTTGCCGGTTTGAAAAAAGTTCAAGAATTTTAAAAAGTCCATGCATTACAAAAATGCTCAATTTTGGAAAAGTTCATGCATTTGAAAAAAGTTCACAATTTTTGAAAAAGTTGGTGAATTTGAAAAAACTTGATGTATTTGAAATAAAAACTTCATGTTTTAAAAAAGATCACGATTTGAAAAAAGTTTAGGGATTTTAAAAACGTTCACAGATTGGAAAAAATATCATGGATTCAAAAAATTTCATAGATTTCAAAAAAGTTCACGGATGTGAAAAAAGTTGATCAATTTGGAAAAACCCGTGGGTTAGTTTTTTCATGAATTCCAAAATTTTTGTGCATTTCATAGATTCAAAATAAAAAGTTTTTGGATTTGAAAATGTTCATAGTTTGAAAAAGGGTTCACGGATTTTTTAAAGTTTGTGTACTTGAAAAACAATCATGAACTTAAAAATGTTTGTGGATTTAAAAAACAACCACCAAAAGATGAAAACAAATCCAAAGAAAAAAAATGAAAAGACAAAACCAAAAGCGGAATGGAATAATAATAATAATAATAATAATAATAATAATAATAATAATAATAATAATAATAATAATAATAATAATAATAATAATAATAATAAGATGAAAATAGAAAGGAAAAAAATAGAAGGACCCAACAAAAAGTTGTCCAAAAAACATTGTGAAAAACCATCCTAGCAAAGGTTCCCAAAAAAGGTGGAAAAATGCTATATGGACGCTTCAAGAGCCACAACGTTGGTGCTGCATATGGTTAAGTCGTTAGATGGTGCAACAAGCGTCGAATAGGTAATGCCCTTTCTGGCTCGTTCACTATGAACTCTCCTAGTTCGTGCCTTATGCGCCAGTTGGGAACTGGCGCTCACACACCATACACTTATGGGCCGGCCCAATAAAACATTTGGTGCGATGGCTTCATTCCTGGAGCACTTCCTACAAAAAGGTTTCTGGTTCACTTGGTTTTTATTTCCTTGGTTCACTTTATTAGGTCGGTTCGGGTTGATCGATTACATTTGTTGACCATTGACCATGCCCCATGTTGACTGTTGACTTTTCAAAAAAAGTTCACAAATTTCTAAAAAAATCATGAAAATGAAAATAGTTTATAAAACAGAAAACAAAAAATTAGAAAAATATCATATTTTCTTTAAAAGAGATCATGAATATGAAAAAGTTCACAAGTTTGAAAAGAATATTGCAAAGTTCTAAAAAAAGTTCGTGGATTTGAAAAACATTCATGGAATAAAAAGTTCGTGAATCTAAGAAGTTTGCTAATTTGAAAATAAGTTCACAAAAAGTGAGAAGAAGTTCATAGATTTTTTAAAAAGTCGTGAATTTGAAAAGTTTCATTGATTTTGAAAAAATGGCGTATTAAAAATATAGTGGATTTGAAAAAGGTTCACGTATGTCGGGGGAAACGACACCTACGGGATCACGAGGATCCCATCTACGGTTGGCTGGCGCGGGGTTGTGCAAAGAGCGGGTCAAGTCGACAAGGAGATTTTACCTGTGTTCGGGCGCGTGAGATGCGTATTACCCTAGTTACGCTTTGGTGTATATTTGAGTGTTCTTGAGTTCTTGAACTAGCTACGGTGCGTCGTAGTCCAAAAGACCGAATCCTTCCTCGGTATGCCTCGGGCCTCCAATTATAGGAAAAAGGGGTCGCCACAGTGGCACACAGGAGGTGGAAAGCATGTACAGTGTACAAGCTTATCCCCTGTCATTACAAGAGAAAACACATTAAATGTGCTACTTAGGTGTCCTCTTACTTTATCGGGGACGGTAACGAGGCCCGTCCCGTCTGTCGCCGCTCCGTCAAGCTCTGACACGCGTCCAGGCCAATGAGGCATGCAGCGCCATGTAGGCTAGCAGGCTGCTGAGCTGGCGTGGTGGTAAGGTCCTCACGAAGATCTGCATGCCACCACGCATGTGCTTGACTAGTTGGATTAGGAGCCACGTACTGCCATGTGGGTACTTGCTTTAGTTGGTGGGTCGGCCACTGAGATGGGGTGGCGATGGGGCGGCAAGGCCTTGTCGCGGTCTTTCGTATATTCCCGGCAAGGGTCTTGCCGGGGCCTTGTGAGCGCCCTCGGAGTCTTGCCGGGGTCTTGTGGGTGTCTTCGGCAAAGAGCCTTGCCGGGGCCTCGTGGGCATCCTCAGCAAGGAGCTTTGTGGTTGTCTTGTCTTCTGGTTCTCATCTAGGCTTTGTAGGCTCTTTGTCTTCACAAAGATCTGCATGCCACCATGCAGGCACGTCCCGAGCCTTGGTTCCAACGTTGTCGATGGTGTCGGAACTCTCAGGCTCAAGGGTGGGTGCGATGCTGGTGTTGGGTGAGCTGTCCCCGGCAATGCTCTTGCCGGGGCTGTGTAGGCCGCCCCGGCAGGGGTCTCGCCGGGGGAAAGCCCATCTTGTTGCTTGACCTTCTTGCTCCTCTATCTTGGCACTGCTCTGGTAGTCTTGCTTTTCTGTTTCCTTCCTCTGCCCCGCTAAGCGTGGCCGCAGTGCTTGACTCGATCGCCGATGCACAAGTAAAGGGTACAAGAGGCCCCTACTTTTGTGCACCAACAGAGCCGGGGCTCGGGCCACACATAAGCGCGATGCGTTGTTGGGCTGGGCCCAGAAGCAGTCTTGTGAGCATGCGGGCCGAAGTTTTTTATCGCAGTAACTTCCTCATCTGTTGCGCTTCCCCATGACCCGCATTGAACGCGTGACGTGGGGGTCGTGCGTGGAGTGACCGCAGCACGCTCGCATCACTCCGCGGTTCCAATAGTAAAGAGGCGGTCCGTGTTCTCCTCATAAAAATAGAGGAAGTTGTAGAGGCGCGACTCATTTACTAAGTGGACTTGGGTCGTGGCCATCATGGCACCGGCGCCCCACGATCATGGGGTGCGAAACGGCCGCTCCACTTGCCATATGAATCCTGGCTTGCCCGCCACGTGTCCTCGATGCGTCGGGGAGGGCAGGCGTTGGACACAGAAGGCATGGGCTTTAACGCTGGGGCGGGGGGCCGGGCACCGCTGATTGGGCAGTGGGTCGGTCCTGTCTCCTTGCTCTTCCAGCGGTTGGATTGGCTGATTGGGGCAGTCGCGCTCAGGCTCGTTCGGCCTCATCCCTCTATATAAGGGGAGAGTGACAGCGTCTTCTCGCACCCATCTTCTCTCAATCTGATCCCTTTCCTTCCCTTCGTCATGGCGAGGGGGCGTGGTCGTGCCCCTGGGGAAGCGACTAAGTCTTCCTCTCGCCAGAGGGTGGCGGCAGTCAAAGAAGAGCCGGATGCCCAAGGTGAAGGCCATGCTAGAGGTAGAGGCACTACCGTGCGGCTACTTGGCCGGATGAGGCGGTCGAGCCAGAGGTGGGCGTGGACGGGCGACACCTGCGTCGTCGCCATCTCCTCCTGCTTCGTCGAGTGGCCATGTTGGGGACACGACGCTGGAGTTTATCCACACCAGCTAACGCGTGAGCCACTTTGCACACCACGCCTTCATCTTCTCAAGCGTTTGCGTAGGGTGCCGGAGATCGACCGGCCACCGAGGCTAAGGCTTCACATGGAGGGGTGTTGCCATGGCGACATGCGGGTGAACACAGGGTTCCCCGCCCCTCATGTGATGCTTTTTCGTCGGGGCTGGAAAACCTTCGCACGTGCCCATTGCTTGATGGATGGGCATGTCCTTCACTTCAAGCTAGCGGAGAGGGACCTGCTCTCCGTCAAGGTCTTCGGGCGCTCGGTACACAGGCTAGGGTGTTGTGCAGAGATCTCGACTGAAGGCGAAAGCTCCTCTTCGGGCGAGAGTGATGAGGAGGACAGCGACAGCGACGACGAGGGTAGCGGGCGGGAGGAGGACGAGTACGACTAGGCATCGGACACACCGTCCCTAGGCGACACCGGCAACACCATCATCTGCATCGCCAGCTCCTTGAACTTCTCGGGGTCACCTCCTTGGGCGGCTGGAGTGGGGAGGCCGGAGAAGAAGAAGAAGGCGGGTGGCAGGCCGTCAAGTCAGAGTACGATGGCACCGACGCCTTCGTCTCGTATTGGTGACCCGTTGCCTCGTCTTTCGGCTCTTCTCCCGGCACCATCATCACCAGCCCTCTTATGGACGGCCGCCGGGATGTCCTCTAGGTGTCTTCTGTTGCTCGTACCTCGCCTAGGCACTCCTTTTGCCCTTCTGTCATCTTGTTCCGTTTCCTAAGGAGAGGGACAAGAAAGGGATTACGTGCATCTTATCTCTTTTTAGTTTTTAAGCCTATGGGCCTTAGTAAGATTTAAACCTTGTAACCCCTCGCTCGTGTATGCATTCCGTATGAATTGTACTTGTTAACAACGTATTAATGAAGAGAGGGGTGTTTGCCGGGTTTCTTATGCGCGTGGGTGAGGCCCACACCAAGAGTGAATCCTCGTTATCTTAAGATAAACATTGTAACCCGGCAATAGGCCTTGCCGTTCTCCTGCTCTATAGCTCGACTACACTCACGACCTTGGCGGAGGTACGGGCAAAGTAGGATTAGGCTCTTTGCTCGTTCCTTCCCCACCGCACTACAACCAAGTTCCGGCCCAAAGTAAGGTTTTTGGACACGGGAAAGAGGGAGCAAGATGGTATGAGAGCGAGTGAAGTCTCATACGTTCAAGTTTCATACAGAAGTATAGAGTGGGGACAAAAGACTTATCTGATTTTGCAGCCCCCGGCAACTTTGGCTTGCCGTGGTCGGATCTTTGGATCTGGCAGCCTCAGCAACCTTTGGCTTGCTGTGGTATCGAGCATCGACCTGTTCTCTTTCTTCTAAAATAGCTCAGCAGACATGTCCATGCACCCTGCGAACCAAAAAGGAATGGAACAGAAAGACGCACACTCGACCTCTAAGCTAGGGGTTAGCCGCCGCTAAGCACTATCAACCCTATTAGAGAAAGAGACTCATCCTAGCATGCATGCTTAAACTTAGGGCGCCAGTGCTTCTTTTATTTATGCTCAGGGTCTGCGCCTGGCTTTATACAAAGGGTTACATGCCTTGCCGGCAAGGCTTGTACAAAAGGTGGTTTGCCTGGGGGCCCGACAACCGCGCCTTATGGGTAAAACTTGTGAAGATGTTTGTTGTTCCAGGAGTTGCTCACTGGAATACCATCTTTGGTTTCCAGGCGGACTGCGCCAGGCATGGTGACTCGTATTACTCGATAAGGGCCTTCCCACTTTGGCGTCAACTTGTTGCAATTCTTGGCCGACTGAACACGCCGAAGAACAAGGTCGCCTTCCTCAAATCTTCGGGCATGAACCTTGTGGCTATGGTAGCGGCGCAAGTCTTGCTGGTAGTGTGCTGCTCGCACAGCCGCCCGAAGACGATCTTCCTCAAGGAGCATTGCGTCATCTTGCTGCAATTGCTCTTGCTCAAGTTCATCATAAGCGAGCACTCGGGTGACCCGTATGTGAGTTCTATGGGGAGAACTGCTTCTAACCCGTAAACGAGGGAGAAGGGTGTCTCGCTAGTGGCTCGATTTGGTGTCGTTCCGATTGACCAAAGAACTGCCGGCAATTCATCAATCCAGCATCTTCCGCACTTGTGTAGCCTGTAAAAATTCCTTGTCCGGAGGCCTCGCAATACTTTAGCATTCGCCCTCTCAGCTTGGCCGTTGCTTCGTGGATGTGCAACAGAAGCAAAACAGACCTTGCTTCCGAGGTCTTGAATGTATTGCATGAAGGTGCGGCTCGTGAACTGCGTGCCGTTGTCGGAGATAACACTGTTTGGCACCCCAAAACGACAGACTAGCCCTTTGAAGAACTTGACGGCTGATTGCGCTGTCACCTTTCTCACTGCTTCCACCTCCGACACTTTGTGAACTTGTCGATTGCAACGTACAAGCACTCAAAGCCCCTGACAGCACGGGGAAAAGGGCCCAGTATGTCGAGCCCCCAGACCAAGAATGGAGAGGAAAGAGGGATTGTTTGGAGAGCTTGAGCTAGTTGATGAAGCTTCCTTGAATGGAACTGACACGCTTCACACTTGATTACTAGTGCCCTTGCATCCTGGAGGGCAGTGGGCCAGAAGAAACCTTGCGGAATGCCTTGCGGCAAGAAGGGTCCTTGACCCTATGTGGGAGCCACATATGCCTCCGTGTATCTCCGCCAACAACTCCAGCCCTTCTTCCCAGGGAATGCACTTCAATTTCACACTGAGGGAGTCCCGGATTAGGGGGTGTCCGGATGGCCGGACTACCATCATCGGCCGGACTATCATCGGCCGGACTATCATCATCATCCGGACTCCAAGACTATGAAGATACAAGATTGAAGACTTCTCCCGTGTCCGGATGGGACTTTCCTTGGCGTGGAAGGCAAGCTTTCTGGCGATACGGATATGTAGATCTCCTACCATTGTAACCGACTCTATGTAACCCTAGCCCTCTCCGTGTCTATATAAACCGGATGGCTTTAGTCCGTAGGACTAGAACATCAACAACCCTTACAATCATACCATAGGCTAGCTTCTAGGGTTTAGCCTCCTTGATCTCGTGGTAGATCCACTCTTGTAGACATCCACAATATCAATATCAATCAAGCAGGACGTAGGGTTTTACCTCCATCCAGAGGGCCCGAACCTGGGTAAACATCGTGTCCCTTGTCTCCTGTTACCCTCCGCCTAGACGCACGATTCGGGACCCTACCGAGATCCGCGGTTTTGACACCGACATTGGTGCTTTCATTGAGAGTTCCTCTGCGTCACACCGATGGGAAGGATGCCTCCTCCGTCTTCAAGGACGGTATTTTCGCATCAAAGGAGCCACGGCACGCCCGACCAACTATCCGGCTAGGTGGTTTTCTTATGACCGCCTGTCCGCCACCGCTTCTACAATGACCTCTCAAGTCGGTCAAAAGCAATTTTCACGTCATTTCTCGGAATTCGCCGAGCGGGCTGGATCAATAGAGCTCTCGTCCAGAACGAAGCTCTTGCATCGCATCGCCGCCACAGGGGAGTCGCTACAGACTACAAACAGATTGGGCTTAAAACCGATCTGAGAGAGATTAACTCTCCCCAGGTCACCCACCACGTTGCAGTGGTAGAGGAACAATGTGGCGACGCTTCTCCTATATTGAAAACCAGTCATATCCGGGCTTCCAAACCCCCCATGCCGGATTCCTCAGCGGAGGGACGGACTTCGATCAAGCACCGAACTTAAAGTCGGGCGCATCGGACCCGGAGACTTCGTTGGACAACGTCCAACAATCCAAGCTTCCAAATTGGAAACTTCGGCCTTGAGCCTTGAGATGGGTAGGGTCCTGACTTAATTCCACCCGCCCGCCCGGACATATGCGATCTATCTCTAATCCGGCAAGTGCCCGCTGAGACAAGACATCGCCATCGGGCCGATTCCTCCCGGTTATGGACAGGATAAAGGACTGCCGAGAGGAAAACACAATCTCAATTTTTGCAATAATTGCAGACGAGGGACTCTTGAGCGCCGTCGGCCGTCATTGAAATTACACACGCCACGACCAAGGCGTCCATAGTCTGAAAATCGCGTGCGATGGAGAGTTTAGGACAACCGAAAAATAATTTTTGGGACAATCCGCCCCGAATACAACCCTAGTCCGCAACAAAAGGGTGCATTACACTCAGGCACCAGACACAAAAACCAAAAATCAAAGACCCATAAAGGGCACGGAACCGTACTAGAGGGATGGCTTAGCGGACCTGTAAAATTCATAGTACGTATATGCCGTCCCAACACATAACCTTCGAGCATGTTGGATATTACGGCAGGTGGCGAAAGTGGAGAGGAGCTTCTAGCCCGGAAAACCACACCAACAACATCGATGCGGTATCAACAGTCTTTGAGACTTTACGCATCAAATAATATGCGAAACGAACAATCCAAGGGCCTCGCCGAAGTCTACCAAGTAGCAACAACCAATCCATGGGCGACACTGACCGTCACCTTCAACGCCAGCCGATTTAACCTAAATTCCGGACAGCCCGAGCTCCACCAAGACCTTTGGTACTTAGTCCAATAGTGGACGGCTTTTCGACTTACAAAAGTCCTCATGGATGGCGGCAGCGGATTACACCTCATCTACGAGGAAACCCTTCAAAAATGGAAATAGACTGGAGCCGCATTGAGCGAAGCAGCACAACCTTTAGAGGAATAATCCCTAGCCGGAGGCGCCACGTACCTGGGAAAAAATCACACTCGATGTGGTATTCGGCTCAACGGACAATTACAGATCCGAAGAAGTCACGTTCCAAGTGGCCCCGTTCAACGATGGTTATCACGCTATATTAGGACGAGAGGCATTCACAATTTTCAAGCCGTACCCCATTACGGGTACATGAAGCTCAAAATGCAGGCCCAGCCGGAATAATCACTCTCGTTAGTGATCTGGACATAGCACTCCGCGCCGAAAACAAGACAGCCGCATTAGCCTTAGAGGCACTATCCAAGCCCTAGCGGCAGAGGAACTCGCCATTATCAAGGCGCTTCACGGTGAATAGGGACGATGTGATACTCGATAAGAGATCCAAGTCCACCTCCTTTAAACCAGCAGATGAAATAGTAAAATTCTGTGTCCACCCAGCGGACCCGACAAAGACGGCCTCCATCGGGCACAATTGAACCACGATGTGGACGCCAAGATCATGCGAGAATTCCTTCTGTGAAAATTGGGACATTTTTGCACGGCACCCCTCGGATATGCCGGAATCCCACGCAGATTGGCGTAACACAGCCTAAACATCCTAAAGGATTCAAGCTTACCAAACAGGCTCTTCGACGATTTTCCAACCCAAAAGATGTGCAATGGGAGAAGAGCTAGCCAAACTATTGGAAGCCGGATTCATCGAGAGACATCAAACACCGGATTGGCTAGCAAACCTGGTAATGGTACCAAAGAAGGACAAATCCTGGCGCCTATGTGTCGATTTCAAAGACCTAAATAAGGCCTGCCCAAAGGATCCCTTCCCTTTCCCTCAAGATCGACCAAATCATCGATGCCACCGCAGGGCACGATTCATTGTGCTTCCTGGACGCATACTCCGGCTATCATCAAGTCAAGATGGCAGAAGCGGATCAAGCTGCAACGGCATTCATTACTCCATATGGACCATTCTCGCTTGAGCAGGATGCCCTTCGGACTTAAAAACGCCGGCGCAAATATATCAGCATGATTCGGACATGTCCGGCTACCCAGATCGGCAAAACAGTAGAGGCACACGTGACGACGTGGTCGTCAAAACTAAACACGTCGAAACTCTAGTAGACGCGACTTGAGGCTCACATTCGACAACCTCAGAGCATATGACATCAAGCTGAATCCAGGAAAAATGCGTTTTGATTGTACCGGTGGAAAGCTGCTGGGCTTCATTGTATCCGGTAGAGAGGAATTGAAGCAAACCCAGCCAAGATCCGAGCTCTGTCACAGCTAGATATCCCAAAAGACCTCAAGCAAATACAAAAATTGATTTGGATGCGTGGCGGCTCTAAGCCGCTTTATCTCCGATCTAGGAGAAAAGGCATTACCCTCTATCGCCTCCCGAGGCACACGAACACTTTGAGTGGACGGATGCTGCCACCGACGGACTCGAAGAAATAAAGGCCATACCGGCAACAAATCCGTCCCGGCTGCGCCCAACCTCGGGCGAACCAATGTTGTTATACATCGCAGCTACGCATCAAGTCGTAAGCGCTTGATTTTCGTCGAATCGAGAAATGTAAGGGCATAAATTCCCTCTTCAAAACCAGTATACTACGTATCCCTTTGTGTTAACCCCTCGCAAGTCCCGTTACCCGCACTATCGTAAGATAGCATACGCGGTGTTCATGGCCTCGAAGCTCCGACACTACTTTCAAGAGTGTTCGATAGCGATGCTGGCCTCTGAAGTACCACTTAACGACATTATAAACAACCATGACAGGCGACGGGCAGGATTGCAAAATGGGCCATTGAGCTCTTACCATTTGATATATCTTACAAACCTCGGCGAGCTATAAAGTCACAAGTTTTGGCTGACTTTGTCGCTGAATGGACAGCCGAACTCCCTAAAGAATACAGCGCATACTCCAATTGGATTATGCACTTCGACGGACTCTAAAATGTTAGCGGACTGGGTCAAGGCGTCGTATTGACGCCCCCGACCGGGGACACAGTCCAATACGCATTTGAGATAATGTACACGGACTCCAACAACGCAGCCGAATACGAGGCCCTTTTACATGGTCTCCGGGATGGCAATCTCCATGGGCATTCAAGCGCCTAGAGGTGCGCTGGAGGATTCAAACCTCGCAATATCCCAAATAAGCGGAGACTTTGACGCCAAAGATCCGAAAATGGCAGCATATCGCAACCTTGTCCCTAAAAATGTCAGCCCGGTTTGAAGGACTTGAATTCCATCACGTAGCTCGATAATAACCAAGCAGCCCGACGTCTTGGCGCATTAAGCGCCAAAGCAACGGCGCTGTCCCTCCTAACATCTTTCCCCGAACGGCTCTTCAAGCCATCCGTATTTATGGGAAGAGGAGTCCGGAACTAACAAACCGGAATAAGCCGCACCAACCCGGCGATTCAGCGATGATATAACACCTTCCGCCCACGACATAATGGCAGTAATTGCCCTGCGTGACGTAACCATTCTCGCCTACTTGCTTAGGCAGAGCTTCCTCAAGACCAAAATGAGGCCCGCTGCATTGTCCCACGATCTAAAGCCTACAAGGTCTATGAGGGAGAACTTTATAAGAAAAGCACAACCGGAGTCCTTCAAAGGTGTATCTCCAAAGAGGAAGGGCGAAAACTCCTGGCTGAAATTCATGCCGGACTAGGCGGACACCACGCCGCAGCTTGGGCCCTTGTAGGAAAGGCATTCCATACAGGATTTTACTGGCCGACGGCCCGAGTAGATCTTTCAGGACTTAGTCCAACGATGCGTCGGTTGTCGACTCTTTGCTAATCGAGCCATATGCCACCCACCGCCCTCAAAACTATACCCATTACACGGCCGTTCGCTAGTGCAGGGGCTTGACATGGTTGGACTACTTAAAGGGGGAACCCACAAGCAAAGGTACCTACCGGGTCATGGTGGATAAATTCACCAAATGGATAGAGGCCAAGCCGCTTAAAACGGGCAGAGTCCGGACCAGTGATAGACTTTATATCCGGGGTAGTACACCGTTATGGTGTCCCCACGGCATCATCACCGATAACGACACGAACTTCACCGGCGATGAGGTTAAATCATGGTGCATAAATATGGGCATCAAGCTCGACACGCTTCAGTCTTTCATCCTCAAACCAACGGTCCAAGTGGAACGAGCAAATGGTCTAATAATGAGCGGCATCAAACCCGGACTAGTGCGGTCCCTACGAAATCGACACGCACTGGGTAGAGGAGCTTCGACTCAGACTACGGGGCTGCGGACAACGCCTAACCGTACTACCGATTCACACCATTCTTTATGGTATATGGCGCGAAGCAGTTTTGCCTCGCGACATCATTCATGACTCACCTCGAAAAGCGCATGTCACGAAGAAAGAGAAGCCGAGTTGGATCGGCAGGACAGCTTGGACTCATTGGAGGAAGAAGCGCGGCGTTGCCAAGGCTCGTTCCACATTTTATCAGCAGCAGGCTCGAAGATATCAAAGCAGAAGTACGGGCCAAGACTTACAACGTTGGCGAACTGGTTCTACGCCTGCCGGACAAGAAAAAGGACAAGCTCAAGCCCAAATGGGAAGGCCCCTTCATCATCGATCAAGTCCTGACCGTGAGCGTGCATCTCTACGAAATGCATTGGATAACCGACTCGAGCCGAACCCATGGAACGCAGCCCGCCTCCGACGATTCTATGCCTAGCGCCGGACTAAGAGTTCGTCCCTTTCCCCCCGTCAAAATTTTTTTTTACTTTCGCTGCCTTCTGTTTATCTTCTTCTTCTCAACCCTATTCATCCAAGCCTCAAAGGGCCTACTTGCGCAACGTCACAAGAATTGATGTGCTATCCGCACTCATTATACACGGGGCTTCTTTACCGAAAGCTTAATTATACGGGCTTCATGCCCAGCACATGTCAAGCCTCCACATGTACCTTTTATTCACCATTATATGCATCGACATGACTTAAGTTTTGGCCAAGCTGGGTTGCTCGGCTCCTGTGCTTACCCCTACGGTCCCGATTGTTTGTCTAGGAGGTAAAGGGAGCACCTCTGCGATTGTTACTGCCGGGTCAGCCGGATGTGTACCTCAGACTGGGTGAAGCCGAAAGCTAGCGTTCTTAAGGGAATATTCGATCGGTGACTTAAAAGATGATTTTTTATCCACTTATTTATCTGCCCCCAGATGTTTTTCTGCTTTTTTCGCAGTCCGGACATGCACTTTAGGGCATGCCACCCCCAGAGGAAAGGAACCCTTAACGGAACTATTCTCCCTGGAAGATGTTTCTTACTACCCATGTAATATAACATAACTAGTTGGGCACTTGTCTGATAAAGCACTGATGACCCCTACGCCTGGTCTCCATGCATACCCCGGTTGTTTCATAATCGAGAAGGTATTCGGACACACTCCGGACTCTAGGGTGCCGAGGTCGAAGCGAAAAGGTCGGCAAAGACAAACGATCTACAATCCGGCTAGAAGGCATTTTGTATGTCATTTTATAATACATTGTCAAATCGACTGATTGTATTCTTCCTCAATCCCGTCTAACAGGTTGTCTAATTTACAGTCTGTTGGGAAAATTTCAAGGCCAACTCCACTTGGTCAGATACTAAACTCACAGGATCTCCTTCCCGTCGGGCCCCACCAGTCCGACTTGACCCATGTGGTTGGGATCCGCCTTCTTGTACCGCTGCGTCTTTACCATGGCCTGTGCCTCCTGGCACCTTGGCGGCAGGCGAAATCTTCCATAAATGGGCGCTGCCAAGCACTCCCCTGCAGCTTTCTCCAAGAAGCTCCCCAAGACCCTCGGGTATGGAGAATGCTGGCCATAACGCCTCGGACGACGCCATTATAGCCCGCCGAACTCGCTCGATCGCTTGCAACAATTCGGGAAGTTGATCACCCGCAGTTACAGGCATCTCCTTCCGCAGAGGCGCACTGTGAGTATACCTCTATGCATATATTCTCATTAAATTGACTTCCTCGCCGAACTCTTCTTTTTCAAAGGAGTTCGCCAAGCACTTACTATATATGCCGCTGACGAAGCCGCGATTCTCCTTAACAGAGCCCGACAGCTCGGCCCGAACGCCATTCAGCTCTTCTCCAAGCTGGGCATGGGCATCTCCGGAGCTTGTTCCTTTCATGCTGCACCTTATGCAGCACCCTCTCGCCGGCCTTTAGTTGGCGCAGAAGTTCTTGCCTGTCCGGATCTTGTCCGGCAGCACCTGCAATGACGTTTTTTAGACTTGCGCAAAAGCCAAACGCTACTTATCTTTCTCAAATAATGCGTTACCAGGAGAGGTCCTTGCGTTTCCTCCTGCGCCAGAAAATGCGGCCTCAAGTTGGGCCTTGCACTCTTGCAGCTCCTGAGACAGTTGGGTATTCTTCTCGGTCAGATCCTACGTTTCATATGATCCTTAAATCAGTTTAATATAACTACTTTAAGTCTCGGGGCTACCGGCATATATAACTGTTAAATTCTCTTACCCAGATGTCTTTTACATACCGCCTGCGTGGCTCTGATAAAACCATCTTGAGCAGCACGGAGGTGCGCGTCCCCCGTGTTAAAGGCATTCAACGCCTCGGGGGAGAAGCACGCGTTACGAAATACTGTCCGGCGGCGCCTGTGATTCAGGGCACTCTCCACCTCAGACTTGGTGGCGGATACCGTCTGTGGCATCCTCCGTCGGAGGAACGTCCGGCTCGCGCTTGCGCCGCCTCCCCTCTGACCTGTGCGGGAGCTGGCTGGTAGAGGTTGGATTGACAACTTCTCGCCGCAGTCCAGTGGGACGCTTTTTTTCCCTATAAAAGTCATGAGCACTCAAACGCTTCCTAGGAACGTTGCTCTAAATACTGAATTGTGAGCTACACCTTTGCGGCGACGCTTTCACCGCTTCCCCGCCTCCTCTTCCGCCATCTTGGTCCAACCGGCCCTTGTTGGTCACCATCACCGGCTCGGCTTCTCGCCTCTAGGGGCGCGTCCTGCATGCTGCCATCATATACGGTGGTCGAAATAAGCAAGGAAGGAATAGCGGTGTCAGGCTTCGCCGCAATCACACAGGAAGCCGGATATAGTCCGGGATAGTCGGCCGTGATAGCGACTAAAGCATTGTCCATGCCGAGCTGGTGGAACACCCGTCGATTAGCTCCACCTTTATGTCCGGATCCTCTTCGGAGGCGGATCCCGGATCTCTCTCGATCCTCGCCGCGGAGCCGGACTTAGCATTCCTCCACGGTCCGGCGCAGTTCCTCGCGCCGAAAGAAGAACACGATATAAGAAACTTAAGTTTCGAAGGCACGGGTCGGACACGCCGAGTGTTCGCTACCCAAGGCCGGGATTATTCATGGAAAAACCCATTTAACGGGTTCGCCCAAAGGAAATCCTCCTTCTCCCCTTATACGGGCGGACAAGATCGTCATCAGATCTTCGGCGAATCCGCCCTTTGCGGCCATGACGGATGGCATCGCCCTCCCGTTGAAATCCCACATGGGGTGGCCCCTCGTATTGTAGTGGCTGCACCCCCAAGATAATGCATGTTGCCATGATTCCAATCATGGTCAACCCGGCATGGGCCAATAACCTTATTCGCCCATCAAATAATGGACGCCTTGTCTTCCTCCAGATGGGGGCTCATGGACGCCAACTAAGGCGCTTTCTTAAGAGGAGCATTGCTGAACTCCGGAGGCCGATCCAACAGGGTCCGGCAGCGGAGCGCCTTCTATATAAAACCATTCCGAAGGCCAGTCTGGCGCTTTTCTTAGGGGTTCCGGATGGATATCCGGTCCCGCAATGCGCCATATTTCGCGCCGCCCACTTGATATATGGACCCCTCGTTGAGAGCGGGTACAAGGCAGAACAACCTCTTCCATTAACGCTGTAAGTGGGGCTCGACGCCTGTGAAAAGCTCGCAAGAAGAGCTTCATAACCCGCAATATGCAGGATTGAGGCGGGCGTGAGGTGATGAAGGCTGGAGTCCGTAGAACTCCGAGGAGCCCGCGGAGGAATGGATGTACAGGAAATCCGAGCCCCTTTATCGTATAGGGACGAAACATACCCGCCCCCTTTGTTGGGATTTGGGGTAACCTCCGCTTGCTTCCCACCTTTGTAGGTGGCCAGCCCGCTCGAACCCGGAACCATGAAGGCGGAGGAGATATCCCCCATTTGGAGCTTCACCACCAAGCTTGTGAACAGCATCTCTCCTCCAATCTCTCGCAAAGGGCCGGGGCCTTGAGAAAGAGGAGCCGTTGCTGACAGTCCATGATGGAATGGATTCTTGGTCGAAGCGCTCGATGAGTATTTGCGAGAGGAAGATGGTGACTTGGATCCGGATTCTTGCCTCCCTTATAGGCAGATTGTTCGCACAACTAGGGGTAAAACATAAAAGACACCCTGGCTTTTTCACATTCGCCTGACAGCGTGGAAGAAGGCCATTATTGGGCGTGGAAGCCAAGACGCACGCAACATTGATGAGGAAGCTGGACACTGTTCGGGCAGATGCGTAGAACTTGAAGGAGAACCCGCCTTGCAACGCCCGAAGACTACACGCATCTTTGGACTTATCGCCATTGAAGCCTGGTTAGAGCTCTTGAGGAGTCCGGATTAGGGGCGTCAGGATGGCCGGACTACCATCATCGGACGGACAATCATCGGATGGACTAAAAAAATCAACCGTACTCCAAGACTAAGAATATAAAAGATTGAAGACTTCTCCCGTGTCCAGGATGGGACTTTCCTTGGCATGGAAGGCAAGCTTGGTGATACGGATAGGAAGATCTCCTACCATTGTAACCGACTCTATGTAACCCTAGCCCTCTCCGTGTCTATATAAACCGGATGGCTTTAGTCCGTAGGACAAGAACATCAACAACCCTTACAATCATACCATAGGCTAGCTTCTAGGGTTTAGCCTCCTTGATCTCGTGGTAGATCCACTCTTGCAGACATCCACAATATCAATATCAATCAAGCAGGGCCGTAGGGTTTTACCTCCATCAAGAGGGCCCGAACCTAGGTAAACATCGTGTGCCTTGTCTCCTGTTACCATCCGCCTAGACGCACAGATTCGGGACCCCCTACTCGAGATCCTCACGGTTTTGACACCGACACACACCGCTTTGGTCTTTTTATGGCGATACGTAATCGCCGCCTCGATACATGGCAGACCGACGGGCTACTTTCTCCGCTTCTTCCCGCCTCCTCGGGAGCTCCCTATTTGGAGAAAACGAACGGTATCGCCAGGTTGCCAAGCCGGAGCCCCGAGGCTCGTGGCAAGGACTAGCAGGCATATCCTCCGCCATGGGAGCGTTTGTCTCTCACGTGCCGTGGCTTCGACGCCCTGCCGAGTCTGTGCCCATGGCAGGCCTCAGTGTCTTCGGCAACATCTTTGCCGGCAGCTCCCGGGAGCTTTGCGGGAAAGTACTTCTGTCGGGGCCTGATTTTCTTTTTCTTGTTCTGCTCTGTCGATAGTTCAACGAATGGTTGAGTTAATCAAAGCACAAATGTACCTGGTTCCACAGGCAGTTTGAGGGCAGCACGTTTCGACAAGTAGTCGGCGATGCCGTTCTCCGCTCGGGGAACATGCTCCGCTTATATACCGTCAAAACGCTCCTCCAGCTTCCTCACTTCAATTACGTAGGCCTCCATCAATGGGCTCTGGTAATCTTTGTTAACTTGCTTGACGACAAGCTTTGAATCACCCCTGACGATGAGCTTCTTGATCCCGAGGTCTGCCGCGATCCTGAGACCAGCAAGCAATCCCTCGTACTCGGTAGTGTTGTTCGTTGACATTTCCCTGGGAAAGTGCATCTGGACTACATACTTGAGGTGCTCTCCGGTGGGTGCAACGAGCAGCACACCAGCACCGGTGCCTTGCAGCGAAGAAGCCCCATCAAAGTACATAATCCAGTCGCGACTTGTTTCCTTGCCGGGGAGAGTGGTCTCCTGAATCTCTTCGTCGGGCGTTGAGGTCCATTCCGCAATGAACTGTTCCAAGACTCTACTCTAGATTGTCGAAGTGCTTTCAAACTTCAAACCAAAGGTCGACAGGCCCAAGGCTCCATTCCATACCCTCCGGTCGCACCGGTTATGCAATATCCGCTGTAACGGAGGCGGGGATGACGGCTGCAGTGCTTAAAGTAATGACGCAGCTTCCTTGAGGCCATAAGGAGGCCAAACAGCAATTTCTGCACACCAGAGTACCTTGATCTAGCCCCCTGCAAGAGGGAGCTGACAAAGTAAACCGAGTGCTGCATCATCATCTTCTTCTGCACCACTTCTTTTGGTTGCGTCGCTTCTCCTCTAGTGGCATCGGATTCTGTCGGGTGCTCCGCCTCGCCATCGGCCAGCTCTATCGTTGCTACTACTTGCGCATTGACCTCCCTCTGCGCCACTAGCACAACACTGAACACTTGATTTGTTGCCACTAGATACAGCAGTGATGGCTCTTGTGGTTTTAGTGCAACCAGTATTGGCGTAGAGGAGAGGTATTTCTTCAATTCCTGCAGCACTACTTCGGCCTCTGGGGTCCATTCCATTGGGCCCACCTTTTTCAAGATTTTGAAAAGGGAAGGGCGCGCTCAGCAGATTTGGAGATGAATCTGCCCATGGCAGCAACACAGCTAGCAAGCCGACGCACATCCTTGATTCACCTGGCGCCCTGACCGCTCAATGGCTTTGATCTTATCCGATTCGCTTCGATCCTATCAACAGACAAAAAGAATCCGAGAAGTTTGCCGGACCGAACGCCAAGAACACACTTCTCGTGGTTCACGAGGTAGATCTTAAGTAAATTTACAAATGTTTCTTCTAAGTCCGGTATAAGTGTTGCCCTGTCCTTGGTTTTGACCACTATGTCATCTATATAAGCTTCCATATTTCTATGTAGCTGAGGCTCAAAACCAATTTGGACTGCTCTTGCAAATGTTGAACCAACACTCTTCAACCCGAAAGGCATTTGTATAAAACAATACGTACCACATGGGGTGATGAATGCGGTCTTCTCTTCATCTTCTCTCATCATAAAGATCTAGTGGTATCCTGAGTAAGCGTCAAGGAATGAGAGCAAGTCACAACTGGCAGTGGAATCTACAATTTGGTCGATGCGCGACAACGGGAAAGGATCCTTTGGACAAGCCTTATTGATGTCTGTGTAATCAATACACAGCCTCCACTTCCTATTTGCCTTGCGCACCGCCACCGGATTGGCCAACCAACCACGCCGGGTGGAGGACCTTCTCGACCAAGCCTCGCCGCTTCCAACTTCCTGATCTCCTTTGTGATGAAATCTTGCTGCTCCAAAGCTTGCTTCCCGACCTTCGCTTGAAGGGTCAGCATGAGTACTGAAACATAACTAGATTGTGCTCAATTACCTCCTCGAACGCTGGAATGTCGGATGCTTGCCATGCAAACACATCAACATTCGCCGTGAAGGTGACGAGCACGCCTTCCTATTTGCCGCCGAGGGTGGAGCTTATGGTGAAAGATCCTCCGTGCCATCCTCCTTGACGGACACACCATCTTGGTCTACGTGGCGCAGCTCACGCGCCTCGACGGGAGCATCAGCACTCAAGAGGTGCGCTGCTTGGGAGGGTGCGTAGAGGTCTTGCCGGGTCTTCTTTCCCTCCCGGCTTCAGCGGCAAGGTGAGCAAGTGCCATGGCAGCAATACGCGAATCGCTTCCTTGAGAGTTGGTTGGTGCAGATTAGCGCATCTTTCTTGTCGAAGGGGACGGTGATGATGGTCATCGGCCCAGGCATCTTCAGTATGTTGTAGGTGTAATGTGATGCCGCCATGAACTTGGCTAGTGCTGGGCGGCCGAGGATCCCGTTGTAGGGCAAGGGGATCTTGGCAACATAAAAAACAATCCTCTCTATTCTATAGTTCAGTTCGCCTCCAAATGTAACGGGCAGCGTGACTTTACCTTTCGGCTGACTTCTTCCTGGATTGACCCCTTGAAATGTGCCCGTCTCTTCAAGGTCTTTGTAAGGAATCTGCAGCCTTTTGATCACAACAAGCGAGAACAAGTTCAGACCAGCCCCGTCGTCAACTAGCATTTTTGTCACCTTGAGGTTGTGTATTGCTGGCGAAACCAACAACGGCAAACACCCGGCCGCAGTTGTGCGATCAGGGTGATCCTGAGTGTCAAAAATGATAGGTGTGCTGGACCACTTCAGTGGCTTTTGAGCATCGAACGATGGTTCGGCCGCCGTGATCTCACGCGCCCACTGCTTGAGCTGGCGATGAGAGGTGTGTAGCGAGGCGCCACCGTCGACACACATGGCCTCCGTAGCTTTCTGGAACCCATTCTCGTAGGACTCATCATCCTCGTCGTGATCGCCATCTTCCTGCTTCTTGTCGCGGGCCCGAGCAGGCCTTTCCTGTTGATTATCTTTGCTGCGAGCCAGCCTTTGGCTTACGCTTTCTGTCAATCCTCGGCACCATCCTCGCCCTTTCTCCTCGTCCCGCCTCTCATATTCGGCTACGCTTTTACGCAAGCTGCCGACTTGCCGCGGTTCGGGAGGTCATGGCCCTTAGTGCGGTGGATCTTGCAAGATTGCTTGTCGGAGCTCCCCGCTTATCGGCGGCCGCTAAGGCCGGCAGCGCACACCCAAACTTCCTTGCCGTGGTCGCTTACCTTGGTCTTCTTGGCAGCGCAGGCGTCATCGGATCCCTCAACGGTAAGCACGGCCTTGGCCTTACGCTTCCTGTTGCGGCGTTGGCCCTTCTTCGTCGGGGCGGCGAAATCTTCGTCTGTGGAGTTGGTTTCCGCACCGGCATCTTCGCCTGGGTACTTCCTCCCCTCTTCATCCCAAGCACATATATCGTCCAGAACGTAAAGTTCAGCCACATCCTTGACCTTGTTCATCACCATCTCTTCATGCATCTTATGGTTACGCACATTCTGATGGAATGCGCTGATGACAGCGGCGGGATGAACATCCGAGATGTTGTATTGTACCCGGCTAAACCTTTGTATGTACTTGCGCAGGTTTTCACCTTCTTTCTGGGGGATGACATGCAAATCGCTTGACTGGCCATGAGCTTGGTGGCCTCCCGTAAAGGCACTGTCGGTGTCAAAACCGGCAGATCTCGGGTAGGGGGTCCCGAACTGTGCGTCTAGGCGGATTCTAACAGGAGACAAGGGACACGTTGTTTTTACCCCGGTTCGGGCCCTCTCGATGGAGGTAATACCCTACTCCTGCTTGATTAATATTGATGATATGGGTAGTACAAGAGTAGATCTACCACGAGATTAGAGAGGCTAAACCCTAGAAGCTAGCCTATGGTATGATTGTTGTTCATCCTACGGACTAAAACCCTTCGGTTTATATAAACACGAATAGGGTTAGGGTTACCTGAGTCGGTTACAATGGTAGGAGATCTACATATCCGTATCGCCAAGATTGCCTTCCACGCCAAGGAAAGTCCCATCCGGACACGGCACGAAGTCTTCAATCTTGTATCTTCATAGTCCAGGAGTCCGGCCAAAGATGATAGTTCGGCTATCCGGACACCCCCTAGTCCAGGACTCCCTTAGTAGCCCCTGAACCAGGCTTCAATGACGATGAGTCCGGCGCGCATATTGTCTTCGGCATTGCAAGGCGGGTTCCTCCTCCGAATACTTCATAGAAGGTTTTGAACACAAGGACAGTGTCCGCTCGCAAAATAATTTCCACATAACACCGTAGAGAGAGAATAATATTTACATAAAATCAATCACGACGTATTCCACGGCGTGCCATCACGCCACGCCAAGTCTTCGCTCAAATCGTTTTCTTGTACCACCTCGGTAGCGTTTAGCGAGAGGCGGTTTCCTTGGCACGCGTCTTGTCAGCGGAGATCGTGTCCCCCTTATTCCGGGATTCTCATCAATACGGATGTGGGTAACCCAACCGCGCCATTTATTTACGGGCGCTTGGAAGATAAGCGAGTTTTAACGAGTGGGCGTGGGGACGCATAGTCGTCCATCCATATATGGGGATAAGGATCCACCTTTTCACCCACGCCTTCTTCCTCCTTCGCTCATCCATTCCTCAAGCACACTTTCGAGCTCCAGGTGCCCAAGTCCGCACATCCCTCCTCAACCTTCTCCAGCCATGTCCGAGGCGGGAGGCAAGTGGATGGCCTCCTCCGATCCACGGAGGGCACATCGAAAAGGCTGCGGAGGCGGATACTTGTCTCGGGCGACATTATCGCGTGTCGGCTCCCCAATAAGGGCAGCTCATCCCCACCCCCAGGCCCCATGAGAGGGTGGTGTTCCTCACCCACTTCCTCCACGGACTAGGTTTTCCACTTCACCCATTTGTCCGGGGGCTCATGTTCTACTACGGCCTGGATTTCCACGATCTGGCCCCAAACTTCATCCTCAACATCTCGGCGTCTATCGTGTCAGGCGGCTTTCCTCCGCATCCAGCCCCACTTCGGGTTTATGGTTGAAGACCTTTAGCGTCCAAGCCGAAGATAGTGGGCGGCCGAAACAAGCCCAGTCTTGGAGGCACCATGGCGGGTAGGATGCCCAATATTACATGGCTTGAGGGCTCCTTCATGGAGACCATAAAGGGGTGGCAATCGGGGTGGTTCTACATCACCGAGCCGCGCAACTCCAAATGGGCGGCGGCCCCCGAATTCAGATCTGGCTCCCCCACACGGCTCACATCATGGAAAGAGATGGGACTGACGTGGGGTGATTCGGAAGAGCTGACCGACTCCAAACCTCGTGTCCGAAACCCGGTGGACAAGAAGCTCAGGCTTGTCAACGTAGTCCGTGTTATGCTCATCCGCCGGATTCTCCCATGCCAGCAACGGGCCTTCAATTTGTGGGAGTTTGATCCGCACAGCATCGACTTTTGAGCCGCTCTTCAACACTATGTACGAAGATGCTCGGAAGGTGCTGTTCAAGGGCGCCTGAAAGCTCCCACATCCGCCATCAAAGATCGCGGATTCTGCTTTCGCATGACGTCAAGCCAGCGAGGTAAGTCATTGCCCTTTATGGGACTCTTTTTCATAGTTTGACTCTATGCGGGATCTAAAACTCCCTAACCTTTGGACAGATCGGTTGAAGACGTCCGACAGATGCTTGTCCGCTCCCTTGCCAGAAGACCAATGGACGCCTTGGCAGACGGGCTGCTGTCGGTTCCGCACCTCACGTGGTGACAGAGAAGAAGGCTAAGAAGGAGGCCACGGGAACTCGAAGGAGCTCCCGGCGCCAAAAGTGCCGCCGATTCTGGGCAGAATCCTCTCCCGAGAACGAGAGGAGGAGGAAGAGAAGCCTCTCAAAGCAGGGGAAGAGAAGAAAAGGAAGGCCGCCCCGACTGGGGAGGCCGGAGGGTCCAAGAAAGGAAGGAGCCTTCCTCCGGACTTCTCCACCAACGTCGACAACGACGAGGAGGAGTGGCCATCAAGGGCCAAGCCCCTGGCGAGATTGTAAGTGTCCTGGATTCCAGAATAACTAATGATTTTATTTGTCGATGGTGTCTTCTAACGCCGAATATAACCATGTAGCCCGCCAAGGGCCAGGCTTCGCCCGCTTCGCCGAGCGGCTCCTCAATTCGTCGGATGTGAATAGCACTTCACTTCCGGCCGCCTCCTCCTCGTGGCCTTGAGCCGCCTTGGTGGAGTCCCAAAAGGGGCCCAACCGGGAGGAGGTGGTCCAGGAGGCGCCGCAAGGCGACCTCCCGGACTCCGGCCGCAAAGGGGGCAAAACCCCGGAGGGCTCTAAGTCTGGCCCTGTGCCGGACTCCGTGCTGTAACCTTCGTGGTTCGAAGTCCGCAAGCGGCCCTTTGTAAGAAGGGCAAGATCATGACGCCAATGACCTTCGGCCCAACCGGAGGCACCGGATAGCTTGGCTGGAGGCGCTTTAACGGGCGCCTCCATCGGCGAGGAGCACCGCACTATCATGAGTGCGGTGATCCGTGAAAAGTTCGATCCGCCAAGAGCGGGCTGATCCAGTTCTGCACTCAGCCTTCTAATGTGCTTTGAGGTAAGTTTAGAATATGTAAAAATATTACCGCATAGACAGTAGTCTCGATGCTTAGTTCGTGTTCGGAAAGAAAGGCCGGATGAGGATCTAAAAGATATACGCAGGAGTCTAACATAAATATGTCAATATGGGGAATGCAGGCTGCGCTGCGACCTTTGCCAGACCGATCGGCTGGAGGTCAATGCATTGAAGCAGAGCCTCGAGCGTCCGAGGACTAGCTCGACTTGCCAAGAAGCAGCTCGAGGACAAGGAAGGTAAGTAATACCTTATTAAAAGTAATACCTTATAGAAAGGATTTGGGTGCAAAAATGACAGGAATAACGTGAGTATTGCGGTGGGGCCACGAACGAGGTGGCGACCAAGGAAGCGGTGACCGCGTCGAAACAATGCGGCCACGGAGCGCACTGGCGAGAGAAGGGGAGGCGAAATGGCGGAGGTACGGCAAGAGCTCCGTGCTCGTGGAAAAACACGAGAGTTTGGAGCGTGACTGAACAGAGTCCGAGCTTGCCTCGACTCTTGAGAGTGCTAAGGCCGCTAAGGCCGAAGCCGTAAAGCCCTCCAGAAGATTGAGGCGATGAGGAAGATAGCGGCGGATAAGGCATTCTTTATGCAAAGCAATAATGTAAAAGTCAATTATCTGTTACTTACCCGAATCCGGGCTCTCCAGGAGCCTTCGCAGATCTGCCCCACAATGTATCCGATGCCGCCGCTTTCTACCGAGCCGAAGACTGGAGCTCGACGGAGAAGGTGTTTTGGTCTCGATATCTTTGAGGTCCGAACACCAGTGCCCTTTGAGCGACCAATCAAGCAATTGGTCGAGCTCCACAAGGTCGCCGAACAGGCCATGAAGGGCCTTATAGCTCATTTGTGGCCAAATGAGGCCATGCTCAGGAGCTACTTGGGCTAGTCAGGCTGGTGGACGGGCCTTTGTCCGTGGATCGAAGTCATCAAGCGCTCGGCTGTATTGAAGGTGCCCATAGGGCCCTTGCCCGCGTTAAGGTGCCTTTGGGGCAAGCTGGACCAGTGAGAAGCTTGTGAAGGACGGACCACCACCGGGCAAGGAGCACATAAGCCCGAAAATGTATTATGAGGGCGTCTGAAGGGTGCCCACCGATAGCGGTGAATGCTCCAAAGATGTAACTTTTGAATAGACTCGCATTTGTTTTCCTGTACGCTGAAAACTTGTTCATATGCTCTAAGCAACGCTTGTGAATTTAAAATATTACCTTTTGTGCGGCTGTTTATCAAAATTTGAGAGATGTCAAGTCGTTGGCTTCAGCCCCAATGCCACGAGTGCTGGGGTGTTCGGGATAAACTTGAGCGCTCTTGTTCCCATTCATGGGTCCTTCGAGGGAGGCGCTCAACGCAACGAACAAGGCAACCGGACATATAGTGCTTGAAGACTCTCACTTAGCCATAGAATTCTATAATTTTAAATTTCGGCGAAGCCCCTAGTATTCGGAAGACCGAGTTCGGGGCGCTATCCACGCCTTGGCCGGACAATGCCGGTTCCTCGCTCTAAGCGGCATAAGTCTTTAGGGACTCGAAGAAACCTCTCGAACAGCGACCAGCTCTTGCCCTATCATGACAGTCAGTTTTAGCTTTCTTCACTGAGGTGCTCAACCCGGCTCAACCGGGGCACAATCGCAGTGGTTCTCCCAACGCTACCTTAGCCGATATAACGGAATGTAAGGTACCAAAACATGGGAGCCGGGCAAACCCAACTATTGACCCAAGACATGATTCGAGCCGATGCATATAATGCTATAAGTTCGGGTGCCGTGACTTGTGAAAGTGTTTGGACTTGTCACACCATGTTTTGGGGGTACATAAGCCCCTGGTGTGGTGGCCGTACCAAAGTGTACGGGTGCAACATGTCATAGATGAACATATATGGGAAAGAATGCAATATTAAGCAAGAGCTAGATATTGTTTATTCAAAAGAAAGCGCAAATAAAGGCAGAACGATACAAATTTGGCGATAAGCAAGGTAACGGGACTTTTGACATTTCCCCTTCCAGGTAAGTTTGCGGTGTGGTATGTAAAACAGGTGTACTGCTCGTAATAGAGACCACCTGGAAACTTGACGCGGTTTTCTGCTTCCCTGGTTGTTGTATCGTGTAGTCTGCGAGAATGCCGGACATGGCTTCTGGAGAACAGAGTCCTGAAAGGAAAAAGAAAAAAAAAAAGAAAAAAAAAGGAATGACACAAACGGGAGCCCCTAGTGCGGTCTAGCCGCATTACCGGGCATGCCGTGGTCGTGGCCCGCCCCTATGCCCATGGTGCTTCAGAGCGCAATTACGTGCAGCGTAATCGCTTCAGCGAGTTCGCGAGGGCTGGGGTTGGGGCCGCATTACTACGCTTTGTTGAACATGCCAAAGCGGTCTTGCTGTAGCTTACTCCGGGCGCACTTGACAGTGTCCGATTGTTTATTGGACAGACTGGAGGATTGCCTTTAAGAGGCTGTTCTGCACTTCTGCCGCAAGGGCGACCGTATGCTCCTCCGTTCGGAGGGAGCGTTTAGTGTTTCCATTGACCGTGATTACGCCTCGAGGGCCTGGCATCTTGAGCTTGAGGTACGCGTAGTGCAGTACCGCATTGAATTTTGCGAATGCGGTTCGCCCGAGCAGTGCGTGATAGCCAGTGCGGAACGGGACTATGTCGAAGATTAACTCCTCACTTCGGAAGTTATCCGGGGATCCGAAGACCACTTCAAGTGTAACGGAGCCTGTACGGTTGGCCTCTACACCTGGAATGACGCTGTTAAAGGTCGTCTTTGTGGGTTTGATTCTTGACGGGTCTATGCCCATTTTGTGTAATCGTATCCCGATAAATCAGAGTTCAGAGCTGCTGCCGCCGTCCATCGGGACTGACTGGTGAGGTGAAATCCGTCAATAATTGGGTCAAGAACCAATGCGGCGAAACCGCCGTGACGGATGCTATTGGGGTGGTCCCTTTGATCAAAGGTGATCGGGCAGGAAGACCATGGGTTGAACTTCGGGGCGACTGGCTCCATCGCATATACGTCTCTTAGTGCACGCTTCCGCTCCCTTTTGGGTATGTGGGTTGCATATATCATGTTCACCGTCCGCACTTGTGTGGGAAGGCCCTTCTGTCCTCTATTGTTCGGGCGGGGCTCTTCCTCGCCATCGCTATGCAGCCCTTGTCGTTGTTTTCGGCGTTTAGCTTGCCTCGCTTGTTTGAACACCCAACAATCCCTGTTGGTGTGGTTGGCTGGTTTTTCAGGGGTGCCATGTATCTGGCACAAGCGATCGAGTATTCGGTCCAAGTTGGACGGGCCCTGGGTATTTCTTTTGAATGGTTTCTTCCGTTGACCGGGTTTAGAGCCTCTGAATCCAGCATTTACTCTTGTATCTTCAGCATTGTCGCCGTTAATGCGGCGTTTATGCTTGTTGCGATGCGACCGCCATTGCTATCCTTGGTATCCGAACTACTGTGGTGTTTGGCCAAGTTGTTGCTTCGAGCTAGCCAGCTGTCCTCTCCCCGCATAAGCGGGTCATGAGTGTGGTGAGGGCTGCCATGGATTTCGGCTTTTCTGTCCTAGGTGCCGGGCTAGCCACTCGTCATGGATGTTGTGTTTGAAGGCTGCTAGCGCCTCGCATCCGAACATTCGACGATCTGATTTTTCTTTGTTAGGAACCGCGTCCCGTAATTGTCTCGGCGATTCTTACGCTGCTGAATTATATGGCTAAGGTCATCGGGCGTGCGGTGGTCGCACATATATGTGCCCCGGAAGTTATCGAGGAATGCGGCCTGTGTCCTCCCAACAACCGATTGACTCTGGCGGCAAGCTGTTGAGCCAATGCCGAGCTGGTCCTTTAATCTTGAGTGGGAGGTATTTGATGGCATGTAGATCATCACCGCGGGTCATGTGGATATGGAGGAGATAGTGCTCGATACAGACCGCAGGATCTGTGGTACCATCGTATGATTCGATGTTTATGGGTTTGAAACCCTCAGGGATTTGATGATCCATTACTTCATCTGTGAAGCATAGTGGGTGTCTTGGCGCCTCTGTATTGGGCTATGTCACGACGTAGCTCATATGAGCTTTGTCTACTGTGTGCGCCCCGGCCGGGGTTGCTGTATACGGCGTGACGGTAATCATCACGAGTCGTTGGGCGCCCACGCGATCTGTAGATCGATCTTGTTTGCTTTGCCTTATCCTCCA
This sequence comes from Aegilops bicornis, assembly GCA_021605145.1. NCBI lineage: Eukaryota > Viridiplantae > Streptophyta > Magnoliopsida > Poales > Poaceae > Aegilops > Aegilops bicornis. Next base: position 54,264 of record JAHIAL010000009.1, on the reverse strand, counting down.
TTATATCTCGCAAGTCCGGCGCGTTCTCCCATGCCTTGGTACTTTTGAGCGGCGTGGGCGTGGCTTGAGCGGAGGGCCGAGAGGCTTCTTTTGTCGCGCTACGGGTGGCCGGTCTGCCATGTCGTGCTACCGGTGACGCTGGTGCTTCCTCCTCCGATCGAGGCAACGGCCTGCGTTTGGGGTAGCTTTAGAGGGCGTTGAGTTCGTACTCTTGGGCTGCAAGGACTTGGTCCATCTCGCCGCCTAGCAGGTCTTGGTCAGCTTTTAAGTCAAGCGTTGCTGCTTTTCTTGAGGCTGCTTGCCGTGGCCATGAGCCTGCGTTTAAAACGCTCTTGTTCGGGACGGGATCCTCCGCACGATTTAATTACGTCATCGTCGAGGCTTGCCTCGCCTTCTGAGGGGGGGCGCATAATTATCGCCCTCTACCTCTCTTTTCTACCAGACCGTCAGGCGGACTTGCTTCTCCCTCCTCCCGTGCCGAATCCTGCTGGGCGGGGTCGTCTTGACACTGTCCGGTATTATTGTCTCCCGTGCGGAATCACCGTTTTCTTGTGGCGGGATTTAGAGCGGCGCCACGACGCGTTGGCGCTTAGGTTGTTTCTTGGAGGGGCCATCCTCTCGCTGTTCCATCGCCATTCCCATCTTTTTGGGATGTCCACCATGTATATGTCATATGACGAGGTGGCCTTCCGGTGCCCGTGGGCGCCGGCTCTTTATCGTCTCCAAAGACCGTCGTCCATACCGTCGATGTCTTCGAGTCGAAGTCGAGCATGTCGGTTAAATCATCGGCAGTGGCTACAAAGTGGGTGGTGGGTGGGCGTTGAATTTCTTCGTCGTCCGAGTCCCAACCTTCCCCGACCGTAGTTCGGCCAGGGCTCCCCTGACAAAGAGAGAGACTTTAATGAGTTCAGGATATCGCCAAAGGGCGAGTGCTGAAAGACGTCCGCGGCGGTGAACTCCATAACCGACGCCCAGTCGGATTCGACTGGCAGGGGCGCGGGAGGTTCGGAGTCCGGAAAGGAGTCCGGCACCTGGGAGTGACGAAGCCGCAAAGCGACAGGGGATGATGTTCGGCTCAATCGCCAGAGATTTCAGCCCCGAGGCGGTGTCCAACCAACCGTCCTCGATCGGGCGAAACCGGCCCGGATTAAGGGTCGGAGCGGGCAGTGCGACCTCTGTGGCAATCGCTCGGGCGGGCAGAGCTAGATCGCATCCATCGAGACAAGGCGGCACGCTTCGGTGGCTCAATCCGTCGAAGATCAAGTCTCCGCGGACATCGGGCCGTATAGTTCAAGCTTCCAAATCTGACCTGATGGCCAGGGCGAAGCTTTCAATCTGCTCCAGATGGCCTAGCGAATTGGCAGCAGTGCAAAGCCGCCGAATCTGAAGATCTGTCCGGGGAGAAAATCTCACCTGGACTGCGTCGTTGCTGATGATTGAAGGAGCCATCGGGCCTATAGGTGATGACAGGAAGGAACTCTCAATGAAAGCACCAATGTCGGTGTCAAAACCGGCGGATCTCGGAGTAGGGGGTCCTGAATCGTATGCGTCTAGGCGGATGGTAATAGGAGACATTTTTACCCAGGTTCGGGCCCTCTCGATGGAGGTAATACCCTACTCCTGCTTGATTAATATTGATGATATGGGTAGTACAAGAGTTAGATCTACCACGAGATCAGAGAGGCTAAACCCTAGAAGCTTGCCTATGGTATGATTGTTGTTCGTCCTACGGACTAAAACCCTTCGGTTTATATAGGCACCGAATAGGGTTAGGGTTACACAGAGTCGGTTACAATGGTAGGAGATCTACATATCCGTATCGCCAAGCTTGCCTTCCACGCCAAGGAAAGTCCCATACGGACATGGGAGAAAGTCTTCAATCTTGTATCTTCATAGTCCAGGAGTTCGGCCAAAGATGATAGTTTGGCTATCCAGACACCCCCTAGTCCAGGACTCCCTCAGGCACCAACAAATTCATGGCACAAATCCGACCAGGAAGAAATGGAATCCGTTGGCAAGTGCATCAACCATGACATGACGTCGGGTTTAAGCGCCAACGAGAAGTAATTGGCAAGCACCTTGTCGTCGCGAGCTTCGGCAGCTTGCATCGCGATGGTGTAGATGCTGAGGAACTCTGACGGGTGAGTCTTGCCATTGTACTTCTCGCCAACATCAGGCTTGAACGTGCGGTGAGTGGGCCACTAGAACTGCTGCAGCTCACGGGTAAAGGCCGGGGAACCAACCTCGTAAGGTAGGCCACCAGGGCCTCCCGGTGCTGGGTGGTCCATAGCGGGCCCTGCCCGCCTATCTGACTGGTGGCGGGCTTCGCACCATCGCTCGATGGTGGTTCGAGCGTCTTCATGGGCTCGCTCCCGAAGAACTGGGCGTTGATCGCGGTGGGTCCGTGTGTCGGACGACGCTATGGAAACGTTATCACAAGTGTCGTCCCGACGGACCAGCGCCCGCGGTAGCTAGCGTGGAGGAGGAGAGTGCACCGTGGCTGCAGCACCCCCGGTCCTTCCACCACTGGCATGCGGTGGCTTGACAGAGTGTCGGCCTGAGGGCCCCACTAGCCGCAGCTCATCCTTGTTGGCGATGCCGACGAGGCTCCGGATGGTGGCTCTCCACTCGTTGAGTTTTTCCGTAGCAGGAGGGAAGTCAAGGAGCAACTGCGCGCGCGCCAAAGCTTCCGCTGGCATGGGTGGCGGCAAAGGCTGCGTGGACCGTGACGCACTCCGACTTCAAACTATGTTAGAAGGAGCTCTATCACGGCCTTGCGGCTGCGCACCATTATCGCCAGCGCCTCGGCATGCATGCTGGTCTTGTGCGTCCCGCAAATGGTGCATAGGACTCTTCCCGCGGCAGCGACCGGGGTCACTAGCGTGGTGGTGCTGCTCGTCGCGCGTGACCTGGGAAGAGCGTGTTGCGGGCACCGGTGTGAGCGTCCTAGAAGTCACCGCGCCGCCTGTAGGTGGCACGACACCGCCCTTGGAGGGCCCCGCGCCGCCTGCGGGGGGCATGGCTCCATTTTTGGACTTAGCGGTGTGCGGCTCGTCGTCTCGTCTTGTGACAGCGCCCGCTTCGCCGTGACTCGGCTGCCAGAGCGTCGTGGGTGTTCGCGAGCCGTGCCTCGGCTCCCACCTGCGACCACTCCCTCGCCCGCCCGCACTGGTACGAGCGGTTCGGCTCCAGATGAACCGACCGCCGTGATCCTCTTCTTCTTAGGAGCCATGACAATGAAGAACTGCTATACTAACTGCTAGGCCGGATTTTTCACAATCGCGCTTCTACTCGGTGCGCCCAAGCTGTCGGGGGAAACGACACCTATGGGATCATGAGGACCCTTCTATGGTTGGCGGGCGCAGGATTGTGCAAAGAGCGGGTCTAGAAGTCAGCGCAAGGAGATTTTACCTAGGTTTGGGCCGCGTAGATGCGTAATACCCTAGTCCTGCTTTAGTGTATATTTGAGTGTTCTTGAGTTCTTGAAATAGCTACGGTGCGTGCGTACTCCAAAAAGACCGAATCCTTCCTTAGTACGCCTCAGGCCTCCTTTTATAGGAAAAAGGGGTCGCCGCAGTGGCACACAGGAGGTGGAAAGCATGTACAGTGTACAAGCTTATCGCCTGTCATTACAGGACAAAACACATTAAATGCGCTACTTAGGTGTCCTCTTGCTTTTTAGGGGACGGTAACGAGGCCCGGCCCGTTCGTCGCCGCTCCGTCTTGCTCCGACATGTGTCCAGGCCAACGAGGAATGCAGCGCCATGTAGGCTGGCAGGCTGGTGAGCTGGCGTGGTGGTAGGGTCTTCATGAAGATCTACATGCCACCACGCAGGTGCTTGACTAGTTGGATTAGGAGCCACGTAATGCCACGTCGGTACTTTCTTTAGTTGTTGGGTCGGCCGCTGAGCTGGGGCGGCGATGGGGCGGCAAGGCCTTGTCGCGGTCTTGCGTATATTCCCGGCAAGGGTCTTGCCGGGGGCCTTGTGAGTGCCCTCAGCAAGAGTCTTGCCGGGGTCTTGCGGGTGTCTCCGGCAAAGAGCCTGTCCGGGGCCTCGTGGGCATCCTCGCCAACGAGCTTTGTGGTTGTCTTGTCTTCTGGTTCTCATCTAGGCCTTATATGCTCTTTGTCTTCACAAAGATCTGCATGCCACCATGCAGGCACTTCCCCAGCCTTGGTTCCAACGTTGTCGATGGTGTCAGAACTCTCAGGCTCAAGGGTGGGTGTGATGCTGGCGTTGGGTGAGTTGCCCCCGGCAAGGCTCTTGCCGGGGCTGTGTTGCTTGACCTTCTTGCGCCTCTGTCTTGGCACTGCTCTGGTAGTCTTGCATTTCTGTTTCCTTCGTCTGCCCCACTAAGCGTGGCCGCAGGTGCGGCTCTGACTGCCCGTGCACAAGTAAAGGGGTACAAAAGAGATCCCCTACTTTTGTGCAATCGACAAGCGTGTTGAGGGAAAAAAGTTCATGATTTGTTAAAAGGTTCATGAGAAAAGTTGACGATTTGATGAAACTTTTCGAATTTGAATAAATCTCACATACTTAAACAAAAGAAAAAGGAAAAAAGGAAAAAGAAAAAGATAAAAAGTAAAAGAAAAAAGAGAAAAAACAAAGTCATTCAAAATCAAACAAAAGAGAGAAAAGAAAAACTGGCTGGAAGCTTCAAGAAGTTTCCCAAAACCAGCTACGAAGCTTCTGGAAGCTTCTCGAAACTAGCGAATGAATGTATCCACTGAGAACCGATCGGGACAGGGGTGGGGGGGTGTGCGAGGTTGTGGAAACGCCTGTAAACGATGCTAAAGGTGCCAAATAGGAATTGGGCACCCGCCCCCTAGTTGTTGGGAGGGTTCTCTTATTTGCCGCGTACCTCCCGCGTTAGTGACCTAGCGCATACCCCCTCAGTGCCTGATCCTGTGTTTGGGCCGACCCATGTAAGTTTTCCTCCCAACAGGATTTGGAACTTTCCATGAACTAGTTTTCCAGTTTTCTTTTCCCCCCATTTTTTACTTTCTTTTTTCTGTTTTGTTTTTCTTTCTAATTTCTTTCTACTTTTCCTTTTCTTTCTTTTTTCTATTTTTTTACCATTTCATTTTTGCAAACATCTTCAAAAATCATGAACATTTTTCGAAGTTTTGAATATTTATTTGAAATCATGATATTTTTACAAATTCTTGAACATTTTTTAAATCATGATAAATTTGTAATTTTTTCGCAAATTCGCGAACATTTTTTGAAACTCTTAGTTTTTTTGAATCGACAACATTTTCAAAATTCATGAATTTTTTATGAGGAATTTTTTTGGAATCAGCAAAAAAATTAAACTAATGAAAGTTTTGAAATTTGGGAACAATTTTGAAATTCATGCTTTTATTTATTTTTGTGAACATTTGTTTGAAAATTCATAAACATTATTTAAATTCTAGAAATTTGTTAAATTCATGAACATTTATGGAATACGGGAACAATTTTCAAAAACCTTGTATTTTTTATGAATATGCAAATGTTGTTTCAAAATCACCAACATTTTTTTGAATCCATGAACATTTTTCTTACAATGCGGAGATTTTTTCAAAATCGCGATCATTTTTTCGAATTCACAAACATTTTATGATTTCTTGAACATATTTTTTGTATACTTGCATTTTTCGAAATTTGGAACTTTTTTGAAATCCTGATATTTTTGAAGTAGAAAAAAAAAGAAAAACAGAAAGGGAAAGCAATAAGCAAATAAAAACGAAACGAAATGAAACATGTTGGGTGCGTCCCGCGTGTTCGCAGCGCGCACTGCGCCAAATAGGAGGTCCATATATACAAGTGTAGCGCTAGCCAACTCAAGAAAAGGGCGCCAACTGAAAAAAAAAGAAAAGACAAAACAGAGAGAGGAGTCTAGCGCTTCCATCTCTATCTGTATGCCTAGTGCATCTTCAATCGGACATGTCTAATCTGGCCTTTCCTATACGTCAGCTGACGCATCCTTGCTGCTTATTTGTTCGCCTCCTTACTCGTACCTTCCATATTCAAATTCCAGAGCGTCAAATACATACACAACCATGCAATGTAGATCTGCGCATGTAATTTCATTTCTAGCACATAGTTCAATAGCATAGGAGAGTTCATACATACAACTACCTAAATTATGGTATGTTCTACTAAATCATAATTAAATTAAGACTATCAATAGAGAAGTCCTGTTCATCACTGAATGGCGCCCTTGCCCTTGTCCTCATGGTCTGGGAAGTAGTGGTCAAAGATGCAACAGGTGTTGAGGCGGATATGCTTAGTGCTGGAGCTGAATGTGTTGGACACGACATGAGACAGGTTTAGGTCGTCCTACCGGGGGAGGCAGAAGAGGGCATAGATGGCTCGGGTTTGCTCCACCATGTGGGCATTGGCGGCCCAGGCTTGCCTCTTAACCAGGATCTAGGCATGGGCATCCTGGCCATCGGCCGGCATGGCGCGACACACCTTCTCCCTCTCACGGTGGGCATATCATCCCCTGACCTCGGGCGTGCCGCTGCATGACTACATCCAACGCATATGTGGCCTTGCCCATTGCTACCATTGGCCTCATACTCCGGGGCCGACGTCCTGGGGATAGGATCCATGTTGGAGAGCCACAAAGCCTTTTTCCATGGTGCGTCAGGACCTCCACTTGTGATGCGCCTGGTGCGGTTAGGGAGCGGACAAGCGGTGCGAGGTGACGCCGAACGCAATGCCACGACTGGATCCTATCCGGAGTGGTGGAGAAGTCACCCGACTGGTGGATCCATCACAGGGTGGTTTCAATGGAGGAGCCTCGTCTGAGTAGGCATCCAACTCCCAGTCAATGGATCCGGGCCGTCCGAATTCAGGTTGGCTACTTCCCATTCCAAAGATGGTGGGAGAAGGGAGGAGAGGAGCGGGAGGGGGACAAAGCTTACTGGAAGTGGAGTGGATTGCGAGAAATGGATAGGGTTTTGTTCAAGGTGGGGCTAGGGGGATTTTGTTGGCCGGGGTGAGCCGGTCCGATGGCGGAGGCATCTGAGCGGCCCCAAATCCGCCCCACATACAGGCTGGGTTTGAGGGTGTACTGGATAGCGCAAACATATGGGCTTTGCTTGAGGCGTCCGGTTTGGTGTCATTTTTTGGTCCGGACTGTGTGCCTGGACATATGTGGGAGGGGTTCAGTTGGAGATGCTCTTAAGGGCATCTCCAACGCGGAAGCCCAAACCCCCCTATATGTTCGTATGACCCGAACACTTTTAGGCCTTCAATACGGGCGCCCGTTTTCGGTTGAACTGGTCTGGATGTCTAAAATCCCACAGCCCAGCCTTATATCATTGGAGCTATAGAGAGTTTGTACGCCCTCGACGTTGGCGTCCGACAACCGGTCCCACCCCAAAACCCTCGTCACATCTAGAACGCTCTGCATTCATGTCGGCTGACTAGCTCCCCGCCTACCAACATTCAGGCTTGACCGGCTGGCTCGCCATATAAGGAGCCTACTATGACTATTAAAGTCAGTCGACCTCCCCTCAAACCCTATATGCTCCTCTCCCCTCCCGCGGTCACATCTAGTCAGTGCCCAATTGGAAAGAAGCAGACACTAGAGGAGCTCCAGTGGAGCCAGGTGATGGTTGCTCGGTGACTAAAACTTTGTAGAGCCGCCGCTACAATGGGTCCAGCAGGAGCTCAAGCCCGCGGCGACACAGAGACACATCGTCGACGTGTTCCACCAGGCTAATGCGCCACAGCGGTGCATGACTACAGGACAATCCTCCTCCACCGTACCCTCCATCATGTAGGATAAGCCCACCTTAGATGTTACGGTGTCGATTGGGAGAAGGTGGCGAGTTTTAGGGACAAGGAGGCGCCGCCGTTCTGGTCACCTCAGACCATATAGAGGAGGAGCACCAACAGCTATTGGTCGGGCGCACCTGCTACTTGTGAGCTGCATTGGGATTTTCCCCGAAGAGAAAGGGTGAAGCAATATAGTCGCAGGTAGTATTTCCCTCGGTAGAGAACAAACGTTATTGAACCAATAGGATATCCACACAAGCGACCATCGAAAATACCTACACATACAAGAGCAAATACTTGCACCCAACGCGGGCAAGAGGGTTGCCAATCCCCTTGTACTCGTTAATTGCAAGGATCAAATCTTATAGTAGTAGATAGAGAAATTGCAAAAGTAAAATAAAAGTAAATACATTGCATCAAGGTATTTTGGTTTTAGCAATATGATTAAAATAGACCCGGGGCCATAGTTTTCACTAGAGGCATCTCTCTCATAAAAATAGCATACGGTGGGTAGACAAATTCTCTTTGGGCAATTGAAAAGTGCATAGTTATGGCGTTATTCACGGCATGATATAGGTATTACGTAGACCGAAAAGATTCCGCATATACTACTATTACTCCACCTCTCGATCGCTATCCAGCATGCATTATAAGGTATTACGTTCATAACAAATAGAGTAATGCTTGGAGCATGATGACATAATGTAGATAGAATAAAACCAAGCAATATGATTAAACCCCGTCATTTTCCCCTTAGTAGCAACAATACAAATATGTGCCTCACTACCCCTTCTGTCACGAGGTGAGGACACCGCAAGATTGAACCTACTACTATGCACCACTTCCATTGAAGATCTACTAATCAACTTGGCCAAAGAAAACTCATAGATGTGAAAGCATTACATACCTATAACAATCATAAATAATAGAGTACAAAAAAGACTCAATTGCTTTCAGTGAATAATCTACTCATAAACCCAGAATTCATCGGATCACAACAAACGCACTGCAAAAGAGGATTACATCAAATAGAACTCTGAGGAGAACATTATATTGAAGATCACAGAGAGAGAGAGAGAGAGAGAGATAGAGAGAGAGAGAGCCATCTAGCTAATCACTATGGACTCATTGGTCCTGTGGGAACTGCTCGCACATCATCGGAGGTGCAACAAGGTTGATATAGAAGCCCTCCGTGATCGATTCCCCCTCCGACAGAGTACCTACGAAGGCCTCCAGATGGGATCGTGGAAGAATGGAGACTTGGAGTGGCGCAAAATTGTTTCGGTGGATGCTCTGGTATTTTTTCTAATATTAGAGAATTTATAACGCTTAAATTATGTCAGACCGAGCCATGAGGGGCCCACAAGACATCAGGGTGCGCCCTGTTGCCTTGTCGTCTCCTTGTAGATCTTCTAGTCCTCCCCGAAGCTTCTAGGGTCTCTTATGTCCAGATAAAAATCATTAAAAAGTTTCGTTGTGTTTGGACTCCGTTTGGTATAGATTTTCTATAAAACCAAAAACAAGAAGAAAACAACAACTCACACTAGGCACTAGGTTAAGAGGTTAGTTCCCAAGAATGATATAAAATTGCATATAAAGTATTTAAGATTGATAATATAATAGTATGAAACAACAAAAAATTATAGATACGTTAGAGACGTATCAACACCACATCCCTACTCGATGCATTGACCAAGGTGCCGTTGTCCCGGACTCGAAGCCCTGACCACAGGATTGGGTGTCGCGTCGGGCAGGAGCAGCCCTCACCTCCACAATGCCAACCCGACACACGGTGGCGCTTGGACGCCGTGATGCTAGAGTCATGTCCCTTCCTACTGCACCGTGCTCCCGCCTAGAGTGCCATCTCCTCGGCCACGGGTCCCGCGACTCCTCCTCCTCATCATGTGGGAGCTCGAAAGCCCTCATTGCGGAAAAGCGTCACTAAAGGAGGCACTCAACCTCCTTCATAAAGACGTATATTGCGCCGGATTATTGATTTGCCCCTTTAGTGATTCGGTGAAGGAGCAGAAAGAGTTCTTGCCTTTTTCCCTAGAGGTGACCCCGAGTTATCAAACACACTAGAGGAAGTGACCTTTAAGACAAAGGTTTCTAGCAAGTTTTGTAAGATTATTAAATTCCAGTTTTTAACCAGATCAAAATCAAGTTGCACATTTGAACTCTTATAAAAGAATAGGCATGATTATGAGGACTTACTCTTACAACCATGCATTTTCCAATGAGATTATCATTATATTCATTTGTGCCCTGGAAATCATCATCGAGATGTGCTTGGAACACATCAAAGTGGGAGGGTGTGTGTCCAAATTACATCTTGACCAGCAGGTGTCCTGCATCAGGAATCAGTTGTCCAACCAAAGTCCCTATCCGTCATGTGGGGCTGCCTCGATAATTAAGATAAAATTAGACAAAAGCATTGGGCGTTTAATGACTACACCTCTTGTATCTCCGGAGATAGGATTCATGCTATTGTACTCAACCTTTTTATCACTGGTGTTCATAATAGAGTTTCATGGTGTCTTTGCCCTTAGCCTCTGCGTGGTTCGATCTCTATGATCATGAGTACCCGCAGGGAAAAACATCATGGATGAGACAAGAGACAACTACTAAGAAATTTTATTTCACACATACAAGACATTAAAGTACTTTCATTGAACCCTCCAACAAATACATAGGGTTGTAGGGCTATGCCTCAACCCATGACCTTACCGAATTACTCACACATAATGATCAAATTGCAAGAAGAAACCACTGAAGAACACATCAAGAAAATTGATTGATTGATAATATGTTTTACAATAGTTGCCGGATGGGATACATGATTACAAGGTGTGGCTGACTTGGATGATGCTGTAGTGATGGTGGTGGAGATGACTATGGAGATGAAGATGGAAAATGGTGATGGCTAGGGTTGATGTGGAGGACGAAGACGGAGGTCTCGGCGATGTTCTGTGGCTCTTCTGGTATTGGCCCCAATATAAAATTTTTTGAGTTGGATGAGAGGGAGCCGCTGGCAGGCCATATGACTGCTCATACGAGCGCTTGCGATCATATGGTTGGTCATCTTGCGCTCTATTTATTCTCCCGCACCTCCCACTTGATTCTCCTTATCTCCTCTTTACTTCTTTACATATATATATGCTTGATTTTATCCATGTATTGGCCCATTGCCTGTGGAAACAAAATGAAGATAGGATTTTCGAATCCTTTTCCTTCATTACTTATTAGTAGCAATATCGAAGCAGATATCTTAGTTTTTATGAAATAAACTGGTTTAAACTCAGGTGCGATGAGCGTAAAAATAACACTCATCAACTATGTCCTCCCTGCCGAGTCGCTAGTAGATCAACTAGTGTTAGGAATATGCCCTAGAGGCAATAATATTGTATTATTTATTTCCACATTTATAATTAAGACTATATATTCTATTGTATAAGTTCTATGATTCTAGAATATGCAATTCAGTGAAAATTCATAAGCACGTGTGGAATGATAAATGGCAAAACCTGATTCCTAGTTCGCCTCTAGGACTAGCTTAAGTGTTTTATGTTGATCATGTTTTCCGGATCTTGGGATATTGTTAAGTGTAAAGATAGTCCCAAAACAACATTAAGAGTATGACGTTAGAAGAATGATCATATTGAATTGACCCAACTTGTTGTTATACTTTGAGATACAATCATCACAAGTCAATCGATATAACACAGAGAGTTAACGTATGCTTTAGTTACGTATACCATGAGAGTATCGTAGTCACTTCTTACCGGATGATGGACTTAGGGGTTGCTCAAACGTCATCTATAACACGGTGATCATAATGATGACCTACAGGTTCGTTGGAAAGTATGACTTGAGGCTAGATCTCTCAGATCCTCATAATAGAGAAGCCTGGTGCGGTTCTCTTCTTCCCCCTCTAATTGTTCGGTGATGATTAGTTCTGGACGGTGAAGAAATGCCAGATCATGAAGCCTGTATGCCTGCAACCTGTAGAGAGGCCGTGCTTTTGGTCTTTGGTTCGAGGAATTGTTCGTGAGCGGTTCGAGGGACTTCATCAATGTTCTACACCAACTCTTCTTCTGCTGCAACTCAAAGTTGGTAACAATCCGATCTAAACCTCTAATGCATCTTCACAGTGTTCCTCGACTATGATCGTAGGGCGATTTTTTTGTTTTCTGCTACGTTTCCCAACAGTGGCATCATGAGTGGCTCTATGAGTAGATGCATATTTTGATCTAGATGACATGTGATTGTGAGGGTACTGCACAAAGTTCTTAGTAATGAATTTGATTTATTGCTAAAAAATTAAGAATTAGAAGAGTTCTAGAGCTTGATAAAATTGTGCGAGTAGAAGATAAGAACTATTGTGCCGGATGAAATCTTTTACTTGATGTTATTGTTTGCTTCTGAGTGTTGCTTGATTCATTTCATTGGCGACATGATATAGCTTTCTACAAAGTTCTGACAATAATCGATTGACTCTGGCTGTCAATGATATGCTAACAGTTCTTTGGGCCACATCATAGTCATAATAGTGAATCTCGCAAACATAGAGGGGATGAAGATCTTTGATCTTCACGGGAGTCACGCGTATTGATGAAGTTTACTGTGGGGCTAGAGATTTTTAATTAAATTTCTTCCCTCACACACCCCAAAAAGTTAATCTAGCAACAAGAATAATTTTACCTAGTGGTGAACGTAGGTAGCTAGTGTTCTCCAAAACCTTAGAAGCCACGTAAATTTAATTTTGCTAAGTTGATTAGAGAACGTCTAACTTGGTTTTGCAGGATGCATGTGATGTGGTATAGCCTTTGTCATGATCATAAGTTTATGTATGAGATGGTTATATGATATAATGGTTAAGTGACCTGTGCCTCACAATACGGTGTGATGTCTGGAGCCAAAGGATTGTCACTTTAATGACTTGCGTTTCAACCTCATTTTAATAAGTTGATTACTTGATGGGAGTGACAAGCTTGCATGGAGGAACCCGGCGTGAGAAGAATGTACAAAGCATGAAAGAGCGCTGAAAATTTTGGTGCCACGACAGCGTTTTCGAAACTGCTGCCACGATAACGATTTTTCTGCTGCCACCATAAAATTTTCAGCTGAAAGTTCATGAATACCATGAAGAGATCCCCGGTGCCCATGGCTATATCATATCTTGCTATTATGAATTGCCTGAGATGTTTATGTCGACGTTCTGGGAACCAGGGTACCCGACCTTGCCTGCCTGCGGCCCACAGCATGGCTTCATCAACGGCCTGGTACGGCCCACTTTCAACATCGATAAGACAAGACCCTCGCGAGGGGCCAAGCCTCGTGAGGCGGACAGCGCCAAGACCTCTGGAAGGCGCAGCCCCTTAGGTTGGCTCCTAAGGAGCGGAGATTCCTATGCAAGCGCCCACCTCGTGAGGATCGAGTGATGCAAGCCATGACGACCAAGGCCAGGCAGGCGCCAGCGGGCGCAAAGTAGCATGTTTCCTCTTTGGTGCTAAGGAGGCAAGCGCAGTCGCGGAGTCCTGAGGAATCAGCCAAAGGTTTCCATTCCTGTGCAACAAGACCAAGACCGCCAGGACGGATGTCATCGCCGAGCCCACCACGGCGTCACGACCAGAAGCTTTGCATGCGAAGACCACCTTTCGTCAGGATAAGATGTACTTCTTGTACCCTTTCAAATTGGCCGTTGTGGAATCCCTTCCCGCCTTGTTTTGGAGGAAGAGGACCAAGGCCACTATAAATATAGGTTAGCCACCACCAAGGAGGGGGGATGGATCGATCGAATCCACTCCTCCCTTAGCCACTCATGCACAAGAACAGACCTTCTGAGGTTGTTCTTCCTCTGTACTAGTTCATCATCATCCCACCACGAGGCTAATCCACCACAAACCAAGAGTAGGGTTTTACACTGCAAGGTGGCCCGAACCTGGGTAAACTGCTGCATCACTTTCCTTTGGTGTTCATTGAGCTAGACTATGAGATCAGCGAGCGAATAGGCTTGAGAGGTTGAGTTCTTCGCACACGCCCCAGAGTTCGAACCTTTCTCGGGTCCGCGGGGCCCTGAATCCGACATTTGATGCGCCAGGTAGGGGCGTGTCGAAGGATTGCCTTCTCGTCGGCTGCGGTCCGTCCTCACCACCTAGCTTCCATGGCCTACGCCGCTCCACTCGCTGCCCCGCCGGGCATGCTCGGAGATGCTCCGGGCCTCCGGGCCCTCTCCCCCGCCCTCCGACGGGTGAAGTGGCCTCCGAAGTTCAGGCCGAACATGCCGCCGCGATACGATGGCGTGGCAGACCCCGCAGAGTTCCTCCTGGCGTACGCGGAGGCCGTTTAGGCAGCCGGCGGTGACGACAAGGTCACAGCGAATTGGCTCCCTATGGCTCTCTGGGGAGCACTCGTGCCTGGCTCCTTGACCTGCCAGAATCCTCGATGGACTCCTGGGAAGAGCTGCACAACCTACTCGTCGCGCGCTTCGCGGCACCGGTGCCCCACGCCGTCACGGCCATCCTTGGCGGGTCGCAGTTGCCGGCCTCAGACCGCCACATCAAGCAGTTCCTCCGCCGGGCGGACGCCGCTCACGCGCAATGGGGAGCCCCTCCGGGCTGGGTGGCACCTAAGGCCGACCTCACCTTTGATTCAAGGGACCACCCCAATACCACGGCTGATGTCGACGCACTCCCTATGCTCTGCACCCCACCATCTGCAACGGTGCGGTCACCAAGACCCTCATCGAAGACGGCGTTGGCCTCAACGTCCTCTCCATGGAGGCATTCAGCCTTCTTCATGTGCCTTATGGCCGGCTCCTCCCCACCAAGCCTTTCTCTAGGATCGTCGGTGGCTCCACCTGCCCTCTAGGGCAGATCCGCCTCCCTGTCACCTTTGGCATGCGCGACAACTAACGCACCAAGCTCATCGACTTCGGCATCGCCCACATCGGCCTCCCGTACAACGCCATTCTCAGGTACCCAGCCCTGGCCAAGTTCATGGCGGCGACTCACCCTGGCTACAACCTCATGAAGATGCCGGGAAGCAGCGGTGTCCTCACCGTGGCGGGAGATACCAAGGATGCGCTCTCGGACCTCAAGCTCGCCTTCAGGGCCATGGCGGCCGTGCGGCCAATTGGGGAGGGGGGTCCGGAGGGCAGGGGGCTCGCCACCAAGAAGAAGCAATTTTTCTCAAGACGGGCGAGGCGAAGCGGGTGCGGTCGACGATGAAGACGAGGGATCGGGCTCTACCTTCAGCATAGGCGCCTGCCTCGCCCCAGATCAAGAGGAGGTGCTAGTCAGCTTCCTTCGCGCTAACAAGGACGTGTTTGCATGGGAAGTGGCGAACCTGGTTAGGGTCCCACGTGGGGTCATCGAGCACCACCTGATGGTGTGCCCCAATGCGCACCCCATAAAATAGAAGGCGCGGCGGCAAGCCCGGAGAAGCAGTCGTTCTTCGTCCAGGAGACCCATAAGTTGCAAGAGGCCAACGTCATTCAGGAAGTGCGGCATCCAGAATGGCTGGCAAACTCGGTTATCGTCCCCAAGAAGAGCGGGAAGGAGCGTATGTGCATCGATTTCACCAACCTCAACAAGGCTTGTCCTCAAGACCCTTTTCCGCTTGCACGCATCGACCAGATCATCGACTCCACCGCCAAGTGTGATTTGCTGTGCTTCCAAGATGCCTTCTCGGGCTATCACCAAATCAAGATGGCGGTGCAGGATGTTGAGAAGACGGCTTTCCTGACCCCATGCGAGGTGTACTGCTACACCTGCATGCCGTTCGGGCTGCGCAATGCCGGAGCAACCTTCCAGCGGCTGATGCACATCGCTCTGGGCCGACAGCTCGGGAGGAACGCCGAGGCATACATCGATGACATAGTGGTGAAATCTTAGGAGGAAAGAACCCTTATCGAAGATCTAGAGGAGACATTCGCTAGTTTGCACAAAGTGAACCTGCGGTTCAACCCGAAAAAATATGTGTTTGGCGTCCCGTCTGGCAAGCTGTTGGGTTTCCTGGTGTCGCACAGAGGGATCGAGGCCAACCCGGAGAAGATCAAGGCCATAGAGAGGATGGGTCCACCGCCGACCCTTAAGGAGATGCAAAAGCTGGCGGGCTGCTGGACCTCGTTGGGGCGTTTTATCTCCAAGCTAAGCGACCGTGCCCTCCCGTTCTTCAAGCTGCTGAAGAAGAAAGGCCCGTTCGAGTGGACTCCGGAGGCTGATGAGGCCTTCCAAGACCTCAAGAGATACCTCACCAGCCTGCCTGTGATGGTCGCACCTCGGCCCCTCGAACCCTTGGTGCTCTACCTGGCCGCCACACCTCACTCAGCCAGCGCGGCGCTCGTGGCGGTCCGGGCAGATCGTCCGGCCGAGGACGGTGGGGCTCCTGAGGATGCTTCTCCTAAGGTCTCGATCGCCTTGCCAGGCGGCCCGGGCTCCTGAGGCTCCCCAGCCTCAACAAGCACGAGACCCCACCAACATCGACTCCTCCCGAAAGCACCCGTGTGCACTTCGCCAAAGACGGTGCTACACGGCCAGCGCGCGCTTATCCCATGCCGCAGAAGCTCGTGCTCGCTTTCCTTGTCGCCTCCAGGAAGCGGCGCCACTACTTCCAAGGCCATCCCATCAGAGTTGTCTCGGCCTACCCCTTGGAGAGGGTGCTCCGGAGCACCAACGATGCGGGAAGGGTCGCAGAATGGAACATCGAGCTGCAAGCGTTCCAGCTGGAGTTCACCACAACCAGGGTCATCATGGGCGCGGCCCTCGCCAACTTCATGGCGGAATGAATGACGCATACAGCAGTAAGCGAATATTGTTCCCTCATGGCGGAGATGAGTCGCGGATGGATGGGTCATGTACTTGACGGTGCGTTCGCATACGCCCGAGGCCCAGGGGCTGAAGCCGTGCTCATCTCAACCACTAAGGACAAGCTCTACTACGCCGTGCAACTCGCTTTTCAAGACGGCGAGAAGGTCTCCAACAACATTGCGGAGTACGAGGGCCTGATCACTGGACTTAAGGCCCAGCTCTGGGGGTCAGGCGCCTCACCACACTAGAAAAAAATACACTTTCGTGATGATACGTGTTTTCCACGATGGGTCGCGTTTTACATCATGCATGTACATCCATGACGATTTTATAATGAGTAATCAAGATAGTCATACCGTCTTTGTCGTAGAAGTGTTCCATGACATTACCAAAATTATCATCACGGAAGTGTCCACTTCCATGATGATAAATCACGCAACGTCCTGAAGTGCTTTTCGTCAAGGGTGACCGACCGCGTGGCATCCACCGTAGCGGAGCGCGCTAAGCTATCGGGTCCGGTTTTGGATCCGATAACCCGTTAATAGCCCGGACCAATGGGGATTTTCACGTGTAAAATCATCATTGGTTTGGAGAAAACTGCGTGTCGACTCGCGTTGGCAGGTGTCACTCATCCAATGGGCGAGATGCGCCTATGATATGTTGACACGTGGACCGCCCAAAAGTGGCCCATAAAGTTTAAATGGGCGGCCCAACTAAAGGCCCACAAGATTTTGCGGACCATAATGGGCCGGCCCAGGTAAAGGCCCATGAGATTTTGCGTATCATATTGGGCTGGCCCAGCTAAAGGCCCACAAGATTTTGCGGGCCATAATGGGCCGACCAGTAAAAACCCACAAGATTTTGTGGGCCATAATAAACTTGACCTTGTGAAGGCCCACAAGATTTTTGTGGACCATAATGGGCCGGCCCAGCTAAAGGCCCACGAGATTTCGCCGACATTAATGGGCTAGCGCAGCTGTAAGCCCACAAGATTTTGAGGACCCTAGTAGGCGGCTCATTAGCGGCTACCATGTTTTGGGCCAAATGCCGGCCCATATTTGATCCGGTCCATTAATGGCCTGCCACGTTCCGGGCCTAATAATTTCCCAAATGAGATCCGGCCCATTAAAAGCCTACCACGTTCTGGGCCAAATTACGGCACAGATCAGGTCCGGCCCTTTATGAGGCTTTGGGCTAAACTATGGCCCATATCAGATTCGGCCCGTCAACTGGACGCTATGCTTTTGGGCCGACTTGCTAAAGGCCCATTTAGTAATTCAACCTGATATTAGTTTACGGCCTGTTAAGGGCCCGTTTAACATTCGGCCCTATATTAATTTCGACACGTTAAAAGCCCGTCATATAGTTGGGCCTAACTACGGCCGGTTTGCATCGACACCTTTCGCAATTGGAAATAATCTGATTGGGCCAAACAAGGGTGAGACAATTTTGGCCTGTTAAAAAGCCGTGATTTGATTGGAACAATCATGGGTCGAGGTCCATTTTCGGCTGTCACGCCCGTGAGCTGTTCATTAAACGCACGTTTAGCCCAACCTACTTGACCTCCTAAAAGCCCATTGAGTTTTTCTTGCGAAAAAGAGGGCGGTGGTTTACTCGGCGTATTAAAGGCCCGAATCTACTAGTGGGCGGTTTACATTTAGGCCTTTTAATGGACCAAGATGACAGGGGCCCATGATGCGGATCATACATCGTGATTGCATGATCGCCCGATTATGTCCGTAATTTTAATGGTTTGGCAGTTTCTTGGGAAGACAAGATATATATATATATATATATATATATATATATATATATATATATATATATATATATATATAGTAAAATAACCGCAGCATCGTGAATAAGAAAAACCTAGACTATACAATAAAGTAATTACGGCATATTACATCCCTTTGGGCATCAAAGTTCACCACTATGATAATAAAGTACAAGCAGACAGTAGATTACATACATTGGGCATCAAAGATCGCCACCATTGCAAATAAACACGCCAACAAAATAATATACAAAACCGACAGCACTTCAATAGAGTTCAAGAAAGGTTAGCCCTCTTTGAAATTCGAAGGCAAGCGGTGAGCAAGCTGATGAGACTCCGCTTGTTTAACACTTATATCCTCCTCGCTCTGAAAGATAAACAAGCAGACAGATGACAGGTTTTGCACATAAAAGTATCAGTGCTGAAAATTCATCATATTTCTTCTTGTGAATAATAAAGTGACCTGATTTAAAATTGCATTAACACAATATGGTATTGTTCATGTCAAGACATGGCAAGAAATGACATTGTGAAGGAGTTGGCAGCTTCACGACACCTTTGGATTACTGAGATCAAGAATTACGTAAGTATCAATGGTTAGTGTGCTATCAATTTATCCCAT
The DNA here is from genome assembly GCA_021605145.1 of Aegilops bicornis. Classification (NCBI taxonomy): domain Eukaryota; kingdom Viridiplantae; phylum Streptophyta; class Magnoliopsida; order Poales; family Poaceae; genus Aegilops; species Aegilops bicornis. Next base: position 35,280 of record JAHIAL010000009.1, on the reverse strand, counting down.
TTCAGATTGGCAAATAAAGAGACGGTTTTAAATAATAGTAGAATGATATGACATTGTTCATAGTTATGACATTGCGAGAATATGACATTGTCTTTGTAGTGGGTAGGTTCACCACACCCTTTGGATTATGGATCAAACGAGAAGCATACCTGCGGTGCAAAAGAAGATCACTTGCTCTGTATAGTTTAATTTACATGGTATGAAGAAGGAACTTGGTTGTACAACTGAAAAACTTAAATTGAGAAGGACAAAGTTTTGTTTATGAACTACATAATAAACTTTAAACATGCAATTTGATGCAAACACCAAAATTAACAGTTATTGCAGATCATGCCTAACCAAATATACACAACAAAGTTTGAAGGCTTGAGAAGGAAAAACTTACATTATTGGTGAAGACAGGCTCTATAAAGCCCTTGTGCATCTTTGAAGGTGGAATTGGGCAATTCAAAGAAGTTTACGGAGAATCTTCTTCATAAGCATTGCCTTTATTCTACATTTTGTTAAGAGTAAATATAGATGTGATAATATAAGAAAAAATGGAGAATATTTAAGATAAGATGAGGAGGGATGCTACATAACCAAGTAGCTATAAATGTAAGTACAGCGATACATGCAAAAGGTACAGCAAAGAGCAATGCACAACTAAACTTCTTCAGTACCATCGGTGTTATCCAACATTATGGTAAGACTAAATATAGATCTGATGTGTAGAAAATGGAGGGCAAAGGAAAATAAGCTACAGTGTGATGGTACATGAACAACTACCTGTCAATATAAGTACACTGAGAAAGGACAACAAGTACTTACAAAAACAATGCGAGCTAAAAAATCATTGGCATTGGATATATTCTACACTAATGTAACCGCTTTATACGAGATCGAGATAATTTGGAAGCGAACAATTGATAAGCAAGCTATCATGCATCTTGTAGTCACACAATGAACGGTATGTATGCGATGCAGTGATACCGAACAACATGTACTAACAAGAGCAAAAGCGTGGGCAGCATATTTGCGATATCACATGCGTTCTTTTCAAACCAGAGTTCTTCTTGAGCAGATTTCACGCAAAAAGATCCGCAAGGCACATGCGAGAAGTAGAAGTTCAAATTGTCATGTGATTTCATAGAGCGGTACCTCATCCACAGGAGCGAGGCTAGTGCATAACAAGGTTTTTCCATTCAATGTCTTCTAAATTTAGCACGGGGAGACTTCACCGGAAATTACGTTTATAGACTTGCCATCAAAGTGTGATTTCCTTAGGTAACACCGATACTGCTGCAATGCTTCCTTGAAAAGCACAAGCAAGCTTTGCTCGCCATGACTATCCAGATTGACCCTCGCCCACTTACAACAATGTAATCTAAATCATAGATGTGTTCAATAAGCGAAAGCAGGAAAATAATAACCATGAATAATAGCACTTACCGTAAGTTGGGCGGGAAGATGTGAAAATGGTGTTTGTCTTCACTATAATCTTCGCATGATGGGAATGTATGCACGTAGTCCCTAACAACATTGAAAGCATTGTATTTTAAACTAGGAATAAGCTGGAATGGGGTTCCAATCTGCGAGGAATTGGCCGTCTACGCAATTGGGATAGGTCTTGACCCGGTGGACTTGTTGTACTTTTTCTTTGGAGTGGGATTTCGATTGGTACGGCTAGTGCTATGGCAAGCTGAAATCGGTATACCTTTTGCTATAGTGCAGGTCCTATGTGGTGGGGCTAGTGGTGTGGCCGATGAAGTATGGGTGCAGTCTGCTGGAGTCGGTCCCTCGTTTTGTGTCCTTTGGTTGTACAACCAATATAAGTGGGGTCTTTGTCGATTTCTCGGCACCACCATGTTTTTCAAGGACTTTCTTGGTGCTCCTTGAGGTTCGGCAATCACCCACTTCCTTTTTATATGCGATGCACAAGAATAACATTTGAGTGAAAAAACATGGTATGATGACAGATGGAATATGTATTGATAATGGATGGGCATGGCATCTTGACATATATGATGAGTAAACTAAGAAGATGGCGGTGCAACAAAGTAGAAGAAATGCAAGACAACATATGCAAGATCTGGCGCAATCAATAAACCTTGCCAAATTAGAACAGTGACTTGATGGGTGAGCAGGGCGAGCCATACGCCTTTGACTCCTCGAGGTTAGAATAGTCATTAGGATCATATTCTGAACAAGAACCATAGGTGGGGACCGTATGAGTTTCATTGCATCCAGAATGGCACTCAATTCCTTGGTGCCAATTTTGTAAGTCATTGCAGTGTTTAGCTTCAAGAGTGGACTGCTGCTAGTGTGACACAAAGCAGCTACACAGATCATAGTGTAGATATAACGGGAAAACCGTAAGCATCAGAGTAAAATCAGCAAAGTGGAACTTGCTGGAATATATGTGCTAGTATTGCCGGTGCGGCTAGAAAGGCTCCGGATACCAGCTCTCTTCAACTCAAGGTGCGGTACTGTTAATATCAGTGTAACCCTCAAAGGCGACACAGCTCCCCGCATTTCCTTGCTATTCTTATAGGATTCAAGTGGGCAGGCCACTACAAATCCTATTCCCATGTTCTGAGAATCCTACGAATCAAAGAGGCCCGAAGATTTCAAATTGTCATTCACAACCGACCTTATAGACCTCTACACTGCAAATGTACATGCTCATCTTCAATACAAGTAACATACTGTACTACTATCATACTCCCTCCATTCCAAAATATAAGTCTTGGTAGAGATTTCCACTATGGATCACATACTGAGATGTATCCAGATACATTTTAGAGTGTAGATTCACTCATTTTGCTCCATATGTATTCCATGGTGGAATCTATACAAAGACTTGTATTTAGGAACGGAGAGAGTACTTATTAAGAAGAATGGTTGAGAGCAGGCTAAAGAAGAGCAAGCAGATTTTGGATAATAAAATGTTAGATTCTTGCAGTGCCCACACATGATGAACGGGCGCATTAAGAAAGCAACTCCTGTTGTCTCTCTATATGGTAATGCGATGCTTTCGAAAGTAAAGTAGGAACATTAGCTGACCAATTAAATGTTATTTGTTTTAGTAATATCAGCATGATATAAGATTCGAACTTGAGCAACAAGTTTGCAATTATGAGTGGCACGTTGTTTAGCCTTATGGATTCAGGAGCAGTGCTAAGCAGGTACGATGATGGTATTGAATATAAAGTCATGTATGCATGCAAGTCACGTGACTTTTGTCATTTGGTTGGTCGACCATTTGGTGGTTGGATGAAGATCCTCGTCTCCTAACCCTTCTTCTTCCTCGCCTCTACGAGTCTTCCCATAAAGAACACCACACGGGCCGCCCGGCGGACCACTTGACCGGCCCCACCGCTTTGTGTTCCTCCGCCACCCCACCCCCCACCCCACCCCCACCAGCGTCGAGTTTTCTTAGATTCGTGAGGCCCCTACCACCGCCCCCACAACCACTTGCGTCCTTTTAGAGAGCATCTTCGTTCGCCGCAAAGCAAACTCCAATGAGCTCTGAAAAATTAGTGACCCAATTTTCAAATTTAGTCTCGTGTGATTTAACTAGTGTGGAATATAAAAGGGGAAAACCATAAGCATTGGGAGTATAGTGTTGAGCGTGCCATGGCGGATTTGAAGGTGCAAACCGGACAAAGGCAACTTCGCAACCAATGTTTGCCTTCAACTAGCAAGTAAGTGATGGACAAGAAATCAGAGTAAAGCAGTGGCGATCTATTTTCTTGCTGCGATAAATAAGTTGACCAGATACGAAAGAGTACCGCCTCTAGTGCGGCGCCGTGTATGCATCTGCCAAGAATTTGATGGTGCTGCGGTAGTGATGGCTGTCGGTGGCGTGGAAGCAGATCTAGGAGGGTAGACGGTGGTGGCGGGGCGCGGTGGACGAGACGGTCGTAGGAGCGGCGCCGGCAAGGTGGACGACGCGGGGATGAAGCGAGAGGACGGGATGCAAGGATCCCGGTCCAAAGCCGTGGATGAGAGAGGTCGATCTCTTGTAATGGACGGCGGCGTTGGGGTATCAGCTCCGACATGGTGGAGGAGGACGGCGGTTGTCAGGACCCCGATTCTAAGTCACACGGATCTAGCATGTAACACATCATATCACTTTGCGGCCTCACGCACGGTATACCCACGGGTGCCACCTTACCTGGCCCAGGACCGTTTGTGCCTTTTGGCTCACGTATATGATAGTGTCGCTAGTATCCATATGACAGAGAGCCCGGGCCGACATGACTAGTCGTGAACCCAAAGTGGCGCTAACTTACGGGGACAGGCATACATGAACCAGCATCAAACGTGTCGATCATCACTGTGTGAATCCGGGCTGTAGCAACTGGGCTAACAGGACTCCGGGGCTGTAGCAGGCTAGCAGGATTCCAGAAGTCACCGTGTGACATTTCCCCGAAGGGACAGACATAGGAACAAAGTGGATCACATGCCGGTCAGTCTAAGTGTTGGAAGCGGTAGTAAGCTGGGGCTAGCGAGGACTCACAGTAAACCGGGCTGTAGCAGACTACCATGGCTCAGTGGAAGCACCAGACTACATTCCCCCATAAGAGAAGCTACCAAGGATAGAAAACTAGGTTGTCGGATTCCACACATACCAAGCATTTCAATCATACACACAATATGCTCGATCTGTGTAAATACAACATGGCATCACAACAAAACTCTACGAATCAAGTATATATTCATTAGGCTCCGAAGAGCCAAATATTACAAACGTGGGTCTGATGACCCAACATACAGAGCATACAAGCAACAAGCACATGCGGAAGCTTAACTTGTCTGAGTACAAACAACTACAAATGAAAAGACTGAGAAGCCTGACTATCTACAAGACCCTGCCGAGGGTACAAGATCGTAGCTGAGGTAACAAGCTAAACGTCGAAGTCCACGCGGAACTACTAGCGTGAGTACAAATGTACCCAGCAAGACTTACATCAGAACTAGCTACATATGCATCAGTATCAATAAAGGGGTGGTGGAGTTTGACTGCAGCAAGCCAGCTTTGACTCGGTGGCTATCCTGAACTATAACTTTGCAAATAACTCTTTTGGTGGCGCTACGAGTCCACATATTCACCATATCAATACACCACTATGCATCCGCTCCGTCTCCCCTACGAGAACGCCATCCATAGTACTCACACTTATCTTGCGCATTTTAGAGTATCCACTTTCACTTGTCTATGAACTATCTGAGCAACCGAAGTCCTTTACGCGGACACGGCTATTTGAATAGATCATTTATAACCCTGCAGGGGTGTACTTCTTCACCTACGCTCTCTCCACTTACCATCATGTACACGTCGTGTATCTCGGCAACCTTGGCGGGAAGCTTTGGCGAAGTCCGCCATACGACTTGACTAACCACGAAGTCTCTAGTCCAGGTTTATCGCCTATTCGGGTTCCATCCGCGAGGAGATCCGACCGGGGTTTCGCTCACAGCCCCAAACGATGTGTGCAGGGTTCCCGAGACACCAAACGGGTGCCCGGTACACCGTGCCACGGTGTATCCACCGCATCATAGCCCACCCCTAGGGTCAGCGCTACGCATGGCATCCAACTCATATCCTACAAACACCAGAAACTAGTTGCAACTCCTGGGCAGAGATCAAGGCGGTTAATAAGTCGAGAGGGTCCATTGGTTTCGGGCCCAACGCGTGGTAGTAGCTGTTCATGGATCACACACACACAGAACTCAGTTCCTAAGGATGGTTTGAATGAGACAACCCACTATGTACTCCTACATGGCCTCTCACCGCTACCTTTACCAATTCGTGTTCACACACTTAGCTCACACATAGTAGGACATGTTCATCACCATTCCAATTCATTCCCGATGTATCGGACACGACTCAACTCTAAGCGATGGCAGGGCATGACAAACAAGCATGAATGAGTAGGCACATCAAGGCTCAAACAACTCCTACTCATGCTAGTGGGTTTCATCTATTCTTGTGGCAATGACAGGTCATACAAAGGAAAAGAGGTTCAACTACCGCTTGATGTATGTAACAGTTGAATCGATGTTGTCCTAATGCACGATAAAAAGAGAAGGAGGCGAGAGAGTGGATTGTGTCGGAATGAACAAGGGGTTTTGCTTGCACGACACTTCTAAAGATAATATAGTTCTTCATTGGTGTCATCGAACTCATCGTCGAAACACGTCTATCGAGAGGGAACAACCACCGACAAACAAAGCCGAAACACAATCAATGCCATGCAACAAAATGTTACATGAATGTGACATGACAATATGCTGTTGATTGGCCTACTGCAACTAGCAACAAGTTAAATGGAGTTGGTTTGAACACTAGGTTCAAATTCAAACTCCATATGTGCTTTCTTAAATGCCATTTAATTGAATTTTCCTAAACAGAGGACATAAATTGCTCTAACATGCACGCAAATTCCATAAACATATTATTTGGATTTTTCTGATCATTTTTCATATATAAATTATTTCCATTGGAGTTATAGATTATTTTCTATGGATTTTTGAAGTTTAAGTCATTTTCTGGAATTTCCTGGATTATTTTTAATCCAGAAAATGACTGTTAACGTCGACATTGGCGCCAAATTGATGTCGATGGAGTCAGCCCAGGTCGGCCAGGTCAACGACCGATGGGACCCACGGTCGATGACACAACTAACTAACTCTTTTAGTTAGTGTTAAGATAAATACTAACCTAACTTAATTAGGGCCTGGGCCCACATGTCACTGACTCATTAGATTAACAGGGATAGTCAACGCTAACATAATTCCTAAACTTGATTAAGTCAGAGGCTAGCTCCACATGTCATGGACTCGAGGTGGGGCCCGACCATGGTCAAACCAGGTCAATCCTCATGGGAGTTGACCTGCGGCTCACTCGCCAGCCGTGAGCAGAGGCAATGAGGCGTTGGGTTTCGCCCTCCGGCGACCAAACGAGCGGCGGTTTGGCTTGGCGTGATGCTGGTCCTCGTATGCATCCAACGGAGCCATCATCTCACGTCGGAGAGGACCAGAACGACAGCGGCGAAGGGAAGTGCGGTGGCCGGAGTTCGGCCGGCAATGGTTTGGGCGATGCCGAGCAAGGGAGGAGCCGTGGTTGGTCGTGTTTGAATCACGGAAGTGCGGTGGGTGCAGCGGTGAGCTCGGATGCGAGCTTGCGTGGCCATAGCCACGGCGGCGGCAAGGCCGGCGGTGAGGAGCTCGGGCCCGGCCCGAAGCAGCGACTACGGTGGCGTTCGAGAAAAGGAGGGGCACTACAAAAAATACACTTACGTGATGATCGTGTTTGTCACGATGGGTCGCATTTTACATCATGCATGTACATCCATGGCGATTTTATGACAGAATCAAGATAGTCATACTGTCTTTGTTGTAGAAGTGTTCCATGACATTACCAAAATTATCATCATGGAAGTGTCCACTTCCATGACGATAAATCATGGCGTCCGCAAGTGCTTTCGTCAAGGGTGACCGACACGTGGCATCCGCAATAGCGAACGCCGTTAAGCTATCGGGTCAGGTTTTGGATCCGATAACCCGTTATGACCTCGACCAATGGGGATTTTCCACGTGTGTAATCATCATTGGTGGAGGAAACTACATGTCGGCTCATCGTTGGGGCGGATATCATCCACTCATTGGAATGAAGGCGCCTATGATACGTCGACCGTGGCACGACCCATCAAGTTTAAATGGGCCAGCCAACTAAAGGCCCACAAGATTTTGCAGACCATAATGGGCGGCCAAAGCTAGGTGCCCACAAGATTTTCGAGGACCATAATGGGCAGGCCAGCTAAAGGCCCACAAGATTTTGCGCAGCCATAATGGGCCAGTCGAGTAAAGGCCCACAAGATTTTTGTGTTCCATAATGGGCGGCCCGGTAAAAACCCACAAAATTCTTATGGATCATAATGGGCGGCTTGACTAAAGGCCCACGAATTTCGCCGACATTAATGGGCCAGCCCAATTTGGCAAGCCCACAAGATTTTGAGGACCCTAGTAGGCCGGCCCATTAACTGGCTGCCATGTTTTTGGGCCAAATGCCGACCCATATTTGATCCGGTCCATTAATGGCACCACGTTAAGACCTAATAATGGCCCATATGAGATCCGGCCTGTTAAAAGCCTCCCACTTTCTTGCCAAATCACGGCCTAGATCAGGTCCGGCCCTTTAAGAGGCTTTGGGCTCAATTATGGCCCATATCAGATTCTGTCCGTTAACTGGACGCCATGCTTTTGGGCTCACTTGCTAATGGCCATTTAGTAATTGACACGATATAAGTTTCGGCCTATTAAGGGCCCGTTTAACATTTCGGCCCTATATTAACCCGGCTGTTAAAAAGCCCGTCATATAGTTGGGCCTCACTACGACCGGTTTGCATCCGGCACCTGCAACCGATGTCTGATTGGGCCAAACAAGAATGAGACAACTTTGGCCTGTTAAAAGCCCGTGATTTGATTCGCACAATCATGGGCGGGGTCCATTAAGACTCTTTGTAGGCCGTGAGCTATTCGACACGTTTGGGCCCAACCTACTTCTCGGCCTCCTAAAAGCTCATTGAGTTTTCTTGCGAAAAAGAGGGCGGGGTTACTTCGGCCTATCAAAACCGAATCTACTAGTGGGCGGTTGTGAGGCCCATGATGCAGATCATACATCATGATTGCATGAAGGCCCGATTATGTACCGTAATTTTATGGTTTGGCCGGTTTACTGTGAAGGAAGGATATATATACAGTAAAATAACTGCAGCATTGTGAATAAGAAAAAACCTAGACTATACAATAAAGAAATTACAGCATATTATATCCACTAGGCATCAAAGTTCGCCACTATGATAATAAAGCACAAGCAGACAACAGATTACATACCTTTGGGCATCAAAGATCGCCACCGATTGCAAATAAACACGCCAACAAAATAATATACAAAACCGACATCACTTCAATAGAGTTCAAGAATGGTTAGCCTATTTGGTCAAGCGAAGTTTAGCATAGCTTTGAGCAAGATGATGAGGCTAGGCTTGTTCAACACTTATATCTTCCTCACCACGAAAGATAAACAAGCGACGAGATGACATGTTTTGCACATAAAAGTATCGATCTCGACAATTCATCACATTTCTTCTTGAAAAATAAAAGTGACAGCTTTTAAAATTGCATTAACACAATATGGTATTTTTTGAGGTCAAGACATGGCGGGAAATGACATTGTGAAGGAGTTGTCGACTTCACGACACCACCGGATTACGAGATCAAGAACTCATAAGTATCAATGGTTAGTGTGTCTTGTCAATTTATCCCATTTCAGATTAGCAAATAAAGAGACGGTTTAAATAATAGTAGAATGATATGACATTGTTCATAGTTAAGACATTGAGGAATATGACATTGTGCTTTGTAGTGGGTAGGTTCACCACACCACCGGATTACGGATGAAGAACGAAGCATACATGCAGTGCAAAGAAGATCACTTGCTCTATATAGTTTAATTTACATGGTATGAAGAAGGAACTTGGTTGTACAACTGAAAACTTAAATTGAGAAGGACAAGCTTTTGTTTATGAACTACATAATAAACTTTAAACATGCAATTTGATGCAAACACCAAAAATAAACAACTGTTGCAGTCATGCCTAACCAAATATACACAACAAAGTTTGAATGCTTGAGACGGACAAACTTACATTACTGGTGAAGACAGGCTCTTAAAGCCCTTGTCAATGCTGATGGGGCGGGGGGCAATTCAAGAAGTTTAGCATAGAATCTTCTTCATAACCATTGCCTTTATTCTACATTTTGTTAAGAGTAAATATAGATGTGATAATATACAGAAAAATGGAGAATATTTAAGATAAGATGAAGAGTGATGCTACATAACCAAGTAGCTATAAATATATGTGAAGCGATACAGGCAAAAGGCATAGCCAAGAGCAATGCACAGCTAAACTTCTTCAGTACCAACCTTATGGTAAGAGTAAATATAGATCTGATGTGTAGAAAATGGAGGGCAAAGGAAAATAAGCTGCAGAGTGATGGTACATGAACAACTACTGTCAATATAAGTACAGCGATAAAGGACAACATGTACTTACAAGAACAATGCAGAGCTAAAAAATTCATTGGCATTGGAGATATTCTACACTAATGTAACCATTCATACAGATCAGATAATTTGGAGCGAACAATTGATAAGCAAGCTGTCATGCATACTGCTGTCACATACTAAACCAGGTATGTATGCAAGTACGGTGATCTGAGACAACAGGTACTAACAAGAGCAAAGCAGCGGCAGCATATTTGCGATATCCTGTCGTTCTTTTCAAACCGAATTCTTCTTGAGCAGATTTCATAAAAAGATCCGTAAGGCACATGCGGAAAAGTAGAACTTCAAATTGTCATGTGATTTCATAGGCGGTACCTCATCACAGGAGCGAGACCAAAGTGCATAACAAGATTTTTCCATTCAATGTCTTCTAAATTTAGCACAGGAGACTTCACCGGAAATTCGTTTATAGACTTGCCATCAAAATGTGATTTCCTCAGGTAACACCGATACTGCTGCAATGCTTCCTTGAAAAGCACAAGCAAGCTTTGCTCGTCATGACTATCCATATTGACCCTCGCCTAGTTACAACAATTTAATGTAAATCATTGATCTGTTCGATCAGGAGAAAATAGGAAAATAATAACCATGAATAATAGCACTTACACGTAAGTTGGACATGAAGATGTGAAAATGGTGTTTGTCTTCACTATAATCTTCCCATGATGGGAATATATGCACGTAGTCCCTAACAACATTGAAAGCATTGTCTTTTAAACTGGGAATAAATGGAATGGGGTTCCAATCTGCGAGGAATTGGCCGTCTCTGGAGTTGGGATAGGTCTTGACGTAAGTGGACTTGTTGTACTTTTTCTTTGGAGTGGGATTTTTACGTGAATGCAATTTGGTGCTATGGCAAATGAAATCGGTATACCTTTTCTTTGAGTGCAGGAGTTACGTGTGGTGGGGCTAGTGGTGTGGCCAGTGAACTATGGAGTGCAGTCTGCTTTGAGTCGGTCCTATGTTTTGTGTCACTTTGGTTGTACAACCAATATAATTGGAAGTATTGTTTGATTTCTCCTAAGGCACCACCACATTTTTCAAGGACTTTCTTGGTGCTTTCGTTCAGGTTGACAATCACCCTCTTCCTTTTGATGTCTAATGCACAAGAACAACATTTGAGTGGAAAAACATGGTATGATGTGAGATGGAATATGTATTGATAATGGATGGGCATGGCATCTCGAGTTATATGATGAGTAAACTAAGTAGATGGCGGTTGCAACAAAGTAGAAGAAATGCAAGACAACATATGCAAGATCGCGCAATCAATAAAACCTTGCCAAATTAGAGCAGACACCTTGATGGGTGAACAGGACATACCATACGCCTTTGACTCCTCGAGGTTAGAATAGTCATTAGGATGATATTACGAACAAGAATCAGCAATTGGGGAGGCGTTCAGGTTTCATTGCTTCAGAATGGCACTCAATGCCTTGGTGCCAATTTTGTAAGTCATTGCTTTGTTCCACAATATTCTTACGATGCGCGGATTACGATATTCACTTTGTAATTGCATTATAATATCTGAGAACCATGAAAACATAAATAGTTGTGAGATTATCTTTGTAATGCAGATGATATTCTAATATAGGGGCGCCCTTGTAAACACTTGTGTGCTATCACTGGATTCTGATGAGAGAGCTCATGTGTGCTGTAATATGGTGCGTGCATTTATATAATCTGGCACAAGTACACAAAAAAATAGGCTCCAGAAGTAAGGATAGCTGGTAGATGATAGGTTCATAATATACTGTATAGAGAGTTTATTGCCAAACCATGATAACAAGAGCACACAACAACTAGGCATATCATAGTGTACATAACGAGGGTACACCATAACCATGATATATAAATCGGGGAAAGTGGAACTGGCTTGAAAATACGGTGTTGTATTGCCGCTAGTAATTGAAAGCCTATCGATCACGTACAGGCCAGCTCTATCAGCTATTGACTGCAGATGTCCCTGCGCCCCTTCCTGACAAGGAACATACTATACATACTAAATACAGAATAAACAAAGAGGAACATGTTAAAGAACAGAAGAGGAAGCATATTCTTGAGGTTCCGCTTCATTGCATACAATGTTGGTTTGCCCACTCATGATGAATCTGGCGCCCAAAGAAATGCAATTCCATCTTGTCTCTCTATATGTGGCAATTTTGAACAAGAGTCATTAGGATCATATTCTGAACAAGAGTCAACAGGTGGGGAGCGTATGAGTTTCATTGCATCCAGAATGGGGAGCGTATGAGTTTCATTGTAAGTCATTGCAGTGTTTAGCTTCAAGAGTGGACTGCAGCTAGTGCAACACAAAGAAGCTACACAGATCATAGTGTAGATATAATGGGAAAACCTTAAGCATTAGAGTAAAATCAGCAAAGTGGAACTTGCTGGAATATATGTGCTAGTATTGCCGGTACGGCTAGAAAGGCTTCGGATACCAGATCTCTTCAAGTGAATGTGCGGTACTGTTAATATCAGTGTAACTCTCAAAGGCGACACAGCTCTATGCATTTCCTTGCTATTCTTATAGGATTCAAGTGGGCAGGCCACTACGAATCCTATTCCTATGTTTACAAGATCCTACAAATCAAAGAGGCTCAAAGTGTCCATCACAACCGATCATATAGACCTCTACACTACAAATGTCCCTGCTCATCTTCAGTACACGGAATATACTGTACTACTAGCATACTCCCTCCGTTCCAAAATATAAGTCTTGGTAGAGATTTCCACTATGTATCACATACAGATGTATCCAGATACATTTTAGAGTAGATTCACTCATTTTGCTCCATATGTAGTCCTTGGTGGAATCTATACAAAGACCTCTATTTTGGAACGGAGAGAGTACATATTAAAGAAGAACGGAAGAGGAACATGGTAAAGAAGAGCAAGCAGATTTTGGATAATAAAATGTTGGTTGCGCAGTGCCCACACATGATGAACCAGAGTGCATTAAGAATGCAACTCCCAGCTGTCTCTCAACCATTTGAGGCGGTTGGATGAAGATCCTACATCTCATAACCCTTCTTCTTCGTCGTCTCTGATTCTTCCCATACAGAACACCCTTGCGGGCATGGCCGGAGACCACCCAGCCCCACCGCTGTGTTCCTCCACCACCCCACCCCCACGCCCCAACCCCCCACCGCGATCGAGTTTTCTTCGTTCAGCCAAGGCCCCACAACCACAGGCCCCTTGATCGCCTTTGGCGAACTCCGTGAGCTCTGAAAAATCAATGACCCAATTTTGAAATTTAGTCTCTTGTGATTTAACTAGTGTGGAATATAAAAGGGTAAAACCATAAGCATTGGGAGTATAGTGTTCAGCGTGCCATGGCGGATCTAAAGGTGCAAACCGGACAAAAGGCAACCGCCTTAAGACAAGAAATCGAGAGTAAAAGCGGTGGCGATCTATTTTCTTGCTACGATAAATAAGTTGACCGAATCACGAAAGAGTACCGCCCTACGGTGTGGCGCCGTGTATGCGCATCTGTTGAGAATTTAGCCGGTGCTTTCGGTAGCGATAAATTTGTCGGCGGCATGGAAGCAGAGATCTAGGAGGGTTGACGGTGGCGGCGAAGCGCGGTGGGCGAAGGCAGTCGTAGGGCGGCGTCGGCAAAGGTGGACGGCGGCGAGGATGAAGCGAGAGGGCGGGATGCAAGGATCGGTCGAAGCGTGGATGAGAGTGGGCGATCTCTTGTAATGGGCGGCGTCGGGTATCAGCTCCGGCATGGTGGAGAGGATGGCGATGGATGGGGTGGCGGACGGCGGTGACGGAGGAGGGTGGGGTGGAGAGGGTGTTTGGCGCCTGGTCTGATGAATAGAAAAAGGTAGAGAGGAAGAGAACCATGTATTCAGGGCGCGCAAATGCGAGGAAATTTACAAACTTAGCCCCCGTTTCAAATTTCTACTACATCACAGCAACATTAGTCGGTTGGTGATAGGAGGGTAATCTTGCTTACACCGAATATTTGCCAACAAGAGTTTGTTTTTGGCGCCCACCGTGTATGAATATGAATCAGGGAGGGAGTCGATTTCGGCCGAGGACACACTGTGTTTTGGCGCCCACCGTGTATGAATCCGGGTGAGAGGCGGTTACGTCACGTTTGGGTGAATTACAAACCTACCCCTATCGAAACCTATAGAAATCCAGCGAGATAGGCTTTGCGTGGCGGGGATAGGCGGTAGTGATTTCCATCTCATGATTTTGGTTCGAGCGGTTACTCGACTTTCCCGCTTCGTTCAAATTTTGCGAGTGCTGCGTTTACCGTGCCAACTCAATTCGAATCTCGTTTGTATTCTATTCTTTTCGGGCGGGATCCATTTTCAATTGGAATTACTTTCTATATACATCATTTTTTTATATATACTTTCAAAAAGCACAACACCATTTATACATAAATATTGTTTACAAATGGCATGATCTCAGATTTATAAGGTTGTATCCATCAATTTGGATTTTCAAATATTTGAAACCACTTTATGTTGAAATCCAATGTATGCATTCCTAAGCTTCTTGTCTCCAATTAATGTGTGTTTCATGCGGGTTTTTTACTTCTCAAACATGTATAATGTGTTTCACACACATAACATATAGTGTAATCCTGTTTAGACATTAATTGCATATAAGCCATGCATTGTTTGTAATTAAAGAATCTATGGATCACCAATATTGGTAAACTATATAACATTACACGTGTGCCCAAATTCAAATGAATATGCATGTTTGATACACCAATTTGCGTTATGATATTATCGATGTCGTGATCTCCAGTTTAAATATTTGAATCCTCTTTAAACTAGATATTCGTCTCATATAGCTATCACTCATGCTTATATAGGACTATCTCTACCCGGACCTATCTTAGCGTTCATCGTCTCTCAAGTATCTCTCGTGCTACACGTATATGTCGACAATGATCTTTTATCTTAAGTAACACTGCAGCGGTACTCTTGTCCCTCGACCTTCATCACTCTATCTCTCTCTAAGTATATCTAAGCTCCCTGCTATGTGTCTCTAACTATGATTCTCCATGTGGAATCTCTTTCTCTCACACAAACACAAAACTTTGTCTCCGGGGTCTCATTTCTCTCTACTATTCCCATGTGTGCCACTCGCACACCCTCATCCTGAACATGTCTTTCACTCCTTAGACATGAGAACCTCGACTCTTCCTCTTCAATATCTCTTTCTCACACACAAACACAAACTCTGTCTCCCGAGGTCTCATATTTCTCCATTGTTCTCTTGTATGTCGCTCACACACACCCTCTCTCCCTAGAGATATCTTGCGTTCCCTCATATGTCTCTCTAGCTATCCTCTCGTTGTGAAATATGTGTTTCTCTCGCGGACACAAAACTCCGTCTCTCTGGATCTCATTTCTCTCTAATATCTGTTTGTATGTGACTCACATGCACCCTCTGTCTATCTCTCTCACACCCACACACATAACTCAGCCTTCTGATCCACTCGACTCCTATCTCTAACGCACACTAGCTAGCATCTTTATCTTTCTATTTATCTATTTCTCCATCAACCTTCTTTCTCGCCCTCACTCTTGATTCCTATCACGCACACTACATATGTTTCTCTCTACATGCAGTCAAGTGCCCTCTCACACACATATATAACTTCACCCTTTGAACCACCGACGGTCATCTCCAACACCCAAACTAGCGGATGTCCCTCTAGCTAGCATCTCCATCTCTGTATCTATCCACATCGTAGTTTCTCCATTGACATTTCTTTCTCGCACGGAGTCTTGCTTCCTATCACCCACACTATATATGTCTCTCCATACATATGCATTTATAGGTTGATCTCTTTTGCACAATCGTTGCGCCTCACTCCCTCTGCTCGCCATAGATGCATGCTCCAGCCCACGCCACTATCTCTTAAAGACAAAAACACATGCTCAATTGTCGGGCCTTCTTCCCTGCATTCTCACATGCATGCATATTTTCATACCGATCCGTCTCTCCCATGTCGTTGATCTTATGACTTTATGTATTCTTTCTTTTATCTTAATCATGCGCGTGCGCGCACACACACATCCCACGTATACATGTATACCTCTCACACAAGCACGTCCAAGGTCTTTATGTCTCCATACGTAGTTAATTACCCTCAATCCTAACTCCACATCGAATCGTTCTCCTCTTTTGTGCACATAACTTCTGCTTGGATGGGTAAAACACACACTCACACTTAACAATCTCCTTCTAGCGACCCCCCCCACCTCTCACTCTGCTCCTCTATCCCCGAGACCAATAAGACCATCCCTTTGTTTAATTCCGCCTACATGCACCATCGATATATAGTAGTCTTCCTCGGTGTCTCTCGAACAAACCACGTTCTCTCGATGTCGACTCCTCTCACGCACACACCTTCTCTTCCGTCTCTCACGGGCATTTTCCCTCTCGCACCCCCATCGTTGGTGGCCTCGCCCATACACATCACCTCTCTATGATGAAGTCATGCACACTTAAATTACATCCATGACAGAGGACCCGCGACACACACACACACACAAGCACCCCCCACACACACACTAAGACTCCATATCTCTCTCTCACACACACACAAACACACACACACACGCACACACACACACACGCACACCACCCCACACACACACTAAGACTCCATCTCTCTCTCTCTCACACACACACACACAAACTAAGACTCCATCTCTCTGTCTCTCCTATCTCCCTCTCTCTCTCTCTCACACACACACATACCCCACACACACACTAAGACTCCATCTCACACACACACATGCTCTAGGCGGAGCATTTGTTCCTACCACCCTTCATCCAACCTTACCCGTATGATAAACAATCACCTTTATTTACTTGCATAACATGGACAAATTCCACTTTACTTTAGTAGTCAGCAAACTTATCATACATGTACCCTTATAAAAAGCGAGTTGGCGATGATGGTGTGCACTGCCATCTTGTAATAATGTAATCAGTATGATCTATATCCGACGGATAGAAAGAAAACTATGATAATTTTACAAAAGATACACGCACCTCTCTCCACATCATTATCTCCCATAACCTCATTGCTCAGCAATTAAAGAAGGAATAAGTCTCTGGAACAATCTAGCATGCATGGTGGCGCTTTGCCGCCTACTGGCAAATCCATCCCCATGCCTCCGCCCATTCCGACCACCGATCACCACCACGCTCCACTCCTCCTCGCCTTATCTCTCATCTTTCATTTTTCAATAGCAGGTCTCGAGATACCAGTTTTCCGATAAAATTCTCGAGATATCATTAGTTTTTACACATGGGATTACTCCTGCATGGGTCAATCACAACAGGTGTTTTGTAGAAAAAATGCATATTGATGTTCCGTGCAATGCACAAGAATCTTGCTTGTAATTATATAATGCAAATCACGAGCAAGAAGTGACATTTTTTTTGACACAACCACGTTAACACGGCCATGTAAATCACTAGCTAAAGTAAATACCATTATACTTATATCCCGATGCAAAAGGTTGAGTACATGTCCGAAGAGTAGAAATTAGCACACATGCACTCATCTCTCAGGAATCTCTCACCCACACACACACACGATTCACGTGGCGCCCACTTAAGCGGAACCACGTATGTTACAATTGTGCACCAGCTGGTACCTGCGTGATCTTTGCCGCATTTATTTAAGCGGGAGGCGAACCCAAGCGATAGCTGCATTCATTCCCCTCCCGCCGCCTCTTCTCACGGTCACCGTCGCCCCGGTAGCCATGGCCCGGCCGAAGGTAACAACTTATCGCCATACTCCCACCTTTGGAGGCGCTTTAATATGGAAATTTTAGTGGTCATGCATGCATCTTTTTGTGCTAGCACCCCTATATAAGGGTTGACCGGTCGCTTCCCGCGGACGTGCGCGGGTGGTGGAAGAGGAAGGAGAAGGGAAGCGGGCCGTGGAGTAACATTTTTTACCACAAATTCTTAGGAGGCGGGTGCAAATAATTGAGTAGTTTTGCAAACTACGATTACTACACACAAGCGGTTCAAAACCTATACTCCCTTGCCCGGTAGCCTTCCAGTAAAGCGGTCAGTTGTCGCCCTAGGCGTCGATGCCGCATTAATGCCCGGCCAGGCGGAGGCGACCTCTCCGCATAGCGCCGACTTTGAAGTGGCGCGGCCGAAGGCGCCCGCTTCCGGTGCATAAGCTGCTCCGCTCTCGGAGTTATTGGCGATGGGTATCCCGAAGACGGCAAGATGATATTTCAAGACATAGGGGCTAGAAAAGCCCCTCAGTCCAACTTTCCGACGGCTGCTAGCTCTTTGCTCTTTGTAACCTCCACAAGGCCCATTGCTTGTGTTGTTGCCTCCACCGGGCATTTGCTGACATGATTGCTCCACCGAACGGCTGCTGGCCAGCCCATTGCGACCACCACCTGCTTCGGCTGCCGACTTCAGCCCTGCCGGCTCTTTGGCTGCCGACTGCTCCACCAGGCCGGCTGCTGGCTGCCGACTGCTCCAACCAACCGGCTGCCCGAAGTCAACTGCAGCCTAGCGCGACCCCGATGTGATGACCATACCCGGCACTGTTCACGTGTCACCCCACCATCATGTACAGTGTCACTTGTCCCCTGGCACTATTTATGAAGTGACCCAGGGGACAAGCATGACACCGCACCATGCCTTGCCCATGCCACCACCTAGCTTACTCTCTAAGCTAGCCATGCCTATATATATGGGCAGACATCCATCCATCCATGGTGGATGGACTCTCGCCTTACACACCCACAAGCAAGCTAGCTAGCAAGAGAGCTAGTTAGCCATCCATCCATCCTCCCACGGGCAAGTATGCCCAAGCATACCCATATGGCCAGAAGCAAGCAGCCACCATGCCACATGCATATGCAAAGCCAGGATGCCTATGGCCTTTGAGCTTAGATACAGACTCCGAGGAGCACTGCATGCACGGATATACATACTAGATATACTCGGACATGCGAGGAGTAGGGGTATTATCTCTCGGAGAGCCGAACCTGGGTAAACTAAGCGCGTGCTACTCGCATACCCGTTTGTGGATATTCCGGCAGCAGTCTTGCCCCCACACGAAGCCACCTTGTGGCATATGTCGTCTAGCACCCCCCCGTGAGAATACCGCGACATTTGGCGCCCACCGTGGGGCGGTACTATGCTACCGCGCTGCTGCTGGTTTTGCAGTCCGGGCGGGACCATTTTCGTCATCACCGTGGCGTCGCCGTCGTCTCTCTGATAGCGGTCGGGGGCTCGACATCGACATGCCCCTGAATGGCCGTGAGGGGCGGCGCGTCCTCGCCGTCGGCCTTGCCTTCTTCACCACCACCGCAACACCGGCCGTCCATCCGTCTGTGGCGCGCTGCGCGTGGCCTCGTTGATCGGTGCATTGGCCATCCGCAGCGCCCGCTTCGCGTCTGCTTCCCTCCGTGTTGCGCCTTGCTCGGCGAAACACGCGTTGGTTCCTCCACATACCATATATGCAAGCTAGTTAGATGCAAGTCAACCATGGTCAAACCATTGGCCATGCACTACACGGATACTACTACCCAAACAATGCTCATACACCACTTGTACAATGATCAGATGCAAGTCGGACAAGCCCCAGATAATCCTTGTATAATCGCTATACATCGCCCATACACTTGTCAGATACAGGACGGACACGACCTGTACACAAGCACAATGGCTATACACATCCAAAATTCATGGCACTGCTGCCTAGCGAAGCTGCTCCTGATGCGTCCTCGAGCTGCTCCGTGCAACCCCGTGTGTGCTGCCGCTGCAGCGCTCCATCGTGCCCGGCCACAACGGGCCGCCGTCGCGTTCCCCGCGCTGGTGCATCTCCTAGTTACCACGCTCGCGCCTCGGGCCGGACCGCGTCCTAGCAGCGGCTACGGCCTCCCCGCCACCTCGTCGCGCCTGCTCGCTATTACGTTGCTGCGCTCGATCGCGTGTGCCGTCTCCGTCTGACTCGCCTCCCCGCCCACCCGCCAAGCGGCACCGCCGCGTCCCTGCGCCCTGCGCCTTCCACGCCGGGTCCGGCTGCCCCCGCATTGCTGCGCCAGCACCTTTCGGCCGGCTCCGCCTTGCCCGTCCGGCTCCACCCGGCACCGGGCGCTTCCTCCGCCCGGCTTTGCCGCCAGGCTCGGCCTCTCCTTGGCCGCCTCGCGCCGAACGCCCGCTCCTCCTGTCGACCGGCCGGCTTGCGCTTTCGCGTCGGCTGCTCCTGCGTCATTGCGCCCACGAGCCCTTGGTCCTCCTCGTCGCTGAGCGCACCTCCGCCTTCTCTTCCGCCTTGGCGCCTCCATAAGCCGGCCCCGGCCTCCAGCGCCGTCTCTGCTCACCAGGCAGCCGTTCCTTGAATTCGCGCCGTCCGCCTCCCGGCGTGCCCTCCAGCGCCCGTCGCCTTTGCCAGTAGCGCTTCGCACTCCCAAGGCTGGCCGTGATTCGCCCCGCCCGGCTCAGCCCGCCGGCCAGCTTCCGCATCCAGCCGGCCAGGCCCGGTAGCCTCCCTGCCGCCACTTTGGCACAGAATCCGCCCGGCTCCCTGTCGCCACACCGGCTCCGCCTTTGCTTCCGCCGGCTCTGCTCCTGCGTCCGGCGCGCCCATGAAGTCCCGCCCGGGTCCCTTGGGGTACTGCCGAGAAAGAAAGAAAGTAGAGGCCGGCTGCCAAAGGCTGGCTAAAGAAAAAGTCAAGGCGGCCAAAGAGAGAGAGAGAGAGAGAGAGAGAGGGCAGGGTGCTAGAAGAAAAGTGCAGCTGCTTGCTTGGGGCGGCTGAAAAAGTCCAAGGCAGGTGCCAAAGGCGGTGACAAAGAGTCGGACTAAGGGTCGGTAAAAAAAAAGGAGAGTGAGTCTACTGCGTCGGGCTGCCCGTGTGACAAAAAACAAAGAGAAGGAAAAATATTGTTCTTTGGGTGGAAAAAAGTCAGGCGGATGCCCAGTAGGCCCTTTCGTCTGGAAGAAATGTCCGGTGCCGGCAATTTGGTAAAAAGAAGAAGAAAAGGCGCTGCCCGAACGCCTCGCCGCTGGCCGGCTGTCCACGACTCGGCCCAGCGTCCGCTCACCCCCTAACCGGTCAAGCCCGACCAGCTAGACCCTCCTCGGCGCCCGGAGGCTCGGGGCTACACCAATGGTCTGTTGGACGCAGCTCCCGCGAAGAAAGAAGACAAAGTAGTTCTGCGGAGATCCGGTCAAGCGCTCGGCGGTCGACCCGGATCCGGGAGCTACATCCGGTAGTCTTGTTGTGGCGCCCTGCGAAGAAGGCGACAAAGTAGTTGCGGGAGATCCGGCCCGGCGCTTTCGGCCGATCGACCGAATCTCGAGGGCTACATCCAGCGGATCTGTTGTGGCGCCCATGAGAAGAAGATGAGGTAGTCGCTGGGAGATCCGGCCCGATCGCCCTTGATGGTCGGCCCGAATCTGGGGCTACACCCGATGGAGTCTGCTGGTGCGCCTACGGAAAGATTGCAAGAAGCAAAAACAAGAAGAGTTTTGTCGGCTGCGGCGTGAGGAAGAAGAAAAAACAAGAAAAATGGCGGCGCAAGGCATACGCCTGCCGCTGGCGGTCGAGCCCTAACGGCCGGGACCCCCTCCGAGCACCCGGGGGCTCGAAGGCTACAGCGTGTGCGCCGGCGCACTCCGCGAGCGCCGAGCCGCACCGGCTGTCTTCGGCAAACTCCGCCTCGGCTACACGAATACCAATGTGAGCTCCTCACCCGCATATTTTTGCACCACGAAAGCACAAATAGCCTTGAGCGATGCTCGGGGGCTATCTTCGCATTTTATTACAGTTGCATCACTATTTCGCCCCGACACCAGCAAGAGTTGGCCCGGGGGCTGGCCGCTTGGCCTGAGACGTTAGTTCCCGCAGACGGATTAGTAGCATGCACGGTACCAAAGGCCCACTCTCGATCCACAGACGCGCATGAGCGGCTGTCCAAGTAACAGAGTGAGCAATGGAGGCCACCCACGCGAAATACGTCCGGGAAGAAAAACGGATCGGGCGACCCAGCCTTTTACTTTACAAGTATCAACTCGATTGAATCTGCTCCCAGACTCTGAGTACTATACACTCCGTTTCGCGGCCCACTCTCAGCCACAGAGACGCGAGCGTTTGTCCCGACAAACAGAGCACAAGCCAGAAAGCGGAGAGAACACGAAAAAGATTAAGAGGGCTCGGACGAAACCGAGTTGGCACCCTCTGCATAAAACTTGCAATGCTTAAAGCAAACATTTGATATATCTGCGTGGATAAACTTCGTTTTTTATGATCATTTCCATGGGGAATCCCCCTCCTCGCTGCGAGGCTGGGGGACTACACTAACACCTGCCAAGGAACCTCCGCCCAACTTTGTCAAGTTGCGGAGATTCTTATCGAGAGTTATTAACCTTGGGGTATCCCGAAAGCGGCAAGAGCGATATTTCAAGACATCGGGGCTGGCGAAGCCCCTCGATCCAACTACCGGCTGGCTCTTGGCTCTTTGACTCTTGCTCCACAAGGCGGCGCTGGCTGCATTGATTGCTCCACCAGGCGATCACTGACCGCCGACTGCTCCACCGGGCCGGCTGCTGGCACCGTAAGCTGCTCCACCGGGCAATTTCTGGCGCAATGCCAACCACCCTGCTGGCTGCGCAGTGCCGACTTCCGGCCGCCCTCGCCGGTGCTGACTCTTGACTACTCCAACCAAGAAGTGCTCAAGTCAGCGCAGCCTGACGACCCGACGTGACCAGCCGTGCAAACCTTTGTTCACGTGTCACCCCACCAGTGTCACTTGTCCCCTGGCACTATTTATGAAGTGAACCAGGGGACAAGCATGACACCCCACCATGCCTTGCCCATGCAACCACCTAGCTTACTCTCTAAGCTAGCCATGCCTATATATATGGGCACACATCCATCCATCCATGGAGGATGGACTCTCACGCACACACCCACAAGCAAGCTAGCTTGCAAGAGAGCTAGCTAGCCATCCATCCATCCACTCACGGGCAAGTATGCCCAAGCACACCCATATGGCCGGAGGCAACGGCCACCATGCCACATGCATATGCAAGCAGGATGCCTATGGCGATGAGCTTAGATCACGGTGAAGGAGCACTCATGTGCAGGATATACATACCGGATATACTCGGACATGTAGGAGTAGGGTATTATCTCTCAGGAGAGCCCGAACCTGGTAAACTAAGCGTGTGCTACTCGCATACCCATCCCTGGATATTCCGGACAGATCTTGTCCCCACAAGCCACCTTGTGGCATATGTAAATCTAGCACCCGTGAGAATACCACGACATCCAGGTGTCGAGGCCGGCCATAGGCCTGTTTGGATCCATGGGTTAGAGTTAGTTTGAGCTAGTTGGGGCTCAAATAGCCCTAAAGTATCCAAGCATGAGGGTTTAAATTGGAGCAAGTTGCACCGAACCCACCAAAAAAAAAACTATCCCACCCAAGAGGTCCTAACTGGAGATAGTTCTCATTGGGACCACTGAAAAATCACTTTTCTCTCTCCACGAAGTGCATTTATTATCAATCTAACCTTGTCACCCAAACACCTCTTTGGCCACAGTTAGTTCAGGGTTAGTCATGAGTTAGTCTAACCTCTAGCTAAGTTAGAGTATCAAATAGGAGCAGTATAGGACATGCAAGTTGCTCAAAGCATACGAGCAAATTAAATGCGTGAAAGGATTTTTTCTTTTTGAAAGCGGAGCGTGAAAGGAATTTTTTTATAATGCTTTTGGCATGTCGCTAACATGTGATAGTTAACCGACCTCAATAGGCGTAAACGCCCTTGACCCGCACTTTGATAGAGAGCGAGGAGGAGAAGCGTCTGTACGCTTTGGATTACTAGAGATAGGTGTCGCATACGGAAGCCAAGAAATGTGGTGATAAGCGTGGGTTAGCCATGTACTAGTATGATGTAACTACCAACTGGGCTGCCGTGTTTACGTACTCTTCGATCCATTGTGGAGATGATTGGTTAATTTTATATCGCTCAATAATATTAAATATTATGAGTGCACACGCTCCACTACGAGGTTCCTTGCTCCTTCTCGGTCGTCCAGGAATCTATGTTCTTCCACTCTATTTTTTATGTGAGCTTTGTTCATCCTTTTGCCAACATCACGAGACATCTAGCATCAAGGTGCCTTACAGCGTTATGCAGAGATCGTTCCATCTATATGAAGAACACGTGGAATTTGGAACTATGAGACGGACATGTACCCAGGAGTGGACGTACGAACCTGAGTAATGTAGCGCAGTAAGTGAAGTAGAAAGGCACAAATGGTATGAACATGCGTGGCATATAGGGTGTGTTTGGTTGCGTTCTCATCTCAGCATAGTTGTTCCCTCTTCATGCATGCTCAACTCAACACCCCTCTTCATGCATGCTCTCTTCATGCATGCTTCTAGTGTATTTGTGCTAAACTAGTGTGGACTCATGCACCCTCCATACACTCTACCAAACCCCCAAAAGTAGGTCGAGAAGGGAACTCTTGGGCGGCATTTGTCTCTTACTACGTACTACCACTAAATGTTATGCGTGCAATGCCTGATGATGTTATGGAATGCGTGCCTAAGTACTCTACTACTACTATATTAGTTGGAGGCACATATTAACTTTTATATTTGTTTACGTGTATGCCCGAGACCTTCCAACTAGATGTGTCTTTCTCTCCAGTTGCACTTTCTACCGTTCATACCACTAAAGTACTACTACGTGTGGTCTCAGACCAGTGGAAGAAGTGGAGACGGCTCTACCACGCTGCCGTTTTTACTGTTTGGGCTCTACCACATTTGTTCATGTCCCTCCTTTTCGCTGACGTGTGGGACATCCGGCATGTGCCGTGTTTGGCACCCTTCGTCAGTAAGAAGTTGAAATGCTAGCATTCATCGAAATAAAAAATAATTATAAATCGGCGGTGATACTATTTTTTTGCGAACCTATCGTGATGATACTATACCACGCGGTTTCCTTGCTCCTCGATATCGGAAAGAATACTTCCGTTCACCAACATGTGGGACGTCGACCATCTTGGTCCACTTGCCATGCACGCAGAACTCTAAGGGAGAGTCACCCAGGTCGTCTCGCTGCAGTAACAATGACTAATGAGCCGTCAAATCACAGGCCCACTTCCCACTTTGAAGTTTCTCGGACGAAGGAACCATCATGACTTCGTTGAATTCCGCTTCTTGAAGAAAACTATTGTGCCAGCAGTACTGCTAGCTACAGTAGTTACTTCAACAGAGGCCTCCTTTCGTTCATAGGATAGGAATATGAAAATCATAGGACTCCTTCCCCATTCACCAGACTTAACTGCAGGTGCAATTGGTGTGTCACTGACATGCGGGCCAGATGCCCGTTGGGCCCCACATGTCGATGAACTCCAAACGATCTGCGATTATATCCTTCAAGCGGCCCGTCGCATTCACGCCCAAGCGAACCTACTCGGCCCAGGTTGTCCATCTGTCACGCTTGGCTCATTGCCATTCGCCCGCTATATTAACTTGAGCCCCAGCTCCCAGCCATAGCCAAAGACCCACACTTATTCTCCTCTTGTCCCTTCCTTCTTTTGGCACCACTTCAACCATGGCCTCCTGGCGCTCTGAAGCTCTCTTGGACGTACTGTCGCAGGAGCAAACGAGGGACATCGGCGGCTCCGCTCCGGGCGCTCTCCAAAGCTCTCTTTGACGTACTCTCGCAGGAGCAAACGAAGGAGATCACCGGCACCCCCCCGGCCGCCCTCTGCCGCCACGACCACGAAGTTGGCCAGCGTCTTGCTTGGCGCAACCGGCTTAGCGAAGAGTAGTACCACGATGAGGTCGCCGCTTTCTGGTCCGGGAAGGCCACCGCTTCTCCACTCGGTCGGCGCTAAGCTTGGTGGCGTAAACATCCCCGGCCGATTAGCCGCTTGGCGGCGACGTGAGAGGCGGAAATCTTCAGAACCTTGTGCTCCGGGAGGAGAGGTTATCGAGCAGATGAGGAGGAGGCAAAGGCAATGGCCGCTTTCTCGGGTTCATGGCGGACGCATGGTGGTCGGCGCCGGCGTCGTTTAGATTAGGTTTCTGATGAGGTTTTAAATGCGGTTTGTGGAAAATATGTAATGAATTTCATCCGCTTAGGTTTGTAGGAAAAAGTTTTCGAAATGTAATGGATTTCATCCGGTAATTTGAAATTTGCTTTGTTTGCATGAATTTAAATCGGTTAGTTCATATAGTTGTCGAAAGAGTATGCGAGGCGGCATCGGATGACATCCATCGGTGTCCTCGGACAGATGCGGTGTAAATTTGTTGGGTAGCTGGAGATGCCCTAACTATCATGCTATAATCGCTAACAACCCTCCATTATTTGGCGAGGGAGCAGTTATCCCTCGATCAAAATCATATCCGCGGTGTTTACGACTTTTCGGACGAGACTTGCCTGCTCCCCTCGTGTGTGCCCATCCGTGCTCCCGCGTATGTGGCTTGATTTGATTGGAACAAAATAAAGCCCGGCCCCACCACCTTAAAATCAGGGGGGAGATGATTATATTTCTATCGATCGATCGCGCGAAAAATGTTAACCGTAAGTTCTATAGGAAAAGGCAGCACACTTACGACTAAATGCAGCGTCGCACTTTCGACAGGTGCAGCTACATACGCCACCGCTCACCCGGAGGGACACGCGTTGTCTTGCAATTTCACCGACATTTGGGACCCGTAATTGAATAAACCGTCCAGTGGCGAAATCTAATCGCTCGTGAGCGTCGGTGAGAAGAGAGAAAGCAGAGGCGAGGGAGAATAGATCGCCGCCCGCCATGCACCGGACTCCAAGAAATATATGGTGATAATGTGAGGTGGGCCATGCTGGAGTCCGGACCCGCTTAGGAGCCCGCTCTCACCGCATACTGGCCCCTCAAGGCGCTGCAACTGCCCGCCGCATGCATGCATAGCAAGTAGTACTCCTTATGTGGAGGAGAGAGAGGCGACAAAGTCAAGGAGTGGAGCTCTTGCAAGAGCAGATCTCTGCGATGCTCCTAGGTATAAAAAAATAATTCTAAAAAAGGCATAAAAAATAATTGTGTCTTAAAAAAGAAAGGTAAAAAACATTTGTGAGGAAATAGATAGGGAGAAAGTGAAAAAAAAGGCTGTAACACTTTGGGCATTACATGAGGGAAGGAGGAGTGGTGCACATGCCAAGTTCAACACAGGCTGCCGTGTTTCACTCTCCTCCGTCGTAACTGTGGAGACAATAGCTTTCATCAAAAATAAACAATGAATACTCGTTACTCGTCCTCTATATCGGAAAGAATAATTTCATTCGCCGACATGTGGGACGTCGACCATCTGGTCCACCTGCCATGCACAAAATTATCCTGAATCTACCGGATCGTATCGCAGCTCCAACCTTTCCCACTTGTAAGTTGTTGGACAAAGGAACCATCATGACTTCGCTTGAATTCCGCTTCTTCAAGAAAACTTACTGTGTACCTGCAATACTCGCTACCACACGTGAAGACCGGACGGCCTTTGTACCACGCCATATCCTTTGAAACCCACTAGGCCAAACTAAGCCCGCCTAGGTCATCTATTTTGGAACAAAGGGAATGCGTCTGCCGCTATGATTTTGTGTTGCCACGTTCTACGTATTTCTTTTGCTACGATTTTCCTACCCTATAGAACCAAATGAGGCCTGAATGTATGTCGACTATTGTCTAATCGGGATCGCTAAGCCTACAATATTAGGAGCTAGGGCTGTTAATTGGTCGATCGAGAGGATAAGTATAAGTGTACCATGAGCTCATCAGCCCCAACGTTTCTTTTGGTGAGTGTTTTTGCAAGTACTATAGCTGTGCATGTGATGTATCCTACTAACACCAAGAATCATCAAACAAGCCTAGCTGATATGGTAAACAGTTCAAACTTACATCAAAGCATGCCATATATTACATCAAAAGCAGTTGAGGATACATCAGTTTCCATAACTCGAGAGGAGAGGTTCACATGATTCATCGCATGATTCACTATCAAACAAAAGTAGCAAGATCCCCACACAAGATGGTCACTAGCCCTAAGGCGGTTTAATAACCGCGCCGTTACGGTAATTAAACACAGGGCAATGCAAACTACGAAGGATTAGCGCTGACCAACTATTTTCTTGTCATCGATCTCTCGGGCAATGACCACGGCACGGACGGCGGCATGGGAATCGATTTACGGGCCGATGTCCACGGGGTACGACCGCGTATCGGAATTGATCTGCGAGGCGATGTCCACGGGATGGACAGCGACATCGAGAATCGATCTCCGGCGATGCCAACAGGATGGGCCCGTGAGGAATCATCAAGGACAACCACCGGCACCTGAACAACCCTAACATATTAGCAAGCACATTGCAAATAATCAAAAACCACAACTACGGTAATAAGCCATTATTTTTTACCTTGTGCAGCTCACCGGCGGATCTCATCCCTCCGGGGGCCATCTCCTTGTCCTCGATGGGGGCCATCACCTTGCCAGGGGAATACTGCTTCTCAACGGCGAATATCTCCTCAAACTCGGTCTTGAGCCTCACATAGGTGGCAATCAGAGTCCCTAGGGTAGGCACGGTGGGGCCCTTGCTATTCTTCCAACTTTCTTTGAGGAGTTCGTCCATAACGTCCTCAACTCTTTGTGAGTGCTTGTTTCTTGGAGTTCTTACGTCTCCATGGGTTTGGCCCGCCAACATGATCAACTCGTTGAGTCGGTGCTCGCTTCTTGGAGATCATTTGTCTCCGGTGGGTTGTCCGCGCAACTCTTTTGCCTAGTGCTCCAGGATCCATCAATGAACTGACAAACAAAAAGAAATCGAAAGGAAACTACAATCGCAATGAAAACGAGAAAAGAATATGATGTGAGAATCGGTCGGTGCTTCACAAAAAGAAGATTATTGGAATGAAAATATAGCAGCAAAACTGATTCGCCCACTTTTCCTTCTTCGATACAGAAGAAAAATGGCAGAAGTGAGTAGCCTGGAGTGAGGTTTTCTTCAAGAAAGGGAAGAAAGGGCTTGAACGAGCGTTCCAGTGAAAGATGGTTGCTTCGTCCAGTCCAACTTGGAGGCCACCTTACAACTGCTGGTAAAGGTGTGGGTTTTGTGATATGACGGGTCATGACGCCACACGGGGTGACAGTGAGTCTCGGTGTAGCACCTAGCCGTGATTTGGTGGATGTACCTTGGGCGGGATGCTTTGAAATGTCGCATGTAGATAGAGAGGCTAGTCATATAGGGAGTGCTCAATATTGTGCAATCCGCATGACCAAAGCGGAGAGGAAAAGCAGGAGAGAACTACATAATTAATGCATGAGTTTAATTAGGGTAGTTTTGTAAAGTCACGAGATACATTCATGGAGTCATAAAATGCCTTGGTTCATGAGATTTGAGATTTGAGCCCTATAAGCCGGGAAGGGAGGGAGTCACGCACCACGGTGTAGTCTAGTCACTTGTTGAAATCTCTAGAAAGGCAAATACTTCCTCCGTCTAGGTGTGTAAGTCATCTTACGAAAACCAAATAATACCAAAACACTTAGGCGCGGTGCATTAAATTCTACCTCGTTTCTTGTGTCTTGACATATCAACCAATAAGAGATATGGGGTGTGCATACTTTTAATGACTTGAGACAACAAACATGACATGAAGTGGTTAGTTCATTGCATGCAATGCTATTAATTAGCAAATGAACATTAAGTTCTCTCGTTTTCCCCTCCTCCTTGGTCGACATGACTTACTCACCTAGACGAGAGGCGTTTGCGGTGCGGTTAAAGGCACGGAGCTCGATCCATGAGGAGAGAAGCGTTAGTAGTAATCAAATTTCTCGGTCTTATGCGAGTTGACGCGACACATCAAAGCACTTTGCACTCGATATAAGTCTTTTTACACACATTTTCAAATGGGCTACTTGATATGTAGACATATTCTGCGCCAGTTATGTAGTCACTTGTTGCAATCTCTAAAAAAGACTTATATTTGGAAAGCGAGGGAGTACAATGCATGCATGCATGCCGTGACTTTCCTTTTGATACTTGCATGTGTTGATTTGATGCACCTTGCCAAATTTTGACTATAAATTTAACTAACCAAATTTTCATGCATGTCACAAAAAATTACAGGGCTGTTTGGATTGTGACTATGTTTGTCTTATGTTGCCACATTATTTTTCCCACACTTGCCACACTTCCCTAACTGAGTTGCTCAAATTGTTAGAGCACACTTTGGCTTGCCTAAGGGAATCTTGCCACAATTTTTATATGCATGACATGTGGGGTTCCTTGCTAATAAAAAATTCTTGTCTTAGGTGTGGAGAATAAAAAAAGACTTATATTTAGGAGCGGAGGGAGTAGAAAATATATATAATAATGCATGTTGGGGCAACCCACGTTTCTGATAATTTTAGCAGTGGGCTTGTTCACAATTTTTACGAGGGGGTGGTTGTTCATTTAATGGAGGGACTTGTAGTACCCGGACTTGAGCGATACAAAGTGCGCACTGGCAGCACCGTAACACCACTTGGAACAAGCGGGTAGCTATCTCAAAAAACAATCAACAACTAAAAAACCCGACGGCATGTAGTAGTACACAATTTTAAACGATTGTTTTGATGGAGTGAAAAGGAAAACTACCCCACCACGTGATATATAGGTAGGAGCCTCCGCGCTTGCTTGCTAGGGTTGCTCTATTCACACACTCTCATCCTCTCGGATCTAAACAAGATAGGGGTTGTAACAACTTGTCTTTCTCCCTTCAAAACACTAGCTTTCTATCCTCACCGCTGATTACAGATCCGGACGTATCCCCCTCCGCTTTGTGAAGGGGAGGAGGGGCAGCGTTTAACCCGTCGTCGGCAATGTTGAGGAGAGACCCACCGCCGCCGCACTGTTATCTCGGGCCGAGGCCGGGCGTCAGGAGGTCCTCCGATCCCTTCGTCGTTTCCTATGGGCGGATCGGCCTCCGCCGCCCACCTATCCACATCTCGGCGACCTTGGGTATATCTTCGTTGAAACGCCTTAGCTCTACTTCCCGAGCTTCGCATGTGCATCATTTTCTACCTCTCAGCCCTCTCGATCGGATGGTCCAACGTCACATATTTTTTCTATTGTTAGAGGTAAAGCTACTTCATGGAGTCCGAATCTTGCACTCCCTCGTCCCGAAAATACTTGTCATTGAAATGGATATATCTAGATGTATTTTTGTTCTAGACACATCCATTTTGATGACAAGTAATTCGAAGACGGAGAATTATAATTCAAACAAGAAATAAGGTGGGGTGGGGAATTTAGTATGTACACGGACTTGGTACAAACAGGAAGGAAAGGGGGTTGAAAGTGGTACAATTTGGTCATCCAACCCGATCGGCTTGGTCGAAAAAAGGTAAATATAGGGGTAGCATTGTATACGATTGGTATGACCAGGACTAGATTTGCTATCCACACATAGGAGTAGGTGGCTAGAGTGAACAAAAATGGGACCAACCAGGATATGTTTCTTGGATGTTTTGTTTCTTGGGGCAACAAACTATGAATCCACCACTTTATGCCCCTATTTCACGTACATGGTGCTGAATTTGCTTTGGTGCACCCATCATGTCCCTTCTTATATACCAAATATTTAGGCTCCTTAGGAATAAAGGGGCGAAAACATAGGTCTTGATGAAAATAGAGGAATAGGAAAAGGAATGTAGGTATAAAACTATGGAACCTTGGCAAACCGGAGGAAACTCCCACGAGAATGTGTTTTGGATGGACTCAGAAATATGCAGATTTGTTTTTTAGAGTAGCATGCTTGGCGACATGAGATGCTATTTGTTTATTCAGCTGCAGTGACTACTCTTGTCCTCACCTCACGTACCACACATAGGTTGATATTTTTATTACGGCAAACAAAGCCTGACAACCTGTCTAACGCATGGCAGCGGCGCTGCCTCGGGTTTCCACCCAAAAAAATGAGCGTGGCGCGTGGATGTTTCTAATCCTATGGAATCGGTACTACCCGGACCATCTTTCCAATGAAACACTATTCACCTTTCCCGTGTTAGAATGGTTGGAAGGGAAAAGAATACACGTAGTAGGAATTGTGTTCCTACGAAAATCCTGCACCAAACACAGCAAGCGAAGCCTTGACCTTAGTTGTTCTTAATCTAATGTCACACGGTAAAAATCAAGCCATGCCACTTGTTATAAGCAATGACAAGTTTAGCCAAATGTTTTTCCTGTAATTGTTTGAGACTTTGACTATTTCCTCTGTGCCTTTTTGTGCAAGCAGGGGATATCCAATTCACCTGATTCTTGTTGCTTGACCTTTTGGTGCCTTTGCACAAAACTCTTCTTAAAAGAAGTGACTTTTGTCTTTGTTTATTTAGCTGGAATGTCGAGAGATGGAGCAGTTGGTTCATTTTGGTGGAACTGCACAAAGGGAGATCTGTGTTCCAATCCTCATCATCCATATTGGCGCCATAAACTTCCTTTAGGTAAGAATGATATTTAATGCATGTGTTCATCTCTATTTTTCCATTGCCATGAGAAAATAATGCTGTTTTTTATTAGTACACTTGTACTCCCTCAACGACAAAACAATTCTGAATTAGAAGGCCAATCATGTACTTGGTTTGACAGCTGGTGAGGAGAAAGAAAGCGAGCATGAAGAGGAAGAAGAAGAATAAGCAGTGCCAAAGGCGATCTTGCTGAAGCTAGAGGCCTCGGTCGAGGAGGCCATTCAGGAGCTCCAGAACGACTACCTTACATGTGAGGCGATCCTCGAGGAGCCCTTCCGCCTATCTCACTTAATTAATTAGGATTACTTAAGTACCACTAATTTATTCTTGCCTAATTTTCTGTTGGAGTTAAATAAATCTATAGTAGGACCCTATCTTTGAATCATGTACGTGTGTATGTTTGTCTATGGAGGTGAATCATGTGGTGGAAGCGGGGAGGAATATTATTAGTGTCATGACATAATAGTGCTATGGTTTTGCATGTCAATTTATTGCCATTGGTTCAATGAGGCAATGTTTTGCGTATTGTCCATCATGAATTTGATGCTACTGTTTGAGTAATATGCTAATGTCTTCCCATCCTTTCTCACTAAGCTAAATAAGGTTTCACCTTGTTCCTACTTGTGCAAATGAGGATCATGTTGTGCCAATCATAGATTTTAGTGGAACTACACAAGACAATACAATGGGCTTGTATCCCAGCGGTGCTTTAACTCTCACAGAAGTTCTTGATAATCTTTCGATGTAATCTCGGCCTTTGGTAAACAAGAGTGATTACACAACCATACATTTGAAGTGCACAAAATATATACTATTGTGTGATTGAGGTGAGTGCTTTATCATCTCTTGTGGGACTACATAGATAAACTTTTTCTCCTAGGGTTGATGCAGGGCCTAAGGCCTTCATCCATATTAGTTCTTGTCATCTCTATTTGTATCGTCCCTCTGTCATGAGAAACTCCTTTTATCTTTTTGCCGTTAAAGTTTTGCAACCTATGATAAATGGCAATGCTTTGAGTGTTGAGTTGAGCTAATTGGCCTTTGATTAAATAAACTAATACCTCTCTTTAAGCAAGACTACTATGTTGCTAACTTTACCCATTAAGATAATGAGGGGTTGCTTCTATTTGTTAGTGTATGTTTCATCAACTAGTCCCACACTATTACAGTAATCTCACTCTCTCAATATATGTACTTATGAGGATGCTTTCGATTTTGGTGGAACTGCGCACAAAAACTTTGGGTTGCTTCATTGCCTCAACGGCAACTTCCATCCTTTCCTCTCGATCGCTAATCTCCGCTTGCTTTCTTCCTTTCTTTGTCGAGTCGCTTGGCTTATCTCGGCTTCGAGTCAAAGGGAAATAGTAGTGATATGCTACCTCACACAGGGATTAGTCTTGGTCTTTATCACAGTTATTTATTGCTGTCATATGTATTGGTAATTTGGTATTGTGCTCTTTGTTTGCCGATTTCATAAAGGAGTAATTTGGAGCTTTGAACTTCGTGAGGCAAATCATTACATCGAATTGATTTCAATAGAGCTGCACAAAATGATCAGATGGACAGGTACTTATGCTGCTATGTATTACTCCAAAATTCACTTTCAGAGACAAGCATCAATGTTGACAAAGAAGTTGCCTATATAAAAGTTTGGATTACCAATTTCAATGTTTTAGCAGGAAGTTGGCAAAAGGAAAATCCTGGTTGTTTTGACTCACGAGGCAAGGGAAAATCACAGTGATTGCGTGCAAAAGCTCCTTCTAACATTTGGAGCCAGCCTCAACGCTCACTTGAGCAAATAATTTTTAAGGACCAATTTAATAATAATGCGCTCATTTTTATTTTGAGCAATAACTCGCTAATTTGTTAATTATATATAATTATATATATATAATGTGCCTCTCGGTTTATTCTTTGATATTAATTGCTCCTTCTAACATAATAGCATATATAACGAGCCCACCTAATACGTGTATTTCAAGGAAGTGCAATGGGCGTGCGATTTCTTGAAATAAATGAGCCTGATTAACATGAGGTATTTGTTCAGCCAGCCAAAACCAAATGGGTATACATTCTAGAAAACATGGGTTAAATATATGCCAAATTTTTGCAGGTGACATGTGGAGCCAATAGGTAAAACCCTACAGCGAGCGTTATCCAACTTAGTCAACAAATGATTGTGTCATCTGACCATTGGATTTATATCGTGGCGAATTAATGTTTTTTTGTGGCGAACTTGAGTACCTGTATAAGTCTCTAATGCTGTCTAAGCTATTCCATACATTTTATTTAAACTCATTATTAAGACTTATAATTTTTTAAAATGTTTATCTGATGTTTATATGTTTGTTCGTGGTGTATCCTTAAAAAATATAAGAAATTTGTTAATTTTTACCCACATATAATGCTTAAATTCTTTTATTAATAAAAAATGTTTATACAGATGCCCACCTATATTTCAATAAGGAAATCTTGTTTTGAAAAAATTATTCATTTATTTGAGTGATTTGGTGGTATTTGCATAATGGGCTCATGCGGCTTTGTCAACTTAACAAATGATTCTAGTACGCCGTTGATGTTAATCAACGCATGCCCTTCAATCGTCTTCTCCTTCAACAACATGTCAAAGAAGTTTTCCTTCCATC